>JAVHNS010000007.1:0-2433761 GCA_036872755.1 Orbilia blumenaviensis | reverse complement strand
TTTATTATTTTATATATTCTATTTTTTTTTTTTATTTATATTTTAATCTTAATTTATATATTCAAAATAATTTAATATAAATTTTAATTATTTATAATTATTTTATATTAAATTATATATTTTTATATATTTTTTTTATGTATTCTATAATTTAAAATATTATTTAAAATTTAAAATATAATATATTTATTAAATTTATTATTTATATTATACCAGTTTTATTAGTATAGTAAGTATAATTATAATTATATAAATAAAAAAAAAACTTTAAAAAAAAATTATAATAATAATTATAAAACTTAATAAAAATATTAAAATATTATATTTAGAATAACTAGGTAAGTTATTTTATATATAATTTTTTTAACTTTTTATATAATTTATTAACTAGAATAATTTTGATTTTTTATATATTCAAACTATTTTTTATATAAATTAATTTATGAATTATTTTGTGTGTAATTTATTTATGTACATAAACCTTGACTGAGGATATTATTGAATTTAATAGACTTTATCTAATATATTTCACGTGACCTCATCAATTCTGACAGTTTTAACTATTTTTATTATAATTATATATTTAATATATTATATACTATTAGCTATTATAGTCTATTTTTAAATTTTCAAATTATTAAATTTTAATTATAAAATTATAAATAACTTTTAATTGATTTTTTATTATTTATATTATTAGTTAAATTAAAATTTAAATATTTTTTTAACAATTTTTATTATTTATTTTTTATATTTTTTAAGATAAATTTTAGGATTTTTATATTATTAAAATATTTTAGTATTTTATATATTATTTTAGTATATATTATTATTAATGTTAAATTATATTTCATTAACTATTTTATTATATAAATTAAATTTGATTTTATATAAATTATTAAATATATAAATTATTTATTTAATTATTAATATTAATAAATTTTATTATTTATTAATAATATATTATTTTTAATAATAAAATTTTATTTTATTAAGATTTTTATAATATTATATTAATTTATATTATAATAAATAAAAATCAATTTAATAAATATTTATTAAAAAATAATAATTATTTTTTTTTTTTTTTAATAAAAACTTTTAAAAAAATTTTAATTTTTTTAATATTAATTATTTTATATTTAATTTTAAATATTTTTTTAATTTTGGTTATTAAGATTAACATAATAATTATTATAAATAAATTATTTATATAAAAAAAAATTATAATATTATTATTTTAATTAATATATAAACTTTTATTATCTTTATATAATGTGAAATTAAATTTCTTAAAAAAAATATTGATATTTATATTTTAGATTTTAAATATTTAATATAAATTATATAATATATATTTAAAATATAAAATTAAATTTTTAAACTTTTTAGATATTTTTTTATAATAATTCTTTAATAATATTATATATATTTCTTTTAAAAAAATAAAAATTAAAAATATAATTTTAATATTTAATTAATACAATTTTTAATTTTTAAAAATAATTAATATTAAGAATAACTTAAAAATTATTAATTTAATTATAAAAATATATATATTTAAATTAATATTAAATTAAATTATTTTAAATTTTTATTTTAAATATTTATTTTAATATAAAAGTTTTATGTTTAAATAGTGATTTTATTAATTTAAAAAAATTATTAATTTTATATAAATTTAATCTTTTTTAAATAATTTTATATTAATAATTTTTTTTAATATAATTTATAATTTTTTTTAATATAATTTATAATTTTTTTTAATATAATTTATAATTTTTTTATAATTTTATAACTTTTAATTAAAAATAATTTTATTTTAAATTATAATAAATATTTATATTTTTATAATATTAATAATTTAATTACTTTAAATCATTTTAAAAATTAAAATTTTTTAAATTATTTATAAATAATTTTATATTTTTTAATATATTTAATAATAAATAAAATATAATTGTTATTTAATTTTTTTTTAAAAAAAAAAAGAATTTTAATTTAAATTAATAAATTTAATAATATATTTTTATTTATATAATTTAAAATTTACTTAAATGTTTTTATTGGTATTTTTTTTATTATATTATTAATTATTTTTATTAATAATAATTAATTTCAAATATTTTTTATTTATTTTAATTATTATTTTGGTAATTGAGTAGTTCGTTATTGTTAAGTTTTTAATTAAACTATTTAATTTAATAATTTTACTTCTTTTTCTATTTTTTTTATTAATTAATTAAACTTTTAATTTAATTAATTTAATATTATTATTAAATAATATAAAAAAAAAAGAGTGTAAATATTATATAGGTTATATTTTTTATATAAAAATTAATATTTCAATATAATTTAGAAATTATTTTCTAATTAAATATTTATCTCAATTTTGATTAAAAAATTAAATAATTTTATAAATTATAAATAAGTTTTTAATTATAAAATTTTAATTTTAATTTTAATATAATATTATAAATATTTAATTTTAATATAATTTTTTTAATAATAAATTTTAGTGTAATATTAATAGTATTTAATTTTAATATATTTAATTAAATAATATATTTTAATTAAATTTTAATAATAAAAATATTAATATAATATTATTTTTATAATATAATTTTAAATTTAAATTTAAATTTTCTTTTATAAATTAAAAGATTTTACTATTTTTAAATTTATAAAAATTATTAATCAAATAATAATCATATTAATTTATTAATTTAATTAAATTAACTTTTTTAAAAAATATTATTTTTTTTTAATTAAAATTCTTTTTATTATAAAAATTTATTGTATTTTAAATTTTATAAAAAATAATATTATTTTTTATATAATTTATAAATAAATATAAATTAATATATATAATAAATTTATTATATTTTTTCTTTTTAAATATTTAATATTAAATAAGGTAATTAAAAAATTTAAAATAATTTAAATTAAATAATTATTTATATAAAATTTTATATAATAATTTTTTATTATTTAAATTTTATAATAAAAACTTATTTTTTAAATAAATAATTATAATTATAATTTTTTTCTAAAAAAATATTAATAAATCTACTCTATATAATAATATTATAATTATAAAAATTAATATATTTATTTATTTTTTAATTATATTATTAAAATTCTAATATCATAATAAAAAATATTTAAATTTTATTTTATATTATAATAAAAATTATAAAAATTTTTAATTACTATATTTTTTTATTCCATTATTTAAATAAAAATTAAAAATCTTATATAATTTCCTATATTATTATTTTTTTTTTTATTTTAATAATAAATAATTTAAAATTATGCCCGACTGCTTTGCAGGAGGGTTAAAGTTGAACCAACGCGAGACGCGATCTTACCCAAACCTGCCAAAAAATATATTGTTTTTGGCAAACTTAGAGATTTTTTTTTTTGATTTTTTACCATATAAATTTATATAAAATTTGTCAAGTCTTGGCACTATTTTCAAGTCTTGGCAAAAAATTGCTAAAAAATTTTGAAAATTGACTCTGACAAAAGTCTTCACCATTTTTGTATTTTTGACTTTATGACTCTAAAACTTTAATATACTCTTCTTTAACTATTTATCTAACTTTAATTAAGCGAACAGGTCTCTAACTACTATTTTTATATTTTTTTTATTTTTTTTAATTAAGTCACTTTTAGCGAAAATGCAATCACGTGACTCTTTTTGACATCAAAACTATTTTTTAATTAATTTTTTAATTAATTTTATTTTCATTTAATTTAGTTTTTGAATGCAAAATGGTCACGTGATCACAATTTAAAATGACGTCAGAGATTTTTTCAAATTAAATAAAAATTAAATAAAAATTGAATAAAAAGTAGTTTTGACGTCGAAAATAGTCACGTGATCACATACACAAGCTACATCAAAATTATATTAATTATTATATTAATTATTAACTTAATTACTATATTAATTATTATATTAATTATTATATTAATTATTAACTTAATTATTATATTAATTATTATATTAATTATTATATTAATTATTAACTTAATTATTATATTAATTATTATATTAATTATTATATTAATTATTATATTAATTATCATATTAATTATTATATTAAGTATTATGTTAGTTATTACATTATTTATTATATTATATTAATATCAATTATAATATTAATCATTATATTAAGTATTATGTTAGTTATTACATTATTTATTATATCAGTTATTATATTAATATCAATTATAATATTAATGATTATATTAGTTATTATATTAATTATTATATTATATTATTTATGATATTAGTTATTATATTAATATCAATTATAATATTAATTATTACAGTAATAATTATTATAGTATTATATTAGTTATTATATATTATAAGTATTCATTTAAAATCAAGATGCTGCAGTCGGGTTTGAGTGCTGCGCAGCAGCCTCCTAGTTTTAAAATAAAAAATTTTAAATATTCTCTTATTTTATTAATAATATAATATATTTTATATAAAAATTAATATTTATTATATTTTTAAATAAATTAGTAAAATTTTAAATAAAATTATTAACAATAGTAATAAAATTTTTAGCAATATTAATAATATTTACAACATTTTTATTTTTTTTTAATAATATTATTAAAATTATTATAAAATCAAATAAATTTAAATACCAAAATTTTTATATTTAAACAATATTAAGTTTTAAAAAAAATATATATATTATTTATTAAAATAATTAAATAAATTATTATTTAACTAGGAGGCCACTGCACAACACTCAAACCCAACTGCAGCATCTAAATCATATCTAAATCTCTTAATAATAATAACATATATTCACTCATAACCAACAAATATTTAAATTTTAAAAATAAAACCTAATTTATAAACAAAACTTAATTTATAAACAAAAACCCAATCTCAACAAAACCACAAAAATACCAAAACCAGAAAAAGTGTTAAAACTTGAAAAATTTTATACAAATTTATATGGGAAAATTTCCAAAAATCTTTCTCTAAATTCATTAAAAACAACATATTTTTTAATAAATCTGGTATGAATCGCGCCTTACACTGGTTCAACTCTAACCCTCCTGCAATACTGCAGTCGGGCAAAAAATTATATTTTTATTTATAAATATATATTAAATTTTAATAAATAATTTTAAATTTAATAATAATTAATAAAACACCATCAAAAGCCCCTAATATTATATTATGTTAATTTATTTTTTAAATAAATTATATAAATTTATTAAAAATTTATTTATTTATAAAATATTATTGTAAAAATTATACTAAAATAATAAATATTTTATTAATATATATTAAATATTTTAATATTTTTTATTAAAAATTTAATGTTTTTTGTATTATAAAAATTTTATATTTAAATATTAAGAATATTTATAATGTTTAAAAGTAAATATTTATTTTTTATAATTTTATATTTACTTTTTTTTATAAAGTTAATATTTATATAAATTAAATAATATGTTTTAAATTTTTAAAATTATTTTATAGATATAATTTAAAAAATCATAGAATATAAATATATTTTAGTTTAAATAAATTTAAATTAATTATATTAATTATTTATTAAAGAAAAATAAGTTTTTATTAAAAGAAAATTTTAAAATATAAATTATGATTTATTTAAAATTAATATAATTTTTTATTTATTATAAATTTAAATTAATATATATTATTTTTTAAATTTTAAAATAATTATTAATTAATATATTAAAATAATATTATGATATTTTTACTAATATTAATTAAATAAAAATTGGAAATATTTAAAATTTTTAAAAATATAAATATAATAATTAATATTTTTAAAAATATTTAAAAAAAATTAAATTTTAAAAATATTTTAATATTAATAATTAAAAAAAATATTAAATTAATAAATATTATTACTCTTGAGACAAAGCTGGAGGTTGAACAACTAGTAGACAACGGTTGGGTGGTTTGTCACTAGTTCAGCCACTATAAATTCACAATCATAATAACTACTACATAACAAATTTATTAATAATTTTATAATAATTATTAAATTACAAACTAATAATATGAAAACTATTTAAAAATTATATTAATAATTGATAGTAATCTATTAAAAAAACCATTTTTTTAATTGTTTTTTATTAATATAACAGTCATTTTACAATAATTATATAACAATTTTAATTATTAATTTTTATTAATTTTTGTTATTATAAAATTATAATTTTCTAACAATTACCGCTACAATTCTTAAAACAATTTTTTATATTATTTTAATTATTTTAATTATTTTAATTATTTTAATTCTTTTAATTCTTTTAATTCTTTTAATTATTTCAATTATTTTAATTTTTTTAATTATAAATTTTATTAGCAAGTCACGTAATGGTTTTCAGTAACAAAACTCTTTTTTTATTTAATTTCAATTTAATTTAATTTTCGTATGCAAATTGGTCATGTGACATATATAAAAATAACTTTAAAATTTATTTTTGAAATTATTTTCAATTAATTTATTACTTGATTTTTGATTTCTCTTTTAATCTATTATTATTCTACTGTTTTACAAGCCAACTACTTTATTAACTAACTGCTGTGCTAGCTGCTAATTTGCTAAGTATTCTATTAGCTGCCTTACTAGTTGTTTTGCTAACTGCTATATTAGCTGCTGTACTAGCTGCTGTACTAGCTACCATGCTAACTATTACACTAATTGCTAACTTGCTAAGTACTCCACTAATTACCTTATTAGCTACTTTACTAACTGCTGTATTAGCTAACTAGCTGCCGTACTAGCTAACTGCCATACTAACAAGCTGCCGTGCTAGCTACCAACTTGCTAAATGCTTCACTAGCTGCCTTACTAGCTACTTTACTAACTACTGTATTAGCTACTGTATTAGCTGTTCTATTAGTTGTTTTACTAGCTGTTCTACTAACTGTTCTACTAACTATTTCACTAGCTGTTTTATTAGCTGTTAAATAATCTACTAAACACTATAAATTGTGTGTTATAATCACCGTAAATCAATAAAATCATCAATAAAAAACAATCGTTAAACAACCGTTCAACAATCATAATAGCAACCATAACAACAACCATAATAATAACTAACTATTAATTTTTAACAGTTATCCTACAGCAAAATCTTGGTTATTCAACTATTAAATGAAGATTATTAAGTCAATTGGTTTACGTGACCTAATTGTTGAAAACCAAAAAACAATTTGCTGGTTTTTCAACGGTTGTTTGATGGTTGCTGTAGAATAGCCTTTTCCTCAAGAGTAATATTAAGAAAATTAATATAAAATCTATAAAATCCAATAATAAGCTAATTTAAGTTAATAAAAAACCTACCAACATTTTATAAATTAATTTCACTAAATTAATATAAAATTTTTTTATTTAAAATTTAAGTTTTTAATTTTTATAATAATTATAATAATAATATAATGTGATAATATTATAGTTTTATATATATTTTTCTTAATTTTTAAAATATATATTAATAGAATTAAAAATTTTAAATATTTAAAAACAAAAATTAATTTATTTTAAATTTTTAAAATTATTATATTATTTTTTGAATTAATCTTATATCAACCATAAATAATATTTAATTTTGTTTAATAAATAATATTTTATAAAATAAAAATTTATTTATAAAATAAAAATTTATTCATAAAATAAAAACTCTTTAATATAATAAAAATTATTTAATATAATAAAAAATCTTTTATCAAATGGAATAAATCTTATTAAATAAAACAAATTTTATTTAAAAGGTAATGTTCTTTAAACTTCAAAATATTTTAAGTATTTTAAGATGGGCAAAATAAAGCATAATAGAACTGTATTTTTTTCCTAATGTTTATAAAAATATAAAGAAAATAATAAAGGGGAAAAAATTAAAGTAATAATAAAAGTTATAATAATTAAAAAAAAAAAAGAACTTATTAAAGTAACAAAAGGAATAATAATGAAAATAATTATAATAATGATTAGAATAAGGTTAATGATAATATTAATTATTATTATTGTAATTAGTTTGATTATTGGATTAGAAATTGTTTTATTAGGAAGTTAGTAATGAAAAGGAAAAAAAATGAGATAAGTGGAATAATAGGAAGAAGAATTAATAAAAAATAAATATAATTAGTAATAATAAATTAAAAAAAGATTTTGCTGAAGATTAAATTAAATTTTTATTTGATGAAGAAGGAATATTTGAGGTTAATTTCTAAATTTATATAAAATTTAAAATAAATATAATAATTATAATATTTGGAAATTTTTCTTATAATAAAAAATTAGTGGGTTATTGATTTTAATATTTTTAACATTTATATATTAATTAAATTAAACTTGAGAGGGTATAAATAACTATTTAAATTTATTAAAATTGAGATAATTAATAAATAATTTATTTATATTTTTAAAATATAACTAATATTTAGCCAAATTTTAAATTATTAAATTATTAGGTTTTTAAAATTTTTAAAAATTTATTTTTTATTTATATTTTTATTAAATATAATTGTAAAATAAAAATTAACTTAAAAGTTTATACGTTTAATTAAAAAATTAATAATTTAATAATATTTATTAATATTAATTTAATAATTATATTAATTAATATTCCTAATAATAAATACTTGTTAAATAAAAAATTCAATATAAAATTTAATATTTTTAATTTAAATCTAATATTTAATAAAAAAAACAAATTTAAACTAAAAATTAAAATAAAATTAAACAAAAATATTAAATTTTTTATAAAATAATATAATAAATTTAATTATATTTTATATTATATTTAATAAAAGTTAATAAAAAAGTTAAAATTAAGTTAATTTTTAAAAAGAAATTTATTAACTTACCAAATTTATATATAAACTAAAAAAAAAAAAAAAGTTTTTAATTATAATAATGTTTAATCCAAGTATAAAATGTCTTAAAAAATTTATGATAATTTATTAAATAAATTAATTTAAATTAAAAAAAATAAAAAATATTTTATTATTTTTATAAATAACTATTTTAAATAAATAAAAGTATAAATAATGGTTTATGAAATTAATATTTATAATAATTTTAAATTATTTATTACTAAAATAAAAAAAAAATTTTAATATAAAAAATTATATAAAATTTTTAATTTTTATTTAAATAATAAAATAAAAAAATATAATAATTAAAAATGCTTAAATTTTTTATTATAATATAAAATAAAATTTAAATATTTTTTATCATAATATTAAAACTTTAACAACATAAAATAAATAAATATATTAATTTTTATAATTAAAATATTATTATATAAAATAAATTTATTAATATTTTTCTAAAAAAAAATTATAATTATAATTATTTATTTAAAAAATCAATTTCTATTACAAAATTTAAATAATAAAAAATTATTATATAAAATTTTATATAAATAATTATTTAATTTAAATTATTTTAAAATTTTTATTTTATTTAAGATTAAATATTTAAAAAAAATATATATAATAAATTTATTATATATATTAATTTATATTTATTTATAAATTACATAAAAAACAACACTATGTTTTATAAAATTTAAAATAAAATAAATTTTTATAATAACGAAAATTTTAATTAAAAAAAAATAATATTTTTTAAAAAAATTAACTTAATTAAATTAATAAATTAATATAATTATTATTTAGTTAATAATGTTTATAAACTTAAAAATAATAAAGTTTTTTAAGTTATAAAAGAAAATATAAATTTAAATTTAAAATTATATTACAAAAATAATACTATATTAATATTTTTATTATTAAAATTTAATTAAAATATATTATTTAATTAAATATATTAAAATTAATTATTATTAATATTATATTAAAATTTATTATTAAAAAAATTATATTAAAATTAAATATTTATAATATTATATTAAAATTAAAATTGAAATTAAAATTAAAATAAATATTTAATTAAAAAATAATTTCTAAATTATATTAAAATATTAATTTTTATATAAAAAATATAATTTATACAATATTTATATTTTGTCACAGCCATACTAGGTATGTTTTGGCGTGTTAAACATGAGTTTGTTTTTGTAAGCTATTTTTTTTACTGAAATGATTTTTATTATAAATATTTAATAAAAAAAAATTATATTAAAAAAAAACAAATTAAATTATATTATATTGATAATATAATTTTTAAAATAAATTATATAAAAAGTATTATATGTGGTTTGGTGTGTTATGTGTATATAATACTTTTTTAAATATATTATATTTAAATTTATAAATAATTTACTTTTATATAAAAAATATTTATATATATAAAAATTTTTAAATAATAATAATTTTAAAATTTTTTTTTAAATTTTATTAATTAATTTATTAATATTTAATATATTTTATTTATTATTTTTATTTATTAAATTTAATATTTTATATTAAAAATTATATTATTTAATATTTTTATATTTAATTTAATTTATTTTAAAAAAATAATTTAAATATTTTAAATTAAAAATATAATTAATTAAAAAATGTTAAATTATTTTAAAAATTTTTTATTTAAAAAATATTTAAAATAAATACAATATTTTAATTAATTTAATTTTTAATAATAAAATAAAAATTATATATTAAATAATAATAATAATAAATATTATAATTTTTATAGAATATTTTATAAATTAAAAAAAATAAAATTTTTGGAAAATAAAAATTTAATTATAATAAAAATAAAATAAAAAAATTTTTTGTAAAGAAAATTAATTTTAAATTTAAAAAATTAAAAGTATATAATAATAATTAGTAGTTTATTTAAATTAAAAAGTATTAAGAATATTAATATTATAATTATTAATTAATTAATAATTAAAAATAGTATAAAAAAAGGATAATTTGAGAATGTAATAATTAATATAGTAGAATTTTTGGGTATATAAAACCTAATTATTGTTGAAAAATTTAGAGTATAATTACAAATTTTAAAAATAAAATTTAAATAATGATTAAATAAAAAGAATAATAAATTTATAAAATAATAAATAAAATATAAAAATTTTAAAATAAATTATGATAAAGAAAAAATTAAAATTGATATTAATAAAATATTTAAAATTAAAGATTTAATAAAATATTTTAATAAATTTAAAAAAATTAATTATTTTTTTTATTAATTTTTAATTTATTTTGAAATATAAGATAATAAATTTTTAAATAATAAAATTAAAATTATTTTTATAGAAATATATTTAAAAAATTTAATTTTTTAAATATTTATTAATTATAATAATTATTATATTAAAAATAAAGTTATTTTTAATATTTATATTTTTAAAATTATAATAAATTATAAAAAGTTTGTTACATTCCTCAAACAATAATATAAAAAAAATAATAAAATTAATAAAATTTATAAAAATCTTAAAAAATTCAAATAAATTAATTTAGTCTATAAATATTTTTATAAATTTAATTAAATTATTTTTTTTATTAAATAAAATAAATTTAATATTATTTATTAAATTTAAAGAAAATTAAAATTAAAATTAAAAATTTAAAGTTTTTTTAAAAAATAATAATTTAGAAAATTTTTAAAATAAATAAAAATATAAAAGATAATTATTAAAATTAATAATATTTATTAGTGTAATAAATATAATTAAAAAAAAAAGAATTTTTATGATTATAATTTAAAAAAAAATAAAAATAAAAGAAAATTACTTTAAAACTAAAATAATAATAAAAAAAACAAAAATTAATATAAGAATAAAAATAGAAATTTTATTTTAAATAAAATTTTTAATTTAATTTTTATAAATCTTAATATAATTTAATATAATTATTTATATAATAAAAAATTTAAAGAATTAAAATTTAATAGTTTTATTTATTATAATTATAACAAATTTAAATATATTATTAAAAATTATAATAAGTTATAATAAAATAATATATTTTAATAATATAAAAATATTAAATTTGTAAATATTAATTTTTTATTATTATTTGTTATAAAGAAAGTTTAAATAATATATTAGTTTATTTTTTAAAAAATTAAATAATTTTAATAATAAACTTTTAAATAAGTTTTAAATTATTTTATTATTTTTGATTAATTTATAAATATTTTTAAATTTATTATTTAAGAAAAAGAAATTGGATTTAAAGTTATTTTAATTATTTATAATTTAATTTTTTAAAAATATTATTAATTTTGGAATAATTTAATGTTTAAAATTTATTTGAATTATGAAAAATATTTTAATAAAAAACTTTTTTAAAAATATATATTTGAAAAAATTTATTATATTTATTTAATTTATATTGATTTTATATTATAAAATTTTAAAATTTATTTATGATTTATTAATGTAGTAAAAAACTTTTTTATTAAAATAAATTTATTACTTGTTTATGATTAAATTTTTTATAAATAAAAAAATCTTTTTATAAAATATTTAAATAATAAAAAAAAAATTTATAAAAAAATTTTTTTAATTCTTTAATTATATTTTATAAAAATTAAAATAATAATAAAATTTTTGTTTTTAAAATTTATGTTAATAATATAATTTTTATAAAATTTAAAAAAAAATAAATTTAATATATAAATTATTAAAAAAAAATTTATAATTAATATAAAAATTATAATTATATAATTTAAAATTAATTAAATTTTAAATATTTAAATTATTATATTACTTTTATTATTGGATGTGTTGGATATAAATATACTAAAAACTAAAAATAATTTTTTTTTAAAAAATATTAAAATATTTTTTTTTATATTAATAATGATTTTTATAAAATTGATTTTCTAAAAAATTAGAAAATTTATTATAAAGAAATTAAAAATATTAATTTTTTTATTATTTATAAATAAATAGATGAAATTGGATGTTTAAAACAAAAATATTAAAAAAAAATTTTAATTTATTATTTTTATAAAAATTAATTTTTTAATATAAGATTATATGATTATATTTTTTATTTTTGTGATTTTTATTATAATAAATAAAATCTTTATATTAAAAATTTTAATTATATCTAAATTATTTTTTACAATAATAATTAGTTTTTTAAATACTAAAAATATTTTTATTAATATTTTTTTTTTATTATTATTTAATAATTTATTTATTAAAATATATACGCTATTATATTCAATATTAATTTTAAAAAAAAAATTAATAAATATTATTAAAAAAATAAATATTATTTTATTATTAATATTAAATATATTATTAAATATAATTTAATTAAAAAAATAAATTAAAAATATTGATTTTATAATAAATTAATTATATATTTATTTTATGAAAAATATAATTTTTATATTAATTATATTTAAAAATATATTATTTTTACTAAAAATCCCTATATATTAAAAATTAAATTTAATATATAAAATATAAAATAATAATATATATATTATTAAAATTTTATTTTTAATAATTGGTTTGATTTTTAATATTATTTTTAAAAATTTTATTTAAATAATGGATAAAATAATTGTACCTTATTTTATTATTAATTAAAAATTTCTAATTTTAAATAAAAAGACTTTAAAAAAAATTTAATAAATATTAATATATTAATTTAATTAAATTTAATAATATCTATAAAAAAATAAATATAAAAAAAAAATTAAATAAATTTTAAAATTTAATGTTATCTAAAAAATTTAAATTATATATTATTAAAAATAAATTATTTAAATAATTTTTTTTATAATTAATTAAAAATAAATTTTTTTTATTAATTAATATTAATAAAAATTTTAACATATTTTTATTAAATTATAAAATAAAAAATTTATTTATTTATTTTAAAATTATTAAATAATTTAATTTATTTTATATTTAGAAATTTTAAAAAATATATATTATTATTTTTGATAATAATTTTTTTAAAATAATTATTTATAAAATTATTTTTATATTTTTTATAAATAAATATTTAAAAATAATTATAATAAATATTTTAGAAATTTTTTAAAAATTAATTTTTAAATTTTTTTAATTAAAAAAATATAATTTAAATATTAATCAAAAAATTTATTATTTTAAATTTTTAAAATATAACTAGGAGGCTGCTGCGCAGCACTCAAACCCGACTGCCGCATCTTGATTATAAATCAATAATAACTAATATACTAATTAATATAATATTTAATATAATCACTAATATAATAACTAATATAATAATTAATATAATATTTAATATAATCACTAATATAATAATTAATATAATATTTAATATAATAATTAATATAATATTTAATATAATAACTAATATAATAATTAATATAATATTTAATATAATAATTAATATAATATTTAATATAATAACTAATATAATAATTAATATAATTTTGATGTGACTTTTGTATGTGATCACGTGACCATTTTCGACGTCAAAACTATTTTTATTTAATTTTTATTTCATTTTATTTTAATTTTAATTTAATTTAATTTTAAAAAATTGTGACGTCATTTAACGTGTCACGTGACTATTTTGTATGCAAAAACTAAATTAAATTAACATTAAATGAAATAAAAATTAGATAAAAAATAGTTTTGACATCGAAAATTGTCACGTGATTACATTTTCGCTAAAAGTGACTTAATTAAAAAAAATAACAAAAATATAAAAATAGTAGTTAAAAACCTGTTCACTTAATCAAAATTAAATAAATAATTAAAAAAAAATATATTAAAGTTCTAAAATCATAAAATCAAAAATACAAAAACAGTAAAAACTTTTGTCAAAATCAATTTTTAAAATTTCTTAGCAATTTTTTACCAAAACTTAAAAATAATACCAAGACTTAAAAAATCTTATATAAATTTATATAGTAAAAAATCAAAAAAAAAAATCTTTAAGTTCGCCAAAAACAACACATTTTTTAGTAGGTTTGGGTAGGATCGCGTCTTGCGCTGGTTCAACTTTAACCCTCCTGCAAAGCAGTCGGGCATTATAAAAAAATTTATTTTAAAATTTAATTAAATAAATGATTTTTAAAAAAAATTTATTATTAATTTATTTAATATATATTATAAAAAAAAATTAATAATTATTTTTAAAATAAATTTTATTTAATAAAATATATTTTTTTTAAAATATAAAAAATTAATAAAAAAAAAAAAAAAATTTTAAATTAAATTTTTAAAAATAATAAATTAATTTTTTAATTTTTAAATAAATAAAATTTTTTATTAAAAATTAATTAATTTATATATTATATTTTTTTTAAAAAAAAAATTTAATTAAAATTTTTATTTATATATATATATATAGAAAAAAAAATTATAATTTTATAAAAATATATTAATAAAAATTTTTATAATAAATTTATTTAATTTTTTAATTTATTTATAAAATATTTTATATTATTTATATTAACATTTAATAAAGAATTATAAACATATACTAATTATAAAAACTTAAATAATATTATAATTAAAAATATTAAATTTTTATTATTAATAAATAAATTTTTTAATTATTTAATAAATATAAATTATTTTATTTTATTAAATATTATTAATATTTATTATAATATTAAAATAAATTTAAAAAAAAAATAAAAAATAATTTTTTGATACTATTATAATTTATTTAAATATTTAATTATATTATTTAAATTAATGAATATATTAATTTTTTTTTAAATTTTTATAAATTATATATTTTAAAAATATATAAATATTATTTGTGTTGTTTATTTAGATGATATTCTGATTTTTAATAAAATGTTAGAAAAATATAAGAAAAATATTAATATAATATTAAAATTTTTTTAAAATTATAATTTATATATAATATTAAATAAATCAGAATTTATTATTATTAAATACAAATTTTTAAAAATTATAACTATTTTAAATAAAATTAAAATAAATCTTAAAAAAATTTAAATTATTTAAAATTAATTTTTTTTTAAAAATATTAAAAAAATATAATTATTTTTTAAATTTTATAATTATTATTAATGATTTATTTAGAAATATAGTTTTATATTAATAATATTTTTTAAACTTATTAAAAAACAATTAAAATTTAAAATAATATTTAAAAAAATTTAAATTTTTAAAATTTTTAAAAAATTTTTTATTTTTATTTTTATTTTTAAATTTTATAATTTAAAATTATTTATTAAAATTAAAATTAATGTTTTTATAAAAATATTAAAAATTTACTTATTTTAATTTTATAAAAATAAATAATAATATTTTATTATTTATATTTTTTATAAATTTAATATAATGTAATTATAATATACTATCCATAATAAAAAATTAATAATTATTATAAAAATATATTAAAAATAATATATTTATTTTTAAAATAAAAGATTTTTTATAATTTTATTTAATTATAAGAATTTTATTTATTTTTTAATGATAAAAGAATTTAATAAATAATAAATTTAATAATAAAAATTTTTTAATAAGTATAATATAAAAATAATATATTTTTTAAAAAAAAAAAATATTTTTATAAATATAATAAATAAAAAATTAAATTTTATTAAAAATATTAAATTTAATAAAAAAATAATTTTTAAATATAATAATATTAAAAATTAAATTTTTATTAATAAATTTTTAAATTTAATAAAATATAATATTAAAAATAATTTTTAATAAAAAATTTTTAAAATTTATAAATAAAATTTTATTATATAATAAATTTTAAAAAAAAAAGATATATTATTTTATTTTAAATTAATTAACAAAATTATTATATTTTAAAATTTATTTTATATTTTAATTAAAAAATTTTAAAAAAAATTTATTTTTTTATATTATAATTATTTAGTTTATGGTTATTTAAAAATTAATTATATTTAGAAATTTATTATAAAAATTTATTTTTAATTTTAAATAAAAAAATAAATTAAAAAATATATTAAAATTTATAATTTTTATTATAAAAATAAATTTAATTAATATAAATTTTATAAAATTTTTTAATTATATAAGTAATATATTAAATATATTTTTTAAAATTATTATTTATAATTTTATATAAGAAATATTTTTAATATAAAATTTTTTTATTAATAAATTATATAATAAAATATTAATTATTATAAACAAATTAATAAAAATTATTATTTTTATTTTATAAAATAGTTAATAAAAAATTAAAAAATTATAATAAATTTATTATAATTATATTTTTTTTAAATATAAAATTTAACAAAAACATATTTTTAACTATAATTTTTTTTTTATAAATAAATATTAATAATTAATTATAAATTAAATTGGTATTAAATTAAATATTATAATTAAAGATTATATTTAAATAAATAAAATTTTTAAAAAATTTATTTAAATTTTTAAAATTTTTTTAATTATATTTAAAATAATTAAATATTTTTTTTATTTATAATAAAATTTATTTATAATATTTTTTAATATTTAATTATTAAATATATTTTATATAAAATATTAAAAAAATAAATGTTTAAAATTATTCTTTTTTTTTTTATATTAAAAAAAATTATTTTTAAAATTAAAAAATATATAAAATTAATAAAAAATACTTATAATATTTTTATAAAAAATTTTTAATTTTTATAAAAAAAAATAAATTATTATTATGATAAATAATAAAAAAAAACTTTAAATTTTAAAAAAAAAAATAAAATATATTTATTTATATAAAATTTAAAAATTAAATATTTTAATAAAAAATTTAATTTTTAAAAATTTAATTTATATATAATTAAAAAAAAATTTAAAAAATATTATTTTAAATTTAATATATTTAAATTAATATAAATATATAAAATATTTTATATTTTAATTTTAAAAAAAAAAATTTTAAAATTTAAAAAAAATTTAAATAAAATTAAAATTAAATATAATAATTATATAAAATATAAAATTAAAAAAATTTTTAATAAATTTAATAATAATAATAAATATTTTATTTATTAAATTATTTTTTATAGTTTAAAAAATAATTTTTAATAATTAAAAAAAAATATTTTATTATAAATTATATAAAATTATTTTAAAAATAAAAATTTATTTTATTAATTTAATATTTTTATATTTAAACAAAAATAAAAAAAATTTAAAAAAAATAAAAATTAATATATTTTGTAAATTTTTGATTTATAAAAATATAATTTTTTTATTTAATTAATTTTTATATTTATAAATTTTTCTATAAATATTTATTTTTATAAATATATGATTTGAATAAATATTTATAGTGTTATTTATTTACTTATTTTTCAATTTTTTCTAAATATTTTATTTTTTTAATTAATAAAATTTTATATTTTAATAATATTAATAAATAATTATATAAAAATTATATTAATAAAATAATATTATAAATTATTAAAATTAATAATTTAGTATAAATTATAATAAAATAATAAAATATAATTTAATTTAAAAATAAAAAATTATAAATATATAATAAAAAATTAATTAAGTTTTAAATAATATTTTAAAAAAGATTTTTTATAAAAAATATAAAATAATTTTTATTTTACCCAATAAAAAAATTTATTATATTTATTAAAATATTATAAAAAAACTTAAGTATTTTATCAAATATTAATAAATTTTTATTAATTTTTTTTTTAATAATTAAATCATTTTTAAATATTATATTATTTTTTATAATTTTTTATTTTTTATGAAAAAAAGATTTTTAATATTTTTATATAATTATTAAAATTTTAATAAATTAATATTTTAATTTAGTTATAATAATATTAAATTTAGTTAAAAACTTTATAAACTTTATTTAATTTTTAATAACTTTTTAATATGTTATTTTATATTAAATAAAATTTTTTTTAATTTTTTAAATTTTTTATTTTAAATTTTTATAATATAATTTATTAAAAATTTTAAATTAAAAATATTTTATAAAATAAAAAAAAACAAAATTATTTATAAAAAATTATATTATATTTTTTTATTTTGTTTTGTTTATAATAGATTTCCTATTTAATGTTTTTTTTTAATATAATATAAATATAATTATTTGTAATATAATATAAATATAAAATTATAATTTTTAAATTTTTTAATTTAAATTATTTAAAAAAGATAATTTTTTTTTATTTTATTTAAATATAATTTTTTAATTTTTTTTTAAATTTTTAAATTATATTTTATTATATAATTAAAATAAAAAATTTAATATTTGTTTATATATATGAAAGAATATTTTATAATTTAAATTTTAAAATTTAATTATAATATAAATTATAATTATTTATATTTAATTTTATTTATATAAGTATGTAATATAATTATAAAAAATTATATTTTTAAATATATAATTTTTAATATATAAAATTTTTTTAAATAGTTTTTTTATATAATAAAATTTTATAAATAAATTTTATATAAAAGTTTTTTATTTAGTTTTATTATATTTTTTATATGTAAGAAGATTTTATATAAGAATTTCCTTTTTGGAAGTTTTTTTTAAAAAAAGAAATAATATTATAGTTAGTTATATTAAATATGTTTTAATATATTAAATATAAATTTGTTTTTATAAACTATTTTTTTTATTAAAATGATTTTTATTATAAATATCCAATAAAAAAAAATTATACTAAAAAAAAATAAATTAAATTATATTATATTAATAATATAATTTTTAAAATAAATTATATACAAAATATTATATATAGTTTAATATATATTATATATATATAATATTTTCTTAAATATATAATATTTAAATTTATAAATAATTTACTTTTATATAAAAAATATTTATATATATAAAAATTTTTAAATAATAATAATTTTAAAATTTTTTTTTAAATTTTATTAATTAATTTATTAATATTTAATATATTTTATTTACTACCTCTATTTATTAAATCTAATATCTCATATTAAAAATTACACTATTTAATATTTTTATATTTAATTTAATTTACTTTAAAAAAATAATTTAAATACTTTAAATTAAAAATACAATTAATTAAAAAACACTAGACTATTTTAGGAATTTCCTGTTTAGGAAATACCCAGGACAGGTGTAACATATTTTTTTTTATACTATTTAACAACAATATTAAATTAATTAAATTAAAAATTCAATTAATCAATAAAAAAAATAAAAAAAATAAAATTATTAAACCAAGTAATTTAATTAAAAATTTCATAATAATTGATTATTTAGTTATTAAAATAATAATTAAAATAGATAAAAAGATTTAAAATTAATTATTATTAATAAAAATAATTAATAATGTAATAAAAAAAATATTAATAAAAATATTTAAATAAATTTTAAATTGTATAAATAAAAATATATTATTAAATTTATTAATTTAGATTAAAGTCTTTTTTTTTTTAAAGAAAAATTAGATAGTGATTATATTTTAGTTATTATTAAATATATTAAAAGATGTAAAACTATTTATAAATAATTTAAAAAAAATTTAGTTCTTAAAATAATTTAAAATAGTTAAATTATTAATATTATAAAAATATAAATATTTATTATATTTTAAAATAAAATTGTTTTTGATTGAAAGTTGTAAAATTATAAAAAAATTATAAATTATATTAAAAAAAATTATTAACATAAAATTATTTAAAAAAAATTAAACTTATATAAAATTAATAATTTTTTTGAATTAGTAAAGTTAAGTATTATTTAAATATAAAATTTTTATATTAAAATAAATATTTAAAATAAAAATTTAAAATAATTTAATTTAATATAAAATTAAATTAATAATTTATAAAAATCTTTAATTTAATATTGATTTAAATATATATGCTTTTGTAATTAAATTAATAATTTTTAAATTATTCTTAATATTAATTATTTTTAAAAATTAGGAGTTATATTAGTTAGATATTAAAATTATATTTTTATTTTTTATTTTTTTAGAAAAAAATATATTTAATATTATTAAAAAACTATTATAAAAAAATATTTAAAAAGTTTAAAATTTTAATTTTATATTTTAAATATATAATTTATATTAAGTATTTAAAATTTAAAATATAAATATTAATATTTTTTGAAAAAATTTAATTTTATGTTATATAAAAATAACAAAGATTTATATATTAATTAAAATAATAATATTATAATTTTTTATATATAAATAATTTATAGTAATTATTATATTAATTGTAAGAATTAAAATTAAAAAATACTTAATAATATAAAATAATTAATATTAAAAAAATCAAAATTTTTTTAAAATTTTTTATTACAAAAAATAAAAAAAAAAAATAATTATTATTTTTTAATAAATATTTATTAAATTTATTTTTATTTATTATAATATAAATTAATGTATTATTATAAAGATTCTAATAAAACAAAACTTTATTACTAAAAATAATATATTATTAACAAATAATAAAATTTATTAATATTAATAATTAAATAAATAATTTATATATTTAATAATTTATATAAAATCAAACTTAATTTATATAATAAAATAATTAACTAAATATAATTTAAAATTAATAATAATATATACCAAAGCAATATATAAAATACTTAAATATTTTAATAATATAAAAATCTTAGAATTTATATTAAAAAATATAAAAAATAAGTAATAAAAATTATTAAAAAAATACTTAAATTCTAATTTAATTAATAATATAAATAATAAAAATTAATTAAAAGTTATCTATAATTTTATAATTAAAATTTAATAATTTAAAAATTTTAAAAATAAATTATAATAATTAATGATATATAATATATTAAATATATAATTATAATAAAAACAATTAAAAATATAATTTATTTAATAAAAATTATAAATATTAAATTATTTATATTATTATTACTTTATTTTAATTACATAATTATTTAATAATTTATAATTAATTTTAAATAGTATAATTAAATAAAGTATATAAATATTAAATATTATATGATTAAAAATTTTTATATAAAAAAGGTTCTAAATATTAAAAAAATTATATTTATTAATAATTTAATTAACTTTTTCATTACATTTTTGATAAAAATTAAATATTAGAAATATTTAATTACAATAAATTTATATTTATTATAATTTATATATTCTTTTTTTTAGATTAAATAATTTTTATTTATAAAAATAGTTTTATAAACTTTTAATGAGGTATAATATTTTTATTCAATAATATAACTATTTATAATAATTTAATTATACTATATAAATAATTTTATTATTTTATATATTTAATTTTTTTTTTATTTATATTTTAACTTTAACTTATATATATAAAATAATCTAATATAAATTTTAATTATTTATAATTATCTTATATTAAATTATATATTTTTATATATTTTGTTTATATGTTTTATAATTTAAAATATTATTTAAAATTTAAAATATAATATATTTATTAAATTTATTATTTATATTATACTAATTTTATTAATATAATAAATAAATATAACCACAATTATATAAATAAAAAAGATTTTCAAAAGAAAATTATAACAACAATTATAAAATTTAATAAAAATATTAAAATACTATATTCAAAATAATTAAATAAATTATTCTATATATAATATTTCTAATTTTTTATATAATTTACTAATTAAAATAATTTTAATTTCTTATATATTTAAATTATTTTTTATGTAATTAATTTATAGACTATTTTATATGTGGTTTATATAAACTTTGATTGAAAATACTACTGAATTTAGTAGATTTTGTTTAATACACTTTATTTGACCCTATCAATTCTGACATTTATTTATTATTGTATAAAAATTAATAAATTAATATATTAATTTATTTTATATTGAAAGTATTATAAAATATATTAAATAAACATTTTATAATGTTTTAAAATATAATTTAAAATTAAAATAAAAAATATTTTATTTTATAATATATATATATATATATATATATATATATAAAATATTAACAACTTAATTATTATAATTAAACTTTTTAATACTAATATAAATATAATTAAATTATAAAATTTCTTTTATAAAATTTAAAGCAATTTTAATATAAATTATTATATTTTTCAAATTTATAATAATTTAACTATAATATATAAATAGATTAATAAATATATATATATTTGTTATTTAAGTTTTTATTATTTTTTAAATAATTAATATAATTTTTTTTTAATTATCTTACATCTTTATCATTATTTTAGTAATTATTAAATATTATATTTATAATAATATTAAAAATAAAACAAAAAAAAACAAAAACTAAAAAATTAAAAAACTAATATTTTTTTATTATTATTTTATTTTACAAAATATAACAATTATATAATAAATTAATAAAAAAAAAAAATTTTTTTTAAATAAAAAATATAAAAAGATTATTTATTATTTAATTTAAATTTTTTAATTTTTTTAATATTAAATATTAATTTAGTTTTTATTTTTTTAAGAAGTATTTTTTTTAATAGATTTTTTTTTTTTTTAATAAGTATTTTAATCCTATATTTTATAATATAAATTTGTTTTATAATTTTAAAATAAAAAAACTAAATTATTTTTTGTCAGAATTGATGGGGTCAAATGAAGTGTATTAGATAAAGTCTGCTGAGTTCAGTAGTATCCTTAATCAAAATTTATATACATAAGTAGGTTATATATAAAATAATCTATAAACTAATTATATGAAAAATAATAAATATATAAAAAATTAAAATTATTTTAATTAGAAATTTATGTAAAGGGTTCAAAAAGTTATATATAAAATAATTTATTTAATTATTTTAAATATAATATTTTGATATTTTTATTAAATTTTATAATAATTATTGTAATTTTTTTTGTAAATTTTTTATTTATTTATATGATTGTAATTATATTTATTTATTATGTTGATAAAATTAATATAATATAAATAATAAATTTAGTAAGTGTGTTGTGTTTTATATTTTAAATAATATTTTAAATTATAGAATATATAAGAAAAATATATAAAAATATATAATTTGATATATAATAATTATAAACAATTAAAATTTATATTAAATTAATTTAAATATATAAATTAAAATTAAAATATAAATAAAAAAAAATTGAATATACTAGTATAAAATAATAAAATTATTTATATATATAATATAATTAAATTATTATAAATAATTATATTGTTAAAAGAGAATATTATATTTTATTAAAAATTTTAATTGAATTATAAAAATTTTTTTATGAATAAAAACTATTTAATTTAAAAAAAAAGTATATAAACTATAATAGGTGTAAATTTATTATAATTAAATAATTTTAATATTTAATTTTTATTAAAAATTTAATTAAGAAATTAATTAAATTATTAATAAGTATAATTTTTTTAATATTTAAAATTTTTTTATATAAAAATTTTTGATTATATAATATTTAATATTTATATATTTTATTTAATTATATTGTTTAAAATTAGTTATAAATTATTAAATAATTATATAATTAAAATAAAATAATAATTATGTAAATAGTTTGATTCTTATAATTTTTATTAAATATTTTAATTAAATTATATTTTTAATTATTTTTATTATAGTTATATATTCAATATATTATATATTATTAATTATTATAATTTATTTTTTAAAATTTTAAATTATTAAGTTTTAATTATAAAATTATAAATAATATTTATTTAATTTTTTATTATTTATATTATTAATTAAATTAGAGTTTGAATAATTTTTTAGTAATTTTTATTATTTGTTTTTTATATTAATATAAATTCTAAAATTTTTATATTATTAAAATATTTTAATATTTTGTATATTACTTTAATATATACTATTATTGATTTTAAGTTATATTTAATTAATTGTTTTATTTTATTTTTTTTAATAAAGATTTTTGAGAAAATTTTAGTTTTTTTGATATAAATTATTTTATATTTAATTTTAAATGTTTTTTTAATTTTAATTATTAAAATTAATATAATAATTATTATAAATAAGTTATTTATATAAAGAAAAATTATAATATTATTATTGTAACTAATATATAAACTTTTATTATTTTTGTATAATATAAAACTAAGTTTTTTAAAAAAAGTATTGATATTTATATTTTAGATTTTAAGTATTTAATATAAATTACATAATACATAAAATATAAAATTAGATTTTTAAATTTTTTAAATATTTTTTTGTAATAACCTTTTAATATATACTTTTTTAAAAAAAGTAAAAATTAAAAACTAGGAGGCTGCTGCGCAGCACTCAAACCCGACTGCCACATCTTAATCATATCTAGATAATACTTTTTATAATATATTTTTATGATAAAATAAAAATTAATTTGTATTAGATTAATTAATGTTATTATTATAAAATGATATTAATTTATAATAAAAATAATTAAAAAATAATAAGTGAATAAATTTTGTTTTATTTAATAGACTCGCATTTTTAATATTAATAATTATTATTTAAGGATTTTATTAATAATTATTATTTTATTTTAAATTAATTATAATAATAAATGAATCTATTATTATTATAATGATTATTGTTATTATTATAATTATAATTATTATATTATTTTTATTTTATAATTCTATAATAATTAAATTGAAATTTAAATAAACTGAAATTTAAAATGGAATTTTTAGATAAAGATAATTATATTATAATTAAAGTCATTAAAATAATTAAATATTATAATTAAATTAATGAACCTATAATTTTTTTAAATTTTTATAATAATAATTATAATAAATATTTTAAAAATCTTTTATAAATTAATTTTTAAATTTTTTTAATTAAAAAAATATAATTTAAATATTAATTAAAAAATTTAATATTTTAAATTTTTAAAATATAATTATAAAAAATTTATTTTAAAATTTAATTAAATAATTAATTTTTAAAAAAAATTTATTATTAATTTATTTAATATATATTATAAAAAAAAGTTAATAATTATTTTTAAAATAAACTTTATTTAATACAATATATTTTTTTAAAAATATAAAAAATTAATAAAAAAAAAAAAAAAATTTTTAAATTAAATTTTTAAAAATAATAAATTAATTTTTTAATTCTTAAATAAATAAAATTTTTTATTAAAAATTAATTAATTTATATATTATATTTTTTTAAAAAAAAAAATTTAATTAAAATTTTTATTTATATATATATATATATAAAAAAAATTATAATTTTATAAAAATATATTAATAAAATTTTTTATAATAAATTTATTTAATTTTTAAATTTATTTATAAAATATTTTATATTATTTATATTAAAATTTAATAAAAAATTATAAATATATATTAATTATAAAAATTTAAATAATATTATAATTAAAAATATTAAATTTTTATTATTAATAAACAAATTTTTTAATTATTTAATAAATATAAATTATTTTACTAAATTAAATATTATTAATGTTTATTATAATATTAAAATAAATTCAAAAAAAAAATGAAAAACAATTTTTTAATATTGTTATAGTTTATTTAAATATTTAATTATATTATTTAAATTAATTAATATATTAGTTTTTTTTTAAACTTTTATAAATTATATATTTTAAGAGTATATAAATATTATTTATATTATTTATTTAAATAATATTTTAATTTTTAATAAAATATTAAAAAAACATAAAAAAAAATGTTAATATAATATTAAAATTTTTTTAGGATTATGATTTATATATAGTGTTAGATAAATCAAAATTTGTTATTATTAAATATAAATTTTTAAAAATTATAGTTATTTTAAATAAAATCAAAATAAACCCTAAGAAGGTTTAAGCCATTCAAAATTGGTTGTTTTTTGAGAATATTAAAGAAGTACAATTATTTTTTAGATTTTATAATTATTATTAATATTCAAAAATATAGTTTTATATTAATAATATTTTTTAAATTTATTAAAAAACAATTAAAATTTAAAATAATATTTAAAAAAATTTAAACTTTTAAAATTTTTAAAAAATTTTTTATCTTAGTTTTTATTCTTAAATTCTATAATTTAAAATTATTTATTAAAATTAAAATTGATGTTTTTACAACAATATTAAAAATTTGTTTACTTTAATTTTATAAAAATAAATAATAATATTTTATTATTTATATTTCTTATAAATTTAATATAATATAATTGTGATATGTTATTTATAACAAGAAATTAATGATTATTATAGAAATATATTAAAAATAATATATTTATTTTTAAAATAAAAAATTTTTTATAATTTTATTTAATTATAAAAACTTTATTTATTTTTTAATTATAAAAAAATTTAATAAATAATAAATTTAATAATAAAAACCTTTTAATAAATATAATATGAAGATAATATATTTTAAAAAAAAAAAAATGTTTTTGTTAATATAATAAATAAAAAATCAGATTTTGTTAAAAATATTGAGTTTAATAAAAAAGTAATTTTCAAATATAGTAATATTAAAAATTAGATTTTTATTAATAAATTTTTAAATTTAATAGAATATAATATTGAAAATAATTTTTGATAGAAAATTCTTAAAATTTATGAATAAAATCCTATTGTATAATAGATTTTAAAAAAAAGAAGATATATTTTTTTATTTTAAATTAATTAATAAAATTATTATATTTCAAAATTTATTTTATATTTTGATTAAAAAATTTTAAAAAAAATTTATTTCTTTACATTATAATTATTTAGTTTATAATTATTTAAAAATTAATTATATTTAAAAATTTATCATAAAAACTTATTTCTAATTTTAAATAAAAAAATAAATCAAAAAATATATTAAAATTTATAATTTTTATTATAAAAACAAATTTAATTAATATAAATTTTATAAAACTTTTTAATTATATAATATATTAAGTACACCCTTCAAAATTATTATTTATAACTTTATATAAAGAATGTTTTTAATATAAAATTTTTTTATTAACAAATTATATAACAAAATATTAATTATTATAAATAAATTAATAAAAATTATTATTTTTATTTTATAAAATAATTAATAGAAAATTAAAAAATTATAATAAATTTATTATAATTATATTTTTTTTAAATATAAAATTTAATAAAAATATATTTTTAATTATAATTTTTTTTTTATAAATAAATATTAATAATTAATTATAAATTAAATTAATATTAAATTAAATATTATAATTAAAAATTATATTTAAATAAATAAAACTTTTAAAAAATTTATTTTTAAAATTTTTTTAATTATATTTAAAATAATTAAATATTTTTTTTATTTATGATAAAATTTATTTATAATATTTTTTAATATTTAATTACTAAATATATTTTATATAAAATATTAAAAAAATAAACATTTAAAATTATTCTTCCCTTTTTAATATTAAAAAAATTTATCTCTAAAATTAAAAAATATATAAAATTAATAAAAAATATTTATAATATTTTTATAAAAAATTTTTAATGCCCGACTGCGTTGCAGGAGGGTTAAAGTTGAACCAGCGCACAAGAGCACGATCTATACTAGATTTGAAAAAAAATATATTGTTTTTAACTGACTTAAAGAAATTTTTTTTTTTTTTTTTTATACAAATTTATATAGAATTTTGAAAGTCTTGGCAAAAAAACAGGTTTTGGCACTCTTGTGGTTTTGTCGAGATTGCGGGTCTGTTGGTTATTTATAAAATCTTAAATTTTTTTTTTTTTCTATGAGAGAATATGTGCTGTTATTACTTAAGCGTACAACTCAAACCAACACTGGTCTCGAAGACATCACAGTCAGGTTTGAGTGCTGCACAACAGCCTCCTAGTTTTTATAAGAAAAAATGAGTTATTATTATAATAAATAACAAAAGAAAGTTTTAAATTTTAAAAAAAAAAATAAAATATATTTGTTTGTACAAAATTTAAAAACCAAGTATTTTAATAAAAAACTTAATTTTTAAAAATTTAATTTATATATAATTAAAAAAAAATTTAAAAAATACCATTTTAAACTTAATATATTTAAATTAATATGGATATATAAAATATTTTATATTTTAATTTTAAAAAATTTTTTTCTAAAATTCAAAAAAAATTTAAACAAAATTAAAATTAAATATAATAACTATATAGAATATAAAATTAAAAGAATTTTTGATAAATTTAACAATAATAATAAATATTTTATTTATTAAACTACTTTTTATAATCTAAAAAACAATTTTTAATAATTAAAAAAAAATATTTTATTATAAATTATATAAAATTATTTTAAAAATAAAAATTTATTTTATTAATTTAATATTTTTATATTTAAATAAAAATAAAAAAAATTTAAAAAAAAATTAAAAATTAATATATTTTATAAATTTTTAATTTATAAAAATATAATTTTTTTATTTAAATTAATTTCTATATTTATAAATTTTTTTTATAAATATTTATTTTTATAAATATATAATTTAAATAAATATTTATAATATTATTTATTTAATTATTTTTTAACTTTTTCCAAATATTTTATTTTTTTAATTAATAAAATTTTATATTTTAATAGTATTAACAAATAACTACATAAAAATTATATTAATAAAGTGATATTATAAATTAATAAAATTAATAATTTAATATAAATTATAGTAAAATAATAAAATATAATTTAATTTGAAAATAAAAAGTTATAAATATATAATAAAAAATTAATCAAATTTTTAAATAATATTTTAAAAAAAATTTTTTATGGAAAATATAAAATAAATTTTATTTTATTTAACAAAAAAATTTATTATATTTATTAAAATATTATAAAAAAAATTAAGTATTTTATTAAACATTAATAAATTTTTATTAATTTTTTTTTTAATAATTAAATTATTTTTAAATATTATATTATTTTTTATAACTTTTTGTTTTTTATAAAAAAATTTTTTTTAATATTTTTGTATAATTATTAAAATTTTAATAAATTAATATTTTAATTTAGTTGTAATAGTGTTAAATTTAATCAAAAATTTTATAAATTTTATTTAATTTTTAATAATTTTTTAATATATTATTTTATATTAAATAAAAATTTTTTCCAATTTTTTAAATTTTTTATTTTGAATTTTTATAATATAATTTATTAAAAATTTTAAATTAAAAATATTTTATAAAATAAAAAAAAATAAAAATTATTTATAAAAAATTATATTATATTTTTTTATTTTATTTTATTTATAATAGATTTTATATTTAATATTTTTTTTTAATATAATATAAATATAATTATTTATAATGTAGTATAAATATAAAATTATAATTTTTAAATTTTTTAACTTAAATTATTTAAAAAAAATAATCTTTTTTTATTTTATTTAAATATAATTTTTTAATTTTTTTTTAAATTTTTAAATTACATTTTGTTATATAATTAAAATAAAAAATTTAATATTTATTTATATATATAAAAAAATATTTTATAATTTAAATTTTAAAATTTAATTATAATATAAATTACAATTATTTATATTTAATTTTACTTATATAAATATATAATATAATTATAAAAAATTATATTTTTAAATATATAATTTTTTATATATAAATTTCTTTTAAATAATTTTTTTATATAATAAAATTTTATAAATAAATTTTATATAAAAATTTTTTATTTAATTTTATTATATTTTTTATATATAAAAAAATTTTATATAAAAATTTCTTTTTTAAAAACTTTCTTTAAAAAAAAAAATAATATTACAATTAATTATATTAAATATATTTTAACATATTAAACATAAATCCATTTTCATAAATTATTTTTTTTATTAAAATAATTTTTATTATAAATATTTAATAAAAAAAAATTATATTAAAAAAAAACAAATTAAATTATATTATATCAATAATATAATTTTATAATAAATTATATAAAAATATTATATATAATTTAATATATTATATACATATAATATTTTTTTAAATATATAATATTTAAATTTATAAATAATTTATTTTTATATAAAAAATATTTATATATATAAAAATTTTTAAATAATAATAATTTTAAAATTTTTTTTTAAATTTTATTAATTAACTTATTAATATTTAATATATTTTATTTATTATTTTTACTTATTAAATCTAATATTTTTATATTAAAAATTATATTATTTAATATTTTTATATTTAACTTAATTTATTTTAAAAAAATAATTTGAATATTTTAAATTAAAAATATAATTAATTAAAGAATATTAGATTGTTTTAGGAATTTTTTATTTAGGAAATACTCGGGATAGATATAACAATAAAATATAAAATATAAAATAAAATAATAATATAAATTTTTAAATCAATATATAAAAACTAAAAAATTATATTATTACTATAATTCTAAACTACATTAATCTAAACATTAAAAAAATTAATAAATAAAATAATTAAATAAATAATATAATTAAAAATAATTATTTTATTTACAAAAAAATAAAAAATAAAATTTTTTTTTATTAAAATATATTTAATAAAATTACAAAATAAAAAATTAAAATAAAGTAAAATAAAATAATAAAATAAAAAAAAAAAAAAAAAAACCCATATTATACAAAAGAATCAGTAAAAAATAAAATATAATTAAACTTTTTATATAGTAAAACCAAAAAAGAAAATAAAATAATATTTTATACTCAAAAAAATAAAAAACTCTATACTACTAATTATATAATTATTTTATAAAATAAAAAACAATAATTAATTTATAATAACCAAAATAATAAAAAAAAAATAAAAACTTTTATAACAAACTAAACAAAAAATCAAATTTTTATAAACCAACTATTTATTAAAAAATAACATATTAAATAGAATATTTTTTCCCCTTTCAAACTAACACATAAAATATATTATATAAATTATAATAAAATAATATAATTTAATAAAATATATTAAAACATAAAACATATACATATACAATAATTTATTAATTAAAATTTAAATCTCAAATTAAATCAACAAATCACAATATATATTAAATTAAATTATATTAAAAATATAATAATAAATTATATAAATTATAAATTATTTCAAAAATAAATATTTAATTAATATATTAAACTAAATTTTATAAATTATAAATACTTTAAACATTTTTAAAAATCTAATTATCAAATACTTTATATTTAAAAATTAAAAATTAAACTGAAATATTAAATATATAAAATAAAATAATATTATATATAGAAAACAATTTATAATTTGTATATAATAAAATTTAACTTATACCAAACTTTTTATTTATTATTTAGCTAAATAAAAGTTATTATTCTACTTAAGTATAAATAGTATGGAGTATACATTGTGCATACAATATATAGTTTATGATGTATATATTATTTTAACAATTATTAATATAATAATTAATATAATAATTGATACAATTTCGATCTAATTTTTGTATGTGATTATGTAACCATTTTTGATGTTAAAACTTTTTTTTTTTAATTTTTATTTACTTTTATTTTATTTTAATTTAATTCCAAAAATTAGTAACATCATTTTTTAATATATATCACATAATTATTTTACATACAAAAATTAAATTAAATAAAATTAAATAAAAATAGTTTGATGTTGAAAATAGTTATGTGACTTTGATTTTTACTAAAAATAACTTAATTAAAAAAAATAAAAAAAAAATAAAAATAGTAGTTAGAGATCTATTCACTTAATCAAAATTAGATAAATGGTTAAAGAAGAGTATATTAAAATTTTAGACTTAAAAAAACAAAAATGGTGAAGACTTTTATCAGAGATGATTTTAGAAGTTTCTTAGCAAATTTTTGCCAAGACCTCAAAAGAATGCCAAGACTTTCAAAATCCCATACAAATCTATATGGCAAAAATCAAAAAAATATTTTCTTTAACTCAGCTAAAAACAACACATTTTTTTGTAGATTTGGGTAGGATCGCGTCCTCGCGCTGGTTCAACTTTAACCCTCCTAAATGCAGTCGGGCATTTATAAAATTTTTTGAGTATTTTTTTAATTTTTCTTTTTAGTAAATAATAATATCTAATCTTTATTTTATTATTATATTAAAATATTAAAAATTAAATATATAAATGCTAAATATATTACTTAATAATAATTATAATAATATAATAAATATTATATCTAAAATTAAAAAATTAATTTAAAAACTTTTTTAATAATATAACTTTTTACTCTTAAAAAAAAATTAAGGATATTTTAATAAAATAATTATTGATTATTACAAAATTTAAAAATTAATTAAAATAAATATATTTTATTTAAATTTTTTTTATATCATTAAATTCTTATTTATTTTTTAATTTCAAATTTTTATTTTTATTTTTAATTTTATTTTTTATAGTATTGATATTTTTAAAATTTATATTAAAAAAATAAATATTTTATATTTCATTTATTAATTTAATTTTGATAATAATTTTTATAGTATTGATACTTAATATTTTAATAATTAGAAAAATATTTTTTTAATTTAAATATTTTATTTTTAATATTTTTATTTTTTATATTAATTTATGTATATAAATTATATTTTATATTTTTAATTATTTCATTTTAAATATAGAATATTTTTTTTATTAAATTAAAAAATATTTTATCTTTAAATAAAAAATTAAATATTATTTATTAATTTAAATATTTTTATATAAAAAATTATTATATTTAAATTTTAATAAAGGTTAATATATAATAACAAATTTAATAAATAAAAAAGATAAAGTATTTTAAAATTTAAAAATTTTTTAATATGTAATATTAATTATTTTAAATAATAAAAAATTAAATTTAAATAATAAATTAATTATATTTTAAAAAATAAAAAATATAACTATGATATATTCTATTACTAATTTATATATTTTACCTATAAATATATTACTAAAAATAAATTTCTATATTTACTCAATTATTTAATTCTATACAATTATTATTTTTTTTAATTTTTATTAAATTAATTAAATAATTTAAAATATTATTTTTTTAATAATTATAGTTTAGATTAAATTTGTTGTATTTTAAAAATATAAATATAAAATCTTTATTTAAAATAATATAACAATTTTTATATATAAATTTTTTATTTCCTTTTAATATATAATTATAAAAAAATTTAAATTAAATAATTTTTAAATCATTAAATAAAATATTTTTTGTCTTTAATTTTTTTATACATAATAATTTAATATATTATAAATAAAATATATTTATTTAAATGTATATTTAAAATGAATAAAATTATTAAAAAAAAACTTTCAAATTTTTCTTTTTTATTAATAAATTATATATTTAAATTTTTTAATAATTCAATTTTTTATATATATAATTTATTATTAATATATATAAATATTTAATATATAATAAAAAATAGATTAAGATTTTAATAAAATTAAATTAATTAAAAACTTATTTATAAAATTTTAAATATATTTATAAAATTTTAGATATATTTAAAAAATTTTTACAATAATTTAAGATTTATTAAAAGCATTATTTAAATTAATTTTTAAATAAATTTTTTTTTTAATTTTTGGTTTATAATGGAAAAGGTATATATGTATTTAATTATTCATAAATAAAATTAATAATTAATTTAAAAAATGGGTTATATAATAAGAGTGGAATATAGTTTTTAGATATTATAAAATTTTGTAAGTTTTAGAATTTTGTAATTTGTTTAAATTGTGATTATTTATTTGGGATTTTTTTTTAGAATATTAATTTAAAAAGGGATATTAGTATCAATTAAAAAATTAAAGAAGATATTATATGAAAATATATCAATAAATTCAAAATAATTATGGAAATTTTAAGGGGGATGGTATTTTATAATTAATTATAAAAAAAAAAAAAAAAAAAGAACATGATAAAAAATTTAGTATTTTTGAAAACAAATATTAATATATATTATTTTTAACTAAATAGTGACTTAATTTTTTAATATTAAACATAACACCAAAATATTTTAATATTAATTATATATTTTTAATATTATATAAGTTATTTATTCTTTTATCTAAATTTTATTTTAAAAATCATAACTAAAAAATATTATTTAATAAAAGAGGAAAATTTTGAAAAATCATAAAAAAAAGTTTTAGTAATTTTTTTAAAGTTTTATTAATCATTATTAATTTTATAAATAATAACAATAAATTAAATAAATTATATAAAAAATGTTAAAATAAATAAATTGTTTTTAATAAAAAATAAATCCTCAAAATTAACAATATATTTTAAAAATATAAAAAAATTTAAAGAAAATAATTAATCATACTATTTAAAATTTTTTTTTTAAAAAACCTTCCTATATTAAAAATAATAAAAAAATTATTAAAAACAAAAACCCTTTTTAAAAACAAAAACAATATATGTACTTATATATTTGTTATTTAAATATTACAATTAAAAATAATAAATACATTATTAAAGACTTATTTAACAAAAATAAGATTGTATATATATATTTAAAAAAGAAATAATATTATATAATAATTTAAAAAAGAAAAACATTTTATTTTATATTAATAATAATAAATATTAAATTAAAATATGAATAATTAATTATTAAATTAGAAAATAATGAAATAAATAAAATTTTAAATAATTTAAATTTAAAAAGTAAGATTAAAAAATTTATTAAAAAATTAACAAAAAATATCATAAAAATTAAAATATAAATATACAATTAATATTAATATTAATAAATAAGAAGAAAAATACAAAATTTAATAATAAAAACAAAAATATAATAACCTTTAATAACAAAATAAAAATTAATATAGAAACTATTTTAAAATTTTAATATAATAACAACACCTTATTATAAATATTATTAATAACAGCGATTTTTATTAAAAATTCTTTTAAAAAAACTAAATTCTTAAATATAAAAATTAAAAAAATTTATATTTATTATTTTTAATAATTATATTAGAATAAACTTGAATTATAATATTTTTAATATAAATAATTATAAAAAAATAAGCCTATATTTAAAATTAAATAATAATTAAATCAAAATTTACACAAAACTTTATAATTTTTATTTAAATATTAATTCAAATAATTTATTTAATAGAAAAAAATTAAGAATTTACAAAAATAGAAAAATTAATAAAGCCTTTAATAAAATATACAATATTATTAAAAGAATTAAAACCAAAAAAGTCAAAATCTCACCATTATAAACTTTATTTAATATATAATATTTTAATTGTAATTAAAACTAATCTATTTAATTATAATATTTAAAATAAAAAATTTAGATTAAACCTAACAATTTATTTAAAGATAATTTATATTTTTGCAAAATTAAATAATTTTATAAAAGAATATATATAAACTATTATTTAATTATTTAGGTCCCACCTTTCTTTAACATTATTTAATTTTTGACTAAATATTAATTTTAAAAATTAAAATATTCAAAATTTAAAAAACAAAAATTATAATATTAAAATAGTTTAAATTATTAAAGAAATACCTTTTTTAATATTAAAGAAATTTTTAAATTTTTTTTATAATTATTTAACAAAAAAAAAAGAAAATGGAAAAGTAATTAATTACTTTTAATGTAAATTTTATTTATATTTAATTTTTTGAAAAATAAATTGTTTGTTTTGGTTGATAATATTTTATTTATAAGATTTAATAATTATATTAACAATTTAATATTAAATTAAGTATATTATTGTAAATTAATTGTTTTTGTAAGAAATTAATATTAAACAAAATTTTTCATTAATTTAATTTTTTTAAAACTAATTATATTAAATTTAAAATTAATAGAAATGCTAAGATTTATTTTTTATATTCTGGAATTTATAAACTTTTTTACCAATAATCTTTATAAATATATTGATACTATAATAATAAGATTTTCTTTATTTATTATTAAAAACTACTTATATAGATTTTTTTAATAAAACAAAAAATAAACCAAAAACATAAAATTATTTACTAATAATAAAAATTAATTATAAAACTAACATAATAAATAATAAAGATTTTAAAAATTATTCTAATAAATTTTTTTATTGTAAATTAATAAAAGTATTTTGTTTTTTTACAATAATTATATATTCCTCAATTATTTTGTTTTAAAAATATATTTAATTATTATTTTAAATTAAAAGATTTTTTAAATAAAGATTTTTTAATTTAAAAGTAAATTTTTTTATTATTATAATTTTAAAATCCATTAACTTAAAAGTATAATTCAATGTTTTTATATTAATAAATTGTAATAAAAGAATTTTTATAATATAAATAATTTATCTAATATTTATATTGTGTATAATTTTATAAAAGTTTATTAAAAATAAATTATTATTATAATAAAGTATTTTGATGATTTTGGTTTTTAAATTAATTTGTATTTTATTTATATAAAACAAAATATTTATTTATTGTATTTAATAAAATATATATAATCTCAGTTTTTTACATTTTTAATTTAAATTTATTAAATTATTTTATTTTGCATTTAAATATAAGTAAAGAAAATATTATAATTAATATATTTTTATTTATAAAATATCAAAGAATATAAAAGTTTTTAATAATGTTTTTTAATTTAATATTTTTTTACTATAATATATTATTATAATAAATTAAAAAATTTTTATTTGTATGATTAGTAAAATAAATATAAATAAATAATTTATACACATTTATTAAAAAATGAAATTTTTTAAAAACTCATAAATTTTATAATAATTGCTTAATAAGTATATAATTTTTATATATATAAATAATAATTTGTTAATTAAAAATAATAAATTAATTTTTAATATAAAAAATTAAATTATTAATTAAATTTTTTAAAATTTAAATTTTTAATTAATATTGATTTTTATAAATATATTATTTATTTTATTAAAATATTGACCTTAAAATTATATAATATATAATATTAATTAAATAATTTTTAATTTTTAAAAATAATAAAATAGTAAAAGCATTGATAGTGTTAAAAATTAAAAAATTAAAAATCAATCATTAGGATTTGATGGAGTAATTATTGTTATTTATATATTGTAGTTTTATATCATACTAACTTTTTTCTATTTTTTTTTTTTTTTTTTTATAATATTTTCTTTCTTTTATTTTTATTTTAATTATTATAAAATAGTATAAATATATAATAAAACTTTTTTTTTTTATTTATTAGAATGAATTTTATAAAATAAGATAAAATATTTAATAATATACTTAAAATAATTTAAAATTTATATTAATATATGGATAGAAAAATAAATTAATTAATAAAAAATTTTAATAATAAAATTTAATTTAACTATATATTAATAAAAAATTATTAAAGAATGTATATAAGAATTTTTAAATAAATTAAAAATTTAATATTTTTATTTAATTAAATATAATATTAGTTTTTGTGTTTTTAATTATATAAGTATTGATATATATAAATTATATATTACTTTTAAAGATGATAATTTTTTTAGATAATAATATCCATAATGTTATTATAAAGGGATATAGGTGATAAAATAATCACAAATGTGAGTAAAGTTTGGGAAAATGAAATAAATATAATAGTAAAATAGTCATAAAAATAAATAAAATACTAGACGGCTGCTTCGCAGCACGCAAACCCGACTGAATGCCTATGTACACGTTTTGTCCTTGTTTTTTTGGATTTTGTTAATTATTTTGAGTTAATTTATTCAAATTATTGTAATATACTGTTTGAGCGGATTGGTGTAGTCTCGAATTTGGATTATTATGGTGCTGAGCGTGTTAAGATTTGAAAATCTTTATACAAATTTGTATGGGTGAAAATCATCGAAAATTTTTAAGTATGTTAAAAACAATATATTTTTTTGATTGACTTTATAGGAAAATTCCATATAATTTTCGCACTCGGGAGTTCAATTTCAACTCTCCTTGTTAGTTGGGCATTGGAAATTAGAATAAGATAATTATAATAGTTGGAAAAGTTAGTTAAATCTAGAAAAATTATATAATATAAAAACATATTAATTTTCAGATGTTAAATTATAAGATTAGGTGAGTGCCAAACGCGCCAACACTTGAAAATCCCCATATAAATTTGTATGGGCAAAATTTATCGAAAATTTTTAAGTATGTTAAAAACAACATATTCTACCGACAGACTTTATAGGAAAACTCCATACAACCCTCGCACTCGTTCAATTTCAACCCTCCTTGTCAGTCGGGCATAATATTCCCTAAAAAAACTAACTTAATTAAATTAATAAATTAATATAATTATTATTTAATTAATAATTTTTATAAATTTAAAAATAATAAAAGTTTTTAATTTATAAAAAAAAATTTAAATTTAAATTTAAAATTATATTATAAAAATAATATTATATTCATATTTTTATTATTAAAATTTAATTAAAATATATTATTTAATTCAATATATTAAAAATAATTATTATTAATATTATATTAAAATTTATTATTAAAAAAATTATATTAAAATTAAATATTTATGATATTATATTAAAATTAATATTAAAATTTTATAATTAAAAAATTATTTATATATAAAATTATTTAATTTTTAAAATAAAATTAAAATAGATATTTAATTGAAAATTAATTTTTAAATTATATTAAAATATTAATTTTTAGATAAAGAATATAATTTGTATATTATTTATATTTTTTTTTATATTATTTAATAGTAATATTAAATTAGTTAAATTAAAAGTTTAATTAATTAATAAAAAAAACAGAAAAAAAAATAAAATTATTAAATTAAATAATTTAATTAAAAATTTAATAATAATTAATTATTTAATTATTAAAATAGTAATTAAAATAAATAAAAAATATTTAAAATTAATTATTATTGGTAGGGATAACTAATAATATAATAAACAAATATTAATAAAAATATTTAAATAAATTTTAAATTATATAAATAAAAATATATTGTTAAATTTATTAATTTAAATTAAAATTCTTTTTTTTTAAAAAAAAAATTAAATAATAATTATATTTTATTTATTATTAAATAAATTAAAAGATATAAAATTATTTATAAATAATTCAAAAAAGCTTTAGTTTTAAAAATAATTTAAAATAGTTAAATTATTGGTGTTGTAAAAATATAAATATTTATTATATTTTAAAAATAAAATTATTTTTAATTAGAAGTTGTAGAGTTATAAAGAAATTATAAATTATATTAAGAAAAATTATTAATATAAAATTATTTAAGAAGAATTAAATTTATATAAAATTAATAATTTTTTTAAATTAATAAAATTATTATTTGAATATCAAATTTTTATGTTAAAATAAATATTTAGAATCAAAATCTAAAATAATTTAATTTAATATAAGATTAAATTAATAATCTTTAATTTAATATTAATTTAAACATATATATTTTTATAATTAAATTAATAATTTTTAAATTATTTTTAATATTAATTATTTTTAAATTATTTTTAATATTAATTATTTTTAAATTATTTTTAATATTAATTATTTTCCAAGTTAAAAATTAAAAATTATATTCATTAAATATTAAAATTATGTTTTTAATTTTGATTTTTTCCAAAAAAATATATATAATATTACTAAAAAATTATTATAAAAAAATATTTAAAAAATTTAAAAATTTAATTTTATATCTTAAATATATATTATATAATTTATACTAGGAGGCTGCTGCGCAGCACTCAAACCCGACTGCAGCATCTTGATTTTAAATGAATAATATATAGTAATTAATATAGTTATTAATATAGTTATTAATATAATAATCAATATAGTTATCAATATAATAATCAATATAGTTATTAATATAATAATTAATATACTCATTAACATAATAATTAATATAATTATTACTCTTGAGACAAAGCTGGAGGTTGGACAACTAGAAGACAACGGTTAAGTGGTTTCTTACTGGTTCAGCTACTATGAATTCACAATAGTGATAACTACTATTTAACAGATTTATCAACGATTTTCTTATAGCTATGAAACTATAAATTAATAATATGACAACTATTTTACAATTGTATTAACAACAGATTTCAATCTATTATAACAACAGTTTTGACAACCATTTTAAATTAATTTTCTAATAATTATCTAATTAATGAACAACAATTTTAATAACTAATATATATTAGTTTTCACTATAGTTATTTGACAGTTTGCAACAACTATCTAACGATTAACTAACAATTGCAATTATAATAACTATTTATTTATAATTTGCAAATTATTTGCAGATCATTTTCTCACAATCATACAACTATCTCATTATTTCTATTATTTTTATTATTTTTATTTTTTTATATATATATATTTTTTTTTAACAGTCACGTAACCATTTTCGCTAATTTAATTCATTTTTTCTATTCAATTTTAATTTAATTTAGTTTTCACATACAAATTGGTCACATGACACATACAAAAAATAACTTTAAAATTTATATTTGAAATTAATTTCAAATAATTTCTGACTTTACATTTAACTTCTCTTTTCATCTATCATCATTTTAATAACTAGCTGTCTCTCTAGCTAGCTGTCTCTCTAGCTACCAATTACTAAGTACTCCACTAGCTCACTAACTACTTTACTAACTGCTATCTTAACTGCCATGCTAACTACCGTGCTAGCTGCTATACTAGCTGCCATACTAGCTACCGTATTAACTATCATACTAACCATCCAACTTGCTAAGTACTCCACTAACTGCCTCACTAGCTACTTTACTAACTACTATACTAACTGTTCTGCTAATTGTTCTACTGACTATTCTACTAGCTGTTCTACTAGCTGCTATCTTGCTAAGTACTTCACTAGCTACTAGCTACTTTGCTAACTACTGTATTAATTACCATATTAGCTGTCATATTAGCTACCATACTAACTGCCATACTAGTTACCATACTAACTACCAACTTACTAAATGCTTTATTAGCTGCCTTACTAACTACTTTACTAACTGCTGTATTAATTACTGTGTTAGTTGCCATATTAGCTACCATACTAGCTGCCATATTAGTTGTTGTGCTAGTTATCAACTTGCTAAGTGCTTCACTAGCTGCTTTACTAGCTATTTTGCTAACTGCTGTATTAACTACTGTGCTAGTTGTCATATTAGCTACCATGCTAACTGTTATACTAGTTGCCGTACTAGTTACTAACTTGCTAAGTGCTTCACTAACTGCTTTACTACCTGTTTTGCTAACTGCTGTATTAACTATTGTACTATAATAGCTATCATACTAGCTGTGTTACTAACTGTTCCATTAACTATTCTACTAACTATTCTACTAATTATTTTACTAACTATTTTACTAGCTGTTTTACTAGCTGTTTTATTAGCTATTTTACTAGCCATTTTATTACTATTAAGTGATTTACTAAACATTGTGAATTTTGTATTATGATCGTCATAAAATAATAAAACCATTAATAAAGAACAACCGTGTAATAACTGTAGCAGCAACCATAGCAGCAATTATAGCAGTAACTAACTTGCTAATTTTCAACAATTATCCTACAGCGAAATCCTAATTGTTCAACTATTAAATGAAAATTGTTAGGTCAGTTGGCTCACGTAGCTCAACCGTTGAAAACCGAAAAACGGTTTGCTGGTTTTCCAACGGTTGTTTGATGGTTGCTGTGAAATAGCCTTTTCCTCAAGAGTAATATAATAATTAATATAATACTTACTATAATTTTAGAAAATAATTTTAATTAACTGATATTGTATGTGATCACGTAACCATTTTCAACGTTAAAATGATTTTTCATTTAATTTTATTTTTATTTAATTTAATTTTAAAAAGTTTGTAACATCATTTTAATAGGTGTTATGTGATTAATTTGCATGCAAAAACTAAATTTAATTAAAATAAAATTAATTATTAATTGAAATATAGTTTTGGCGCCGAAAATTGTTATGTGACCTTGATTTCGCTAAAAGCAACTTAATTAAAAAAAAATAAAAAAAATATAAAAAAAATAAATAGAGACCTATTCGCTTAATCAAAACTAGATAGTTAAAAAAGAATATGTTAAAATTCTAGACTTAAAAATACAAAAACAGGGGAGATTTTTGTCAGAGGTAATTTTCAAAATTTTTCAAAATTTCTTAGCAACTTTTTGCTAAGAAAATAGTGCCAAGACTTTGAAAATCCTATATAAATTTATATGGCAAAAATCAAAAAAAAAAAATTTCTAAGTTCGCCAAAAACAACACATTTTTTGGCAGGTCTGGATCGCGCCTCGCGCTGGTTCAACTTTAACCCTCCTGCATAAATGCAGTCGGGCATAATAATATATATATTATCAAAACCTTATTTTTAATATTTAATTTAATTTCAAATATTATTTTAAAAAATTTATTTAAATCATAAATAAAATAATTTTATTTTATTTTATTATTAACTTAAAATGAATAATCCTAAATAAAAATATTTAAAATCTAAATTTAATAAATTTTTATATATTAATAAAATTAAATTTACTAATATTTATAAAAAAATTAAAAAAACTTTAAAACTTAATATTGTTTAAAAAATTTAAATGATATATTATTAAAAATAAATTATTTAAATAGTTTTTTTTATAATTAATCAAAAAAAAATTTTTTTTTTTACCAATCAATATTAATAAAAATTTTAATATATTTTTATTAAATTATAAAATAAAAAATTTATTTCTTTATTTTAAAATTATTAAATAATTCAATTTATTTTATATTTAAAATTTTTAAAAAATATAATTGAAGTATTAATTAGAAAATTTATTATTTTAAATTTTTAAAATATAAAAGATTTATTTTAAAATTTAATTAAATAACCAATTTTTAAAAAAAAATTATTATGGATATAATATATATTATAAAAAGAGGTTAATAATTGTTTTTAAAATAAAATTTATTTAATAAAATATATATTTTTTAAAATATATAAAATTAATAAAAAAAAAAAAATTTTTCAAATTAAATTTTTTAAAAAAATAAATCAATTTTTTAGTTTTTAAATAAAAGAGATTTTTTATTAAAAATTAATTAATTTATATATTATGATTCTTTAAAACAAAAAATTTAATTAAAATTTTTATTTATATATATATAAAAAAATTATAGTTTTATAAGAATATATTGATAAGAATTTTTATAATAAATTTATTTGATTTTTAAATTTATTTATAAAATATTTCATATTATTTGTATTAAAATTTAATAAAGAATTATAAATATATATTAATTATAAAAGTTTAAATAATATTATAATTAAAAATATTAAATTTTTATTATTAATAAATAAATTTTTTAATTATTTAATAAATATAAATTATTTTATAAAACGAAATATTATTCATATTTATTACAATATTAAAATAAGTTTAAAAAAAGAATAAAAAATAATTTTCTAATATTATAATAATTTATTTAAATATTTAACTAGGAGGCTGCTGCGCAGCACTCAAACCCGACTGCCACATCTTAATCATACATAGACAATAATTAGATAATATATTTTTTATAATAAAATAAAATTAATAATTATAAACAAAATAAAGCTTAATTATATTAATATATATTATTAAGTTAATTTATATTTTTAAAATAAAACTAAAAATAATTAAAAAATAAAAGTAAAATAAACTTTTCTTAACTTTATTATAAATTTACAAATTATAAAAATTTTTGTTTTATTATTATCATATTTTTTGTATATTATTAATTTATAATTTAATTTTTATAATTATTATTAATTTATTTATTATTAATTAAAACTATAAATTTATAATTAATGAATTGATATTATATTATGAATTTTTCATTTTTTAATATTAAGCTTTGTTTTAAAATGTATATATAATTATAATAATATAATAATTAATACATAATAACTAAAATAATGATTTTTATTATAATATAATAATTAACTAAATAATTAATATATATTATAATTAAAATAGTAATTTATATATATAATAATTAAATGATAGTTAATATTAAAACTAAAATATATAATTAATGTAATTATTATTTTAATTAAGTTTATTTTTTTTATATAACTAATTTATATATAATATATACCTAAAGTTAAAATAAATAAAAATACTTAAGTAAAATCAAATATAAAACAAAAATAAAAACAAAAATAAAAATAAAAATAAAAATAAAAATGAAGATAAAAATAGTTTTTATTTATATTATTTCACATCTAAAAACTAAATTTTTAATTAAAATAATTAAAATTGATTAAAAAGTAATTTTTAAATTTTAAAATCAGATTTTATATGTATTAATAACCATTTTACTTGCTAAAACTAAGTTAAATAAAAATAAAATTAAATAAAAATAATTTTAATATCAAAAATAATCACATAACCTAATTTTCACCAAAAGTAATAAAATTAAAAAAAAAGAAAATAAAAACTAAGCAACTCATAAAAAATTAAATAAATAATCAAAAAAAAATATATTAAAATTCTAAAATCATAAACAAAAACAAAAACAATAAAAACTTTTATCAAAATTAATTTTCAAAATTTCTTAACAATTTTTTGCCAAAACTTGAAATTAATACCAACTATTAAGATTTTGAAAATCTTATATAAATTTATATAACAAAAATCTAAATTTTTTTTTTTTAAGTCAATTAAAAATCATACATTTTTTATCAGATTTGGTAGAGATCACGCCCTCGCGCGCTGGTTCAACTTTAACCCTCCTGCAACGCAGTCGGGCAAACTTTATAAATTTTTTAAAGAAATTATATTAAATTAAAAAAAAAGTTTCTTAGATAAATTTCGAAATGAAGTTAATAATTAATTTAAAATTTATTACTAATTTAATATTGTTTATTATTTTTAAATTAATGATTAAATGAAATATATATTAATTTTATTATAATAATCTAAATTTTATTAAAAAATTTGATTTTTTTATATTTTTTTAAAAAAATTTATTATTTATTTTATAAAATATTTTATTATTTTTAAATAAATATAATGTAAAAAATTAAACTTATATAAATTTATTATAATAATATTAAAAATTAAAAAACTTTTAACTAAATTAGTTTTTTTTTTAAATTATAATTTTGTTTTTATAAATTTATTATTATTTTTTAATCATTTAATATAAAATATATAATTTTTTTTAAAATATTTAAAAATCTGATTAAAGTTTTGAAAAATTATTATAAATATTATATAAATAAAATAAATTTTAGGAATTATTGTCAAAAGATTAATATATTCCATATAATTTATTATCTATTTATTTAATTAAAAATAATAAATTTATTTATATTTAATTTTATAATTTATAAATAAATTTTAAAAAAATTTATTTAAAAAAATTCAAAGTTGTTTTATAAAATTTTATATTTTAAAATTAATTAATTTTTTTTTTGTAAATTTTAATAGGTTTTTTTTGGATAAAATAAATAATAAAATAAATAATATTTATATATAATTAAAAGATTGATTTTTATATTTTAAATTAAAATTTTTGATTAAAAAATATATTAATTAGGTTTTTTTATTATTAAAGAAATTAATAAAATAAGTTGTATTAAATATTTAATATAAAAATATAATTAAAAAACAAAATTTCTTATTAATAACATTATTCATTTATAATTTATAATTTTATATATTATTTTTTTTTAATTTTATTATAAATCTTTTATGAGATGAAATATATTTGTTAAATATATAAGTGTTATTAAGAAAAATATATAATAATTTGAAATAAATTTTTATAAAAATATAAAAATTTAAAATAATTTTGAATTTTAAAATTAAATATAAATAATTTAAATTATTTGAGTTATTAAGTATTTATATTTTTTAATATTTTGTTATTTTGTATAAATAGGTTTTTTAGTATTATATTAAATTTATTTAACTTTACTAAAATTTTGTTAAAGCTTAAAAATAATATACTTTAAAATGTAATATTTTTTTTTATTTTATTTTTTAATAATATAAAAAAAAAAATTTATGTTTAATTTTAAAATAAATTTTATATTATTTAAAAAATTAGAAAAAAATATGAAAATATATATAATATTTAAATAAATTAATAATTATTTTTATAAATCTTTTGAAATTTAAAAATATAATATTATTATTTTAATATAAAGAAATTATTTTAATTAGTAAATTTTAAAATTAGAAAATTTAAATATTACGCGTTTAATTGGGATTTATATAAATATTAAAATATTATATTATAATATATATTTAATATTTATTATTTTATTTATATTTTAAAATTTCTGAGTTATTAATTAAAACTAGGAGGCTGCTGCGCAGCACTCAAACCCGACTACCGCATCTTCATTATAAATCAATAATAACTAATATAATAATTAATATAATATTTAATATAATAACTATAATAATTAATATAATGTTTAATATAATAGTTAATATTATAATTATAACAACTATCAAATACTTAATATAATAACTAATATAATAATTAATATAAAAAATAATGTAATAACTAATATAACAATTAATATAATAAGCAATATAATAATTAATATAATAATAAACAATATAATAATTAATATAATAATTGATATAATTTTAATATAATTTTTGTATGTGATCACGTAACCAATTTCAACATCAAAACTATTTTTCCTTTCATTTTTATTTAATTTTAATTTAATTTAATTTTGTGACATCATTTTAATTTGTGTCACATAACCATTTTACATGCAAAAACTAAATTAAATTTAATAAAAATTAAATAAAAATTAAACAAAAATTAAATAAAAATAGTTTTAAAATCAAAAATAATCATATAATTTGATTTTCAGTAAAAATAACAAAATTAAAAAAAATAAAAAAAATAAAAATAAATATACAATAATTTATAAAAAACTAAATAATTATTTAAAAAAGATTATATTAAAATATTAGAAAAATAGAATTAAAAAAATAAAAATAATAAAAACTTTTATCAGAATCAATTTTCAAAATTTCTTAGTAATTTCAAAAAAAAATCTCTAAGTCAGCCAAAAATAACACATTTTTTGCCAGATTTGATATGGATCCCTCCCGCGGAGGTTCAACTTCAACCCTCCTGCAACGCAGTCGGGCATATATATAAAATTTTATAAAAGTTTAATAAAAATATAATAATTGTTAATAAGTTAATTATTATTTATTAAAGTTTATTTAATAAAATAATGATTATTTTATTTAAAAATAAATATTTTTATTTTATACATATAAATAATAAAATTAATAAAAACTTATAATTATAATTTATATTAATAATATAAAATTGATATTAAAGTTTTTATAATTTAAAATAATAATGATAAAATTTAATAAAATTATTATAAATTTTAATATTTTAAATTTATATCTATAAAATTTTATTAATTTATAATAATATTTCTAAAATATTATATAAAATATATAAATTTAAAATAATTATATTATTAATATATATATTTTTTGTTATTTATAGTAAATATAAATTTATATTTTATATAACTTTAGTTTTAAAAATATAAAATTAAATATAAATTCTTAATTTTTTGAAATAATATATATATATTTACAATAATTTATAATAAAATATATAAAATATTATATAACAATTATAAATTTAAAAAAATTTATAATAAATATTTAAATTTTTTAAATATATATAATAAATTTATAAAATTTTTATATATTTTACATAATAAAAATAAATATAAATTTTTATTTTTATAAATATATATATATACTTTTAATTATATTTAATAGTATTTGATAAGTATTTTATAGTATATTTATATTTTTTAAATATTTTTTTCATTAATATTAAATATTGTTTTTTTATAATTATATAAGTTTTTTTCAAAATAATATTACTTAAGTAATAGTTAAGAAATTATTTAAATTTTAAATTTTATAATTTAAATTTTAAAATTAAATTTTTTTTTCTTAAAAATAAATAAATAAATAAATAAATAAATAAATAGGGATGGTAAATAATAAAAATAATATAGATGATGATAAATTTTGTATGGTTATTTTTAAAATTAATTTAAAATAAATAGTAAAAATTTTAATTTAATTTAATATATATTTTATAAAAATATAAAAAATTTTTGAAAAAATAGAAATTGTTTGTTTTTATTAAAATTAAAATTAATATTAGAATTATTTGGTCTGTAATTTCTAAAAAAAAAAAATTTTTGTTTTTATTTTATTTATATTAATAAAAAATTTAATGATTTTTTTTTCATTATTATCAATTTTAATAGTAATAATATTTATAAAATAATTATATAAAAATAAAAGAAAAAAAATTCAAATTATTAACAAAATAATAATAGTTTTTAATAAAAAATTTAAATTAAAAAAAATTTTAAGATATTGGATTTTAAAATTCTTATAATAATATTAATAAAAATTTTGAAAGTGTGGTTAAAATTTTTAAATAATTTTATTTTAATTAAAAAATTTTAAGATAGTTAAAAAAAAAAAAACTTAAACTTTTTATAAATTTAACATTAATATAAAAAAAATTTAATAAATTATATATAAAATTAATTTATATACTTTATTTAATTTATAAAAATATTAATTAAATAATTTATTTATAGATTATATTGAAAAGTGTATTAAGATTATATATAATTTTTTAAGATTAATATTAAATTAATTAATAAAATTAAATAATAATATTAAAGCTTTAATTATTAGAAATTTATTAAACAACTTAATAAATTTCTATTATAATATAATAAATATTATTAAATTTATTAATTTGCTTAAAAAATTAATTTTAAATATTTTGAAGTTAATTTTTAAAAATTTATTATAAATTAATAAAGTACTAAAGTTGATTTAAAACTTGATAAAAAATAAATTAATAAAATATAGTTTATTAGAAAATTAATTTATAATTTTAATTATAATTATAAATAATAAAATTAATTTAATTTTTATTGATATATTTTTATACTTTAATATAAATATTTTAATTTAATTAATTTATTATAAAAATTTAGATATTGTATATTTTATAATTATTTTATATAAAACTAAAAAGATGGATTTACTATTTATAATTTATTAACTATAATTTCTTATTTTATTTAATAAAATAAAATTATTAAATTAAAAATTTTTTAACCTTAAAATATATATATATATATATATATATATATATAAATTAGATAAAATTTATTTTTATTTTATATAAGGACTTTTTAAATTAATTAAAACTTATATTAAACCTTATTATAATTATATTAAAAAATTAAAAATTTTATTATTTTTAATTTATTATTTTTTACCATAATTTTTGGTGTTAAAATTTATATTACTTATTTAAAATTAATTTAGTATTGTTATATTGTTTTATAAAAGTAGTTGTTAATTTTAGATATTATATATATATATATATATTTTAATTTTATTTTTAATAAGATTTTTATTTCTTTTATATAAATTTAATTTTGAATTATACAAATTCATAATAATTTGATATTAAACATTTTTATTAATTACTTATTTAAACTTTTTCTCAAAATCTTATTCTTATTAAAATAAATATATATTAAACTTAAACAAACTTATAATATAATTAAAAAAATTAAAACTATAAAAATTATTAAAAGATAAATATAATTTTAAATAAAACTTATTTATTAAGATTTCAAATTTATTTTTATCACATTTTTAATTATTTTTATAAAATTTTTAAAAAATAATATTATTTTAAATTTTATTAAATTTATAAATTTAAATTAAAACAATTTAATTAAATTATTTTTTTAAATATAATAATTTATTCCTATTTATTTTATTTTAAAATAAGATTTTTTAAATATTTTATAATTTTAATAATATAATATATTTTATATAAAAATTAATATTTATTATATTTTTAAATAAATTAATAAAATTTTAAATAAAATTATTAAAAATAATGATAAAATTTTTAATAATATTAATAACACTTATAATACTTTCATTCTTTTTAATAATATTATTAAAACTACTATAAAATTAAATAAATTTAAATATTAAAATTTTTATATTTAAATAATATTAAACCTTAAAAAAAAAAGTATATTATTTATTAAAGCAATTAAATAAATTATTATTTAAAAAAATTATATTTTTATTTATAAATATACATTAAATTTTAATAAATAATTTTAAATTTAATAATAATTAATAAAATATTACTAAAAGTTTTTAATATTATACTATTTTAATTTATTTTTTAAATAAATTATAAAATATAAATACATTTTATTTTATATTAAATAAATTTAAATTAATTATATTAATTATTTATTAAAGAAAAAAAATTCTATTAAAAAAAGAATTTTAAAATATAAATTATAAATTATTTAAAATTAATATAATTTATTATTAATTTTTTTCAAACTTCTATATTATTATTGTTTTATTTTCTAATTATTTTTTAAGTTTTAATTTAGTATTATTATAATAATTTTATTAATTATTAAATTAGAAATTTAGATTTATATTTTAAAATTAATAATTTAATAATTTATTAAATAGTAATAATTTTATAGACAGCTTTAATGCAATTGAAAATTAATATTATAAATTTAAAATATATTTTGAAATTTTTAAATAATATAAAAATTATATTTTTATTTATTATAAATTTAGATTAATATAATACTATTTTAAATTAATATATTTTAATTTAGCATGGTAATTAATCAATATATTAAATTAATATTATAATATTTTTATTAATATTAATTAAGTAAAAATTAAAAATATTTGAAATTTTAAAGATATAAATATAATTATTAATATTTTTAAAAATATTTAAAAAAAACTAAATTTTAAAAATATTTTAATATTAATAATTAAAAAAAATATTAAATTAGTAAATATTATTAATATTAAAAAAATTAATATAAAATTTATAGAATTTAATAGTAAACTAATTTAAATTAATAAAAAATTTATTAAAATTTTATAAATTAATAAATATTAATATAATTTTTTTTTTTATTTAGTATAAAATTTTTTTATTTAAAATTTAAATTTTTAATTTTTATAATAATTATAATAATAATATAATATGATACTATTATAATTTTATATATACTCTTTTTAGTTTTTAAAATATGTATTAATAAAATTAAAAATTTTAAAGATTTAAAAATAAAAATTAATTTATTTTAAATTTTTAAAATTATTATACTATTTTTTAAATTAGTTTTATATTAGTTTTTTTATAAATAATATTTAATCTTTTTTAATAAATAATATTTTACAAAATAAAAATTTATTCATAAAATAAAAATCTATTCTTAAAATAAAAACCTTTTAACACAATAAAAATCACTCAATATAATAAAAAGTCTTTCATCAAATAAAACAAGTTTCATTAGATAAAATAAACCTCATTTAAAAAATAATATTCTTTAAACTTTAAAGTGCCTTAAATGCTTTAGGATGGGCTAAATAAAGCGCGATCGAACCGTGTTTTTCTCCTGATGTTAAAAAATAAATTATAATAATTCACAATATATAATATATTAAATATATAATTATAATAAAAATAATTAAAAACATAATTTAATTACAATATTCAATAAAAATTATAAAAATTAAATTATTTATATTATTATTATTTTACTTTAACTATATAATTATTAAATAATTTATAATTAATTTCAAATAATATAATTAAATAAAGTATTAAATATTATATAGGGACTTTTATATAAAAAAATTTAAAATATTAAAAAAATTATATTTGTTAATAATTTAATTAATTTTTTTAATTAAACTTTCAGTAAAATCTAAATATTAAAAATATTTAATCATAATAAACTTATATTTATTGTAATTTATATATATATATATATATATTTTAAATCAAATAGTTTTTATTTATAAAAGTAGTTTTATAATTTAACCCAAGTTTTTAATAAAACATAATATTCTTTTTTAATAATATAATTATTTATAACAATTCAATTATATTATATATACAAATAATTTTATTGTTTTATATATTTAATTTCTTTTTTCATTTATATAATTATATAAGTAAAAAAAAAAAATTATAATAATAATTATCAAATTTGGTGAAAATATCAAAATACTATATTTAAAATAATCAAATAAACTATTTTATATATAATTTTTTTAATTTTTTATATAATTTTTTAATTGAACCAATTTTGATTTATGTATCCAAATTATTTTTCTTATAATTAATTCATAAACCATTTTATATATAGTCTATTTATGTATATAAACTCTAACTCAAGATATCATTGAATTTGGTAGACTTTGTTTAATACACTTTACTTGACCCTATCAATTCTGATAAATATAAAAAATTTTTTTTTTCTCCCTTTTTTTTTTTTTTTTTTTTTATTTTATTTTACTTTAATTTTTTATTTTATTTTTTTATAAGTAAAATAACTGTTTCTGATCATACTATTTATCTAATTATTTTATTTATTAATTTCTACATACTAATTTAAACTAGGAGGCCGCTGCGCAACACTCAAACCCGACTGCGACATCTTCAAGACCAATATTGGTTCAAATTGTACACTCAAATAATAACAGCACATATTCTCTCATAGAAAAAAAAAAAAATTTAAGATTTTATAAACAACCAGCAGACCCACAATCTCGACAAAACCACAAGAGTACCAAGACCCGTTTTTTTGCCAAAACTTTCAAAATCCCATACAAATTTGTATAAAAAAAAAAAAAAAAAAATTTTTTTAAGTCAATCAAAAACAACACATTTTTTTTCAGATCTGGTATGGATCGCACTCTCACGCGCTGGTTCAACTTTAACCCTCCTGCAACGCAGTCGGGCAAATTTATATTACTATTTTATGTTACACCTTATATAAAATATGAAATTTTTGTTCATACTATATAAATTTTTATTCCCTTATTAAATCAGATATTAATTATATTCTAATTCATAAATATAAAATTAATTATAAATTTAAAAATAAATTTTTTAAAAAATTCCTATTTTATAAATTAAAATTAATAAATTAAATTTATAAATATTTTGAAATAAAAATCCTAATATTAAATTTTCTTTTATGATTCCTAAATTTATTAAAATCTATAAATCAAAATTTTAACAATATTTCTAAAATTAATTTTTTATAAATTATAATTTTGATTTTAATTTTTACAATTTTTTTTTTTAATTTTTTAAATATAAAATTTACTTCTTTTTTTTATATTCTACTAATTATAATTGTTTATTATTATCTTCTATAATAATTACATTATTATTATTTATAATTTTTTCTTTATTATTTTATTTATTATTATTTTAATACAATTTATTAATATAATTATTATAATAAGTCATATAAACATGATTATAATTAATTTAAATATTATAATTATAATTATAAATGATTATATTAATTTAAATTAAATATATTATTTAGATCATATTTATAATTTTAAAAAGTTTATTAATTTAAAATAAATTTATTAATTTAATTTATAATTCATAAAAAATTAAAAAAGTTTTATAAAGTTTTCTACTTTATGATTTTTAGTTTTTATATTTATATTTCTTTTTTAAAAAAGTTAAATACTATATTTATAAAAATTTTTTTTTTTTTATTTTTATATATTTTGTATTTTAAATTATTTTTTATTTAAACTTTTTTTTTAATTTACAATTTGAGTTTCTATTTTATTTTTTATAATTTAATTTATAATTATAATATATTTTATTAATAATAAATATAATAATAATTTAGTAAATATATCTATAATTATTTCAATTATAAATTTATAAATTAAATTAAATTTTTATTTATTTATTTATTTTTTTATTTAAAGATATTAAATATTAAAGTATTTAGTATATTATTAATTATTACAATATAAAGGTATGTGTTTTAATTTATTCTATAAAACAATATTATAAACAAAAATAATTTATATTTTAACCTTTTTAACTCAATTAATTTTTTATTTATATAATTTATAATAATAATTTTATCTTTTATACGAAATTTTATAATAATATTTTGTAATTTACTAAACTATAATATTACTTTATTCATAAATCAAAATATATATTTTAAAATTAATTTTTTTATTATTTTTTAATTTATTACTAGGAGGCTGCTGCGCAGCACTCAAACCCGACTGCAGCATCTTAATTATGAAATGAAAAATATTGTATATTTTTTGAAATAAAATAAGAATTATAATTTATAAAAAAGATTTTTGTTATATATAATAATTTATATAATAAATAATATAATAATTATTATAATTATTAATATAATAATAATTTTGGTGAGATTTTGTACATAACTATTTTCAACATCAAAACTATTTTTTAATTTTTTTTTAATTTAATTTAATTTAAATTTTAAATTTTATAACATCATTGTTCTATATATCACGTAACCATTTTGCATACAAAAAATAAAATAAATTAAATTAAAATTAAATTGAATTAAAATAAAAATAAAATAAAAAATAGTTTTAACGTCGAAAGTTATCACATAACCTGATTTTCACTAAAAGTAACTTAATAAAAAAAATTAAAAAAAATAGAAAAAAAAGAATTAAAGACCCATGAAAAGTTAAATAAATAGTTAAAAAAAACTATATTAAAATATTAAGAATAAAAATTTAAAAAAATAAAAACAATGACTATAATTCTGAACTGTAATTTTTCAATTTTATTAGCAATTTTTTATTAAGATTTTGAAATCAGTACCAAGACTTCCAAATTTCAAAAATCCTATACAAATTTGTATAGTAAAAATAAGTTTTGAAAATCTTTAAGTTGATTAAAAACAACACATCTTTTTGCAGATTTGGTATGGATCGCGTCCTCGCGCGCTGGTTCAACTTTAACCCTCCTGCATAAATGCAGTCGGGCATATCTTATATTTAATTTAAATTTATATAGCTTTTTATCATTTATTTTAAATCTTTATATTTTATATTTAATTTATAAATTCTAATAAAATATTTATAAAAATAATTTATAATATTTTATTGTTAAAATATCGAGTAATTTATAAATTAATTTAGTTTAAAATAAATATATATATATATATATTTAATTTTATATTTTATATTAAATAATTTATATTTTTCAATATACTTTAATATATTTTTAAATTATTTAATATGATTATTATCTTTTTATATTTAAAAACTTATTATTATAAATATAAATTATATTTTATATTTAATATATTTAAATTTTTTTAAAATTATTTTATAATATTTAGTTTAATTGACCATTAGAATACTTTAGGTTTCATTTTTGATTATATATAGGAATTTTTTAACTAATCCAAAATTTATAATAATATAAAATAAAATAAGAAATTGTTGAATTTTATTAATAATTAAAGTTTTTTTAATAAAATATAAAATATTATTTATATAAATTAATATTACTATTTCTTTTTTAATAGAAAAACATTTATTTATAAAAAAATAAATTAATTTAAAAAAGATTTTCTTACTTAATAATTTATTTTTAAAATTTTTATTTTATAAATTGAAAATTTGTTTTAAATTGTAAAAAAAAAAATTTTTAATTTAAAAATTATAATATTATTTTTATTATTTAGTTTTTTATATTTTATAAAAAATTTTATAAATATTTTTTTTTCTTCAAATAATATTATATTAAAAAACATAATTTTAATATTTCTTTGATATATTTTAATCAAATATATTTTATATTTTTATTTATATTTTTTAATAATTAATTTTGTTTTGTATTATAATAGATTACTTATTATAATTTAATATTTAAATATTTATTATATATTTATTGTTTTTATATTTAATAAAATTATATATACTTCATCCCAAACTTAATTTATTTTAAAACAATTTATTTTCTTTTATATAATTTGTAATTAATTAATATTATTTAATAATTCAAAAACTTTTTTAAAAATTTTAAGTTTTATAAAAATATAAATATTTTAATTTTTTATGATATATATTGTATTATTAATTAAGATAAAATAATTTTATTTTTATTTTGTTATTTAAAAGTCTTTTTAAAATATTTGAAATTAAATTGATTATTTTAGTTTGGTTTTAAAATAATATAAAATAATTTATTAATATTTGAATTATTTAAAAATATTTATAATTTATTTGATATTTGTAAATTAAATTAAAAGGTATACAATATAATTTATAAGATTTCTTTTTTTATTATTATTATTTAATATTTTTTAAATTTAATTTAAATTATAATAATTTTTTGGTTTGTATTTTGATTTGTAATAATAATTTAAGCAAAATTTTTCTTATTAAAAATTTTTATTTTTAATTTATTTTTAATTTTTTTTTAATTTAATTTTTAATTTTAATTAATTTTTTATAATATTTATAAATTAAAATATAATAAATATTATTTAATTTAAAAAATATTTTATAAAATTTTCTCATATAAAAAACAAAATCTTAAATATTTTAATATTTCAAATAATAAATATTTATTTTTTATTTAAATTTTAAATTTTAAATTATTTTATAATTTAAATATAATTAATAAATATTTTTTTTAAATTTTTAATTATAAGAATTTTTTATTTTTATCTTATTTTGAGATAATAGTATATGTATAGTATTTAAAAAAATATAAATTATATTGCCCGACTGCATTTATGCAGGAGGGTTAAAGTTGAACCAGCGCGAGGCGCGATTCTACCTAGATCTACAAAAAAATGTGTTGTTTTTGGCTGACTTAGAGAAAAACTTTTTTGATTTTTGTTATATAAATTTGTATAAAATTTTACAAATTTTGGCAAATCTTAGCACTATTTTCAAGTCTTAACTAAGATATTTTGAAAATTATTTTTGACAAAAGTCTTTATTATTTTTTTATTTTTAAATTTATAATTTTAAAAATTTAATATATTTTTTTTTAATTATTTATTTAAGTTTAATTAAGTAGATAAATATGCAATTATTATTTTTATATTTTTTTTATTTTTTTTAATTAAGTTACTTTTAGTAAAATCACAGTCACATAATTATTTTTAATGTTAAAATTATATTTTTTATTAATTTTTATTTAAATTTAATTTAGTTTTTGCATGTAAAATTGTTATGTGATATTTATTAAAAATGATGTTATTAATTTTTAAAATTAAATTAAATTAAATAAAAATTAAATAAAAATTAAATAAAAATTAAATAAAAATTAAATAAAAATTAAATAAAAATTGAATAAAAAATAGTTTTGATGTTGAAAATAGTCATGTGATGACATATTAAAATTATATTAATGATTATATATTATTTATTTAAAATCAAGATGCTGCAGTCGGGTTTGAGTGCTGCGCAGCAGCCTCCTAGTTTAATTTTGTGTTATTTAATATTTTAAATAATATTTTAAAAATTTATAATTTATTTTTATTTATTTTGTTATTTATAATATATTTTATAATACATTAAATTATTGGAATTTATATTATTTTTATTTAGGATGGTTTTAGAAATTTAAATTTCATTAATATGCTGAATATTTCATACTCTATAATTTCAATTATTTTTTTTATTATATTATTTTATTTTAAATTATATAATATAAATAATTTTATTTTTACTCTTTTTTTTATGATATTTCTGTATTTATTATATTATAAATTTTTTTATATCATTTAATTTGATTTTATGAATTTTCTGTTTAAAAAACTTATTTTTTAATTTAATAATAATTAATTTCAACTAAATTTTCAAAATTTTTTATTTTTTAAAAAACTAATTTAAATATATTTATTAAAATTATAAATAAAATAGATTATATATTGTAAAAATTGTTTAATAAAGTTAATTATATTAACAAACTTTTTATATAATAATAGAATATCCTATAATTTATTAAAGTGTATATATATAAATTTAATTATATTTATTATATAAAAAACATTTTACTATATAATTGAATTATTTTTATTATTAAATATATTTTATATATTAAATTAATAAATTATAATCTAAAATTCTAATTTTTTATAATTTATTTAATAATTTAAAAATTTAAATAATTTAATTTATAATATTAAATAAAAAAAATTATAATTATTTTCAATTATTTGTTTGTTAATAATTACAATTATAATAAATATTATAATAAAATTAAATTTTATATTTTTAATTTAATTTTTTATTTTTTAAAAAACTAATAAATTATAATTAATATTTTAAAAAATTAAATTAATTTATTTATTAGTTTTTTTAAAAAATTTATATTTTTTTTTATAGATTATAATTTATTTACTTTTATTTATAATTTAATTTATAAAAATTAAATTAATTTTTATCTTTAAAATATATAGTATATTTTTTATTGTTATGTGAATAAAATATTTATTATTATAATTTTTAATTTATATTTACTATTTTATATTTTGTTTTAATTTTTTATTTATAAAAGATTTTTGATTATTATTAGTTTAGAATATTTTGCAGTTTTTTATCTTATAAATATTATTATTATAATAAATATATTATTTAAATTCCAAATTATTTTATTATTTACAATTTTTTTTAATTTTTTTTTTAATTAATTATTTTATTATATTTAATTTGATTTTTATTAAAGAATACCTATATCTTATAGATTATTAAATGATTGATAAATTAACATAAATTATTAATAAAATATTAGATAATCAATTATAATTTATTTATTAAATTTTTAATATAGGTATAAAATATTTAATTTATTTTTTATTAATAAAAAATATTTTTAAATATTTAATAACAATAATTATATATATATATATTTACTATTAATATTTATTATCTTAAATATATTTATAAATTACAAAAATTTTTTATTATGTATATTTCAAAATACTATAAAAATAAAATATAACAAATTTTTATTTTTAAATAATAATAAAACATTTATATTAATATATTTATTTATTAAATTTTTTATTTTATTAAAATAATCAATAATTATATAATATATTAATTTTTTATATTTTATTTTCAAATTTTATAATTTGCTTTAAAAATCAATAGATATAAAATAAATAAATAATTAATATTTTCTTTCAAAATATTTTATTATTTTATATAATATTTTTATATTATTTATAAAATATTCAATAATTTTAAATACATATTATTTTACAAACCTTTTAATATATAATTCTATTACTTCCAATTAAATTATTAGATTTTTTTTAATATTTTCAAAAAATAATTTTTTATAATCTAAACTTTTTTTTTTATATTATATTTTATATTGATTATAAAGGTTAATAATATATTTTGAAATATTAATTATCTTATTGTTTTATAAATATTTATTTATCTTTTAATCTGTTGGCTTAATTAAAATTTAATTTATAGATTTTTATTTATAATTTAAATTTTCTTAAAACTTTCTATTAAAAAAAATCAAAAGAAGAAGATAATAATTATTTTTTAATAAATATTTATTAAATTTATTCTTATTTTAATATAGATTAATGTAATATTATAAAAGTTTTAATAAAATAAAATTTTATTATTAAAAATAGTATATTATCAATAAATAATGAAATTTATTAGTATTAAAATGGATAATTGATATATTTAATAATTTGCATAAAATTAAACTTAATTTATATAATAAAATAATTAACTAAATAGAATTTAAAATTAATAATAATACATATTAAAGTAGTATCTAAAATATTAAAGTATTTTAGTAATATAAAAATTTTAAGATTTATATTAAAAAATATAAAAAATAATTAATAAAAATTATTAGAAAGATATTTAGACTTTGATTTAGTTAACAATATAAATAATAAGAAATTAATTAAAGATTATTTATAGTTTTATAATTAAAATTTAGTAATTTAAAAATCTAAAAAGTAAGTTATAGTAATTAATGATATATAATATATTAAATATATAATTGTAGTAAAAATAATTAAAAATATAATTTAATTAAAATATTGAATAAAAATTATAAAAGTAAAATTATTTATATTATTATTATTATTTTATTTTAATTGTATAGTTATTTAATAATTTATAATTAATCTTAAATAATATAATTAAATAAAATATGTAAATATTAAATATTATATAATTAAAAATTTTTATATAAAAAAAAATTTAAATATTAAAAAGGTTCTATTTACTAACAATTTAACTAATTTTTTAATTAAGTTCTTAATAAAAATTAAATATTGGAAATATTTAATTATAATAAATTTATACTTATTACAGTTTATATATATATATATATATTTAGGTTAAATAGTTTCCATTTATAAAGATAGTTTTATGATTTAATTAAGATTTTTAATAAAATATAATATTTTTTTTAATAATATAATTATTTATAATAATTTAATTGTGTTATATATAAATAATTTTATTGTGTAATATATTTAATTTTTTTTGTTTATATTTTAATTTTAGTTTATATATTTAAAATAATTTAATCTAAATTTTAATTATTTTTAATTATTTTATATTAGATTATATATTTTTATATATTTTTTATATATTTATTGAATTTATTATTTATATTACACCAATTTTGTTAATATAATAGATAAATATAATTATAATTATATAAATAAAAAAAAAATCTTAAAAGAAATTACAACAATAATTATAAAGCTTTGTAGGAATATTAAAATACTATGTTTAAAATAATTAAATAAACTATTTTATATATAACCTCTCTAATTCCTTATATAACTTTTCAATTAGAGTGGTTCTGACCTTTTATATGCCTAAATTATTCTTTATATAATTAGCTTACAGATCACCCTGCATAAGGCCTACTTATGTATATAAACCCTGACTGAGGATACCACTGAACTTAGCAGACTTTGTCTAATATACTTCACTTGACCCCATCAATTCTGACAAATTATAAAAAAAAACCTTTATTAATTATAATAAATAATAAAAAAAAATATAAAATTAAAAAAATTTTAAATTCATAAATTTATTATTAAAAACTTTAATATCTTATTTAATAAAAAGATTAAAATAAATTTATTTAATAATTTACTTTTAATATTATTTATGTTTAAAATTTATTTAATAAAATTTATTAATTGTATTTTAATTAATTTAATTTTTTTATCTAATATAATATATTTTATTTTATTAATTTTATATTAGTTTTATGAGTCAAGTAAATTAATTAATATTTTTTAATATTTTAATACTTAGTATTAAAACTTAAATATTTTAATTTATATTATAAAATTTTATAATTACAAATTAAATTAATTAAAGAAAAAATTTGATAAGTTAATTTTAAATTATTTTAATAAAAAATTAAAAAAATTTAATAAATTAAAAAATTAAGATTTATTATTTAAAAAATTAGAAAAATTAGATATTTATAAATATAATTATTTAAAAAAACTTTTTTTAAAAACAATTATTAAAAATTTATATTATTCAAAATTAATAAATAATATTGTTGTAGTAAAGGATTTATTATATTTTTAAATATCAAATTAAAATATTAATAAAATATTAATATTAAAAAAAATTATGTAATAAAATTCTTCTAATATAATAAACTCTAAATAAAAATCTAATTAATTAAAAAAACTTTATAATAATTATAAAAAATATTCAAATAATATTATAATTAAAAAATTTTATATAAAATAATATAAAAATATAAATTTAAAATAAAAAAATATCTAAATATAATTTTTAAAATTTATAAAATAATATTATTTACATTATTTTAATTTATATAATAACATAACTTATTTAAATTTTTCTTTTATATAAATTTCTAATTTATTAAAACATAATCTTTATCTAATTTAATATTTTATATATTTAAATATTTGATTTAAATTTATTTTTTATTTAATTTAATATTTTATATATTTAAATATTTAATTTAAACTTATTTTCTATTTAATTCAATATTATATTTTTTTTATTAATTATTTATTTAAATTATTATATTTATTATTATATATTTAAAAAATTAAATAATAATTTAAATACTAATTTGTATTTATATTAGTATTTTACCTTTATTTTATGATATTTGTGTATTACCTTGATCTTTTAACATACAAATTCTTACAATAATAAAATTTAATTTTATTAAGTTTTTTATTCACTATATCGTTAAATGAAGGTTGTTATTCTGAAGATAGTAAATAGTATGCATTTTGCATAGTATTTACGACGTATATTTAGAACAATACATATTATGTTGTACAACATCATCCAACATAAACTTCACAACATCTGAACCATACTAAATCCAACACTAAAATTCTTTTGCTGATGTATACCTTCTGTGGAAGACCCTGATATTCGGAATACGCATCTTAATTACATTATACAAACATTTATTTCTATATTGAGCTTATATCATAACAGTTTTATTATACTACAATATTGATATATTGCAATTAATTAATATATTTTAACCAATATATTTTTACCAATTAAATTATAATATAAATTCTAATATATATATTAGGATTTATTTTAAAACTTTTTATAATTATTATAATCATGTAAATATATTTATTAATTAATTATAGATATTTTTTATCTTTTTTTATTTTTTTATATTTAATTTGCAAAAATGTATATGTTAAGAGGCGGGCGTGCAAACTCGGCTAAACAGAACAAAAAGTTCGCATATGAATTTAACGGTGAATTCATCGCCCTAGCACTATATAAAGGCATATTGCAAATCCTAGCGACCCTTAACACTAGATTTGTATAATAATAAATTATAATATAAATTATAACCTATAAAAGAATTCTAGTAAATAATTATTTAAAATCTATTAAACGACCACTTGTTTGAAATTTATAAAGATATAAGCTCTGATATATATGTGTACCGGTATGTATGTAAGTCTGTGTTTATATAGTTAATAATTAATCATATGTGTAGATAGTAATACATCATATTTTCTATTTATATAGACAAATTTAGTTATAAATTTATTATGTATATTTTTTATATTTTAATTTATTATAATAATTATAAGTAATACAGTATTTAAATATATAATTTATAAAACATATAAACCAATTAATTTTATAATATAAATTTAAATTATATTAATAAAATTGAACAATTAATTTTTTTATTATAAAATTATTATTATTATAAAATATAATATTAATTTATATTTTTATAATCTTATAACTTTTTTAAAAAGGTATAAAAAAACTTATAAATAATAAAAAACTTTACTAAATTTGTTAAATTTTAATTTTAATAATTAATATAATTATAATATTGTTAATATAAATTATATATTTATATATATAAATTTTATATATTATAATTAATATTAATTATTTATATATTATAAAGATTATATATATTATATAAATTATTATATAATTTTATATAATTTATAAATATTAATAATTATATTTATAAAATTATATAATTTTATAACTTCTATAACTTATATAATATAAATCTTATAAATATTACTTATAATTTCAAATTATATAATTTTATAATTAATATAATATATTCTAAATCTTTATAATACATATAAAAATAAATATTTAACGAATAATTTTTATTTTTATATTTATAAAATCTTTTGTTTCTTTATTATTTTACATTAATATAAATTTTTATATTTATAATTTTAACTTTTATTAAAATAATTTTTATTTTTATTTTTTATATTATTTAATTATTATAATTATTATTATTAATAAATATAAATATAATAATATTTATATTAATAATATAGAAAATATTAATAATACTTTTAAAATTATAAATATTTTATATATTAATAATATTATAATATTAATAATAATAATACAATTATTAATATTAGTACCCTTACAACCTCAATAATAATCAATAATTTAAATATATTAATATATTTTAATATAATTATTAATAATTTTAATTATTATATTTATGTAATATAATATTAATATTATTATAATTTAAATTATATATATATATAATAATATTTATTATAAAATTCAAAAAATATATTTATTATATAAAAATAAATATAAAATATATTTAAAATAAATTACTACTTTTTATATTATAAATATAATTAATTAAATTTTATAAAATTATAATCTTAAAAATTTTATAATAAGTAAAAATTTTAAATATAATTATATAATTTATAATTTTTTTTAATTTATTATAATAATATATAATATTATTACTGTAACAAAACTCTCCCAACATAACAAACTCCAAGCAAAAATCCAGTTAACCAAAAAAACCCTTAAAATAACTATAAAAAATATCCAAATAATACTATAATTAAAAAAAAAATCATATAATATAATATAAACTATAAATTTAAAATAAAAAAATATTTAAATTTAATTTTTAAAATTTATAAAATAATATTATTTATATTATTTTTATATATATATTAATATAATTTATTTAAATTTTTACCCTACACAAATTTTTAATTTATTAAAAAATAATTTTTATTTAATTTAATATTTTATATATTTAAATAATTCAAATTTATTTCCTATTTAATTTAATATTTTATATATTTAAATATTTAATTTAAATTTATTTCCTATTTAACTTAATATTTTATATATTTAAATATCTAATTTAAATTTATTTTTTATTTAATTTAATATTATATTTTTTTTATTAATTATTTATTTAAATTATTATATTTATTATTATATATTTAAAAAATTAAATAATAATTTAAATATTAATTAATATTTATATTAATATTTTATTTTTACCTTATAATATTTATATATTATTTTAATATTTTAATTAATATTTATATAATTTCTTACACTTTATTATTTTATAATTTTATTAATTTAATATTTAAATATTAATTATAATCTTATTAAAAAATAAATTTTTTAAAAAAAAAAAATATTAAAAACAAAATTATAATTATCACTTTATTAAAATTTATTATTAAATAAATTAAAATTATAATAATAATTTTTAAATATTTTAAAAATAATATATTTATAATAATTTTAATAATTATTTTAAATATTAAATTCCTAAATTCCAATTTTTTTAATAATATTAAATTTTATAAATTATAAAATTTTCTAATTTAATTTAATAATAAATATAAAAAAAAAATTATTAAATTTATTATATTCAAAAAAAAAATTATATATATTATTAATTTTCTTAAAAATAATTTAATAAAATTAATTTTTAATAAATATAATATTAATAAAAAAATATAAAATTAAAATATTTATATTAAATTTATTATATAATTTAAAAAGATTTTTAAAAATTTTAACTTTATTAAAACAACAAAAAAAAAATTAAAAAATTTAAAATAAATTAATAAATTATTTTTAATTTATTTAATAAAATTTAAATAATTAATAAAACAATTAAATTATAATAACATTATTTAAATTATATATTTTTAATATAAATTATACATAAAAATAAAAAAACTTTTAATTACTAAAAAAATACTTTTTAAAAATTTTAACAATTTTATTATATTATATTAGCATTTTAATAATAATTAATAAATATTAAATATAAAAAAAAAAATCTTAAAATTTAAATAATAAAAAATTTCAAAAAAAAAATACATCAACTCTAATATTAAAAAAATTAATTAAAATTAATAATAATAAATAATTATAATAAATTTAAAAAAACAATTATTTTAGGTTTGGATTTATAGATTAATTTATTGGAAATATTAAAAAATAATTAATTTAAGAAAAAAAAAAAATAAATGTTAAATTTAGAAATTTTATTTATATTATAATAAAAAAAAACATTTTATAAATAATTATTTAAATAAAAAAAATATAAAAAAACAAAATAAATAAATTTTTTATGATTTTTATTTAATTAAAAACCAAAATATTAAAAGTTTTATGTATAAAGAATTTCAAAATAAAATCAATTTTATTATGAAATAATAATATTAAAAAACTCTTAATAAAATAACAAAAAAAATTAAGTTTATCTATAAATTATAATATATAAAAAAGGCAAAAAATTATTTGTTATTTTAAAAAAACCATAATTTCAAAAAATTTTATAAATTTTTTTATATATTATAATTTTTTTTTTATTTAAATTTTAAAAAAATTAATACTTTATTTAAATTGTATATTAAAATTTCTATTATTTTGTATTTTTATTTTTATAAAACTATTAATATTTTAATATATTTAAATAATAATAATATGAGAATATATATAAATTACAAATTTACAATTAAAAATAATTTTTTATTTTATTTTAAAAAAATTTTTAAAATTATAAAATATTTTAACAAAAATAAAAAATTAATTAAAAAAATAATTTAATTTAAAATAAAAATTTAAAATTATAAAAAAATAATTAATGTTGATATTATTAATATTATTAAATTATTAAACTTGGGAAAGTTATAATATAAGAAATATAATATTTAAATTAATTAAAAAATTAATTAAATTTATTTAAACTATATATTTCAAATCACAATTATTAATATAAAAATTTTTAAAAAAATTATAAAATAAAAATTAATTTTTATTATTTATAATTTAAACAAAAAATAAAAAGAAATTATATTTATAAATAATATAATTAAAATAATTAAATTAATAAAATTTTTTATAAAATTTTAAAATTTAACAAAGGTATTTTTTAAAAAAAAAGAAAATATTTTATTATTAAAAAAAAAAAAAATATAAAAATTTTTATATTATTAAATATTTAATTAATTTAAAAACTAATAAAATTAATAAATAAAAAATACTTTAAAATATTTAAAATATAAATTAAAAAAAACATAATTAAAAAATTTATTAAAAAATTTAATAGCTTATAAAAAATTTTTATTTTTTTTATTTTTAAAAAAAATAAAGAATTATAATTTTATATTAATTAAAAAAAATTTAATATTATCACTATTAAAAATCAATATTTTTTACCATAAATTAGTAAAACTTTAAATTGATTAAAAAAAATTAAATACTTTATCCATCTAAATATTTATAAAACCTATAATTATATTAAAATAATAAAAAAAAATAAAAAAAAAAATAATATTTAAAACAAAATATAAACATTTTAAATTTTAAATAATATATTTTAAATTAACTAATACTTTAATTATTGTTACACCTGTTTCAGGTATTTCCTGAATAAGAAATTCCTAAAATAATCTAACATTTTTTAATTAATTATATTTTTAATTTAAAATATTTAGATTATTTTTTTAAAATAAGTTAAATTAAATATAGAGATATTAAATAATATAATTTTTAATATAAAAATATTAAGTTTAATAAATAAAAATAATAAATAAAATATATTAAATATTAATAAATTAACTAATAAAATTTGAGAAAAAATTTTAAGATTATTATTATTCAAAAATCTTTATATACATAAACATTATTTATATAAATATAAATCATCTATAAACTTAAATATTATATACTTAAAAATGTTATATATATATAATACATAAATATATATAATATTTTTTATATAATTTATTTTAAAAATATATTATTTATAATATATTTATAAATTTTAATTTTGTTTTGTTTTTAAATTTATAATTTAAATATTTATATTATAAATTTATTTATATGAATTTAAAATTAAATATTTATATTTAATATGTTAAAATATATTTAATATAATTAATTATAATATTATTTTTTTTTTTAAAAAAAATTTTAAAAAAAAAATTTTTATATAAGATTTTTTTATTAAAAAAAATATAATAAAATTTAATAAAAAATTTTTATATAAAATTTATTTATAAATTTTATTATATAAAAATTTGTTTAAAAAAAATTTATATATAAAAAATTATATTTTAAAAATATAATTTTTATAATTATATTATATAATTATATAATTAAAATTAAATATAAATAATTGTAATTTATATTATAATTAAATTTTAAAATTTAAATTATAAAATATTTTTTTATATATATAAAATAATATTAAGTTTTTTATTTTAATTATATAATAAAATATTATTTAAAAATTTAAAAAAAAATTAGAAAATTGTATTTAAATAAAATAAAAAAAATTATTTTTTTTAAATAATTTAAATTAAAAAATTTAAAAATTATAATTTTATATTTATATTATATTATAAATAATTATATTTATATTATATTAAAAAAAATATTAAATATAAAATTTATTATAAATAAAATAAAATAAAAAAATATAATATAATTTTTTATAAATAATTTTTGTTTTTTTTTTTTTATAAAATATTTTAATTTAAAATTTTTAATAAATTATATTATAAAAATTTGAAATAAAAATTTAAAAAATTGGAAGAAACTTTTATTAATATAAAATAGTATATTAAAAATTATTAAAAATTAAATAAAATTTATAAAATTTTTATTGAATTTAATATTATTATAATTAAATTAAAATGTTAATTTATTAAAATTTAATAATTATATAAAATATTAAAAATTTTTTTTTTATAAAAAATAAAAATTATAAAAAATAATATAATATTTAAATAATTTAATTATTAAAAAAAAAACTAATAAAAATTTATTAATATTTAATAAAATATTTAATTTTTTTTATAATATTTTATAAATATAATAAATTTTTTTGTTAAGTAAGATAAAAATTATTTTATTTTTTTATAAAAAATTTTTTTTAAAATATTATTTAAAATTTAATTAATTTTTTATTATATATTTATAATTTTTTATTTTTAAATTAAATTATATTTTATTATTTTTTATAATTTATATTAAATTATTAATTTTAATAATTTATAATATTATTTTATTATATAATTTTTGATAATTATTTGTTAATATTGTTAAATATAAAATTTTGTTAATTAAAAAAATAAAATATTTAAAAAAATTAAAAAATAATTAATAAATAATATTATAAATATTTTTTAAATTATATATTTGTAAAAGTAGATATTTATAAAAAAATTTATAAATATAAAAATTAATTAAATAAAAAAATTATATTTTTGTAAATTAAAAATTTATAAAATATATTAATTTTTATTTTTTTTAAATTTTCTTTATTTTTTTTAAGTGTAAAAGTATTAAATTAATAAAATATTTTTATTTCTAAAATAATTTTATATATTTATAATAAAATATTTTTTTTTAATTATTAAAAATTATTTTTTAATTTATAAAAAATAATTTAATAAATAAAATATTTATTATTATTATTAAATTTATTAAAAATTTTTTTAATTTTATATTCTATATAATTATTATATTTAATTTTAATTTTATTTAAATTTTTTTTAATTTAAAAAAGTTTTTTTTAAAATTAAAATATAAAATATTTTATATATTTATATTAGTTTAAATATATTAAATTTAAAATAATATTTTTTAAATTTTTTTTTAATTATATATAAATTAAATTTTTAAAAATTAAATTTTTTATTAAATTACTTAATTTTTAAATTTTATACAAATAAATATACTTTATTTTTTTTTTTAAAATTTAAAGTTTTTTTTATTGTTTTTATAATAATATTTATTTTTTTTTATAAAAATTAAAAATTTTTTATAAAAATATTATAAATATTTTTTATTAATTTTATATATTTTTTAATTTTAAGAATAATTTTTTTTAATATAAAAAAAAAAAAATAATTTTAGATGTTTATTTTTTTATATTTTGTATAAAGTGTATTTAGTAATTAAATATTAAAAAGTATTATAAATAAATTTTATTATAAATAAAAAAAATATTTAATTATTTTGGATATAATTAAAAAATTTTAAAGTAAATTTTAAAATTTAAATAAATTTTTTAAAAATTTTATTTATTTAAGTATAATTTTTAATTGTAATATTTAATTTAATATTAATTTAATTTATAATTGATTATTAATATTTATTTATAAAAAAAAAATCATAATTAAAAATATATTTTTATTAAATTTTATATTTAAAAAAAATATAATTATAATAAATTTTTATAATTCTTTAATTTTTTATTAATTATTTTATAAGATAAAAATAATAATTTTTATTAATTTATTTATAATAATTAATATTTTATTATATAATTTGTTAATAAAAAATTTTATATTAAAAACATTTTTTACATAAAATTATAAATAATAATTTTAAAAAATATATTTAATATATTATATAATTAAAAATTTTGTAAAATTTATATTAATTAAATTTATTTTTATAATAAAAATTATAAGTTTTAATATATTTTTTAATTTATTTTTTTATTTAAAATTAAAAATAAATCTTTATAATAAATTTTTAAATATAATTAATTTTTAAATAATTATAAATTAAATAATTATAATGTAAAAAAATAATTTTTTTTTAAAATTTCTTAATTAAAATATAAAATAAGTTTTGAAATATAATAATTTTATTAATTAATTTAAAATAAAAAAATGTTTTTTTTTTTTTTAAAATTTATTATATAATAAGATTTTATTTATAAATTTTAAAAATTTTTTATTAAAAATTGTTTTTAATATTATATTTTATCAAATTTAAAAATTTATTAATAAAAATCTAATTTTTAATATTATTATATTTAAAAATTGCTTTTTTATTAAGTTTAATATTTTTAATAAAATTTATTTTTTATTTATTATATTTGTAAAAATATTTTTTTTTTTTTAAAATATATTATTTTTATATTATATTTATTAAAAAATTTTTATTATTAAATTTATTATTTGCTAAATTTTTTTATAATTAGGAAATAAATAAGATTTTTATAATTAAATAGAATGGTGAAAAATTTTTTATTTTGAAGGTAAATATATTATTTTTGATATACTTTTATAATAATTATTAATTTTTTATTATAAATAATATATTATAGTTATGTTATATTAAATTTATAAAAAATATAGATAATAAAATATTATTATTTATTTTTATAAAATTAAAGTAAATAAATTTTTAATATTATTATAAAAATGTTAATTTTAATTTTAATAAATAATTTTAAATTATAAAATTTAAGAATAGAAATAAAAATAAAAAATTTTTTAAAAATTTCAAAAATTTAAATTTTTTTGAATATTATTTTAAATTTTAATTATTTTTTAATAAATTTAAAAAATATTATTAATATAAAATTATATTTTTAAATAAATTGTTAATAATAATTATAAAATTTAAAAAATAATTATATTTTTTTAATATTTTTAAAAAAAAACTAATTTTAAATAATTTAAACTTTTTTAAAATTTATTTTAATTCTATTTAAAATAATTATAATTTTTAAAAATTTATATTTAATAATAATAAATTTTAATTTATTTAATATTATATGTAAATTATAGTTTTAAAAGGATTTTAATACTATATTAATATTTTTTTTATATTTTTTAATATTTTATTAAAAATTAAAATATTATTTAAATAGATAATATAAATAATATTTATATACTCTTAAAACATATAATTTATAAAAATTTAAAAAAAAATTAATATATTAATTAATTTAAATAATATAATTAAATATTTAAATAAATTATAACAATATTAAAAAACCATTTTTTATTTTTTTTTTAAATTTATTTTAATATTATAATAAATATTAATAATATTTAATTTAATAAAATAATTTGTTTTTATTAAATAATTGAAAAACTTGTTTATTAATAATAAAAATTTAATATTTTTAATTATAATATTATTTAAACTTTTATAATTAATATATATTTATAATTTTTATTAAATTTTAATACAAATAATATAAAATATTTTACAAATAAATTAAAAAATTATATAAATCTATTATAAAAATTTTTATTAATATATTTATATAAATTATAATTTTTTTTTTATATATATATATATAAATAAAAATTTTAATTAAATTTTTTTTTTTAAAAAAATATAATATATAAATTAATTAATTTTCAACAAAAAATTTTTTTTATTTAAAAATTAAAAAATTAATTTATTATTTTTAAAAATTTAATTTAAAATTTCTTTTTTTTTTTTATTAATTTCTTATATTTTAAAAAAAATATATTTTATAAAATAAAATTTATTTTAAAAATAATTATTAATTTTTTTTTATAACATATGTTAGATAAATTAATAATAAATTTTTTTAAAGATTAATTATTTAATTAAATTTTAAAATAAATTTTTTTATAATTATATTTTAAAAATTTAAAATATTAAATTTTTTAATTAATATTTAAATTATATTCTTCCAATTAAAAAAATTTAAAAACCAATTCATAAAAAATTTTTAAAATATTTATTATAATTATTTTTAAATATTTATTTATAAAAAATATAAAAATAATTTTATAAATAATTATTTTAAAAAAATTATTATTAAAAACAATAATATATATTTTTTAAAATTTTTAAATATAAAATAATTTAAGTTGTTTAATAATTTTAAAATAAATAAATAAATTTTTTATTTTATAGTTTAATAAAAATATATTAAAATTTTTATTAATATTAATTAATAAAAAAAAATAATTTTTAATTAATTGTAAAAAAAATTATTTAAATAATTTATTTTTAATAATATATAATTTAAATTTTTTAAATAATATTAAATTTTAAAATTTTTTTAATTTTTTTTTTTTATATTTATTTTTTTATAAATATTAGTAAATTTAATTTTATTAATATGAAAAAATTTATTAAATTTTAATTTAAAATAATTTTATTTAAAATTAATAATTTTAAATTAATAGTAAGATAAAATAAAATTATTTTATTTATAATTAAAATAATTTTTTTGAAAATAATATTTAAAATTAAATTAAATATTAAAAATAAAATTTTAATAGTATATATATTATTATTTTATATTTTAAATATTTAATTTAATTTCTAAAATATAAAAATTTCCAATAAAAATAATATATTTTTAAATATAATTAATATAAAAATTATATTTTTTATAAAATAAATAAATAATTGGTTTTTTATAAAATTAATATTAATAATTTTTTTTTTTTATTAAATTGTATTTAATAATATATTTAATACTAATTATATAATAATATTTATTTTTTTTATAATATTCTATAATTTTTTTCTTATAATCAATATTAAATTAAATAATATAAGTATTTTAATAAATTAAAAATTAAATAATAATTTAAAAAAAATATTAACAAAAATATTTTCTATAATTAAAAAAAATATTAAAATCATAAAAAATAAATTAAATAAAATTAAAATATTTAATATATAAATTTTATTTATTATAATAAAAATTATAAAAATAAAAAACATAATTATAAAATTTTATATTTAAAAATCAATTTTTATATAAATAATAATTAAAAATAATTTTTTAATATTTTAAAATAATATATTTAATTTTATTAATTTATTTGTAAATAAAAGAAAAATTAATGTTTTTAATTTTTTTATAATAAATTTTTTAATTTTTTATAAAATCAATTTTATAAAAGTTGTTATTAATATAAAAAAAAAATATTTTAATATTTCTTAAAAAAAAATTATTTTTAATTTTTAATATATCTATATTTAATATATTTAGTAATAAAAATAATATAATAATTTAAATATTTACAATCCAATTAATTTTAAATTGTATGATTATAATTTTTGTATTAATTATAAATTCCTTTTTAATAATTTATATATTAAATTTATTTTTTTTTAAATTCCATAAAAATTATATTATTAATGTAAATTTTAAAGATAAAAATTTTATTATTATTCTAGTTTTTATAAAATGTAATTAAAAAGTTAAAAAAAATTTTTTTATAAATTTCTTTTTTATTATTTAAATATTTTATAAAAAAATTTTTTTTATTTATAAAAAATTTAGTTATAAATAAATAATAAATCTATTTTAATAAAAAAATTTTTTATTATATTAGTGAATTATAAATAAATTTTAAAATTTTGTGGTATGGAGTTAATATAAATTAAATAAATATAATAAATTTTTTTAAATATGTATTTTTAAAAAAATTTTTTATTAAAATATTTTTTATAATTTAAATAAATTTTAAATATCAAATTATTCTAAAGTTAATAATATTTTTAAAAAATTAAATTATAAATAATTAAAATAATTTTAAATCTAATTTTTTTTTTTTAAATAATAAACTTAAAAGTATTTATAAATTAATTAAAAATAATTAAATAATTTAAAATTTATTTAAAAATTCATTATTAAAATTATTTAATTTTTTAAAAAATAAATTAATATATTATTTAAATTTTCTTTATAATAAATAATAATAAAAAATTAATATTCATAAATTTAATATTTTTATATTATTAAAATATATTATTTTATTATAATTTTTTATAATTTTTAGTAATATATTTAAATTTATTATAATTATAATAAATAAAATTATTAAATTTTAATTTTTTAAATTTCTTATTATATAAATAATTATATTGAATTATGTTAAAATTTATAAAGGTTAAATTAAAAATTTTATTTAAAATAAAATTTTTATTTTTATTTTTATATTAATTTTTATTTTTTTTATTATTTTAATTTTGGAGTATTTTCCCCTTATTCTTATTTTTTTTAAAATTATAATTATAAAAATTTTTTTTTTTTTAATTGTGTTTATTTTGTTAATAAATATCATCAATTTCAATAATTATTTTTTGTATTTTTATGTGTTTGAGGGGTTTTTTAAATTATTATTTTTTAAAAAAAATTTAAATTTTTAGTTTTAATTTTAATTTTTTTTAGGCTTGGTAAATAATATTAGATTTATTTTATTTAATAAAAAAAATAATTTGGTTAAACTTGTAAAAATATTTATAAATTGAGTTAATTTGTTTAAATTTTTTAAAATTTTTATAAACTTTATTAATTTTATTATTTTTTTTATATTATTATTTAAAAAATATAATAAATTTTTTGAAATTTATTATAATTTTAAAAATATAGATATTAAAAATAATTTTATTTTTGATATAATAATTATTATAATTAATGAATGTTTAAAAGATTGGGTTTTTTAAATATATTTTTGTAAAGATAATTTTAAATTTATTATTTAAAAATCTATTATTTTATATTTTAAAATAAATTAAAAATTAATAAAAAAAATAATTAATTTTTTTAAATTTATTAAAGTATTTTATTAAATTTTTAATTTTAAATGTTTTATTAATATTAATTCTAACTTTTTTCTTATTATAATCTATTTTAAAAATTTTATATTTTAATTATTTTTGTAAAAATATTTTTTTTTTGTTTATAATAACTTACTTATATTCTATTTTTAAAATAATTATTTTTATTATAAAATTTTTTATAATTAATGAAATTTGTTTATTTAAAAATTTTTTTATATTAATTATTATATTAAATAAATTTAATATTATATTAAATAATTATTTATATTTTTAAAAATAATTTAATATTAATTATATTTTAATTATAATATTAATATATTTAATATTTTTATATTATCCAAATAGAATATTAATTTATATTAATTTTAAATTTTCATTATTAATAATTAGTTTTAAAAAAAATAATTCAACCTATTTTACAAATAATTTTTCTATCTATATCTATTAATTTTAAATTATAATTAATAAATATATTATTCTATTAAAAAAATTATTTCTTATTTTGTAAATAACATTATAAAAATTATAATATTCAATATTATTATTATTGTTTGATATATAATTTTTATTTTATTGTTAAAAATTAAATTAATTAAAATATTATATTTATCTTAAATATTTTTTAAATAAAAAATTCTTAAAATAATTTAATGTTTTTTAATTAATTATATTCTTAATTTAAAATATTTAAATTATTTTTTTAAAATAAATTAAATTGAATATAAAAATATTAAATAATATAATTCCTAATAAAAATATATTAAATTTAATAAATAAAAATAATAAATAAAATATATTAAATATTAATAAATTAATTAATAAAATTTAAAAAAAAATTTTAAAATTATTATTATTTAAAAATTTTTATATATATAAACATCATTTATATAAATGTAAATTATTTATAAATTTAAATGTTATGTACCCCAAAAAACATTATATATACATAACACACCAAATTATATATAATGTTTTTTTATATAATTTATTTTAGAAATATATTATTGGTACAACATATTTACAAATAGTTTAATTTTAGTCTAATTTATTCCTAAATTTATAATCTAAATATTTATATCATAAATTTAATCTATGAATTGAATCCAAAGTTAAACAAACTTATGTTTAACATGCTAAAATATACCTAGTATAACTGGCCGTGACAAAAATATACTAATTTCATAAATCTAAAAAAAAAAAAAATAATAAATAAATTATTAAAATATTAATTTTAAAATTATAAAATTTTATTAATACAAGATACCACACCTTTTTTTAAACCAATTTATAAATTTTTTTTAATTAAAAATAAAGTATTAAAATTATATATAAAAAAAATAAAATTAAAAAATTTTATTTATAAATTTTTTTTATTAACAAAAATATTTATTTTTTTTATAAAAAAAAAAGATAATTTACTACAACTCTATATAAATTACTAAATATTTAATAATATAATAATAAAAAATCAATATTTATTATTTTTAATAAATAAATTTTTTAATTAATTATAAAATATTAAAATATTTATTAAATTAAATTTAAAAAAAATTTATAATTTAATATATATTACAATAAGGGAGAAATAAAAAATAATATTTAAAATAAAATATAATTTTTATAAATATTTAATAATATTATTTAAATTAATAAATATATTAATAATTTTTTAATTATTATTAAATATATTATTCTATAATTTATTAAATATTTTTATTATTATTTATTTAAATAATATTTTGATTTTTTTTAAAAATTATAAATTTTACATAAAATATATATATATTGTATTATAATAATTTAAAACAATATTATTATATATTAAAGCAAAAAAATATAAATTTTATAAAAAAAAAATAAATTTTTTAAATTTTATTATATTAATTTATAATATTTTAATAAATAAAAATAAAATAAAAATTATATATTAATAAAAAATTTTTCAAAATATAAAATAATTATAATTTTTTTTAAATTTTATAAATTTTTATTATTAATTTTTTATAAAATATAATATTATAATAAAATTAATTATAAAATTTTTATTAAAAAAAAAAATATAAAAATAAAATAAAAAATAATAAATTATATTTAAATATATTAAAAAAAAATTTATAATTAAAATAATACTATTATATTATAATTGGAAATAATATATTATAATTGAAATTAATATTTTTAAATTTAAAATTAAAATTTATTTTTTATAATAAAATAAAAAAAATTATTAATATTTTATTTATTTTTAAAATAAAAAAATATTAAAAATAAAAAAAAATTATAAAATATTTAATTAAAAAATATTAATAATAATTAAAATATTATAATACTAAATAATATATTTAAAAAAAATTTAATTTTAAATTATTATTTATAATAATTATTAAAATTTAATTTATTTTATAATTTTAAAATAATTTAATATAAAATAAATTAAATAATCTAAAAAATTAACAAATTATAATTTTATTATTTAATATTATTTAAAAAAAAATAATATAATAATAAATATATTATTTTATTAAATAAAATATATAAAAAAATATAATAAATTATTATTATTTTTATTACTAAAAATAAAATAATTAATTATAATAATATATAATAAATTATTTAATACTTTAATATTAATATTTATTAAATTTTTATAAAATATTAATAATATTAAGAAAATATATTTTAAAAATAAGAAAATAAAATGTATTATTAATATCATATAATAAAATAATATAATATATATAATAAACTATATATTAAAAAAAAATAATATATTATAATTTAAAAATAAATTATATATATTTAATATTTTAAAATTATATAAAAATATAATATATTATATATATAATATTTTTTTAATAAATTATTTTAATTATTATAAAATATAAAAATTATTTTCTAAAAATTATTATTTTTTAAAATATATTAAATTTATTTACAAATATATTATAAAATATAATATTTACTAATAAAATAAAATAATTAAAAAATTAAAAAAAAAAAAATTATTATTATTCTTAATATTAAACATATTATAATACAATATTTTTATAAATTTTATTATTAAATTATCTTTATTATAAAATTTTATATTAAAAAATATAAATTTAAAATTTAATATAATTTAAATAATAATAAATAAATTAATTAAATTTATATATTTTATATTATTTTATAATAAATTATAAATAAAAAAATTAATATAAACTTATATAAAATATTTAATTTATAATAATTTTTTAAATAATTTTATATTTAATTAAAAATAAATTTTTATTTTTAAATTTATAATAAATTTTTATAAAATAATAAATATTATAAAAAAATAATTCATTATATTTTATTTTAAAATAGATAATTAAATAAAAAAAATTAATTAAATTTTAAAATAATTAATAAAAAATTATTATAATTATAAATAAAATAATTAAATTAACTTATTTTTACTTATAATATTTATATATAATAATATTTATTAAATAATAATTAAAATAATTTTATTTTTTATTAAATATAATTACTATTTATAATTTAAAATAAATTATTTTATAAAAAATAAAATATTAATTATAAAAAAATATATTAAAAAATTAAAATTATTATATTAAACTTATAAATTAAAAATAAAATAAATTTAAAATAATTAAATTAAATATAATAATTTAAAATAAAATAAAATATTAAAATATAAAATTAGATAAAAAATTATATTTTTTAATAAAAATATAAATATTAAATAATTTTTTATAAAATTTAAAACTAAATTCTTAAATTTATATAAAATTATAATTTATATTAAAATATATACCTATAAACTAATATTATTTAAAAAAATAAAATAATATAATATTTTTTATATATTATTTTTAAAATTATATATTATAAATAAAATTTATTTAACACCTTTTAAACTATAATATATTAAAATAAAAAAAAAAAAAGAATAAAAAATAAAAAAAATATTAATAAAAAATAATTTTAAAAAAAATATATAAAATTATATTAAAATAAAATACTATTTAATTAAATAAAAAAATTAATTATTAACAAATATATTATAAAAATTTAAAAAATATTTATTATATATTAAAATTAAAATTAAAAATTTTAAAAAAATATTTTAAAAAATTTTATAAATTATAATAATTTATAAAAAAAACTTAAAATTATTATTAAAAATTTTAAAATTATAATAAATTAATTTAATAAAATTATTAAAAATAAAATAAATTTAAAAAAATAAAAAATTTTTATAAAAAATTAAAAAAAAATTAATAAAAATAAATATAATAATATATAAAAAATTTATTTATAATATAATTAAATTAAATAATTTTTTTTTTGGAGATTTTATATTTATAAATTTTCTTATTTTTATTTTTTTTTTTTTTTTTTTTATTATAGTGAAAATTATAGTGATTTATATTTTTATTATAATAATAAAAAATAATTTTATTATTATTTTTTTTTTATTATTTTTATTAATTTTATTATTTTTTTTATTTTTTATATTATTATTATTTGCAAAAAAAAAAATTTCATTATTTTTATTTTTTTTATTATTATTTTTATTATTATTTTTTATAATGTTATTTTTATTATTATTTTTTTTATTATTTTTAATAATTATTAAAAAATTTTTAATTTTATAATTATAAAAAACAAAAAAATTTAATATATTTTTTAATGTAGTAATATATAAAATTAAAAAATTTGGTTTAGGAATTATAAAAAAATTTTTTTAAAACAATAAATATTTTAAAATTATAATTTGTTGTGAGGGAATATTAAAATTAAAAATATTATTAAAATAATTTAATATAATATTTATAGTAATTAAAATAATTTTAAAAAAATTAATTTTTTATTAATTATAATAAATTACTATATTAATAAAAATTTTTATAATTAGAATAATTAAATAAATAAAATAATTTTTATAAATTGTAATAAATTAAATAGTAAAATTAATAATTATAAAATTAATATTTTTAAATTAACAAAACTAAATTATACTAAATTATTTTTTGTGGTAATAAAAATAAATATTATAGTTATTAGGAAAAAGATAATAAATAAAATTTACAATTTAATATTAATTATATATAATATATAATAAAAAATTAAAATTAATATAAATTATTTTTATAATATTAATAATATATATACTAAATTAATTAATCATTTTTTTAAATAAAAAAAAATAAAATAAAATAAAAAAAAATTATTATATATTTTATAAAATAAAATAAAACAAAAAAAAAAAAATTATAAATTATTAATTTAAAAATTTTAAAATATTTTAAAATTATTAATCTAAAAAAACTATTTATTAAAAAATTTTAAAATAAAAAAAAAAAAAAAAAAACAAAAAAATATAAAATATAATATTATATATTAAATTTCAATTTTTTTTAAAATTTTAGAAATTAAAATTTATATAATTTATAATTATATTTTTATATTATAAACTATAAAATATAAATTTTAAAATTATAAATTATAAAATACAATTACTAAAAATTATAATTTATAAAATATAAATTTTATAATAATATAAACTTATAAATTAATATATAGTATAATAAATTTAATTTTATACAATTAACTATTTATATTATACTAAAAATTTTTAAAATATAATATATCATAAATTATTATAAAATAAATTTAAAATTTTTTATATAATTTTATAATATATAATTTCTTATAAAATTATAATATATAAATAAAATTTTTAATATATATAAAATTTTATTTTAAATTTATAATTAACATATTATTTTTATTATATATTATTTTTATATACTTAAATTTAGTAATTAAATTTAAAATTTTTAAAATATTTATATAAAATTATAATAATATAATAATATTAATAAATTAAAATTTAAAATTAATTTTTTAAAACACTTTTTAAATTATATAAAAAAATTATAATTTTAATATAAATTGTAGTAATAAGATCTTATTTAATTTTTAATAAACAAGTTTTAAAAACTATTAAAAAAAGATAATATTAAATTATATATTTATATAATAATATACAAAATATAATAAAATTAATATAATAATTAAAACTATTTAATTTAAATAATATGAATATATAATAATTTATTTGGAAATTTACTCAAACAATTTTAATCTTTAGACCAACATTAATTTAGTTTTTTTAATTTAGAAATAATAAAAAGCCACAACCTAACACTATAATACACATATTTTTTAATATATAAAGTATAAATAATAATTATATATATAATTTCTTGTTTTTTAATTTATAATCATAATTAAGGTTATATTCTTAACCATTGTGATATACACATTCTCGTACATATAACCTTACACCAAAATTATTATATTTTAAATAATTTTAATTCATTATGTACTAAATTAAATTCTTATATTTAAAAATCTTATTATTTCATAAAAATAAATATTTATATAATTAATAAGAATAACATCATGCGAAATCAAAATTATAAAAATAAGTATTTTAATCATTTTTCAAATTATTATTAATATAAATTTATATTTACAATTAGCCCATCATATACATAAATTTTTTATTTTCTTTTAGTTTCATATAATAATGGAAATATAATAAAAAACTTATCACTAACTTTAATTTAACATCAGGAAAAAACTAAGCGAACTGGGAAGCTAATATATGAAGTGCTGGGAAGTAGGCAAGGACTTTAGAAGGCAATTGGTGGATGTTGAGAATCTGCCAGCTTAAGTAAATTAAATAAAATTATATCAAAAATTTTAGTAATGACTAAAATTATTCTAAATAGTTTATGGTTAAAAATCAATTTATAATAAATATATAGTGTTGGAAGTTTATTGTTAGTAGTTTAAGATAATTATTATAATATATGTGATTATATTTATGTTTTTAATAGTTAAATTAGTGTTTAAATATAAGTAGATTTTGATAATCTGCAATAAAATTTTTAGAGAGAAATAGCAAAATCTATTAATTGTATTTTTAAATAGATTATAAAATTTTTAAAAAAAAAAAAAAAAAAAAAAAATTAATATCAATTTTGCCATAGTTTTTATTCTCTTATTTCAGATTTTCACCGTTTGTTTTTTTTTTATTATAGTAATATATATTATAATTATTGATATTTTTATTGAGGATTTTTTTATTTTTTATATTATTTTTTTTAAATTTTTAGTTTATTTTCTGATGTTTATCATTTATTTTCTGATTTTTATTGTTTACTATTAAACCCCCAAAAATTTTAATTTATTTAAGATAATTAAAATCTTTTTAATTTTCTTTTATATTTAAATCTTTTTTTTTTTTTAATATAAATTTTAAAAATTACCTAATAACTTTATTTTTATTTTTATTTTTATTAATATCTCCACTAATTATCACCAAATAATGATTAATATTTAATTAAATATTTTTTTTAAAAAAAAATATATTATTTATTTATAAATCTTTATGTAAAATTATATAAAGTTTAAATAGTTTATAAACTTTAATACTTTTTTTATTTATTAATAATTTTTTATAATTTTTAATTTAATTCCTTAAATCTTGATTGGAATATAAAATAATATGATTTTTAAAATTCTTATACATAATACCAAATAAACAACAAATATATAATAAATTATTTAAATTAAAATAAAAATTATTAATATTATTTAAAATAATTTAAAAATAATTTACATAATAGTAATTATTCAAAAATATTTGTTAAACAATATTAAATTTATTATTCTAAATTAGATATATATTATTATTCAAAATATTTATAATAATATCTTTAAAAATAAAAATTAATTTATCATTTAAAAATAAATAATAAATTTTTAAAATAATTTTCTTAAAAATAATATCCAACACTAAAAATCTAATAATAACTAATAAAAAAATTAAAACAAATAAAACAAATACTCTATTTATTAAAAAAATATATATTAAATAATAAAAATTATTAATATATTTATAAATGTATAAAAAATTTAAAATATATAAATTTATTTAATATAATATCTTTAATAATTTTAACTCTCACATTATTTTTTATTTTTTTTTTAAAAATTTTTTTTAAATATTTAACATTTGTAATTATTTTTATATAATTTATAATCTCTTTATTTTTAAAAATTATAATTTTTTAGTAAATATTAAAATAATATAATTTTTTTATACTTTTTTTTATTTTTTTAAAACAATTTAAAATAAGATTTTTGATAGTGTAAAAAATATTAATAATTAAATTATTATTATTAATTGTAAAATAATTAATATTTTTTTATTTTTAAAGAATTATTAAAATTTTGATAAAATTAAATTAAAGGTTATAAATTATAAAATTAATAAATTTATGTTTTTTTTGATTGTTTATATTAACTTATTTTTTTTAATTTTACTAATTAAAAATATATTATATGATTTTCCACTTTTTATTTAAAAAATTATTTTTGTTTTTTAAAGCATTGGCTTTGTTTTTTTTATTATTTAAAATATTTAAATTATTATTTTTATTATTTGAAACACCCAAATTATTATTTTTATTATTTAAGGTATTTAAATTATTTTTATTATTTTCTAGATTATTACCATCTATTTTTACAATGCTAATTAATCTTATAAATTTATTATTCCAATTATCAAACATTTTTTTACCCTAAATTTTATTAGTAAAAAAATTAATTTTATAAAATTTAACAAAATCTATTAAAACAATATTTGTTAACTAAAAAATTTTAAATATTTAAAAATTATTTAATAGTATACTTTTATTTTTAATCCAAACCTAAAATATTTAACACTATTGTTTATATAAATTGTTGAAATTATCAATTTATTTAAAAACTTTTTTATTTTAAACTCAAATTTTAAAATTATTGTTTATTATAAAATATATTAATAAATATTTTTAATTTTTTTTAATATATTTAATAATTTATTAAAACTATTATAAAGATTATTAAAATTAAATTATATATTATTAAATTTATTTTTAATAAAAATAATATTATTATTATTTTTATTATATTTATATTTTTAATTTTTTAAAATAATAATTAATTTAAATTATTAATAAATAATTAAAATTTAATATAAAATTTAAAATATATTAAATTAAAATATTAAATTTTTTATTTATTTTATATAAGTTAATTTTAAAGATTTAGTTTTTTTTTTTAATAATATTTTTAATTTTAAATTTTAATAATATAAAGTTTTTATTAGATAGTAAAAAATTAAAAATATTTTTTAAAATATAAAATTATTAAAAATTATTTTAGAAATTAAAAAATAAATAAGTTTTTTGTTAATAATTTTTAATTAATTTGGAAATAATAAAAAAAAATTAGAAAATAATTAATATTTAATATATTTTTTAAAATAATTAATAATTTTTAAAATTTGTTTTAAAATTAATAAAATATGTAAAATTAGATTATAATAATATTTAAAAAATTAATATAATAATAATTTTTTAATTTTAAATTTTAAAAAAAATTTTAAAAAATTTTGAGAGTTTTTAAAAAACTAATTTTTGTTTAATATAATTAAATTAATAAATAATAATTTAAAATATAGTAAATTTTAAAAAAATAGATTTAATATAAAAGATTTAATATTATATTTAAAAAAAATTTAATTATAAAATTTAATTAAATTTTAAAAATTTTTTTAAATTTTGTATTTATTTTTTTTTTTAATATTAATTTTATTTAAAATAATTAAATAATATTTATTAATTTTTAAATTTATTAATTAATAATTAATATTTTAAAACTTATTATTTATAATAATATTAAATTTATTTTAATTTAAAGATTTTTAAAATTTATATTATTTAGTAAATTTAAAAAATTTAAAAAAAAATAAAAAAAAAAAAAAAATTTAGTAAATTTATATTAAAAAAATATAATAAATAATATATAAATATTAAATTTTTAATTTTATTTTAAACATATAAATATAAAATAATTATAAATAATAATTAATTATAAATAAATTTTGTAAATTTATTTTAAATATATAAATATAAGATTATAAATATAAAATAATTATAAATAAAAATTAGTTATAAATAAATTTTTAAAATTTATTTTAAATATATAAAGATAAAATAATTATAAATAATAATTAATTATAAATAAAGTTTTTATAAAATATTTGTTTTATATAAAAAAAAATATAATTAAAAAATAAATAAATTTTAATTTATTTTATATAATATTATTAAATAAAATAAAAAAAATTTTAAGTATTATAATAATTATTATATATATAATAACATTATATAATTAATTTACAATAAATAGTTATTAATAATTTTATATTTATAGTTTTAAATTTAATTTTTAATATGTTTTTAATGTTATGGTTTTAAATATTTTATATAAAATTTTATATATTAAAATTTTATATTATTAATTTTTTATATTTATTAAAAATTATTATTAAATAATAATAGTATGTTTTAAATAAAGTATTAATTAATAAAATTTTTATATATATACTATTTTTTTTTTTTTTAATTTTAACTTACCCTACTTTATATATTTTATTAAAAAAAATTTTCATATTAAAATATTATAATTAATTTAGATTTATTATCAATAAAAAATAAATATAATTATTATAATAATATATTAATTTTTTATTATTTGTAAAAATAATTTTATATTATTAATATTATTTTTATAATTTTAATAAATAATTAGAATTTATTAAATAATTATAAAATATTAAATATTTATTAAAATTTTTTAATATTTTTTATATAAAAATAAATATAATTATAAAAAATTTTATAATTAATATATAATAAAAAAATATATTAATAAATAAATATAATTTAATAATAATATTAATTATTAATTAATATTTAATAAAAATTATAAAATATTAATAAATATTTAAAAATTTAATATATTAATTAAGGAATTTATTAAACAAAAGTATTATATAAATATTAAATATTTATTATAAAATAATTTTATATATATAAATTTTTTTAATATATTTTATTATTTATTTAAAAATAAATAAAAATATAATCTAGTAAACTAATTTATTTAAAATAAATTTATAAAATTTAAAATTAAAAAATATTTTAATAATGGTTTTTTAATATTTAATGTTAATTTTTTCTTATTAAATTATATTTTTTAAAAATTGTTGGATATTATAGGTAATAATTTATAATTAAATTTTTAAAAATTTATTTATAATTTTAAAATTTTTGGATTATTAATAATTTTATATTTTTGAAAAAATCCAATTAATTACATTTATTATTTTTTTTATTAATTAGTATATATTAAATATTTAATAATTATATTTTATAAAAAATATAATAATAAAAATAAATATATATATAGTAAAATTAAATTAAAAAATTAATAATAAAATATATAAATTAAATATATTATAAATATATTTATAATTTATTATTAATTATTTAATAAAAAATTTTCTTAATTAATATAATATTTATTTTATATATTTTTATATTTAATATTATATATTTAATAAATTTTTTTAAAAATAAAAAAGCTTAATTAATATATATAACTATTATTAATTTATTATTAATTGTTTATTTATAACTATTATATTATTTATAAATTTTTTTTATATTATTACTAATTTTTTTAAAAAAAATTTTTTTATTTAAAAATTAGAAATTATTAATTAATTAAGTTATTTAAAATTTTATTTTTAAATTCTTAAAACCATTAGATAATTTTTAATGTTTATTAAATAATATTTAAAATTCTTCAAAACATATTTTTAAACTTTTTTTTAAAAATGGAAAAATATAAAGTTATTATTTTAAATTAATTAATTAAATTATAGATTATATAAAATATATTAAATTATTTAATATTAAAACAAATTTTTATTTAATTTATAAAATAGATGTTCAAAATTTAAAAATATACAATTTTTAAAATTTTAAATGTAATTATAAATAATATAAAAATGTTAAAAATAAATTTTAAATTATAATTAATAAAATAGATAAAAAAAAATGTATTGATAAAATAAATGTATAATATTTTTATAATATAAATATAATTTTTTGTCAATTACTTTTTATCTAATTATTACAAATATTTAAATTTAATTTATTATATAGGATTTATTTTAAAATTTTTAAAAATATTTTAATATGGTTGATAATGTTTATAAAAATTTATAAATATATTAACAAATTTAATAAAGTCTAAATTAAATTTTTATTATATTTTAACTTTCCTAAATTCCAAAAATTTTTTAATTAAATTATATAATAATAAAGAAAAGAGTTAAAAATAATTAAATAAATTTTTTTATATGTGTTTATAATTATTCTTTCATATTTAATAGTTGATTAATGTTTGATATTTAATAATTTTTTCTAATATATTTAAAATTATTTTAAATTTTATTTATTTATATAATATTATAATTATATTAAAATAATAATAAAATATTTTAAATATTTTTAGAAATAATTTCATTTATATAATAATATATTTTATATTTATTATAATTTTAAATTAAAAAAAAAATTAAAAAAAAAGTATAAAAAAAAATTAAAAAATGTTAAATATTAATTACATATTTATAACCATAATTTAAAAATATTTATTTACAATCATATTATTTATAAATATATAAAAATTAATATTTAATTTAATAAAAAATTAAATTAATTTAATTTTTTTAATATAATTAAAATACATTAATTAAATTATTATAAAAATTTTATATATTTATAAAAAATATTAATAAATTAATTAATAAATATTTTAAAATTAATATATTAATATTAAATAAAAAAAAAATATAAAATTTTTAATTAAATAAATTTTTATTCTTAAATTTTTATTATATATCAAAAAAAAATACTTTTTTAATTATAAAATTTTAATTTTTTAATAATTGTTTAATAATTTATTTTAAATATTTAATATTTGTTAAAAGTTTTTTTAAATTTTTTATATAAATTCACTTTTAATATTTATAAAATTTTAATTTAATTATTATTTTTATAAATAATTATAAATAAAATAAAGGATATTCTATCAAATAATAAAAAATAAACCATAAATAATAATTAAAGTTCAAAATCTAAAACTAAAAACTTAAATAATGATACTAAAAATCCAAATTTTGATGTTAAAGATAATAAAACTCAATTATTTTTATTTTAAAAAAAAAATTAATAAATTAATATTTAAAATATTAAATTAAATAAACAACTTCTGAATTTTTTAATTATTAATTTAGATATTATTTAAAAAACCTTATTAAATATTAAATATTATATTCTCAAAAATCTTCAATTTATTATTAAAAATAATAAATAATTTATTTAAAAAATTTTTAATATTTATTTTCTTTTTTATTTTAATTAATTAATATTTAAATATATATATAATTAACAATATTAAATAATATTTTAAGATTTTATATTGGATATTAAATAATAATTATTATTTTCAAAAATTATGTATAAAAAATTTTGATTTTTAAATTATTAATTATATAATTAATTAAAAATTAAAATTTTAAATTTTAATAATTTTTTAATAAATATCAAACATTTAATACATTTAATTAATTTTTTTTTTTAAAAAAAAAATTTATTTTATTAAAATTTTATTTTTTATAATAAAAAAAAAATATATAAAATTTTTTAAAAATATTAATTATTTTTTATTAAATTATTATTAAAAATTTAAAATCTTTATATAATAAAAATATTTAAAATTATAATAATTATAAAATTTTAAATTAATTATAATAATTAAGTATATAATGTTTATAATTTAATATTAATTATTTATTAATTATTAAATTATAATTATTATAAAATTATTTTAATTATTAATATTATTTATATAACATAATTAATTTTAAATTTTATATTAATAAATTTTTAAATCAACAATTATATAAATTTAAAAATTTATAATATTATTTATAATAAAATTATAAATTATAATAAATAACAACTATTAACTGTTTATTATTCAATTTTATTTTGGCTGAAGTGAATTTAAAATATTAAAATATAATTTTATTTTTTTTTTAAAATTTATATTTTGAGATAATTTTTTTTTTTTTTTTTTTTGTTTTTTTTTTTTTTTTTTTTTTTTTTATTAATTTATATTATTTTTTAATAAATATTGTTTGTTTAATACATTTTTATTATCATTATTATGGTTAAAGTAAAGAAATTTATTAAATTTATAAAATTTATAAAATTTACTATTATAAATATAAAAAATAAAATAATAAAAAAAATAATAATACAAATAAAAAAATTTTTTTTATTTATAATAAAATTTTTATTATTTAATAATATTTATATTATAAATATATTAATAATTAATAAAATATAGAAATTTTAATTATATTATTATAAAAAACAATAATAAATAATAACAATTTATTAAATTTCATTATAAATACATTATTATAAAAAATAATAGTAGATAATAACAATTTATTAAATTTTATATTATTTAATATAATAATATTAAAGAATTTGTTTATAAAATCAAATTATAAAATATTAAATTTAATAAAAAAAACAAGAAAATTAATTAAAAAAATTAATTATTTTATAACTTTTTTATTAATATTATTTTTTATTAATTTTTTATTATTTATTATATAATTTATTAATATTTTTATAAAGTTAGATGAATAAATATATAAAAAAACAAATTTAACTTTAAAATTTATTTTATTATAATTTTATAATATTTTTTTAATAAATCTTAATAAATTATTATTATTTAATATATAAATAGATTTAATTAAATTATTTATTATAATAATTTTTATTTTAAAAAAAATAATAAAAAATAATAATGAATTTATGGTTAAAATGTTATTTATAATTATAATATTATTTGTTATTAAATATTGTATATTTGATTAAAAATATTTAACAATTCTTATTTATTAATTTAAAGTAATAAATAATAATTAAAAATTGATAATATTATATTTTATAATACACTAAAAATCTGAAAATTCAGAAATATTTTCTTTAATAATATATATAATAATAAAGTTAGTTAATAATATATTAAAAATATATTTAATAAATAATAAAAAAATAATAAATTATAATAATAATACTAAAGCTTTTTAATATATTCACAAAAAATTATATTTTTTTTTAAATAAAATTAATATTTATGAAAAATATTAAAATTAATATTTTTTTTAATAATTTTAAAATACACCATTCCTTTCTAATAAAAATATTCAAAAATATATTTAGAATTTTTTAATAAATTTTAATAAATAATTAAATTATTAATATATAAAATATTTTATAAAATTATTTAATTCCAATCAAGATTATTTTATTAGTATTATCAAAAAAATTGTAAAAAATATTTATTATTTAAAAAATATTATTGAATATTATAAAACTTAAATATAAAATTTATTAATTGGAAATCAATATTTTATTTATAAAAATTTTATAATAAAAATAAACTTACTTTTTTATAATTTTAAATAAAAAATATTTAATAATTAATAATAATAAAATATAAATATATTATTTATATATTTTATTATTTTTATAATATTAATCAAATAATATTAGAAAATCTTTATAAATTAAAAGATTTTTAATTTAAAATTAATAAATATAATAGATATAAAGTTAATAACTTAAATTATAATAATAATATTTATTATACTAAAATAATAAAAAACTAAAATTTAAAATATAAATATAACTATAATAATAATAACTAATAAAAATATAACATTTATTATTTTATAATTAATATATTTTATAAATTAATAAATATTAATAATTTATAAAAAATATTTTGAATTTTTATAAATTTATTAATTTATATAAAAAAAAATTTTACAAATTATTTAATATTTAATATAAGCTGTTTTTAAGAAAATAATTTAATCAAAAAAAGAAGTTTAAGATCTAAATTTGATATTACTAATAATAAAAAAAAAAATAGATTTTGATAATTTTTTTATTAATATTTAATAGATAACCATTATTTCATTTTCTTTTATTACAAATATATATTTATATTAAAATTATATTAATAATAATAATAATAATTTTAAATTACAAAAACAAATTTATTCACATTATATTTAACTATTAATAATAATTATTTATAAATTATTATAAAAAAAACTATTTTATATTAAATTTTTGAAAACATAAATTTTATCAACATTTTAAATCTTAATATTTATATAATAATTAAAATAATTTAAACTTTTTGATGTTTACAAAAACTTGAAGAATATCACTTAATAAACAATAATTATTTTATGATTTTTAAGAAGTAAATGAAAATTTTAACTTTTAAGTGATATTTTAAGTCAAAAGGTTTCCTAACTTATTGGCTTCAGAAGCCTGAGAAGCCAACACTTTTTTTTGTTGATGAATTTTAGAAATATAAAAATTTAAATAGATTTTATTAGTTTAATGATATATTATTATTAAAAATTATTAATATTAATAATATATAAATAATAGTTAATATTGTTAAAATTTAAAATAATGATTTTATAATTAAATAATATATGACTTTTATTTTTAAAAATTATTAAATTGATAATTAATTTATTTTTTTTAATTATAGTAATATTAAAGTTTTTTTTTAGATTAGTATTTAATATGTAAATAGTTAATATTGTTGTAAAATAGAAATTTTTTTTTTTTATATATTATTTTTTTTTTTCTATTTTTATAAATTTAATTATCATTATTTTATTATTTTATTATTATTAAAAAAATATTTAAATAATGTTATCTAAATTTGTTTTTCTTTTTTTTAGTAATTTTCTAAATAATTATAAGTTTAATTTAGTTTTTGTGATGAGGAGTATTGGTGTTTGAAGTATTTAGATTAATTAAAATATAAAAATTCTTGTAAGATTGAGTATTTAAACTAATTGTTATTTATTATTATAGTTTGAATTATCTAGTTATGTTGGTTGGTTTTTTTTTATATGTATATAATATATTTAATACAATGGTTAGCTGGGTTAGATATTAATAATTAATATTAGTTATTTTTTTATTTTATCTAATAGTTAATATTTTTTTTTTTATTAATTCTAATAATTTTTATATTTTAAATGTTGGTAGGTGTGATTTTTTAAAATTTTGGGAAATTAATATTGTGGGCTCTTGTGGGTTTGGTGTTAGTATTAAAGCCAAAAGCCTGTATTTAGGATGAATCACCTTTTTTGGTCATAAAATTGTCCTGGATAGGCTTATCTAAGGCCATAAATTCATCACCAATTTCTTTGGTGTAAAAGTATATCAATTCCCCAACAACATTTATTATGTTATTGGTATCTTTTATTTTTGTGATCTTGGATGTATACCTAATTATTTTTGGGGTTTTTGGAAAGAAATTAGTGAAGGAATGTTAGTAGATACTGTTGCTGTAGTAGGAGATGATTAATTAGGTAGTATTTTTTTAGTTGTGCTCCCCCCCCTAAATGAACAGTTTTTGTCTGGTTAGAAATCCAACTATGAAGGCCTTCTGCCTACCATTACCAATGTCCCTGGTATTAACTCCCCTCTACCAGTCCACACACCATCAAGTAAGTTTTATATTAATGAGACACAAGTTCCTCCCTTAATTCCTCCCCACTTCCCCCTAATTTCTCCTCTTTTTATACGCCGACACAATATCCAGGTGTTTCTTATCCCCTCTTCCTAGCCTAAACATATATATAATCATATTAACTCCATAAATATGTTAATATTATAAACATTAACTTTACGGATATTATCCAATTCACAGTCCATGTGGTTTCGGGGATTAAGTTGTTGTTGTAATGTTACATTTTCGTAAGCAAGGGTTCTTACTATTAAGACCCAACAATAAATACATTATGAGACAACACATCAACATATTGCAAATTTATAAACAGATTATTTTTATATTACAACACATATGAAATTTGTAATGCTAAAAATATTTCTGATGTTTTGTATTACTGTGTTATACAATCAACAACGTCAACATATGAAATGGATAGTTTTTGTATCATATAAATCCTATCACATAACACTTAATTTTGAAAATTATTAAATTTAAAAATGGAAAAGTGTAAGTTACATTTTATCTTACACTTTTATTATACCTTTTTGTGGGTAAGTGTATATTACACTTTAAAAAAGTGTATCCTACACTTTGCATACCCCCCAGTGAAAAACCTAAGGATGCATCGAAAATTATGCGCAGATGTGCTTCTAGCTGCGTGGCCGCCTGTCCACAGCTGCGCCCAAGCCATGTATCTTTCTTCAAAGATATAGTCGTCAAGCCCATGTACCGCAAAGCACCGAGCCAGCCTAGGCTCTGTGCAACCTTCTTTTCAAATGCACATTCCGCTGCGCAACCCTCCCAAAAGGTCCGAGGCCGCCGAAGAGCTAACAACGCGTTTTCCCCTTTCGAGAGTCCCCATGCGAAAACCTTCCTACTACCCCGCTTCCTTAAACCCTCAAGACCGCCTGCGATGCCTCGTAAAGCATCCATTCTGCTTGTTGAAATAGCCAAAGACAGCACCCAGCGGGAGACCTGTGACCGGTTGTTGCGCAAACGAAGGGAGGCTCGCGACGAAAGCGAATTGCACCCGCAATCGTTCAATCCGTGGGGTACTGTTCGAAAGCATCGGCTATGAAACACAGATGAATCTGTGGGAAGACGAACGGGAATCATCCAACTCGAAGAAACAAGGATAGAGCTCGAGTAGAAGCGACTTTCATAACAAAGAAAGGCTCGAGAACCTTTCGGTTCCTCGAAAAGCAAGATTAGTCGGGTGTTGGAAGGCAATCACAAATACCCTACAACGTCCCCATCAGTGGCTATATCAACCAAGGCCCCCGCGAAATTCGGATTTGCTGAGAGAAAACTCCGACGAACAGTTCACGACAATTTAAGGCATACTGAAGCCGCCCGTGCCAAGTTTAAGCTGCACAAAATAAGTTTACCGAATGGCAGTTGAGGGATTACGATAATTTATATCAACTCATATTTGCACCCTGCTGCTCCTCAAACTATACCTCTGCATCGGCGGATCCGCGGAATATTAAAATCAGCACTTATTGCCAAGATATTGGCGACCACAATCGAAAATGCCGTGTAAGGCAAGCATCTTACCATCCGAGACAGTCGAGGACGACACACCATCATCGATATGGGATTTCCTTATGCGAAGGAAACGAGTGCTCCGGGAAGCCAGTGAGAGACGCCCGCTACATAGAGCCCACCCGCGCCTAGCGTTTGCCGAAATATCCCGTCAGAACGCTGGGCAACTCAGAAACGAGACACCATGTTGACACCATGCACTCAGAACCCCAGCCGCCGCCACTACCACCCATAGATTTCGCTTCTCGTGCGCAGCTATCCGCTCGGTTCCACTCGGTCGTCTGCAACTCTACCCATTATTTAATTATAGTATCGACAGCTTTATGTTCAACTTGTACATGTACAATCCCACCCATAAACCCACTAGGAAAGACTGAAAAATGTTCTAGAATTTAGAGGTATCCCTTTTTGTAGGGAGGAACAAACCTCCCCGGCACCGCTCGACGCATCTTACACAATAGTAATGTCAAATCTAAACCCAATCATCTATCAATTGGTCCGCCCCACGAGACTGCCCCGAGCCCTACTATCCTTTTGGATGTCATAGGGCCATTTTGCTTTCGCCATTAATTTACTTTTGCATCACTTTTAAATTTTGCCAGGGATAAATCGTATTGTACTTATCTTCACCAGCCTGTAGGATAGAATCTCCTAAATTCTTCAGTGAGGAGCTGGCAGACGTGTTGCGGTTGTCTTCAGAAAGAATTGGGGACTCAGAAAATTCCGACAATATTGACTTCAAATGAGTACAACTTCTGTGGCGTGTCCACCTATGATTCGCGAATTCGCCATCGAAGCACACCTCGCTGTAATTTACTAATGCCAGGAACAGACAAAATATGCAATTAAAACACCCCATCTCGTTAAATATGCAGGCCTGTTGTGCGCAGCTACCTCTGGAAATAGTCAAAGTAGAAACCCATATTGTTAGACTAGCGGATGCTTCGTCCGGCAGCCTCTGCATCGCAGAGTATAAATGACATTATCATCAGCAAAGACCGTCTTTTCCTCTAGAAGGCCATAAAATTGATTATCACAATGACGACATCCATCCAATCCGTTAACAGCTACTGCTAGCTGCTTTAATGACTTCTTCAAGTTATCCCTTCTATTGCTTAAGGCCCCAACGATACCCGAGTGCGAGTCAATTGTCCCAGCCTGGGCCTCCACTGTCTTCCCAAGAGCTGAAATCGTTGAAGATAGATCCGTCGCGTGCTTCCGGAGGAATTGGAGTTCCATATCCGGGAATTTTGCTATATTTTCCCGGAACTCTTCCGTCTTTAGAAGTTCAATACCATTCTGAAGCCACAGCTCGATGATCGGAGCCCTTAGTACCTGGTCTGTCGACGCTGTTTTTTGATCGATGTCTATTACAAGGCACCATTGGTCAGACGTCCATTCGTCTGGGAGCCCTTCTTTGAAAGTTTGCGCCGCTTCAGTTTTGAGTTTCTCGATCATGAATTTATCTCCAAGTGCATACATAACAATATGGAGCCGTTCTCGAAGCATATCTCCGCTCATCAATTGCGAGAGTGGGGTTGTAGTAGGCTCCCCGTGATCGTTGACAGATCGTTGCCCCAGCTCATTGCTTTCACTTTCACTTCCTTCACCATTACCATCATCACCACTATTATCAGCGGTTTGAGATGATGTTCCCAGAGTCTCTTTTATGCTATTAGTCTCGCCAAAATCTTCTTCCGGGAGTTCCAACGGCGCAATGCTGTATTGCCCCGTATACAGAAACTCTAACATAGCTTGAATATCTGATGGCGCTTCGTCCGACAGGTTTATTTCGGCGCTCTTCGCCTCCTATCCAATATCTTGTTAAAGCACAATCCTTCTAGCGGTTTCCTTAGGGTGGATGGTAGTACATACCTTGAAATCGCTGTCACAGAGCGTCTCAAAAAATTTAGATTGTGGGCAGATAATGGCTCTGTGCACTTTCCATTGTTTTGAACCACACTTGATTGTGAAGTCGGAATATTTGCCAGACTCCAGGAGGCTGGACATAGCGAGGGACATTCTAAACGACAAGGTTTCGATATATACGCACTTGTATACTCGGGAAAGAAAACTAGTATATGATGACGCTAGCGAAATAGCCGCAACGAAAGTATAGGTTTGTGTCCAGGTTAATGGGAGTTCTGTGCTACGTGATTTAAATTTTAGTGGGGAAGATAACAAACAATCGCCTCCAGCTCTATTATATATCTGGGCCTGAATATTTACTTAGGAAGTGTATGCATGTTTTGCTTTGTTGTCCAGGAGACCTTGGGCGCTTAAAAGGTCGACTCCCAGCTCTAGACTATCCATGTTACCAAAACACGATGGACATTATAATGTTATGGACACCTCCAGAAACTCGTAGTAAATATACGTATAAAAATTTTCGAAAGCGATTTTTCTCTGCATACGCGTTCACTTGAGTAAATGCCGGCACGTACGAATTTGCATTTGCAACTGGAGGAACTGTTGCAGCCTCGAAACCAAACTGTGTTGACGGCCTCGAACAATTGTGCAATATATTAGGAGATCGGTAGCCTGTTAGCTAAACGGCGCTTAGATGTCAGACGTTGTTTTATCTATCCACCCCTTCGATAATATCTACCCTTGGCCCATGGATCCAGCAAGAGAAGGGCAACTAGTAAACCCTTTCTATTCAGCTACGATAGCTATAAGCTTTGTAAAAACTTAGTATTGGGCTCCTCAAGCTCTTTGACGAAGTTGCGAAAGGCTAAGAAGCCTTGGTTGCCACACATCTAGTAATTCTCGAATAATCTCCTAGTACTCAAAATGGACAAGTAAGGCTTGAAGGAAATCGACCGCGGCGAAAATTGCAAGGATATTTTCTTTGCCTGCCTAGGAGAAACCCTCCCCTTCGGTTGGCTGCCAAAGTGTCTCTCGGTACATAAGAGTCAACACTTCCTCTATCCAAACACAAGAAATATCTGGTAGATTGACCTTTCTCTGGTAGGCTCCTTTAAGCCCGCTTTTCAAAGCAGCCCCGAAGAAACTAGATGGAGGGGCTATAGTAGCCCCGTGAGCCTTGACTGTAGCCACATTGTCCCCAGTTCCCACAAATGTGACATCAGGGCTCCTACATTGATAGTAGTCGGATTTAGGGGTTTTGAGCGTCGTGAATATTAACGAATTATATTTATAGAACATTATTGCATACCTTTCGTACTGATATACTGGTTCGCATCGGCCAGTCTCAACTCTGTTGCGTAGCGTAAATTCACTTGCTTATTCTCGTAATCTAGAGTGTGAATGGCGCTTGTATTTTCTATCACGTGATAAACGTTAATCTAGTGTCGGTAGGCGTTCTAGATCTGAGAGGGACTTCGATGGGTGGTTTCGGTGATTTCGGGGTTAAGGTAGTTTTCCTGATGAATTTTAAAACATTTTCGATCAATTCGAGCGTCTATTTTCCGAATAACGTTTACGCAGATTTGAACAGTTCCAAACTGCTAGAAAATCTTGTGCTCGGCCTCCCGCGAAATGACAATATCTCGGCACTAAACATGGCATATGACTGTCATGACGAAGCGCTACCCCCGATCTGCAGATCACACGGAGACTGGGGACTAGAAGCTAGATGTCAGAAAGTCTTAACTCTACTAATTCCTAGGCCTAATCCGGGGGTTAATTCGATGTTTTTATTATAAATTTTACGGCTACCTGATTTTCGATATCTCTTGGGCGCTCATGCATTGCGAAAACTTCCACGAGATATCTGGGTGCTAAATATGCTGGAGTAGACTAGGCATAAGGTTAATAGAGACATCAATCGTAAGCTGAAATGAGATATTGACATTCAACATATTCCTGAAAACCTTAAGTGCTCAATGACAGTACCATAAAGAATATAGAGGCAGGCCTAGCCGGCTAGCTATAATCCCGTGTCGTATACGCACGCAGCTGAACTAATTCTCCCTAAAATAGGAATACTTAGAAGGCACCAAGTTAACTACAAGGCGACAAGGCTATAGCGCCAACGCTATATAGCTTGACACTTCAAAGCTAAATTAAGCTAGTTTACTATAAGGGCCCCGTTACATTACCATCGTCAGCTTTGCAATTAGCCTCCTCATTCCTAGGCGAACCAAAGGCAATCACTGCCACAATATCCAACATTCCGCAACACACACATACAGAGAATTGTTTTCTTACCATCTGCTCCAACAATTTAAACTAGATTATACCCGACAGGATCCAATCGATATATATACATATTCGAGATATGGAACCTAAATACAGAGTGTAAAACCGGACTATAATAAACCGACGGACACGTCTAGACGGATCGGGTAGCTGGATACGCAACAGGTTCGCGGATAGCTAGGTACTCTGTAGATCTGTTGATTGGGTGAGGCGTAGTTGGATAGCTAGCTGAGCCAGGGCTATGCTGCTTTGACAAGTTCTCGCAAGACTTTCTATTTGATAGCATAAGGCTAATTTCGGTAATTGGTATCCTTAGACATATTTTACGTCTGCTTTTGTTGCCTCCGGATGCAGGGGTTCCTTCTATCTGTTCTAGCAACACAAAAGATTTCGTTAACGTTGTGCTCAATGTTGTGTGCTTATGTGTTGATTTTGTTGCATAATCGCTTTAGGATCCATGTCATGACGCCATAGTTGCACAGATCGACTGTCGATGATGTGATCGATTAGGAGTCGCGGAAACCCAATGGGAAGGGGAGATTGAGGTGAGGCCTCAAAAGGGGGGAGAGTTTAAAAGCGGGTTGTTAGTACCATAGCGAAATAATGATTAACTCAATTTTGTTTGAAATGGTACCTTCTCATTTACTTCGCAAATTTCCAAAATCCGCTTTCCCTCCAGCTGTTCAACACTTCTCAGCGACCTTGAGATATAGTCCTCTTTTTTTTTTTTTTTTTCTCTAAGTGCACGATAGTATAAAAAGGATCCTCGGTGGCGACCCTACCAGTACCAGTAAACATACGTTGAGCTTCAAGCTTGTTCGCGGAATTTTCACCAAAATATCCTTCCCTAGATTCCAACACAGCCTGCCAAAGTCCGAGCCCTGTTCTTGACGTTACCTTATCTCGTATTCGCAGATGTTAATATTTCGAATCTGTATCTTTTTTTGAAGATATGCATAACGACAAATCAGGGTCCACGAGGTAGCCATGTTTTCAACGTTTTAGCGAACATCTTGTACAATTGTGGCGGTCCGTTATCTGCACCGTCGATCAACGTCGTCACTGGCTCCGGTAGTTGGTCGCAGTTTGGCTTAGTTCCACGAACAGCCTTGCGCGTGGCGATAGCCTTCAGTCGACAGTCGAGCATTCTAACCATGTAGAAATGTCCGAAACAAGCTTTTTTCCTGCCATAGTCTATATACGCGGATTGGGGTTTTAAATTCTATAAATTAACCAAATTGAACACTGCTTGTAGTATTGAGGTAAACATATTTTTTAAGGCTTTAAATATAATCGAGCGTCCACTTTGGCTTGTTCGGTTGCGAGAAACATCTGCGAAGTGCCATAACGGTGGAAATTTCTGCATCAGGCTTTTAGTAAAATTTTGTTCCCGACCAAAAATGGGGTTCTTTAGCAGGTCAAGGCGAACTGCCATCCGACCAAAACAGTTCGTCCTCAACTATACATATAGCCTGCATCTTAATAAACGCCTAACAGACATGGAAGATAATCCAATTTACTTTATCGACACTGACAGAAAATCACGGGATCATTTTGTCAGAATCCGAGCTGGCAGAGATAAGAAAGGCCCAGTGGTTGCCAACATTGGCACCAACGACACCAAAAAAGAATTTCGTTTCCGAGTGGGTCAAGGCCCAGAACACATTGTCGAAAATAAGTCGGAAAAGAAGGATTTCAGGTGGGCATGGACTTTACCGGATGGGGTGGGTCCCACCAGGAGCATGGTTTGGGTGTATACCAAAGACTTAGATTTGCACCCCCACGGGAAGCATAGCCTTTCGAAACGGGCCTTGAAGCTTTTTGATACCAATACAGGCAGGGCCGTTGCTATATTTGTTAATGAAAGGGTTGAATTGACAAAGCAAGGAGTGTTTACGATTGATGGTGAGGATTGCGAGAGATATGGCCCGGCTTTCGAAACAGCCGTGCTCACTTCCGCTTTGGCCATCATCCAGCAAGTCGGGTTAACAGGCAGTGGGCTTGGGGAGATTGTTGTGGAATCAGCAGTCGGTACCGTTACCGAACAAGCAATCATGGCGGCATTTGCGGGGTAAATTTCGCAAGTTCCTGCATAAGGCCAGGGATTGGTCAGCCAATCGTGGCCTTCCCAAGCCTATCCGAGCACCTAAGTAGTTAGTATATAATTGTTTCTTTGAGCCAACTCTCCGGCTGTGCTTTAGACTACTCTTCTAATATAAATCACAGAGTGACGTCCACCGTTCAATGTTAATTTCCCCCCCAGCTAGCTTGAGCATAACTATAAATCTGGGGATGATAGTTCAATGATATATAGAACAGAGATATCATGCATTGTATATTTCCGGGCCACCCTTGCTCTGCTTCCCACCACCCGGCCTTGTAATGGCCCACTCGTCTTTCCAATGTAGTAGTTGCTTCCCCTTTGAATATAGTCCGGGAAGAACGTGCATGATGTATGAGAACATGCGAAGGACAACCACTTAAACTTGTGCCGTAGTAATACCCAGCCATCGGACCCATACCTTATCCTTTCATCCTTATTTCACACACCCACACACATCTCCACATGCAAATACGACTCACCCTCCACCAAATAACCTTTCATACCGTTATCAGTAACCCGCAAGACCGCGATGGTGTCAGAGTCGACTGCGTCGCCGAGACATACCCAAGATGTGTTGTTGATGTCGCCATTTGAGCTTGGCCTCAAAGAAGCTTAGGCCGTTATAAGGTGGAGCAGGCCTGACATCCACTTTCAAAACAACCTCCTCGTCGTATGGAAATACTGCCGTACCACCCACCACCTTTATTTCCAATCAACGACACTCCTCAAGACGAATATTTTTATATTCTACCCCCATATACCTCTTCCCGTCGAGTTTTCTCTCTCGCTTCCCCTCACTCTCCCCGGATCTCCCGACCGGCCGTCAGGATGCCCTGTAAGGCTCACGTCTATCCCCACGGAAGATTTGAGCTCTGGTTAAACCACCCAACCGATCAAATCTACTTCCGTCTGTGGGAGCGCTTTATCCAAGACCAACATACGAAGAAAGGGAGGAAAAGGAAGTGGGTATCCTCGTACTTTGGGTACAAGGTCCGCTTGACCGACACTTCGAACGTTCAAGGACGACAGCAGACTGCTGTGCGTGTCGCACAAGACTCCAACGGGTCGGCAAGCTCTGGTTCTCCTGAAAATCAAAATTAGACAGTAGCAGGCGCAAAATCTGGGTAGTTTTTCGTCCTAGAACTGAGGTCGGACGACAATAACTCAGTCACCTATGAGATCCAAACTCAGCTTCCGAACTTCCCACTCTCACCTTAATTTTGTTCATCCGATCTTTGCGAAATCACACGATACCCATACAACATATACCTAGCAAGACAAGATCACAACGATATATTACAAATTACGTTGGAATTCGAACTACCCCTGCTAGAACAGTATACTATAGTCGTTACTCTCTAGGAACCATATTTAGTGGCTAGGATTCATTCACAAGCACTTTCCTCGTTAGAATCTCGCTACCCCCACGAAAACCCTTTCTAGACCACGTGGACAAAAAAAAGCCTCAAAGCATCATACTTCGAGACCCAGCGTTTTGTTACCACCAATATCCCACACTGCAATACCAGACTTCCAAAATGGTTTGCAAGTGCTTTGAAATAATCTGGCCGTCTGCCAGCGACCATGAAGGACTCGGGTCCGCGATGAAAGAAGAAAAATGGTACCGACAGAAATCCGAGTCCGGGTCCAAGCCCAAGAAAGAGTATGCGAGGTTTCAAAGGAGGTTGTTTGACGGATACGAACTTGCCACCAAAACGCTACCCCGGATGCTGGCCAAGATAGAGCCCTAGTTAGGCGGGAAAGTATGGAAAGACATCACAACCAATGAGAGTTAATGAGGCCAAAAACTGTAGATAATTTTGCATAATCTTTTGAGAGCATTTCATCTGTTTTACATATACATATATTTTGCTTTGGGTGGTTAGCGTTTGCTCGTTGCTTTGAAATCTAAGATTGCTAGTGTGTATATAAAAGTACTAATTATCGTTAACGGACAGCATCAGCCGAAGCGTTCATACAGCCAATAAACATCCAGCGCATCTTGGCGCTATGCTACTTGATCGCTTATGGGTCTGTAGCTACTCAAGCAGTTTTCCACCCTCTTCTCGACATTGGGTCTCTTCGACCGTAGCTGGCATTGATGGCAATCCATCATGCTGCACAGCAAATAGCCTCAAGTATACAGAAGAGAGCTCGTGCACCAATTATTCCCACATAGACAAAGCCCTACTATGCTAGAGTACTGGTCCCGAGACTAACTAAAATACACCAAACCAAAGCCGTTCTCACGTGTGGTGTAGGCATTGCACAGTCGATTTGGCCTTGATCACAATACCACAGACAACTCACAAATACCGTCGTGTTCGAGCCGGAATGAAATATGGAATCGACGACTGCAGAATCGTCGCAGACAGTTGCTCTCAATAAATCTCAAGATTCTTTTGACATTGGAATTCTAGACTCTGAAGAATGGAATAAACATTACGAGTTCATCGAACGGAAGAAGGACCTGGTTGCCACGAAAATTATTTGATGCCACAGGTATGCACCTAGCACTGATGTTGAAAGAGAGCCTTGAAACTAACAATATTATCACCATAAAGTTGATAGTTCTGGGTCCTAGGGGTTGTGGAAAATCGTCAGTTCTTGAAGCCCTTGCTGGAGTAAACTTTCCGATCGCTCAAACCGAGGACTCCTGTAATCGTTCCGGGATCCAAATCGTCCTTCGACGTGAAGATGATAACAGTCATATTCGCATATCTATCATTCATGGTTCTGATACGGGACCTAAAACTGTTCAGAGGTTATTAAAATTCCGAGCGGATGTTGAAGAGCCAGACTTTGGACCTCAGCACTTCTCCAGGATTTTGACACAGGTTAGGATCTCTAGTATGACAAAATTTGATAACGCTGATAGCAACGGACACAGGCAGCTATCTGCATGGGCCATACAGAATATAATACACCTAAGCAGCAAGCCGCCCACACTCATACCTTGTTTATCCGGCACGCCTTGAACCGACCGGGGATGAGTATATAGACATGGAGCGGCTCAAAAGTCATATTTCCCAGGACTGTATTCCTGTTACCATAATATTAGCCGAGAGTACCGAAGAATTAGATCTCCGGAATAGTCTAAGAATAGCCGATGGAATTGGTCTAGATATCAAGCGCAGAGCAGCAGTCGGGGTTCTGACCGAAACAGACCGTAGAATTCCCTGGGCTTATACAAAGACTCACCTGGGAGATGACGATTTAGAGGTAATAGTGATAGTCTTGCCCTACAACCGTATGAATCCACACAGGTGAATTACTGAAGTAATAACTACCTAATTTACCAATTCCTGGATGGTTTAGGTTCAACAGAGAACGGCCCAAAACTGCGTTGCGTACCCCTTCAGTTTGTTCGCTGTTCGCAACCGATCTACCGAGGATATCTACCAGGAGTCACACTTCAGGAATGCTGTATCCAGGAGGATATTTTCTTCCGTCGGGATCTGGGCAGTTCCAGCGATACACTTGAGTATTGCGGTATTAAAAAGTTGAAGTCACGACTTGGCCGCCTATTTGTGTTGCGAGTATCTGAGGCGATTGACGCCCGTGCCAGATATCTTGAACAGGAGCGGGAGCTCAACTTGGATGTGTTACCTGGCCTACGAAATAAGGATGGGGAAGCCGATGGCAACGGGGTAAATTTTGATGGCAATAAATCTGATTCAGAGGTGATTTCTGCTGATGGCTCTGCGGCTTCGAGCCCAAGTAATGTATCAAGTCGTGGATGCAAGCCAGCTGGAGGTCCAAGTCATATGGAACAAGGGCTAATCTCACACATAAGTCCGTCCTCTAGCCCCTCAGCCCTTGCGACATTAACCACACCCATAAGCCCTGGAATCACACGCGTCTCCCTAAACTACGAATCTACCGGTGAAGCACCTTTAGCCCAGCCAAAAGTTCTCTAGAATCGTTTTTGGTTACTCTACTGTCTTACAACTTGCGAGTCTACTCAAAACTCGCCAAGATTCTGGCCGCTACTACAACCTCAGAGAAGGTGTCAAGATAATCGTATCAGGCTGTATTGGGACTGTGTATGCCGCCTACCTACGATAGATACTCGTTCAAGTCTCTAATACGCAGCTTTTAATTATCTTGGGGTAGCTGCTGATCCAATAACTTTTTTTGTTTTTTTACAGCCTTGTATGAAAGAAATGTAGGTGGATGTCCCACTATCGCTGGCATCATTGATTCGACGATCACCAGAACACGACAATATTCTGGGTCATCCCTCCCCAGCAGCCCCTAGGATACACGGCAATGCTAGTGATCCTACACTAGATGTCGCAACTTATGGAAGTGTCGATAGTAAAATAGGAACCGCTACGCGCGAGGGTGGAAGGCCCAATTCACCGCTTAGTCTAGATGCACTAGGTGGCGACTCGGGTAGTACGGGTCCACAGCTTGGTGCCTCCTCCAGTGGTAATAGTAATCCTAGGGGGGCTGACAACAGCTTGGGCGTTGGAGGCAACGGGGTCCCTTGCATTGGGGCCCTGGGTGCCGTGTAGGTGTGTATTAATTAAACATTTAATTTTCAAAATATAAAGGCGAGAGTGACCACTAATACGATAGCGCAGATCTAGTTAATATGAGAACACTCCCAGAAAATTCCAAGATTTTCTTCGTTGCTCACTGCGCAAATAACAGGACTATGATGAAGGAGATACTAATGCAAGGCTTTGATAAGGATAGCGACCTATTTTTAGAGATCCGTAAGAAATACCATCTCATACGAGGCTGGCGTCGTTTCTTTTCTTGGACAACCATCCGTGACATCGAGTGGATCCGGGTAGGTCAGGCCATCCCTTAGTTTAATCACGCCTGCAGTGGACTCTCCCTGTATATACTGTACGAATCGCAACTAACTAAACCTATCTCTACTAGTTCAAGCGATACAACCTTGACATGAGTCAACTACTATCGACTGCGGATGGCCCCTGTGATAATATCCGTGAGAGTCTCCCACATTTTAATGATATCAACTACGAAATAGAATATCGTGAGCCCCCTACCCGATCACCCGCCCTATCAGCTGTCAACATATAATGGAGCTTTACGAGGGGCCAAACTATCTACAGAACTGTAATGGGTGTCTTGTCACATCCATGCCAAAGTGGGTGGGAGGGGGCCCGTTGCAGCCTCATGCACAACTTGCAGTAGGTGCATGGGGATTGTATGGCGTAGAAGGGTTTGCGCCATTCAGGATATTCGTGTGGGCACTTGTTGTAAATCTGATACCTGCTATAGGTTTTGTACCTTGGTGGTTACAGTCACATCCTGGAGATCTACAAAGTGCATTTGTTCCGAGTGCGCTCGTTTGTGTGGTTTATTTTGGCATTGTGTCTGTTTGTATATCCATAAGAGTTGGGACTTTAAAACCATTATGATCGATTACTATAGGTAGTTGTAGTAATTTCTTAGCGATGGCAGTGTCAAAAATTGTTGAATACTTTGCTTAATTATAACGCTGGGGTGGCCTATAAGACCGAGTTGGTTTATGATCACCATTTATATTACAAAGAAAAGTAAAACTTGGGAATTCCATTTATGGTACTAGTTGAACACAAACCGATATCCTGGTGGTCTTGAGACCCGCTGAGATTTAGCATGCTCTTTACTATCAGTGAGGACTCGCAAGCAAAATACAACAGCTAAGACAAAAAATAGCACAGTAGGATAAAGGCCTCTGATAAAAAGAAGCTAGCGAAATACCTTGATAAAGCTGTGAGAAGTGAAGAAATCTATAATACTGGCTGGGTTGAATTCAGGGTGTTGCAATATTAATTGATCCGGATCAAGAGGATTATAAGGGTTAATGCCGAGGCCATAGGCTGCCAAGAGCTCAAAAAAAAAGGCTTGTAGGTATAGCTGCTACACGAGGTAGCTACTTAACTGCCGGACACGTAGCGCGTTGATATATTGTTATGATACAGACGATAAAGATACTGATACCAGGAGTAGGTACTCAAGTAGCTATAGAACGCCGCAGTCACGTGCTAGAAAACGAAGAAGTGGAACAGATGTTGTGGAGGTGTTGTTACATTTCTATATGCTCCAGCTGTGCAAGATTCGGCCCTGAAACCAGAAGATCCCCATCTAATGAGGAAACCTGGTTAGCGTAGAAGCAATAAACCGGTTTAAGCCATCGGAAATTTTTTAGAGATTAGTTTCGCTCGCTTACCCCAGCTTAAACGAACACAAAACAACAAAATTTTGATCAAACATCCTTCGCAGTTTCGGCTACTGCACTTCTGTTAGACATACCAGATTGTGCAAGAAAAGGCCCCGATGTCAAATTAATACGACTGCCATGTATTTTTCTTACTAAAATGTCTCCAAATATACATTAATGGGCTTCGGAGTTCGGCCAACTGGCTAGTTGGTACCTGCATTTTTGTTTTTAAATTTCGCTCCACTGTTGACGTTACAATATTATTTGAAGACACGGTGTAAAGGTGGCACTTGTCCCCAACGTTACCACCCGCCGTTTTCCGGTCGAATACTGGATTGTTCTAGCGCACTGCTCATATACGTCACAGAAGATCAGATGGAATCTAGATCTGCGGCGACGTGGTTGCCTACTATATAGTGGGCCCTCGGAATATATTTTCCACTTGGTACCTTCTTCTTCAGAGATAATCTTATCTCTGGGCTTCCAACCCACCAACCACTGGTATACTCCTTCGCTGTTCGGAATGGCTACAATGCCTTTTTTTAACCAGCCCATAATAATAAATACTTCTGCAACAAGACTACCGTTTCCTCTGTGTATCTTTGTACGCAACTACAATGTTTGAGTCCAATTTGTTACTCCCAGACCCTAATTTATGTGTCCAAGGATATGAAGTTCGGTTTCCGCTGGATTTCTGGAAACGACTGTAAGCAAATTAAATTTCCTAGCGATCGGCTCCTCAAGCCCCGTAAGATCCCACATGGATACATATGACAGCACGGGCGAAATAAAAACCAAGCATTCTACCCCGCTGCAGCGCTAGGTTCAAGTATGTTTACTCACGCCAGGCATATAAGCCCTGATGCTAGTAGTTTGTGGGGCCGCAAAAACGACAATTGTCTCGTTGGGGAGAGTCGCAAATACGCTAGTACTTACCTGCCAGATCTGGTTCCGTTCTCCACGTATTATTTTGTCTTAGCCAACAGATAAGACACGCGGTATATGGAGGGAAATACGGCTTAATGCCGGGGTTCCTGGATATATGTATAGAACATTGGCCATGACAAGCCTTCTATTACGCATGATGTCTTTCTGGCACTGAACTGCGTAATGATTTGATTTTAGGACCTAACCACGTGCACCCGTCCGCAGAGCTCGCCCCCGGAAAACTACCTAGCGAGCACTACACTTGCAGCTTGCTGGGGTGTTTGAAAGGCGAGGAAGACAGCCTAGTGGGGGTCTTCCAGGTAGAGTGTACTCTGACCGGGTTTTTTTCAAGGCGCTAATGGTATGTACGAGCGAGTCAGACTACCAGCCTCTTTATTCTCACGGATTGTTCCGGTTTCCCCTAATGGTACGTCGATAGAGGTTGCAGCGTCACTCGAGAGACTGGAGCCCGGCTTGATGGTCTTGTCAGATTCTGATTCGAGCATAGTTGAGCCTTTTATTCTTACATCGTTGGTCACGCCATGCCAACGGATATACGGCCATGGCTCAGAGCCTTTCCGATGCCATGTCTGCCCAGACCGATAAGCCATGCAAGCAGTACGATCTTGAGATGTTCGTACTTCCCGCTCAAGATAAGCAGGGGAGCCGACTAGCTAGTGGTGTCTTCTCTGATCATAGAAGTATATGATGATCGGTACTAGGTACGATAATATTTGTTACTCGTGTCTCCACGTGTCTGCATATGTCAAATGTGGATATCCACAACTGCATTATAAATCATTTCATTGGCAATGCAACTGACAGGATACAGACCCATGTAACGCATCGCATGTATAATGCATGTCTATATCTTGACTCAAGGACTTGGAAGCCTAAACCTGGGATATTAATCGTCGATCAAAGAGAATGCATGCACTATATACCCAAGATCTCGGATGCATTATAAACTTCAACCCCAGAGCTCGAATAATTATTACATACTGCCAACTCCAAGCCCGGTTATTCTCTTGTCTTCGAAACGAACGCCCACGCAAAGCTGGAGGTAGTTGCCCAAAGGTTAGCTAGATCCTGGTCAACAGGCTACTAACCGAATGCATCGGCTTTCCTCATCGAGCCAGGCTCCCCGATTCGGAGTCGACTCCAAGCGGAAACGACAGAATCCAACACAACGCCCGTAACGGCGTAGCACTCTCCTACCTTGTTTCGCATTAATTTCACTTTTTCATGCGCGTGTGACCGGGAACTTATGCACCGCCTTGTTGTGGTATAGTGAACAGCCTCCACACCAAAGGTCTTGGGCCGGCTTACCGTTATACAATACGTCTTTCAAGCTCTTATACCCTATTATGCCTTTTCGTTTTCCTATCGCCAGGGGTGCCAGCTACTTGAGCCCTTCTTTTTTCTCTTTCTTCTTACTAGCTTTCCGGACTTCGGTAATAATTTCTGTTGGGAAAGGATGGACGGTTACATGTCAACCTAATATCTCAGGTGTTTATCTTTCTTCCTTCGTAATCTGGATACATAAGATCGGGCTGGTTCCCTAGATTCTACTTTTGTTTTCCGGCAGGAACCTCTCTCTCGAGATCTCCCCATTGGATAAAACCACCCCCACTTCAACTCACCCCCCTCTTCTCACGACGAGCCTCTTCTATTGTTTTCTCCCTCCTATTATTTTCTGTTTTGTTCCAGTCTGTGGTCTTTTGAGACATATCCGACCTTTATTACCACATCCATCATGCGTCCCTCACGTTTTGGCAGTGATATATCCCCTTCGTCGTCGAAGTCCTTGTTCCTGGTGACGCTGACAACGGTTCTATTCTTTATATCGCTTGTTCATGCTGTTCCACCACCAAGAGACCAGACGACAACAGGGAAACAGCCATCCAAACGTAATCTGGAAACCAGAGATCTAATTGATAGTATCAAGAACATCTTTGGGTTCAATACAAAAACAGGATATGCACCATTCCAGGTCATGAGCCCAGCTGAGGAGGTGACTGTGCGTAGGGGTGGAAAGTTCGCAAAGGATGAGGCGGGATGGGTTAACGGACGGATGAAGGTTGCGAATGCAGCTCTGACAGAGTATTTGGGCAGAGTTGGGATGGAAGGGTTCGACTATAAGACATTCATGAAGGGATATACTCCAACCATTGGAATGGCGTTTTCTGGTGGAGGATATAGAGCAATGCTGAATGGTGCTGGCGTTATTTCTGCATTTGATTCGAGGAACCCGAAGGCTATGGGGCCTGGGGGACTTGGTGGACTTCTTCAAGGCACGACTTACTTGTCCGGTTTGAGTGGGGGTGGTTGGCTAGTTGGTTCCATGGCTGTGAATGAGTTTCCTTCCATCAAACAGATCCAAGAGTCAGAAAGGATGTGGAAGCTTGAGGACTCGATCTTTAGTCCTCTGGGAAAATCATTTAAATACTATCCAAGCATCCTTGCACAAGCAAAGGAGAAGCTTGATGCAGGGTTTGATATCACCCTAACAGATATTTGGTAAATAACCCTCTCATACAGCTTGTGAGATTACGAGCTATATATGCTAACGGCACCTGAACGTAGGAGCTTGATGCTTTCCAGAGTCTTCATCGACAAGCCAGATGGAGGTCCTAATACAACCTTGTCAGGCATTGCGGGCTGCAGAGCCTTCCGAAATTTCCAAATGCCTTTCCCAATGTTTCTCGCCAACGGTCGTGCTGAAGGGGATACACTGATCCACCTTAACGCCACAGTTTTCGAGATCAACCCACTGGAATTCGGTTCCCACGACCCATCAGTTAATGCATTCTCCCAAACTAGGATGTTAGGGTCTGATTACCATGATGGTAAGCCTGAAGTTGGAGGGAAATTGATCAACGGTTTCGACAATGCTGCGTTTGTTATGGGAACGTCGTCGTCTTTGTTCAACCAAGTTTTGATAGACATTAAGAGAAATAACGCCAATGTCTTTGGAGGCGGCTTTGTCAAGGATCTCGTGATCAGGGCGTTGGAGTTCCTTTCAAAAATCGAATTTGATATTGCGGACTGGGCGCCAAATCCATTTTTTGGATTTAACCCCGAGGTCAATCCGTCTGCACTAAGTAAGAATTTGACTTTGGTTGATGGTGGCTTGGATCTCGAAAACATTCCATTCAACCCTCTTCTCGTCCCTCATCGAGGTGTCGATGTTATATTTGCCAACGACAACAGCGCCGACGTTGTCCGATTCGACAACGGCCTCCCCTCTAACTGGCCTAACGGAACATCCATGGTTGCGACTTACGATCGTTTCAAAAGAGCGCTGATGGCACCTGGAACGTCATTCCCCGAAGTTCCGGATATTAATACATTTATCAACAAAGGCCTGAATAGTCGCCCAACATGGTTTGGATGCGATGCCAAGAAGGTCTCTAATACTCCCAGCCCCCTGGTCGTCTACATTCCTAACGCCCCCTACACCGCATTCTCGAACACTTCGACGTTCAGGATGTCCTACGAGGATTTCGAGCGGGATATGCTCATAGACAACGGGTATATGATTGCAACACAAGGAGACGGAGAGATCGATCCTGAATGGCCAGCCTGTGTTGGTTGCGCCGTCGTTCATAGAGAGATGGAAAGGCGCGGGAGTATTACTGAGCAATGCAAGAGGTGCATGCAGAGATACTGCTGGGACGGTAAAAGGAACAGTACCCGACCGGGAGAATATGAACCGGAATTGAAGCTGAAGCCGGGAAGGCCAATCCGACTAACTCAACCAAACCGACCAAACCGCCCGGCGAACGGGACATTCACGTTCGCGACGCACAGCATTAAGAGGCCTGCTTCGCCGTATATCGAAGATTTCACAGACTACTCCCGCTTTAGGGATTATGCCTGATTTTATTTTATTTTTTATCTTTTCGATGGAGGAAACTTTGGATTATGGGTGCTGTTAGATACCCTTTTTTACACCCTTTTTGATACCCATTTAGCCTGTATTGCTTTTTGTCTTTTTGTTCTCGACGATGTCGACGAATTTCCTTTCGTTTTATCCACCCATAACCTCGACAGTCGTTTTTGTCTATAATGATTAATGATTTGTGTATATATGTATATACGAAAGAACGAACCAGGACCTGAATACGCAAGATTTTCACAATGAAGCTGAAGTTGCCAATGTTAGAGCCACTGTTGCAAACACTGAGAGCCATGTGATTCGCCTATTGACTGTTGCTGACTTCCGTCCTGAATTGGGCTTCGATGTCATCGCCGCTGCATATGTCCAATACAGACTCTGTTCCGTCTGTGTGCCCAAAATATTGGGTGCTGTTGTTGTCGGAACTTTCGCCATTTCCGCTGTTTTTGACCATGATGATATGAAAGGGTAAAAGGCTGTTGTGATGGGGTTTGCATTACAATATGCGCTCGACGCAGCCGATATGTAATCTTGGGGAAACCAATGAAACCCTAATCATGATTCCAAAAACTAACTTAATTTTTCGTCCGTCTGATAACTGTTTGACTGGTAGTCATTTCGTCTTACCTGCGATTCCACCATGCATATGAAAACATTCGTTGCACCCAGCAGCTGAATCAAAATACGGATATATCTCACAATAACACTTCTGTTGCTCTTCGAAGTCACTTTGATATGGCTGAAGGCCTGAAAAGGTTCCATTCGTGTTTTGGAAATAACAATTTGCATTTATTGCCGAGGTACGCTTGCAGGGTGGGGAAGTAAGTTGGTATGTTGGTCGCGGGCTTTTCGGCTCGTCGTCTTTAGGTAGTGAAATATCTTCATTATCTTGTGTGACAGTGATGGTGCGCGCCTCTCGTTTGTCGACATAGGATTGACGGTTATAAGGGAGGTAGCATTGGTTGTAGAGGTCTTTGTCGAGGCGCGTGAGCCCGGAATTTTGAGCAGAGACGCGGTAGAATTTCGAAATATAACGCGGGTGAGGGAAGACTGGATAGTCTGGGTCACCGGCGTAACTTCCACCACCTTGAGTATTTCGGGACGTCGACATTTTGAGATTCAATGCCTTGATGACCTTGCATTTCGATACTCATGACGGGCTAGATCTAGAAATACAAATCAGGGATGGTGGTTGTGTTCATCCCGGCTTGGCTTCAAGCCTCAGGGGTTAGATGATCTCGTTGGTGACCAGACAACACAAAGTCGAAGGGTTGGAGCCATGTCCCGAAAGGGAAATACAACAGTCCGACACTTAGTAGTCAACACATTACACTCGGCCCTAGACGTTTAACAACTAGACTTCCGAGACCTCGGAAAACCTAAATCCGAAACAAATAAAGACCTCTGAAATTGAAAATGAAAAAAAAAAGTTGATGACTACACTCAAGACGAAGTAAACGATTACTATTCCATAGTTGATTTGCGTTAAAGTCTCAAGCCGCTCTCAAGCAACTCCGAACACCGACCGCCCATACCAAAACTCCGTGTTTCGGCGGAAACAAATCTTGGCATTACTCGGACGAATTTATCAATATGGCGTCTTCATAACCAGGTATTGTGTTAATTCACTTGGACCAAGCTCCGCTACAAATATTGCGGCGACTGCCTAGCTATAAATATAGCCTATCTCGTCCGAGTATTAGAGTCATCCTGAATCTTTACTTATAATTCAAAATCCAACTAGAACTTCGTTCTGGCCATATATATTAGTAGTATTGTTTTTACAGAACTTCTCGGGAAATGGTCAAAGTTGCAATTTCTGGAAGTAGTGGCAGTAAGTTTTGATATAATTGCGCCGATACAGCGAATAATTATAAACCAGCCAGCCAATTACTAATATACGCTATCCTTCAAAGATGTCGCCCAAGAAGTCTTTGATGCCCTCCTTGAAACTGGAAAACATGAGATCGTCCTGTTATCTCGAAAGGTTACAACAAGCACCTCATTAAATCACCCATACGGTATTAATGGATAATCATACAGGATGTTCCTTCTGAGCCACTTCCATCAGGAGTAACGCAAGTCAGAGCAGACTACGAAAATGTAGAAGGGCTGACACAGGCCCTTCAAGGGGTCCATACCTTGCTGTGTTTCATTGTCTCGCAGTCCGATCCTGGCAATGTTTCTCAAAAGAATCTCATTGATGCTGCGATTAAGGCTGGTGTAAAGCGATATGCACCTAGCGAGTGGGCTACGTAAGTTCGACGATGCCGTTATAGTATATTGACCTCGCGGTATTTGAAAAAGTGACTAACCGTGGTGCAATAACCATAGATCGAGTCTTGAGTACCTGCCTTGGTACGAGGGGAAGGGAGAAATCCGCAATTATCTCGAAGAATTGAACAAGGATAAGACGGTATGCGCACATCTCCCACAACTCAAAAACATTCCCTCAACCCCAGCGCTTATAGATCCACCATAATATTGAACGTAGATACTCGAGTACAGCCTGTTCCAGCCCGGGCTTTTCACAAACTACTTTGCTGCACCACGCCAAACCGCGAAGCATGTTGTTGCATATCAACTCCAAATCGACTTTAGTAATCGACGAGCTATAATCCTTGAGGGCGGCGAAGATGCCCCTATCAATCTCATTACGGTTAAGGACTTCGCTAATATTGTAGCGCAAGCCGTCGAGTATGAAGGTGTATGGCCAGTTGTTGGCGGAATAAAGGGTGATGAAGTCACAGTTGGCCAACTGATTGCTATTGGGGAGAAACTCCGAGGTAGGAATATAAACCCGTTGAAACAAACCTTTTCGAACGACTGTGTCTGTCAAAAAGCCTTATACTAATTCATGAGATCTCAAGGTGGTCCGTTTGCTATCGAGAGGCTTAAGCCCGAGGATCTCAAATCTGGAGTCGTGAAAAGCACCTGGATACCAAAGATCAACCACCCATCTCTGCCCGTAGATCAAATAGAGTCTATTTCACAACTATTTATTTCTGGCATCCTCTTAGCCCTCTCCGATGGGGCTTATAGAGTCAACGATGCATGGAACCGCCTGTTACCTGACTACACAATCACTCGCGCTGAGGAATTTCTAGGTACTGTGTGGAGGGATGAGGCTTAAGATTCCAGTTTAGCGTCTGAAGAGTGGAGTTACCAGGTCTATTTACGGGTTCAGAGGCCCAATATTTCAAATCAACGTAGCTGAACTGTTTTTCTGTATACTTTATTATGCAGTAAATTTAACTAAACTAAATATCGCTCACAATTATATAATGCGCCATGGTGATCACTTTTTACTGTCTCATTACATAAACTAAACGACACAATATGCTTTTCAAAAGGCTTTAAACATGTTACCTCGTATCACATCCTGGATTTCTGAATTACCAAAAGAAGGGACGCCGAGACTAATTTAAACATTTCCGAGCATAGGTGGAAAAAAATGCTCTTTAATGCAAAGCTTTTAAGTGAAGCTGTGGGCCCGAACCGGCTCCTAAAGAGAACTCTAATTATTAAGCATAATATAAGATAGATATGACCTGGATTGGTGGTTTAGTTACTACTGGTCCAATACTGTTAGCACTTCGTCAGCGCGTTACGGGACATGCTTACAAGCTGGTCTAGACGTCTGACTCTTCTAGAGATATATCGATTGCATGGCAGGTGCCTGCCTTCCTCACAGATGTTTTTACTTCCATGAAACTTCTGTGCTATGACTAATGGCGAATATTCGAACTAGTCTGCCTTTAGATCCCCAAAGTACGAGTTAGACTAGCCTAGAATACTTGTATGCTGACGCACGAGCTCTTATGCTGAGGGTAATTAACATTGTCACTCGGCTCCTATGTTAATCTTCTTACGCAGGTTAGGAATTGTGTGTTGTGGCCACATTTAATAGCTCCAGTTAACTCCGCCGCGTTCGGCGGAGTAAAGTACCATAGTTAGTCAGCCTACTGGCTGCTCAAACTAAAGGATCTATTGCGTCCCTTCACTTGCATTTGTATTCCGTCTGTTTTATGGACGGCCGGATCAACGCATTATCCGGAGAACACATCTGTAGAAGCCAGAGCCCGGCCATAACCATGAAAGCTCATAGGTCTGAGATGGAATACGGAAAACGAAGAATCCGCAAAGGCACACGGAGCTGCTGGGAATGCAAACGAAAAAAGACTAGATGCACATTTTCGAAACCGACCGACAGCATCTGTAACGGCTGCAAACGCCGGGGCACTTTGTGTATTAGCCAAGAATTTCCTGAGGGAATCAGTGGTACTCGAGGGCACTTGGGTGATAGGCTCGGCGTAGTTGAAGAACTTGTCGGGAAACTGATAGAGGATAATGGGGGAGCCAACTTGTCGCAAAAATCCTTTCCAGGTCTGGGAGCAGTAACTTCTGATATACTACTAGAGTCAAACTTGAACCCGGAGCAAGAGTACTCAGGTGCAGGTCCCCACCCTGGCGGGGTTTTAGCTGCTCCTGATCCCTCTAACGGCAGTCGCTGCGTTCCCGAACATGGCTGTCATTGGTTTACTTTGATATCCGACACTATTGATATCCGTCGAGATATCGGAGGAATTGGAAGGTACGCAAGGGTATCACAGGCTCTTCTGGAAGCCTGGCCCAATAAAAACGATCGAGATATCATATTAAGGGTAGGAGTAGGGAGCACAGGGTTCTTTTGCGGGGTAGTATGCACCCCGTACTCTGGCCTGGCAAGTTCTAAGATACCTTCTCCGGAAGATATAATAGAAATACCGCGAATAGACACACACCCAGTTCTCATTGCGCGGAAGCTGATCATGGTTGGGGCATACTTACAAGGGTTCCCCCCTAAGAAGATACAAGAACTTATTGGCCTGAGCACATCCCACTACCAACTTATGCATCGCGCGGTTGAAACCGCGGTCCGGTTGGTAACAAGTAACGAAGATTTCGTAGGCTCAGTTGAAGGAATCGAAAGTGTTCTTATAGAAAGTATGTTTCAGAATAGCGAAGGTAACTTGCGTCGGGCGTACCTATCTATGCGCCGGGCGTTGGTACTTGCGCAAATGATTGGTCTCGACAAGGCGAAAAATTCCGACTCGCCGCTGTTAAATTTCATTGATCCTGAAACTCGAAGACGCATCGATCCACAGCAGATGTGGTTCCGGCTGCTTCAGTCAGACCGCTATCTCTCACTCATGCTGGGATTACCGCAAGGAACTGTTGAAGATACCTTCGCCACGGCAGGGGCACTGGAAGGCCGAACTCCAATGGAGCGCCTGGAAAGAATTGACTGTTCCGCTGCTGGGAGGATCATACAGCGGAACGCTGCAGATATGCACGACATTGAGGTCACAAGGAAGATCGATAAAATGCTGCAAGATACTGCCGGATTAATGCCACCGAAATGGTGGCTGGCACCTGACCTTTCGGTACGAGCTATTGATGGTATTGATGCCATTCATGATACTATCCGGCTCATAAACCAATTTACGCACTACCACCTACTTGAACGTCTACATCTTCCCTACCTCCTTCACTCGTCCTCAGATCCCAAATACGATTATAGCAAAATTACAGCCATAATAGCTAGCCGAGAGTTGCTATCGCGCTTCATACCGTTTAGAGGCTCCCGGACTGTTGGTTCGTTCTGCCGTGGTCTCGACTTCCTCGCATTCACCGCCGGTACCGCTTTGTGTCTGGCTCATATAAGTGCTCACCACCAGAGGGTTACTGGCGCCAACGAAGGGAGTGCACTTCTCAGTTTCCTCTCACACCAACGTCCTAGCGATCGGGGTATGCTCGAGAAAGTGCTCGAGAATATGACAGACGCAGCTCGAACTAGAAATGATACTACTGCTACCAAAATTGCGAGTATCACACGGCACTTACTTTCAATTGAGGCAGACGCTGCTCTGGACGGCATTTACACGACGGATTCATCCTATAACCCTAATAATGAAGAGGAGATAGAGTATAATGGCAAGATAACCGACGGTGGTGCCGTATTACGTATATATATTCCATATTTGGGAACTATCAAGATCGAGAGGCATGGTTTTTCCAGATCCGATAGTATACCCAGACTACCACATAGCTCGGCCCCCCTCTTTTCTGAGTACCGACCCGCAGAACAGCAACAAACCCAAGTGGATCAGGATATTTCCTTAATGGCTTCGCCTCATTCGACCGCCGACATGAATACCTTTATAACGCAGGATCTAAATCTTCAATGGTTAGATTCAAACGTGGACTTGAGCGATGGGTGGGACCTACAAGGTGTGGATCTTGCGTTCTTCGATAGCATCTTCCGATTCTGTGGAGATGAATGAAGGTCCTAGACCATTATCTCTTCGGCCAAGATCGAACTCCCACCAACTATATACGTAAAAGAACGTGAACAATGAACAATGCAACTGTCATTCACCTTCGACTCCCGACATATAGTCACAATAGCGGGTCTCTTTGAAGTATATTCGCTACAGTTCATTTTAAAGCTCGAAAGTTGGCCGTGGTATCGAGGAAGACAAAATCTCAACCCTTGGTCAGGTTCGCTTTGATGTTGGTAGCGTCTTTGACCCTCACCACCCGGCAAACATAGATATCTCTTTATAACCCGGAACGACAGACTACCAAACTATAGTAGTATTGGTTTTCTCTAAGGATTCAGAGCTTTCTGCCCAAATATATACCAAGGCCATTCGTATATCTTTACATGGTTTATCAAAGCTGTATAATCTAGAACGGAACAAATCCACTGGGTTAAGAAAATATTTATTCCCCAGCCCGAGGAACCCTCGGCATATCTGGTAATCCATCTTGCCCAAGGTTGAGTGTTCTACTATGCTGCCTCTCAGCTACTGGCGGGACAGGGGCCTCTAGCTCCTGCCTTTGGGCCCCCCTCAACGGCAAAGCATCCGCCACTTGATTTTCAAACATCCCATTACCACTAGCGCTCCTCGAACCCCCACGGTCAGTCGTCTTTTGCCCTATTATTGCATCCTGATGCTCTTTAAAATACGCATTCCCTACATTAGCTTCCAGTTCCCCGACTTGATGTGGCAGAGGCGCTCCAGTGTAACCCCCCGGGCCGTATATGGTAGAGCCTGCCCCATCGTTCCCTGTATAGCCGCCAGGACCACCAGGGGTTATAGGCCATGTTTGCATTCTCTCTTTATGTTCTCGTCTGCCTCGATTCCTTTTATATAGGAACCATCCTATCAAGGATACAACGATCATAAATAGCCCAATACCGCCGCCCACTGCACCGCCAATAATTGCCATTCGATTCGGACCTTCGGAACCACTGGGAGTGGTTGAAGATGGTGTACTGCCGGTTGTAGGCGAGGGCACGGCGGGTCCGCTTGAAGTAAATGTTGCGCTACTCAATAGTTCAGTGTAGTCCGGGGTGCCGGGTGGACATCCGTCCACTGAAAAACTTCTAATCAGCGTTCCATTGAGGTTGGCGCAGTCGCCGATATTTATTTCTAGAGCGTTGTCGGTGCAGTATAGGTCTGAGTAGACAGTAACTATGATCGCGCCGACCCAAATTCGCCATTAGATTAGTTGTAACTCGCTAAAATAATAACTATCTTTATTCCATTGTGCCAAAACAGCAAGAACTAGACATTTAGAACTCAGATACTAGAGAAGTAATTAGAAAGCACATACTAGCGCACCCTGGATCTAAATCCTCAATACTGACGCTGATAGTATTCGGTGTCGTGATACTCTGGCATTCTCCGTCTGGGGAGTTCGTATGTCCGGGCTGTGCTGCTCGCGGGCGGAAAATGCAGTTCGCATCGGTGAATGCGTTTAGAGTGCTTATCGCCTGCGCTGTTGGTAGATAATGCAATAGCTCTAAACCAAAAAATATATTAAAGACCAGGCTATGTGTTTGCCTGTTGCCCGAGGAATTTAGTGTAAATATCATCTTGCGGGAAGAAGCCTCTTTCGCGACCGCAGGTCATATATAGGTTGAGTGTAAGTAGATGTATATATTTGCAGTATATCAACGAGACGTCATCAGGTATAGATCTTAGTTATATATAGATCAATTTTCAAATAAGTTCCAAATACATGAACCGAGCTTTTGGAAGTAAAATAGTCGACTATCCGTGGGGCCTATTGTTTTCGCAAGAGGGTGCTGAATTAAGCTGAAAGGATATAGATAAATAGTATGGTCGATCGACCGGGAAACAGCCGCACTTTATGAAAGAGAGCCACTTGCCTATTTAATATAGGTGAGGTATCTATTGATATTAAGGTATATGGTCACATACTTCGCTTGTTATTCCCGATGTGTAACCGGATCGTGTTCCAGCTGAATGGGAGGCAGCGGTTACTGGGGACCCTAAAAGGATGGCTTGCATACGCGTGACCGTCTGTGCTCCATTCCAGAGACCGCCCTTCAGCTCACCCACCTTAACCAAGATTAGTACGCGTATACTGTAAATCTATATGTATGGTTCTATAGCTACGTCCCTTCCATTGGTACTTCCGTAGCACAAGAAGGCCAGGCAGGCAATTCTTAGTGGAAGAAAAGTAAAAATTAGGGAATATTAGAGCCCTTAACATGGCAGTATTGTACAAGTACAGCTTAACACAAATCCGCCGACAAGATTCATGCTCTAGAATCCAGAAAATATCCACCTTGAAAAACACTATTCCTAAAGCCTTGAAATGAATGCGGCTGAAAATCCACCAAAAAAAGTCACCCTTGACGATGTCACAAAAAACCTCTTTGTTCACAGTTTTTGCCTCTTTGAGGGCCAATAAGGCTTCGAAGTATGTATGCTAGTGCATCTATTGTATGCATGCACGCCCGGCTGTGGGTATGCGTCGCTCATGCACTTTGGTGCACCTTTCGGGGGCGATTTGAGATTCACCAACACTATTTCGGCCAATGAAAACATGGGATGGCGTATTTCCAGTAAAAAGACGGGTTGCTGGGTGGAAACTGGTGGAAATGGGATCAATATCGCTGTTACTAGTTAGCCGTCACGGAACTTGCCATGCGAATAGACTGTCAGTGTTTAACTATTTGGCTCAATGTGTGTGTAGACGTTTAGATTCGACAGGTGTGGAAGGCCTAGTTAAAGTAGCACAGAAACAAGTAAATCAATCGGCCCTTTGGACCCAAATTAGTGCAACAGCAATAGCAGCCGCTATGGGTTCTTGGTCGTCGCACAGCGGAGGCAGTGACTAAAAAGCTTAAATTTAAATTCTTGGTTTGTCCCAAAAAGCAGAAGACATCTATAGCTATCCCAGCCGAATTATCCCCAGCCGAAAGGAGGGATGAGGCTGAATAGTTATTGGGTCCAGAGACATTATAATTACGTAAGATCTGTGAATGAAGCCAGGGTCGGAACAGTCTCTGGTATGTGTTGCTGTTGGATTGAGCCACGCTTGTGTGACAGTGGCTGGTGAGTAGAGCGGACTGTGGCAGAGTTTCGGTGTTTGGAGTGGTTACATCTGTGTCTGGGTTAATAACATTGCATTGTGACTCGGTGAATCTATTTTATTAATTCATTAATTCATTCCTTCTTTTTGAAAGAGGAGCTATAGCCATACTAGTAACTTTGCCGCTCAAGCCCTCCACTTCTGCTCCAACAATGCTTCACCAGCCTCGAAATACACCGTATTCTTGAGCGAAGAGACGAATTGCAAAAGATATATCACCTTGTCGTAATCTGTGGCTAAATACGGAATTGAATTATGAGGGATATTAAAGGGTTCATTAAATTCATATCCAAAGCTTTAAAGCATCCAGCTAGCTACCGGGGTGCACGCTCTTTCAATATAACAGGCTTTGTACACGCAATTACCACCCACTGCACTAAAGTTTGACCGAAATTCCCCATCCTCTTCAGAATCCATCGGGTTTGACACTGGCCTAGTCTTAGGTCTATATGGCTATAAAGCCGTAATGTACATAATCTCTATATATCGCTCAGTTATCAAGCTAGGTATATTACCTTCCAGGTTGGACATCTATGTCACGTGATCTACATTAACCCAAACGGTCAAGCTCGTCAAGCTAAATAGTTACATGCAGCTCTCTCGCCTGGTCAATACGTTGATACCCGCTATATCTACCTATATCACCGCCTCAGCACTCTCCCTCCCACCACCACCTACAAATATGCCGCCCACAGGAAGCAAACGGCCGTTCTCGGGCTCTGGTGGAGCAGGCCATCGTAGCGGTCCTAAGCCTCGGTCGCACGAACCGCAACAGCAGCCAGTCCCTACAGGCCCTTACATCTCCATGTTCACAGAATTCCGTAACGAGCTGGACGAGCACCAAGATCGCAGAGAACGGATTATAAAAGCTAGTAGGGATATCACCGCGGCTAGTAAGAAGATGTATGTTGGTCTTATATCTCACCTTCGATAACACCGTTGTCTTCTATGAATTGCTGTTTTTATTCTCTGCCTTTTTCTTTCTTTCTTGCTATTTATCGTTTTCTCTTGGGCCTCTGGCTATCGAGAACAGAAATCTAATTATTTCACGATGCAATAAAGTATCTTCTCTCTCCAACGTCTCCGCCCGAAAACTCTACCAATCACAACCCCACTACCTTACCATATCGGCAATGAAATTGCACAATACGAATCCAAGATCCAAGATCTACTGGCCTCCGTTCTACCCGACCTCCAAGGCCTCGATGGGGCAAGATGGCAAAGGCAAATATCACCAGGCCTGCAAGAGTACATCGAAGCAATTGGGTTTCGTCACTACCTGCTTAAGAGGAAGGTAATCGAATGGAAGGAAGCGGATTGGTACGTTAGTGGACTCAATGGCGACGAAATCCTTGGTAGGAAAGAGAGTGGTCAAGAAAAAGAGGATGTTGAAATGGCTGATGCGGCTTCATCATCAAACACCCCTGCGGACACTGTTTTGATTCAGACGACCGTAGCTGTCGTTGGTGGGGACGACGAAGGACGGAAGAAGGATGAAGAATCGAAGAAGGAGTTTACGGGTATCCAGTTATCGAGGGAGGACTACGTCCTGGGCCTTTTTGATATGACGGGTGAAATGATGCGTTTCGCTATCACAAGTGTAGCAACCACGCCATTATCACAATTCTTAGGCGTTGGTGCAGATTCAGCAGGCGAGCAAGGGAAGAGTACCCCGCAGTGCTTGCTGCAAGATCTTAGAACTTTAAGGTCATCATTTGAAGGATTGGATATGGGGTTCTCCCCTTTCGGAAGGGATGCAGAGAAGAAGCTACGCGTCATGCAGGAATCGGTTCAAAAGGTCGAGTACGCGTTCTACGGGATGGTGGTTAGGGGGAGCGAACGGCCTGAGGGTTGGGTTGCAGACGTCGATGCCGTTGGTGGCGGCGATGCAGGTCCTGAATGATCGTATTGAACGGCTTGTTCTCCTTCAGAATTTAATTTTGGTGATAGTATTGGCATGGCGCTTATGGTCCGGAAAATGGGTTTTATGTATGTTAACAGAAAGCTAGCCCTTTCGAATAAATAGAAAAATTAACACAAATTACTTTTATCCATTTGCTGTGCTATGATTAGTACTATCGCTATCGTAATTCTGATCCTGATGATATATCTCCCCGGGCTAAGACCTATATCTGGGATCAAAGCCACGGCCGAATTAATTGTTACCCTAACATTGCCCCAAGATCTTATAGGAGGCAGCCTGTTTGAACCTTGCTGTATGCATGTTACATATTGATCCTAGCCAGGGAGTTGGCGTAACTATTCAATGCCATCCAAACCCCCCGTACCCCCGTGCGATATTAATTACCTTTCTCCATTTAATCTCCTGGCACGAACCTCCCTCAAGGCTCGGCTTCCGCTAAGCATTGCAACGGGCGATATGATGGCTACCGCAGCGAGGGTCTGAAAGATGTTGATTTGAGTATAGTACGCGAAAAACACGCCCTCGAAGGCCAACAAACTGGCAAAGAAGAGGGGATGAGCGACCGGGCTAGCTGCGAGTGATTTAGGAAGATGCGAAACGTTGGCGGAGAGGGTAAACCACTATCGAAAAACGATTAGCTTAAAACCAACTAGATTGTAGGAGAGCTGTGGCGACCCAAGGGAAACGCGTGGTGTATGGGGGGAACGTACAGCGCCAAATAATCCTGGTAAGCAAGCTACTACAGCGCCCAAAAAGACCAATGAAATGACTTTCGGTGGCGATTTTGGCTCGGCACGGAAGATGTGGTGGATTTCCTTCATCTTCTGGTACTTCAATGCAGGCTCTGGTAGCGATTTCTTGGTCACCGCATCGAGCACTGGTGTAACTGTAGCGATTTCAACGGACAGAGGCTTCGACTGGCCGAAAGAGCCTAGAGCTAGTGTGAGGCTGAGCGACTGAGAGCTCAGCAGCGCAGTAGGGATGTCTTTTTGAGTCTATAGTTCGGGCGCAACTGTTAGACATGACGGGTCACTTAACACTCGTGAGACCTGATTAGAAGCTCTTACAAGGTCCAATCGAGCCTTTCCGGACTCCTTAACATCAAAAGAGAAGAACGACTCCAATTCAGACTCTGTGTCTTTGATGAGAAGGAACAATTGGTGGGGCCGTTTGGCATCATCGCCTTCCTTGGTTGTAAGCAAGATCTTGAGAGAATCGGTATTTTTAAGCGTCAGAGAGTCGGATATCGGGGACGTAGGCGTGAATCTATCATGCAAAAGGGGTGTCAGATATAAGGCCATTCAATTCTCACGGTTCAATTGCGAAGTTATCAGGACAATATCTGACATACTTCTGCTTAGGACCCGCTTCGGCGCCCTTTTGGGAGAGCTGGAGAGTAGCATCGGTAAACGTCCAGGCGGATGGGCTCGCGGCGGCGGAGGCCCATTGGCACAATAGCAGACCTGCTGCCAGCAGATTGGAGGCCGGAACGAACTTCATGGCTGGTTTGAAGGGGCGGAGGATGATGGGGGATGGAGGCGTTCGAGATGCGGTGACGTTGGCGGGTTGTGTGGTGGGATTTGGGTTACGTGTCTTGTGAGAGAGCCCAATGTTCGCCGCATTGCCGCATTGCCGCACTTCCAGATGCAGCGTCTCGCCATATTGAGATATACTAACATGCAACGTGCAACACCATGCACCACTAGCTCTAGCTTGCGACTTTTCAATTGCAACAAGTCCGCCCGAGTAGGTTGGGTTATAAATAACGTGTTAGAAGTTTGGAGAAAATAGAATTCAATAATAAACTTCTATCAGAAATTCGTCAAGGTGGAATAGTTTACCCAATGGCCGCTATGATATCTATAAACGTGGGTGCACAATGAGACACCCTCGAGAGGGCCCTAATCTTCGAGGTTATCGGTAATCAGATCCAACAATAGGACCAACTACCAATACAATGGACCCCATGGCCCATTCGCTGCATCTGGACATCTACCGAGACCGGATCGACGAATGTTAGTATTATAGCCAACTACACAACAGAACAGGAGCGTGTATCTATTTCTCGGTCATTTTACCCGATGTCAAGTGCTCGTGTACGTACGTAAAGGCCCGATATATCTGTCGTTAGCTGTGCTACCAGCTGCCAGAGATTATATAAGGGGGGATTACGCTCTTAGCTGCCTACCTACCTAGCTCATAGTCGTAAGATTCTTTGACTGGAGGTTAATGTTCCCACGGTTTGCAAATTCCCAACAAATCAAATTGCTGAAGAGGCACATGTTCAAACCTTCCTTATACATACCATCGCATTTCTCTTCTGATCAATTCACAAAATGCCGTGTTCAGCAGACTGCCACATATTCTCCAAATTTCAGAAAATCATGGACGAAAACGCTATCAACCCCAACATACCCCCGGAACACCTACCAATCTACCTTAGGAGACTCTACACACAATCTCACAACGATAAAAGACGAGAGGATAGGACCATAAATACCCCCCGACCGCTAGAACCACCTCGCCAGCCTTCTTTGCTTCTACGAATTCGTGCGGCGCAAGCTGGCGAGAAGCCTGAGCACCCTGTGGTTGCGTGGATACTGGAACAAAACTTTAGTTACAAGTATCCGCGTCACTGGCTCTTACCGCGGTTGAGGCCACCGAGGCATATCCCTCTTTAAATCATTGACCGCGTCTATAAAACGCAATATCTCGTCCAGCACGATACTATATCATGAATCAGCACCTCAAGCTTAATTTTAAGTGCTATCAATCTTTGATTCAAAAGTCCGGCCGACCGAACTGACAGTCGTTTCTGCAATTGCAAATAAAATCGCGATTAACACACCTGAAACCCATCTTCGTTCCTTCATAAGGAATGCTTATGATGCATTTCTTCAGATCAGAGAAAAATTACAAGCCCACCGGCAGCTTCCAAGTAATATACAATATATTTCACTAATCTACGGGGATTGTAGGCCTACAACAGCCGCCCAAGATATACACAAAAACAAAGTCCAGTTTTACTACTTTGTGCCGCAAAATGCTCTTATATGAACAATTTTGCTTCATCAGGGTTCGCAGCGCTGCGAACAATACTATTATAGGTATTATGTATCTTACTTGGAGCTCAAAGTATTCAATTCCGTGATTTGGGTTTACACACTTCGCTTGTCGGGATCCTTTTTTATGACCATCTCATGTACGTATCCATCCGGTGTGTGCGTGTGGTTCTAAATATTATAGCGGGGTGGTGGACTGCTCTTAGTTTTCAACGGTTGCGAGACAACTCTGGGTGTAATATTAAGGAAAGTTGAAGGTGTAATAGCATTCAGTTCCCATTCCCTAAAGCCAAAGCCATCGACTGTCCCTTCAAAGTGTTTTCTATCTACGTTCTACATACGTGTTAGTAGTGCAATCTAAGTTTAGCTTATGAAACCAGTGCATACTGAGGTTGCCTCAATGAGCAGTTTGTTGGAAATTATGCGTTGCCGCTAAATGTTGCCGCACAGAGCTACGCCTAGTCAGCAGCTGTTCTAGACTTCCATCCCCTGTCTGTTCACCAGACTCTCTCATCCGCCATCCTCTATCAGCAACAAAACAAAAAAGGGCCCTGGAAGAAAGATGTCGACCAACTTCCCCTAACGATCTCTCCATCGGTTTTAGAAATCTACATTTCCCTCCGTCGCGATGTTAATCGGTATCGCAGCGCTGGTCCTAGCGGTCGGCGCGTACATCTACAAAGAAGGCCTGCGCCCCCACGAAATACTCACACGACTTGCAAATCCCTTTGCGTTTTGGGGTTCTAAGGATCCTCAAAAGACTATCATAGGTAGTTCGAATAGCTCAGGGTCTATAAATCTCGAGAAAGTTGGTGGCAGCGAGAATGGGACCGCTGGGGTAGGAGGGTACAAGGCGGGTCTGCCCAGTCGAAGAGAAAAAGTTGATACCGTAGTTATAGAGGACGACGGGGAGGAGGAAGATCCGACGACACCAACCGCACCGGTCAAAATAGAGCTCTCGATACCAGATGTCGAGGAGCCAGCCAAAGAAGTACGGAGAGGAAAGGGCAAGACGAGGAAGACGCTGGTGGAAGATGACGACTCGGACGAAGACCTTAGCGTACCGATGTTCCCAGCATTGAATTCAGCCCAAAGAGCGGGCAAGCCATCACCACTACCGCAAGCACCATCACTAGTTGTACCCGGAATTATGGCTCCACCGCCGCTGCCTGTTCCCAAGTTGGCTGCGGGGCCACCATCCTTAGCCCCACCGAGCTTGATGGCGCCGCCTCCAATACCAATACGAAAACCCATGGGTTCGAGCGCTGCCGCAAGTGCTAGAAATGCTCAGTACTCTCGACCCGGACCTTTCGCATCTTCCTCGCTATCAGTACCGCCATCGGCATCGTCTCTTGCAGTGCCACCGTCAGCATCCTCGTCCTTAGGTGTCACAGGGCAGAAATCCTCCCTCCAACTACCGCCTACGCATTCCCAACCTCCACCAAAACCTCGTCAAAAGGTAATTCTTACGCCTGGTCATTCTCCTTTGGACTGGGCAAATCACCAACGTAGCCTTCCATTCGTGCCTCTTCGCCGCATCACACCTTCAGAGCTCGCAACCCATGGCCCTCGTAAGAATGAGACGAAGACATACTGGACCGTTCTTGAGGGCAAAGTGTACGACATGACCCCATATTTACCATATCATCCAGGTGGTGAAAAGGAGCTGTTAAGAGTTGCTGGAAAGGACGGGACGAAGCTCTTCAATCTTACGCACCCATGGGTTAATTGGGATAATATGCTCCGAGGATGTGAGGTCGGAATTTTGGTAAGCGAGAATGAGATGCCGAAGAAGGAGGTTATGTTGGATGGTGATGCAGACGGAGGGGAAGATCTAGAAAGTATGGATTAATTTGATAGTTTAAGGGCATAGTGTACGATAAAATATAGCCGACTCAGTCATGGGGGTTACAATATCATAAGACGGCGTTAGCGGCTGTTTGTTTGCCTTGTTTATGAACATTTTATATCGCAGGGATCACATTCGGGTCAGTGTAGTAGCATGCATAACAACCATAGCATGTAGCAGTGCTCAGTTTAGCAGCACTTCACCAATTCCAAGTACTCATTAATTTTTATGAAAGCTGGTTCTAAGTGCAAACCTTTCCTGTGTTATCCGAATGAGGTAGCCGTACTCGTGATAGTTAACTGGACCGGTATTAAGTTTACACCGGGCAGACTACACCGGGCAAATTTAGCCGTGACTACTGCTCAAGATAGCTTGCCTACCTAGCTATAGCACAGAGTGTAACCTTAGGTAGCTATCGCGCGTATCCATCACTGAATTCCGTGGGATGTTACACGCAATGGTATCCCGCAGCCGCACAGCTACACAAACTAGTAATTGAGGCCATGTTTTAAATTTACGGATCAACCAAGGTGGCCAACCGATACAACCAGTTTGCTACCAAAAAGCTATCCTAAGTATGAAGCCACAGCCCGGGTAATGAATACAATGAAACTGAAAAGTCAGGCAGTCCTTCTCAACGTGTTTCGGAGACCACGCTGCGCTTTTGCCTTGCTCAGGGCAGTGCCCCCATACGCGCATCCTCCCCTCATTCTGCCAGTCCTCTTTGCCGTTCGTAGGCTCAATAGCGTAAACTCGGAAGAACGAATACCTGACGTATCAAAATTCAAGAGAACGACCTTCACGATCGTTGCAATATCACGCATCCGTAGTTCATCGTATACCCGCGAGAATGCGTTAATCCATGAAACATCGTCCGCAAAACGCTCCCCGATTAGAGCCGCATCCACCACAATCATAAGACGTGGAAGGGTTGAGATCAGAGCCGTAAGTAAGTCGAACCATTCCACCTCGGTGCTAGCTGTTCTGAATATTGAGGCGCTAAGATTGCGTGGCATTGTATTGGAGTTGAGCCTTAGGATCTGGAACACTAGGTACTTGAGGATATCAACAGCGGAGGAAATTCGGTCCCTGTCGTCACCGTGTTTAGCCTCTAAAGCCCATATTAATGGGATTTGAGGATCCTTAGCACAATGTATGAAGTCGGCGCCGAAGTCCCGGGATTGCCCAGGTGTCCTTAAACTAGCTCCTTTGATGACTACGGTTGAGCTGCTGTTTATCGCTGCCCAGCTTTTAAGAGTTGATAATAGTTGTGCGTCGACGATGTAACGCTTTGGCCCACAACGGCGGTTGCTGAGGTATTTACAATATCGTAGGCTAGCCTCTGGCTCAATGAATTTTGTGTTTCCAACGAAGTCCAATGCTGATGAGAGTTGTAGATCTCGTATCCCGGGAGCGATCGTATCTTGGCGATATTAGGTAGGAAAATCAACAAAGATAGATAAACAACTTGGTTCGGATGGTCGAGCTTACTGGTTAGAAAGTTCTCCATACGAGCCATCATTTGGTGCATATCCCTAAGCTCAGCCTGGGATGCAGCTGCAGCGAGCTGATCTATTTGCCGAGACTGCTCTGATATATCTTCGAGAATATCTTTAAAACGCAGTGCAAAGGGCTCTGTTATTGATGTTACAGACCGTTTCCATGTAGGTTGTTGGTACCACTTCAATGCTCTCACCAGAAACTTTATTATATGAGAGTAAAGAATCTGAATATATTGCCTCATTTGCGCCGTCGGGTATAGTATAGCCCGTAGTTCCGTACGCGGAAGGGCATCTGCAATTTTGGTGATTCCCTTCGCCAATTGCACAACAAATTCCTCATGGTTGAGGACTCCCTACTCCCATCTCAATTAGGACAGGTACTCATGTATAATGAAATACGGATCAATGCTAACCTGGAACAAAAATTTCATCGTCCCCCAAGCAAGAGATACATATTCCGGGTGGTGTTGCGCCAGAGCATCTAACACGGTGCCATAGTACATAATGCGCGACGATAGCTTCCGTAGATACTGTTTTAACTTTTCAGACTTCTGGGACTTGTGCTCATAGGCTGATTTTAGCGACTCGACAGTACAGATGACATCTGATACTGTACTATGATTTTGAAGTAGAATTTTGTCACCTATTTTGCAGTGAGCCGCAAACAAACGAACTGCTTCATCATAGGCTTCTTTTGCGGGGCTACATATAGTTAGCCAAGTTTCTAGTGCTTAATTTAAGAGTCTGGGTCTCCGATATTGATATTGATATGTTTCTCGGATCATGATAACAGACTATTATAGAAGTGGAAATAGTTGGGTGTATCGGACGTTCATGCATATGCATGCATACCTATTGTTGTTGCTGTTGTAAAATGTGATATCGCCGGGGTCCCCTTTGTACCACTTCGACATGTTTGGCGCGGGCATACCCATGGCTAGCACATGCACAATTGCGCGAGACGGTTGATCCAAATAATTCAGATGTTGTTTCAAGGTTAGTCTAGCTACTGTAGGTCGAAAGTAAATGATATGTCAGTGCCTAAGGTATTTAATTAATTTGTCGGAAAATGAAGGTCCCCACGTGGCCACCCGTGAGCAGGGAAGCTTGAAGGACATATAACGTATATCACTCAGCCTCAATGCATCTTGGGATATCTTGTGTGCACGTGCAATTTACGTCGATATGCTCTAGCCCCCTAGTCTAATTTGCCAAGCTAAGTCCCGCTCCAATTATGCATGTTTGTGGCACAGCAGTAGCGGGGTAGCTTAACGCAAAATTGCAAACCTATTTGAATTTCTTTCCGAGGCCTCTAAGTTCCAAAATTTCCATAAAACTTACCTAGGTACTCCGAGATTCACCAACTTGCAGCTACTTAGAACCTTCAAAGTCGCATGTCTAGACCAGTCTGGTAGATCTAGGTCGATCTGTGCTACTTATAAATCCGGGTAAGTACCTACGTTCTACGTAAAACGGTCGACATTAACGATTGATGAGTCGGAAATTGAATTTGTTTTGTTTCAGGGTTTGAACCATGTTAATCTTGGCCTCATAACCAAACCTGACATGCTCAAATCCGGTATCCACAATTATTGAATCCTTCAAATGCTCATGGATCTGCATATGAGCAATGTATATGTACACTATTGCACACTAGGTACTAGTGGCCTATGCTAGAAGGCATAATATTTAGTGCTGCACGTGCGCTGTATTATTGTTGCACGCTAATGTTTGTCGTAGTATGGTTGCGTCTTCGATGTCGCAAGTCTACCACCTACTCTATTTCTACAAATGCTGATATGGGTATGTGTACTGGACCTATGTGAGGGCTGTCAATAGCTATCTCGAGATCTCAGGGCACCTTACAGAATGTCATCTTACAGGCGAGAGTATCAGAAGCTCTAATTAGGTATTTGCCAACTGCGAAAACGCCTGCCCTACCTTACCTTAAAATCCAGACAGCCTAAGCCAGACCACTTTAGGTATGCTGGTTGCTGAAAGGGTGGATGGCTCGAGGGTTGCCACCGTCACAGATTTTGATTCTGATGACGGTTACAACCCCGGGGCACCTGTTGGTAGAGAAATCGATATGACTACCCCAGGAACCCCCCCTTTCGTTATCCCAACAACTATATCCAAGGATAACACAAATAAAGATCAAGTCCTCGAGGGTTTACTGGGGGCCGTTGCTTCACGGCAAGGCCAAGATCTGCTGAACCCCCTCGCGGAAGGGTTTGTGGAAGAAGAATTCCGTATCCCAATAGAAAAGTTCTTCACTAATTCGGGGGGAATGAAATCATCCCCCGGGTCAGAACTCGTACCATCTCATCCACTTCAAATGCGGATACCCGATGGTTATTATGACTTGTATCGTCAGCGTGCTAGTGCTGAAAGGTATAAACGCATAGATATGAAATATCCCAATGCTGAGAGAACGCCACAAACTGGCGTATCACGAACCGGTGAGTACTTAGACAAAGCTACTAATAAAACCGGGGGGGATGTCAAAACTGGAATTGGGGATTATGTTGAAGGCCCGGGTCGAGCTTCCCAAGATATACCTGTAGGTCTTCCACAAATGATTTTGGAATCTTTCGGGAATATTGGCTCCTGGCCTGGTGTAGTAATGCCGCAGGAGGCCCATGGACGAGTCGTAAACACTCCAGAGCCACCCCAGCTAAAGTAAGAGCAAAGAATTATAGGTTTCACACTCCGCAACATAACGCTCTGATTACCCCTTCGCCTTTAGATAATAACTTTACGAAGGAGCCTCAAAACGGAATGATGCTGACTAAGAAGGATATACTCAATAAATTACCTTCTGATATCGATCGCCGGCCTCCTGCCAACGAGTCACTAAACTATCTAGAAGAAACAGATTACATCGCGCAACTTCAGGAAAGAATAAGCCAGCTTGAGAGCCAAATCGAGAAGAAGCAGGGAGATTCTTCTGTGGAACAGCAAAAATTGTATCGCATATTTTGTGGGAGAGAGGCGTCAAAAGTTTACCTTGACAAACCTCGCGTCAGAGATAATTCAAACGATACACCGCATTACGAAGCGGATATCCCATTGCCAGACGTAACGGGCTACTTAGAACGACATTTTCACATTCATTTTGTGGCGTATCAGGATTTCGAATGTTGCAAGTGGTATCCGACGTTTGCGAGTGGCGATTCAAGTTATTATCCTCGGAGTGCTAGAGATAAGGACTCGGATTGGGATTCGGATTCGGATTCGGAGGACGATACACCTAGGCGAGATGTAAAAATAGAACAGAGATCTGGACCAAAGTCTCATTTTCTGCCCAGGCATCCAGCTTTACGGAATCCTTTCGTGATTGTCTCGACAGAACTCAAAGATTTGGTCACTGTGCTTCAAGCTAAACTAAAAATTACAGCCTTGATGCCTGGATTCGAATCATACAAGCCTATCGAAGGTCCGCACACTTACATTCTTCGGAATATTGGACAGATTCGAAACGAGATTTCCACCTTTAGTCCTCGGCAGCAATATCTACTCAAAATTGTATTCAATTATGTAGTAGAAACTTTCGGCGCTGAGTTCTATAAGGCAACTAAGCTGTTTAACCAGGGGCTTGTCTCTCGTAACAGCATCTGCTATCTTATTGCTGCAGGAGACATTGTTGTAACAGAAGACAAAGCACATCGCCTCAGGGCTTACATTATCAACAAATCGCCGGAGACTAACTATGAAAAACTATCTGTCAAGGGCTGGTCCTGGAAGTTCAATGGATCGTTTCAAAAATCCGACGTTTCTTTAACAATTGTCCTCAGTGATGTCTTCCAGAATTCCGAAGTCGTCGAAATCAAGACGCTGGGCTATTATCCTCTAATATATGCCGAATTGGGCAGCCGAAGCTTCCTTAAGAATCGCGGGCTGGAATTTTGGCGGTGTCGCCATAGACGGTTCGTCAGCTATTCTGGGCAGGATGCAGATAACAATGACAATTTTGTAAGCGCATTATTATCTCAAAAAAGTTTGCAAAGGGGCTGGATGTGTATTCTAGCATTGCACTTGGAGTCTCTTCCGGAGATATGGAGTGATGCTCATTCTATTCAATGGGACGATATATCGATAGGTTAACGTTAGGTTCATGGTTGATACCATGACGTACCGCAAAATGCATCCCCAGTCCGCTCTCGCAAAGGAAAGCCTTGTTGACGATCTCGGCTCTGCGATGGAGGATGACTCGCCTCTTGAAGAAAACCAGATGCTCATATTTCCGCCGACAATCTTTGGTTTCCATGTTTTGGAAAAGAAATGGTGTAAGTGATGCTTTGATATTGGATTATTCCGGAAGAAAAGCCCCAACTAAACTACCCTTTGAAGATAATCTTCGGGTTGACAATATAAGAGATGTCGCTTGGAATAAAGCCGCCTTTGACAGCCTCGTCGTAGATGAAAATACCAAGCTTTTGATTGTTGCTCTAGTATCAAACAAGATTGCTGCTGACGCTGGCACGGATCTGATGAATAATAAGGGAAACGGCCTGATTATCCTTCTGCATGGGTAAGCTCAAAACTTTTCTTCTGGCTTCTCTGATATATCAACACCGTCGATTTTAGGATCAATCGCGCTGACATTATGCTTCAATTTATAGAGCGCCCGGTACTGGTAAAACACTTACTGCAGGTAGGTTAATTAACGGATTTGATATTTTTGCTTCCCATGGCTTGCTCTCTTGATCTTTGGGTTCTAACCGCAACAATCGTATCGGGTAATTCAGAAAGGTTTGTATGCCCAGAAAGTGAGATATGCGGTCTCTCGAAATTATACCTAATAATTTGCGAATGTAGCGTTGCAGAACATGCAGAAAAGCCTCTTTACAGAGTCACGACTGGCGATATCGGGACCGACCCCGAGGCGGTAGAAAAGGTTAGACTGTGAAGCTGGTTCATACATATCCTGGTCCCGACTTCAAGGCTAACCTCATTCTAGTATTTAACATCAGTTCTATACCTCGGTAAAATATGGGGTTGTGGTGAGGTCCCAATTTGCTTCCTTTGATTGTCAAGCATGGTATGTATTATGGTGATACGCAGAGCAGCTTATTGACTTGAGTTTATTGCTAGTTGTGCTACTTGATGAGGCGGATGTTTTTCTGGAGGAAAGGACATTATCTGATCTCCAACGTAATGCATTAGTTTCCGGTATGTGGCTGCAGGCTAGAGACAACCCTAAGCCTATGGGCCTAAGGTCTAACTTGGTATCTTATAGTTTTCCTCCGAGTGTTGGAGTATTATGATGGTATGGCCCTAGTGCTCCGATATATCCATAATTCTATCTTCACCTAATATCGTAGAGCTAGGCTCTGGTAAAGGCCGTCCAAACGAAGATGAGCTAACCCATTTTGATATTTCGTCGATTTCCAGGAATTTTAATTTTAACCAGCAATCGAGTCGGGACCTTTGATTCTGCATTCAAATCTAGAATCCAACTCGCAATCCACTACGACAATCTAGACCGCGATCAAAGAGTTAAGATCTGGAAGAGTTTCATTAAACGTCTCGAGGATGTAGCATTCGATGATATCGACACCGATGAACTGAATCAGGAAAAGAATATCAGGAAGCTGGCGGCTCACAAACTCAACGGCCGGCAAATCAGGAATAACATAACCACCGCACGACAATTAGCTCTCTACAAGAAGGAGCCGATGAGTATGAGTCATCTTGAGACTGTTATGCAGGTTTCTAACAAATTTGATGATTATTTGCGGGGGGTGAAGTCCGGACTAGATGACGAAGAAATTGCGAGGGAGAACGGGGAGCGATAATTATCCGGGAGCATTTAGAAGTTTTACTTGATTTAACAGATCTGTCATGTTCGCTGCGCTTTTACAAGTTCAATACATACCTTATACTTTCGCGATCGTCTACGTATACGTCCGTGGAATGTGGCAAGGCAACTCGTTAAGTATCTATAGGCGTACGGGAAAATGGTGTGTTTTCTGGGCCATCTGTCAAACGCAGGCCAATGTTACAGTGGTCAAGGCATATTAAAGGTCTCTCAGACGTCTTCAAGACACATAAAGGTCCCCAAAAACCCACCATTTTTACCTAGGTACTTACTATTTACTGTGCTGGTAGTCGGGATTGGGTTAATACAGAATGAACTTATATATCTCAAATCACAATCGCATCGAAAAGGCGTACTTTTCCAGAACAGTGAATAACGGGTATGACAGTCGGTGATAAAAAAAGACCAACATGGGGACCGGTTACAGCGGTGTACGATGGCTCTTGGACCCAAATATGTTAAAGTCTCAACCTAGGTTACGGCGGATCTTGAGCGTTATGTAAGGACTATTTTTTTAGAGGTACTTGGATGCTCATTTTCTTGCTGCGGCACGCTGTTTATCGTCGACATTTCGGCTCACGGTCTGCCCGATATCTGTGACAACAATCCCCAAAATCCAACAGTTCACCAAAAAAAAAGCTGCAGCAGCACCCCACAGCCCTGGCCAAAACGTATTTTCGCCCTCGAACTCTAACTGGTAAGCCTGCCCCAGCCATAGCCCTTGTGTAATGACCCATAGTCCCAGCGCTAGCCCTCCCATCAACGGTTTTCTCAAAAGTCTACTTCTCCCCAAATAGAACGGTAAGAGAACAAGATACCACATAAAATACTGGCTGGTAACCACCTTGTTAAAGGTGACAAATGCAAATGTTTGTGCAAACATCGTTGAAGGTAAATCCTCCTTCGCATATAATGGCAGCAAAACAGCCGATATCAAAAGTTGGGGGATAAATGCCAGTCGTTCTATTGTCAGGTCTGATAAGTGGATAGCCGGGTACAAGGGATCCGGGGTAAAAGGCGAAGATTTCAGATATAGAAGGGTGTTATATGGAGAAAAGTTATGACGGTGATCAAGACGGGTTAGATGGTGCAAGAAGGTGTGAACAATAAACGGATGGCCATAGATGGCATACATCGCAATATTGAGGGCCATAAAAGTTGTAAGAGCCGTAATAGAGAATACTAGGCGGTCTTTCGTAATGAACCCCTTGATTTTAGAGGCTAGATCCCTTTGGTTTGGCGGTTCCATCCATAGCAGTATCGAAAGAGCGTAGATGAACGGGTAGATTTTAAAATGCACGGCAAACCCGAGGATAGCACCACTAAGCACCACTCGTCTTTTTTCGACAGACCACAGCAAAGCGATTACTATAACACCTAGTAGTCCCTCTGAGCTCCCACGTGTGCTGATCGTCGCTACCATAGGGTTCAACAGCCACAGCGAGGCGTATTTCATCGCTCGAGTGGTTGTGAAGCCATATATTTGGAGGACTTGAATGATGAGATATCCTGCCAAAATGTCCCCGACCGCGAATAGAAGTTTCCCAAATGAAAACCAGAGAAATTGGGGTTGGAATGTAGTCGGAAGGAGGAGCCATGAGAGGAGGGGTGTGTAACGATAGGTTTCCCGAAGGTAAGGGGAGGAGAAGTTGGAGACATAGCGGGCGGCATCCGTGAAAACCAGATAGTCGATGTCAGTATATTTGAAGACAGAAGTGGCGTCCTGGTAAAGTCCGTAGAAGAGGAATGTGAGGCGGAGAAGGGAGGAGAGGATGAGGACAGAGGTCACTGAAAAGCCAGCCATTGTTGCTGTGTCGGAGCCCCTGCTTCTCCCGTATGTAGGCCTATATCATACCCATTCTATTAGTTACCAATAACCTCTAAATGCCTTTTAATTATTAGTGCCGAAACCGTACCTGATGATGTTTTATGGATATCGCGACGCCATCACTAATATAACGCCAGGTGTTTTATAAGAGTCGCGAATCTGGTGGAGCTCCACGTGTGTTGTCGGATGTTGAAATGGCCGCCAATCGCCTTTGGAGTTCCCCAGATTCCCGCTCTTCCTGACAGTTCACCTCGCCTTCATTTCAACTTCACCACCCCGACGTATAAACAGCTCCTAAAAAGGGATTTCGACTATCGCGAACTGCTTTCAATAATTGGCACCCGTCAAACCCGACTTCCCCACCTTTACTTGCTTCAAAAATGGGTCTGGTACGGTTATAAACTCCCGGTTATATGGCAGATGGGAAAAGCGAGCTGACGAATCACTTTTTGGGGACCTTTAATAGCTTGGAAAGATTATTCACTTGAGCGTTGACGCTGTTATTGGTGAGTTATTACTATTTCAACTTCTAGCAGTATCGAGGTTATGCTAATGGCGGACAAAATAGTCTCCGCATTCCTCGCCGGCGTGAAACGGTCAACCGGCTTATCGTATGTCCACCCCATTTGTACATGATGCAGGCACATCCGACAAATACCCTCGGTTCAGCCACACCTTGACCCCCAGGACCCAACGGCCGCCCTCGAGAAAGGTGACTAATTGTGTTTTTGGGTCGAACAGTTTCAAGACGGAGAAGATTGAATCAAAGGACATGCGCGGCATGGTCAACAAATACCTAGACATCGGCGAGTGGGTGATGGACCAGAGCATCGCGGTTATGGGCACATCTGCATACTTTGAGAGGAAGAGTATGTCTTCTGCTTTCTCTTCTCGTTCTTAACTCCGTCCTATCTTCGGTGCCCCGCCCGACCGGGGGGTATCCGAGTCCTTCACGGCATGTACGCACGTTTCCTTGCGTCTACTGGGGAATAAACTCGCCGGTTAACACCGCAGCCAAAACCTTGATGGTGTGGGGTGGTATTGTGTGATATAGTATTCGGCAATGCCAGTGCTGATGCTGTCGACGAGGCAATAGGGTTCTAACTGATTTTATATCTTACCGGTGGTGTATTTGGTTCTAATGTTGTCCCGTTTTTTTGTTTTACCCGGTTATATTACTCGAGGGAATTTGAGGGGAGCTTAAAGCTTTGGATCTACTCTGCTCAGTCTTATCGACAGGACGGGAGGTTCTATATACCGATTTTCGCAAGATGCGGTGTATCTTCGGTGGGAGAGTACCTAGGTACTAGGGGGCTAGTGGGGCATGCTTGCTCCATGGGCCAAGGATTCCGGCGTTCTATCGTGCATTTCAGTCGATTTTGTCCGCTTCAGATAGATTTCAGTTCGAGTACATACGAATTTCACAACATAGTTTTGGACAGCGACCTCCCCCACTCCTGCTAGCCCATGGGATCAACTACTAGCTCTCTCTAACATATTGTGAGGTATCAAAATAGCTCGCATAGGGCGTAATTATATGGTACACACATGATCCTCGTCATGCCAATATATACACGGAAGTAAAACTCAAGCCTTCCTCTATGAACGGCGAGAAGGCGAGACCCAGCGTCTCTTAACGAACGCGGCAAAGCACCTGCCCACCCGTCATCTTCTTTACCGCCTCTCTAAGCTCCATAACCCCCCTGTCTGTGCTAACAAAGATACACTCTCCCATCTCTACTCCCTTAACATATCCAGCATCCTTCCCCAGCCCGATCTGCCGTAGTTCCTGGTATCCTAGCCATATTCTCTGCTTCGGCTTGCTGACCAACGCAAGTTTGCTCATAACAGGTTCGTTTTCGTAGTATTTCAATCCCAGCCAGAGACGTTTTGTGCTTATTGTAGTTTGTGTGGGTGGTGTGTATTCCGGGTCTGGGGTGGAGTGGTCGCCAGTGGTGACGGAGGAAATAAAGCCTTCTTTTAAGAGACCGACAGAGAGGGCGAGGTGGAGCTTAGAGTATGGGATTGAAGTCATTCCCAAACGCGCCCGAGCGGCGTTCTGCAGGTGGGAGCAGACATGGGCGAGGTTTACGAGGGACATTATGAGTGGTGGGCTGTTGTATGTGGGTATGGTGGGGGTGGTGATGAAGGTTCTCGTCGAAGCTTCAAGTTTGTAATATCGATATGATTAGATGGCAAGGTCTGAAAGATGGAAGTTAGTATCTCCTTCAAATTCCATTTCCGAAGTCAGAGGTAAAGCTTACATCATACGGGGTCCATTGTCGATTTTCGGACCCGTCCACCACTGTCGTTTTGCGGAGTCGTCAGACCTTGAAAATGAAGTCGAGGTTTTGAAGCCGCAGAAATTTTGGCGAAACGCCACACCTGAAATATCACTTGGCGCCAAGATTCAATATTCCTAACACACTTATAGAGGCTGATCAGTGTTGTAAATTGGGGCCGACCCAACTGTTCAAGCTTCGGTTTCGTTTTTAGTTCTGTACCCCATTATTGCTTGAAAAGTCTGTCTATATTAGTAAACCAAGTTCAGATTATCTTATAAACGCCCTACATATGTTATTATTTATGTTATGTACTGGTCAAGGTATCAACATATTGCGCGAACTTGAATATGGCAAGGTAAGATGACTTTAGCGGGCGAATCTCACTAACTAGGTAAACACCCTAGTACTATATTATTCCGTACATTCGTAATCCTCGCTACAGTAAATTTGAAAGACAGAAAAAAAGAGAGAGTAGATTAGGGCCATAGTTTCCTACCGACTACATACTCACTTTGGCGTTAGGGTCCACCCGCAAAGGCCCAGTATCCTCGACCCCGCTCAGCTCAAAGAACCGTGGTCCATAGTCCCTTTCACCTTCTTTACCCCTAAACTCCAGTACCTTCATTCTTGCTTCGAGGTCAAGAGCATCGACCCGCTCTATAGTCTCCGGGAAATTGGAACTCCTAAACATGATTGCTGACCCTACAAAAAGTACCGCCTTCATCACTATATCATCCGCGGGATCTCTCTCGTCGTACACTAGATTGGCGAAGATGTTCAGGCTACCGTGATCATGTCTCGTCTGGAAGTGAAGAATCGTCTCGAGGTGATCACGCTGGGCTGTAAAAGTCTCAACATCGGTCAGGACTTCCATCGCCATGCTTCTCATCGTCTCTGCACCCTCAGATGGCCCGTGGCCGTACTCGCGGATCAGATTTTCTGCTATTTCCTCATAACCGGCAAATGTCGCGAGATCTGTAGGAAGTAAACCATTGTGATCACAGTGGCCTAGGAGGCCTGAGTCGTCGTCGGCAAGATGCAAAACGAGATCGATGAATGCCTCTAGACACTGATTCGGCGTATCGTAGCTGTCACCGCTCGGTATTTCTATGTGTATGCAAGAACAAGCGTAATGGAGAATGTTCCTCCCACAATTGTCAACGTTGCGACAAAGGTCCCTGATCTTGTCCCGTGTGACGCCTAGACCGAGGTCCTCGAGCCGAAGAAGTTCCCAGATCAGTCGAAGCCCAGCCGCCGGTCCATTCTTACCGACTAGGTTTTGTAAGATACTGGTACCAAAGACGTCCCGGCAGGTTATGTCAGCTCCGGCCGCCACAAAATGCTCAACCCTTCCGAATTCATAATTTATTACCGCCAGCGCTAAAGGTGTCATTCCGGCATGATTTTTCTCATTAATCAAAGCGCGGATTGCAGGATATCCTAGGCAGAAATTAAGTACTGCTAATGGGTCTTCTGCATTGGCCTCGTCTTCCGCCCAGGTAATGACTGGCTTGGCCGCAATATGAAGTACTGAGTTCCCTTGAAAGTTCTTCAAGCACGGGTTAACTCTAGTATCAGATAGCAGCATTCTAGCAGCGTGGAGATCCCCACGTTGGATGCAGATGTGAAAGGGTGAGAAGCCCTCCCAGTCTTGCGTATCTGGGTTCCTAGAATGCTTTAACAGAATACTAATACAAGCAAGGCGCAGAGCTCTGCCAGTTTCTGCCTCGTGAATTCCAGTGGTCCGTATGTCTCCCTCACCTGAAGGAAGCACAAGCGTGTTAAGAATGTACATCACCCCGAAGCGGGTCAGCAGATGCAAAGATGTGTATCCCAAAGATGGGCCTTTAATACGCACATCCGGATCGACTTGAAATCGAGGGTCTGATACTAGAAGCCTGGCGATTATAAAAGGATTTCGTCGTAGCGCTGCTAGGTGTAATAGATGGAAAGATCCAGATGCAAATGTATTGACTTCTACTGGATCAATTTCTGTCAACAAAGCCTGGAAAGCTCTCACGTTATCCACCATGACGGAAATGTGTAAAAGAGGAAAGCTTTCCGCCCAGGTCAGACACGGTGATCCCCTCGATCTCATCACCGCGAGGGCGCAGTGGGAACTGTTTAAATTCACGGGGGTGCTAATAACTTTTGCCATTGCATCCGGGTCCTTTGGTGTCCAGCTGCCCATCGAGATCTCGGACTGCAAAGTCTGAAGTAAGGAATCATCAGCGGCGTCGATGTCGTACAATATCGTTAATGCAAGGACCTTTGGTTGTAAAATAACCGACCAATTGCGTAGACTTCTCAGAAACAGTCCGCGGATCGTGTAATGGCTTTGAATAGAGTGTGATTCAAAAGCCATTTGCATAATTTCGGATTTGTTGATATATTCTTCGATGACGCTGCCTACCATAATACTGAGAAGCCGGCAGCGTGGTATCAGTTGTTCCCTACAGCATTCTTCCGCAGCGTAAAGGGTGAGGTACGCAATATCATCCTCAGAAAGCTCACTTCGTTCCTTTTGAAGAGTTCGTTGAACATCTCTCGCCATCATCTCATCATTAGACGACAGAGCTTGTTGGATTCTCGTCTTTATCTCGTTGACCTTTTTAGAAAAATCCTGCGTTAGGCTTGCTATTATGCCGGGAGTATCAACCCTGCAGGGCTTATATCTTCCAATCCCTCGTCCAAGATATTGCTGTAGAGTTCTGTCAACCAAATTCTTATAAGCAGCGGCTGGCTGTGGTGTATCCTTGCAAGCATGCTGAAAAGCGTCTGATATTTCATTGGGGTCTATTGGAAGAATGCTTGCGGTGATTTGCTGTAGGCTGGTCTTCACTTTTATAAACTCTGTTTCCGGTGTATCGGAGTCACGGTCTTCGTGAGGGTGCTGTCGCGATAACCATAGAATGTAAAGAGCGCTGAATGAATCCCAGTTTATTTGAGCGTTGTGCTCCATGAGATATTGGTGATAATATTTAGCCTTCGGATGGTTGGGAGATTTTGAGGCTGCTGTGAAACATACGGAATAAGCTCGGAACCTATCAACTAAACTATCGTAGGATTCTATCTCCGATTCTATTAGTGGCGTAAGTCGAATCCAAGCATCGAGAAATGACCCAAGTGACTCCAGGGGCGCAGGGGCGCTTTCTAATGCTACCTGTTACGTAAGTAGTCGGTTAGCTTGGCCCTCATAAGTTGGTGATGTGGTATAAGATTGGAATTGTTCAAAATTTGAACTGAAAACCTGCCTGGTATTGGAGAGGTTGGTCATCTGTATATGTAGACTGTTTTCCCGGGATGCTAATGCCTTTTGAATCCGGGTTCAACCATTTTGGTTTCCCAGTTTCCTCGACACTACAAGTTTCAGTTAGTGAGTAGAGCCCACAGGAGGCACCGGTACGCATATGGCAAGAAGTTAAAACATACTGTAGAATACCTTTCAGCTGCTGCATGGAAGGCCGTTTTTCCGGGTCAGGCTCCAAGCACGCATTTAGCGCATAAATACCGGCAGATATGAACCCGATATTGGCTTTTGGCTCGTCCTTCGATTTACCCTTATCGGCCGAAGAGTCTTTGTCGATTCCTGATAATTCCCATTCCAACTAGAATTGAGAACAGCCATACCATTTGGTTATTTTATGTGATTAATTAGACGTACATAAGAACATGTTAGCACGGATTAGAGAATCACTTACATATCCGGCCTTCAAGGCCAGATCCACAATAACTACTCCCTGAATATTGCTGACCCAAAGGTCGGGTCCGATAACCACATCACCTATTCTTTGGTTCCTTTCCTGCATTCGTCCCGGCCAAACAATCTGGATCAATGCAGCGTGTAGAGTCGATACGGTCTCACTATTAAGGTAATCGAAGTAGTATTTGGTTTCTGGTCTTTGCCAGCTCTCCATAAGCAGTAGTGCCTGAATTTGCATCCTAAGTGTATTTGCATCTTCATTTTTGCCAGGATCGAGATCGCGGTACTTTTCGCTCCCTATAAGCCAGTAGGAGTTTCTTAGTTGTCGAGGGAGGTCGATGTGTACTGGAGTCTCTTCAAAGGTCTCTTCATCTATGTAGTGCATTGAGTGTTTCCGTCCTAGCAACGTATAGTAGGCTACCAATCCAAATGAATAGACGTCTCTCTGTTGAGACCCCGCCCATTCTTTATCAAACGATTCCAGCTTGACCTCCGGAGCAGCCCAGAGTTCCGTCCCCCCGGCAACTTTTCTCATAGAACGGAAACGAACATCTGAAAGCCCAAAATCGGAAACCTTGGCAATGACTCTTTCTGGCGTCGAGAACATGAGGATATTCTCGGGCTTGATATCACCATGAGTTATGTGCCGCTCGTGTAGGGTCAGAATACCGTTGATAATGTCTGAGAGGATCAAGGCTTTGGCCCCGACGTTTTCCGGTGCTACAAACCCCCCCTCAATCCAATGAGCGAGAGTCGGTGTAGTCGTGTCTGCCAGCTCCATGAAAAGTGCTATCTGAACATTGCTTGCTTCTGAGTCAAAAGGGGCAATGTCGCCTTGTGAAGTTGGCTCAATCTCGCGGATACCGATTCCTAGTAACTCAGCTATGTTTGGCTGAGGCTGCATTCCTGCATGCGCCATCATCGTCATCTCCTCGACGACCGAGTTCATCTGCTTTTGGGCATGCGAGGAATACTTCTTCGGCACTGGTGTCTTGGTCCTACTCCGTTCCCCTCCGAGTGGGGATTTCCCCTTCCTCCTTCTAAGGGTTCCTGGGTCCGATAAGAAATATTTGACAGCAACAAGGCGCCCCTTGAGTTTACCGGAATAAACCTGAGCTGAGGCGCCAGATCCAATGGGATTCTCTGACAAGTCGTCGATGTCGCTGAAATCCATGATGGGAACTCCAAGCCTCTGAGCGGTGAATATCACTCCCAACGTACTTGCACCGTCGTCATTCATTTCGAATAGAGATACTTTTCTCCTTCTCCTGGTTTTGCCCTCACTGTCATCTTTTGTATCAGATGCGGCGTTCAATTGCGCAAGCTGAAACCCCGAGTCTATCACGAAGTCGCTCATCATGTTTTCAACGACCAATAGGTCGCTTTGTATGGCGGATTCTCCTCCATTGGAAAGATTGGAATAATTGAAAGATCCAAAATCGATGCTATTTTGTTCGACAAGGTGGGAGAACTCGCTGCTTTGGGGCCTGCGTCCCGAAGAAGACGTGGATCCGAAATCATAACTAATGTCAGTCATGTTATGAAATTATATTAGCAAATAGATGTAGCTATGAGCCCTCTTCCTAGTATCCGTAAATATGAATATAATAGAATTTTAGCGGCTATAGATTCAAAATCAGAAGAAAACTCTTGAAAGAGGAACTCTTGTAACGATAAGTGGTGCTGAGAGAAAGTGGGATGGTTCCCTCAATTAGATGCCTATTGGATCACAGGACACTGACAAAGAATTAGTGTATTGATATATTCCGCCTCTACTTATACATTACAAGCCACCCAGCATTTGATCAATCGACGACATGATAGATACTTATATAATCTTTCCGAAATTTCGAAACTTGGAACCAGTCGAGCCACTGAGAAACGGTGCGAAGATTCGAAATAAGCTGAATACGGCTGCGGTTTCGCGCCATTAAACCTAAAAAACAGCCCAATCCTCACAAATACGATCATTCGTGCCCCGTGCGATAATCGATTATGCAGTGTTTGTTGCGGGAATATGCAAGGTTTGTTGCGGGAATGGCCTTGTTCTGCAGGATTGACCAAATCCAATGGTGTTCACAAGTCCTTCTCATGACAACCAGATATTGTACTTAAATAACCTCGCTATGTAATTAGAAAATATCAATACTTTCGTAGTTTCCAGGCTTTGTTCTCAGTACAGTTCATCTTGCCTCATGTGCCTAAATATTGATCTTCAACGCTTTTTGTTGTTGGAGATTTCGAAATACTTTACATTTCATCGACCATCTCGGCGAGCTTTAACTTACACCGCCAGTATACTTATTTATAACTTGCATACGCTGTGAGAGAGTGGTGAAGAAATAACGGTCTCATAGTTGCCAAGTATACTAGTTGGCTACTGTGCAGCTGTGCCACGGGTGTGCAGCGTTGCAAGGTATGGTACTAGAGCCCCGCCTTCTCCAGACACAGCGTCAACTCTCGAAAACTAAAATTAAAGAAACTCAATTTGAAGGATTGTCTTTCACGAGCTTCGGATCTTATTTGTCTAAGTCGCCGGGGTTTTTTTATTTGCAGATGCAGATGATCTGATCTTACACCTGCTGTAATATATGGTCGTCTCCGCGCCTCGGTGACCCCGCATGTATACCCCTCAATCGTGCATTCTATATTCAACGGTACTATCTAGTGCAGAATCATGTGGATAAACCACCAAAACCACTTCAGCAATGGCATCAAAAGAGGTTGAACTAGACTTCTAGGACCATGATATATTCTTCTTAAAGTTACAGCTTTGCCGCTCTGCAATGGAAGTGCCTACGTGGTTATGTTGTTAATATGCCCGACTGAAAAGCAGGTTCCTAAGAACTCCACAGTGTCCGAGGCACCCGGTAGTACCACACCGAAATTTAACCACAGCCGCAGGTTCAGTCTTAAAGTCAGTTTTCTTCAGGCAAGGCTCCCCCAGCGTGGCTGAGCGAGTAATGTGTATAAAACACAATATCTTGGGGGTAGAAGAGTCTCGCTTGAACTAAAGTTATAACCTTATATATAAGTCCAATTTCATCAGTTGAAGTCAGGCGTAACGGCTGCGAAGCGGCCTCAAGTTTCATGTACTTTTGGTTGTTTAATATAATCACTTATTTTCGTGGTGTTGCTGCGACCGACATTTGTCCACGGGACTCTACCATCAAACAGAATCAATCTAGAATTGATTTCATTAGTAAGAGTGCACATTCCGTACTAGTTCCAATCCAAACTAAGTCCATCTAATAGACTAAAAAGACAAAATTATACAATGACGTTTTCCCTATAACCAAGAAAACCCACTTGCGCGCACCAAATGGCAGAAGTAGTCGGCGGAATCTCGGCTAGCCTCCACCTCCTAACCGTCATATACAACTACGTCGAAGAATGTAAGGACTATGACCACCAAGCCGCCGAGCTCGCCTTCAAGCTCCGGTGGGACACCATAGTCATCAAAAAGGCCTACAACCTGCTGGAATCTGTGTACAGAGATAAGCCAGAATCTCTTTCACCCCAGGATAAAGAGTTTATAGAACAGGTCGTTTCGCTCTTAGAACCCGTTATCACGGAAGCACAGGAGATTGGGCAAAAGATCCAGAGTGATAACTGGAAGCGGAAATGGCGGCGGTTCACTTGGGCTTACGAGAAAAAGAAATTTCTGGGAATACAGGCCCGGTTGGAGAGATGGCATTCTTCGCTGGATATGCAATTAATTAGGCTTCCGGAGAGGGTGACTACTCTAGTAGATCTACGAAATGTGGACATTGAGGCCGAGGCCGAAGCTACATTGCAAGACATTAAACCAACAGCAGTGTCTGGCCTCGAGACCAAACCGGCAAATGGTACCAGTAAAGATCCCATTGCCAACCACAGCACTTTGGAGCCGGCACCTTTAGTCATCCCCACCCAAGTCTACAATTATCTAGGCGCGGAAAGGAGCCTTCGCCGCCTCAATAAGCTCTCCGAATCACACAGGATGGAATTATTCCAAACTTTACTAGACACAACGTTCAAATTCGAGATCCCAAACACCTATCTCATATCCTCGAGGGGCTCCGCCGCCCAAAAACCTCTATTGTTGGAAACCTGGAACGAGAAACCTGTACTTATAGAGATCAAACGGTTCGACGTTCCGAGCTACCCGCCGCTCACGACTGAAGATATTGAAAGGAGAATATATCACTCGGTTGGCCGTTTAGCAGCGGAGCTAAACAGTGTCGGTCCAGAGACGCCAGGGATCCTACGCTGCGAAAAGTACTTTTATAACCTGGAGCATGAATTCCCACACTGCGGCCTGATATACAGTCTTCCATTCAAAATATCTCAACTAGGCCCGAAGCCACTCCGCAGTCTTATACAGTTGGCAAAGAGACCAAAATGTCCTGTACCAGCCTGCCATCCCCTCGACCAACGGTTTTCATTCGCCCATAAGCTAGTCAATGCACTCTCTTTCCTCCACTCCGTGGGTTGGGTCCACAAAAGCATAACTTCGAATAAAGTTATCATCTTGGAGCGTTCGAATACACTAGATTCTGAGAGGTTCCCTTATAGCCTCGATCAGCCGTATATAGTATCTATGGAAGAAGCGAGAGAAGATACTGATGCAACAACAATGCAATTCTTTCAGTTAGCGCCGATATGGAACGTCAATCTGTATCGACATCCAGAGAGACAGCTTGGAAGCAAGAACCCTAAGGCTTATACATTTTACCACGACCTTTATAGTATTGGTGTAGTACTGTTGGAACTAGGCCTATGGAGAATACTTGAGGAGAGCGAATCATTGATCAGCAAATATAATTTGAGGAATCTACGCGGGGGATCAGTTACCGAGGCTCTCTTAAAAATTACCGATCGGGAGCTTCCGGTCGCGGTGGGAACCAGATATCGGCGGATCATTCGGGCATGCCTTGAATATGATGATTCTCGGGCGGAATACAAAAACGAAATTGACCTGTTCGATACTGAGACTGAGCAGGTTGACAAATATGGTACGTTCGAGGTCCAAAGGCAATCCAAAGAAAGATATCTGGACTATGTTGCAGATATCTTGACGTCTTTGAAAGATCTAGCGGCGACTACATCTTGAAGTTTCACGAGCAAGATACACACATGCCGAATGCAATGCCCGACTGCAAGTCGGGGTACTAATTAGCAGAGGGGTGGAGGAGCTTAGAATAATTTGAGGTATACTCTAACGAAGTGTTCGACTTCGTTGAGGCTGGCTTACGGGACCAAGGTCTACCCGTTAGAATCAATTCTTGATTCCAACCATTTATATAGGAGTATATGGTCTCGTTGGAGAGTAAATTATAATCTTAGTACAAAACCAAGTATTGATTCTAAATATGTTACACCTATCCCCGGTATTTCCCAACGATTATTCCCTACCCCATTTTCTGTCTTATTGGGACATCTTATTTACCCCGTTAATGCTACTTCATAATATCAGTCAAAATATTATATGTCCAATTATTTAACAACAATATACGTATCTATATCACTTGTATTAGGTATCTTAGTATTATTTAATTATATATAAAGGGTTTTATCTCCTTCCTTTTTTTGTTTACCTTCGAAAACACAACTTCGTTGCATGATTGCCGAGACCAATACTTCTAGAATACAATGAAACTCGGCAAAATTGACCATCGAGTTTCAGAATTGCCATAGCACTATGTTGCTCCTCCGGACCCTATGTGTGTGTGCGGTTTGGCGGAGACAAGAAGCATTCTTCGCCAAAAGCTTAAGTTCGAACACAGCTATATGTGTACCTACATACACATACCCCGACACATACTTGGGAATGTATCAATCCTCGCCTATGAAACCTGTCCAAACTCCAGCTAGAGTTTAAGCGATGGATTTGCGTTACCCAAGGTCAAGCGCAACTTGAAACCGCCAGAAATATTGTTTGAGACGTTCGAACCCTTGGAAACTTTGAGGAACGCCAGAGAACTAGTTCAGCTGTTTCCTAAAGTGGTTAGATTGGTCTGGCGGAAACTGGGACACTCCTGCACTAAACTTAATTAGGGTATGGTTTGTGTGGTATTTTTTATTCTTGAATCCTAGGAAAAGTGTTGCTGTAGCTAGAATCAAGCACTGGCCAGCCTCGCATGCAATTGTGTGGGGTAAGAACTTTCCAGTTACGATATTGGCGTGAGACTATTTTCTGGCATACAGCTTTACTATAGGATTAATTATGTTACGCGGTCTACCCGATGCTGCCAAACGCGCCGATATCCGAAGCTATAGGGCTGACTACTGGACCGCTGGATTCAATATTCATGACACCAAATTTAGATCCTGGTCGTGTTTCCGGTGCATGAGCAAGTGTGTATATACTTCATAGACGAATTATGACGTATCATCAAATACTCTACAGAGCTCAACTATTACTGTGAAGTACATCGAGAATCCTGAGGTTGTTAAAGCGTTAAGATGAGTTAGATGAACAGACAAACTTCAGTGGGGTACTTCGTAGGATTTCGATTGCGTCGATTGTATGTAGATTCAGAGCCACCACGACGTGGTGAATGAGAATTATCGTAGGCATCGGGGTTTATAAAATCCCAACGATATCCCATTCAACTCTTTCTTTTCATCATCATCACAATCATCAATCATCAAGCAAGCAAACAAACAATCCAACCTTCAAACTTCCTTTTCTATTCTCACCTCTGGCAGGTTTTGAGTAAAGTGCTGGTCACTCTCAAATTTTCATTTCTTCTCTTCATAATTCATACCAAAAAACAATTTTATATTCTACATAACACTACACCTTCACGGTATCGCGGTTTTTAAGGAATCTTTCAAACTCTCAATAAACCACCCAACTCAAAATACCAGCTGGTCAACGAAAGCTTCCTAAACCCAAGCCTACCGACAATCTTCTCTAAACTAGAAATTTACGATTTCCACAAACCTATCCAACAAAATGAAGGCTTCTACTGTCATCGTCTCCGTTCTCTCCGCCACCGCCATGGTCTACGCCGCACCAGTAGCACAGCCCCAATTCCAGGTCTCTCCAGATAACCGATTCCAAAGCAACATCGGACAGGGTGTTCAGCAATGGGGACAGGATATGTTTAACCAATACGTTCCGCAGCCAATCGCAAACTCCTTCAATAACGTGCAGAATGTTCCTGGATTTGGACCTCACCCCGTCGCCAAGTTCATTGATTGGGGTCTCAACCAGGTCGGGCTCCGACGCCTCCGAGCCTAAATGGCTCTTACACACCATTTTTAGATAGTGATGCCATTTCTACTATATCTAGAGCGTGATGGATAGTTTTAGAGTCGGTGCAGGGGATCATGGAGTGTTTGGGTGAAGACAAATGTCAATTATAGAGTTGGTTTACTATTGCTGTTCTCCCTTCTGCATCAGCGATAAAGGGTTTTGTTTTTGTACTAGATATAAAATACCAAAAAAAATAATTTTTTTAAGTCTTTTAATTCCAGATCGTAAATGTGGTGCCATTCCTCTGAGTAGTATTAATTTTCGATATGCAGTGCCCCTGAGCCAAGGTAGCAGCTCTATCAAACTCTGATACGCAACAGTATTCCCTTGGCTTGTATCCAGACCTACTCTTCGCCATCTTTACTCTAGTTACGGTAAATGAGTATATAAATGTGCCATGAAAATCGAAAACTTCTTCCCCTTTAAACTTAGTAAGCAGCACACATACAGCGTGTGCACTTTCCTCCCTCCTAAATTATCCGGATAGAAACAGAGGTCATTGAAATTTAATATTCAGAATAATACCCTTTTCAACAACAAGCTCTTTTCTACCGGATACCTATTCTCTTCAAGTTCTAGTAAATAAGTATCTTCGGCCTACCAAGTTTGTGGGCTCTCTGTTAAAATCTCTAGCAGGAATGAGATCTCAAAAGATGCTGACGCTTGAAATCGACGAACTATCCGACAGAAAATCGAACTCAAATCTTGAAAGTGATCGTTGTCCGGTACTAGTACTAGACTTTCCGTCATCCAAAGCTATAGGAATACTTTCGCTCATAGGTCTTGCGGATGCAGCTGCGTCTTTTCCACGAAAGAAGTTGGCCCAGGGTTTACAATTTTCAGAGAAAGAGTTACAAGATCGTGGATCTTGTCGGCGGCCTTGAATGAATAACCGGATTATTATAGCTAAGGCAAGCAAGAGCAACGTGCTTGGTACAACGGCCGCAATAATAATTGAGGTAATATCTCGATTTGATGAATATCCGGAACTGGTTACGCCATCCTGCGGCACGGAAGTTGAGGATTGTATGGAAATGTATTCGGTAGTAGTAATTGTTGCAGTTTTGGTCACCACCTGGGTTGGCATGAGGGGTCGTTCTGAAATATCGCTTAGATTAAGTCCAGTTTCGCTAATTCCGATGATATGCTGCCGGAACAGACTGCCATGTGCAACGGGTGCAACTCCGATTTGGTTATGTGTATAGTCGAAAAATACGTATGCAGCTCTGTTATGGAGTCCACAATGATAAATTAGACATATTATATCACAGCAATCCATAATTTCGTCTACTCCACAAAGTAAGAGGACCTGGGATTTGAAAACTGGTCATACCTGAAAAATGGAGCCCCTAGAACACATCTAAGGCTGCTCGTTGCATTAGTTTCGTCGGGTTCCACTGCCGCAACATCAAGTAAGCCGGGCTCAGAGCCATTAAGAGTTATCAAATCCCTAAGTGGGATCGAGATAGACAGCCCATCATCAAAGCGGAAATGAAATGCCGAGTCAGAATTTGAAGAAAGGTCATTCAGCCTCAGCCTGAAAACCCCATTATCTTGGTGTAATTCATTACCGAATGAATTTTGTTTTTTCATGCTGTCGATTACCTGGCGGGGAAGTCGAATGAATCTATCCAATGGGCTAAGTCAGTATACCGGCGTCTCTTTTAAGAACCATAATGAAGTTCCAAGGAACAGAATAGTATAGTATAATAGTCAACCGTAGACCGCAGCAAAAGCTGCATTCAGACTTACGGATCGCTAAAATCTAGATGGGCTACCCCAGATCCCATAACCAGGTCGTCTTCATCCCGAACAGTACTATTGCCCCCGCCGTAACCAAATTTTATGCTCTTGACTTGCAATCCGTAATTCCCGCCTTCTTTCATATTTTGGTGAATCTTCAAGGACCCCGGCTCGAATTTGGCGATATCAATACCGCCAAAAACGATCGATCCGTCTGGCTCACCATAACTAGTTCCTTTAAGCGGGCGAAGAGAGATCCCCATTGCGGCTGCGTCTATTAAGCTTCTCGCTTTTAAGCTCTCCAAGAAAGGGGAGTATGATTCAAGGTGACCCAAGGTCCGTCCGAGGCCGAGAGATGGCGGTATCTGGAAAGAAGTATTATTTGTCGCTCCAAATGTGAAATCACGTAGCTTCATCTGGCCCAGTGTCAGGTCACCGCCGTAATTTTGAATATATATCTAGAAATTTCAAAATTTAGTATATTAGTTTCAGCCGCAGCTGGGTAGAGATAAGCAATATTTGTATGGTCAAGGTTGCGAGCAGGAGTTCCCGTTAATAATACTATATTTTACTACAAAAATCACCGCACTTACTGACTCATTGCCATGAATTTTGATGGCGGATGGAGGTTCGGTAGCATTTCTTGGTTCGAATTCGGTAAGGTTGTGTGGGCTACTTTGTACTATATAGATCAGAGGAAACTTTGTTAGCAATATCCAAATATTTGTACATACAGCCCAAAAACAATATTCATTAACCACTACAAGCTAAGTGCCTAGGTATGAAGCTCGCGGGGCCAACTTTAACGGCTATAGATCTAGGAATTATACAGTGACTTACAGAATCCATATATACGCCTCGCTACCCCATCCGGCATTAATGGCACCCATGTGACAGGATGCTGCCGTAGCGCTAGCCGAAAGTTTCTGGCGTCTGAGATACTCCCCGTTAAAGGTTCTTAAGGAGAATATTACGTTAGCGTCTTAATCATAACCTATATGCTCTAGCGCGCGAGCATGCATGTGGCTCTATAGATTAAACAGAAAAGCCCCAAAACTCCTTTTTTTTCAATAGGGTAATATACCAATTGTTACGTTCAAAAAATAATAAGACGTCACGGAGTCCTGTCTCAAATTTATACAGTTAGGTAATTTCGCCAACCCAAACGTTGAAATCAAACCTGCACATATGTGGTATAGGAACATACCCAACTGATATCGGTGCTGTAAAAGCCTCGCCTAGACTCCCGGGTTCTGTCAAAGTCTAATACCGACATCGGGGCTACATAGATCGATTACGGATCTGAATTTAGATTGTAACAGTATTATAGCTCTATAAAGTCTCGAGAACGGCTCAAAAGCCGGTTGAGATTTGGTAATTCGATTAGAACCTGAAATGACAGCAGGTGATGGTATTTGGCTATAGTATACTACTATGGGTACTTATAACTTAGGTATATATAAACTTGCGAGGTACATTGATCATATTTAAGATATATTTTCATGGTAGACTCCTCAATATGTGCTACAGGTGAAAATCAATGTGGAATCAGGATCAATCGAGCTATCACATTTTTCAGAATACTCATAAACTGCGCCAAAGGCCCTTGAAACATACCTCAGGAAAGTCTAGAGCGGGCAATTACCCAGGTACTTTCTAAAACAAACTTAGCACATGCACGTTGTTCTTAATACATTCATATCGAAGGCTCTCGAATCGGATTTCTATGTTGCAACGTTGAGATGCGGAGTACGGAAACGTAGATTAGCTTTGACCACTGTGCCATATTAAGAACATCAACGCTTTTAAGCCATTATCAATGAGGCGCGTAAGATGTTGCAGAGGTTCCTATGTCGGGAGGCAAACGGAGTATCAAACATACCAGGCAACTACAATGCGCAAGAAAGATAGACATAATTTATTATTAATATTGCCGCATCAATATGGTTTTAATGGTCGATTATAACCCCAAGCTTACCATAGAAATATATGTGCACATTCCTGCGCATGCAGGCATATTCGCATATCCCCGGATTCAAGTTTTGTGTCAATTTAATACGCTTTCGATGGGGGCCAATCAGGAACATCATGTCACTAATATATATTAAGAAGATCTCTTAAACCCATCAGGATTGAAGTAAAAAATCCATGTGATTGGATTACAGACCTAGAGTATCACAAAGGGTTGCAGGGCTGCCCATGAACCTCTCATGATTTACAACATATATATGGCATACTAGCATGCAATGCGTTCTTTGTAGCCTTCTAATTGTAAATATGTTTGTCATGAATTCACTTACGGGCTTGTTTGCTTAATGGCTTCGTTGATCTTGCAGGGGTATGCTCTTTTTTTGTTTTCATCGGCTGTAGGGCCACCAATTAGATCTGTCGCTATAGCAAGGTCGACCGGTCCCTGTGTTTAATTCTGGTTTAGGATCTCGGTCTATAAAGTCAAGATTTCTTAATTAGTACTAGCCGCGCAGTATTTATTAACATAGAGCCAATTAGTCATAGAGTATAACAGGCAGATACTTGCGCTCGCGCCAGAACTGGATGTTTAAAGGCTCTAAGCTGAATATGCATCATCTGATACATGAACACAAACGCGTATAGAATGACAAACTTTAAGACGTAGGAAGTTGCGCAGGGCTGCGCAACTACTTCAGAACTCAAATAAATCTGATAGGCTATCCTATGCAATATAGGGTTCCACATGGCGGGCAGCACGCACACCAAAAAGGAACAGCTTTGTCCGAATAGGCAGCACGGCCAAGTGGTCGTATTGTGACCGGTCATCAGCAAAAACGCCGAGGCTCGGATAGATCCGCCTACATACAGGAGGGAACCGAAATACTACGAGCTTTGCTTCGTGATACTCGCGCCACCAATAGCTCAGATTGCCTATTTTCTACGACAAGGGTACTAAGTTTGGGCATCGTTTCTTTTGTTAGGAATTCCTTTCATCCATTCCTAAAGGTCTCTGGGGGCCTTCATTACAAAGAATAGACAAAGTGTAAACAAAAAAAGAAGGGAAGGAAGGGCAGACATAACCCCAGGCCTTTCATTCCCCGCTCAGCCGATAAAAAAACTACTACAAAAAAGGAAGTAAAGCCGGGCGAAACCGAAAGCATCGTCAAGAGGAAAGCATAGCAAGCCTGAGTCGTCCCAGCAAGATTGGCAGATTTCCTTTCTGGTTGTTTTACCCTAGCCTAGCTAGTAATCAGGAATTCTAGGGACTGGCTATTTCATCCCCATTGCCCTGTCAGTTCTTGGTATTCTGACTTTTTCGAATTCCCGCCAATGGTAAAAGAACGAACTAGACTAAAAAACCACAAAGTGTTCGGTTCAATTTACGCGGTGACGATGCGAAGACTAAGCGTAGAGTGTTTTGTTAGTGGTTTCTTATTTGAGATACGTGCTGGAAGTAAAAGGATCATGACAAAACTTACGTATTCGTATGGCCCAAACCACCCTTCCATCCCTGTACAGCGATGACAACATCTCCCTTGGCGAACAGTCCCAATTTGACACCATCCTCAATACCCCACCTCAGACGCTTATCGACATCCTCCTGCCAGACAACAACGCTGAAGTCGGGCTTAGCTTCGGGGTACTGGAATGGGTATACACCACGGTACAGGTGAGCACGACGGGCGGCGGCGGCATTGCGTGTAACCATAAGAATTGGGCAAGTCGGACGGTACTTGGAGAGGAGGCGGGCGGTGTTACCACTACAAACTTCGCGTTAGATTACCGATATAAATGTACGGTGTGAAGAATTAGACTCACGAGGTTGAAAGAACGACGATAGCGGCTGCCTGTTGCTCCAAGGAGGCGTTGACAGCGGCGATAGCGCATGTTTCATTGGTCTCCGTGGGCCGGACAGTCAAGCTTCGAAGATCGTTGAACAGAGAAACATAATTGATGGCAGTTTCCGCAAGTAAGCAGGTCTCGTGCATCATTGTGACAGCAGCTTCCGGATAATTTCCTTTGGCAGTCTCGCCGCTAAGCATAACGCAATCCGCACCGTCGAGAACGGCATTTCCGACATCCGAGACTTCAGCACGAGTTGGACGGGGGTTGTATGTCATCGACTCAAGCATCTGAGTAGCACAGACGACTGGCTTTCCAGCAAGGTTGCACTTGGCGATCATCATCTTTTGGGCCATGAAGACCTGGGCTGGAGGAATTTCAATACCGAGGTCACCACGGGCAACCATGACACCGTCGGTTTCCTTGAGAATCTCGTCAAAGTTGTTGACACCTTGCTGGTTCTCAATCTTGGAGATGATCTGGATCTCCTTGCCCTCTTCGCCGAGAACCTCGCGGATGGCGCGAACATCATCGGCACGACGAATAAAGCTGGCAAAGATCATGTCGACGCCATTCTGGACACCAAACCTGAGATCTGCCTTATCCTTCTCAGAAAGGGCTGGAAGGTCGACATCGGTGCCGGGGAGGTTGACACCCTTCCTGGAAGAGATTTTGCCGTTGTTCAAGCACTCGCAGAGGATGTTCTGCTCATCAACGACCTTGAGGACCTTGAACGACAGTACACCATCGTCGACATATACAATACGACCTTCCTCGATCACTTTGGTGATATTCTTATAGTCGACATACCTAAAAGCCCCTGTTAGCTGTCGATCCGCGAGATACGTCTGACAATGGCGTGTCGTACATGTTCTTGTTGTCGGAAGCAGTCTTATATTGCTCATCGGTGGTAATGGTGATCTGATCGCCAGCAGAGATTGGGATATCGGCGTCACCGACAGTATTTCCTGTTCTAATCTCGGGTCCTTTCTATGGCATGGTTAGCCTTGCTCTCACAGTCCACCGGCCAGGGGGGAGATATCGTACGGTATCGAGAGCGACAGCCAGGGGGCGGCCAGGTTGTGTGCGTTCAGCCTCCTTAGCATTGTCGACGACGCTCTGGTGGTACTATTACGGTAGAAGATAAAGGTTAGATAGATCCCAGAACCTAGCGGGAGCGTGTGTAAACTATACCTCATAAGAGCCGTGAGAGAAGTTCATGCGAACGATGTTCAGACCACCTGTTTTGGGATCCCTGTTAGCCCCGCCATGCCCCCACTATTACCCAATCACTTCCAGAAACAGCATCGTCATCGATTTTGATCAAACGGTTTCGAGAAAGAACGGAAAACGTACATTTTCGCAAGGTGTTTATCTTCTCGACAGAGTTTGTCTTAGGGCCTAGTGAAGGGGGGGGATGAGGTAAGAACCCCGATGTCAGCAAATTACCCCTCTATAGCGAGTGGTCCCCGCAGAAATGAACGGCGATACTAACCAATGGTGCAAATGATCGAAGTTCTTCGGAAGTTCTTCTTGGGAACATGATTGATGTCCAGAGAGGAGACCCACTCATAGGATGTCTTCATATTGGAAAGAGCCATTTTGACGTGTTTTTCTTGACGTTAAATTGGCTGCCTCAAGCTACTGAATTATGGTTATTGGCGATGGCCTAGCAGTTGGAACGAGTATGAAAGAAGACAGAAGAATACTGGTGAGGGGCAATTGGCTAGTTTAAATAGAACGACTTGCGGGCAGGATGTCTGCAGCGAACGGTAGTTGTTTCCTTTTTTGTAGCGGATAAAGGAATGCTGTTATCGGCGATACTCTCAGAGGAGGTTGTGGAGGTTATGGTGGTGGTGCTGAGAGCAAAGTATGGTAGAGCTCACCCAAACCTAATCAATTCGGGCACCGAAAGTTGGTGGGGGCCGAACAGGCTGCAGGCCTGCCTGTCTCCCTCTTAGCCCTTTGACCACCACGAACGACGGCCTCAACCACCAACCACCGTCGATGGACACCGCACTCCCTTAGTCACGGACATGTCGAGGGTACACCCCCAGTGTCGACTTGAGGATTGATACCTGCGGCTGCGGAGCATAGCATGTAACTACTGGGTACTACTACCTAGGCCAGCCAGCACGGACCAGACCTGATCTTGCCCAATCAGTTCAGCCATTTCGTACGGGCTAATGATCGAACTGGGAAATCGCCTTCGAAATGGCAGGTCGACGCTCCGCTTTCTCCGCTGCTCAGGCTGCACGCCAAGTCCCTGGCTGAAGAAGCTATGACGACAGTCTATTTTTTCCCGGCCTCAACGGTACTATTTTGAACGAGTACAAAAGTCTTAGAGCATTAGTAACGCTCAACAATTGACTCGGTGCCGTTTAAATTTGGTGGTCCCCGGTCGTCGAGACGAGGCGAGGAATCCTAAGCTACGCGTGAGGAGCAAGGAGGACCCTGAAATTCTCAGGAGCAGGCGAATGGGAGTAACCCTTTTCGCGTCGTGCCGGCTCTGGCCAATCCGACACTTTGTGAATGCATCGCTATGATTATATACCTTCGGCCTTCATAATATTTATTTTTATTGGTATTTACGGTCGCCGAAGGCCTAACAGCGCGGATCTGATGGGAATGGACCATGCCGCATGCACAAGTACCAGTGTATAATATCGGCTTTGAGCGGGCCGTTTCCTGAACCTCGATCGAGGCGTCCGGAAAATCAGAAGCATGGCCGTCCAATTGCGATCAGAATATCCTTTTATGGCTATGCTATAGACGACCGACCGAGCTAGAAGAAAGTACTTGACACAAAATATTGAGTCTTTATGCTACTATATAAAAGAGACGGGGAGTTCTCGTAAAAACCTTACCCGGAAAGTCGAGCTTCATCGCCGACATCGCCGCACCAGCCACAGTATGCGCCACCCTGGCCGAAGTACCACGTGATCTGGCTGATCCGGAATCTGACAGAGCCCGGATTCTAAATCATATAGCTATAGCTACCTAGGTAAGTAGGTACCTAGATCCTCAGTAATACCAAGTAGCTAGAAATATAACCCTTAGTATAAGTATAGTCATTGATATATCTTTGAAACATCGGGTCTGTCGCCTGCTGTGTCCTTATAAGAGTTCGTAACCACCTGGGCATTTTAAAATTGAAACCTCTGTGGATATGATCCAGTTGATCAGAGCTCAGAACGAGAAAGCGAAAAAGAATAAGAGGATTTGTTTCGTTGATTTCCAACAAACCGCAAGCACAATTGGGCTCATATTAAATCCTTCAGCCTTGTCATTGTGGGCCTTTCGCCTAGGTGTACGGACGCCGGCGCGTCTTGCCTGGGACATCACGCATTTGCATTATAATGCGCTATTGCAAAACTGGAGGCCCGGCGCCAGGAAAGATATCTTATAAACACACAAGCTGGTAGGTATTAAATGATTATATCCCATAGAAATATCTAATGCTAATCCCCAGATACTGGCCTCCCACAGGGCCTTCAAATTCGATCTTCTCACAGTATTCTGTGATCAGGTTTGTACGGCATCAAGATACAACAAGGACAACACAATACAGTTATATCTGTAATCCTTATCTTCGGCAAAAAAAGCTCAGCGAAGCAACAAAATTATGTTCAAGAAGGCACTTAAAAGACTACATATAATTCGACAGTACGATGAGCATGAGGGCGAGGTCACCGCTTCTAGTTCGACATCTCATAAAAAGAACCCCTTTCAACAGAGTCCCTCGAATACGACGATTCCGCAAAAGTCTTCTTTTTTAAACTTACCCCTCGACATCTTCAATCTAATTATCCAATCACTTTCGTATAGCGATCTAATTTGTCTATCTTTGACTACAAAGCTTCTTCGTCATGTCTGCCCTCCTTCGGTGCCAGGGGATCCACCAGAGCCGCAATGTATAAGTCTGGCTTACAGCCGCTGCTTGTTCCCCAAACCCTCAGGCTTAAAGACCTACTCGACAGGTTGGGGTACTTGTTCCTACTGCTCTCAAAAACTTTGCCACCCTAGTTGCGAGTCTGCTCTGTTCTTAGATCACAGAACCGGGGTATTCTACCCCGCACCCCTTTATCCTTTCCACATAGCTGTGCCAGCCCCTACGGCTAGTTTCTCGGAAACCTCGGGCTGCCAAAAGCACTTTCTGCCAGGTCATACACCAACACCTTGGGATAACTCACCACCGGAAAATTTCGAGAAGCCAATGTACAAGACAATATGGTGTGAACATCACCGATGTCCTGTGTCTCTTATGAAAGATAACTACAACGAGGAGGACGTCCCAACTGGTGCCTATCGCTTTTACGGTGACTACTATGCAAGAGGGAACTGGGCACGAGCGAGGAATGGTACCCCAAAAAGACACCCCGAGCCCCCGTTCACGGTTCCACATACAAAATTTCTGGCAGGATATCGTAAAACGCCAATATTCACAAAGGAAGTCGAACACCATCGAATCCAAAGAGACCCACTGGAACAAATGGACAATGTCGTTAAATTTTATAAGTTAAACCTAAATAATGGCATCGACTCCGCCTTTGACCCCTACAGAGATCAGGACCCCATAGACGAAAAGTTCTTCTATGACACGCTCTGCCGCCACTGTTTCCTCCCGATTCGCCGCTTTGACCCTCTAGGCAATTTTTGGACACGACATACTTGCACCTGCATACCTCCCTTAAGATTCAGCTATGGAAAGCCTAAACCAAGCTACAGGCCAACATTGACAAAGCTCGGGTGTCACGACTGCGGCGTTGTAAGCGTCAAATTTACAATTATCGAAGCATTCACTCCAGCCCCAGCCTATGATTCTCATGTTCAATTTTTCCTCGTGCTTGCATCCGAAATGGAAATCAAAACTGTACGCATAATGCCCGGAAACCACACGATACAGCGTCTGACTCTATCCCGGCCCGAAAAGGCTCAACAAGCTCTTGAAATCGTTCGTTACGAACCAATACTCCCGCTCCGCCCAAGGCCAAAATGCGGATTTCAAGACCTGCCGATTCCTATTATTAACAGAATACTATTTTATATGCTGTACAATACTCGATATCGCAAACCGAGGTATATCCCGGAGGCACGCCGTCTAATATTCGAAGGTCGTCCACACTGGAATTGGCTAAACCACGCTAATATGCCTATCGGTACCTGCTCACAATGTAGAGGATTCAGGGAGCTTGATCAAGATATCCGAGCTCGTTCAACGTGGAGATGCACTCAGGACTGTAACTATGGATTTCATATGTTTATGACAAAGGGTGGTATTGGGGGCCTTTGATATTCAAAATCTCACAGATTTGTATTCTCCCGTTACAATCGAGGTCCGGGCACGAGACAATGCTCCAGTTGAAAAAGCAATCTGTTGAAATAAAGCGAGTTTATTTAGTCCCCGAATTTTCTATTGGGTAGCATCGATAAATGGCAGCCCAATCTTCCCTTGTATGATATTCAATGCTTCCAGGATCTAGCAACCACTGATTAGCCTCATCACCGCAATTAAGAATACGTGAACAGACCGACCTTTTCGTCATCGAACCTTCTCCCAACTAATTGCAAACTGATAGGTGCATCTTTATAATATTCAGGGTCCCCTAAACGCCTATTAGCACTCAAAAGAAAGCTGTCTCACTATACTTTAGGTTCATGCTCACATAGTCCCATATTCCACTTATCCTTCTCCCCTGCACCTTGACCACGTGCATATGCCCAATCCCCTTTATCCTGTTCTCCGACCCTTCCAACAGGAAATACAACCGCTGGGTAGTCCACCAAGTTCCAAAAGCTGGTGTAACCCCAGTACTTAGCCGTTCCCAATCTTGACGCCACACCCGGTCCGACAGGACACAATAAACAATCAATCCCACTCTCATTCCACCTCGCCACGAACTCTCTTCTAAAGTCGTCCCGTTCTAGTGTTAGCCCCCACAAATCGTTCATCGTGTGTCCTGGCGGTTTCGGGACTTTTGGTTGCGTCAAGATCCATTCCGATAATGGCAGGACTGGCTCGCTAGTTTCAGCCATTGCTGCTCGTTCTTCTTTGCCTCCGTCTGCAAAATACAATGCTGACTATGATATCTCAGTACTGCTTTCGATAGTGGAAATAGAGAGAGACGAAACCTACGATGATATCCCATGCTCTTGCGGCTTGCGTTTCTTTCCACTCAATGATCTCGAACTCTTCCTTCCACTCTCGTAATTTCTTTACGACTTCGCCGATAGCCCTCAATACAGGCGGATGGGGCATAACGACGCCATCCCACTTCATCACGCCGATTTTTATTTTCTTTGTTCTGCCTGTGATCGCATTAAGTGGGAAATATGACTCCTCACGCCAAGGGATTGGTACGAGCATTGGATCCGAAAGCCAGGGCTTTGAGCCGATGGCCACAGACATGAAAAGCGAGAGGGCCGGGAGGTGGGTGGATAGCGGCCCTACAACTGGGACGATATGTTCCTCGCCTTGCATCGTGGCTGACTGGCTGCCTGTTCATGATCATTAAACCTACTATGGGTCTTGGGTCCACATAAATGTCTTCTCATATATCACTCACCCATTGGCAACCGATAGCTAGTTGGACGCAGACCATAGACACCTAAATGATGAAATCTGAATCAGTTTCGTTACGTCCCAAGTTGAGCTCCGAATTGATGGATAGCCAAATACCGTTACTAGCAGCAGGGCTTCTGATGCTGCCCCCAATATCTGTTCCGACTCCTAAACAGCTTCCTCTCATTCCAATTAACGCCCCTTCACCGCCACTGCTCCCCCCGCTACTCAGATTTCTATTGAAACCACTGACGGTAACTCCATATAGGTTACTTGAAGTCTCCAGGTGCATCAACGTCTGTGGCTCCGTTGTTCGCACATAAAATACACACCCGGCGTCATATAAAGGTTTTAAGATATCAGCGGTTTCAAAGGCTATGTTGCCAACCCAGCCGCAGAAACCGGCGTTCAAATCATGACCCTTGAGACCCAGGTGTTCCTTTATGGAAATAGGGAGGCCGTGAAGAGGCCCTAAGGGCTTTTTGTGGGTTTTGAGATGGGCATCCAACTCTTCGGCCCGGGCTATGGCGAGGGTTGGAAGAAGCTCAGTTGTGCAGTTTGTCTGAATACAGAATTAATTCCCCAACTCCCAATAAAATAGTGAAGTGTTTAACGTACAAGTTTCTGAGCTATAGCGGCGCGTTTTAAAAACGCCCTGGTAACATCAACGGCAGTGTACGTGCTTCTCGCTAACTGCGCCAGTAAAGCTACAGGACTTGCTTCGGTGATTTCGATTTCCCGAGGCGTTAGATAGTATTGACATGTTTTGTAGACATTGAGCGGCAGCTTTGAAGGATCGCCGAAGTCTGGAATTTTGATTGGGTCTGGGAGATTAGCGAGTGCTTCGATAGTGCTTTCACGGTGGGCTTGCCGTTCGGCGGCGATTTCCTGCCATGGCGCCATTATATTTTTCAATGATGATGTAGTTAGAGCAGGGAAATTATTAAGCTTATAATTTTTCAAATTTTATAGCCTGGAGAGGATTGGACTATATAGTCCAAACACGATGTTAAATTTATAAAGATATACTTGGGTCCGATAGCTGGTTGGAGACTGCGAATTGGAGAACGGCGGGGCAGAGACAATTCGTGAAAACGCGAACGCCACAGTCGTGCGCAGTTGTTAGGCCGCAATACATGCATGCGTAGCATGCATTCGGCCTATAGCCTAGCCTTATCGGCGCAGCTAGCTTATCATCGTACTTGCGATAAAGAAGTGTCCAAGCTCGGTTGCTGACTGTTTCACAGCATCCAGAAAGGTAAGGTGGTATCTTGAAGCCAAGATATTTATTCTCTAAGGTCATGATATCATATTCGTGAAGCAAAACAGTTACCGTCGACGTTTGAGGAGATGTGCAGGTCCGCCCGTATCCGCTTATGATATATGTGACCAATTATTAGCTCGACCGCAACAAATTTCGAGTTGACACTTGATAGTTTACAGTCCGTAACGTACCGCAAAACTGATAGCTGATATCATGATTAGTATAGGCTGCATTGTCAGTTTATTTCAAAATTTCTACTCCCGCATCGGGCAACGGCGGTTCGAAACAAAATCAAATTTCTGTCTGTACATATACATAAGTACCTACTAAGTCTTTGCGTAGGAATTCTTACTATTACAAGCCTTTGAGTAGTGGGGGCATAGACAATGGTACCGAAGTACCGACATTGAAACTAATATATTGAGCAAGCTAGCCCCTCGTATCCCAGTATATCTCATTGATGCACCAAACGGGGGCTGACATTCGATTAACTGAGGCAGCGTTCGAATTTTTTACCAAGTAAAGTATCCAATGCGGGGCATATATTTACCCTCCAGAACGCGAACATTAGTCACACGCGCGCGTTGGAGAATTTGCGCTGCCGAACCAAATCTGTATGGGTGGTAGCTTAGATCCAACGAGAACAACTTAGATGGGAACTCGGAGATTCATTCGCTTGAAGGTATCCGCAACAGGTAATATAGATGGCGCTATCAGTTCGTGGGCCGCAATTGAACTCGCCAACTCGGAGAGGAGTTCTGGAGGTGGTGTATCAAAGGGGAACATCATGCATTACCAGGCTGTATACGTAAGCTATGTGAGCGCAAACTGATGCTCAGCGAACGCCGCGGATCACATGGCAATTTTATCTTAGCTAAGCTACCCATGGAGGCCATACTTGGAACCCATGCGTTTGACAAACTGAGAAGAAACTGCTGAGTTCTAACTAATACTGCGGGATCCGATAACCCTGTCGCAATTGGCCTGGTGGGGTGAATCAGTGCCGCAACACACGAAATCCAACGTGGTCTGGTGAATCCAACCCAATATCAGGGGCTAGCACCGCACGCACCCGAGTGAATGGTGCAAACTGGCACAATTACTAGAAGCTTTAGAACCTCTTAAATCGTGGCTTATAAACTTTAGATAAATTTTAGGACTAACCGGTTTGTCCACGACGAAATAAAGAATACAATCGCGTATCCCGCATGCTATCTAAGCTCTTTGTCCGTTCAGTCGTAGTGCTAGCTGTAACAAGGCGCGAATATATTGGCTGTTACAGATTCCATTTCGCCCTAGTTTTAATTCCGGTGGGTTCTGTCGTTAGGGCCCGGGAAGGCCGGACCCTGCGCCTTTATTCTGGGCAGTCATACACTGGGTTCTTTCAATCATAAGGTTTCTAGTTTTACACTTTCCTTTCACATTGAATACCCCCGTCGTACTGAAAAAATGTTATTTTCTTTCCCATACCATACCATACATCGCACCTATGCTATTTATATTTTGTCTTTTGAGTTCTGCTGCGTAGATACATGTGGCATAATCCCCTAATGTTTTGTTGTGAAGGTAAAAGTATCTATATAAGATGATAGGCTGTGGCATAGCTTTTATGCACCAAAGCTTTTGTTCTCGATTGAATCACAACTTGTATGAATCCGGGATATCCTCAAACTCAACCTTTTGATCCTTAGACTTGGCAGCCTCTTGAAGCAATTCCTTGTCTTCCTTGCTAACCTTCTCATCCTTGAGTTTTTCAATATCATCCTCGTCAAATTCTTCTCCGCCGATAGCTGCTTCAATCTCCTCCGGAGTTGGCTTCTCTGTAGCCTCTGCGGCCTTAGGGCCAACTTTATTGGCATCATCATTCGCAGGGTCTGCCTCAACTTCAGAACTGTCGTCTTCATCTTCGTCGTCGTCATCCTTGCCATCTTCAGGGACTTCTTCATCAAAAATTTCTTCTTCGAACACAGTAACGGTGGACGTCTTAGCTGGCGGGAGCTTGACAGTCTCGGTGATAGTAACGACACCCCCTTTGGCGACCGAAGTGGTTTTCCGAACCTTACCCTGGGTAAGGACAATGACCGTAGCCCTAGTAACAGTGACAACCCTAATCCTAGGAGGGGCAACCTTGGTAGGCTTGGGCGCTGGAACCCTGATAAACTTGGTGACGGGCACTCGAACTGTCTTTTGTTTGGTTATGTATTTTTTCTTCGTGATTACCTTTGTGCTCACGACCTTCTTCGTTCCAACCTTCTTGGTAACGACCTTCCTACTAGGTATAAACTGCTTAATGGGAACACAACCGCCAAATGGTCCGTTCCTATCCAAGGAGTTAGTAACGTGAACAAAATAATGTAGCCTCGAAGCTTTCGGGCCCTTCCAAGAACGGAGCAGGATACTCACGCGGCGTTATTTTCACAGCGGACCAGGCAGACGTTTTCAATACGGCCGTTGGCTCCGTACTTCCCATGGCAGTTCAAGCGCTTTGGCATTGCAATCGAAACCCAGCATGTTTTACCAATTCCTGGCCAGTTGAAACTAGAACTTTGGTCGCCTGGACAGTTTTTGATTACTTGTAGAGGTGCCGTCCAGGTAGCTCCGTTGCCCTTATAGTCGATCTTGCATTTGAATGGACCACCGCCGTCGAGATTTACTTGGTACTACATACTGAATTTAGCTCAGATGATCATGAAGAGGCTTTTGTTTTCTTTATTGTGGGCAAGTGGTGGGGGGTTTAATTTTGAAGATATGATGGAGGTTATCAGCTCAAAGGCTGCTATTGAGATAGATCTGACTTACTACAAGGATGTGTAGTTTCCCTCCGGCTGTCACCTGAGGAATGCCGGTCTTGAGCCCCTTCCTTCCAGTTGCCAGGCAGCTTCTGGTCACTCCTCTAGTTTCTTGAAAAGCCAGGTAATCGACGCTGCTCTTCACATTTATAAAAGCAGCAGCCGGAGTAACATCGTTGAAGAGCCAAGATCCCTTCTCCTTCCATCTAGTTTTCATATTTTTCTCGTACCAGACAGCACTGGTCTGAGCCGAGCAACCGCACCCATAAGGGCGGTATTTTTTGTTCCAGGCGGTGTGAACGACTCTGTCATCGAAAACTGCGATATCTCGCTGGTGAGGCAACAGGTGTGTACCTTTACGGGGCGTAAATGGGCCGAATCCGAGGCCGTGGCCACGAATTGCTGGCTTGGCGTTTCCGTAGGCGTCAATAAAGACGCAATGGGCGGATGTAACGTCAATGATACCGACAAGAGCGACTGTGATAGATGTCAAAAGAGTGGAGAAATGCATCTTAAAAGATTGTCTCGGTTCTGATCCGGAAAATTCAATAAATGACTGACAATACAAATGACAGAAAGGATCGTACTGAGGGGTTGAATGAATGGATAGAAGATCAGGTGGACTTCAGTGGATGGGGTGGTAGAAAAAAATATTCTCTGTCATGTCAGCAATCATGAAGGTTTATATATTATTTAAACTCGAGTCGTCGCTACCATTCCAGTGCCCTTCATATATCCACCTCCTCACCTAATATCATTATCCATAGATGCATAGATGGTTCGATCGTTGAAGTATCGCCTAAAGTTAACAATCAGGTTCATAGTACCCATTTCAATCCAATGTCGGCGGAGAAACGAGAATCAAAGACTATAATATCTCTATTCAGACAAGGTGAGAGCGATCGGAAACCAAGTTGATAATAAGGGCGGGTCTAAGCTCAGTAGAAAGGATGTATCCGGGAACTTACGTGTACACATAAAAAAGCGACATGGAGTTTTCCAGATAAATATACTCGAATGCGAAGATAATTTCTTTGTTCCAAAGTATTGTCACATTTTTAAATAGGGACTACAACAAAAGGGCCGGATTATAGGAAATAGGCTGCGTAGGAAGCAAGGTCTGAAGGTTAAACATACCGGAACCTGGATACCTATTGAGTTATCGTAGATAGGTGCACAGACATCTTCTACAGAACATCATTCATTTAATGTATTAGAATCGCCTCATTACGAGATTGGATGTATTTGAATCTCGTGTCTATATTTAAAATGGGCAAGTCTTGAAATCACACAAGTAGTATGGAGGCGCTCACGCTCATTGAATCCTAAGGATTCTGTCCAGATTCCGCATTGTACAGGGCGTGGACGTAAAATAAGATTTTCGAGCCTTCAAACCAGCCTTTTTGCTTTTCAAAATTTTATTTTATCGGTCTTCTTTTTTTTAATTGTATCTGCAGATTTCATTTTCAGGATTTCCTTTATTATTGTTTTTTTTTAAGCTTTTGAAATTTAGCTTGGTAGACCATACCTGATCAACTAGCTTCAAGAAGCTAAGTTCCATGCTACTTAGCATGCTACTTTCCCTGATTACGAGGACTAAGACAACGTAAGCTCAGACACCCATTTTCACTCTAGATCTAGCCACGATTAGTTGCAATCATCTCATCTTTATATTAGCCTCGTACCCGTATTTATACTCTCTACTTGTCAACCAGAAATGTTTTTCCAAAGATTGGAACTAGGTAAAGGTAGTATTCTAGCTAGTAGTGATAAATACTTCACCTATCTGCCACACTTTAGCAACACCAATTTGGTTATGCTTGATGATTGTGATTCGTTGGGCCGCGCCCTAGAGATATCCAAGGAGGATGGATTTTGCAAATGTGCATGCGCGCATCGGAAGTATGTAAAGTTGTGTCGTATCATTCAATTGGCTACTGGCTATCAGTGCGGTGTCTCACGATGATGCAGGGTACTTTTGTGCAACTAGTGCACATGCTCATGCAGCAGAGTGGGTCAACGCACAAATTCAACACCACTAATACCAAACGAGGAGCTTGAGAGGCCCATATGGCTCGGTTAGGAATTCCAAAATCTCTGACAATAATCCGATCTTTGGTTGCTCTGGCTATAGTAGGCCATTAAACTCGAAGAGATGTTGGAGAAGCTTAGAATAGATGGAGTTGGAAGATTCTAACACGGCATAACTTAGCGGGGGTCATAGCCTAGCTGCAAGATATTCCAATAGACACTGGAAATGCACAAAGTAAGGTCTTGCATAAACTAGGCATCTTAATGCAATACACTAACTTTCGGAACCCCAGCATATAAGCGACGGTTTTCTTTTGCGTGGGGGCGGCGACGAGTGCGATGCACATGATGATACGTATTGTATGGGATTTCTGAAAATTACGGATGCGAGATTCGACATAAACATGCTGGTACTTATCAAACGAATGGAAGAGGCTAGCTATGGTAGAGTCGGGCCCCGCAACAAATTGCCTGGTTGGCCTGCATGCACAGTATGAAGTGAATCCATTCGCGCCAGTACTAGAGTTATCGATAATTATCTATGAAGTACTTGGCTCCCAGGATTCTGTACCTTCCGTGTGTGCAGGCGTTTTCCCCTATTTCCTTGTCTTGGGTTTTCACATATTTTGTTTTTGCTGTTCATACACCTCACGGCCTACAACAAGGTGGCTTCTCGGCGACAGTCGACTCAACCGGCCACCGGGATTAGTGAGTAGGTTATGGACGTCCGGACGCGAACTTCGATGGAAATATTTTGATGAACTTGATGGCCTGAGAATACTGGCTTTAGAATTACAGGTGATTCTGTTCTCCTACGTTATGTATGGATGCCGGTTCCTAAAAACGAAATTTCTCTAAGTATCACGGCTCGTATCTCGTCATTTATTTTACTTACGGATTCTTAGATATCGGCTATTGTCGGCCAGAATCGTGATTAACACATCGAACTAATACACCCGCATGGCTCTGATGATCAGTGTCTGAGCGTAAGATACGTATTCAGCATAGGTGGTTCAAGTCAGAAACCAACCCGCTTTGTCGTCCTAGGTCGCTATTCGATTTCAATTTAGCTAAGATTGTAGGGAAATAAGATGCAAGCAACGCCAACTCGAAAGATATCAAGCTTAGATGCATGGCCATAGCGCTATCTAGATCACATATGGCATCGAAAGAACCTTCATTGAACTATTAATCTAGTCATACTCAGATCAAAATAGCATCGCACTCGTGTCTTCAAAAACCAGAGCTTAACTAAGCCCACATAGATGTTGCTCCTTTTTTCGCCTGGAAATGGTTGGTATTGAAGGTTGTATATACCTTGGCGAGCTAGTTGGGTTTAATTCCAGCACTCATGTCGGCTAAATAATTTTTAGTTCCGGCTTTGCAGATTGGTGGTGTCTGTAATTCGGCTCGTGCTGTCCAAGAGAGCGCGCTCGAGCCTTAAATCGGTTCATCAAGCCCCAGATGAATTTACCACTGAAATTTTAAGGTAGGTACTGTCGCACATGTCTAAAATTGAAGGAATACGATGGTTGTAGCCGAGGATGAACAGGCTCGTTCGATATATCTGTTGGCGCTTCCTCAGGGTACCCAAATTAGGAGTTCCTTCAACGGTACTAGTGCCATGCATTGTCTAGTAGTACTTTATAATTTACCATGAAGCTATCAATGGGATGCTATGTTATAAGTTTTAGGTAAGTATAATATATAAAACAGCCACCAGCAAAGTATGAAAAGGTACGCATCCAGATAGTCAATGATATAAGTTGGGCATCTGAAGCATTTCGACTCCCAAACCATCGTTGCTGCTACACATCAGCCGAGACAAAACAAGCCACACCTTATATCGCAATTACTTCAATACCTATGTACTTAGACCCTTAGTTAGGGCCTTAATCATATGCAAGGGTCACTATGTAGTTACTTACTGAAGTATTCATTCATATAGGCAACCTAAAGCCTAGCGGTAAAAAAGTCCAACAAAGTTAAAGCAGCTACCTTTCTCACCGCCTCGCAAGTGCTGCTTCGATGCTAAGTACCTAAACAGTTTTAAAGCAGATAATTCAATATTGCAATACCACTATATTTCAGAGCTCTCAAACCACGGAATACTATTGGAGTACTTCGTTGATATCATAATTCGATTCGAAAATTATATAGACAGTAATCCAAACTATATCCATAAAGTAGTTTTGTACGAGACTATCCATAAAAAACGTTTGTGAAAATCGCAACCAACGCATGTACATATGTCATAAAGAAGTTGATTAGTGCACACGGAGAGGGAATATACACTTATTGCAGCCCCGACGAAGGTTTAGTGGGGGAAAATACCGCGGTTTCGCCAATCGCTTAAAAAGACTAAGTAGACAGGCTTACTGCGTAAGAAAGCTGGGATGTCAGGCTAGGTGGACGCGTGGGCGAGGCTATAGCCCAGCGTGACATTTGGGTTGCTAAAAGCCGACTTTCACTTTTTTTTCTTCTTTCCTCCCTCGCTTGATTAAATGGCTAAATTTCTATAGCTATATATCGTTTAAAACAAATAGAATGGCAAGGCTGTTGTGAGGAGGTGGTATCTACGATAGGGGAGTCTAGCTGTTAAACGCTACTCTGGATTGAAAAATATTTGTATCAGAGAGAGTAAACGTAAACTGCCACTCCATAGGTTTATATTAAAGATACGGCTACCTTATATCCATACTGGAAAAGTCCTGCTGCTCTGCTGAGAAGAATTACTAAGCCTTGGTGGGAAAGCACGTATTTGTTGCATTTGTGAAAACAACACATTTTGGAATTACGGGTTTCTACTGGGACGTGGTCTCGTTGGCTGGGACGGCTGTACTTAAACTCGATCGAGTACTATCAGATCTATACCTATAACTGGTAGTAAGCTTGGAGAAATAATCTATCAAAAACGTCGAGAAATATTACATTTTTTCGAATTTTTACTAGCAATTTCTTGGTGTAGAGCGATACGGGCACAGAACCCGACTTATCAGTTGGGCACAAACTTGCCCCCGCGTTTTATGTTCTTTCCAGAAAGTCGACGATACATATATATATATTATATTCCTTCTATATTCTTCTGTTTACTCGTTATAGCTATGGCGCTTATTCTTTTATTCATATTCTCAGTGTACTATTTTTGTTATTTATATATAATCCAGCTCATTCATTTATCCTTAGCCAATGTGGAATTGCTATTCTCTGGGCTCTGAGCTGTTCATTTCATCTTCTAAATTGATGGGCTAGCTCTCTAGCTAGTACTCTCGTGGAGACTATTCTATAGTCTCACAATATGCATATGCTGGAGATCAGTTAATTAGGTATAGTGAGACGGACAGGCCTTTAGCTTAACAGCTAAAACACACATCTGACCAAATTGACTCTGTTGAGCCGAAAGCTGTCCACGTTATTATACTCGAACTGATCTCCGCTATGTGGTTGAAGTTTTTAAAATCAATGATATTGAAGAGCTCAAAGTGGTGAGTCTTCTAAAAATAATCTAGGGAGATCTTCTAGGGTTCTTTATTTTTGTATTCTATTTTTAAGTCAATGTTGGTGGTTTCGTACAATCTTCTTTCCCGCAGTCCAGCTGTATCTACGACCGCTTTGCCTATACCTGAACTAACTGACGGGTAGCATGCGCGAATACATGAGACAAATTATTTATCACCCGCTTCTTTGGATTGAATTCCGTGCCCAAGTCGCTCTTCTTCAGCGGCAAGGGCGTCGGTACCTTCTGTAGACTGAGTAGAGCGTTTCCTCACCTCCTCCTCGGCAGCAATGGCTACTGTTCCAGCCATAGCCTCAGCACGACGCCTGTTTCTGTAGTAGGTATTCTCCTTGTAGTTGTTGTGACCAACATTGTAACCAGGATCGCCCTTTGGTGGTATCGGTTCCGGAGTCTTTGGTTCAACTTTGATTGGGATAGGCTTAGGCTTCGCTGCCTCTGGATACATAACCTGGAATGGCACGCAGCCTCCAAAAGGTCCGTTGGGTGCGTAGTTTTCGCACCGCAAAATGCAAACGTTTTTAAACTTGCCGTATGTGGCTTGACATTTTATATTCGAGGGAAGGTTAACCCTGATAATTGACTGCTTGTTGTTCGTCCATGGATAAATACTGGCCTTTCCATGTTCGCCCGGTGGTTGCCTCACTGGGATTACCCAATCAGCGAAGTTTTGGCCAGTACCAGTTTCGTCAATTCGGCATCTAAAATCAAATAATCCCAAAGTTAGAGGTTTAGGTGCATCTTGGTTGAGAAATTAATAATTAAACTTAGTCAACTAGCTGACCTGAAAGGCCCCGCTCCGTCATCATTAACTTGGTAAGTCTTAGTAAGATAGATTAGCACGGAGACAGCCGCTATATCATATAATGGTTTAACTCACTGCAATTTCAACCCAACCACCAGGTGTTGACAATGCCATTCTGTCTAATTGACGAGATTTACGTTAGTACTTCTCTCGCACAAAGGTATCAGAAGTTCCGGGAGCATTTTCAAATGATTCATCGCTTACTTTCAGCTACCTCCTTCATTATGGCCGATTTCGTCTGAATATAGGCATTCCCGTGGACGGGGGCCATGAATACATGGTAGTTTCTATGTTTCCAGAGCTCACCCCAGTTTTTAGCGAGGGACGGTGGTGCAGCTCTATTTGGATCAATGGAGTATGCGTAATCGTAGGTTGTTTGCAAGCTTGCGCCACAGCCTTGACTCATCCATCGACGTGGCTTCCCTACATGAGGACTGGGCGCCCACGCCGGGACTACCGGGTCGCTATAAACGATGACGTCCCATTGCCCAGGCCATTGATCGTGGCCGTAATTCTTTGGCGGATAGTTGTAAAGATGACCGAGGCAGCCTCCCCCGACCTTATGGTTATAGTTCCCCCAAGATTGCAGAAAACGAACGTGGGCAGAAACCTGCGTGACACCGGCTAAGATAGCTACGGCACTTGCAGCAGAGATCTTGAACTCGATCATGGTAAAAGAGGAAATCAACGAAAGTGGGTTTTATGCCGTAGAGGCTATAAAGTTGGCTTAAGGAATGGCTGGAGGAACGGGTGCTGTGATCAACGATAGTGATGGAGGAAAGAAAGAACCAAAGAAGACCACAGCAGGGCGGGAAACCTGGCCTTTAAATGGTTTATGAGATTTTGGAACTCCTACATCCATCGGTCTTCAATTGGACTCAAATCAACCTTCCTCGCGATAGAATGTTGTGTCCGAACACGGTCACCGCCTCGGACCCAGCTGTTCGCAAAATCATAATATGATATGAACCGTTCTACAAGAGGGAAAAGCAAACTACGTATACTCATTATGAAGTACCCCACCCGAAGCACTTAAGCACTTGTACACCGATGCCCCAGTATCCGAGTTTACATCCTGATATCCTAGTCTTGGCAGCGGGATGAAGTACAAAATTATTACATAGGTATATCAGTACCTATGCCCCAAAAGGCTTGGTGCGGATATGCCTAAATAGACGTTCCAATTATAATATTATGGGCAATTATATAGGCAACTCCATGCACTAACTACTTACCCAGGTATTTGTCACCCCATAAAAATTAACCGAATTTATGATATAGGATTCGTAACCAAAAGGATGTGAAGATCACAGCATCCTAGATCCCAGAATATATATTCATGCCATGTATCAAAATAGGTAGTCCCCAACTGCTGTTTCGCAAGCGACTGCAAATTATGCCCTTGCAACCCGCGATAGTGTGATCCTTTTATCCGTTCCTCGCGTCTTTTTAAATTATAGATCTAGAATATCGGTTATTAGTACCTCAGTACGTAGATATATGTGTGTGCGCTCACCGCAGTCGAATCTTGTTGCATTTTTCTCCTGCGAACAATAATTATACCACCAGTAGTAGGTTGAAGCGACCCTGCAGAACGTTTCTCGTTTCCGCTCGACGCCACGCCGACAATGGAAACTCGTGTGAGATTTGACCGCAGCAACCATTCATAAATTCCCATAATATAATAATACATATTTTAAACTTTTTAATATATTTTTTCTTGCTTATTTTGGTCCCAGGTTTTTGGGGCCCGGGGGCAGCTACCAATCCCGCACCGTCTGTGCCACAACCCTGATGCCCTCGAGAACCAAACCAGGAACCAGCAGCCGAACGCGATATATATGATCGCCAAATTATGTCCTCAACTAAGCAACTATAAGTTGTTACGGTTCTATTCGCTACGAAAACTTTCGATCACTAACTCCATCTTGTGTGACCGATTCGCGAGTCGCTTAAACTACTCCATGACGGTATCAAATATTATAGCCAGGCTTAATCCTGGAAACTTAAATCTAGATTAGTTGTTAACAAATTGGCTGCATTGTAACGGTCTAGGCATGCGCGCTAGCGTACAGATATGTGGCCCTGGAGATCATGAGGGCAGAGCTATAGAGCCTATACCCGGATATCTATTTCCGACAAGGAACCGAAAGGGATCTCTGATTAAGCGAGAGATACGATTAAAGCTTAGCCTTAAGATATTTGCATATGACCAACGAGACCACATATGACCCCACTTGGAAATTTCCAAAACTGGTATATTGAAGGTGCCGATAATGCCGACAGTATATGCTGTTGGCAACACACAAATCGATCTGTATCATATATGAGCTGTCTCGGTACATTTATAATTATTTGCGATCATTCTAAATATATACTTGGTAATGATTATGCATATTGGTAGTATAGGGTAGTATAAATACGAGTGTTCAAGGTTGTATTGAAGTCAAAGGACGACCGCATCTAACGTCGATCACGATATTTACTCTTTTCGTTCCCGACTCTATCCGCTATGTGGGTATGCGAATAAACCGGGTGTGTTAAACCCATGAACGTGCCACAAACTAGTGCGGTATCAATATATTTGTACTGCATGTAATACTATCTATACTATAGGTGGGTCACGAAAATGCAAAAGACTACTGATTTCCCAAAGCGACAATCGCGACCTACCTCATGAATCTTATCAAATATCGGTGGTGAACGTTCATTGGACTAGAGCTGGCGTAATGGTTATACTTAACTGTAATGGTGCGTACTTTCGGTTTAGGATGGACAAAATGATTACAATATGTTTGGACCTTCACATTTAAAGATTTTAGAGGTTACGAACCATAAAGATCGGATATCTACCGGCTTCTTGGGGAAAAGTAGTAGAAATTCATAGGATTTGCAAACGCAGAAAGATAGATAAAGATCCAAGAGAGGATTTGCGATTAGGTAATGGCAATAGCGACGATAGTGTTGGGTAAGGGAAGGACTACAGCACCACCGCATAAATGCCAGAACAAGAAAGAAACCCCGAAGATACGAAATAGAATGGGCTGTTTTAAAGCGAAGCCTTGTTACATGTATGTTGCGTTTTTTGATCTAACCTAGGCGCTGCCTCGGTTTACAATGCTAGGACTCGGCACAGTGGACATGGTAGTTTTACTCCCCGAAGTCCTTATCAGCATGGCTGTGGAACTAACGGTAGAAGTAAAATTTTACTTGTGTGAAGATTGTTATTGTAGCTGATCATGATATAATACAGCATAAGCAATCATTAGAATCTGGACGCTCCTGACCCGCACCAGCTCGATTATTCGCGAGTCTTTCAGGGGAAGCAGGACGTTCCGATTGCCCCCTTGGCCTCCCACCAGCTCTAGAGTGTATTTGTCTCGCTGAATTGGGGGGGTATGATATGGGTGGCCGCGATTGGTGGTGAGCTTGGTGGGATAGGTTAGATTGGGATCCTGGGTTAGATCTACCGGGGCGATTTATTGGTAACCGAGAATTTCGGTGTTGAATATGGTGAGCGGGGGACGCCGTACTGGCTCTTAGATTAGTGGGTCTGCTAGATGTAGCAGTTGGATGTCGAGTCTGGGTTCGATGGGCTGAAATCGACGGTGTAGATTCGTCCTTTGTTTCATCATGCAATTGGGACTCGCCCCATCTTATGTTGTAATCGGAATTGAACCGAATATGTGCCCTCCGATGTGTTCCCCGTCTACGCATCTCGTCATTTTTAAGCTGGACCGAGATATAGGGGCCTCCGGGATCAGCTCTGTTGACTCCACTATTTGTTCCGAGAGCAAAATAAATACTTGGTTAGCCAAAATATTCTTAATTAAGTCTTTCAAGATTTCATGATCATTTTCTATTGGGGCCTTTGACAGCTATGCATATAGTATTATCGTTTGAAAGACGAAATTGATTCTAGGTTCTGGAATCACGAACCGAACAAACCCTGAGACAAACGTAGTATGCCTCCTAACAACTCCTTCCTGCCTGCAGTAAGCCCTTATGAGTTTGTTGAGCCTTTCCCTTTCCTTCGATTCATCGGCTCCCCTTGCGGGGTGCGTCCATTGGATGTGTAGATTACTGTGATGGCGACGCATATTTTTTATTCTCGTGTAGGATATCTAAGGGACGTGACTGCTTAAATTATGAGAACCGAGTCGAGTGGCGTTCATACAATAAAATTAGTTCTGAGATACGCTGAATTGCTAACTTCCAGGGGAGCGCTATATATATCCCAGAAGCCGTACGTGAGTTTGTCGTTTGGTTTGTTAGGGCCTAGCTTATAATGGTATATTATTGACGGAACTAAGATATCGATAGAGATGGTACTGACCTGCGATGCACTGCGAGTCATGAAGGAGTTGCAGTTGCTCTGCTCTATTAAGTGGGTGATGACGCATGCCCAAAATTGCAGTGCGAATATTTCATTACATGCTAGGAGGCTCAGCTGCGGCTGACTCACGCCTTATCTTCAAGTTGGTATCCTACTGAGGATAGATTGCAACTTGTTCGATGCTACATCGACTCGGCTCGGGTTTTTGTGGCCAACCACTCGCAATTGTGATATTTCCAACATTTGCGTGGCCAACGGGGAAACTAGCTAACTCACCTATTATAATTTGCTAACGATAAAATATAAGGACTAAAATTCGAAAGAAATGAATTTCTTGTTTGATTTGAGTTGAGACGTCTCATTCTTTCTCGGCACTTAAGCGTAGACAGGAGAACTAGAGAAGCGAGCACCTGGCGGCTGCAAGATATGGAGCTCGATTAATTAGGTGAATGGCGACCTGCCGCTTAGTTATAGCTTGTACACCTATTCGATATTCCCCATTACACGTATGTAAACATTGAATGTACAAATTGGAAATCACCACGCAGCTAATCTAGATCTAACTATATTACCAGTGGCTATGTGCTACACATATGCGCGTCGGCAGATCTGCTATGCTTAAATAACTTAGAGTCAACAAATATGTATATAAATTATAAATAATCTACATCAATACGCCGAAACCTCTAGTTGAGGGCAGTGAGGCTCAGCAGCCGCGCACTCCTGGCCAGACTCGACAGCATGCAGGCCGGAGAAGCGAATGACACTTGCTCGCACAACACAAACATATTAGTAAGGTCTTTACACAAACTAGGTATGACAACTGAGACGCCCGCCCCGGAAGTAACCGCCTGCCGCTGGAAATAATTAAAGCATATTTTGTATTGTACTGATTAATTATATGCCTTAAAATATATGAAAATGCCTAATGTTGAACCTTAATAGAACCAAGCCTTATCAAACAGAGAAATTCGTGTTTGAAAGCTCTTAGAACTCCACCCCAACGTGATACGATGCCGCAGCGAGCCAAACGATAAATACTCTGCTGTATAAACACAGAGTCCATTGCCCCAGGTTCCCATGGCGGAGTGTAGATTCTAGCAGTTTTCATCGCTGATGTATACAACTAGGTAACTAGGTAGGTAGGTATATCCATTATTATCGATCCATCAAATTGCGATTGATGTAGCTGCCAAAGGAAGTAAAACTTGGATATATATGTTCAATCCTCCTGAACTCTTTTTAAACAACAATGTGCTGTAATGAAGTTCTGTACTTTGCAATGAGACCACTTGAAATCACTTTTTTTGTATATACAGGTTTTTCAGGGCTTGCGGCATAATAGTAACAGTAATAGTAGTAATAATACCAATATGGTGCTACCGCCAAGGTGGACGAATATGAACAAAGCGACTAGAAACCACATATTAGATAGCGGGTCAGACTGAAGAAATTTTAAATTCTGGTCCAGCGGCGGAGGAGAGTCAAACTCTTCGTAACAAATTATCTTGTTGAGGCGATCGGTGTCATTGGTAAGGTCTCGGCTTAGAATGCAAGATTTGAACCCAGCCCGAAAACCTGGTATTAGGCAACGGTGTGATAGGCGAATAGAATCCAATGTCTCGAATGTGATTCTCGACATTGCGTTTTCGAGCTCTCGTGCCGAGCCTCTCCATATCCCTCCACTATTTAAAAAATCTTGTAGCCCAGCTTCTTGGATCGATAATAAAAGAGACCCATATGCTAAAGCCAAGCATTTTTTGGATGAACAGTGATCTTCGGTAACATACGGATGTTTTAAACTTAATATTAACACCCACAAAGATCCGTAGAGATGGCCGATTCTGAAATTCCTGCGGGATATGATCTGCGCTATTTTGAAATTAATAAATGTGCAGAAATTACCCAAACAATGTTACGCTTACCTCGTCGCTTGGCAGGCCAATTTATAGTTACCACAGGTTGACTACCGTCGGCACCGTATCTAATCGCCGTATCTTCCACAATCCCCGAACACTCATCTCCTAAGAGCTCTACGAGTTCTTCGACTCTTTTATTCGTACCGAAAATATCCGTAATTTGGAGCCAACTCTCGTATCCCGGTAACAGTGCCTTACTTTCATGTTTTCGAAGCCATATCTCACTCCATGGCCGGAGCGGTCCCTGCAATGAGTAACCTGCACAGATCCTTGCAATTATCATCAAACTTCGGAAATCAATATCGAATAACCGATCGTCAGCTTTAAAATGGATGATGCGAAGTATTGCCTCAAGTTCCCGTGACGAGCAACCACCACACAAACCTGTGAAGAATGCGGGTATAGGTTCCCCCTCCGGGTAGTTTGGGTGCCTTGTAAAAGTTAGTAAGGCTTCCGCGTCTCTTTCTTCCGCGAACACCGATGAAGCCTCATGAAGAACCGCTCCGCAAACCAGGTATCTATATGCCGGGTTTCCACCACAGCAACCCCCTCCGAATATGGCACAATCCCAGTTATCAGCTATATGAATGTCAGTAGCATCAGGGAAATCGAGTATTTGATAATTTTGCTCGGTATCGGTAGGTGGATCACAGGACCCCGGGACGCTTGAGCTACAGGCCTGTTTGTCTGAAGCTGTGTGCTTAGCATTTGTGGTATTTGTATCAGGCTCCGATTGGGGAGGAGTCGCTGTAGGAACATTTGCCCAACTTTCGGGCAAACTATTGGCTCGGCGAGAGGATTCCGCAGTTTTCAGTTTATCGGTAGAAATCCGCGGGCCCCAGCCTTTAGCTGCCATGCTCGACCGTTTAATCTTGGAATATTGCTAGTTTAAGATGTCAGCTCTATTGGTACCGTTATCGCCTTCTCGAAGTAATTTGCTCCTATTCAGATATTTAGTCTTAGGAATTTTTGACTCCATTAACGATCGTCATAACCTCACTAGGCTATATGTAGATAGGCGCTTCAGCGGCAACGTGAACAGTAACTATACCCTAGTTGCTAACAGGAAAGGGAGGAAGTATTACCTGACGGCCCGTAGCTTTAGATACCTTCAAAAGTAGGATTGAAGTCTGGAAGGTATCTATAGTCGCGGTTCCAAGAAACGATTTAAGGCATAAAAATGCTGTGTATTTCCATGAACGAGCCCGACACTTCAGGCATCATTTCTATCAACACAACCCAAGTCTCTTACTAAGAATTGTTGGCAACATACAACAGTGTCAACACAATACCATATACCTAAGCCGCCACTCGCTTATGAGGCCTTGTCCACTCAACTAGGATATCATGAGATATAAAGACTTTGCCTTCAGCGCTTTTCTCCGAAGCTAATAGAGAGCTAGCTCCGGTTATTCGGGGTTTTACGTCTAATTCACCGCTAGTACGCGCTTGATGCTTAGCACGGTTTTCGAGTAACCCCGCTTTCTTTCCAGATTCTCGAGGTGGACTAATAGCCCCATTTTCTAGGCAAAAGCTCGTAGTAACATTTAGATGATTTTCTGGCCAGCTGGATCACCTTCACAGTTTTCAAAATCGGATGTTTTCCGGATCTCTTTTGTGCTAAACCTGCAGCCTGCCAGGTGAGTACTCAAGCAGTTGGGTTTACGGCCGACCATAATTGTACTACACTCCAGGCTCTGGGCCCTTGACGCCCTAGTGAAGGCCTAATTCAACGTTCTAAAAACCACCCATGCCAGGATAACGGTCTAAGTATATCAAGCCAACGCCGATAAGCATACCAATATGGCTGGTATCCCTCAGCGCTCTGTGCATCTACTTTTACGTGGTCTTCTAAGTGGGACTATGAAACACGTTTTCATTTGAACAATACAGTTTAGGATAGGGGTAACGAATAATAAAAAACAATTTTGTCTTTAAGAATTTTTGATTTGAGAAGTAATCTGTGCATAGTAGTGTTTTTCAAGATTGCGAGTAATATCGTTTTCAAAATTGAAACATTGAACAATAAAATCATATTTTGCCTGGTGAAGATAGTTTTAAGAATGTACTTGGTTGCGACTAGGTACCATATGGTGTTTTAGCTAGTTTGTCAGGACGGTTTATAGGCAAAAGGGAACTTAAAATAGTATAAATAACGATCCGAAAGAGAATAAGACGACTTGCTTTCTTTTTTAGAACGTTTCAATATTCGGAAGCGGTCCCAGAAAAGCACCCAAACCCCTTAGGGTATGTTTCAATCCACTTAACATGGATACATCCTGCGATATTGAACGCTGACAACGTGGGTAAAATGCCACAATATCAACACAGAGGCTGGCTTTGCCCAGCGGCCTGCCGAATATTCCGCTTCCGAGTACACATATTGGTAAATTTTAGGACTAAACAAACTATGAAGCTAGTTAGATCATATCTTTTCCGAAATCGCAACCTTGCATGGTTTCCCACTCTGATCCTGGTTAGCTTGGAATGCTTGCCCCTCACACTGCTAACGCGTTGGCGAGACTTTCTTCGTGCACGGATCGAGATCTGGACCTCCAATCAGAAAGCCAAAGCAATTAAATGCCAAAACTTTAAATCACATTTCAACGCTTAGCGTAGCTCAACATTCAAAACTGACCACTTAAAATAGCGCACGCACAAGAATAGCTGGTCAATGAACCCGATCACGACAGAGGGGCTGAACAGAATCGGGGGCAATTTCCTATTTCGGTTTGCCGCATAGAATTTTCCCAAGTTCTATGTGGGCCGGAAAACGCCATGGCGCCGCACTAGTTAGCACCAATTTCAAGTCCTGATGGTTCAGCCGTATAACTATCATTCGCGTTCGGAACTGGATCAGCCGCGAACAAGTGAACAACTGATGAGGAGCTAGGTCCCTCTCCCATGGCATGTAGATAAAGGCCTAAGAGTAGCCGATGACCCCTCATCGAGTTCTTATCCCCAAGGGCCAGAATAGCTTTGAAAATTTTTTTGTTTTATTCACTACATTATAGATAAATTTTATATCGTCTTCAACCCCATCGATTATCAGACAAGATGGCGGATACTGAGCAACAGGAGGAAGTTTACGTTGAAGAACAATATACACAAAGGGTTTTCCCAAAACGTATTATCATCCTATGCGATGGAACTTCCCAGTCAGCGGTTTCGGGTAAAAAGAGCAGTCCGTCAAATGTCGCCCGTCTTGCTCGTTCCCTTAACACGACTGCGATTGATAAAGATGACCCAAATAAAGAATGGCTACAAATAGTCTGGTACGATTCTGGAGTCGCAACTACTTCTGGTAAAGTTGGCAAGGTAGTTGAAGGGGTCCTCGGCAGCGGCCTTGAGGGAAACGTTATCGAGGCGTATAACTTTGTGGCCTTAAACTATAGCCCTGGAGACCAGATTTTTTGCTTTGGATTTTCGAGAGGGGCATATACTGCTCGTGCAATTGCTGGCCTCATTTCAGATATTGGTATCTGTGGGCGAGAATACCTCCACGAATTCCCTGAGTTATGGGCCATTTATACGGATAAAGAAAAGCGTAAAGCTGGCGAACGGTTTTGCGGAAGTCAAGCGTACTTTGACTTTATTGATGGAGATCTGGCAGATCAAAGGCTGCAACCCGATGAAGAGCCTGAATTTTACAATGGGTACAACTATTTCGAATTAAACTGGAACCAGAAACCCCACTTTTGGATGGAAGATCCAAATCGTTTCCTTGCTGGTTCGCGCAAAGTGGAAGTTGTGGGTGTGTATGATACAGTCGGCTCGCTGGGGATGCCTGGTATTCGTCATTACCATCCATTCGGAAATGGCCCAGACTTCCATAATGTCGAGATGAATAGAAGTAAGTCGTTTAAGACCAATTTGTTTAATGTAGGATTGCGATGGTAAAAGCATTTTACTAATTCGACACAGATATTCGACGTGCATTCCACGCGTTAGCGCTCGATGAGCACCGTGATGCATTCTCACCGACGTTATATTCGGTGCCAGCCGAAATTAAAAAGAGTCAAGCTGAAGAGGTCGATAAGCAGAGAGAAGTGGTTGAGCAGCTTCGTAGCGACTGGTTCCGCATCGTTCCTTCTAAGAAGGCCACACCACAGGAAAAGGCCGCAGTTCGCAAGAAATATGTTGATGCCCGCAGGATATTGCTTGAACTAGAAGAAAACTCTCTGGATGGCTCTGAGCTCAAGCAAGTGTGGTTTCCGGGCGTGCACATCAACATCGGAGGCGGGTCCAATGATACCTTGGAAACAAGAGGAGATCTTGAGCGTAAGTCATGCACCTTGCCCTTAGTCTCTCTTGCCCATACTGACATAATGCATGCTATCAATACAGAAACTGCAAACATTGTATTTGCCTGGATGTTGGATCATATCTCAGACCACCTTGGCATTGATGTCACTCAGATATTGTCTGACAATTTCAAGATCAAAGAGCTTGTCACCGAACACAATCACCGAGTCAGGCTCGCCGAGTTAACCAAGAAATTGGACGAAGAAGCTGCGCGAAAAGAGTCTTGGGCACAAGCAACTTGGCGACTCGGGAAATACATAGGTTCAGTTGTATCGTCACCTTTTTCAGCAGCAGTCAACGACAAGATCCTCCCGGAGCCAGGCTGGGCTACGGGTGATTACGTTGACAGTTATACTCTTAAATACAAAGCCAATGGTTCGACGCCGCGGACGCCCGGCGATTATAATAAAGATCCTAAAAAGCTAACCAACGAAGAAGTTCATCCGACTGTTGGGTACCGTTTAAAGGCGCTGGGTGACAAGTACAGGCCACTTGACAATAAGGTCTCCCGTAATCCAACGAAAGATGGACAAGGATGGGAGTACGTCATTAACGGAATTGTTTTACCCGAGTATAAAATTTCCCCGCCCCCAGATAATGTTTATGGCAACTGGTCATACGAGCGACTAGTTATAACGCAGGATGCGAAACAATATGTTAAGGAGGTGGATAAGTCGTACGGATACCCTGGTTGGGATCTTGAGCCTATGATGCCCAGCTATAACAGAACTTTCGGAGAAGGCGCAGTTTTGTAATTATATAAGTTTATATATACTAGGATTATGAGGCTGAGTAGGCTTCCCTAGTGTCCTGAGATCCTATACCTATATTGTATTGCCCATTCGATAATCGCGACAGAGTCTAAATTTTAAGAGTTGGTCATATATAGTTTACCCAATGTCTCTTGATAGCCCTAAATCCGTATTTATCTGCGGCTCGGGGTGATAATACACAGAATGATACTTAACTCTGTAGATCTATTCTACTCATTATTATTTAAGATTAAATTCCTTTAATAGGTCGCAGCAGGCGTCACTCTAAATACTCTTGGATAAAAGTATGTTGTATAAGCTTGGTCTATAAATATTAAACACTTAAATCATTTTAGTCACGGTTATCTGGTCAGCTACCGCAGAGTCCACGCCATTGGGTTTTCAATTTTTATAGAGCATGGGAATCTATAGGTATACCAAAATTCATATTCCATAGATACTAGAGTGTGTATTATAATTATGCACGTGTAACTACAATACAATCTCCTTCATAGTGCACTATTTCTAGGGTTAATTATAGCGAGTCCATCCTCTTATGCGCGGATAATTCTTCGTCAATTTCGCGATATTCCGGCAACGCTTCGAACGATACGGAGCAGGAGCTACCCTTCAGAAGAATATCGGGATCGTACTCGAAGGGGAGCATGTAACTCTGACCTTCTGACTCCGTTGCCTTGGACGAGGAACTTATTTTGGTGTCAAGTTTACACCTTTCGTTCTCTATTCCCAGCCGATTGCCCCCATTCCTTCCACAAACCTCCTCCTTTGATATATTTGATAGTAATTGCGCATACCTTGCTACTGCTTTGGACACCATAATGTCATTGAGATCTCTAAGGGTAGTACCGGCCTCCGCTGGTGTAGACAAGGCTTCGCAGGACCATCGATCACCGTTTATCAGCATTTCTTTATACGCCTTAACCCTCCAGCTCTGCACGGGCCTTGATATTGAATGATCGATCATTGGGATTGAGATACCTAAATAGACGATAAATCAGAATCAATTCTCTAAATCCCCGCTTCCAGTCTATTACAACCCCTAAATTCAGTGGAAGCGTACGCGTTTTTGTTTCCGGGTTGCTATCGTCTCGCCAATATTCAAGAAAGTATATCGCATTGGCTGTCATGGCGAGGTAGGCTTCGTCATCACTAAGATATGTCGACCCCGTGCTATATTTAACCCTCTTACGCGCCAACATGAAGCTATAGACCTTTTTAGCCATCTATTGGGATATTAAAGGATATTAGCTACGCGCATACATCTATCTAATAAATATAGATTACATACACCAAAGCCTTGGGTTCGACAAATAACTTACTCTCCGGTCGGTGGGACTAATGACTTCAAATTGAATCCCTCCTGTCCCCATTGCAAAAATCTGCGGCTGAGTAGGCGTGCCTAACACCTTTTGAACACTTGCTTTGAAAAAGCCCATCGCGGCTTTGGAGCCAGGATACAGAGACCAGGAAGGCAGAAACTCAAAAGAGATTTGATATAATTAGAATGTAATAATCGATATCCGACTCATTCATATGTATTTAACTTTAAGGTACGTTGCGATGAACAGCCGACAATCAATGCATGCAATTGCATGACTGTAGTCGGCCGGCTAGGTGCCTACTGGTTGTTGTGTTGGCGACAACACTGTAGCTAATCCTAAAATAGAAGTTGCAACAAGATGCAACTCATTCTGATGTGGTTGATAATTATCTAGCGGCCGCTTCTGAAGCCATATAGCAAGCGCTATCTGCTGCCTTTATTGTAGAGACCACCTTTTTATCGCATTACTGATCTATGTTATCGCCTCGGGGTAGAATATGGTCATTTTACCAGGTTCTAAAGGGTTTTTAGAAGCTTCTTGTTGTCCCCTGCAGCTGATATTATTTTGACGCTTGCATTGCCACTAGCATAGCAACGAACTTGCAAAAGCAGCTCTGACGCAACAAATTTATGCCAACTATGCATTCGAGAACATAAAATTCCGGGCTCCTGCCCCGAGATTTCGTGGTCGAAACGAGATCGGAAAGTCGACCAGCCCGGAGTTCAATGGTGTTGGCATCAGCGGCCTGGGGCAAAACGAGATTCAATATATTTAGATCTTGGCGTCCCAAAATGCAACAAGGCTGGTAGATTTCGCCGTGCATCGTGCAGTGTGACTCGTCATGCCTCATAAAATCCTGCCGAGGTGTCATGCGGGAAGCATCCCACAATAAGGCTTAGTCCGCTCGAATAGAAAGTCCGTCAGCAGGGCTTCATCGGCTGCAGTGCAGCGCATTTCTACAACTTATAAACCAGCCCTGCACACGCGCTTGAAGGCCTGATACGTCCATATTCAAAGAACAACCACCACTTATGGACGACATTAAAAATTATTAAATAAATCGAAAACGTGGAAAATGATCTCGATAGATACTACTGAAGCACGACCAATTTTACCGGAGAGTCACTATACTGTGGCTTGGATATGTGCGCTTCCGGTGGAGAGAATCGCCGCTTGGGCTATGCTAGATGTTGCACACGACGGGCCTTCAGAAGTCCATCAAGATGATGAGAATACCTACCAGCTAGGCAGCATCGGAAAACACAACATTGTTATCACTTGTCTTCCTCTAGGATGCTATGGTACAGTTAATGCAGCCGTCGCCGCGATACAGATGAAACTTACGTTTCCATCTTTAAAGATATTCTTGCTTGTCGGGATTGGAGGTGGGATTCCAAGTGCCTGTCATGATATTAGACTTGGCGATATCGTTATCAGCAAGCCACAGAATAGTTTTGGAGGCGTTGTGCAGTATGATCTCGGGAAAACAGGAAAAGGAGGACATTTTGAGCGAGTTGGCAGTTTGAACAAACCGCCCCAACAACTGCTGAACGCGATAGCAGCAATAAAAGCTGCTCACGATTCCGGGCAAGGAAAGGAAAACATCCCAGGTTACATATCAGAAGTCCACAAAAAGCACACGGATCTGAAAGAATTATATGGATACAAAGGCCAGGAGAACGACCAGCTATACAAACCTGACTACGAACATGAGGGGGGTTTGAATTGCGAGTCTTGTGTCGCTACTGGGCTAGTACAACGGCGTCCTCGGGAGACTAGTAATCCTGTTATTCATTACGGAACCATCGCCTCTGGGAACCAGGTAATGAAACATGGATTGACTCGAGACCGAATCGGGAACGACTCTGGGGCTTTATGCTTCGAGATGGAAGCTGCCGGCCTTATGGACCATTGTCCATGTTTGGTAATTCGGGGTATATGTGATTATTCCGATAGCCATAAAAATAAGGTATGGCAACCGTATGCGGCCTTAGCAGCAGCCGCGTATGCAAAGGAGCTTCTATACAGCATTACACCATCAGCAGTTAGCTTAGGTACCTCTATCATCTTCTAAGTGAACGTCACAAACTTGAACATGGAAGATTAACTAACATATCACCCTCGTCGCAGAACCTAGTCAACATGTCAAAGAAATTATTTTTGATATCCCAAGAATTCTCCATCCCCGTTTCAGCGGGCGCCAAGAGTATTTAGACCGAATCCACTGCCTCTTCCACCTTGCAAAGGCTAGTAGTTCAGCTGGGACTATTATCTCCATATTTGGTATTCCCGGAGTCGGAAAATCACAACTCTCTCTAAAATATGCTATGGATAACAAGAATGAATACGACTATGGCTTCTACTCGGTCGGAAACACTATTCATCATTGGCTTTGCAGCTGTGATAGCATAGTACAAGCTTTACGGCTACCCGAATCAGAATCAAAGGAACAGGATCAAAAATTACATGCTTTGAACCGATGGCTTTCTAACAGTCGTAATTGGATTCTGGTAATCGACGATGTAGCTTTGCCGGTTGTAGATACACTAAGGAAAACATTGCCTCAGCATCTGGGCGGTCATGTGTTGCTCTCTACTCGAGACAAGCACATCGCTCATGAGTTCAGCCCACCAGGATTCTGTGTACAACTTTCGGAAATGGAACCGGCCGAAGGCAAAGAGTTGGTATTAAAAGTATCTAATCGGCAGGGCGATAATGCCGAAATAGCTGAGAAGATAAGCCAACAACTTGGGGGTCTCCCGCTACCACTAGAACAGGGAACGACTTACGCTGTACAGCATTTTTGGGATCTCAACACCCTGTATTATAACTTGCAAGAAAGCAAGTTGGGGATAATCAAGGACCCGGTTGAAAATCCGCACCACGTTGACGTTGTCAGAACCCTAGAAATGGCACTAGCAGGATTGAAAGAGGCTCACATTGACCTCCTGAATCTCGTCCTGATGATGCACCCCCAGTCCCTGCCTCTACAACTTCTTATCGATGGCGGCTCCAGTTTAACATATTCATCGTGTATGAATTTATCTAAGGCTAAGGAATGGGTCGCCCAATTTTGGCACCACTGGAGAAGCTTCAAAAAACCTAAGTTTATTACGAAACCAACTCGAACGGATCAAGAAGAAAGCTTGAAACCAAACCAATCCACTAGACACCGAATCTTCAGGAATCTATGCAATGTCTTTCAATCGAAGCTGGAACTAGATCGAGCTATTTTGATTCTCGAGAAATCGTCAGTTCTCCGTCGTGCGGAAAATGGAAGTATCTGGGTTCACGATTTATTCAAAGAGGTTTTACTATCCAAGCTCGAAGATAGCCGTAGGAATGAATACCTGCGATACACGGCCCAAATCGTCTGCCACGGGTTTCCGGACCCTTTCGACCACAGAATGTGGGCCAAATGCAATACTTATCTCCCTCACGCCCTCGAGGTCATGGAATCGTTAGATAAGTTTGGTTTGCATAACGCAGACTCTCTTTATACAATGATCTTGATCCAAAAATATTTGACCTCCAGTGGAAGATATAATCAATCTCTAGCACTCCTCGAGCGATCTCTTCTGATATCCGATAGTTTATTGGGTGCAGACCACCCGTTTTCCTTTCAAATTATACACGATATAGCCACGGTCTTAGAAAAGCAAAACAGGCTTGATGAGTCGTTAGAGTGCTACCGCAGGGCACTAGCCGGACTGGAGGGCTCACTATCAAAAAAAGAGGCTGCGTTCAGGCCTCTATTTACGAATGACATCCTTACAGACGCTGAAAGGGACAAGCGATATGACGACACCATGCAACTATGCCGAAAGATACTCTCGAAATTCGAAAGAAACAAGAAACTAAAGGACGAGTCATCGAAACTTGTCGCCATCTACAATATAGCGGGGATTTTTTCAGCACAGAAGAGGTTTGATGAGGCTGTTGTGCTATACCGACGTGCTCTCCTCGCCCAAGAAAATATCTCTGGCAGCGAAGACCGAGCCGTACTAGAGTCTGCTACCGGGCTTGCAGTAGCTTTAAGACAAAAAGGTGAATGGGACGAGGCTTTGAAATTCTATCGGCAAATACTTAAGACTCAATTGAAACTTTATGGCGAGGACCACCCAATGACGGGAAATACGATTTACAATATGGGGGTAGCTTTGGCTTACCAAGACAAGTTTGATGAGGCCATGGAGTTATGCGAAAAACTGCTTTCCCGCCAGGAGAATATTGTCGGCCGACTCCACCCACAAGTGTTGGATACAGTCAATCTCATGGCTCGAATATTGCACGAACAAGGGAGATACGTCGAGTCCCGGTGTCTATATGAACGGGTGCTTTCTGGTAGAGAAATATTATTGGGGAAGGATCACCCATTGATAGCGCAAACAGTCAAAGATATACAAACCTCCGACAAATACTTGTCTTGCCATAACCAGAAACAACATAAAGCAGAGAATTTTGTGGAGCAGGACCTACATGAGAGAGTTGAGCTAGACTCGACTTACTTGGCCCAAAATACAATTGCAACGCCGATACCACCTATCGCGCCCCCAGACCTACAGACCTTCTTTATCCCGTAACTTGCGGCCACTATTACTTTAATCGAACTAAAATTCTAAACAAATATATTTATATATTCTGACTTGATAAATTTATCTTGATCCTGGAATCTAGGAGCTCTATATGAATCAGAAACTATTCTCTTTATCGTCACTGGAGCCTCCTTATCAAGAACTAGTCTCGTTGCTAGGCGCTACCTTGGGTTCTGGAATTTAGAAGAGTTTGTGTGCGTCATTGATCTCGAGTGCCAGAAGCAACGCAAGGTCGAAAGACTTCGCGGAAGCTAGTTGTGGCATTCTCTCCGTATCAACACATTTGGTGCCCATGGCCGAAGTTAACTCTTGCTCCTGTATCATTGCCCTGCCCAGATCGAACAGTTACTAGCTTTCCAGCAAAATATATTTACGTCAGACAGACAAAGTCTCGTTGTTGCATGTTATTCATTTATAGGCCAGCCTTAGAATTATGGGCCTAATACCTAGTAATTAGCCATCTATCGACCGTTCAACTAGTTACAGCGTGCCAAGTCTATAAGGCAGCCTTAATGGATGGTGAAGACAAATGCACAAAAGGCCGGCCGACCTGCAAAGATATCGTGTTGTTGCATAACTCAGTTAATTTTACTACTTTATGTCGAACAATTGCTGGGGTCCTGACCAGACCAAATACCATAGGGATTCCTTCAGAGCGAAATAATTCCTGCTGCGCCCAGGGTCATTCTCTCCATGATTTATATGGCATAGAATCGGATTCGCGGGATTGGGTAGGAGTCAACAATTCTGGAATAGATAAATACAGCACCAGGTGCACTGGATCACAATTTCGTAGGGGTTTCAATGGTGGAATACAACTGGGTAGCGTATAAGATGGGTTTGTGAAAACGGAGGGGCTTGAGCGTTGTGGCCGCTTTCCTTGAGTGGGCTAACTTCTGGGATTTCGTCAATGATCATCATCTCATTCCAACAGACGTCAGCGGCTCTGCTCCAAGCGTTTTTTTTTGCTATGGGATTGAGTCGGGCTAAGCTTCGGCGCTAGTTTGTTGCATCATGTTTATGAAGTCTAATTAATCAGTTAACGTAATTGATTAGGATAGCAATGTTACACCAGTATTGTAAGATACATGAGGGTTGTCTGCCTGTTGGAATGGAAGATAGAACTATTCTTGATAGCGTTTGGAATTTATATGAATTCATAACAGAGTAGCATCAGATTGGAACGCGATGCAATGTGGTCTGATCACATACATATATGTGGTGATGTGCTCGTAGTTAATTGGTGCCGTCTGGCAATGGTATCCGGAGGCGACGGTATCGGCCATCAATACTAGTGGTCAGTCAAGGACAGGAATGCGGTCGGAGGCGGGTCACGATGGCTTGATTCGACCGACCCTACTCCACGGTTCCACAGTTCGAACACAGACACGGGACAGCGCAGCGGGACATGTAAATGCCAATGCAATGGTGGTGCATCTGCAAGCGAGCTCAGGGCTTTGCGGGGCTGATGAGCTCTAATTGGGAAATAGTTCCCAAATAGGTGGCGTTGCCGTTGGTTACCCGTGTTGTAGCAACAGAAAACAACAACATCCCACAACAGGGCCAACACCCAACATCTATTAGAGAGGGCTGCCCATGAAATGGATTAATTGCCCGCTGGAGGGAGGACCCCAGTAAACTTTCCTGCCTGCAGCATCGAAGCCAGTTTGTAGACAACGACGTCGGACAGACAAGCCACTGGTTCCGACAGTTGTATTAATATCGTTGCGACTGCCTGTTTCTATTGAGGTGTTATACAAAAACACGTGCGGGCGCTTTGCTCTCTTCCCTCTTTCCTTCTCTATCCATCGATTCATCCCCATTCAACGTCACATCTTTGTCCGTTTCATCCAAACATCACCATCCTCAACCGATATACCTGTATGATACCAACATCAGTTCGATCCAATTCCTACCCAACTTGAAATAAACCTTCGTCTGGACAATAAACCAATCAATCCATCAATCAATCCATCTTGGTCTTATTCGTCATCAACAAATAGCCCGCCGATACCATAACAAAGAAAGAGAGAGCAGTGTGACAGCCGCAATGGACACACCGGCTCTCCGACGTTCCGCAAGGAAACATCCGCCATCGGCAGCCCGCCTATTATCTACCCGTCGACGTGTATCTACCCCGAGGACTGCAAAGGGCAGTACAGTTAAGAACTGTGTTGTCGGGACACCGCTTGCGTACGTGGTCGCTGTTCGCGATGCCCCCGCCAGTGTAAACAAATCAACTGACTTGAGACTCCAGATCTAAGACACCAACGGCGCTCCCGAAGTCGATCCTCAAGAAGAGTGTGCACTTCGCCAACACGCCGACGATGCCTTCCCTTTGGGATAAAGAGAACGACTGTCCCTCCGAAGATGAGCTCGTCGCTGCCACTATCACTCCTGAGCCGACGAAACTACCATTCACACCGGCCTCAAAGAAGAGGGCAACTTCCACGGTCATCGCTACTCCCAACAGCAAACTCAACCTTGTATCGACCCCTCGCCTACTCCAGTCTTCTAAAAAAGCCGCTGCTCTAAAACGGAAGTATACGCCGGAGGCGTCTCCACCTAAGTCTCGACGCAAAATTGCTCGCCTTGATGACAAGAAGTTGAACGAGGAGACCGACACTCCTGTAAAGCAGTTAGATTTCAGAACTTACTCTCTCGATATGGGGTCAGCAGGCACCACTCTATCGAGTAAGAAAGAAAAGCATGCCGTCAACTCAACGCCTAGCTTTACCCCAAGAGTGACGTCAACCGGAATTCCAGCCTTCAATCCTCGGCAGGGCCTCCATGAGACGCCAGCTAAGAGGCCAGTCAAGCCGATGAAAAACACACCAGCTATCAGGGCACCTGTCGTGCAGGAGGAGGCTGAGGATATCGTTAACCCATTCCACCCGTCAGCCAAGAAGGCTGCTGCTGAGGCCTTCGCCATGCATAGTATTAAGAAGGTGTCGTCGTCCTCAAAGGACATCTTTGCTTCAACCGACTCCTTCGTCTGCCCCGCTCCTACCAGCAAAGGATGGGACTTTGAGTCAAAGCCTGTAGTCGCTCCTAAGTCTTCGCAATTAGCAACTGCTTTGGCAACTCCTGCCCGTCGACCACCCGTCTCTACTGGCATGCTCTCGGCTTCTACCACTAATGTAGTCAAGCCAAGCCGAAATCTGTCGAGGAGCTTGATGAGCTGCCCACCCAAGAGGCCGGCAGTTCCAATTTCCCCATCTACACCAATGGCTAAGAAGTCAGTTTCAGGCCCCAAGATTAGCGACCTGGCCACGCCCGCCCGTCGGCCAGAGGCTGGAATATCTCATGGAACAACCAAAAAGGAAGAGGTAGCCTCAAAGATTAGCAATCTAGCAACTCCTGCCCGACGCCCTGACTTTGGAGCATCCCTGAAGACGCCTAAGAATGACGACCCTGTCGCGAAGATTAGCGCTCTTGCTACGCCAGCTAGGCGACCTGACTTTGGCGCATCTTTCGCGAAGCCAACCGCGTCTTCCAAGGCAAAGTCAACACCAACCCGAGAATCACCTCTCAAGGAGGCGCCCCGACGCACTCATGGGCTTTCACCCCTTAAATCGGCCATCTCGATGGAAGATATCAAGGGATTATCATCGCCCGTATTTGAAGCCCTATCCCCATCGCCACTTCGTGACTCCTTCCGAGTGAGAGAGGCCCCTGCTGTCAGAACCCCATCTCCCTCTCGTATCCCGGTCAAAATCAATCAAGTTTCACCGATAAGACCCTCAATCTTTGGCAAATCTCCTGCTGCCAGGAGGCAAAATGACCAGAAGGAGGCCCCTATTTTCAGGGATACTTTTGCTAAATCGGCTAAAAAGGCGCCGGTCAATGCCTCAACGCCAGGCCAGCAATTCCTTAATCGTCTCTTCCAAACGGAACGCAAGCCAGTCATATATCGTGATGTTGATACTCCAGAGAAGAAGGTTGCAAGCCCGGTCAATCGAAGGCTATCCTTCACGGTTAGCCCTTCCCCCAAGAGGCCCGTGAAGGCAGAGTTTGACATATTTGTCGACGAGCCTGTAGCTGCCCCTAAGAAGGAACCTAAGAAGGAAGACCTTGTTGGTGACTCCATTACTACTGCCCAGGTATTTGCAAAGTCTCCTCCCAAGACACTGGGGACTCGCCGCGAAAGTGGTATCTTTTTTCTTTCGCCAGACAGAGCCGTTACTATCGGCCCTTTCACACAAAGACTCGGTGGGAAGCAATCACCACTGAGAAAGGAATATGAAAAGGAGATCACAGAGTCTTCTGGAGTAAATCTATTGAACACGCCTACCGGTAACTTTTTCTTGGATACTATGGACGCTGGAGATAGAGAAATCAGAACTCCGAAATATGTTCAAGGGAAAACAATGATTGTGCCCTTGAAGGGATGTGAAGAGGAGGATGAAGATATGGACGACGAGATCGTGATGCCCACTTCCGAAAGCACAGAAGAAAAGTCCGGGGCGCGAGCCGAAGAAGAGATTGGCATACTATCTGATATGGTTGTCTTCCTTGAGGTTCGCACATCTGATGGTGCTGATGCCTCCGCGAGTTTCGCCGAAGATTTCAAGAAACTCGGAGCTAAGGTTGTTAAGAGATGGAGACTGAATACCTTTGGGAACAGCAGCAAGGAGATTAATCCGATGGGTGTAAACCTGGTTGTGTTCAAGGATGGTATCTCTCAAACCTTTACAAAAGCTAAGAGGGCCGGTGTTCCGTGCGTTGGAGTTGCCTGGATCAAAGAGTGAGTCCTTCTCAAAATAGTGAAGGTTTAACGCAGAACAGTGCTAACACAATTGGACAGGTGCGTTTCAAAAAACGCGAAGGTCCCATTCGATGAATTTTTAGTTGAGAGAACCGGTTTGTTCGGGGTTAAAAACCAGGTATTTTCTCCCTGTCGTTCTCCGTAACGAGACTACAACAGCTAACAATGCCAAAGAGACGTAACTCGCTTGTTCCAAAACTTCATAAATGCGTCACCCCGCGCAAAGGTGCCCCACACAAAGTTATCCCATCAGGCTTTAATGGAGCCGATGAGAATCGAAGCGAGGTGGAAAAGTCCAAGACGGGTTAGAGAACCGTCAAGGAAACAAAACTGTCCACCAATGCTTTGACTGAGAAGACTTTGGAAACAGTCGAGAATGCGGTGGATGGAAAGCTGGGATCGCTGACCGTCCCACAGCACAAAGCGTGGCTCGAGGCGGATACGATGGCTAAAGCTCTCATCAAGCGCATTGATCCCATAATCGCGAAGTTATACGCAGAGAAACTTGTGAAGAAGGGGGTCCAAGGAAACCAAGCATATGACAGGACCGCCCTTGCATGGAAAGCAATCGAAGAGGGGGTGAATGGATTGAAGAAAAAGTAGGATGTGCGTGCATTTTTTTTAGAGAGGCGTTTGAGTGTTTGGAGCAAAATGGTGTCTTCATTTCTATAAGCCCTTGCCTAGTGCGTTGCAATGTTTCCTGAACACTCTTTTGCTAAAATAGTTCCTCCTTGGCCTCTCTTTGTCATTCGCGACGTCTTTTGATCATAAACCCGCTCCTTTCTTCTACGTCGCTCTCGCAACCCATTTTTGAACGGTGTTATATTATACAGGTGGGGAATGTTATCTTCTTCATTCATTCGAAATCTTCCGGTGTTTTCTTCACCTACCCTTTTTTGTTTTCTACACTCGATCTTCGTTGCTATCGCGAGGTCATTCTCCTTCCTCTTTTACTTTTATTTTTATTTCCTTTGTTCACTGGGAGTATGGCGGGTTTCCTTGAAGGGTAGTGCATTTTGTGCTCTCTTCGATATGGTGTTTTTTTCTTTCTTTCTTTGATAGATAGGACTCTAGCTTTTTGCTTTCTAACTATATGATGACTATAGCTTTAGCTTTACCTGACAGTTGGGGCTTATCCCCTCTGTTCCTAACGACCTTATTAATGGAAATGACATGAATGCCTTATATAATACCCGCCTCTCAATTTTCACCTTTCTAATAAGTTGTATACTCACCAGTCTCGGTCACTGTATTCACCAGCCCCACTTAATAAAAACTAGTCTTGTTTGGGGTCATGGTCAAAATCGAACGGCATATGAGCCAGTCATTAAATTTATACCATTGGCTCATCATTTGGGACATGTAGATAGAGTGTGGCCATCCTATCTGCCGGAGCCCCTTGCAGGTCGGCTCCCGGCAAGTAAATGAATTTGGCACAAAGTATTTGCTGTTCTGCTGCCCCGTGTCTTATAAAAGACTTTACAGCTATGATGCCGTTTGTTTCTTTCGCTCGATCTCCTGTCAGCGATGTCTTGTTAATTTTAGTGTTGTAGCTATCTCTCGAAAAGGATGCTGAAACCTATTTCCTGGCTCTGGATGAAGATGGGTCTTGTCCGAAACTGTGCTTCTAATACATCCTGTAACTTAAATTTTAGCACTCACCCAAAATTTAGACCCTTGCGGATAAAATGCTTTATAGCCAAGCATAGTGATGTCAGAAGCTTTGCTTCGGAGTAATCTCGTGGTATGCTTCGGAGGAAGTTAAGATGGATCGATCGCGTTTCCCTTGTATATTGATCCGCCACGCATATGCTAAATTTAAGAGCAGAAGTGTTGTGTTGCATTTTGATAGACCCCTGTCACTAACCATTCAGACGGCCAATGGCAGCTGCACAGGTGCGCTGTACGACAGCTCGGGACGAGCTTATCGTCTCCACTTGAAGGCAAGGTTTGTCAGGCCCTGAATCGAGGTGCATGGTCTGTCAGATTTTTGCAATTTAATTGAGGCCTCCCTGACCCTGTTTTTTGATGTTAAGGTATGTTAGGCATTGGGATAGTTTTTCGAGGAAATTGTGAGACCTGAGATTCCAGGATTTCATAGCTTCCTAACCTCAAGGGTCTATATGACGAAACCACGGAGCTGCGCCGGACCTGCACCGGATTAGGAAGAATCAGGCAGGCTCTAATCTGTTAGCGAGACATAGTCGTAAGTGTCAACGATACGGCGTTGGCTTAGCCGGCCTTAGGGTGTTTTATTCGCCACCCTAGTGAGTGTTTAGTGGGGGAACCGGGGTCGATATGATCCATGACAGGGTCCATCGGCAATAGGTGCAGAAACACCACGTAGCGGAGGGATCTGACATGCCAACGACAACAGAAACCCGCCTTTTTTTTTTTTATGCCCTCTTAATTGATTGGAGCGAGATTCTTACGGGCCAATTGTATGTGGCGGCACGAGCATGGGCAAAGTTTCGGTCGAGATGATGTGTATGTGGGGGGTCTCCACGTTAATGTTAACATTGATATCTTATATTCCGAGTTATGGTAACCAGTCGAGTACTTGACACTTTTCACTTCAACCGTTACTGCTATTGTATATACACCGTAGTATTCTAGCATGTATCGTGGCAGGACCGAAGAAGGAGGAGGAGACTGGAATTGAGATTGGGCACACGATTAGGTACCAGGTACCCGGTCAAGAGGCGCCTATATAGAACCGGGGTATTGGTGATACAAGGGACTAGCCAGCACCTAGTACCTAGGCAAGTACTCAATACCTAACCTAGGCGGGTAGCGGGGTACCGGCTACTCGCTGCTAATAGTAGTGTATATATATATCCACTACTTCTTAGTCTAAAAGATATACTAGGGGTGGATTAGCAGCCGCTCAGCGTCACATCCTACTTCTATTTCTCCCCACAAATACCTCCAATCCAACCTTCCCTTTCTTCTGGCCCTCTCTGTCTCTCTCTCGGACCTCCAACCCCCCCGCTTCCCTTATCATCATCACCACCATCATCACCACCATCACCATTATCAACCCGACCTTTCCTTCTTCATCTTTATCTCAAACATCGCCATTGACCGAGTAATTTCTCTCCAGATCCAGTTTTACCTCCCTCTTAGCCATATCATATACCTTAATATCAACATCGACAACCAGCAGACACATTCTGTCAATTAATCAACATTTCATACATCCATGCATCCACCGGCCAACCCACCTAGCACCCGGCCTCTCAGTCAGCCATCCGTAATGGAGGACAAAGCACCCAGTTCCTCAGACGACGTCCGTCACGTCTTCTTCCAAGTCACCCTCTATCAGCAACTTCCCTTTGAGACCTCCAAAAATCTCATTGACCCTCTCTCTTGCCCTGAAGCCCAACCTAAGCCTACCATAATCTCGGAGGCTCCATCTCGCCTTAAGAGAGCTGCCCCATGCTCGGGCTTCTCCTCTCAGAGCAAATCCAAAGCCAAGTCTCTACCATCACTACGCCAACCCACACTCCTTTCTCCTTCAGGGCGTCCCTCCCAGCTACTTCCCATTCAGGCAAGCCAGGCCTCTGAGCCAGACATCACAATGGGAGAAAAAAATCAGGACAAGAGACGTCGTTCGTCTCGACGTCAGTCCATTCTTTCGATGGCTTCTACATATTTTGGGCCCATGGCGTTGGGATCCGATATCTCGCTGGACCGTCAGATCTCACCAGCTTTACAAACCTCCCATGTCTTCTTCGGCGAAGATGCCTTTGGTAACTCGCCGAGTAGGTCTCCTTTTTCCCTTTCTCAACCACGTCTTCCGGACGATGCCAGCCCTACTTCTTCCCCGGTTCTTGCTCCAACTCTTTTCAATGGGCCCGATGTACTCAAGCCCGCCTCCCCAATTCGTCCTCCGGTTCCGGCACCAAGTATCGCCGCGAGCCCTCAGCTGACTCCAGCAAGTGGTAGCCCAACCATCGGAGGCACAACCCCGGCAACGGAGACCACTACGGCAGGAGTAAGACTACCCACGGCTTCCCGCCAGAATAGTAAACTTAGCTCGATAAGCTCATTTCTACCGAGCTTCCCAGAGGGGCGACGAGCTTCTATTAAAAGCTTCTTCAAGAATGCCCGTGACCTCCCGTCTCGGATTTTCCGAAGGCCATCTAAGTCTCCTTCTCCTTCCCCTCCTCCGCTTCGCTCGACGTGTTGGATCACGGAGAAGGACACCATGCCTCTTAAAAACCGACCCTTAAACAAGGTCGAAAAGAAGCAAATCAAAAGACAGAAGGCTGCAGACAAATATGTCAAAAAGAAGAATAAGAAGCGCCTTCGCAGATACAGACGGGAGATGAAGCGTCGAATGAGTAAGACCGAGGAAGCTAAAGAAGCCTGCAAGAGAATGGGGAAAACCGAGAAACTCCTTAAGGTTATGGATGATGCCAAAGAGAAGTTCTGGGAGTGGCTAGACAAACGGGAAGAGAAGAAGAGAAGAGAGCGGGTCAGAGCCTACTCTGCAATGAGAGAAGAAAGACGAAAAAGTGTTGTGCTCGTACCCGTTGAAAGGACCTATGAAGTGGTGTCCAGAAGGGCAAGCCAATACATCGAATCCCCATCGGAGAGGCTTGAGAAGCCAACCAGGGCTGCCTCGGTCACTTTTTGAAAGTATCAATAAATCAACACATAAACTGGGAGGTAACGATATGACTGATGGATTATACGACGCTGGCACTGTCTAGCTAACAACGAATGACGATTGTATACGTTTCTGTACTTTTACGAAAAGTTTGCTTTGTCCTTTTGGTCTGGCGTTTTGGGTATCATTGTTTTCCTTTTTCGTAACATAAAACTATGCATTGGGAGGAGTTTCGTCGGTGTTATCAGAGTGTACTATATCATCCTGTTGAATTGTTTTCCTTTTTTCTTCCGTTCTCTGCCGGTCTACCCCTTCCTCCTTTCCCTTCTACTACTTTTTTGTATCACTATTGCTGTTTTGACGTTAGCATCCTTTATTCTCTTTTTTTTATATTGTAAGTTCTCACAGCCCACCGAAAGGCGGTTATGTCTTACACGAAGCAGTGCTTTAAAGCCGCTACAATACCACCCACCAAACGACTATGCAAGCCTGAATTGTTATTTTCGCTTTCCCCCTAACCCATTCTACCCTGACAGCTACTTCGAATCATCTTTACTACCTCTTCATACTGCATTTTAGGCGCCATACGGTGCATCTCTTTACATAAAGGGACAACTCGGCCTATGTCACAAGAGCGGGCCCTTCATCTCTTTTCATGAATTTTTATTAATCTCGGTGCCAAACACCGTTGAACATGAAGTGTACTATTATTATCCAACCTCTAGTCACGAAAGTGTACTAGCAGGGAGTCTACCTGAAGTTTTTTTTTTTTTTTTTGGACATTAGCATCAACTGTATAAATTATTCTTAGTGAGATATGTTAAATTAAAATACGGTGAGAGCTAGATATCATATCCTCTAGATTTAGCCTCGACTCTGGATTGTTGAAGAGGGGTCGTTCAGGGCTCAATAAACACGCTTGACCGGGTGCTCGCAGATTCTCCACTAAGTGACCCTTCGTATGTCGGCCTACCTGTGATAGCCGTTGTAATCTGAGCTTGGCAGTACCTACGAAATGCAGACGATGCTAATAGGAGAAACGGGATGGTGATTAGTTATAGCCTTTAGGGAAAGGATTTATTTGGGGATATAGTTAAAGAAAGGATACTTACAGTCTGCAAATGAGAGATCTATGGTTCCTTCTTTGATGGCTGTTGGGGCGGCGTGGATTCCCGTTACGGAGTTTAGCTCGTACATTACCGATAGGCGTAGCTTGTTGTTAAGTTTTAAGATCTGACTAGGGAAGCTTTTGACTGCGGGGATTCTGTTAGTTTCTAATCCTCATAAAGCACTATAAAAAGCCACAAAGGGAAACAAGAGAGGATGCATACTCCAAAAGTAAATAAACCCATTCCCAGACTCTCCATATACCCACAGCAGGAACAGTCGTCTTAGAGGATCTTGGTAAAACCTGAACCTTCCATTCTTTTTGACAAATATAGGTTCCGGGTCCCGTCGTATTATAGACTTAGAATATCCCGCTGGCCGTAGGGTAAGTTCCATGAAGTTACATAATGCTCTTTCCTCGGGTATTTTAGTCCAGTGCGGACATAGAATTTCGATAATTGGAAATTCTATCCACAGGGGGTTAGTGAATATCAGTACATAAGATCTTAAGATAGTTCTTGGAGAATTGGATCGTAGGGTGGCAAGCATACGTTGGATAGTTTCGATGCCGTAGTCTGCGATAGCGGAACTATGATTTTGCCAATTTTTGCCGACGTCACCATCGAACAGACGACTGGCGTATGGATGACTTAGCATATCTTTCAAGCGGTAACCCTGTAGCCGTAATGCGATGTTTTCATAGGATAGCGAAGACAGAGTATTGGCTAAAATTGCGTTCAAGATCCATACATATCAGCGATTCGTGTGGTTCTCGGAAGCTGGCTACTGAAGTCTTATGATTTGCTTACCGAATGACATTTGGACTTTTTGCTCATAACCGCATGTTTGAATTTCAACTATCCGTCTCTCGGCGAAGAGTTCGGATTCAAAAACGTGAAGTTCGTTCGTTTGGCTGTTTGAAACGTTTGACCTATGTGGCGGTTGTTTATGTTAGCAGAATACACAACACCGAAAAAGCGGTATTCTAATAATAATGTATACATACGATGAATAGATATGGTTTTCCAAACACAATTCATCCGGGTCCTTCTGGAACAGCCAGCGATAAAAGTCTTGGAGGTCTTTGTGGCGAGTTAAATTTAGTATCGGTGCCCCATGCATATAAGAAAACGGAGCATCTCCTTACCAGCGATACAATTGGTAAGATTTACAGTAAGCCAATGCATAACAACAGTTTTATCATTCGAAGTAGTAGCATCCGTATCGCTAAATGGGCAAGTCCACGAACTACCCTCATAACGATGCTCACCAACAACGCCATCTTGCGTAAAATAGCCTCCATTGGGCTGGTAAGCACAAACCATACGGGCCTGCGCATGGTCTGCCGGAATTTGCGTCCGTTCTGGTAGCCTTCTAGGCCCTGTCTGGCGTTGTTGGTGCGTGTGTCTTAGGCCATAGTGTAGACGGTTTTGGCTGTCGAGATGGTAGTGGTGGATTTTGGGGTGTCTCTGTTGGTTGAATGGTGAGAACATGTATTCGTCTTGTGGTACTGCACGTTCTCGCCAGGATATTTCGATGGCGGCGCCGTTAGATGTATTCCGCGGAGCGGCGTCGCGGACCTCTATTTTGTGGAGCGGGATGTGGTCGACTGATATATTATACTTGGTGTAAGCCTCCCGGGTATGTAGATAGAGTCAGGGGATATATAGATCGTAGTATGATAAAGAAGTAGTTTTAAACATACTTGTAAAGCCAATCTGGCCGCGGTATCGGGGTTCTATCACAATAGACCTCTTGCGGCTACTTCCCTCCGCGCCAGAGAGGAGCTGTTCTTTGATAGTTAACTCTCCAGTCTTGCATGTCAACGGTTGCACACGGAATGACGTTCGATATGTGGCACTTTCGATGGACCTATATAGGTTTTAGGGAGTGTTAACACATAGAAATTCACCTCTGATCATTGAGAAGTTAGGCACGTTGGGGATAGTTGAACTAACCAGGACTTTGATTTTTCCTTTTTCAAAAATGCTCCGGATTTTACTTTTTCGCATGTGCCGTTGAAATTTACCCTGTCTAAAACGCGGTACTAAGACGTTAATATCGAGTTGAAACCGTAATTTCGACCGTCAACAGGATATATAATTTTTTCAACGAAAGAGGCCGGGAACCAAATCTACTTACCTTGCTCCACGCAAATTGCGAAACTGACATACATTTCCCGAACCTGTATCGACCAAACCTCAACGTCGTAAGGGTCTATATTAAGTGCAATCTTCTGGTCAGTAAAACGGACCACCCTTCGGTTAACCATGGTTTCAAAGCTTTTAGAGTTGTTTTATCTTACTTCCAACTTGATCGGTCTCTACTTTCATCCAATCCGACAGAGGCGCTGACTTGATAACATCGCCTTGGGCATTCTGAAGCCTTAATTGTGGGACATTTCGTTTCCTGTCTACGTAACCAACTTCGAGTAACGAGTATATTGTAATGTCGTGGTTTGAGATCGGCCCGCTTGGGCGAGTATTAAATTCGACAGCTACAAGCCTGGAGACTGTTGTTAGTTTTGGTTTCAAGTTTGTTGTAGAGGAGGGCTTATTTTATGTGGTTATGGAGTTCGTCAGAACTAACATACGTTTGAAATTGGGCCACTACATTATCGGCGCCAAACCCATCGATTTCTTCATGACGATGTACTTTATCTGAGAGGGTCAGCGCCTCTAAGCTTTCTGTTTCTGGGTGGCTTCCATTGCTTGGGCCTGCAACAATCACTGGCGTTTTCCCTTTCGATATTTTCTTGTTTATGTCTTGGAGGAATGTAGCTATATCAATATCGGACTGCGAGCATGCAACTCTGATATCCTGCCAATATGTAAATATTAAATTGTAAGCTGGTAGACATTTCATGGACACCGGACTAGAAAACAAGGAAGTACAGCTTTATCAGGTTTGATAAAAGCCGCGACACCTTCGAATAGAGAACATACTTTATCAAGTTTCTCCATATCAGCGCATAAACTAGCATCCAGTAAATGCCAGATACCGCTGCCTCCTATTAGCCCACAAAATATGAAAACTGCCTTTATCAGAGGTAGATGTTTCGTTGAACCGCGTGGATGATCGGCCAGCCACTCATCTAAAGTTTGATCTGAGGCAACACGTTTCCGCGGTAGTCTTTGCTTATTCTTTGAGCTGATCATTCTTTCTAGTACTCCCTGAATTTGTCAAGGGATTAGAATACTGTTGGATTCTTCAACTATAGAACCACTGATTGGGGGCCTACTCTTGACAGCCACCACCTTGATAATCGCATCCATTCCCGTACAGTCCATCCTAGGTAATGCGAGTTTATAATATTGGAATTTGGCTTAATACTGCCTTCTACATGGTAAAGAAGATTCATTTTCATGATTTCTCTACCGACATCCTCCAGCTCGCGGTCAATCCCTTGGAATGGAAAAGAGTAAAATTTCCGCGGCGTGGAGCCTCCTGGTCCCGAGAACATGTTTAACCACTGCAAGATATTGTTAGAAATGCTTCGGAGGGCTTCGCGCGCATCTAGACTTTCTTCGGTATCCTGAATCTCCAGTATCATTGGTTTCGGCAAGATTGCTTTATCAGTCGGCTGGACATTGCGGAGCGGGAATTTATATTCCTCCTCTTCTCTCGCAGCCCCCTGTTTGACAATTTGCAAGATAACCTCGTCATTGGATTGGGAACCGCCATTAGCTGTCTGTTCGAGCGCCGGGGCTGAATGTTCTGGTTTCCGACTAGCTATGCTGCTGACTGGTACTCTATGCCTCGGGACTCTCTTGCTTGGCTCTGCAGTCTTTACAGCCCCCGGGGTACTCCTCTCGCCAGTGGCATCAATGGCAGATCGGGTCGCCCCGCTGCTTACCCATTCGCGGAGTTGATTGTCTTTCGAAGAGACAGGTGTGTGGAAACGATCGATAAATGCGCAGAGCAGCTTCTCGACTCGAACGACAGTGGCCGTGTTTTCATTGTTGCTATTTTATAAAAACGTTAGTTTTGATCTTCACAATAGTAATTACAGAAATTACGTAAAGTCGCGAGCTCTATCCTTTTTCCTTTTTTTTTTTTTTTTTTTTTTTTTACATATTTACTCACTTTTGAAAAGTATTGATCAGAAGTTGTAGACAAGCCATATGAATATAAACGCATAGTCTCGCCCGATACTCTGATATTAGTACTTTCTGGGCATCCGTGAGTGGATCAGAAATATCCATCCCATCTAACTCGCTCAGTATCCATTCCACCTGTTGAAACAAAGTCGCAATCTCCCATTCCACTTCGGGATCCTCTTCGTAATTCGCATATTTGGGCCATGTGTTTTCGATATAATTGAACAGGCATTGGCCGTTCATTAATTCCGATGTCAGCTCATCAATTTCTTTGGTGCCAGCGGAACCAGAGATAAGGTAGAATTTTGCATATGCTTTCAATGCAAGGTTTCCAAGACTTAGGTGCTGGACCGTTTCGGGCGGGAAATATGACGGTGAGAAGAGTTCCGGGATAGTCTCCATTGCGAAAGCGTCTTGCAAATGCCAGCACGTCCACGCGTATTTGAATGGCGAATCCGATCCGAATCCGAGCCTCCGTCAACCTAAGCAATGTTGTATGGGCCCGAAATACTGATCCTTTGGTTCCACCTGGTCTCGCACAGTTCCACCCTGCAATATAATATCAGCTCTGCACCTCTGGCATGGCTATTTCGGCCCGAGTTTCAATGGAACAACAACAAAAACTGGCTAATGAAACGTTCAGACCTCAAAGGCGGGGTATTGTGGTTCTTTTCAATGACATCAACGAGATATTTTACCCGTGAATCGAATCGCTAAAATTCTTCTACGATAGGATTTAAAAAAACTGATAAGCCTCATTCATGAAGCCTTGCATCATTGGCCAAGATGTCTAATGTGCATATGCCATGGTGCTGCGCAGCTTGCAAAAAGACGGGTTGAAGGTCGATTCCACAACTCCACGACATGCAAGATGCAACAAACCACAAATTCCAAATTCCTTTGGCTGCGATTTCAATGCATATGTGCCGGGTCGCCGTCTGGGGCGGACCTTGATTCATGCAGAGCATAGCACCAACTCTCTGTTATTGTATGCACGGCTGAACGCATTCGCTTGACGCCGACTCACTTTTTGGGTTTGGGTGCAGGATTTGATCCCGCCGCTAGCTGCTGGTCATGAGATCCTTCTTAGGTAATGCCCAGCAATTTGGGAAACGCAACACCAGCCCAAAACTCAGAGCCTCGAGCCCGTGATGGTGGAATTAAGTTGCAATTGAGAGTGGGAGGTTTTCTTATCGCCTCGCACGTCCACATGCTCAACAAGGTATTTGAGGCGGACCTGCATGAAATGAATCGAAGAGTCCGGGAAACGGGGAGGGGATCAACTTAGCGGCTGAGAACGTTCTCTTTCTTGCTTTTCTATTTCTTTTTCTTTGGCGTTGTACTGCAAGTGCTCTTCTGGGGCTAGGGTTCAATATACTGCATCTACTAGTAGCTAGCCACTGCAAGCTCCCAGAAAGAAAGAAATGGATAAAACGTAGGCACAAGCCTTTTTTTTCCTTCTCGATAGCCAGCTTCCGATTCCAGTTGGGAAAACATTGGCACCGCGCGTGGAACACTAGAAGCTCGAATCCCAATCGTTTTCAAGATGAACCAGAACCCTCTGAACCCTCAATATGAGATATCCCGCCGCCAGTCTGAGACCCCAGCGAGCTTCAAAGTCCATTCCCAAGCCTCGATACCTATAGTTTTGGTAAACCCCGGTGTCCCACCCACGGCCGAGGAGTTCGGTGAGGATGCCAGCATAACGGAGACAGAAAAGCACAAAAAGCTGCAATGGCGGATCGATTGGACGATCTTGCCTCCGGTATGTACTTGGTCTTTTTCAATGTAATTAATTTCTCTGTGAGCTAACCATTTTACGTAAAATTGGTAGTTGACGCTCTGTTACTTCCTACTGTTTACGAACCGTATGAACGTGCAGCTCATCTGTAAGTCTTCCAACATCTACACAGCCTTGTTGATTCTCTGTTTAAGTTCATAATAGATAATTAACCTTCATTGTCTCTGTAGACTCAAGTGACCAACGCGATGGCTACGGGCTGGATAATACGAGATATGCAATCGTCCAATTCCTTTTCGCTATAACATACGCGTATGCTCCGGATTGGAAATACATTCTCTATTTGGCGGCGGGGCCCAAAGCTTACGATGATCAACTCGATATATAGTCTACCAGAACCATTATGGAACGTCCTGTTAAGACATTTAGGCCCCAAGTTTTGGTTGGCCCCAGCGCTCCTACTTTCAGGATTTCTATCGGTATTCTGCGCTGTTTCAAAGGACTGGAAGGGACTTGCGGCAATAAGATTGTACGTCAATTGACTTTCAAAGACAATTTATCAGGGGCATTGCTAACTGGGACCGCCTGAGTAGCTTGATCGGGCTTCCTCTTGGGGTATGTGGACCTATAGCGTTTCGGTACTCGTACTTTGCCTCATATGAGAACGAATACTAAAACATACCTATTCGGATACGACGTAGGCTTTATTCCCGGGCTGTATGGTAGGTCTTCTTGGGTGTCTTACATGGCGAGCCGCGATAAAAAATATCTAAACAGATTCATAGTACTACATAACCTGTTGGTATCCTCGACGAAAACTCGGTCGCCCAGTTGCTATATTCTACGCGGGCGGCGCTATGGGATCCTCGCTAGCAAACCTCCTAAATTCCGCTCTTGTCAAAATCGATGCTGGCGGGAGGGTCGGCAGCGATTGGGTTTGCGTAAGGAGCATATCCCTTCATTGATTTGTATCTCTTTACACTAATAACTAGGGCGTACAAACAGATTATCTGGGGCCTTGTCACAATACTTTCAGCCGTGGTCGCATTCTTTTTCATCCCGGATTTCCCTGACGAAGATGATAGAATATTAAGAAACAACGCTGAGCACGAGATGTTCAAGCAGTGGTATGTTGCAACAGATAGCACCAGGAATATCAGCGAGCATTATAGAACAAATGCTTGGCGGCAGGTATTCACAGATGTGAAGACCCTGCTGTTCGTTTTGGTCAGAATGTGCGTATTTACTAAAGTTCTTCTACCGTCCATATGTATCGATATAATATACAGTGATAATAAAACTAACACCGGGTCCTAGGAGCACGGTTGTAGCGCGTGATGGCCTAAACCAGCGACAACGGGAGAACGCAATAGCACTGGCAAAAAAAATCATGTACCCAGAAACGCCCAGTGATACTACCAACACCCTCCTTTTCGTTCCGCCGTATGTCCACAGCTCTGCCGTTTCGTAGGATTAGCTATTTGTAACCACGGCTCAACTAACCAAACCTACTTTGGGAACTAGTGCCGCACTTGCCGTCATAACTACAATATACATTGGTATCTTGTCGGACAAAACCAACCAGCGAGGCTATTATATTATGGTAACCTCCTGGTTTTCTATAACCGCTTTCATAATATTTGTAACATCCGAAAACACAACCTTGCAATATATTGCCGGATTTTTGGGCTCCGTGGGAACTTGGGCTGGCGGCGCAATATCATGGGTCTGGATGGCGAATAATGTGGAGGGCCTGTACAAGCGGGCTATTATGATCGGTGTTAACGTTGGTACGGGGAATTTGATTGGCGGGCTTACAATCCCGGCGACGATTACGATGCCGAAGAAGGAAGGCAATTATAAAATGTTTGGGTAAGTCTCTCTTTCTTTTGGCGTTGAGCAACTTTAATTTCATCCTTAAGCACTTAAATCTCTAATCACTGTGCGATCTTGTTTTGTTTATTAGGAGCGCATACTTTCTCGGACTTTCATGCCTTCACTTCGCCGCTATCGTTCTTACAAGATGGTACCTCAGCAGCCAAAACAGGGAGAAGCAGCATCGACTCCAGCAAATTATTCGGGACCAGAGGGATCCTAATAGCATAGGGGAGGAGGAAGATAAAGGTGACAAAAGGTATTTATTTCATCCTAGGATCCTAATAAACTATAAACCCCACCAATATGGATTGCCAGGCCAGTGGTACTAACGTATGATAAATTCTGGATAGTCCCGATTTCGAATATATCCTGTGACAGTTTAATAGTACATCAAAGTTGTGTTCCTCGATACATGGCTTTATATTTTCATCTGCCATGCCGGTTCTCTAGTTCTATTAGCGTTTTTCTGAATCCTTTAAATCTAAGTTTGTTGGAAAGCCATTTTTGTGGGATTAATACCACTGGACCGTAGAGCATGTGAGAACTAGGATACCAGATGGGACAATTCAACCATTGTATTAGATCTTGAAATTTAAATAATGGTAAAAAAGCTTCTGATTCAACAAGACATGAAATATGATGTCCAAAGCCCTCTACTATATAGTATAAAAGGCCGCGTAGTAGAATGGGAAGCAACAAAACAGGAATTAAGATATAAACTGTAGCCACTCGAGAAAAGGCTTCCACAACTTCACGTCACAAATACAAGACGCAAAGTTCTTCTAGTGTCGCACCCCCAAAAGGGTTTCGAGAGCGCAAACACCAGGTACAAAGCCTTTTAGTTATCTCTCACCTGCAAGTGGCAGAAAAGCGATTACGAAAACCAGCAGATCATGCTTTTACTGTAAGCTCATCTTCGGCGCAACCATTTCCACTGAGAAAGCCTATTATCCAGGAGAATGGATAAAAGACTAAGAAGAGGTTGTAATTTGACATCCGAGCTAATCTAAACATTTCATAATTTTGTTATTGATTACTCACTGGAGGGGCTGGATTAAGAGGAGAAGACAAAGATTAGAAGAATTATAAAATGCGTGGGTGCATTGTCATAATTAGGTACTATAAGTTAAAGAACCGTTTTAGTCGTCTAGAAAATTTCAATGCTAGCTCGCTGAAGGAATTATTGTCGTATGCGGGGAATGTACTGCAAAGGTATGGTTCGACTGCACCATAATTTATTTCGACTCGACCCCGCGTATCTAGTGGGTTCAACCGTTCACTTGCTTTGGCCGTGTGTAGTCAGTCATGCTCTATACGCTGAACTTTCCGCAAACTAGAGCTCTTGATGCGTAAGAGTTTTTGTTACAGCTTCAATCACCGACTCCGTAACATCCTGAAGAACCTCAGTCTCGTTCTTCATCTTGAAGAACGACCATGTGCTCCAAGCCTCAGCGGAGAAATCAAACTCAGCGCCAATAACGAAAGCCGCAAGGAACTATATTAACAGAATAAAGTCAGCGGCCCCGGTTGTGGAAGATGGATCTTGGATCTGGGGATACTCACGATGAAATTGACAAACATGAAGCTTAAGAAGGTGATAAGGAAAAGAATCGTGGCGGTGCCCTTAGGGATCAATGGATCCTCGATATACACCGTCTTTCCGGTCTTCAGTTCCTTTTCGCGTTTCTCCTCCTTCTGCTTCTTCGAGATGGTAGGATAAATCCCTTCGATGAATTGTTCAATCTATTGGTGTGGTGGAATTTTTTTTTAAATTAGCTTGATAACCTTGCCACTTTCCGAAACAGGGATAGCCTAGACGTTCATACCTTGGCACATTTTACTGATACTTCTAAGAAGTTGGGGTCCTTGGGGGTATTCTTTTTTCTGATGATCTTGATGTACTTTTTGAATGTGTCGCATGTCGTTCTTAGGTTTCCGATGTCCATCATCAACTCGCATGCCTCTCCTTTCGGAATTTTGATGTTACGCTTGAACATCTCGGGATTCCGGAACACCAATGCAAGCGTAGCAATTGCCATAACCTGGGGGATGGCGCAGAAGTTATACACAGACTGATCCCTTAAGCCTGCAAGGTAGTAAAGGCAGTCATCAGCGTGGTCAAGTGCGTTCATGACCATATCAGACTGGCATGCCAAAGCCTTTTCCTCATTTTCTGGGAGCCCGAGGTCAGTGTACTTGTCGACATATTTGCCCCAAATTTCTTTGGGATAAAAGCTTCGGTTATCCTCTAAATCCTCGCGGAAATCACGGATAATATTGACTTTTTGGAGGAATAGGCCCATGGAGATGTATAGGCGTGGCCGTGTTAGCAAACCGGGGTTAGCTACGCCCGCGGGGACGAACAGGCGCGTTAGGCCTTCGCCGACGAGACCAGCGACATAGAAACAATATCGGTCGTAGTCCTTGATCAGTGGTAGGCCGTCGAGGTTTTTGGCTGGGCCTCTACAAGTTTCAGCCATTCCCTCACCCATCTGTTTGGCTATATCGCGAATGACGTCTCTGTAGACATCTTTCAGTTTGGCGAATTCCGTTATAACAACGTGAAATTCCACGAGGAGCTGTCGATCTTTTTCGGTGGGGCCATTCCCATCGAATGTCCACCCGGGCTGGTCGAGGATCTGATAAAACTTTTGGAGGAGGGGTATTTTTATGTCGTTGTGGATAGTCATATCGTCTTCGATCGTGTCCAAGCCGCCTACGGGATGACATTTTGGTTAAAACAACCTTGAAAGCAAATCTAGAGAACGGGTGCCATACGCAAAACCAGGTAGAACAAAGCTACTGGCACTCTCATCTCGGGCTGCAGCTCCAAGATTACGGCAGCAAAACTCCGACTTGTCATTTCCAGGAACTCGTAGCATCGCTTCAACTCCGCTGATTCCTTATCCGGGTTCTGTTATCGCAGCAGACAATCAGTTCAGTGCTCGGAAGCGAGATAACCACACTAAATAACCAAAAGGAAAGTTGAAGAATGCCTACTCTGAAATGCAGTGGGTCACGAAGGTACTTCCAATGGAGCATTGCCCGTAGCTGGTACGGATGTGTCGTGTAATGCCATATTGTGCCAAGCTTTGCCATAGTGTATAGTCTTCACAGACAGGCGAAGGTAGAGAAATGGTTTACAATTGAGGGCCAATAGCAAGATAAATCGCCTATGGAAGGTTCTAACGAATGATGACGAAGAGGATTATTATATTTGGAGATGCGGTCTGGTCTGGTCTGATCTGGTCTGATTTGGCGTGTCGCTTGACGTGTGTGTAGGGACAGGTGGGCAGGTAATGTAATGGTTTAGGTTCCAAGTTCCCAGGGGGTTTGTCCGCGAGCTTCAAACGACAAGCTAAACTAGGGCTATTCCATACTGTGGTTAGCCCCGGCCGCCGGTATGCCTGACCGTGCGGAAAACCGCCAATTGAACGAGCGAAGAACCGGCAACACTCACCTGGGCGTTTCTGAGAGCTGATTGATGCTGCGAATATGCTTCGTAGTGGATATCCCGATGACAATGGCTAAAATAGTCAATGCTAGATGGTTGTCAACGTGGTGGACGGTTAAGTTGCAATCGTCGCAGGTCGCAAAGGCGAAATTTCAGTTTAGCCGCAGAACAGGTACCTTTTTTAGCGTAAACGGGCTCAGACAGGCAAAATGGATTGTGCAAATTGTTTGGCTGTCGTGTGGTTGGCTGTTTATTCGGCTGCCGAAACCACGCAAAATCCGAGCCATTCGGTCTTTATTCCCGTTACAACCGACTACATATACATCATCGTGAAGCACTATTAATTAACTCAGGAGTGAAGTACATGTACTCATCTAAGTAACTAGTAATTACCTAAGTACCTAGGTAGTTATATACCTCGTCATCTAGCTCTGGGGCGCTAATTTGGGCGCAAGTTGACAATCGACCTACGTATGTATATATTCCTTGTATAAGTCCTAGATGATTTAAGGTAGCGAGCGATAAGTATTTAGTATACTCGTAGGTAATCACTTAAGTACGTGAATGTGTGGAGGTAACCAAGTCTAGTAAGTAAAATTTGAATAGTAGTTTGCGCATAGAAGCAATAAAACAGTGGGCACTAAATGACATATTTAATGAGGGAAAGAAGAGGGGAAAAAAAAAGAAAATTGTAATATCAATAGAAGCGTATCTCGGTGCGTTTTGGGTAGGGTAGACGCGCAATCGTGAACTTAGGGTTTCTTTTCTTTTATTTTTTATTTTTTTTATTTTTTAAAAGAAATATGTTTTTTCCTGGGCCCGTTTCGGCAAAATTATTTGTTTGCGAGGTGTTACCGCTCCTCGAAATATGATCAGGTGTGCAAGAGAAGAGATAGGGATCACTGATGCGGTGTCTAAGCATCATCCATCCCGACCAAGGCGGTGCCCCCCACTTTAGTCCTCTCTCCCTCGGAATAAAGATCACCCGTCACATTAAAGCATCATCCATACTTCACCAAATAAGGAAAAGAAGTTGAAAGTTTTTCTATCCTTGAGCAAATTTAGTCGACTGCAATAAGTGATCAATAAAGACGACCCCCGAATCGCGATTCATGTCGACATCACCAACGGTTGTTGCCAGTGAGGCGTCTATAGTCGCAAAGGGAATTGTTGTTGAATGTACCTTGGGGTCCTCCAACTATTATCAAGCGTGTTATTTGTTCCATTCAGTGGGCCGAAAAAGGATGCATAGGAAAATATCTTCAAGCAGTTTTTGGCTCGTTTTCCTTGCTTAGCCAAGCCTCAGGAGGCCCCCAGCAATGGTACTTGATAGTTTTCCTACTTCGATAGGCGTAAAGTCTGCAAAGCAGGGGTATGCATCAAGGAACCCAAAGTTTCCCTTTACCTCTAGCAACTCCTCGATTAGCGCCTCTTCCAAGGACGTATTCGGGTTCCCCGTCTGAGACTGGTTGGCCTCTTCCGAGAATTTGCTGTGGAATGCGATGAGTATGGTGGTGGCCGCTATGGTTGTGATTCTGGGTTGGGGAGGTACTGCAGGCATTGCTAGCTGACGGCTTTTCTTGGAGCATTGGGCCTGAGCTTCTGCCAAATCCCCCATGATACCCACCGCGGCCACCGCGGCCAGGATTACCTCCCCCACCGCTATTGGAGAGGCCTCCTCGTGCATTCTGGTTGTTGCGATTCCTGCGGCGTGGCTGCTGGCTGTCGCCAGGACCTCCGTTCTGTGGAGTGTTCTGGCGACTCCCAGCGCCACCTCCGCCGCGCCCGCTTTGGTGGTACGGCTGCGTAAAGGCGCTCTTCGGGCTCTTGCGTAGGTCTCGGTTCTTGAAATCATTCGAGTCGAGAACCGGCTGGTTCGCCTTCGGAGAATGCATGTGATCCCAATCGCGCTTCTTAGCCTTGTACAAACGCTTCTCTTCGGCGATCTTCCCCGCTAGCTCCCTAGTATTTAGCGATGGAATACCGAAAGATTTAGCCCAATGTGAGGTCTCGGGGTTGTTAGTGACTAGAAAGAAGACCCCCTCCGACTTTTTCGAGAATTCGGTCTTCTCGGAGTGAAGGATATCCAGGGCGCAGTTAATAATCGGTTGGATCTTCTTTGGCACCTCAGGAGCGTGAATTGAGGAAGTTGGGCTCGGAGGATCCTGGAGTGGAGTAGTAGTAGAGCGAGTAAGGGAGATTTGCTGTTTGGGAATACCGAGTCCAGAATGGAAAGTGTTCGCAGACTTCAGGATACGCGGTGGCATAGATGGGGTCGCTGAAGCGGAGATAGTCGGGCTACCTGGCGGAGAAGGAGAAAGGGAAAGACCGGTCAACCCGTCATCTACCTGTGCAAGCATTTGGGATTCCGTCATCGCGAGCGGAGATGCGAATGAAAATTCATCGCCATCACCAGAATTGGTTGTCAACGGATTGTACCATTCCAGACACTCCTCCCACTTTCCATAGATTTCCGTAGGTGCCTGGACTTTTACTCCCTTTTCGGCAGTCCCCTTCCCAATGGTACGATCGAACCATCGGACAGTTTCTCGGGCATTAACATTTTCGTTTTCACTCCCTCGTTTCAAGGCATCCAGCGTATCGAGAACACACAGTGGGACGGTGACTTTAGCAGACTCCTCTGCAACATAGCCCTTGATCTCGGTAATAGAAGTGGTGAGAGCAGAACAGTCCGGGACAAGATGTAAAGTTGTTGGCTTTGGAGGCGGGATGGGGCTGTTGCGCCGATCGAATTCCACCTGGTCTTCCAGCTCGGATACCGTATGTTTAAGGCGGGCAACAGCGAGTTTTTGAAGCTATGGAATAAGATGTTTGACAAGGTCAGTTATAGGATAGGAACTAGGGTGGAAGGGGAGAAATAAAGAAAATGTCTTACCAAATCTGGCTGCCTTCCAGGGCTAGCAACTGGGACTACCTGTTGCCGCTGGGGAGTCGGAGGTGGGGTGTTCACGGCGGTGAGAGTCGTCATCTGGCAGCGTTCACTTATCACACCGCCGGCGAAGGCTCGAACGGAATACTTAGATACAGACACACAGGTTTGCGGAAGTCTTGTGGAAAGATGCGGTTGTAGGACGAACGGATCGGGTTCCGAGACGTCGGTGGGCAGCGCTGGGTGTAGATGGAAACAAGGAAATGCCGCCGATGAGCCACCGTCGTTCCAGAAGAACGAACCCTGGTTCGTACAAGGGCACTTTCCTGTATTTCCTTTTTAGGTATCAGCTTTACCGTCTTTGGCTGTATTCAAAATTACCTATTTTAGAAATGCAGCATAGAGAATGTCAGCCAAACTGTGTTGATTGACTGTACTGTATCTAACTCAGTGACATAAAATATATAGGCATGCGCATATAATGTATGCGTCCAATACACAAGAAGTCGAATGGCTGTTGAGTCGAGACTATATTATATAGGTAGGTAGGTGTAGTAGGTATATTGCGTCTTACACATGTACCTCGAATTGGCAAGGGGCCCAGGGCTATGTATTGGTCGAACCATATATTTACGCCCATATGATGCATACTCATCTTAGGGCCATAGGGTGCCTCCACGGATAGTCTTGGTAGACCTTCTTCTGTTGACACTGTGGCTCCGCAGAGTTCCCGGCTGGTCTCGCGATCGATCTCTCGCTCCCGTAAGTATCAAATGGATAACTTTTATAAATTTTATAAAATCATACGTATGTATTAAATATACCTATTTGTATACCTACTCATGAAAACTCTGACTACCTCACCCTTAAAACCGTTGTCTGCATGATCAAGGCCACTACTCCCTGCACCGGAGCGACTAAACTATACTGGAATAAACGAAGTATACATTTGGCTGCCCTAAGAGATCAAATCACAGGCTCCCATTCCATCTCGTCACCCTCATCGTCAGCCCCCTCACCTTCCCTATCTTTACCCTTATTCTCGGGCACCGAAGTTACTTTATTTTTACCTTTACCCCCATTTTTCCTTGTTTCAGTTCTCCCCTTGTCCTCCTCATCCCCCTCATCGTCTTTGTCCTCGCTCTTGTCTAGATCGTCGTTTCCATTACGAGGACTGGGAAGTATGCTGTCATCTTCCGGGGTTGAGAGTAACACGGTTCCCTGAATCTCACCGTCTGGTGTAGATTCGATGTAGATTGAAAAGATCTTAAGTCTCGGATTCCCTATAGCACTATTGTATTTTATGAGAAACATAGATACCGCAGCTATTTCCGGGATGCCGTTAAGAACCTTCCAAGAATCGTCGTCAATAGTACTAAAGATCGTCGAATACCTTACAATTGGATCAGACGTTGTCCCGTCAAACAGAAAATGTATATCATGATTGAGATCGCGGCCGACAAGCTGCATAAGCTGTAGATTTGTTTTATAAGACAATTCTGGCACCTCCCTTCCCTGCATACGCATATTTCGAACCCCGATAACTTGGAGTTTTCGCCATAGTGAGTCAATTATATTTTTGGATTGACGGCTTATCTTTAGAAACGTTACTACACGAAGTGAAGCCACAACGGGAGAATGCCCACCCTCCCCATCATTCGCCATTGCAACTTCTCTCCAAGCCGCATAATATATTTCGCTGAGCATTTCAATGTTTTGATCCCATTTACTTTTTTTTGGAGGGCCACTTTCTACGATAAGATGTCCATACGAGCTTTCCCCGTCACGAGAGGAAGCGGTTCTTGCCTCGCTGGCGTGGTAACGGCCGCCGAAGTCCCCACCCCTGCCTGTCACCGTGATCCCTCTACAGAATTTTTCCAAGCCGCCGAGCCCAATCGAGGTTCTCCGTAGCCAGGGTAGAATCCTAGTTCTCTCTTTTGATTTTTGTCTGAGGTCCTCTTTGCCATCAATATAAGCCCGGCGAAGCCACGCCACCTGTACAAGCTTCATTGCTCGCTCAGGGCATTTATAATGCTTCTTAGATACTCCTATGGTCCAAAAATTTGCATCCTGTGAAGTTACTCCAGCTACTTGCGGAACTTTGGAGTAAAATCTATTTATAACATCCATCGTCATTCCAGTCACTAATGACTTTAGTACCAGGAAGTCAGAAGGCTTCGGGTCAAGGGCATTAACACCAGGCCAGGCATCGCCTTTTTTTTCTATGGCGTGATGCATCCGGAAGAGGTTACCACGTGTCGAATCCCTAACGACCCTCATAACACATGGTCCTAATCCTACAAACACTTCTGGGTACGCCGGGCGAGGCTCTTTAGCGTCCGTATTCGGACTGTCGAGCCATCGTATAATAACAGTTCTCACGCACAGTCGGTGCGGAGAGTGCACAGATCCATATAACTTCATGGAAAACTTCGAGATAGCTAATATATCGGGGGTGCCTGAGAGAGTTAGAAAGTCTATTTGATTGTGTGTCGGCTCAGCCTGCCCATAATGGATATCGCGAATTTTCAAGTGGGGAACAAAGGCTGACGAATCTTCAAGACTGAAAGTCGAAACCAAGATGGCTTGTTTCGTCAATGACCTTCTCTTGTATATCCCTTCTATCACCATCCTAGTCAAATCCTTTACCCTCGAAATAACTATGTATCGTGGATATTTCACCCCTGGACCCACTACGCCTCGGCGACCTTCTCTCTTCGCGTCCTTCGCGTAATCAAAATCATCAATGTTATACATTCTATCCCACGCGGCAATGAGGGCGTTCTCAAGACTCATGGCGCTGATAGCATCGGTTTTTTGTGGTTGTGAATTCACAAATATAAACCCTTGTTTCAACCAAATTGATATAGTGTAATCGGGGGGGTCGTTTCGAGCATGGTTGGTAGCATCCCTTAATTCTAGTGTCTTGAAACCTAAACTTCCAGGGACTGATCCACCCTCAAGGGCATGCCTCATCTCGGCCTTTGTACTAACTATTGGCCGAAAAAGAGGCACATTTTTCTTAGCCTCTCCACGCTCATCTTTTGGAATCTTGTAGGTCGGGTCTTCAGACATTTTTAATAATAGAGTTATTAGATCAAGGAAAGACTGTGGCAGGGCAAAGGGACGTGGGCGCTCAGAAAATCGGTAGCTATATTGCAAAAACTCCAATAATCGGGGGCCAGAAGTCACATTGGGATCTTTCATCCGTCGCAGATACGATAGTACAGCCTCCCCAGCCGAAACCTGGTATATGCCTTGCATCAGGGCCTGCATGCAAATTTCTTCGATTGACCCATCGGGGCTTAAAGATGTAAAACGGGGAGGATGGATTACTACATCCTCTGTCACTGGGTTGGTATTAGTGGCCCATCCACCTACTTCAGCATAGGGAATTTCCCAATATTCCCAATCTACATCCGCTAGTCCAGTGTCAAAACTGCCCACTTGCTCTACGCTACTGACAAAAAGTTCCATATCCGCTAGTGCTTTTCCTTCCGTGCCCGCGTCCATCAGTGCCTCTTGTTCCGTATTTCCCGGCCGGTATGGCTCAAATCCCACAAGTATGAAGGGTTTATTCCTTTTTCGGGGAGCCGCTCCAGAGCCATATACACCAATCTCTAGCCTTGAAATTCCAGAAATCCCGAGATCACCACCATAAGATCCTATAAGCATACTAACGGTTTCTCCTTCGCTAGTCTTGCGAAATTGACTTAAAATTCTAGGGAAATCTGGATCTATCTTTTCAAAGACCATAATATCATCGCCTTGTAATTGTGAGAGGGACGGCGAATTCGTTGCTGAACGTAGGCTTCTAATATCTTGAATTTCTTGTCCGCTTTGAGGGTGTATAGATGCAAATGTGATTTCACGCAGGGCCCCCCGACCGGCGGTGGAAGCCCAAGTACCGTAAAATATAGGGGCCATGGGAATGGCATTGTTGTCTATTATAGTGGGATAATCCTTAACTTCTGCTACACCTACAATGGCGCTAAGGTACCCCTCGAAAACAAGGTGATTTTCTAGGGTTGATACAGCGAAGCGATACCCGAGTTTTTGTAAAGTGCCCATCGCGTCAATACGGGTAAACGTTGGTCGAAAGGTATTTCCTTCCATATCTCGCCCTCCGTAAGAAGTTCGCTCAATATCCGGATGAGCCGGGTGCCTCAGAGGAAGACCAAATCCCGTTCTGGTGAAAGTAACTTCTGTAGGAATCCTCGGGATATCTACTTCGACGACAGTAGGATTTTCAGTTGCCACAGGCGCCAGCTTAAAAAAAATGTTCGCTGTTTTGCCTTCATCCCCCTTCATAGATTGGATTGTTATCGCTGATATATCGTAGTGGTGAAGCGTATTCGGGAATTTGTCTAGTATTTCTACCAGCGGAGAGATTTCAGGGATACCATAGAGGATACTTAGGACTGTGAGCAGAAATCCGGAACGGCTTCCAGGATAATTGCGGCCCACTTTGAAATCAATTTTCTCTAGGAGGAAAGTGAAGCCGTTGCTGAGATAATTTCCAAAAACTCTGCTGGCCCACTCCTTTGTTAAAGAATTTATTATGTGTAAGCTATCCTTGCGACTAACTCCCTCGATTGTTATGAACCTTAAAGGCTCTCTTTTTTCGCCCTCCTCGGGCTGGGACCCCCGAAACCAGCATTGGTAAATCCAGTCACTGTAGCGAGCACCCGGCGGCAGAGCCCCCGGCCAGTAGAAGTACATGTGGTTTTCTTGCTGTGAAACAAATGTTCGGAGAACCGTAGTTATAGACTTCGACGTGTCATCACTGTTAATGTATGCCCTAAAGACGGCTTTATACTTGCTAGGTTCTCCAATAATATTACCATCCTGTTCCATGTTCGTAAGAACTTCGCGGACGGAAGGCGGGATGCCTCGAATATTCCGTCGTATAGTAACGATATCCTCAAGCTCATTCCAGTTGAACTCGGGGTCTTTGTCGATTTGACTTTGCTTAGCTAACTCCCTTTGTTTCAGGAGAGCAACTCCTCTCCCATAGGCTTGCCTCAGTTTTAATCGCCTTGTGGGATTAATATTTTTGAATATATATTCGAATGTAGTGTAGTCGGTAGTGTCCGCGACAGAACCCTCTGTCTCTCCAACTCCACTCCGCCTGTAAATTTGTGAACTTTTGCTCTTCACAGTTTGGGGCGCCTGCGTGAATAACACCGAGTGCGCAATGCGTCGGGTGTGGTTTTGGTTATGCGATAAACCATATTGCTTCAAACCAGCACTGTCGACTGTGGGGATTGATCTGCCCCGATAGGCCGTGTAGCCGCTTCCTAGAGAGTTTAGTAGGATAAATAAAAACAAAATCAAAAACCGGCCGGAGTATGTCACTGTAGTCGCCTTCATTTTGGCGGGTTCGTTCGTAGATTTATAATATTTCCCAAATATAAGTGTCGCTCTTCGTAGGGTTTGATACTATTTACAAGACAGATGTCACTTATCTAGAAGTTGAACATGGACATCAGTATTATTGTGCTTTTGGACCGCGTAGTGCTGGGTACGTCGTGATACGAGGCGGCCTTGGGTTCACACTGGCATTTTTTAACTACAGCTAGCCGTAAAATGATAGCCATATATATATACCATAGCCTTTTAGTGTGTTCCTAAGGATCTCTTTAAAACCATCTCGAAGGCCGGCTCCTTAGAGACCCCCGAACATGTCTTTGTAAATTTATCACCTCCAGGCCAACTGAGAGCAGACTTTCGTCTTGCAGAGGGGCCAGGGTGCTTCTACATTAATCTTTTGGTAACATATATAACTGCTAGGACTAACATCGAACCAATATATATGTTTCATCGTCGATTTTATATCAGGGGTGGTTCTGGAAACTAGCCCCCACGAAGTGGCTTGATTATAAATAATTGTAATCTCGACTTAGTTACGGATATTACGCAGCCTACTAAGCTACCAGAATATAGAATGCACAGTCAAGGGGATGCAATTCACAGTTGTACTAGGCTGCACGTAAGCTCGTGAGCTCGTAAAAAGCCTTTTCTGTTAAATGCCTCGTGCCTCTCAAACAGACTTATATAGTATATGGAATGTTTGGGCATGAGACCATGGTTTACTGCGCCACGTGTAATAGCCTATTCTTGGGGCTAAAATACCTATTAGTACGATTGTGGTACTATATTTAAATTTTGCATGGGGATTGATGCGGTATTTTGGCCGTGACTAATATCTCATATAAGTGCCTTGGAACACGACAATTTGGACGGCATTTTGAAGCCCACTTTTTTTTGGCACAGGCTAAGTATTACCTAATTGGTTGGTATTTTGTCTGACATACAAGCTAGCGTTCCCACATGGATGCAAAGTGGCTATAGGGCCAGCTTCAGCGCTTGTATTATAATATTAGAATTCGGGATAACTTGTGTGTAAAGATATCTGTGCGCCAATAGCGTAGCTATCTAGCTATGTGGATATCTAAACAGATAAACAGTATGCACTTTATAGTATGGATCGTACATATAGAAACAACAATACTAATTCTGTAGATAGATAGATATTACTATTAGGTTTTTTTCTCGACCGTTTCTCACACAAATGCTTTTGAATTGGCCTCAACAGCAATAAAAGTAGATCAAAAGGAACTTTCCAGGCGTGAATAGTCATCTTTAAGACCATGAAGCACCGGAAGGCTCGTAAAAATAGGCGAAATAATATTACCTTTGATATAAATACTACCTTGCGAATGAATAAACATGAATAAGTACCTACTCTACAGGTATAAGCCAAAAAAATCGCCACAGATTTATCTATCAAATCCATATCTGCCATAGATCTATAGACCCCTTGCATAATTGTGGAGTTGGTTGAGCCTGCGAGGTACATGTGCAACATAGCTGCGCGCGGTTCAAACATTCGGTTTCAAACTAGGTCGCAACACTGGTCATATGTTATCTATCAAAAGAAGTTAATGTGAGTTTCAAAAATTCCTTTGTACGACTTTACACAGTTTGAGCACTGAGAAGTCCTCATGGAAACATTTTATTGATTATTAACTGTTGGGCTTAACTTCGGCCGCTTGGGCTGACTAGCCACTCGGTGGAGACTGGTTTACGAGATCAGGCTGCCTTAAATTCTTTAGCTAATCCCGGGCCTCAAAGTACTTTTTCCAGGATCGTAATTCTTTAATTGATAATCTTTAAACTTGGAGGGATGTCGCAGGGGCTGAGTGCATTCCTAAGGCCACTTCCTTTGTGCCTGGAACATGCCTTAAAATATCTTTCGCGAGCTCGTCTGACTTTATTGCTAGCTATGATTCCTTTAAAGCTGACTTAAAACTTAGCGAGACCTGCGTTTAATGATCGTAAGAATTATTGAGTCTTTGATTATAAATTTGCAAGCTTTGTGTTTCTGTAAGGCTTTAACCATGCTCTTAGTCTCGGTCCCAGTTCTTACTAAAGTATATAGATATATAGCAATACATATACTATAGAGGGGATCGTAGACGTACTCGGTAGAAGGTTTCCGCAGTTCAGGTCTACTTAAGCTTGTTAGCGCTAACATAACTAAACTAGTCAACTAATGTATTGTTGATGTCCTCATCATAGATAATTTTATCTCGGCATGAAAATTCGGGTACCGGTTTTACATGCAGCCTAGTTAGGTTTTGTAAACCAGCTCATTATAAATAATCATATTCAGTTCGGATGTACCGATATTAGCGAATCTACCTGGGTAAATATAAAAGAATTTCATCGGAATGGCTAAACCAAACTGGGAAATTCCACACGGGTATTGATTCTCATGAATATCGTATATAAATACAAATATAAATAAAACTGTATAAGAGCACTAACGATTTGTTAAGTACTTCAACACGCTACGATCCGTATCACTAAGCTGGATTTTTCTAGGGTGTTAGGAATTATCACGCGTTAATCTTTTCCACTCACTGAAGGGCTGTATTTCGCTATAAATATCTGGAATATAGTTTTTTTTTATCACGCTGCTTTAGCATACAGTTATCCTAGGTAGCCTTTCTCTGGCATAGGAATTCTTTCGGCTGGGAATAGTTTAGCGTCAGATTATCTAGTGTGAGGTGCGGTAGTCAATAATTCAAATTAGTCTTGTAAACCAGCCTCAACGGAGCGGAACACTTCATGGGTAAATCAACCCTGTTATTTATTTCCTGGTCCACCACGGAATATTTTAAGGGGTGAATTTGGAGGGAAGGTTTACTGGACGCTAGATTTTCTCAATAAACCCCTTATTTTAATATATTATGGTAAACCTATTTATAATCTTACAGGGCTAATATAATCTTACTTGCACGAATAATTTGGGTACGATCGATACACCCATAAGCTCAATATGTATGGCAACGATTTATTATGGGCCACAAACCTGACAGATAGGTCTGATGCATGCGCATATACTGGTTATTAATATATATTCTTTGCGTTCGAAATGCATCATGCGGTTCATATCTGTACAGCTGTGGATGGCCGACAATAGTATGGTAATGCCTGGATAAATTACATATACGCATATCCCTACACCTAGTTTACAGAGATATCCATATATATAAGCCCACATATATAGATTCTACAACAACATGTTATAACGTGAAGTTAACATCTTCTATTGATTGTAACTGACATTATATTTACCATCGTTTCATCTGGTATCCGATTTATAATAATAATTTAGAGAATCAAGGGTACGTGTAGATAGATGTACTGAAATAGCACCTAAACTTCTTCTAAAGGCTCGCGCCTGAAAATTCTCTAACTTGCTATCGTCTATATATCTTCAATTAATTGGCAGTATTAAGGTTTCAGGCCAAGTTAGTTGCTTCCTATGTGGCTTTCCTGCTAACAATAGCTACCTTTTTGGACGCCGCTTAACAATAGTTAAAATGGCGCTGTGTAAATCCAGACGCCAGCATGTGCCTCCATGTGAGCGAACACAACGAACGTTCGAACAAACATAAACGATGTGACCTGGTGAATTGTTGCGAGATATCAGTCCTGCTATCAGACATAAACTCCGCGGGTTTATGCATCTTGCGATAGGTGTTCCTAGTTAGTTATATATATTATTACCGCACATACGGTATGTATCTTCGGAGGTACCAATTAATATTGCAGATTTTAGAATTCCGATTCGATAACTACAATGGTCACACTCTTATATACTATCTATGAGGCCAGCGCCAAGTAGTTACAAGATTGCCAAATTCCAGTGAACAACCCATGGCAACAGCCGGGATCAGGAGAGACCAGTAGCTTAAGGCAGGCATCATGTATTACGTGTACCCGTATCCAGATATCTGGCTTAGCTCCATAATTCAACTGCGAGATACTTTCCCACTTTGCAAACTTGGTCTTGCTGTCAATTCTTTACCTTTTACGGACTTTTGGCTAGCGTCGCCAGATAGATTAAGACTTTTATTTCTTTTGGGAGGGTCCAGGTTCAGGTTCAGGTTCAGGTTCAGGTCCAGGTCCAGGTCCAGGTCCAGGCCCAGGTCCAGGGGGCAGATGGACTTGCACCCCCATCTCTAATTCGAACACCATTTTGAGACTGCTCCCATCCCCCGCAGAAGTAATAACTATCGTCTGTATGGAGGGGAGCGATAAGTCTATGAAATGGCGGTGCATAAAATCTGATATAGCGAGACCTTCTACTGTACCCATAAGTATTTCGTATGTATGGGTATGCATGACTGAATCCCACCACCAACCGATCCAATCCGGAGGCACAAGCACCCCTGCCGTTTTGCGGTCCAAAGTAGTGACCTTGAAATTGATTCCCTGGGTTATATCGACGTCTTTTGGCCGCTCCCCGGAGTAGCGATTTATGAAAGCCCATATCCGCCTGATCACGCTTTCGGTGTCGCTATTCAGATTGGAAATTGTAATAAGTCTCACATTTTTCTTCAAATTCTGCCCACCTGCCTCCGGTTTCTCCAAAATATGCTTGTATGTTTGAGAGAGAACCTCTGAAAGTTCAGGCCCGGTTGGCTGCGTATCTATGACAATGTGGCTTTCCAATTCTTTAGTACCCCGAACGCGGTTATCGTTGAGGCCGACAATATATGCAGCTAAATATTGAAGGTTTTTAGCTTTGTTTTTTATTTGAACGAATTGATACGTTCCCTTAAACTTTTCAAACATTTGAGATGTCCAATGACCTGGTTCGAATCTGAACTTTGGCTGAAGAGAGAGCCTAAGCCCGAATACTCTCTGTAAACTGTTCACAATAGCCCTAACTTCATTTTGTTTGAGTTCAGGTTGCTGATTGTCTTCTGAAAGGGACCATTCAATACGGTGACGATCGACATCGACGTTGACAGTGTCGTGAGTCTGCGGCGCGGTCACTCCGAGCACATGTGCCATCGGCCAAATCCAGTTTTGGTGCATGTTTGTAACTCCAGGAACCATGAACCTTTCGATATCTGGGAGATTCAATAAGCCAAAAGGCGCGGCTATAGGTTTAATCCTTTTGACGGACAACCCTTTGTGAGCCCCTCTCGCCCACGAGTCCGTATTTGGTGCCACGCGTATCATTATCTCCGATCGATAACCGGCAGAAGAGTCAGTAGAAGAACCAGCAGCAGTACCAGTATCAGGTTCTTTAGGCACTCGATTTATCACAATATTTAAAATATAGCCATCATGGGAGACCCCAGGTACAGCCTTCTCCCCAGAAAGCATATTGATCAGTAGCTGGACTGTCGCAAGCTCTTCAGTTCCAAGGAGTAGCATCCACCAAGTCACGTAGTTAGAAGACAAAAGAAAGACCCGGGTGCCGAACCCTGGATATTGATCAGCGGCCGGGCGGTTGTTGCGTACGGTACGGGTGATTTTACTTTGGGGGTCAATCTCCAAAGGGTTCCAGTCCAATCTTATTGGCCTTGCTTTGTTCAAGTTGTTCTGGGCGTATATGTAGTCGATAACCTGCTCTGTGGTAGGACTTGGGTTGAGAAAGGATATATATCGGATGTCGTTAAAATTATCTGTCTGCTGCCTAGACAGAATTTGCCCCCCAGTCAATTCAAAAACATGTACGTAGGCCGCATACATCGCCAGAGCAAGATCTGGCCCCCGCACCTTTGGATCCGTTTTATGGATCACCAGTGACCCCAGCATCCGATCAACAGCAACCTTTACTATAAAGCGAGAGTTTGTAGCGTCCGCTACATCTACGCAGTGATATAAACCACTTCGGGCAGGTTCTGCCACTTTGCGAAAATTTACCCATTCTATAAATTGATATCGCCGGCTATCCAGAGGGGGGCTTCCGATGGACATTCCAACCTTCGCGGCCGCTCCTACCCCTCTATCTCCTAGGCCCGCCGATTTAAGAAATTCCAACGCATCCCCCGGTAAACTTGTTAGATCGTCAAGACCAACCCTGAGCAGCTTTATAACACCCTGCTCCGCGGATTTATCGCCTTCTGTCAACTGCAAAAAATTATATCTCGAGGTGATTTCTACCAGGTCAGGTGTTGCCTTAAGCTCGGCCACGTTCGCACGTTCCTCAACTATGCCAAAAGCATAGACCAAAGTTCCACATTTTATTAACGATGCAAAAAGAGGCGTTGTATCAAGAAATCTTGAGCCACAGAACGATTGCCAGTATTTCCTCGCTCGAGCCGACGCCGATTGTTCCGATAGTCCCTGCATCGGCAAGAAATTTACAAGAATGAATGGTTTGCCCTGTCGTAGAGGGGACTTATCTTCGACGAACAACCCAACTTCAATAGAGGATATCCCCGAAATACCAAGTTTTGAACCGTAGTCCTCTATCAATTCCTGAAGAACTTCTCCCTCGAAAGTTGAGAAGAGCATTTCAGTGAGCTTAGGGAAATCTTCATCCTCTTTATTTATTATAGTAATGGTGTCGGTGCTAGGGGATCCTCGCTGGGTTCGCATGTCAAATGCAACCTGCTGGCCGTCACCCTGAATTTGACCCAATGTAAGTGCTGAGAGCGATTCCTCCCCGGCCTCATTAACCCATGCTGAATATATAGCAAACGCAAATTCACCAACAGGGTTCCCAGAGGCATCCGGAGTAGAGGTACTAGACTCAGGTCCAAGTGGACTGTGTGGGGTGGAATCTGAGAACACCAAGTGATTCTCTAGTCTAGAAGCCATAAATTCATACTGCGTAAACCCGTGTGCTAACAGTAATTGAGTAAAAGTGGGGTTTGTGACTGCACCATAAGATGTCCTAGCCATGTCACCCCCAAACGGGTGTCTAGACAGCTGTCGAGATCCTGCGTCGCCCTCCACGGTTTTGATCACCCCAACTTCAAGACGATCTGTCGCAATAGAGCGGCTAGTCGGACTCAGTTCCACCATAAAGTTAATATGAGGTTCTTTTCCATCGCCCTTTTTTTTACCTAATTCTTCTTCTTCCTCGTCACTCCCCCAGACTTCAAAGCCTATCGCGGAAATTTCGTAATGGAAAAACTCATGGGGAAAGGTTTGAATCATCTGGCTTATTTGCGAGACTACCGGTGTGCCGGAAAGAAATTCCATCATGGCTGTTCTTTGAAATGCAGGGATCATAATACCAGTCTCTTCCTTTCGGACAAGCACCCCATTCTCGATGCCCTTCGGTAAACTTCGTAATATCCACAATTCTTTCCACAGTCTGAGAACTTCATAAGTGTCTCTATCGCGATAATCTTGGAAAGTAATGAATCTTAGAGGTACTGGTGGCTTTGGAATCTCTGCTTCGTCATTACTATCCTCGCGCGTTCCTTTCACCCATGATTCACGAATCCACTCGGAGAGTTTTTCGTTAGCTACGGTCTTCGAGGCAGAGATCGAGAAGGAGATATGTTGATTCTCAGACGACACCGACGATAGAAGTTCTTCGGCTAGATCGCCAGTAACTGGGTTGTGAGAGTCATCTAGTCCGATTCTATTTACAAACTGGTAGCTTCGACGGCTCTCCACGCTTGCTCCATCGTCTCCAAGTTCTGGAATCATCCGACGTATTATCTCTGCGGCTACGCTCATTATGCCACCTCTGACGTTTTTCCGGGCCTTGAAGCCGTGTTTCAATATGTTTGGATCCACTGGTAGGTTTTCGCCAGACACCTTTTTAGTTACCACTGTAAGGGCTTCTATCCACACATTTTTTAACTTCTCTGAATCCACAGGTGGAATCTTATATACGTTCTGCCGGTTATTGTTCCATTGTTGTAAATCTTGGAATACCTTAAAAAATCCGACATCCTTCAAATCTCTATCGTCGGCCCCGGCAGCCCTATTCCCTTGGTCGCGGCTTGGGCCAGCCTCTGACGGACCCGCATCATCTTCGTCATCTCCACCAGCTCGCTTCCAATTTCGCCTATCTTGTGTTCCTCTTTTTTGGCCATACAAGTCCTCAGATGAGGTGTAGGGATCTCCTTCTTGATTGTGATATCGAGAAATATGTCTACCATCGAAGACCTCCGTGCCATTATTTGTATAAAGGTACAAACCCCCGCAATATGGAAATATAAGGGACACAGCGAGGTAGTACAACAAAATCTGCTTTGAAATGGCCATATTGACTTTATAATCCTGCGCACATATCCCACCGGTGCGTCGTTGACTTGATATTTCAAGGCGAGCTTTGTGAAAGCGATCCGGTACAATAGCGGGCTGGTAAACCAGCCTCCACAGAATAGCCCCGGCCTATATATATAAAAGGCTTATTCTTTTGAAATAAATTGGCTGATCATTCGTATACCAGCCATCGACTGTATTAATTCGCTAGGTACTATAGTTGGACGCTAGCAACCGCGATATCGGGGTTTTTGTGGCTGAATATATTCTGGACGAATTTATATATACTTAGCGCAGGGCCTGAAATGAAATTTTTCAAATCTATAATTTAACCTCCAGCGCCGGAGCTTCGGGAAAATATATATACCATGGGGAGAAATTGTAGGCTCGGTCACCGTGTTGTCTGGTTCCAACGAGACCAGGCTCGGTAGAAGTTCTCCATAGTTAGAGCCAATTTCGTGGCCAACGCAAAGGAACTATAATTTTTGGAATCGCCTTAAGGAGCGCACGCCGCAATTCACCTAGAGCTCCCAAGATTACTAAAAGGCCTTACCGGATATACCTTCAACATTTGGGTTTGAAACAGTTCCGAAACACATAACTGTATGCCCAATTAGGTATACTTTGATATCAACTATCAATAACTACATACATGAGCCGCAATTGTGCAGGGTATGAAACAATCAGGTGCCACAAACCCGTAGCACAAGAACCAATGACCTCTGAAAAGAGCAACAATCGATATACATATCGATTTATAGAGTAGGTAATCAAATTGGAGATATCTTTAGCTAGCCGGGGTGGAGGTAAGTGCTATTCTAGTTATCCCACCGGCGCATCAGCCGGCACGGCAGCACATAATTCTGATCCTTTCTTGCCTCTGAACACTAGAGTACTAACCAATTCGCGAAGTTCAGATACATTTTAATTAACGGAACTCGCTACTTAAAACGCAAGCCCGTTTGAGAAGGAAGGCCTTTAAGGATGAGATGGAGCACCAACCACGGACCCAAAGAAAATACAGTAATCTATGATCAATAAAAGAAGTTCACCGAGATCCTTTGTAAACTGATTGACAGGAGCTGCGGCAAAGATGGAAAACCAACCCTATTTAGACGGGGCCCCCCAAGCCAGCTCGCGAGGTTGTCGTATGAATTTCGAAAATTTATTGAGCATTCCTCCTGCGCTGCGCAGACCTATAAATTTAGTATATATTACGATCTTCTAAATCAATCTGCTGTTTTAAATTCTCTGTGGTGCCGGCGTCCCCTTTTTCTGACATGGCGAAGACTCAGACTATAAATTACATGAATACCGCACATGCTTAATTAAGTACTTAAGTAGGCACATACAAACATGTCGATACTGACAAGATCGGGATGGTAAATGATCTTCGGGTGCTGCGCGCCGGAGCTAAAAACATAAATCAGATATGTATGATAAAAAGGCTCAGCAATAGTTGGTTGGAGCGATCCCCAAACTAGTTAATTAGACAACAGAACTCGTTAACTCCTAAACTTAGAAAGCATAAAGACATTATGAACACAATAGATAAGGCATTGATATCATTAGGCCCATAGGCGCTCCAAACACCAGAAAATATTTGGACGAAAATGTGCGATCACAGACGCAAATGCACCCTCCGTGAGGCGAGGAAACAGGCTGCTTGACAACTTTTTGCCTCTTTCTACAAGGAGTAATTTTTTTTATATACTAAACTCACGTACTGACATTGATTTGTTTTTAAACGACAGTTATCGCCACCAACTATGAAATCCGTACAGTTATTAAATACCGAGATAAGGCCGTTTTGCATAGATGGCCGGAATTCACGAGATTTCGGAGTGAATACGAGTAGACACACGCCGCTTTGTGCAATATAAGGCTTCAATCGCGACTCATAAGTTAAACACGTCTGCATCTAGATTTATAAACTATCATATACACATATATATGAATATAATAATAAATTGTGAGGAGACCCCGTAGACATGTATCTAGCTGGAACACATATTGATAACACGATAGTTTAGCTACCTACAATTATCCTCTGTCCTTGCCTCGTACTTTTGATGCATGATTCGGTGGTGGAGGAATTTTCTTTGATACTTGATCTCTGTATGGCGGTTTGTCTGGAGCCTCCTCCTCCAGATCTATTGCTTTTTCAGGCCTATCTACAGACTTGAGAATGACCTTGTAGTCATGTGCTTTGCTGGTCCAAGCTGGTCTCGTTGGTAGTTCAGGCCATATACATAGACACGAGATAACGTCTCCAGGCTCCCATCTCGTGCTGATATGTTTGAGAAGCCTGCAAGACACCCCCATTTCTGGACTCCCAGCCATTGCAGCAAGGAGCACCTGTTCTTGAGGAGTAGTAGGGTCCGAATGACGTGGTTTTTGGGGTGTTGTAGATTGGCTATGGCTAAATACCTCGATGGATCGCCTCTTCTCTGTGCCAATTTAATCAACACGAAGAATAAGGTACTGGAGTCGCCGCAGTAGGTCTCTGATAGAAATTTTCGTATTTTTGCTGAGTTTGAACAGTGCAACATACTCAGAAGGCCAAGGCGAGCGTCAGTGTTCCGCGCTTTTTTTTCATCATCATATGCCAATCCAATACCTAGAAGTGTTCAGACTCTTCTCTAAGCCACACAGGATACTAACGCCAAATCTTCGATACTTTTTGTAGAATCGCCTGCAGCTGGGGCACCATTATCAACTTTTAATACAACCACTACCAGTAGCAAAAAAGTTGAACCATAAATATTCTCTAGGACCCGAAATTCGGGATTCCATCTGGTAACTCAAGTCCAAATTTACTGCCCGCCCTCTGAATATAAACCTCATGAAGGTTAACTCAGTGCTAGGTGATCAAAAGGAGCCGCGAACATTAGATTGCGAGAGCGCAGACTCTTGATCCTTAAGGGTGTACTCCCAGCCATCCACCGCGGGAGCAGTTTCGAATGCGCCTAAATAACGCTTATAAGCCTATCTAGTTGTACTGATTCCTTGCGGTATATATCTTACGTTTCCGTGAGCTCCCCCAAACTCAACTGCTCCCGAACAGAATGAATAAAATCCGGGAGATAGGTAGCCCAGGATTGTCAGTATGGCGATGAAAAGGCGTTCTGTACCATTATGAAGTAAACCCGAGGGCGAAAATCACCATTGGCATCGGAATCTTGGAGGTCTTGATCACCATCTTCCTCTTCATGCTCGGAACTACTAACAACTAATTACTACCGTGAGCAGGTAATAATTTAAATTACTTAGTTTCCCCTCTACGTTTTTAGCCGTCTACTGCAGGCCATACTCTTGCATTGCCATGACTTCCATAGTTTCTAACGCGAGTAGCCAGGTCGATCCGTCCATTTCTGCTCAGATCCCGCCTCCAAAATCACTAAGCTGGGAAGAGTTACGTATACGTAGCAGAACTACCAGAGATTTTAGAAAATCCCTCTCTTTATGTATACATGTATCCATCTCAGGACAGCTTCCGTTTCGGACGAAACTTCAAGAAATATTATATGTGTATAAAATAATAGCTTGCTCTGTAAGACGCTCATTTGCCCATGCGACTCGTTAACCCTCATCTAGGTTTGTTGAGTATGCCATAAGCATATCCGCCAAACTGAGTAGGTAACTCCCAGGCCAGCTTGGTCCAGGGGGTTTGACGACAACAAGGTATCTCAGTGGTACGCAGATCGCGAAATAGACTTCGTTGTTTGATCCAAGGCTCGTGTCAATAACATCCAGGCGGTAGTTGCTTTTTCCCGTGCATCAAGGCGGTCTCTATCCAAGTAGAACCGTAAATCTTCCTACTTCCTATAGATATGAAAGTTGCGGTACTGGGAGTTCTCTGACTAATAATTCAGATCGGAGATCGCAGTCTTATGACTAAGAAGCTCGTGGTCTTCAGTCAATGTAACATAGGCCAAAGTTCGTCTAGACTTATGGTTTACATTCTATCTCGCTGGTGACCCTGGGATGGTAAAAAGGATAAAGAGTGGGCGGTTCTATATATAATGCAGACCCCGTTCAAATGCCTGTGTGATATACTCACTACCTCAGTTCTAATAATCGGGTCCTTGAAAGTAAATGATAGAGACCCCAAGTCTTGATATTCGGGCTCTTCGGGTCTTTAACTCCGACACAGAGGATATTGTCCACCTGAAGTTAATCCCTATGTTTCCTGGAACGCGACATGTGGTATACGTCACGGCCTTCCTAGGTCGACATAATACGCTGCTCAACCCTTTCGAACATTTTACCTCCGTCGCAGGTCATTCCAGGTATGGAGAGCTGGGGGTCTTCGGAGATCCGTCTTTCGAATCCATCAATAGTCTCGAAGGCCTCTACTCAGAGGTCCATAATTGAAAAAACGACTAGTTTATGCTGTCCAGTGAACTGACGCCACGTAGAAAAGATTTTGTCACCTAATTCCTGTGGTAAGATACCTACAAGTTCTCCGTGGTTTTCCCCTCGTAATGCCTGAAACCATGTATCCATACCTATCTGCTATAAAATCTTGCAATTCCATTTCTCTATAGATAGAATGGAGGCGGGAATATCTAAGCCCTTTACTTCCCACGACATCCTCTATCGGATTACTCACTAGTTTTAAATCCGGCTGGACTGTCCAAATCGATTGATCATAGTCTCGCGAACCAGCATCTGTGAGGAAGCCCGCACTTTCTGTGATCAACGCCCAAGATACCTATATATTCTCACTGTGGTGGGTTATATCTAATGTAATTTTCAACGTCTGTACGCTGGCCATAATATTGCACTTGGTTTATAGTAGTCCGGTGATATATAGGTATGGGTTAACATATCATAATCATTCTGACAACTCGCAATATACATTCAAACAACAGGTTTATCCGAGCTTTGCCAAAGCAGGAAACAAGAATACTAGCATTTTCTATTCAACACCAGAAATTTTCCAACGAGATGCACCCATTAACCAGGAGCAACGCAGGTTAAATCATTAAACCCATAAACTTATGAGTCTGGTTAACCCCAATACTAGTTAACTGATTTACCTCTAAAAGGTTAGGACCGGAAAGATCCGCCTCCCTTGTTGTCGAATGAGCGAGCCCTTGCCATCTCCCCATTAGGTTGCACAGCTCCTGCTTTCTGTTGTACACTCAATTGTGTTCCATGCATCCAGCGGTTTCGTAACTTCGTTGTAGTTTTGTTAGCTCCTATCACTTACATATACATCTGTATCTGTCTGTAGTTACAAGACCACCATCTGCTACCAAACCAAACCGAACAGGAACAGCGATGTTGGTTTATTTGGGAGTCTGAGGTATCCAACCGACATATATACCGAAATTTACGGGAATTGACCGGGTCAGCTATGATGGTTGGTGGCAACTCACAGGTTAGGTGTTGCCAGTGTTGGATTTTGTATGCACCGCCACAACAAGCAAGTTGCCAAGAGCCGTTAACATGTTATTGTGGCACCTTCTGGTGTTACGCAGCGGGTTCGCACGGGTACGTATACTAGCAGGAATATTGTTCAAAGTGCGTCGTGTAAGCATCATATCGATATCGAATTGATTAGTGGGAAGCGTTATCTGCGTCTCTCTGATTAGCAAACTAGTTTTATTTAAACTAGTCTTTCTGTAGTATACGGTCGAAGTTATTCAGTCTAGGTTGGTGTAACGTATATAACACTACCCCCACATTAAGCCTTCCGCCTCTGCAAAACTAGTTCATATACAACGAGACCATTCATATACCTCTTGTGTAGGAAATACTGGTGGAATTGATACAGGATTAGCTTAGCATTAAATGTGGGAATGCGGGTTGGACTAGCATTGCATTATATACATCAACATGATTACCGAGTATTTTTATGTTCTAGATCTTGACAAAGTCTACGTGCATTTCTCTGGCATGTTAAGTATATATGATCAGTATTTGATCTTTAAATTCATTACAATTATGTCAGCAGACCCGGAGCATCTACTGTTATACATCACCGGGGTATGGTAGATGCGTGCTCGTATGGCCATACGTATATACATGTAAAACGAATTTTAGCCTAGCTAGCCGCCAAGTAAAACAATATTTTCGGGGCCTTTATCTCTATGGCGAGGTTGTTACATATGTCACATTTTCCGTGCGAGTTTGTGGGGTTTGTTCGAAGCGGACCCATATACAGAGCATAAGTGCTGTGCGTATGTACCTCCCCCATGCCATGGCATCGATGCATTGAAAAACCTGGTCTGTGCATTAGGGCCCTGGCATCGTTACGGTGGCCTAACTAGGAGCACAGGTCAATTGATTTGGTCCAGCCAGATGAGAGCAATGCCTAGAATGAAGGGACGCGCTGCTACAGCTATCGATATCCAACACTTGGCCGGGTTTGAATACGTACCGATACACAGCGTTAGCTCTAGACGTCCATTTGGTTTCTACACGCCGCCGCCGCCGCCCTAGCAATCTATTTGAGTAGTATGGGCAATCAATTTCATTCAATCCCATTGACAGTGATATGCAAAGCCAATTGATACTTAGCATGCGTGATTCCAATGCCGGCTGATACATGATAGTGATATAAACTACAGCGCGAACGTGGCAAACGCGGCCACAAACGGCCCAATTATCAATCAAGGTCGCATCCACCCACCGCGCACATATGCACACACCTCCTCAACGTTTTTCCTCCTTCGAAAATTGGTACTTTACTTAGTAGCAAGTTTACTAAGTCGGTCGTAGCCTGTTAGCTATCAGATAATACCGTGCAGGTGTGGGATCAAATAAGCTCGCGTAAGCTAAAATTCAGGGTGTGGTGTTCTCTTTCCCCCTCTTTCTACCACACCACTTCGAGCTCTTTCCGGCCTTTCTCCCCTACAAATACATAGCATACTCCCCGAACCCTTTTTTTCTTTCCCCTTTCTATCTCCGTCCGTGTCTCCTTGAATAACTATCCTCACGAGAAAACTAAAAGCTCTTTATACCTCTCTTTTTTTTAATAACGAATATCACGAAGAAAAAAAATTCTAATCTTTTAATACTACAATGTCTGCCAACAAGTTCTTGATTTGGGGTGGAGAAGGTTGGGTATGTTGTTCAGCTTTGCCCCCCACTTCCAACAAAAGCTTTGAAAGCTTAGTAAATCATGCTCGGATAGCTAACAAAACACGTCAATTGGGTCCATAGGTTGCTGGGTAAGGCTTGAATCTTATCGTCCGGAGCTGTAAGAATGATAGATATTGACTTTCCTTTCGAATTGTGACAGCCATCTCAAAGAGCTGCTGCAGAAGCAGGGTAAGGAGGTTGAGACCACTACCATCCGTATGGAGAACCGCGAGTCCGTGCTTCAAAAACTCGAGGAGTACAAGCCGACCCACGTTCTCAACTGCGCTGGTGTTACCGGACGACCAAACGTCGACGTAAGTTTTTAACTCTTCCCTTCGAACTCAAATTTTTGATACGTGTTTTCGGAAGCTAATTCTCTGATGGGTGTGTCTCTTTTTTTGTTGGGGGTGAACTTGTAGTGGTGTGAAGATAACAAGGAGGCTACTATCCGAAGCAATGTCATCGGTACTCTCAATTTGGCCGACTGCTGCTGGTTGAAGGGAATCCATATCACCAACTTCGCTACTGGATGCATTTACCATTACGATGATGAGCACCCAATCGGTGGAAAGACCTTCACTGAGGAGGATGTTGCCAATTTCTCCGGCAGCTACTACTCCGCCACAAAGTCTAAGGTCGAAGAGGTACGTGATATACCAGACGCCACTTTATGAGGCTGAGAGGCAACGATTTTATATTTTTGGACGTGATGCTGATTGGAGATTACGCGTATACAGATCATGAAGCAGTACAGCAATGCCTTGATCCTCCGACTCCGCATGCCGGTGTCAGATGACCTCCACCCACGATCTTTCGTCACCAAGATTTCTAAGTACGAGAAGGTCGTCAACATCCCCAACGTACGTACCATATCTATCCCTGTTATTCTGTTATTTTATCTGCAGTATTGTATTTGTCATTTGAGGTTCTAACGAGGTGGGTGTTATCAATCACTAGAGCAACACTCTCCTCACCGACATGCTTCCCGTCTCCATCGTCCTCGCCGAGAACAATGAAACCGGTGTCTACAACTTCACCAACCCCGGTGCCATCTCCCACAATGAGGTCTTGGATCTGTTCGCCAAGTATGTCCGTCCAGGATTCACCTACAGCAACTTCACTGTTGAGGAGCAGAGCAAGATCTTGAAGGCCGGCAGGAGCAACTGCGAGCTTGATACCACCAAGTTGGTTAACAAGATGAAGGAATATGGAGTCGAGATCCCAGAGGTCCACGTTGCCTATGAGGAGTGCTTCAAGAGGATGGCTGCTGGTGGAACAAAATAAGTTCCCGGACTGTCATATCGCTTTGTCGGACCAACCAGTCCCGCGGCGCCGGGGGGGCTGTCTAATCTACCATTTGGGGTAGTTAGCTAGGTACCTAGTAGGTGGCTAGTGTAGGCTTATGTAATTAAGTAGTTCACAATCTATAGATCTGACCCGAGCCAATCATGTATAATGGAATTCGGTCCTATTTATAGCCCCGATTGCCCAAACTTACCTCATAACTATACCCGTCCTATGGCCGGAATGCTTAGATAAGTTTCCTTTAACATGTATAATCATAATACCTATCTATAAAACCCCCGATAGGGAGCAGATTCCCACCGTGCAGAAAACGAGGGAATTAGCACATGCCAGAACCCGGCCCGTTTCACTAGCGCTGAGCCATTTGCTATGACGCCGATGCTGCTCGCTTATGGCTGCTGCTTGCGCAAACGATTTTTTTTTTTGCCTTGACTTTCAGGTTTTTCGCCGTATAAAGTCGTCACCATAAAAAAAAAATAATATATATTAAAATAATAATAATAGTATAGTCTAGGCTAGGAGGGAAAAAAATAAGTCCCTCCTCCTCTTCTATTGAGTCCCTCTCCTTTCCACTACTATCGTCATCATCGTCGACCTCACCGATAGCCCTCCATTGTCGACATCTCGATCGTAGCTTCGTTGTCATCATTGCCATCATCGTCATTACTCTCCTAACACCGTCCCTCTCAAGCTCGCTAGAAAGCGTTAATTCCCTGCTGTGCCAGTTTTGGCAACGAAGTAACTTCCGAAACCTCTCAACTCTTTTATCCCAGCAATCCCGCACAGCGTTTTTAGTCGTCGCAAGCAAACCACCACGCCCAACCAACCCCACCAACCCGAGCTTTCCGAGATTCCTACCCACCCACTAACGCTCCCTCCCTTTCTCCCATCGTCTCTCCCAGGAATCCCCTTCTCCACGTTATCAAAGGACCTTCCGTACAGGAAGGAACCGATCGATACTTGCTCCGATGGTGGCAGACACCGAATACTACGACCGTCTGGGCGTCGCACCGACAGCTACCCAGCTTGAGATCAAGAAGGCGTACAGAAAACTCGCCGTCACACATCATCCCGACAAGAATCGTGGCGATGAAACCGCCCACGCGAAGTTCACCGGTATCAGTGAAGCTTATCAGGGTATGTCTCCCTTCATCCAGATTCTCAAATCGCTCCTGCGAGCTGGTAGGCCGTCTCTGAGAGAACCTTGAGACGGGTCATATTCCATTGCAGTGCTTGGTATGTATTTGGTATGAATGAGAGCAGAGCTGACGATGGCTTTACCGTGAGGGTATAGTGCTGAGCAATAATGACCTCCGGGCTGCCTATGATAAGTATGGACGGGACAAAGCGATGCCTGATGCTGGCTTCGGTAAGATAAACTTCACCGTGTCTCCTTTCGCAAATGGTATAAGTTTCAGTCGACTGACATGGGTTCCACCTCCAGAGGACCCGAACGAGTTCTTCTCGATGATCTTCGGTGGCGACGCTTTCGAATACTGGTACTATATTCCCTTCCTATGCCGACCTCACTACCCGCTGCAACGGCTAACCCCGCTATTCTATGAAGGATTGGCGAAATTTCTCTAATGAGGGATCTTACCAAGACTATGGAGATTGCCATGAAAGATGTCGACCTCAACGAAGAAGACCCAGAAACTCTACAGAAACAGGCAGAGACCGCCCAGATCCACGCCCAAGCCCAGGCCCAGGCTCAAGCTCAAGCTCAAGCTCAGGCCGGAGGTCCAAGCATCCCAACCGACGACAAATCGGGCGCAACAACACCATTCGATACACCACCCCCATACACGCCCTCCGCTACTACCTCGACCTCCCCGGATGTCTCAAAACCTTCCACTCCAGCTCCTGAGAGCTCCACTGCTCAAGCTCGCGTCCCATTTCGCCCAGCCCTTATGGACAAGACGGATGAAGACCACCGACAACAGGTACTTGCCGACGAAAAGGCCAGGAAGGAGAAGGATGCCATGACCAAAGAGCAACGAGCCAAGCAACGGGAGGAATTACTTGCTTTCGAGAAAGAGCGACGGGAGATCCGTGAAAAGCGTGTGGCTACGCTTGTGACCAACCTGGTCAACAAAGTCAGCATATGGACAGAGACAGAAGCCGATGCGGGTTTGACAAGGAGCTTCGAAGAGAAGATTCGATACGAAGCCGAGAATCTGAAGATGGAAAGCTTCGGAATTGAGATACTACACTGTGAGGCTGCCGAGCCCCTCAACGTTATAGATAGAACACGAGAAGAGCTAACAAGTCGGAACAGCGATTGGTCAAACCTACACGATGAAAGCGAGCACTTATCTTAAGAGTCAGAAATTTCTCGGTATCCAGGGCTTCTTCAGCCGCATGAAGGACCGCGGTACTGTCGTTAAAGAAACTTGGAACACCATCTCCTCCGCTATCGACGCTCAAGTAGAAATGGAGAACATGTCAAAACTTGAGGAAGCCGGTGGTGAGGACTGGACCGACGAGAAAAAAATGGAGTACGAACGCAAAGTCACCGGAAAAATCCTCATGGCGGCTTGGAGGGGTAGCCGATTCGAGATCCAGGGCGTTTTGAGAGATGTCTGTGACCGCGTTCTCTACGATAAGTCCGTTCCGCAGGAGAAACGTGTGCAGAGAGCACATGCTCTGATGATGATTGGAAAGATATTCAGCGAGGTTCGAAACCTAGTCCACTAATATTTCATAAAATATAGCGCTAACAATTTCTTACGCAATATCGCAGGCTCAACGAGATCCAGATGACGAGGCCGGCGAGGGTGTATTTGAGTCCCTCGTCGCAGAAGCGGCGAGAGACAAAGAGGAAAAGAAGGGAAAGCGAAAAGAGGAACGTAAGAAGAGCAGCAGCGGCAGTGGTGGTGGTTTCTTCGGGCATAGCAACTCCAGCACATCGGCTGATGCGAAGGCCGCTGAGGCCTCTTCATCATCGTCACAACCCAAGACTCAGTAGAACAGTGGCAAGGGCGTAACTAACCGTGACAATACCGATGATCGCAACATTCCTAACGGCAGCAATCTAAATTCTAGCCTTCAAAAAACTGGAGAAGGCGGTGGGAGGACCTGGAAGGAGTTTATTGGGGTTCGTAGCAGCGGTGGACAAGGAGGTAATGACCGTCGAAAGAAGTTTTCGAATAAATGGAATGCGTTTAAAAGTTCATTGGTAAGCAAGGATGACTGAGAGTCCCCTCTCTTTCTTCCTTCTTACTGTTCTTTTCTTTTCAACTCGGAAGCATCTCGTGCGAATTGCTTTAGTGGAGGATGGTGTTATCAGACGGAGTGGGATACCATTTTTTATCATGATTAGGTGTTACCTATTAGGGTTTATTATTATTACATCTACAATGACAGGAATCGGCGGCAAGCAAAAGGTGGCTAACCACACAGTTGCGATACTCAGCTAAAGTACCCAGAATACTCCCCTCCCCCTTCATCGACGATGATATCCACATTTGTCCCATCTTTCCTTCCTTTTCTTCTCGCTTTTGTTTTAATTACTCTTCTATATCGTTTCTATCTGCGTGTGTTCAATTATTTGCCTGTCCCTGCTTTAGACTAGCGGTTTCCTTTTCCCTTTTTTTATCGTTTCGGCCACCCATCTGCATTGTTTCCTTTGTTTTTCCTTTAGTGGCCGATTTTTCTTACTGTGTCTCGAAATTTTTTTTCCTGTCATCTCTTTTTTTTTTAACAGAATACCAATCCGCGTACCCCCTTAATGAGGGGGAATACATGAATCAATCAACAACCTGAATTCCCAAAGTGCATGCAAGATGATATCAAACCGATCTGAAATTCGCATTGCTATTATGATTAATAAGAATATAATAGTCTTTAAAACATGCGTCTATGCGTATACATACATGACTTCATATCTATCGCTTCCCCCATGTATTACACAGACGGATCTCATCCCAAATGATGTCGTATCTAATACACTTAACTTTAAAAAACAAATCCCTCCAACTTTTTAAAAAACAGAAATGCCCAAAGAAACATGAGGGAAAATGAATCTCCGTCCAAAGAGGGAAAATCCAAAATAAACCAAAACTATTTCAAAGAAAAAAAAAAAAAAAAAGAAAAGGGGAGAAAGAGAAAGATGAGAGATATCGTTATCACAACGACCGCCTCTGCGCCCACGCCCTGCTTGCAATACGTTGAAACTCCTCAATCTGTCCCGTCTGCTTACACATCCCTCTGAACACTCCATCCGGATCGTCCAACAACGCCTTCGGAGAATCGTACTCCACTACTTTTCCAGAACTCAAAACCAGTACTCTGTCATAATCCATAATGGTATTCAACCTATGCGCGATAGTGATAACCGTGTACCTTGTCTCTCTTATCGCTTCTTGGATCTTTGCGTCCGTTTCGTGGTCTATACTGCTCGTTGCTTCGTCCATTACCAGGATCGAGGCACCTGTTAATATGACTCTTGCGAGGCAGAGGAGCTGGCGTTGGCCCTGGCTGAGGTTCAGACCGCCTTCTGAGACTTTGGAGTCGAGGGAGTTGAAGATGTTTGTGTTTTTGTTCGCGCTGATGCTGCTGCCGGTGCTGGTGCTGGCTATTGAGGCTGCCTCCGCTGCTACTGCTGCTGCGGTACCATCGGCTTCCGGAGCCGGGATTGGGGTCGCGGTGCCTGATGGTGGTGTTGATGTCGTAGAGACGAGGTTTACCCTCTCCAACGCGGTTCTGCATTCTTCGTCTGTATGTTCGTCGAAGGGGTCCAGGTTCGACCTGATCGTTCCAGAGAACAGTACCGGATCCTGCGGAATAATCGCCAGTCGACTTCTTAAATCCTTTAATGTGATTTTACTAATATCCAGTCCATCGATGACGATACTACCTTCCCGCGCCTTGAGGAACCTAAAGATCGCGAGTGTTAGGGAACTTTTACCGGCGCCGGTACGTCCGACCACACCGACTCTTTCCCTCGGTTTGACGTCGAAACTTATTCCCTTCAACACTGGATTCAGGTCATCCGCGTAGGCGACAACAAGATCCTTAACCTCCACTTTACCCTCGTGAGGCCACGCGGCAGGTGGTGTGGCTCCGGATTGGTCTTCAGTCGGAATGATGGAGTATTCGATCACTCTTTCCGCGGCGTTGAAGTCCAGTTCGAGATCGGCGTAGCGGCGTAAGGCCCAGATCATGGCGAAGGTGTACTCCATTGCGAAGGACATTGCGAAACCAGCGAGCGCAGCGTCCATGTTTGGGATAGTTACTACTAGACCCGCTACTAGGGTGCTGAAGACGGCGCCGAGGTAGGTCATTCTTATACCCATCCAGCGGTTGGCAAGGTTGGTGTAGTATGTTGCTTCTGCGTAGGTGTCAATCTAATAAATAACATATCAGTTTATTGTTATTTTCTGTATGGGAGGTGTAGAAGGGGGGGGATACGTACCCTCTTATCCATCTTTTCAATGTAGGCTTCACTCTCTCCGAACGCCCTGATAGTCCCAACGCCCAGCAGCACGCTTCCAAAAAGCTCAAAGATAGGACTCTTATTCACACTTTCAATTCGTTTAATCTCTCGCGCCGTCTTGAGATAATACACTGCAAGCGCCAATCCGACACCGAACAATACAACCGCACATATAAGCATTATCGGGGTAATAAATGCCGCGGCAATAACAATCGCCACAAGCGATAGGACAGAGTATCCAAAGAAAGCGATATGATTAGCAAGATTTGAGTCTATCTTTGTGAAATCTGCGCTGAAGCGGTTGAGGATTCGACCGACTGGGGTGGTATCAAACCATCTTGTGGGGGCGCGGAGGACTGTGTGTGTCATTTGGTTGAAGAGGTTGATACTTGCACGGTAGGATCCTAGGGCGACGATGAAGTATTTCAAGGTGGCGAAGATACCGGTGAAGAAGCAAATGAGGATGTAAAAGCCTAACCAGTAGACTAGACTCTTTTCTTCGGTCATGACGGCTACGAATTGCTGGGAGACGTGCTGGGTGAATGAGGTGGACATGTGCATGTGCATAGTTGCAGATGCGGCCTCTGCAGAGCCAGTCCAGAGCTTCATCCACCATTGGCGTCCGAGGCTGAGGCCCTGAGAGGCGATGAAGAATCCGATGCAGAAAATCCAGAATCTGTTACCGCCGCTGGCCTCCATATATTTCCTGTAAACCGAGAACTTGACGGCGCCCTTCTCTCGTGCTTCCTTCTCGACGAAAGTCCTTGGCTTCTTTGCCTCCTGTTGAACGACAGGTTCGACAACGGTTCCGTCACTACTAGCCTCAGCGCTGCTGCCACTGCTGCTACCATCCTCGATGGCCGACTCCTCGGTCATATCCTGGTCATGCTTCTGGGCTTCCTCCTCCTGCTCAATGATTTTTGTCAAGCTACCGGTCCTCTTAAGATCAGTAACTAATGCAGCCCTCTCAACCTTTCCATCCTTAAGCTCAACGATATACTCAGTCTTAGGCAAGCACAGCTGAACGTGATGTGTAACCAAAATCCTCGTCCTACCCTTCATAATCTCACCGGTCAAGCAGTTCTTAAAGATCTCCTTACCAACGTGGGCATCCACAGCCGAGAAGATGTCGTCGAAGATGAGTATTCCAGCACGGGAGTAGACTGCTCTAGCGAGGGAGATTCTCCACTTTTGACCACCAGAGAGATTGATACCTTGTTCGCCGATGGCAGTTAGATCGCCGTCTTCGAGCATTTCCATGTCCTTTGTCAAAGAGCAGACTCTGAGGACCTCAGTATAGCGCTTCTCGTCGAATGGGAGGCCGAACAGGATGTTGTCCTTGATCGTAGCGTTTTCAATCCATGGAATCTGAGAAACATATGCAGTTGAGCCAGTAAGAACCCAACCGTCGGCGGTAGCCTTAGGGTCGTACCGCAAAGCCTTGGGCAGCGGTCTAGGCATCTCCAGCGATCCAGACAACAGATCAGCCTCTCCGAGCAAAGCGGCGAGCATAAGACTCTTGCCGCTGCCGGTGGCGCCAGTGATAAGCGAAAGCTCGCCAATGGGGAAATCAGCGTTGATATCCCTGATAACGAACTTATCTTCCTCCTTTTCGTCATCATCCGCAGCCCATGCGATAGTTGCATCTGTGAAAGCGATTTTTGAGGATTCTTTAATGTAGTCTTCCTTCTCGGCAGAGTCCAGGTGCTTCTGAATACGTTCAGCCGAAACCTTAGCATCCATCATATCTCCGATCAACTCAGGAACGATACTCATAGCAAACTCGAGTTCCTGGAAGACCGCGAGAGCAGTGAATGCCACAGCGGGCGTAAGAGTTCCGTAGACAACAGCATAAGTACCCAGGCAGATAGCAGCCAAGAAGATAGGACCAAAGATCCAGCAAGCCATTAGCCAGGATTCCGCAATAACGGTTCTCCAAACCTGGTTCATCTCGTCTTTCCTGACGTCTTCGATGCGTTTTTGCCATTGGTCTTCGAGAGCAGCGAATTTAATCTGTCGGATCCCCTGAAGGGCTTCCGAGACCACGGCTAGCTTTTTGTCTCGGACTTTCATGACCTTGTCGGTAGCTGCAAGGTAGACTTTGGCAAAGAATTGGTTGAAAGGCGTCAAAACAAGATATAGCGTGAATCCAGCACAAATACTCTGCCATCCGAGGATCTGCCACAGAAATGCGAAACCGATACCAATACTCAAACCCGCCTCGTAGAAGATAAAGCTCCAGCATCCGAAGTCTGCGACTCTGACGGAGTCAACTGCGATAAGATTGACAACGCCCTGTCGTAGACCTTCCAGGGAATCTTCGTCTGATTTTTCCTCGCCATCTTTCTTGTCTTTTGGAGTGGAATCGTCGGTTTCGGTACCACTTTCAGCAGTATCCTCGCCGTCTTTCTTTTCTTCAGCCTTTTGTCCACCTTTGACGTCCTTCTTTCTCAGGGTCTTGTTGAAAATAAGCGACGCAAGCTCGTTTCTGATGTAAAGATTCATCTGACCGAAGCTGACCCAGTAAAGGGCGTTTGTGAAAGTAGCGTTGACGAGCATGCTAACGAACATACCAACGACCCAGACCCAAGCATTCCCAGTGCTACCATCAGGTCTCTTGGCACTCCTCTGCAGAGCCTCCAAGATCCGCAACATCATGAAATGCGGCAGGAACTGAGTCGCACACATGATCGTCTGGTAAACATACTGAATCGCGAAATAGCCTCTGTGGGCATTGAAAATCGTCCACCAGAGCTTACTGCGCTGCTTAAGAGCTCGAAACTTTTCGTAAAGGTTCTTGGATCTGTGGGTTGCCGGTAGCCTTTTCATGTCACTTTCATCGAGATGTCCCGTTTTCCAGCCCTTATCGAAGATATCTGACATCCACGAGAACAAAACCCGGGAGTATATGGAAGAAGAGGTGGCATCGTCGACTTTTCTGCCGTCCTTTTCGACGCTGGGACGGCGGGGGACGCATGATGCGGCAATTGTGAGGAGGACTGCGGCAACGATTTGTGAGGACCATAGCCACCAGTCGGCGCTGTTGAAGGAGACGTCGAGGTCGGTGAAGGAGAGGAGAAATTCGGTGCCACGGGCGATAAACATGGTGGACGAGGCGATCAGCAGGTGGGTTGCGCATGAGAAGGTTTTGAGGTAGTCACGCTCGAATTGGAAGTATAGAGCGTGCAGCAGCATCAACGTCTACATCATCATTATCATCAATAATATCTTATATTAGCCTCTTCTTCCATTTTTCTCCATAATCTAGGTATAGACCCCAAGTGATTTATTTTTTGATAAGGAAGGGGATATTTATTATATCATACCCAAGCAGCAGTATACACCCACCACCCAATAATAAAGCTATACTCCTCATGCATCATACTCCTCAACGAGGCCGCATAAGAACATCCCGTGCCCACAGCGGCAGCAAGCAACACAAGCGACTTCTGGGTTCTAACGGAGTACTCCCGTTCGGTTTCTTCGGTGACAGCGCCATCATCGTCTTCGTAAAGATCTGTGAGGCGAATGGAACCTTCACGTTTCCGTTTGTCCAGAGCGCCTCGGACGTTTGGTGCTAAGAATATTGTGGAGATTGTCGGGGAGAGGAGGGAAATGCTGCCGAGGATTGTGATTAGCTGACCAAGGGTCAGGTGGTGCCCGAGGTCATTGTCCATCTTGGTGGTTATTAGTCGAGATGGATAAGCAATTAAAACAATACTTTTAAAAAAAGAGAGACACAGAAAGAAAGAAAAGAGAGAACGAGAAGTTTAAATAATATAATAGGAAGAAGAAGAGGGAGGAGTATCAAAAATTATAAAATAAGAGAAGATCCAGGAATGCGCGAACGCAGAGGAAGGAAAGACTGCGGGAACAGTCGCCCCGCCGCAGACTTTTTTTGGTTTTCCGATCTGAATCCCAGAAAAAGAAGAAAATTCAGATCTGCTTAATTTAAAATTTCTAGCAAGAGAAAAGACAAGGCGATAAGACGGAATTCCCGCCTGCCTGCCTAGCTTAGTTAAAAAAAAGAAAGAAAGAAAGAAAACGCAAGAAGGAAATGTTTCGGCGCGCAGACAGAGGTAGGAAAGGGATGGGATATTTGTTGTTTCGATGATGAATCCGAGTGCGTACAGGTGAACTAGGTAATGTGTGTGGTTCTGCAGGTATAAGGGCCGAGAGAGCCTATGACGTTAATCCGAGAGGCTGGACTGGTATTGGATCGGGTATCGTATTGCAAATATATGGTATCAGCAAGGGGACATGCAAATCAATAAAACAGAACAGGCCAATCCGGTGTATTCTCATACGCATATATATATATACAGCGTGCTGGTACGAATCAATGAAAAAAAATAAAAGCCGATGGTAAGAGAATATAGTAAGATGGATAGATAGATAGATAGGTAGGTAGTAGTAATCAAAGTGGGTAACTACCTAGACACCAGACGGGTCCATTACCTTATATATATCCCATCTCATACATAGCATAAGCATCTCCACCAAAGGCAGGGCCTACGAGAGACCACCTGAGACCCACTTCCTCTTCTTCCCGGGGAAAACTTTAAGACTCAGTATAGATCCGTTCACTTTACACCTTACTGGCTAACTATTCCGCGCGATGGTACCCTGTAGACAGAGGGGAAGAGAGAGAATCAAGAAAAAGTACCGACGCATGCAACTGTGCATACATGCAGCTCAGTGCAGTACATAGGTACATGGGGGGTAAGAAAAGGGAAGGGGATGCAATGCCATGTAATGTAAATGTACCGTGCCGAACAGGGAATAGCTTCACCAAAATGACCCCATGTCTATGTCTACCGTCAGAATTCGAAAATCGGGACCTGCCCTGTGATCCGGACCCCTGATCCCACCCCAGTATACCCTTCCTCATACATGGTAGCAGTACGGAGTATATGCATACAGCCTTTGGTTGGTTAGTTGGTTGGTTGGTGTTCCTTCTTTCTTGAAAAACGTCACCTGGTACAAGACTTCAAGACAGAATGAGGCGGTCGGCGTATATGTCTTTATCACCGATATAGCTTATTAAAGCCGATAGACACTCTTGATAAATACCGATATAGCTACAACATACTTCATCGAACCCACAGCTACGGGAGGTCTCAAGAATGCATATAACGTTATCGTCAAAAAATACTGATAATAGCCTCAGTGATGGCCTGATCCGATATGTGGTCCCCTCGGGGATACAACACACAGCTTAAGCTTCTCACACACATACGACGGGCCGGTTACATTGCATGTAAGCTCCAACCAGGTGTACGGCCTTGTGCCCAGTGTCTTCAACCCACAGCAACTGCCCACTCGCTTGCGCCCACACAATAGAACCCAATTGCAATTGTCAATTGTCAATCCCTAATTAATACCAATCCCTGCCCTGTATACCTATCTCTACCCCGGGGGAAGCGATCGCGAGGCCTGGGTAGACATGCGCTACGCATCTCCAAAACCGGCAAGTAAAAATGTATCTGTAGATAGACCCAGGGGGGAAAAAAGTCGAAATTGGTTTTTCGATTCTTGACTCATCAAGCATCAAGCTTTTTTTTGCCGCAGCCCGTCATCGCCATTTCTAGGCAATCGACGAGTTATCCACCTAGGTAGTTACTTCTCTAGTAAGAACCCATAATCCCGGACAAGGGACTAAGAAACTTCGTATTCACAAAAAAAAAGCTTGTTCATGTATCCGTATCCGGCAGGTGTGTAACAATTCTCGAAAAATAGAGATTGATTGACGGAATGGAAAAATACAAAAGTATTCTGCGGCTAGACAGTCGCATGCCAATGCATAAGGCTATACCGAGCTATCGATAATGGGCCCAGGGGGGGGGGATGTTTTACATCCGGCAGTTCTGATCAATTGGTATGTTCGATTCAACCCTCGCTTGGATCCGCATAACTGCGAATAAGCACTGCGAATAAGAATAAGAAGAGATGCTGACAAAGCGGCGACCCTCCTGCAAGTTTGAAGAGTCATTAGTAACTAGTAATTATCGGACGATTTTCTTTTATCGAGATAAAATTGAGAACGAAAAAAATTAAAAAAGTTGAGTATTTGGAGAAGAAAAAAAGATAGAGCTCCCCAGCTTCCCCGCAGCAAGCTAAAAATATGCAACGCAGCTAGCAGCTGGTATACAAACCATGATCATGATCATGATCATCCGTTCGGGAAGCCCATTCCCAATCCAATCGTATCGGTTCGATATACATTCCATCCATATGCGAGCAATGATGTCAAAAAAAAAAAAGGATGAGTCAAAAGCGCACCCGTCGGATCTTTATATATCAATGAACCATCCCAATCAGGTAGGTCCTAACCCCCAGCCTCTGCTCCAGACCATCTGCGGCATTCCGCTCGTATCCGTCTCTACCTAGGTACTTGCGTGTGCGTACTTACATACCTGCTTACCTATGGCCTAGTCTACCAGTACCTAGACCGCACCGGGTTTGACTTTAGCTGTTCTAGAATATAATATAAAATAGAAATAGAAATAGAAATATATAATTGAGGGTCGCCCGGTATTCCAGCTAGCTGGGATGATTTATATAATTCACCATGATTCATTTCCAGTCAAAGCACTGCAATGCAAGGCATGCGTTCGACGAAAGTTAGTTATCGATTGAACGTGTGAAGGATCCGAACCTTTCCCCTCCCTTCGAGCTTTCCCTCTTTCCCTCCTTCCTTCTTCTTTTCTTTTCTTTTCTTTTCTTTTGCCCCTCAGAACACCAGACCTCTCGGCCTTGTTACATTCTGAACTAGCAATTGTGAAAACGAAGAAAGGACCTGTTCCTTTGCACTCCCACGCCCTCCTTCAACAGTAACAGTAACACATGTACAATCGATCTATAGTGACATCAAATCCAGCCTCGGTGGTATATACCATAGCATCATATATCATTTTAATTGAAACTGTAACCCCCCAGATATTGAGAAGCCCAACCCAACAATCCAACAACGTTAACCCAACCCCCCAGAATTCAATATATCTATAGCACTCCCCCCTCCCCCCCGTCAGTCAGTATACACAATTAGAGTTATGAACTGACGCCGCTATCCGCGTATATGCTGACCATACTGATCGGTTGGATGGAAGGATGGATACACGGTGGTCGCACATGCAGGGCTCGACTATAAACCCACCCACCCATGCATTGGCCATGGCTAGACCCACGGGGATACAATTGCACTTCCCCTCCCCCCGTCCCACCCATAGCTTCCCACGGGCGGGCTCATGCATGCACGAATACATTCGTTCTCCGGTGCTATAGTAATATAACAGTAATGATACAATAATGATGCATCCTGACACCACCGGTTATAATAATGGCGGTGGCGAGTGTAATGCTGACGGACTCTGTTTGTTAGTTAGTTAGTTATGATTTATAGGTATGCACAAGGGAATCATATTCGACAATCATCATGAGTATCAATGCAATGCATAATAAAGAGAAAAAAAAAGGAAACTCTATATGTACACATTTCCCATAAGAAGTTACGTGACCCATGGGAAGAAAACAAAAGTAATGAAACAATGAGTAACTGGAAGAGAAGGAGATAGAGAGCTCAGGTAATAAAGCTCCATCTCAAGCTCACACGACAGATCGATCATATCCCTGTATCAGGAGAAGACTTTAGCACCAAGGGAAAAAAAAAAAAAAAGGCTATGGTATCATCAGCATCCAAACACCGAACAACCCCAGCACAATCCCCACACCAACCACAGGTACGTACACTACCCTCACGCCCCCACCACTTTCATCAGCCTTACCGCCACCAACGGATCCCCCCCGTCATAACTCTGTCTTATTCCCCCTCTCCGACACGGTCTTCATCCCATCCCCATTATCCTTCAAAAACGGCTCAAGCCCATACCACTCCACCACAAAAGCACTCACAATGACCGCCCAATCGTTCACAACCGCCTTATCCAAATGCGCGCCATCATCGTTCATAGTGTGCCACACTGGCGGGAATGGGGATGCAATAATATGTAAGATATCAACTCCTCTTCTTAAAAATGGGATATGATCGTCTTCGATTTGTAGTCCCTCGGGAAAGACGGTCTTATCGCGGTCTGGGAGGAAGAGGGAGTGGTCTTTGCCGGATTCGAGGAGGTCCATTGCTCGTAGTCGGATTTCGAGGTCGGCCATGTGTTGGTAGGCCCAGTGGGTGGTTTTGAAGTAGGAGGGGATTCGCGGGTTAGGAGCTCCCAAGAGATCGAGAAGAACGAAGAGGTTGATCGAGGATAGGTGGTTTTTGTATGTGCTATGCGCCGGGTGCATTGTTGACTCCCACTTATCCGCCAGGTGCCTTTTATAAAGTCAGTTAGCCAAACCCCGACTCCTTACAGTAGAAGATCATATATGAATAAAAGGAAAAAAGAGCATACCTGGCACCATAGATCGAATCCTCCGACGTCCACCACTTAAAGGCCTCCTCCCCATCTAGCAACAACACCATAAATCCATGCTCATCCGCCATCGCGAACTCATCCCCTTCTTTCTCCATCTGTGCCCACTTCCTCCTCATAGCCTTATCAATCGACTTAGCCACGTGCATAATCATAGCGCACGGCGCCGCACTATCCGTCGCCCCAATAAACCCCTGCGGCTCGATCTTACTATCATAATGCGCCACCAGCACCAATCTAGCTATCTCCCCCTCCTGGTTATCTTTCTTCTTCCATGGTGGATCTAATGTGGCCCAGAAATTACTGAACGGCACCGGATCTTTAGATAATACCGTTGGTTGTGAGAAGTTATCGTAGTGGAGCGTCCAATCCATGTCTCCGAAGAAGTTTGTAAAGTGTGCCAGTGCCTTCCGTGAACCCTCGGTATTGACAACTCGTGGGATTAATAACGGCTTCAACAGCGGACCAAGGTCAGGGTGTAGGCTGTCTCCCGGCGAGGGGATCTTTTTGAGACCGGCATCGGTGAGTTTTGTCCATGAGCTGGCGGAGGTGATGAAGCTGGAGAGGGCGAGTAGGGTGCAGGACACCAGGGCGGAGGAATCAGCGAGTATCCGGACCATTGTTGCTCAAAAAGAGGTTCTTATGGCATGTATGGATGAGTAACAAAAAGAGGAAAAAGAAGAAAAAGAAGATCCCGTGTAGACTCGCGTTTAACAGCTTTTTAAGTAAGTGGTGTGCTTACGATGGACGGCGCCTAGGAGGCTGAGCAGCAGCCGTTGCCGCAGTGGTCGTATTGGTCGCAGTGTCGCCCGTGTGTGAATGGAGGTTACGGCGAGAAGAAGTAGAACAAGCGGCGCGAGCAGTCCACGTCCGAGTCCCAGGGAGGACGGGTAAGCAGCAGAGGGGGTTGTGGTGATTGTGGTGGAGGTGGAGGAATGGAGTCCAGAGCTTGGAATGGTGTCGTCTCCCCGCTGTTGTTATAAATAAGTAAGAAAAAGACCCACCAAGTCAGCACGATCAATGAACTAGCACTATTCCACGATACTTATAACAAACTGTAACTATCATTACTCGGGTACTCCACTGAGGTGGTAAAGAGGTAACAATGGAACAGAATGAATGAAAGAATGAGGAATAGAAAATGTGGTTTCAAAGGGCGCACAGACCTATCATAGCCTGCCCCGAGACCTGCAATGCAATGCCGCCCGCTTGTTGCCGCCCGAAAAAACGATCGTTAGCTATAAGCTACAGCCTCTGTCTGGTCTGATCCGACACAATCAGAGGGAACAGTGGAGGGAAATAACAAAATCCCGCACGGTATATCCCTTATCCAGACGATACCTAAGAAGAAGAAGAAGAAGAAGAAGAAGAAGAAGAAGCAGAAGAAGAAGAAGAGAAGAAAAGGAATTCAAGAGTAAACGACGAAAACGAACAGATGAAACAGTCAAAGGAAGAAAGAAAGAAAAGAAGAGGTGACCGTGTTACAACCGGAACAATCAGGCGATTTACCCGGCGGCGGAGAAGGACGAACAAACGAACGAACGAACGAAGGTTGTTTCGTTCCGTTGCATTGGATGATGCTAGTTTTTTCTTCCGTTCTGCAGCTTCCAATCGAATCCAATCCAGGGTCGGCAGTCTAGCTAGGCCGGGGTGCTCGGCCTAACAAATCCATTCGATTATTGATTCTTCTGCCTCTTCATCTCTGCGGTGTTATTACCCCTGTCGATTGCACGAACAAAGCGGCTTGTCCAGTTCTGGACGGAGAATCCAGGCCGGGCTTCGAAGCTAATCTGCATTCGGCGATTCCACACGCCTCGTCCTCATTCTGTGTTGTGTTGTAGACGCGACGGTTCTACCCTATATACTCCCACCAACGTATAGCTGGATATCTATAGGCTGTGCATACCTAGACACTACTACAGTAGTTAGTATGTCTCAATAGTAAAATTAATTATGGGAGTGTATAGAATAGCATGGCACCCACGATACTACATGATGTTGGTGGTGGCGGTGGTGATGGTGTATACGACGTGGGGCCGAGGTGGAGAGAGAGAGATCTAGAGAGAAAGGCTTATATTCCTCTAAAACCTCTCACCATTGACATCAGATATACTATGCTACCTACAGGTATTGGTATCGAATGGGTAGTACTATAGCGCTCAATCTAGTAGTCTCTAGAAGTCATCCTCCCTCCCTCCCTCCTTCCTTTTCCTTCCACTCTTCTCTCATCTCCTCTAATTAGACGACCACTACCTACATCGAATCGAATCTACAGACCCAAGACGGTTACAAAAAAAGAGATACTTCAACGGAGTTCGAATTCTAGAAGCACCCAGGCGTTGCGAAAATCCACTCAGATCGCGATACATTCAAAGGGAAAAAAAAAAAAAATCACTATAATCACCACCACCACCATCATCATAGAGAATGGGATTGATATCCGAGCAAAACGAGGCTCTGGTGACCTCAATCCTCTACATTCTCATCACCCTCGCCGGCTTCCCTCTCGCCATCCTCCTCGTCTGGCTATTCTGCAAACTCTACGCCAGCCAGGTCGAACGCATACGTTTCCGTCGCCGGATGAGAGCGATGGAAGAAGGAAAGATAACAAACGGACACGGACAAGGCACGGTCGCTGTCGTCTCTACCACTGCCACGCCTGGTACGCCTTCACCAGATCCTGACTCCTCTGGTGCCGTTGGTTCTTCTACTGCTACTATTTTCGATACTGCTGCAGAAAATGGAGATATTAACAACAACAACGAAAACGAAAACGGAAACGGGGAAGAAAGCACGGCTACGCTGGAGCAATCAAAATACCAGATTTCAGAGGAAATGAAACGCTGGAAACAGGAGAGGGATTTATTCGTCCAAAGAGGGGGACAAGGTGATCTCGCGGAGGTATTACGGTCACAGAGCAGAGCTGGTGGGGCATACTCAGAGGAGCAGGAGGTGAACGAGCCCGTTTATAAGAGGGAGTATTCTCCCCCGCCGAGGATACCCACGCTATAATCAACATTCAGTACATAAAATGACGACCGCGGTTCTACAAGAGAAAAACTTGACAGCGCTAGCGACAGTCAATGATCTATACCCCCTGCTTTTATTTGACCCTTTTGGTTGAAATGTACTTCTTTGCCCTGGACTTTTTGGAGGGGTGGGCCTGTTGTACTGTATTGTATATAGCTAGGTGCTGTTATCACAGCAGCGCTCACCAAATGATTTGGGTCATCATTTTTGGATCCATAGTGCGTCTTGTAGGGAAGAGCTCTCTGCTTGTACTGGATATACATAGGCAATACCTTTCTCTTCCTTTTATGTCTCCGCATATTGCAGTCCAAGTCAATGCAGCGTGGATACTATAAAAGGAGGCTTTCTAGTACATCCATAAACATATTAATAGCTTTGCCCTACGTGATCGAGCCGAAATGTCTCTAAACTTAGCTAAATGCCTCGCCGAGGGGCCGGCCTCTCCTCCTTCAATGTAGCCCTGAACCGAGCACCACAATAAAATAATTGTTTTTTCGAATCTCGGACATCGTTTACGCAACTTACAGCGAATGAACGATATTACACTACACTACAACTCATAACGGCCCCTCGAAACCACCGAAATACGTTTACACAATATCATATAAAAATTTTTTTTATAAAATCCAGAAGGGTTATTCCACAAAAAAATAACGAACATTACAAGATAAAAAATGCCTCGAGGACTGCAAAGCCCCGACTTCTTTAGCGCACTTATGTGCACTTTATCCATCATCTCCAGCGCATCCTTTACATCCGGATCGGTCATCACTCCTCACAGCAAAAATCCTGCAGACATAGCATCAGAGTTAGCATATATAGAGGGACTACGAGATATACTAGCATCAGAAGAAGAGTCGCTACACGGCTATCTCCCAGCCAATATATATCCGGACATAAAAATAGTCGACAATTCGGAAAAGGTTATTTTGGGGGCTGTGTTCGGGACTGTTGGTGGGCTGTTGCTCATAGCCCTCTGTTACTGTTTGTGTAGGTACGGGAGCCGAAATCGGTCTAAAAAGGGGTTGAAAAAGGAAGAAGGGGAGGTTGAGTGTGGCGATGCGTCGATGGAGCCGGATTTTAGTGTTCCTAGTGAGAGCCGTGAGCCTGAGACGGCTAGTCGCCAGAGCAGTAGCTCTAGAGGCTCTGGACCTTCTGAAAGCGCTATGGAGGGTATGGTACGCCCGGAGGGGGATCGGGAATGTATTGGTGGGGAGGAGGCGGGGGATTCGCCGCCAGAATATGCTTCTGAGGCGAGAGTGGAGTGTGAGACTTCGCCGGAGTATGTTGCGTAAATCTACTATCTCATAGATCTACTTGATCATTCAAGCCGACTTTCCATGCATGGCTTGATAGTATGGATTGTTTAATCTGTGGTTTATTTGGCTGTGTTATATGCATCTAGATCAAAACTCAAGTGCTTTATTACCATCGATGGTCATACGATCATACATCATTGTACCATTTCAAAAACACCAGATATGGTAGGGTGATAGGACACCCCCCACAATATCTGAGCTCAGAGTCATCAATTAATATAATACTAATATCATATGTAATAGAGAATAAACTTTGTAAGACAGCTGGGCTCGATTAGGTCTAGCTTCTCTTGAGCCCCTCCTCTAGAGTTTTAAGCTTCATGCTTAATCGATATAGATCTGACCGTTGCCTCCTCGGTGTAGTGTCTCAAGGATGCATGATCACCTTAAATTTTAACTTTAAGCCTAAATTTCCTCTTTTAACTATAAAGCCCAATTTTAATAGTAGTTGTAAGTACTCACATGGGCTAGTCAGGGTTATCTGACCATATATCTTTCTCAATTGAACTTTCTTTTTCGGTGATGGTATTGTAGATTTTGCTCGGTTTATGACGTTTGCGTAGCCATACCACTTTCTAACCACTCAACGTTTTTGTCATACAAAGTCCGATCCGTTAACAGAGGGTATTGTATATAAACGCTGACCTACTAGCATGCTCCCAGGTCCCTGAAACGGATCTATAGAATAATATATTAATATTTGGAAATAACGAAATCGAAATATAGTTAAACAGACGAGCTACAAAACACGATGCCCCCAATCCCACAGCTCGATATCTTGTCAATCCTATCTTCCCGCGGAATCTTTTCATCCTTCTCCTCCGGGCGAGGTTTTAGTTCAGGATCGTTCTCCTCCTATTCTCCATCCCGCACATGGGGCAGCAGCTCCAATGTCGGCTTACTTACTGGAAGCCTATCATCGACCGGCTTCTCTGGTGGCGACGACCCAGACTACAATCCTCAGTCGAAAAGGTCCGGTATGATAATTATAGGGTCTTTTTTTGGTGCAATGGCTGCTTTGGCGTTGTTGGCTTTGTATCTTTGTAAAGGTGTTCCTTGGTTGCGGGAGAGGAGGAGGGAGAGGAGGGAGAAAATTGCTGCTCTTGCTGCAGATAATACTAGTATCGTTGAAAAAGAAGAATATTCTTCTTCGATGACTGGTTTGGAAGAAAAGGAAGATGAAGTATCCGTTGTGAAACATCCTCCGCCGGTCTTTTCCCCTTGGAATAACAACGAAAAGCCTGTTACCATTTTCCCGCAATTTAAACATGTATTTTTAAAGTAAGTGGTTATCTGATTGATATTTTATTAAGACATCCGAGCAAGTAGTATTGGATTATGTGAAGCTTTAGTTTTATGAACTATGATACTAATAATGGGGATATATAAATAGACGCTATAATTCTTAAATCGCGGTGACAGACCTGAGTGTAACAATAATATACCTATGGCGGCAATTCTCTCGGATCAACAGAGTTCAATGCAGCAAAGGCTCTGAAAGCACCCCAATAGTCGCTTGGGCTCTCTGGGTAGAAGTTCACCCAGAAATATTGATGTAAATGCTACTTCAATACCCCAAGCTCCCAAGAGGGCCAATATATTATATTGACCAGGCCAGTTAGCCAAAGACACTATCACAAAGCCAATCGCAATCCCGCAAGAGCCTACAGCTTCCGACTGGCCTACCAAAGAATCTATACTTACTGGATTACCAACCAGTATTCTTGCCTCTCCGGACCCATCCTAAGTCCTTATAACTACTTTGAGCTCCCACAAATCGATATAATAAACACAACCAAAAGAAGAAGAAAAAATGCCCACGGAAACCGAAAAGATACTAAAAGAGATATCTGACTCGAGCAACACCTGGTTTATCATTGCTGTAGTGATTATAGGCCTCGCCGGCTCCTTCATCTTAGGCAGTCTGATATTAACCTTAATCTATGTGGTGCAGATGAAGATATGGCCGTGGTGTCGTCGTCGGCTTGTACTGCTGGCTGGCCCGATAAATGCGAATTCTTTATATGGGCTAGTACCGCCGCCGCCGCCACCCGCGCCCAGGAAGTCTGGAAGTACGGCACGAGTTGTTCAGCTTCTGAAGGGGTTCTTTTGGCCGCCGAGTGTTTGGAAGAAAACTATGGCTGCTTTGGGTAGGCCGGTTAGTAACGAGGGAAAAGAATTAGTTGAGATGGGCGGTATGGCATCTAGCGCTGTTTGAAGTTACGAAAGAATGGTTCGGTGTTTTTTCATATTTGTATTTATGCTAGAATTTGCTTTGCGAATATACTAGAGGTAGTTTGCCTACTTCGAGTTTTGACATATATATTGATATAAATTTATTGTATGTGCGGCGGTGTTCTGTCCAGATGACTCCTAACTGGCTTACCTAAGCGCGGCCGCTGCATAAAGTAGTTAAATTAACATAGTTATGCTTCGACCAAGACATAACTTCTCTTTAACTCAAATTCCAACGCGCAACCTACATTATCTTGTTACTCTGTTTCATTGCAAAAGCGAAACGATGCAGAGATGTCGCTCAGCTATACGAAAATATTATTGCTCAAACCGGAGGAAACGAACAGTCTGAAATCACGATAGGAAAACTCAGAAAGACATGCCATTCAGCAATATGGACGGCCCTCGGTTATGCATAACATAATTGAATATCTATGATTTGATGCATTGCATTGACGAGCTACCTATAAATGACTTAAATATACAAAGTTGACAAACATATATACATGATCTTGGTCGTGAATGTTCTAACGCTGTAAGCATGTTCTATCCCTTAAATTGCTGAAAACATTTTTTTCCCCCCTCATTTGGGTTTTTTTGTCTATGCTATTCCCTTTCGTGTTTTTGCGAGATGTTCTGAGCAGGAAGAAGACCTGTGGGTAGATAGGCGCTGTTGTTCTGTCCCCAAGTCAAAATGAAGTACTGTGGCTTCTATTCATGAGGGAGATTGAAATTCCAGCTAATTTGCTGAGGCAGACAACCGTGTCTAATGTGCTACCAGTAGGCAATCTCTTCGCTTTGACCAGCGCCTCACTAACTGCCATACTCATCACTCTTCTTCCTCCTCGACAGGCTGCATTGATCTTCTTTGGTTTCCTTTCCGGACTTGATCGAAACCATGTGAGAGACAATTCTTTGTAAACACCGGCCGGTTGCCGTTGCATTGGTTGCATATAACCCCATTCGGGTTTTTGCTATTAGACCTCTCGATAAAACTGCAACCCGCTTGGATGCATCGTTTAGTTGCAGCATCTGCGTACTCCTCGTTCTTGCAGTCGTAGATCAAAAAGGGCGCATTATTGGCTTTAATAGAACCCTTTTGATTAAAGCCAAATCCGCGGCATCCGGGTGTAGCTGCTGGAGGACCGTCGCCGCCGCATTGATTGCATAGGACCCCATTCGATTTTGCTCCTCCAGCCCTTGCTATAAAATCGCAACCTGCGGCTCTGCATGCTTTGACTGCGTCCTCTCTCTCAGCCTGGCCGTCACAGAAATAGCCTAGGAAAGGCCCGGGATTGGATTTAATAGCAAGGGAAGTTGAAGCCCAAAAAGCTACGGCGATAATGACTTTGGAGTACAACATCTTAGGATCTTCCAAAAAAGAAATTTTGGTTTGATATAGATAGATATGGGTATGTTCTGAGTTGGAGTTTAAAGAATGTGTAATCCGTTCAGACTATGTGCTCGGTCTGGTTTATGCCGGTCGATGATAGTAGGATATCAGTCGATGTGGGATTAAGAGGTTTAGTTGAAGAGTGAATAGAGGGCATATTTATAGATAATCTTGAGGAGATGGATTATGATAGTACTCTATTGTAGCCAGTGTCACAGGCCATATCAACACAAATTCTAATGAAGTTGTTGCTTTTTTGTTTTTGGAGATATCATGAATCTGGCAAGGCCTGCCCCACCGCTTGGGTGAGCCGAACGCTTAGAGTGTTGTAATACAGGCTTGGTATAGGATTTAAAGAAATCCGATCGAAGCCCCTTGCTTTTCTCAAAATCCCACGATTTCGGCAAGATCTGCCCTTACAAGCTTACTGTAGATCCACGCCCTGTGGTTCTAATATAATAATATGTAGGGCGTTTGGTGTTAAATGTGGCTATCTAGGTAGTATGTGATTGACCAAGCATTTTCAACCATGGTATGTATGTACTGGTCTCGTAAACCAGCCTCGACGAAGCAGAACACTTCGTCGGAGTATGTACCATCACAACCAGAGCCTCGAAGAACAGTGTCACAACGTGTACAACCATGCCCACAAAACAGTCGCCACCACTTGCAAGAGCGGCAGCACCACGACGAAAACCACAAACTCTAAATTAGTTTCCGAACTTAAAAGAGTCGAAATTTAGGATATAAAAGGGCGAAGGCACTTCGTTGCTGCCAGTGATCTGTGCACTGTAGTTAGCGCAGCGTTAATGCCGTCATTTTTTTGGCTGGTGAAGCCGATATGTTTTAACGTTTTTCGTCGCGGTTCGCTTCTTCGCGAATTCGGGCTTTAATCCCTTGCATATGTGCCGAATTTTTGGTTTCCCAGTGCGACAAGGGAATGTGTTGGCGGGATTCATGCACAGACTTACGTGGAAGCGTGCCGTATGTGCCGAAGTAACGAGTGTAACTAAGGCGGGGTTAAGCTTAAACCCCATGTAGTGATCGCGGTCTAGAGTGGAAAATACCTACTAGGAATCCCAAGCGGGAGAACAATCAGCCCACAGAATGCCATGTTATGAGTCAGCCATAAGGGCACATGTGCACATAGATATAGACAAGCTAACTCAACATACGCCCGAACCCGAACACTGGTGCACCCTGGTACTACCTCCGCAAAGGTTAAAATTACTTTTATAGGAAGAAAGTAATAGGCTTTTATAGGAGCTTTCCCTCGTTTAAACTGCTACCCAGCTTGGTAAGAGTTAAGAGTCTCGCTATAACATGTTGTTTTAAATTTCATACAATGATGCCGCAGACAGTTGAAGCACTCTGATTACATGTGCCAGCTCAAAAGTCTATATCAACAATGGTGAATATCCTTGGTGGAAGTGAATTTTTCTGTGCAAGTCAATCAACAAATAAATTTTTCTAAAATTTTAAAACTGTAAAACGCGGATTGTGGCAAGCTTGTTGAATTCATACACTGAGTAGAGATGGCTAAGATACTTTGGGTCTGTCAATAAAAGTTGCCAAGCAAGTGTCTTGAGAACATTTTCGAAAAAAGTTGTATCCGGATTGTATTCGCGGCAAAAGAAATGTGTCGAGTTTGTTATGAGCCTAAAATTGAAGAGCCATTCATAAGATGAGCTATAATTATATAACATAGCCCGCAAGATCGCTTTTACCAACCCCATGGCACCCCTGCGGCCATAATACTGGGAGTGCCTTCTTAATACTCTGCCATGCCTCTAAAAGAGGCTCGTTATAGATCCAATTATCCATTTCCTTCATTGCAGTATTGGCGCATTGCTCGAAGTAATCTTGGACTCTGATACGAAGAATTGAATATGGCGAAAGAGGGCCTCGAGGATATTTCATATGCTTCCTGCGCAACTTCTTTCTCTTTCTTCCTCTCTTGAAATTTTTGGTCCCCTAGATTAATTTTCAAGTCTCTCGAATGGGAATGCAGATTGGTTCACGGTATAAACAGGGCCGATATCTATAATGACTGTTATGATAGCTGGTCAGTCTATACTTCTGGAACATCAATGGAAATATAGCTGCCGAATATACATTTTCAGGTGTATACTAGTCTCGGTGCCAAACAGCGGGCAGCTCTTGGCCACTGGTGAATAGATGACCGCTCCCTCAATATAACAATCATACCTGGCGTAATGCAAGATAAAAGCTATTTTATGTAGATGGCTGCAATAATAGCCGCATAGGGTTGCCAGATTTTGTTCTTGTGCCCACCAAAATATTCACAAATCATTCTAATGATCAAATATGGAAAACATTTCGTTAGACCGGCGGTTTCCATCTCGAGGCGCGATGCTCTGGTCCTCAAGCCAATAGCATCCCGGTTTATCCTACCCTTCATAACTTGGTTACCTGAGGCTATTGTCCCTTAGTGTATTGCAGAGCGAGGACCTCCTCTTTCCGGGCGTCGCCATATTTTGGACCTATCACATCCGTCGCATGTCCATTGTGCTTGAAGGCACGTTTAAGCACCCAGCTTGGACGAATCGACCAACTTCCATCGCTTTACCGAAGTCATATTGTACCACTCCGCCGTTGGAACCTGTTGGTTGACCAATAGCGACATCACCAAAACGGACATTGTTTAAAGTGTTTGGTACTCCGCCCCAACCCCTATCACCGGGCCAAATCGAGATCGTATATTAGGGAAGCTTTTAAGCATGTGGGTTGCTGTAGAGCTAGCTTGGCTTGTCCCATACCGAGTCGCTGGAAGACAGATTATTACTTCATCATGCTCGTATGCCCTGCCAAAATTAGGTGTTCGGGTCGCCTTGAAGCAAGGTTGCGCGTCGTTCGTCAAATATTGCGGGTGCGGCTGTTAATTCAATACTTATCGCGCATATCCAATTTCTAGAATAGCCCCGTCCCATTAGGAGTGTTGAAAGCCTATATTACAGATTGACTGAAGCTTAAAGAATGGCTCTTGTAGTTGCGAAGATCAAAGATTATTTGCGTAAATAATATCACGATCCTGAATTCTAGAGCTCAAGAAGTGAATTTCGAGTATAGTTTTGAACGCGGGCTGCAGCTATACATGCGTTTGTTATCGTGAACCTAGGATTTGAGATGCTTGGCTCGATGGCAGGACAAAAGAATGGGGGAAAAAATATTTACGCACAATTAGTTCCACATGCCCATGGTTCGCTCGTGGAAAAGCTCACTTGAAAGCGAGATCCAATATGATTCAGTCCAAAACTGACGAAGTGAAATATATATCCTCACGAGTCGCGAAATATTGGTTTTCATTCCGTGCTGGAATCCAGGGTGAGAATATACCCATTGTCAGTTTGCCAAGTTATAAGGCTCGCATGGCATATGGCTAATCAACAGACTATATAGCTATAAGTGCGCTATTTGTTCACTCATCAGTAGCCGATCATGCTGTTCCCCGCATCGCTTTAACTAAAAACAGATGAGATATTCAGAAACAGATAATTAGGTAATTACCGATGGTAGGGTAGCCAAGCTGATTCTTATTCAAAGATATTTGCATCCGCACTTGCTTTAATATACTTCTTGTGTTCGATTTTCCTCAACATCAGGGGCTGACGTGCGGTATGAGTATAGCCAATACCCCTAAACAATTATGGGCATCTCTAAGCTAACAGCCACAAATATTACCGTTAAAGCTAGACCGTATTCCTTTGGATAAAACAAATATCAGCTACAAATATCTGAACCCGCTCCGAATTAAGTTTACAAACGAAGTAAAGATGTCACCAGTTCTATACTCTCTCCGGCGAAGGCTTGCAAGCCCGTTTTTAGATGCGCTTTCCAGTACCTGGAATCTCTCAGATTTATTTCATACTCGTCACCATTCTCACAATGACCCAGACCCTAGTGGTCAGCAAAGCCCTAAAACAACTATTCCTGGAGACTCGGACGATACAGAAGCGACTGGTTCCCGAAGTGTTGTACGGGATGTTTTTATCATCGTAGCTGTTATGATCGGGCTTTGCCTAATCTCAGCAGTGGTCGAGGGAGCGAAAAGAACTGCCAGGTCAAAGAATATAAATATGAATCAAGAAAGTAGCGACGAGCTGGGAACGGTCGATATAACTTCTGTAGCAGCTACAGAAACTGGAGATGTTATTGTCGGCACCACAAAGGAAACTTCAGGGGATAGGCCACCGCCCTATGCGTCCGCGGCCGGGGAACCACCTGCATATTCAGAATATAGTACCTAGATGTATTGACATTCACTTGAAAAGACAAATAGCGGAAGAGCGGACATACATCATAATATACATCGTTATGCTTCCGTCAGTTAATCTAACTATATAATTATCTCCTAGTCACGTAAAGACAGGGCTGTAGATATCATGCAAATTTGCAATCAAAATACTCCACCTTGAAAATCGTGTACGTTACTAGTATAGTAATCTCTCATCTCTGCTAGGACGTGTTAAATTTCAAATATACGCTATTAGATACCTTTACTTCGTCAAGGCTCTCGAGTATTTGGGTACTCTTTAGGTCTGAATACCTTTCTGGACTGAATTTGTTTCAGGAACAGATGCGTGTTAGATGTGGGGCCTTACGCAGCTAAATTTAGAGACATGGAAGCGTCTCCAGAATTGTATGGTGGCCTGTAAAGAAAGTTAAGACAAGGTTTCTACCAGTCGATTCCTGAATACTCGTTACAATATTCACTTAACACTACCCAGCATATAATTATAAATCAATCTTTAATGATATCATTGAATGTCTATATTAGTAAGCAAAATCTGACTATGATATCGCCAATTAATAAGACTGGTATTATATATATCTTGACTCGAGGACTTAGAAGCCTCTTATTATGCTAATTGTTAACACTGCTGCACCTTAGTAAAAGTCCCCTACCCCCGCATCCGTCCTCCCAAACCAGTTCAAGCAGCTTAACGACACTCCAGCCGACAGTTCTGGAAAAGCAACTATGGATACCACGGTATCGGGCTTGTTGAAAAATCTTAGCGCCAATTCCGTGATCGCTATCGCAATCCCCATTATCTTCATACCAGTGACGGTATTAATCGGGATCATACTAGTCAAGCAATGTACCAAATACTGTAAATGCGTCGGTTGTCGAAGCCGTCGCCATCAAAAGGAGATAAAGAAATGGGATATCAGCAGGCGACAAGGGGGCGACTTGGAGAGGCAGTGGAATAAAGGGTCGGCACTGGAGCTTGGAGCAATATGCAGCACTGGTACTACAGGACCTTTGGGGAACAGCTGTGAGCTTACGGAACGTAGTAGACCTCCGTCGTATAAAAGTAATGGGTTTGAAGGTTAGTATCGATTAACAAGTAAGCAGGATTTATTTTGTGGGGTGGTTACAACTTTTTCGTAGAACTAAAATCCATAACACGGTTGGTCCCGGTCCCAGGGGCTGGTCAGTCACAAATGTTAACCGGGTATACCAGAAGCTAGGTATTAGGTTGTCGATTGACACCTGCCCCCGCGAGAATGATCTCCAAGCTTTAAGGAGATATAAAAAGGCGCAGTGGCCTGGACTAAGCTCCAGTTCATAACCCTAGTTGATACATCCATCATTCTTGTATATATATTACACATACGTAATGTATCCTCTCAGTCAATATACTTTGTAAAGATAGTAAAAATACTACTCACTGTCTGCGATCATTGAAAGGATATTTTCATATGTACCTAGGCCCACTTGTTTGGAACTTAGAAATATTGATCTGCAGTTTCGTCTCCCGCCCTTACCCATCCCGATGATTAAATTGTTATAGCCATATTTGCCAAAACGAGGAACTTAAACTTGATTGGCCGGGAGCACCAACCTGTTGGACTACGATTTAATTTTGAAATCAAAACTCAGTAACAATAATGCATGCAGGTTGGAAAATCGTCTAAAAGTGTGGATTACATTCTCTTTATCAGCCCATCGCCCAAAACGATCACGTTACATTCCAAAAATACTACGTCATGGTCATTTAAATGTCGGGCGATTTAACGAGAATTCCCCCAAAACTACTAATAAATACCTGAGTTCTAAAGTTCAGAGCTAATAATCGCTCATACCAACAGCCACGCCAAATTCTATAAACATATAAATATCCCAAGAATTGCTCAATCTGAGTCAAGCGCCCACGGGTTCATCACCGCCGTCTTTTCTATAGCGAAGTTCAAAGCTTCGAGGATCAGAAAACAGACCCATGAGGACCGATATATATAAATCTCGATTATATAACGATACTTTGTACATCTGCAAATATCCCTGGGAGAGTCGACAATAACCCGATGCCATCAATGTTGTACACCTAAATATCAAAATGAACGCTTCCCCCACCATAGCCCCAGCGTCCCCGCCGGCTCCCCTGTCGGAAAAATCCCCGGCGCCTACTGGTTCAGCAGACTCAAAAGCCGAAGATGAACATTTTGGAAAACCGTTCATGATCGGATTGGGTTCTATAATGTTCGCGTTCGCTTTTTTCATTGTCGCCAGGGCGTGTGTTAGGAAAATGCGCGGAGGAAGAGGAGACGGAAGGGATGAATTCAATCCGCCCACGCCGCCGCCGGAGGATTTGGATTGGCGCCCCCCGCGCAGACTACGACCCAGGGAACCGATGTGGCGTGAAGAATATCCGCAAAGGCCGATTGTGACCTTGCGAGACGAGAGGATGCAGCTGTACTCCCCTCCGTTACTCCCTCTACCAGAGGGCGAAGAGATGGGGGTTATCAGACGACCAAATCCTGTGGCGAGACTTCCGGGTTCGAGAATAGAAGGAAGTAGGACGAATCGACCTAGACGCCAGAGGCAACCACCCCCGGCCAGAGCACCATCGATTGCGGATTCTGAAGAAAAACCACCATCTTATCGAAGTGGCACCAGACCACCGACCTACGAGGATGCTTGGGATGGGCGTGCCTAGAGGCTTCAGAGGTTGAAATCGTAGGGTTTCCTATCTGGTCGCATTTGGAACCAACCAAGTTCTAATATCTGGAGTCAGGCAGGGCAGTAAATGCTCCTAGAAATTTAAGATATATGCTCTCAGGAGGAAATATCCAGTCAATTAGCTATCTATTACGACGTGGACGAATTTACAGCAATACTTAATACCCTATACAGCTATACTTGTCCCCCAACCCTTTAGCAAGTTTCTCCTTTGATCATGATCTTTACTCGTTCAATTACACTTAAGTGTATTTCTATAATATATCTATGGCATTCTGGCCAAGCAATAGAACCTTAGATTTAGAGAACTGGAGACATTACGCAGACCCAACCAGTTGCCAGCAAGCCGGTAGGCGTTTAATCTAGATACTATACATATATTTCCAACTCACGGCAATTTCAGCGCCAAAACTAGATTTAGCAGACCTATAGAATTGCTAGTCTCGGTCCCTTAGAATTGCATAAAAGAATGAGAGCTGAAAATCCGAATACCCTCAGCTGCAGCTGGAAAACGGCCTCTCAATCAACGCAAAACATGCAACATACATTAAATCCCATCCGACCAAGCTGTTCTGTCTGCAGATCTGAAAAACACTCTCAAGTTCCCTCAAATATTGCCAATCCGCATGGACATGTTGTTTTCTGCAAAATCCCATATTCTCAGGCGTAATGTAAATACCAGGTTGCCTTATATATTTGAATAGACTGTGGGGCTAGGACGGGATCTTAAGGAGGTATTCTCCTGTAATTGTGCTACAATCCATCGCCAATTCGACTGAACCTAACCATCCGAAATGGGATATAAAAAGAGCATGTAACAACTAGTAACCACTTTTATATGACGCAGGCATAACATTTCAACAAACCGCTTTACAAATCAAAAAGGAGCATGGCCTTCCCCAGACGATCCCAGAGCCAACGCACCAAAATCCTTGGTCTCGACGCTATTGTTGGCATCGGCATTGCGATTGCCGCGATCTTTTTCTTAGTTGTCATAGCTGTTATTCTACCTAGGATCATAAGGCATCGACGAGAGGTGTTAGCAAAGCAAAGAGCGGGAGAAGTTGAAAAACAAGAGCAGACGGGCGCCGAAAGAAAGAGTGGCAACAGGAGAACAGAATCTGAGGCTTCCAGAACTGCTGGCAGAACTGAAGCAGAAATTCTAGAACAGAAAGGAAGGGAGCGAGGCTTCTAGATTGCCACCATTTACCGTCGCGAGATAGTCATATATCTCACCGATCGCAAAAGTGCTTTGAGGGTATATCTTTAGCCAATGAAGCAAAGAGTACTGTGACTGGGTTCACGAACCTAGTCTCGGCCTTGCATTTCAAAGCCCTCCCCCATCACGCTCGATTGTGCTTCTAAGCAGAGAGACCACTACAGCGGAGAATAGTTTAAAAGAGCTGATGGCTTCTATAAAACTTCCGTTCCTCAACCTCCTCTTGGTGACTACTATGATTACCGCTCCCATATTTGCCATAGCGTACCACTCTACCATTGTGGACACACTCTTCCGGAAGAAAAATCGCAAGTGCAACTGCACTAAGGAAAAGTCCCGACGGCCGCTCAAGATGACGACTCCAAAGTCGAAAAGGTCATGGCTAAAACGAAAGAAAGCGCTTCGAGAGGGGACATTTGTGCCAATCCCAGAAGTTGATGAGGAAGGAGATGCAGAAGAGGAATGAAGGAAGGCTTCCAGAGTCTTACGAAATTGGGAGGGAAATCAGTAATATTATAGAACCACTACTCAATCACAGAGACATAGAAATTGGTCTCTCGGTTACAAAGACAGTTGAAATTTAGCGGTATTGAGGTGTAATTCATATCATGCTTGTTATTGATATCACAAGTAGTTTTCTCAACTCCAAATAAAGGGGCAGCTGCTAGATCAAACACTTGTCACAAGTTAACTTTTATTACCTGCTATTGATCTCAAGAGATAAATCTCTAGTCAAGATTGAGCGTTGGATAAATTGATAAATTTTATTCGTAATTCAGAAACCGGGCATCTATAGATGGTCTTTTGTAGATAGGGATAAATTTTGGTAGATAGTATATCGATATACTAGTACTTTATTGGTGATATTCGAACCTCATTATGTGCACGAGGCACCAGCGCGACATTTAAGCAAATTTTCAGATCGATTCCCCTGAACGCTAGAGCCTGAGATACCTATTAAGACGTTCGGCTAGTTTTTCAAGTTTAGTATACCTCGACCAAGTTTTGTAGCTACATGCTCCTTGAACTCCGGGTAGCTCTAGATACTCTCAACTACTTTTCTCGATATATATAGTATACGTAGTATTGACTATAGATAAATATGCTTGAGGTTATATATAAGATACTACACTACCAATGATATAATGGGGCTAATCCAGTGCGTTTATACACTGTTCATCCGTACGATCAACGGTCCTTTTCGAACAATCTTCTCCCTCAATGGCCATCTGATGCGATTGAACCTTCGCAAATGCCGAAACATCCCAGCAGCGCACCCGGCACCTCGTAATCACCGTACCTAACATCACCACAAAGAGTAGCTTCTATGAACCTGCAACCACCCAAACTCATTTTGCATGGATATGCCCAATATATATATTACCTCTTATATACCTATCACTAGCTAGTCCCTAGCAATCTGAGAAAGATATCAAAACCCACCACCCACAAAAAGAAGGGTTTCGGTTCCAAAACTAAGGCTAGAATCAAAAGCCTTTTCGGCTCCAGTTTTTTTCCTCGAAGCTAGCTTCTACACCGCCACTCAGTTCATCCCCCTCTTTAACTTTCACCTTAGGATCTCTTTTTTTAACTCATCTTCTCCGAGCTCCTCAAATATGAAATCCGGCAGATCCAATAAACCCGCCAAAACCCTGAAGGACTGGGGGAAGCTCTTTAAGGGTGGTAGGAAAAAAGGGAAGCACCATAATCGACCTGGCAGTTTCAGTGGATTCGGAAATTCAATCGGCGGCAGAAAGTCACACATCGGGAAAAAGGACAATCTCATTATCGGAGTTATCATCGGCATCATCGGCCTTGTGATTATATCTGTGATAATCTGTCTTATTGTTGCAAAGATAAAACGCCAAAGGGCAATGCGAAGGAAGAATGGCGCACTTGGATCTCTAAGCAAGGATGTTCAAGATATCGAAAATGGAGACGAAAGCGATTCAAATCCACAGGAACGGGTGATTAAAGAGAACTCGATTGGAGTAGCTGTAGGCAGCGACAATAGTTATGGCGAAGAGAAATCGAAGTACGTTATAGGGGAAGCTTTGGTTCCTCCAACTGGGAACTGGGGTGAATCAGATTACACGCTGTCAGCCGGAACAGCAGCGACGAGATCGGGGTCTGTAGGGTGTTCTAATTGCGCGCAGAACGGGTCAACGGCTACAGGTTGCGGATCGTGTGCCGATAGTACTTCACAGACTCCAATTACTGCGGCTACTCCCGAAGTTATTCCTGAAGTCGCTCCTTCTAGCCCGATGACCATGCTTTTGCCTAGTACCCTCCCCGAGGTCGCTTCTACAGGTCCATTTGTGGACGCAGAGGAGACAATTGGGCTTGCAGATGGAGGCCCAGATGTTGGTACCCCGAAGACGGAATTGACAGACTCTGGTTGCCCGGTCTTAAAACTCAACGGGTTATAAAAAGCCGTGCATACTGATATCAGTGTTATCTACACGATATCTTATAGTTATATTTGTCACTACGTCATATACTCAAAGATCCAAAACTTTTTCGACTAAAATATTAATTCATGCACAAATTCTTTAACTCGAGTTAACTCAGGTAGACATATGTTTCTCGCGGTTTTGCGCTGTGCCCGTGTATAGTTATGCTATGAAATACCGTCATGAAATCATTCAACTCCATGATACAGTCCAGTCGCCTATAACTCTAGCCCATTCAGCTATTTTTCAGAAAACGACAAGTTGGCCTCAATTGCGATCAAAAATAGAAATAACAATGGTGGATCAGGGTCAATAGTAGTTACTTGTGTTGGCAACACACTATTGTTGTTGCATTCCTTCCTGCTGCTCCAGCCCAGGCCCAGGCCTCCGTAACGACGCATAGAATTGACTTTGTGAGATATTCTTTATGTTAAAAAACAATGAAATCATTGAGCTTCCGATCCTATTCTGTAAACAAAATCTATCCTGCCCCAGTTGTCTTGGAAATAATGATATATATTCTACTTTATTTACAATACAACGCCAGCTCCGAGGTCCTTCTTGGGGCCTTGAGAATCCGAACAGAGTCCATGCTATAACCTTGCCTCAAGTCGCAAAATACTGATACTACGAGCGATACGTATCCATTACTGATCACAAAATTGGAGAAGATTATTCGGTTACTAAGCTTGAGAACTAAAAAAAAATGCCGACATTGCACTTCGATCTGCCGTACCCCATCGACAAGACGCCCCCGAGCCCAATTAAGATTTCAACAACGACATTGACCCTCACATCCTCTACCACATCTACGCTAACCACTCTCCTAACGACAACCCTGTCTATTGATATCATACACCTGGAAGCCACAGGTTCACCCTCTCTTCACCCTGTAAACGCACATGTACCTGGCCTCAACCCAATGTCACAATATATCACATCATCAGCAAACGAAACGATATTGACGAATGCTATATTCTCCCATCCGGCGATAATAACATGGGCGTCCCTCTTCTGCTCATTTTTACTCTTTGCCGGGCTAGTATTCGCGTTGCAGAAAATTATGAGGCGGGTTAGAGCTAGAAGATGGATTAGAAAAACAGTGCAGGATTTGTCGACATCAACACCAAATACAGAATGTACGAAGGATGAAACCACGGCAAAGGATGAGAAATGGGATGGGAATGGGGATAAGAAGGTACATTTCGAGAATACAAGGGCATATAGGGGATGTGAGTTTATTAACGGCAGTGATCTGAGCTTGAGGGCAAACGAAGGGGTAGATGAGAGAAGTGGAAGCTGGAGCAAGAGGCGGGATAAGCGGTTTAGCCAAGGTGGTATTGGAAGGAAGAAGAGACTAGAGCTTCCCCCCTGAATCTCCACCACCGGGTGCGGTTTACAGTTTTAGGTTTGAGTATACTGTTAGCGATAGTATTAGGAAGGTAGTTGGTTTTCACTTTTCATGTAATTTTGTTTTTTGAGGCGCTCTGGTTAAGTAGCGGCTGGGATTAGGCGCGCCGAGGTATACTTGTATCCGCACGCAACCGACTATCAATTACCATTGGATTGGTTACGAGAGCCATCTAGACGGCACTAAAGCTTTGATTTCAGGGTGAAGGAGACAACGGAATGTTAGAGAAAGCCAGCCACGCATATGCACACACATGTATACCCATGTAGGGGACACTAGCCTGATGATGTCTTAGACTTTTAATAGACCCAACCAGCGGGCGGCAGAGGATCTGGATCAATGCCTGTTTAGATGAAACGATTCCGACAAGTCCGATCTGGTGCATGCATGCATAACCGGCCTGAGGGGACGATCTGAGCTGTTCCCATAACTAGCGTTCGCGGGTCTCGATACCAGTTGGCTACCTAGCGACCAGTGGTGCCAATTCACTGGGTTAAGTACTTAGCCAGGCTTCTTACGAAATAATAACCATGGGTTAACAAGTGAAAACTCTCGGCTTTGCCAGGCGAACAAGCAGCTTCTCCAATGGGCATCCATTATTAGTAATTGGTACGTGCACACCCCCTGTCGTATCCCAGAAGAGACATACTAAGCGACGGCCTCGTAGGTAAATGTTACGCTGCCGCCATCCGCATTCAAATCTTGCTGTCACAGATACCGACCCATGACATGGTTCAATCAGGGGACGAGTGGATGAGGTCAGAGGCTCAAATTTCCACCCCTTCGGTTGGGCATCGAAAACAGCAAGAACATTCGATTCACAAGAGAAAGAAAAAGTGGATACCCCGTGTTTCTGCTGTCCGCCGGAGTGGATCCCCCTTTTAGCTTTTTAAATTCCTGGCTAACCATTAGTTAAGCTTAATTTCCCCGCAAAAAAAAAAGTTTGACGCTGAGCTCTGCAAGGTTCCCGGGCCTTCAGGCTGCAAGTTTAATCCTACCACAGGTACAGCTATCCCTGAACCAAGGGTGAGGAACAATTCTTCATTCCATCCTCGCTCGGATTATTTTTTTTCTGAATCGAGATCTGAAAATTCGATTACCGGCTGTGCTCTGCCACAGTAAAAATCTTAAGACATCTGACGAACGCCAATGGTGCCAAGGTGGGTTCTGTAACAGGGATTATTTAGGTCGTCTCGGAATCCCTGTTGCAAGCGATTGAATGCAGGTACTAGCACTCACCGGGCGCGAAGCCTTCAGGCCCGCCATTGCATTGCAGCCTTTCCCATTACACAACAGGAGAAGTATGGGAAAATCCAGTTCTGCACCATACCTTTGAATATTAGTGTCCTCTTTGTTTTGTTTTTGCCTTTTCTCACAAAAAACAAGAAGGAAAAGAGCAAATACAGTTTAAACCGTGGAATACTAACCATCCCAGGCGTTACACAACAGCCGCCGACGACATCCAGCGGTGCTGAACGGTGTTAGGTCAACAAGTTTGGTTTAGTCTCAGGATTGCGGTGGGTCTCAGAGCCTCTGCCCAGGCCCTTTTCGGCAGGCCGTTACGTCTCCACTGCATAGTTTGCAGCACGTACGGGGGAAAGACACCTCCCCGGCGCCTCGTTCTTAATTTGGTCTGGCTTGAGGCTTCTTCAGCATGAACGGCTGTGTGGGCCCTTTGCAGCTGTGGCTGCAGGGCTGGTTGAGGAGATTCTCTCGCCACCTTCGTTAGTACAAATATCGACCGTGAGTCCTGTGCTTCATGGAATTTTTTTTATCATCATCAGCATCAACAATTCAATCTTGTATTCCTTTCTATCGGGGTCTGGTACCAACTTCTTCTTTTTTTTTCTTAATAACACACTCGCTCCATTTCAGTTCTTTTCCTATCTCTATCTACTATCAGCATATCGACACCTTGGCTGCAGGCAGCTATCACGATATATTGATTATATCATATAATATCAATTCTTAAGAAAAAATTACATATTATTCCTCAAATATAAAAAAGATGAAGTCTACCACAAAGACCTCCACAGCTGGGCTGTTCGCCCTTCTCTCAATGGCGACATCAGTCGCAGCACACGGCTTCGTCACTGAGATCATCATCAATGGACAGTCATACCCAGGTTTCGACCCTTACAACGGAAAATACGCCGACGGTATCACACAACCCTGGAGAACCCAGATGGGAGAGAACTCGGACGGTCCTGCTATTAGAAGGTTCACAAACTCTTTGATCTGTCAGGTTGATGCCAAAGCTGCCCCAAAGACCGCGCCCGCTCCAGCTGGTAGCAAGATCACTTTCCACTGGAATCAGTGGCCTGAAGCCCACAAGGGTCCTATTCTTACATACCTTGCCGAGTGCAATGGTGATTGCAGCGCGGTTGATAGTACCAAGCTTCAATGGTTCAAGATTGAAGAAGCCGGCCTTCTGGATGCCGGTAAGAACTACTGGGCTACAGATCTCATGATGGATCAGGGCGATGCCTGGAACATCCAGCTTCCAAAGAACATCAAGAGTGGCAACTATGTCATGCGCCATGAGATGATTTCTCTGGAGAGCACAAACTCGGCCGATGGTGTCCAGTTCTATCCTACCTGCTTCAACCTCGAGATCACCGGTGGTACCGGCCAATCCAATCCCCAGGGTGTCTCACTCATTCAAGCCTACGGCTTAACTGCCCCCGGTCTCACCGTCGGTACCAAGAGAGGTGATGCCCCAGTTTACAGCTACAACCCTCCCGGTCCACCAATCGACCGCAACATTGGTGCTACTGCAAGCAACATGGTGAACACCGGTGCTAGCTCCAACGGCAGGAAGCATATCTATCCAAACTCCGATAAGGACCCCTATGCCACCAGCGGAAAGCAGCCCAATTACAGCTCCTCAGCCGGACAGAACACTGCTCCCTCCACCCCTGCCAACAACGCTCCAAACTACAATGCGCCAACCAATAATGCTCCAAACTACAATGCTCCAAATAACACCCCAGCAGCCAACAGGGTTCCCGCCAATAACAATAACAACCAGCCCTCCAGAGCCGGTGACGCCAACCGCAAGCACTGCGATGACGGCTACGTTCAATGCCGAGTTGAACGAGGAAATAGAAAGTTCAAGCGTGGTAGCATCATTGCCCGTACCCCCCAGGCCGATTACAGATCCGAATACTGCTACCAGAAGTTCGAGGTCTGCTTGAACGCTGCTCTCTACGGGGCCAAGGCTCAGCCTAACAGCTACAACCAGGCAGCCTCAAACACTGGTTATAAGGTCAATACCAACAACAACAGCAACAATGGATACAGGCAACCACAGGCCAATAACAATAACAATGGATACAGACAACCCCAAGCCAATAGCAACAACAACGGCAACTACTATCAATCCAACAACAATGGATACAATAGCTACTACTAGCGAAATCATGTAATTGTTTTTCTTTTGTCACAGTTATAGCATATGAGTACATAGTATGTAGCAGTTGTTAGAGATAATAGTCATGTTTCCTTCAGTTTTAGAGCCTAGAATATAGATTGATAGCAATAAAAATAGTACTTTCGTACCACAAAATACCAGACTTCCTTTCAATGCAATGTGTGACAAAGCAAGAAGAATACTTTTGCGAAAAATGCGACTCCTACATGCCTCAACCCAGCTTTATATACAAACACACGCAACAACCCATTGCGTGAGGGTTACTTAAGTGTTGAATGGATTCTTTCTGTAATAATCCGAGATAGTAAATGCGACATCCAATGATTGTTTCTCATTCAGTCTGGGATCGCAGTAGGTCTGATAATTCGTGGAGAGGTCGGCATCAGTCAGGCCTTCCGAACCGCCGACGCACTCGGTGACATTATCCTAGTATCTTGATTAGCGTCTACACGGAATTATATTACAAAAGGTTGGGTATTGAGTAGAAGTAGGTACTTACACCGGTGAGTTCTAGATGGATACCGCCCAACCAAGTCCCCTTCTCCTTGTGAATCTTCAGAGCAGACAGGATCTCTGACATAATTGACGAGTACTGTCGGGTCTTTAAGCCCGTTCCTGGGGAGGATCTCGTATTACCATGCATTGGGTCGCATTGCCTAGATGAGGTGTTTCCTTTTAGCACTGGTTGCTTTCCCCCAAATTCTCCCCTAGGTCTAAAAACTTACCAGATCACAGGATGTCCTGTCTTCCTCACAGCATCAATATGCCCCGGCAGAATACTCTCAACCTTATCACAGCCATATCTAGTAATGAGAGTGACCTTCCCAGGCTCCCTCTTAGGATTGACAATATCCAGTAACGTCCCGAATTCCTCCTCCTTGAAAGATGGTCCGACCTTAATACCAATTGGGTTTTCAATACCTCGAAAATACTCCACGTGGGCACCATCCAGCTGTCTCGTTCGGTCTCCAATCCAGATGAAATGCGCAGAGGTATTATACCACCCTTCCTTTCCGCCGTTAACACCCGCAGTGGGCTCCCATTTCCTGGTAAAGCTCTGCTCATACTCCAGCAGCAAACCTTCATGGCTGGTGTAGAAGTCAACGCCACGCAATGAGCTGGCAGTATCTGCACCAATGGTTTTCATGAAGCTTAGACTGTCGGTGAGAGCTTCTACTGTTTTAAGATATTTAGCCTTAACCTCAGAGTCTTGGATATGAGACAGCGACCAGTTGAATGGATGGTGTAGGTCGGCGTATCCGGTGCTAAGACGGGTTCTGATGTAGTTCAGGGTAGTCGAGGAATGGAAGTATGCTTGGACAAGACGCGAAGGCTCTGGCGTACGCTCGCTAGGGTCGAAGCCGTTGATGTTATCTCCTCTAAATGAAGGAATTTCCTTGCCATCGACGATTTCGGTGGGTGATGAACGAGGTTTTGCAAATTGACCAGCGATACGACCGATACGAACGACCGGCAGACGGAGACCATGGATAAGGACCAAGGACATCTGCAATAGAAGCGCGATTTTGGCATCAATTTGTGATTCGGTGCAGTAGTCGAAAAGCTCTGCACAATCACCACCCTGTAAAAGGAATGCCTTGCCCTCGCAGACATCCTTTAAGCTCGACTTAAGCTTGTTGATTTCGGTCGGGTGAACGATCATAGGCAAGGACTCGAGTTTCGAGAGTGCCTTTTCGAAAGCGGTTTGGTCAGGATAAATGACCTCCTGCTTAATTGGCTTCGACTGCCAGGACGATGGTGCCCATTCTTTGGCGATAGCTTTGGCAGCGTCAGGACGAACAGCGTCGACGAATGAGGTTCTGATGCGAGCTGCTCCTCGAGCAGCATCGCTGAGGGGTAGGTGTACCGGCGGGTTTGTCATGATGTGACTGTCAAAGCCAATTAGTGGTAGTGTTAGCAACAGTTCGTGGTTTTTTAAGCTGGCCACTTAGGTAACAGTCGCAACTGGTGGAGGGGCTATCGTTACCGAAGGAGGGGTCTAGCAATCCGTACTGAAAACAATGCGACTGACGATATAAAGAACCCGTGGTTTTTATAACCGAACCGAAAATTTGGGATCTCCTGAGGGCAATTGAAAGAAGCTATGAGTCAGCCAGTCAATAACCCTTTGTGAGACGCGGTTCGGAGCAATGGCAGCGGGATACCGGCGGGTGTTTCGACAATGTGGGCTCTGTTTGGTTTGGGTAACGTTTTTTTTGCAGGGGTTGTTCTAACTATCGGCTGAATTCCTTCGGTCAGAATCTTTGCAGGGTTTTCCCGCTTTGAAAAAAAGTTGACAAGGTTTCCTGTTCCTGGCAAGGTTACACCAAATCTGGCATCCACCTGTACAGCTGTACCCGTTGCCAGCCAACTGCCAGGGGAAGTTTATCGATAGGGATTACCTATGTTTTAGGTTAACTATATCAGTTAACTAGCCAATACGTGTTATGCGTATTAATCCCGGTAGCCCCAGGTATCCAAGAATTACAAGCGGGTATGAGGATGGATAATATAGAACCCAAAGCCAACGGTTATCATGAGATTGAAAAGAAACCTTTCCAGTCGCTACCAATTGTGTTACTGTCATAATATTATCGACAATTATGTGCGTAGCCATGGCATGGAGATTTCTAAATTGGACAGGGTAGATCTATAGATTGAAAAAATTTTAAAAAAAAAACACGGTATATAGGCGCAATCGCCAATTTTGCAATATCACCCTCTTGATTGCCATAGTTGTCGATCATCGGTGTAATAGACGTGGACCTCCGAGCCACTATCAAACTAGATCCGTGCCGCAATACTTCTATGCCCCTTTTGTTTGTTGCCTTTAGCAATCAAATTTACGGTGGAAAGGATACTGTAAATAATGCATCTGGACGTTAGGTTCGGAAAGACTACAGGCAATCAAAGCGGAATATGCACAAATTTACAAATCGATATCTGTATTTGTTTGTTTGTTTGTTATATGTTCGTGAATTTTATTTCCAAGAATGCTTTCAATTTTAAACGCCTTCGCCGATGCACGTACCGTAATCTGCGAACCGATAAGTATATGTTTGCGGTCCGCTATCCATATGCTCCATAATCCAAAGACAGAGTTGCCAATTTTTTTTGCGAAAATATTCAAGGATATTCGGATGTAAAAGGTATTCACCTAAAATTGCCAATGTTGTTTAAGATAAGCAAGGCCCTAAGAGGTGGAGCGTAGTCTCTAGACGCAGGCTTCGGACCAGTAGACCTCGTCTCCAGAGTGTATTGCGGATGGTTCCGTCGTTAACTAAGTTTAGACGTCGCACTACTCAACTGCATAACACCCCAATGACCTCCTACAGCATCAAACGCTGCCTCAAATCCATTCCAAAATCTGCTGCCAGTGTTCACAAATACTCGCTCATAAATACCTCCCCCCGGTCCGCTGACAATTCCTGCTGTGTTTGTCGCTCCAACATATGTCGGTGCGGTCCCTAGCATCGATGAATCCGCGGTCGCATTCTTACCCACGCGCTTCGCCGTCACGACATACCCACCCAGAGACCCCTGAACATCCGGAATTTTTAGGTTGATTTTATAGTAAGGAGGTATCGGCTTCGGCACGTCCGGCGAGGATAGGTACATTTGTGGGATTCCTGTGTCGGCTAAGATTGAACCGTTGCGGAATTTTCCGTCATTTATTGAAACTTGAAGTGTAGCCATAGCCCAATCGCGATAGTCTGTTGCGTTTGGTTGCTTTTGGAGTGACATCCACCTGAATCTATTGACGTTTGCTGAAGTCAGGCCCCAGATGAGGGAGTTGGCGCGGACGATGTAGCCTATGCCAAATCACATGTTAGCTCTTACAGTAGTGATTGTTCTGTAAATAAATGACCTAATACGTACCAAGGTGGTATTTATTCGGGTTATTCGGACCTGCCACATTCTGCCCGTTCACTTCATAGACGTTTAACAGAGGATTTTTATCCGGCGTACACATAACCATGCCATCCTGCTCTCGACCAAACCCAACACCCATATATAAACCTGTTATATTCCCAGTCTGCTGGGACGTTGGAGCAGCACAAACTGATCCTTGGTCATTCGTGAATTTGGGACATATATAGTATGTGTCAAAAACTAAGACCGGGACTACAGCCTTCAACAAATCAATTCGTGTGCCATCTGCTGCCCTGCCGTGGAATATTAATGTTGTGGGAACCCAGTGGCCTTTGATAAATATGGTCTTTAGCGTTGCAATGGATTTCTGGATGCTTGTTCAGGGACATGCTAGGCTTACCTGAATATAATTTCTTCGAGGACGACAGAAACTTCCAGCCTCTTTCGTACTTGACTGCCTCACTCCAGTCTCCGTTGAACCACTCAAGCCATGTCCCCTTCCCAATTGTTATCCCTGTCTACATGCATGCAAGAATCCCGAACTCATCAGCTATCTCGAAAACCAGAAAGAGGAAAGTGTTGTTTTTGTTGTGCCACCTACCGACCCAGTGTCCATTTGCACACCGCCGTCGCCAGAATACTGTCCATTGATGGTCATCAACAACGACGGCGGGCCGTTATCCGGAAACTGGTTGGGTGTCACAAACGGTATCTCGACCGTTGTATTCACATCTTCCGGTATACTAAGCTCGATCCAACTCTGACAGTTGATGGTAGTAGCAGTATCACTCGCGTGCTCCCGGGGTTTTACGTCCAGCGTAAGATTTATCTCATCCGTCCTGCAGTCCACAGATTCGACAAGTGTTTCGAGAGTTCGTGGTTCTGAAGTGTGCATTTTTAAGCCGTCGCGGTTGTTGTTGTTGTTATTATTATTAATGATATCAATACTATCCGGAGGAGCTATGTCTAGAGATGTTGCAAAGGGGATGAATATGGCGAGCAACGCTATTGATGTTAGTAGGATTGCTGGGTGTAATTTATTTGCTATTACGAGAGAGAAGCTGATTTGGGGCCGCGAAGGCAAGCTAGCAGGCCTCGGATTGTGTGAAGCTGCCAGCATGGTTGCAATTGGCGGCTTTCAGGTACCTTATAGGACTGGGGCAATTCCTTAGCCAAGTTTTTCTCTTTTTGTTTTTGCTTTATTCTTCAGCTTGCTCTGAAAGTTAAAATTCGCACAATTACACAAAAGAATATCATTATGGACTTCCCATTTTATTGCGGAAGCCCGCATAAATTATTCGAGTGGAGTCGGAGGTATAGCTTACTTTGATATTCTTTTTGGGTTCGAGATGCTGTGAATGGAAGGGGTTTTTGCGTGAGTATGTAAGGTTAAGGTTGCCACACCGGACCGCTACGTTAGTGCTATAGCAGATCCAACGATATTATCTGCAAATAGACCGTCCGTGCGTTTCTTTTTGAATGTTCCCGCCGAATGAGGATTTAAAAGGCTAAGGGATTTTATCCGGTGGCATAATGTTCGGTTTTAATTTTTATTTCGGCATAGTAGCTGAATCGACAAGTTCAAGTTCTATAGGTGGCCGAAGAGAGTTTTTGAGGATGCGCCCCAATTAAAGCATATATGCCACGCGAAAATGCCAACTCAAAAAGCACTTCAAATATCTCTAGTCAGACATCAGGATCTGTAGACTTCAAAACTCCAATTCATAACTTCGTAAAATTAATCACTATATATATCTACTCGAACTAAAATACAATGAAATATAAACAAAAGAATGAAGATCTAAGCCGGAGAATGAAACCTCGCCAGTTAATGCTGTGTTATTAAACTAGCTTGTGCATGTATAAGAGATTAACCGATTGCTCGGAGTCCATTGTTCAACAGCAAGTTTCCGCCAGAAACACCTTGAAGCACTCCATTCAACGCTTTGCTCAAAATCAACTGCTTCAACCCTGCAGGATCCAAATTTGGGTTCTTCAACAACTCCACAGCCATGGCTCCCGCAACAGCGGGGCAGGCCATAGATGTTCCAGACATAGGCTCCATAGCCTGTGGTCCCTTGTTAGAGGTGCTAACGATGCCGTCGCCGGGTGCATGGATATCAATGCACTTTCCGTAGTTCGAATGCTCCCACCTCTGATCGACGACGTTGGAAGCGCCGACGTTGATGATTGGGAGGAGCTGGGAAAACTGGGCTGGCGAGAATTGACAAGAGTCTGTGTTATCGTTGCCACCAGCTACCGCTACGTGCATTCCTGCTTGTGTAGCTCGCTGGAGGGCTTGGAAAAGCGGCTGTGAGAAACCGGGACCGCCAAGTGACATGTTGATAATTGAGCCTTAATTATCAAGAAAGAAAAAAAGAATTAGTTCTACACCATTCAATGTATGTATTGGTATATAAAAATTAAGAGACTCACCTTTAAATCCCGGTTGCGATCTTCTCTGCATGTGCGACGAAACCGCAAAATCCACACCGGCGACAAAGCTCGACAACGATCCCTGATTCTGCGCATCGAGCACCTTAACACCCAACAAGTTCACATTCTTCGCAACTCCAAACGTAGTAGAGCCCACTGTCCCTGCTGTATGCGTTCCGTGCCCATGTCCGTCCGTAATATCGTTTCCGAAAGCTGTGAACACCATCTTCGCCCGGCCGCCAAAATCCACATGCTGGGTGTTGATACCTGAGTCGAGCATATACACATCGATACCGATACCAGAGGACCTTTCGAATTGGTAGTTAAACTTCAGATCGATTACTTCTCGGCCGTTCGAAACAAGTGGTTGGGCTGTAGAGATACGGCCGAGATTCCAGGGCGCGGTGCTTTGCTGAACAACCTGGTTCATTTGATCTTGCTGTCGCTTTACAGCTGGAAAGCTCCATTTATTATCCTTTAGATTATGAGTACCATATGTCTCATTAAAGCGCTGCACTTTAACTGTCCACTTCACATCCTTTTCAATAGAAAGAACACCGGGAAGCGATGACAGACTAGCTGCATCACTGCCCTTCATATGAGTTGTAAATGCTCGGACTTCTTTGCCAAAAGTGCGGAGATCGCCGTAATTTGTACCGAAGGTGTGCTTGTTCACTGAAATTGCGTGGGTGCGAGACGTCATGTTGTAGCCTAGGTCTGTGAAGACTTGGGCCCATGGGCGCTTCTCAGTAGGAGCTAGGACAACGATGTATTCATCGGTATCATCTGCTGCGGCAGCAGCTACAGCGGTGGCAGGAGGGTTCACCGGTGCGGCAAGGGTCGTAGTGAATGTGCTGAGGAGGACTGAGGTCGATATAACAAGTGAGTACTTCATTTTTTGATTATTAAAATTAGATACCGCTCTGATATATATTAATGGCAGCGATGCTCGAAAAGAAGAAAAACGTAAATAATAGAATAAAGAGTGAAAGAATAAAAGTCACGACCAGCGTGAAGGATGTAGTAAAGAAGGGGCCCGCCCGAGAAAACAAATTATTTTGACGGATGTCGATATATTTGGATGTTTACTACTAAGAAACTCGTGAAATCCTAAAAGTGCGGCAACTGGGGACATATATATACCTAAGGACATATTAGCCTCGCAAACAGCCAACGAAGCAAATCAATGAGCCCCACGGCAGAATCATTGGGATATCCGGTAGCTGCAGGCGCCGGGAACAATTTTCCGAAATCATATGGAACGTCATTCTAGCTTCGAAGCTTGAAGATGCCGGGTAGCCGAACAGCCAAGCGACAGTTGCCCGACTCTAAACAACGCCCATTTGAAACGACAATAGGTCCCATGTTATATTTCTATATCTTACAAGCCTCAGGTGATTCTTATAATCTTGACTGTCATCACTGCACAGTTCCATATCGATCACGCACAATTCAGCGAATATTCGTAGCAGGTGAATCGGCGTATCCAGGAAAGTCGTGTTGTTTAGTGTTGCATTTGAAACACGCGGAATCTGTAACACTGGCGTGCTTCGAGCCAGGTTCCCGTTTCAGATTCGAATTAATATTCGTCACAACGGCTTCAGTTATTTTAGACATAGTTAGTAAAAATTCTCCGATTGGGGGGTACCCGGTACGTAATAGCATGGTTCTAATGATAACCAGCCTCCCTTGGCTATATTTGCAAGCACAGGTTAAGTTGCTCTGTAACGGGTACCCCGATTGGCTTCCACGGAAGCTCTAAATGTCGAGACATCGTGCTTATCGATTTACAGGGATACGCAACTGGAGTGGAACTTATTGAATAAAACTGCTTTTTGTTGTACCAAGATATGTATATGCGAAATGAAAAGTATTAAACACTACCTATAGATATCTAAATATCCTATAGTCCAGCTATTGCAACGTCACTTTGGAGAATTCAAGCAATTATTGATGCCGAACATGTGTTGATAATATATTTTATGAACCGAATCCCTTGAGGACGTCCGCCTTCTCAGCTCTCCGCCGCCTCATCTCGGTGCTGCTAAGTTTTGTTGCTACAGATCCGTCTCCACCAACCAGACCAACCGTAAATACTTCCAATTCACTCCATCTCAGTTCCAGTCTCTTATCATTTATCAGCTTCCCACCACTTTTAGTCTCTTCGCTAACTACCAGGCAGCTAACTTCCTCCATAGTGATAGTTGGTCCGAAGGCGTCTTGAATCTCATGCATCTCGACGGTTATCGGGTTTCTCCCAATGGGGGATGAGAGTTCAAATGGCTTTATCCGTGAGGATGTTGGTAAGTCGCTTTCTACCTCCATCTCAGTACCTTCCCTCGCATCGAATGAGACAGGCCTGTTGTCACCAACGATACCCCGCAGGAAAGACACTGTAGCTTCGCATCTAGTTTCCCATGATGTGACGTATTCCTTATGCTTTTTGTTCTTGAGAAGCTCGGCGCCGGTGAGACCGACTATGATCTTAGGTGACGTTGCGTCAGAGGGGATCATATATGCGGTCATTGTTAGGAGGAGCTTGTGTCCTGCATGAAGGTAGTCAAATGTCCCTCCGACTGGAGTTCCGATCGTTAGCAACAGAATCACCTACTTGAATATACAGTCAAAAAAGAATAACATACCACAAGATACATTATGTTCAGGTCTTTCAGCTAGTACCTCTGTCGCATCGGAGCTATGAGTCCACCACTCTTCATGAACATTCTCATGTTCTATTTGTAAGGGTATCGCATTTTTGCAATTCGGCCCGAAGAGATCATCTGCTTCCTCCACCCATAGTATATTCAGCCATTGTCCGACCTCATTTAATCTCCTAAGGTCGCTCCAATGTCTGATAACTCCGCCGCAGGCATCATAGTTCTCATGAAGAAGGATGACATTGATCTCTATTTCATCATTGATACCCTCCGTCAAAGTGTAAATTCTATTGATAATATTGGAAACCCGATAGAATGACTGTCGCCTGGATAGTGTTGTCTTAGATGTCAAGGATCCAGGTAGTGTCACAGCGATATCAAGGGACTTGATGGATGTGATCGAAGACGACGAAAAAAGGATTCCCTGAGTGATTGCCGCTTGTAGTTCGCCCAAAGATGTCGGGATGGTCCTCAAGAACAATAGATTCCGGGTCGCCATAACTAATTAATCCGTCCGGATTAGTTCTAATGCGGAACTAGTATTTGTTAAAACTGAAGAAGGATGTAGATGATACTAGTCCAGCAACGAAGAAGATATGCCGATGGTATGTAGTAGCTTCAATTATTTCGGTGATACCCCGCATGTACTGTCATGACAATATCTGAAACAAAAAGGCGGGCAAATTTCTGAGAGGACGACCAAATCCGGGGGGGATATGGTCTTATATCATATGCCAGTTAAGAACGTCCCGCCGAACGAACTAATGCCAGTTTATCCAGCAGCGCGGGGACGTGGAGTCACTTGTGTGCATAGACCCGAACAATTTATCCACCGGCGGTACGTGCTTTTTCCTTCGTTAACGTTTCGTGGTTCAGCTTCTACCGTTTCTCTCGCACCGAAAATTAACAGACGCTAGCGGGGTGTGCAGTGTACGTAAACCCTGGCCCTTGCCTTTGCCTCGGGCTGGCCTGTGGGGAAGTTTGTTCGATTTGTGTTCGACGGGTTGTTCGCGCCTTGTCTTTCGATAGACGAAAGCTAAGGTATACTATATCGGAAGAATCTTGGCCGATTGGACGGGGGAAGCAATAAATATTTGAACGGCCTGCAGAAAATTAATTATCGAGGTGCATAGATGGATATGCAACCGACGAGAACCCGAAATCTCCCAAAGAACTTGACACTCTCGTGATACTGCTAAGTAATATAATTGTCGAATTATCCCTTCACCTCGGGCCGAATTTGAAGGCTCGCAACGAGGTTGACGTAGCCTGAAGTGGAGGGGTGTTTGTGTTGGAACGGACGTCTCGGCTCGATGTCCGAAAAGGGCGTGTACCATTCATTGATTCGTTCCTTAACGACACCACGACCACAACCAGCTGATGGAGGACGACGCGGATTCTCGACGCAGGAGATATCGAGAACTGCTGCACAACATCACAATGGACAAGGACGAATCCCAGACAAAACCTAATCAAGATGACGATAGTATCCTGCCGGCAGGGTTCGTAGACAAAGGCGCCGACGATGTGACAGGGGACTCCGCGGCCACATATAAACAGCCACCTCCTGAGCGACCAGAGACAATACGGACACGGTTATGGGTGCTAATATCAGCTTGGATGATTGCCATATTCCTCGGACTACCGTTATGGCATGCGACGACAACGATATACCGAGCACCATTACCGATGCAGGAAATGCAAAACTGGTCTGAAGGAAAGGTACGACTATCATACAGACGGTTACTGTCATCATTATGCTGGAAGGTGTTACAAGACAATTGCATGCTGATAATGGGACAATAGTTATGCAAAACTGAGTTTCCTTTGCTCGTGGAAGTTGAAGCGCCGTCGTTAACGGATGCCGAAAACCTGTTGAAGACCGTTCAGCACGCCTTGGATGACGCGAATGACTTCGCCGCACACAAACCTCACCACCTACGACTGAGATTAGCCGCAAAGAAGGCGGAGCCAGAAGGAGATGCAAAATCTGACAAGGATGAGAATGTAGCCTGTCTATTAAGGTTGATACCTGACAGTCAGAACGGCTACAATCATGTCGTTCAAAGCTCGTCAAGAATCGTCGATATCCATTACCCGCCTCCATCATCGTCCTCTCAATCTAGTGTCTCCGCTGGGCTGTCCAAGTTTGTCGCCGAAACTCTTGAAGTACTGTTCTCGCAGGAACAGGAATTGATTGAATACCTATTGCTTCCACAGACTAGCAATCCTGGATCTCTCAATGCTCTTTCCTCACAGAGTGCTGATGAAGGGCGGGACAAGAAGACACCTCCTAAACCCCGCGCTGCAACTGCCGACATAAACCGCCGGATGTCTAGAGTTGTTAAGTACTCTTCAAGTTACCATATAACGTTCTCCCTATTCACCGCGACGTCTCTTCCCGCTTCCTGGGATATCGAATCCGCCATATCTCAATATCTTACCCCCTTGCTCTCAGCCCTCTCACCAATCTCAAATTTTACAATATCTACACAGGTTCAATACTACGCCTCTATATCCTCTGGCATAACACCAACCTATGATGGAGACCTTAGATCATGGATCCTAAAAAAGGAAGAGCTGTCCAGTTTCATCAACTCTGCTGAGTGGCCGCTTGCCTCCATCTCTAACGACCCAAACCTCAACTTCATCCTCTACATCCCTCACCCTTCAATCTCACCACTCACAATTCCCTCGGCATCCCATTCAAACTCCTTCCTTCTCCCACAATGGGGCGGAGTAACGATCCTAAACCTCGACGAATCTGCCCCCCAACTCAAACATCTCTCAAACCCAACTCTAAAACCCGTCCTTGAAACTTTTGCAGCCCACCTTCTCGCACTGTTGGGTGCACCACCACATCCTGCATCCCTCCCAATTCGACTGGACTCCCTGACCCGTCAACGTTCAGCTGAGGTCCTGGTCTCGGCTTCATCTACCCTAGGCTCTCTGCAACGTCTCGTAAATGCCCTCCCTTCAATCTCAATCCCTACAACAGTAAGCGATAGCGTTCAAGATAGCATCCGTCACCTTTCCCTCGCCTGCGAAGAACTCCGTAAAGGTAGCTTCGTAAAGGCACTAGAGATGGGGAGAGTAGCACAAGAAGAAGCTGAAAAGGCATTCTTTGAAAGAACTATGGTTGCACAGGTGTACTTTCCTGACGAACACAAGCTAGCAGTTTACTTGCCGCTTTTAGGCCCGGTTAGTGTGCCTTTAGTACTCGGGGTGCTTAGAGAGGTAAAAAGAGTTATTGCAGAGAGAAAGAAAGCGAGAGGAGGTGCATAGGTTTTCCTGGAGTTAGCTTTGATTAGGGTTTTTTTCTTTTTTGTTTTTGGCCTCCTCTTCAAAGTGGTTATTGTGGTGTCATCAGTTTTCCCCTTTTCTTCTCATTGTTTCGATAATGCGCTTGGGATGGGATCATATAGCATATAGTAGCGACAGCCATACAAGCATCGATGTATACAGCTAGACATCAGTAAATATGTCTAGAATAGATTATATTTACACAGATCCCATTGCATATAGAGCGTTTAGCCAGAACTACAGATTCTACTTCAATATTAATGACCGTAGTAAGACTCTGCAGGGGTTCTCGCCATTTGTTTCAAATGATGGTGTAATATTAATATAGTTTGCAGGGTTTATAAACCGCAACATATATTCGCCTTGAATATAAAAGGGTGAATTTCACCACCTTAGCTATAGCTAGCCAAAAAAAAACACACGTTTGCCTTGCAATTGTTGACAAAAGTATAATTCTTTTGGGAAGTGATGCTACTGCAATAGGCGTTATGATAGTAGCTCTAGTTGTAGATAGAGATACTAGTATATCTGAATTTATACCATACAAGCAGAAGGATCGTACGTGTACAATCATAAGCTTATCAAGATTAAAGAATAGGATTTAGAGAGCACATGTCAAGAGATATATATACTAATATAGTAAGAAATATAGTTGAAGATCGAAAGAGACAGAGAAATATGTATAGCGAAGCAACGGATCCGAGAGATAATGCGAACCGTTTTAAGTACTTGATAAATAAAAAAAAAGGAAATGAAAGGAAAAAGGAAGCGAGGAAGCATCAAGCAACCTATATGATTTGATCGTGATAGAAGCGTGCAAATTCGGGCATGGCTCAGCTGATGCCGCGGTAACGACAGGACGCCAGGTATTGTGAAAAGAGGTCAGGGTATAGTGGGACATCGCGTCTGGGAGGATATGTGGGTGGGACACATGTGACATAACTCATTGAACCGATGCCAGCAAAGGAAATAGCGTCGTGGCAAATTGAGAAAGAACTAACGCGCACTGAAACTAAGATGAAAAGAAGAAAAAAAGGGGAAGAAAAACAAAGAAAGCAAACGTAAATGAGAATATCAGAAAACCGCCATTATAAGATTTTTAACCGATAATACTATGTTGTCTGAAGGGAAAATGGTTTGCTGTTGTAGTGTCTGTCGTTGATTCTCCTCACAGATCCCGGAAATACTTCTTCCCAGTATACACGTCCCTTCCAACAACCCACCTCTCCCAATGTACCATCTGCAAATCGCTAACGTTGTCCCCATTGTCCTCCAAATCAATGTCCTCGTTCCACTCGAGGTCTTCGAACGGATCCTTCGGGAACTTAACTGCCATGCCGTTCAATCCGGGCCTTTCAACCACCCCAACTGGTATCAAATGAACATCTCCGTTCTGATTACTTGGCCCGCCGGCGCTGGAGGGACCTGCCATATCCATGCTAGTCAGTGAATTACTCGTGGTAGGACTATTGGTTTCATGACCCCGGCTACCCCGGTTATTCGAAGAGCGAGAGTGTGTGCTCCGCGAATGCGCCCCGCTGCTCGAACTCTCCCCAGCTGTGCTGTGATGATCATCCATTCTGCTCCCGGCATTGCTTTGGCCATCCAATGAAATGTTGAAGCCTAGGTCGAAACTACTTGATGCACCCGATATGCCTGTGAGACCGGTCGCATGACTTTCCTCGTCATCTGCGTCGTCGTGCCCGTCCGGGAAATTAAATTGTGGAATCGCTGGTGTCCGCGAATCGAATTCATTTTCGTAGCCGATATTATCCAGCGACAACCATTCCAAATCAAGAGCTTTCAATGCGGTGACTATGTCCTTCCAGAATGAGCCTTCTTTGAGATATATACTGGCCAGTCGAATTCCTCTGAGAGTATGCGCGTGTGCGTTTACTTTAGTGATGATCTCCTCTGAAGTCAACCTCCAACTCTCAATACCGAATATCCGTAATTTTGGCCAGACAGCTCCGTGGAAAACTTGCTCCAGTTGTAACCGTAAGGGCGAAGCCGGGAAGAACCCGATGTGTAACTCCGTCAGGTTCTGTGCTGTGTGGAAAAGAGTCTCAAAGAATTGAGAAAGCATGTGGATCTTGTTTTCCAATTGAGTATGGTACCAGTCTCTATCGGACATGTGGTTAAAGTTGAGTTTGAGATACGTAAGTTGGCTCCAGGTTGACAGCCCAAGTGCCTGAACTTCAGGGCTCAAAGATAGCAGACTCTGGGGGTTCATCCTAGGTGATACAAAGGAATACACTGGCGGTCGACCGTAGTTCAAAGCCTGTAGCATTGTGTCAACGGCATGCTGACAAGCGGGTATCCATTTGCAATCAACGTAATCCCATTCATCGTAGTTTTCCGCCAAATCCAGAAGTTTGCTGTCCTTCTCCCCAAGCACAGATAATATTTGAACTTGTTGCAAAGATCGGAACGATTTCATAGCTTTCTTTAGAACTCTTAGATCATCTCCAGTGTTCATAAGGTGTCGCTGTTCTTCGAAAACTTCAAGGCAATGTAGCGGTTCCTGGAAAATAGCCGAATACGATCCAACTTGCATATCGAAGTCGTCGAAGTCACGTTTGAACTCCGTAAAATCCTTAGCACCTACAACACATTATTAGCCGCTGACCAAAAGTGCATAGCGAAGAGCACATGGGATAGCTTGGATCTTATGGCCTACCTTGGACGTAGAAGTATGGCATGAGGTATATGAATTTTTTAACATGGGCCGCAAAAACTGGATGGTCCGCGAGATCACTCAGGCGTTTAAAGCTCTTGCTATTATATCGATGCGCTATCGTGCGGAACAGATATTGTGCCCCCAAGTCCGCGAAGCGTTTACATACAAGCCGAAACTGCCGAAGGTCCGCTATAACAGTCTGGCTTCCGACATCATGCTTCCGAGGCGTCCAGAATTTCATCCGGGAGGTGACGTCGGTATACTCTGGGTCCAGTTGGTCCAGGACCTCCCGTAAGACATCTGTGGGTAGCCTATTCATTATCGTAAGGGTGTATTGTCGGGCGAGATACTGGTGTACGGTGAGCGGCCCCGGAATAGGATATAGGGTGGGATATAGTCGGATTAGAGTAAGTCTGGGGGGAAGGATATTCCGGAAGACGATATAAATGCGAAATAGCACCCAACAGGGCACGGAGAAACGCTGTCACCCGTCGAATCTGTGGTAAATCTGAAGCAGCAGACTGGCTTCAATTCAAGAACAGAAGCCAAGATCTTTCAGCCTAGCAAGCGATGGAGGGTCTGTGCGGAGCGGAGTGATAGGCGAGCAAGCTCTGCGGCTACTTTGACTGAACCAAAGAACGGCCAATGAAAGGGTCTGTGGTTGGTTTAGCGAGAGACAGGTTGATGAATCTCGAGCTGAAAGGTTGTGGCGAGGAAGCTAAGGTCTTAAACAGGCGTCTGAAGGAAAGACTTGAAGAGTAAATTTAGTATCGACAGCGCTCGGGTGAACAGTAGTCACGGCTACAGCTAATGCTGGCAAAAAAGGTTTCGGAATGACCGACTGCTGAAGAACCCGAGGTGCAAGAAGAATATATATGTGTGCACGAGGCCACCCTTTCCCGCATTTAAGTATGTGGTTCACTACTTATTGCGTGCGCATAACGAAATTTACCGCTCATTGAGCCAGGCAAGGTACTTGGGGGTTAAGTAAAGAAGATTAAGAGAAAATACGCGGGGCCGGAGGCTAAAAGGGTACACAGTAAGCATTCCGAAGTTTCAAGTGCGACGGGTGGTTTGAGGACTAAAAACTCACCTCCGAAATCGTATTATAGACAAGCTGCATTTGGCTAGAGACTTCAAGTGCCAGGCGAGTAGTTCATCATGCTGTTGTGGAACGTTTCGGTCAAAAATATGGTTGGGGTTCCGCAGGCGTTTGCTTCGGTAATATTCCTATGCTCCTTCCCTCCTGCGTCGCCACATAGGCAAGTTCAGAGGCAGTCGCTGTGAGATCCCTGGCTGTGCAGAACGGCCACCGTAATCTCACGCCAGGCCGAGTGGTAGGTTTAGGTAGCTGGAATCTCGAATTGTATCTGAGATCAGCCCGCCCCAGAATGAACCAGAAGTGAAGTAAGATATTGTGGAGGACTCCAAGTTTTATCCTGGCCAAAATGCATGTCGGTATGCATCAGAATTGATGCAAAGTAGGCCGCCAACTCAGAGGACCAAACCGACCATATGACGAGAAGGTTCGAACTGGTCGAAGGGAGGAAGAATATGCGGGATATACGAGAGGCGGAAGATAGAGTTGGGTCATCGGTAATTTTTATCATGACCAGTACTCGCGCCGCTTAATCAAATGGTTTCGCAAACCGAAACTTCAGCCTAGCCAAAGAAGGGGCCTTATCGCATTACGCCCGCTATTCTTTTAATGGGTATCCAGGGCTCAACCACACCTGCCCTGTGTCTCCGATTGAGTAAATTCGTAGGGCAAAGGATCTGGCTTGACCCTGTCTGTCTTTATTGCACTTCGGTGGACCGGGACGGGTACGGCAAGGAAAGTGCAGATGCCATGTGTCGCTGCAGGAATCGTGCATTAGGGTATCGTGCTGTTTCTAATTTCGCGCCTTACTTGCAGTACCCTCGGCACGGCAAAAGGAGTGTTATAATTCAGATTCTTACGAAGCCCATATCCGGGAATTGGCTCATTCCAAACCCCCAAACTTTCGATGCATGAGGCGAAAACAGATTTGAAGTCTGGCATGACGCCTTCGCTGCTGCAGGCAAGAGACTGATGTGGGGAGGCATCTACCCCACGCAGACAGATTCTGTGCAGCTATAGCTGAAATCGATGCCGCCACGAAGATTAGGCGACACGAGCCTCCATTTCCTGGAGCTTCTTCTCCTTGCGCATTCGTCGACGGTTTTCGTTCGTCCTCCCCTGCCCTGGTATCTCTTCCAAAAATCCGTCCCGGCCGAAACAGCCCTCCTCGGCGACCAGAGCCCTATTTTCATCCCAACTCTCCCACGCCGCTCGACTAATATACTTGCCCCCCATGTGTACACGATCAATATCGGTTCCAAGGAACATGGGGGTTAAGGACTCCATTTCGTCTACGTCAACCGTGGATGATTTGTCTAAAGACTCAACCCGATGTGGCTGTTGTTTCGCTTCAAAAAGTGTGATGCAGTTGGTCTGATCTGTACTTTCGGGTAGCTTCAGTAAACGTCCCAACCTTTCACTGGCTCTCTTCAGTACCCCACGTGGGAAAGATTGGACCAGCGCATGCTGAAATATATCCGTCGCAGATAATAGTCGCTGAGATCCCTGCCGGTAGACTTGGGACGTAGTTCTTCCCAAAGCGTCCGTTTTCTGCTTCTTGATGACCATGTCATCTGGCCGCAGGGGCTCGTGAGATGTGCGATGTCTTTTCTTCCCCTTACGTAGCAATGCATCTAAATTTTGGATCGATTGGTCGACAGCATATCCCTCTTTGCTCCGATAGATGCCAACAAGCAGTCGATCTAAAGACTCCACGATACGTTCAATTGCTGGGGTACAGAGCGTTTCAGATATGTTGTCGTCTGCTGACATTTCACTTGGACGTCGCCTCGCCCTCATTTGGACTGATGCATAACGTAGCATAGTCGCAAGTAAATAGTCTTGAAGGGAGCCAGATGATATATATCCCTGTTCCGGTCGCGGAGTCTGCTCGATATTCAGTGGCCAAGCTCTCCACCGCCGTAGAAGGGTTGTAGCTTTTATGGCTCTACCACTGTCTTTGTTTGGATTTGGTGTAGTGTTTTCAACATTCTCATCCACCTCCATAGTAGTAGAATCTAGACCAGTTGAACGTATATTTGGGTATTGCTGATAATATTTGTTTGTATGGAAAGTCATCAGCAGATGTTGGCTGAGATCCTCTCGCAGCTTCTCATCCAAAGACTGCAAAAGTTGGACATGCTCTTCAACTTGGAGCCTATCCAATCTCTCAGGCCCTTCCTCTGCATCGGAGTCTGCTGATTTCCTTACACTAGCAGATGACCCCCTTATAGAGCCGGGCGTCAGAGACTCACGCTTTCTTGATGTCGATGGCATGGTTGCTGATATTAACGACTCCAATAGGTGCAGTTTCAAACTGATACCAAGATGGTCCCCAAACTGAAATCAAATACGAATTAGCCTATTAAATTTGCAAGTCAGCTGGCATCGTAGCAAATTCATGTAATGAGTACATACCGCTGTAAGATTTTTAGAAATATGTCACCGTCTCGGTCCTACCGACACGTCTTGACTTCCAGGCTATTGTTTGCTCGATCGAGGTAAGCTAACGTAGCTAACTTGTAGGTTGCTCTTTGATCGATTTTGCAGAAAGGTCCGTTATCCGGTATGTTAGTTTCAGAGGAACCAACTTGCCGACAGCTGGATATCGTGAAACCGCCTTCCCGCAATACTAACAGGTAATGTCGATGCGAAAACAAGTTAGCTTTTGGCCTTTTAGGTCGGAGAGTTTGCATTGATATGGATTGCTGGTGGCCAAGCTTGGCGGGAGTTGGGTAGGCTGGGTTGTGATCATCGCTTCGCAACACCAACTGGCCTTCTTCCCGACAACCTCTCACTTCCTCTCCTCCTCTCCTCTTCGGCTCCCAGACAACCATTGCATCGCGACAAACGCCATCTCCCTCCCAGTATCCCGCTCGAAGGCTCTATTGGAAGAGTCTATTAGTCATCAATTGGATCCTTCTCGCGTTCCGGGAGCTTATATTTCTACTCAGATACATACCCGTTTCCTGATTCTACATTTGCTCTTCCCTATATCTGCAATAAGGCCGCCACGGTCAATCTGACCCCAACCTCTTCTTAAAACACGACAACTCCTTATATACTCTACCCCTCACATAATAAACGGCGATGTCGAACATACGAGATGCAAACCTTCACTCGGACGAAGAGGATGACGATGATTTCGGCGAGGAAGAGGAAGATCCACGTCCCGAAAAGCGACAGAAGCGAGCTCCAAGTGACGACGAAGAAGAGGAAGAGGAAGACGATGATGAGGACGCGCCGAAGCCTTCAGGGCGAGATAAGTCGCGAAATAAAAGCAATGGCGCGAATGACGATGATGAAATTGAAGATCTAGAGGACGAGGACGATGATGAAGACGAAGATGAAGATGAGGACGAGGATGATGAGGGACCAGTATGCTGATCCTATCTCTTTGTCGCATGTTGCTATCTACTAACACAATACTTCACGATAGCGCCGACGGAGAGGCCAAAGACGAGCACACAATCCTTTCTTAGATACTATGGCTGAGGTCGACGAGGACGACGAAGTTGACGACGAGGAAGACGATGAGATGGAAGCAGACTTCATTGCTCCAGGAGATGACGACGATAATCTCCGCCACAGAGCCGGAGACGACCGACTCCATCGTCAGCTCGATCGTCAAAACCAAGCCGATTTCGCCGAGGACCTTGAGAAGGTCGCAGCCGACATTCGTGATCGTCACGGAGGGCGACGAGGACACCGTCTTGGAGACGCATCCACGGTTACCCCTAAACGATTGCTACTACCCTCGGTCAACGACCCGTCGATTTGGGGTGTAAAGTGTAAACCAGGCAAAGAGAAGGAAGCTGTTTTCACCATTATGAAGAAGGTCCAAGATATGAAAGGAACGAGAAACGCCCTCAACATCATCTCTGTACTGGAGAGAGGTCAGTCGATGCAAGGGTTTATCTATGTTGAGGCTCGTAGACAGGCGGATGTGCTCAACGCGCTCACCAATATTCCAAATGTCTACGCTCGGTCCGGAATGATCTTGGTCCCTGTTGATGAAATGCCGGATCTCTTGCGTGTTCAGAAGAAGGCCGAAATTACTCCCGGAACATTTGTTCGATTCAAACGGGGCAAATATCAGGGGGATTTGGCTCAGGTTGTGGATGTGGAACAAAGCGGTCAAATATTGAATATCCGTGCCGTTCCTCGTATCGACTATGGAGCTAGGGATGACGGGACAGACCCGACTGGAAAGCGAAAGCGGTCCGTTGGGGCAGTTAGGCCGCCGCAGAGACTGTTCTCCGAAGCGGAAGCGAGAAAGTATCATGAACGGGACCTAACATCAACTCGACGTGGTATCTTTAATTTCCAGGGAGACACATACGAAGGCGGGTACTTGGTCAAAGATGTGCGCGTTACAGCTTTGCAATTGGAAAATGTCAATCCCAAGTTAGAAGAAGTCACCAAATTCGCGAGTACTGGAGACGGAAACGAAAGCTTGGATCTTCAAGCGCTGTCGCAATCACTTAAAGCATCTACCGACAAGTACGCTCCCTATCAGCCTGGTGATATGGTCGAGGTTTACTTAGGCGAGCAGGCTGGTATGGTTGGAAAAGTCACTCGTGTCAGGGCCGACATTGTTTCGATGAATGTTCAGGAGGGTCCTCTTAGAGGCAAGGATATAGATGTTCCCTTCAAAGGCCTTCGCAAGAGGTTCAAGGAGGGTGACCACGTGAAGGTTATGGGAGGTAGTAGGTATAGAGATGAAGTTGGTATGGTCGTTAAAATTGTCGACGACCGTGTTACCTTTTTAAGTGATCTTTCCATGGGCGAGATCACTGTTTTCTCCAGGGACTTGCGAGAAGCATCCGACAGTGGCGGCATGGGAACTGCGGCAGGAAAATACGATCTCTGGGACCTTATCCAGCTAAAGTATAATACCAAAAACTGTGCCATTTTCAGGGGCTTAGCTGACCGTTTTGTAGTGCTACAACCGTCGCATGTGTTATCAAGATTGATCGAGAATCTCTCAAGGTTTTAGATCAAGATGGCGCGACTCGAACGATACTCCCATCACAGGTCGCGGCTAAGATACCTCCACGACGAAAAGATGCTGTGGCTACGGATCGAAATGGCTCTGATATCCGCATTGAGGACACAGTAAAAGAAATTGCCGGTGGAGAGAACCGGTCTGGTGTCATACATCATTTGTACAGAGGTTTCGCCTTCATTCACAGCAAAGAGTTACAGGGCGAGACTGGTGGTATATTTGTCGCAAGAACAAACAACCTCGCGACCATGATTGCAAAGGGAGGTCGAATCGCCAGTTCCGGCCCCGATCTCTCGAAGATGCCAGAGATGATGAAGAAACCTGGTGGAAATATGGCCCCGCCTATCATACCTCGTCAAGGCGGGCGTGATAGGATCCTTGGGCAGACAGTTCATGTGAGACAGGGTCCATACAAGGGTTTGTTAGGTATTGTTAAGGATGCAACCGACACAACCGCTCGTATCGAACTCCACTCCAAGAACAAGACGATTACCATCGACAAAATGAAGCTGGGTTTCAAAGAGTACGTTGTCCCCGTGATCATTCAAGTTTTCTACTTGCTGACTCGTTTTCGCAGGGGTTCTACTGGTAGGATTCTTAGCTATGCCGAATTTGTGCAGCCAAAGAAGGGCTTTGGTGGCAGCAGTGGCGGCGGTGGAAGTACATCCTACAGCTCTGGCGGTAGCAGCGCTGGGGGCAGTAGTTGGTCTGGGAGCAGAACACCAGCCGGTGCAAGCGCCTGGTCCGGCTCGAGAACGCCAGCAGGGGCCCATGGCAACAGCGGTGGCGGTGCACGAACACCAGCTTGGGCTGGTGGCGCTGGAGGAGATGGTGGCAGGACCCCAGCCTGGGCAAGCGGGTCCAAGACTCCAGCTTATGGCGCGAACGACGGAAGTCGCACTTCGGACCCCTATAGGGATGGAAGTCGTACTTCAAACCCATACCGAGACGGAAGCCGAACCTCAGACCCATACCGAGGTGAAAATGATGGGTCACGCACCTCGTATGGTCAAACTGTCGGAGCATCTGGCGGCCGCACACCAGCTTGGAACCCGGGCAACCGAACTCCACACTATGGATCCTCAGAATCGGGACCGCGAGACTCTAGTACCGCCTGGGATAGTGGCTCCAAGACCCCCGCTCGCTCGTTATCAAATATTAACGACCAGTGGAACGACTCGTACGGAAACAATTCCTCCACAACGGCGAGAACCCCTGCCGGTTATAACGCTACCAGCCCTGAATTTTCTGGCGGTTACACTGCAGCTACTCCGGGTGCCAGTGGCCTATCCGCTCCTACTCCTGGTGGCCTCAGTGCTCCAACCCCTCCGGTCTCTGCCCCTACTCCACGCGCAAACGCTTGGGATGCCCCTACACCAAGAGAACCAGTTACTGCTGCTACTCCAGGTGCCTCCGGCGGTGAAACCAGACGTTACTACGATGCACCAACTCCCCAGGGCGGTGGATATAGCACAGCAAAGACACCAGGAGCCTGGGGTAACGATGATGAAGATGACGCTCCGGGATACAACTAAACTATGATATCTTTCCGATTTTGCCTTTCAACAAAATTTGAAAAGTTTTTCTCTACTAGTGTGTGCAACTTGTAATTATAGGATGAATTCCATTTCAATGTGCCTTCTGCATTCCTCCTTTCTCCTTTGATTCTGTTTCTTTACATAACGCGCATACAGAGCTTCAATGTACGTATAAGGAGATGAAAGAGAGATGATCTTACCGTTTAACATAGGAATGTGTTAACCTGTGTGACCAGCAAAAAGTGTAATCCATTCAAGATAAGGGATTTAGTGTAGATTAAATAACAGCCAAAAGAGATACAAAATCGCACCAAAGTCAAAATTCCAACCTATACATATAGGTATATATAGATCTGTATGTATGCTCCAAGTAATGCTAGTTCCCAGAAACGAGGCCAAATGACCAATCAAACATATTACTCCAGTTTACCTATGGTAGCCTCCCCAAGCCACCCCACAGCTTCCTTATTCGCATCATAGTTGTTAATAGCCCTTCTAGTTCTCCCTAGAACCCCCAACAAACCGAGAACCCAGATAGCCCACACTTTAACGGTAAACATAACCCCAGATGTGCTTCCCGTGCTCCCCTTCCTCATGTCCGCCATCCTTCTATTCAACTCTTGGATAGTCTTCATTCTTGCGATTCGGTGCTCGCTCCACTTAGACATGATCTCTAGGCCTTGTGGTGTGCCTAACGAGCTTTCAGTAGACAAAACACCAGCCAGTGAATAGGCTAGTGTTTCTGCATCTTCAAATGCCATTGCAGCACCCTGCCCTCCACTTGGTGGCATTGCATGTGCTGCATCACCGATCAATACTATTCTCGCCTTCTCCGAATAGAATTTCTCTGGTATGGAGTGCAGATAGAACGGCCAAAACCTATAGCTATCAACATCAGACAGCTCAACTGTCTTCTTAACCATCTCATTCCACGGTGAATCCTCGCTGAGGAATGTTTCTTGCATGATATCCTTCAACTTTTGCTTATCCGAGAATTCTTTCCAGTCCTTTTCTTCGTCTGGTTTGGAGAGCGTGGTGAAGAATGTAAATTGGTCCCCATCGTGGTTGTATGGCCACACCATGAAGCTTGCGCCCTTGCCTGCTTCGGGACCAAACATCATCATTGGATAAGGGTTGTTTTTGAGGTTGTATTCTTGGATTTGAGCTTTTGTGATATTACCGCCGACGGAAATTTGGCCAGTGTACTTTGGATCAAAGTCCTTAGGGTCTTTAACGAAGGATTTACGAACGGTAGAGTGGATACCATCGCAGGCGATAAGAATATCACCAGTTGCGGATGTGCCGTTTGTGAATCTGACGGTGACAGTACTATCAGACTCTTCTACACTCTCGCATTTGGCATCGTAGATTATTTCTACTTGTGGTTGCCCTTGCACCTTTTCCAGTAGTGCAGAATGCACAATTCGTCGTTCGATCCGTAAACTCTGGTATTCGAACTCAGAAACCCCAGCGATGGGGATTGATGCCAAGAAGTCGAATTGGTGGTTCAGCATCGTGAGGTTGTCGAAGTTGAATCCCTGTGGGATTAGGGATTTGTAGATTCCTAAGTGGTCGAGAACTCTCAGGGCGTTCGGAGTAAGGTTTATAGTACCTGTAGTTGAGGGATGAGTTGATGGGCGGACTTCGTAGATTTTGATAGTTGCGGTTGGGATGAGGCGGGTTAGGAATATGGAGAGGGAGAGACCGGACAGGCCGGAGCCAATTATTATGACTTGAGGGGATGCCATAGTATTTTATTATCTAAGGGATAGATTTTAAAAAACGAATTTCTGCTCGATCGAGTGTATATTTTTTTCTATTTTCTAGCCGTCTAGAGGGTTGATAATGAGGTTAAATATATATCTGTGCGTTGGAGATGTTGGATGCTCTGGTTGCACAAGGTATACTTGCGAGTGACGGATTTGGCAATGGCCTGGATTGGGAACGCAAAGGAATAATGTTGCGCAAGCTGCTGGTTGCTAATTTCTGATGATGTATGATGCTGAATACTAAATTGATTATAGAAAAGCCAAGGGGGGTATGCTCCCCTTTATAACTGTGGCTGCATTGTATCAATTATCATGAATCAAATGCAACCAGCGTAGTGGTACCAAACTCATGAGTAAATTCGGCTCCAGTGTCAAATTTCCCAATGAACTTCCCCCTCAAAGCTTGAATCTTAAAATCTTAAAAGCGATATCCCGTCCGGAGTCCGACTGCTATAGCCGAACGGAATAGTAACGGCCGAATCGTCGATAGCTTAGGGCCCGAGGCCAGCCTGTAGTCCCCGGCTCTGACTCAACAGCTGACGAATACTGTCGTACGAAACACTCCGAACAGCAATTTGGATACGAGTGCAAAAGGCAAGGAGCGGTACAATGGCCAAAAATCCCACTTTCAGAACCTGGCGAAGTTCAACTTGTTGCAGGGATCGTAAAAATAGACATTCTCGTTTAAGGCTCGGCAAGAGCTTGTTTTCTGGCCGGCATTCCGGCCCTGCCACGATATTACATCATAGATATGAATTTGAATCTGAGCATAGTCAGTTTAGGGTATCCGGGTTCGTTTCATAATCCGAGTGCGCCTGCTAGGCCCGCTGTTCACTTCCTACAATCAAATGCACAATACGCGTACACGTTATAATACTAGTAAGATTTAGGAAGTAAAAAAACGCAACGTCTAGTCTGCCATGCAATGAAGAACAAGTTTTTTTTTACAAACGAATGATAATTAATCCGATCAAATTAAGCTACACATCCTCCGATTCTAGATCAACCGGGTTAGACTCTAGGCCCAGACTAGACCACTGCACTCCATCCGAATTTATAATTTTCTCATAATCTTGTTCCGGGCTCGATTTGCCCAAACCAGACCCCGAATACAAATTGATGGGGGGGTTAGCGTTGTCCGAACAGATCTTTTTCCAGCGCTTCGGTGGTCCTGAGTAAATCTCCTCGTCCAAGGCATATTCATCGACATCTGGCGCAGGTTCTTTTCTCGTCCGCCGCTCCACTGCACTTGGCCACGCCTTTCGTGAACCACTGCCACGAGAGTCGGGCCCATCGGAAAGGCGACACTGGTCTTTAATTGAATCTGTCACATCATCTTGTCCTTTGATCAGGCTGCCTGAATACGCCGAATGCCTTTCATCATCTTGCAGTGCGGGGCTTAAATCTACGAGCTGCTCTATGTCGAATTTCCTAATACCTTTGACTTGTAGGATGGTTTTCGCGTATTGGTCAAGTCCTTGCGCGTAACTTCCCATTCTGTTAAACATATTTAGTTGCTGATGATATAGGCTTTTGGTCTCGCGGTCACCTTTGGTATAGTCGTTTTCTTCTTCTCTGAGGTCGCTAAGCGAACGGGATGGAGGGAGGCGGCTGTCGTTTTCGGATTCTAACTCAAGTAATTCCGCCTCGGAGCCCTTCTTTCCGCGTTCGATCCCAAGCTCGATTTGTCTTTCCTCTTCCTCTTCCTCTTCCAGTATCGGTGAACTATCAAAGGACATAGGCCGCAGGTTCAGAATCACTCTATTGCCTTCACTCCATTCTTGTGATATGGGACCCTTGATATCAGACTCAATATCTTCGTTTTCTACAAGCATTTCTTCAAAAGCATCTTCCTCATCTCGTATAGAGTCCTCATCGGCTCCTATCGCCATCGGAATGCTGATCTCTTGACAGTCTTCCGGGCTTGGGCCCCACGGACCGTAGCAGTATTCTGGTCTTCCATCGCCTTCGACCCATACTGCGCCACGGCCGCTAGAGTATCTCATCTCGAAGGCGTATTCAAATAATGTGTTCATGGCAGTGTAGTTACCTCTTTGATGGGGGTCGAATCCATGGATTGGTTTTTGGGCGTAGTTCTATTACCATGTTAATATACAATTCCAACACATGTATATACCTAAATGTAGATTTAAGGATATGAACTTACTCTTAAGCCCAGAACAGCTAAGCCCTGCCAGTTCTGCTCCGTGTCAAACCCTTTCGATCTCTTGATTTGAACGCCTGTATCATGTCACTCAAGTCAGCGGCCTCTTAAACTCATCTTCCACACAAACACTTGTTAGGAATAGAAAACATACAGTAGGTCTCCGCCCCCAATCCACCTTGCACACTTGTGGCCGGAGGAAATTCCTCACAACTCAATTTGTATGGAATCTTCACCTTCTTCCTCTCCCCACCCGCAAGTCTTGTCTCAACCGCCAATTGATTCTCCAGTGTGCTGGTGACTACCAACCCAGCTGCTTTCGTAGTCATAGACGTCATTATAATATTCCCAGGAAACACAGCAGGTGTAAACACCGTCTCCACAGTTTTCTTATTCGAATTCCCAATCGTCGTAGTAACACGGATTCCAGATTGAACTGTAAACGTCGGCGGCTGGGCTTTCTGTACGGTTCTACCCTGAATAATAACGTTGACAGCTGGGCACTGCAGCGGCGGTCTGTGTTGAGCTTGTGGTAATAGGTTCCTACCGTTACCACAGGCATAAGTCCGCCGCTCGCTAGTCCGAGAACCACCAGTCCAGGTCACGCCGTTAACACGTTCTGGTATCCATCGGTCGTAAACGAGCGTAGTTGTCGTTACCCCGTCGCCTAAGTGTTTTTGGGCGGCGTTGCATAGCGCAGGGACGATTTGGCAGTTGTAGACTAAGGTAGGTTTTGGAGATGGTGTGGAGACAGTGTAAGTAGTTAATACACCGCCGGGCTCTGTGGCAGCTATCCACGTGTGTATGGGCGTTACACCGGGTATTGCCGGTGCAGCAGTGACTCTTGTAGGACCTGGAAAAGTATCCGGGTCGATCGCATGCGGTTCACTGATATCTCCTATGTCAGAGAGGCTATCCGACCTTGACCTTGGACTTGGACTCCCTGAGTTTTTCCTTCTTCTTCCCGGCTGTGCTTTCGGATCTTGTTCGTCTTTCTTTGTTGGTGGCCATGTTTTGAAACGGTTAAGAGGGGCCTGTGTGTCATGGGCTGGCTTATTGGGTTTTGAAAGTGTTCTGCTAGATCTTTTCGGGTCTAGTTGTATGGGAGGGTCGGCAGCGAGGACGACGAATGATGATATTATGAGGAAGCTGTGTAATAGAGCACATAACAGCCTTATAGGAGGTCTTTTCCAGGGTGGATATACTTCATGAATCTGCATGGCAGCTAATTATCCCCATGCGAGGACCCGGAACCATTAGGATGCATATAGGATGAGCGTATAAGACTTTCGCGTGGGCCCCACGAGATCACTAAAAAAAATAAAATAATCTTATATAATATTGTTGAAAAGAAATAGTCTCAATTCGTTACCCGTACCCCTAGCTTGAGGCTAGTTGGCCCTCATATCCCTTTACCCTCGAAATAACTCCCTCTGTAGCTTTATTACTTTACATCGACAATCTAGAATCCGGTCAACCTTGTTGCATTTTTCTTCCCAATTCTGCGTTGCTGTCGTGGCATCTCAAAAAGCCTATCAAAAAATCCAAAGCCCGCCACCAAGGCCAGCTCCTACGCACAGCAGGCATCCATCCCACTTCGTGACTTCATTACACCCCACCAAAACAAACCGAAAAAAAATGGCGGACCCAGCCCCCGACACCGAAGATATCCCCCAAAAGCCCACCAATGCCGAGGATGCCAAAACCCTCAAAGCCCTTTCCAACCTCGACACACACAGCTCGCTAGACGACTCGTCGACTCCTACTTCAAACAGCGCGAACGCCGAAGCGCTCGGTAAAGCTACTGCTGGACTATCAAGTCTTTCGGCTGTCGCGGGAAAGGCTGCTGATGCGGGTGGGAAGAAGGTGGTGGTGAAGGTTGCGGCGGAGGATGTGGCTGTTATTGTAGGTCTTCTTTAATCCTACTTTTTGCGCTATTGTGGGACGAAATGCTGATGGGTACATAATTATAGGTTGAGGAAATGGAGGTTTCGAAGGCTAAGGCTACGGAATTACTACGAGCGAACGGTGCCGATTTGAACAAGACTCTGAAGGCGATGATTACTCCGTCTTCGTGATCCATGATCGAGATATACAAGCGTTGAACGGGCGATGCCTGGGGTATGCCCGGGGACTAATACAGCAAATACCGATATACCCAAGCTGCATAACTTCTAGGCTGGAGATGTCATTGATTGGGTGGATATAATCATAGCCCCAACTTGAAAGGGCATTGGGAGATGGTCTTTTCGTGTAAATAGTAGTTTCCGCATTAGGTCCACCTATTGCCAGTTAGATCTGATCTAGTCTATGCTCTAATAAAGCTGTATAAAGCCCCGCTATGCATAGCTCGTAAAAGAAAAGGAAAGAAAAGAATGTTCCAAAGGAAAATAAGGATAGCCGCCCCGACACTCCAGAATATCAAACGAAAACAAAAGAGTTTATGAGGCACCCCTGTGCCTGATGTATATTTACCAGCTCTACCACTGAACAGCAGTACCATCTAAAGGGCCTTGATAGCCTTTAACATGGTCGCCATAACCATCTCCCCGGTCTCTCCTCCCTCAATCTCGCCTCTAATCAAATACGCCAAATCGCTCTGCAATCCAAGCGGTACATAGCACCCCTCTCTTGCCTTCTCCAACCCTTCTCTTAACCGACTTGTATGTTCAAACATAGCCGCTGCCTCCTCTGCTTTATCGATTATGCTCCTATCGATCCCACACATAGCAGCGCAGTACATTCCAAAACTCTTCTCAGCAACACCTTCCTCGAGCTTGTACAGGAAAGTGATGTTCCGCTGGTCATCGTCGACGAGGATTTTCATGCGACGAGGTTGGATTTCTGGATGGTCTTGGAACTCAGTAGCTAGCGACCCGTAATGGGTTGCGAAGTAGCCAATTGCGCCAATGTGGGTCGCTACATGGTGAAGAACCGCCTGAGCGATAGCGACACTAAAATAGTTGTTAGTATTATGTCCACAGCCATTTGTGGGGGGATATTTTGGAGCCTACCCGTCATAAGAAGAGGTACCACGACCCAGTTCGTCAAGGATGACTAGTGACCTGGGTGTCGCCTCACTCAAAATCTTCTTCGTCTCGGACAGCTCCACAAAGAATGTCGATTGAGCAGCAAAGATGTTGTCGTTCGCACCAAGTCGTGACATGATACGGTCTACGACTGTCATCCTGCAACTAACAGCCGGGACATAACATCCAATCTGTGCCATAATGACACCAATACAAGTCTATACCTCCTATTAGCTAGTTTCCCCAAAGAGCTAGGCTATTTTAAATACGTACCATTCTCAACACCGTCGATTTACCGGCAGCGTTTGCTCCCGTCAAAAGCGTAAGCTTCGCGTTCTTTCCTCCCAGCCGAATATCATTTGGAATGAAGTCACCCATAGTATTTACCATGCAGGGATGCCTTAATTCCTCGAACTCGAGCACACTCCTCTCAGAATCCACAAACTGTGGTCTACAGCTCGGCTCCCCTAGCCCTTGCGATGCCTTCGTCAAACTAATCAAGCAATCCAGCTGCGAAATAACCTTGACAGCCTTAAACCAGTCCGTATACTGGTCATCGAACCTCGTACAGAACCTTCCCAACAGCTCCTTCTCGATCTGCGCATGTCGTTCGCGAGCTTCCTGCAGCTCGCGAACTTTGGCCTTACCCTCAGGACTGTAGTACCTCTTCACTTGCTTTGTGGCACTCATTTGCATCCAGTTATCGGGTACCTTGACCTTAACAGGAACCTCCACCAAATATATCTCTTTACCACTGTCGCAAAACCTCAGCGATGAGGACTTAAGCTTGCTTCTGTAGCTTGTCAATAGCTCCTGCAGATCTTTCTCGATTCCGTCGATGTTATCTTGAGAATCATCGAAATCTTGTTCGACACCGTGTTCTGGTATCAGCTTTCCGTCCTTAGCCTCTTTACGATTGAAAGCTGTATTCCAGGGTTCAAGTAGCCCATCAAGATCCGGCATGCTTTCGATAAGCTCTCCAATAACGCCGTCACCGCCGCCTCCGTAAGCTTTGATTTCAGACATGGTGACGTTTATTTGTTCGAACCCTTCGATCACGCGGAGGAAATCGGCGGGCTTGCAGCTTCCGGCATGGATACGTGAGATCATGCGTTCAAGATCGGGAAGTCTATTCAACTGTGTGGTGAATGTGTCCAACAGCGCAGAGTCAGCCATGATGGCTTCAACCGCGTCCAATCTAGCATTGATCTTTCGTGCGTCTGATAGAGGGTGGCAGAGCCACTGTCTGAAAGTTCGTTTTCCGAATGGGGTGATACATTGGTTGAGCAGACCGAACAATGTGCCAGCAGCACCTCCATCAAAGGAGTTAGAGAAGATCTCGAGATTCTGCAAAGTCTGCCCGTCCATGACCAAGGATGTTGACTTGCGGATCGGATCATACCATTGGAAGTTGGCAAGACTGACAAGGTCAGCATCAATTTTAAGCTGGCGTAGGTACCATAGCAAACCTCCAAAGGCCGACATGACCAGCGGCTTGTCCTTCGACTTCTCAAGAGCCTCCGGCCAGGCAACAGTGCCATCCTTTTCGAAATACGAGCTTGCATCAAGCTCCCGTATGGTGTGTTCGTCGTCCCAAAACTCCCTTTCGGATTTGAGATTTGTCCAGATTGTCTTTGGACCTGTGTTTGTTTTCAGAATACGCAAGGCCTTTGTTGAAAGGCAGCCCTTCTCGAGAACTAACTCCTTGGGGCGGATTTGTGCCACAAGGGTCTCGAATTTTGTAGCATCAACGTCATCCTGGAACCCTGCCAGGGAGAAGCACCCAGTGGCAGTGTCCACAAAGCAGATACCATAAGATGGTATACCATCTTCAACGCTCTCCTTGATTGCCACGCAATAAGTTGCCATCTCGTTTTGCAACATAGTCTCATCGACCAAAGTTCCACCAGTCAAGACGCATTCCAACTCTCGCCTAATAATCTTATCTGTATCCTTCTTCTTTGAATCGTTTTCTCTCATTTCTTTCCCTAATGCTGTCTCTTTTTGATCTACCCTTGCAATCTTGTGCCCCTTCGCGATGAACTGGGAAGCCCACATATCCAGTGACGACTCGGGAACACCCACCATACGCATGTTCACCCTGTCCGTCAGCTTCAAATCAAACTCCTGATGCCCAACGGTAGCATCGTTCTCGTACAGCTCGTAGAATTTACCCTTTTTGAAAAACACAACCGTATCGAAGAGATCTTGTTTGATCTCCCAATACTGTTTCTCGAAAGGTGAAAACTTATTCCATGCATATTTGGGAATGAACAAAGTACGTGGGTCGTAGTCTTCGTCTCCTGGGCGGTTACCATCCTTGTCTTGGATATCAACAAGCCATGGGTAGCGGATTTCGTCTTCTTTGGCTTTGAGTTTGGGCTTTTCGGCCTGCTTCTTATTCAAAGAAGCTGCCTTGGATACATGGCTGCTTGGAGCTGTAGAGGACGAATTCGGGTCGTATTTGAACCTCGACGCACTCCCACTACCACCTCCCCCACCGCTGCTGGATGATATTGGTGGAGGAGATGATCTAGGTGGAGGGGACGATGCGAGAGCAGCCTTCCTATTAGGCTTCTTCTCTGTCCTCTTCCTCTTTTTCGATTTTTGGGTGTCACTTTCCTCATCTTCTTCTTCTACTATGAAATCATCAAGATCGTCATCTGGCGACAATTAGCATCTCACATCCTATAGCAAAAGGGTATGAATCAAGCATACCGGACATCCCATAATTCTCTTCCGCATCATCATCAGCTTCCGGCGAGTCAGCTGCAACCACAAATTCGTCCTCGTCGTCACTAATCACGAGCTTCTGTCGTTTCGAGCCTCTCCTGCTATTTCTCCTAGTACTAGCGCTGACCATGTCGTCGTCTTCATCAGAGTCTGGCTCTGCGTAGTTTACTTTCTTCCTTCCCTGTTATTTTCCCATGTGACTTGGTTAGATATTGAAGAAGGTTTGGGTGGATACTGGAGAGCAAGAACGTACGGTTCTACCTAGAGGACTGGATGCCTCAGCCATATCTTTGTCCCTCTTTGAGGGCCGCACCACCGAGGAATTCAGCTTCAAGCCTGCAAACCAAAGCACCCATTAGAGCTAAACCAATACTGATACAATTATAGGGCCTTTTCATACCACTCATCTCCCCAACTACCTCACTTTCCATGCCATGTACCGGACTCGATCCCCTAGCAGGATCACTACTTGGAACTGGCGTAACAAATGTTGCCTTTCCTTTCTTAGGAGCACCAGAAGACTTCGATTTAAGCGCAGATTTCGAGATAGAAGGCTTCAACGGCGGCGGAAGCATGCTGTCTTGCTCTTCCACAGCTGGTGCCTCTTCCATTTTATCATCATCTTCCTTTGCAGCTGGGGCGACAGCTTTCGAAGACTGAGCATTTCCCTGCTGTTGATCTTCCCTAGAGACCTTTTGAAAGAATGTGAACAAGGAACGTTGTTTGGGACCCGATGCCGAGGAGGGAGTGCCGCTCGGCCCGGAGTTTGACTGTTTCCGGATGGAAGAAGATGGGGTTGATGCATTGTTGCTATTAGCAGCTTTTTTTCCGGTACTCGGCGCCATTTTCGATGTAAATTATGCTGTGTACTCCCCGGGCACGTCGCAGGATATCGGAGATCGAATGGTAATGTAAAGGTATCTTGTTTAATGACGTCTTGTTACAGCAACCTGATCCAGATTGGATGTTTTGAAGAATATCAAGAAGGATGAAGGGAAAGAAGAATAAAGATAGCAACATGAACTGGAAGGAAGGGGGTACCAGAGCAATTGGAGGGAAAAAAGGGAGGGCGTCGAGAAACACGCGACGTCAAGTCTAGAAAGGCCCACCAGCTGGGTCTGCCTGGGTTCTCTAGCTCCTGGCAAGCTTGGACGCGTTGAGTGGATCCCAGTTCCAGTCCAATGAAAATCTCAACCGGGGATTCGGGAATCTTGCAGGGAAGCGAGCCGCCCTGGGCTTGCCAAGGCTCTGCCCGGATGCCTCCGGGGACTGTACTACTCGACCACGTGATGCACAAGGGTTACCCATGGGCGACAAACCATAGTGCCAAGACTGGCAAGGTGAGTCAGCTTGGCCAAATTGCAACATGCAACACTCTCGTATAGCTCACAGACGGTCTCAGGCTGTAGGGCTCACAACCAAGAGTATCGATTATAATTATAGCAAATAGAATATCTTCTTAATTAGGCTATTGGATGCGGCTCCTGGCAGCTCAATGGCTTCGGTAAGACGAAAAAGTCTCTGGGCGTAAGCTAGAATACTCATACACCGCATCTATATATTTACTCAATCAAATCTCCGGATCTCCCCACGGCCTTGAAAGCCTTTTGATCTATCCCAACCTTGAAAACATCAAATTTGCGACTCGACTCGACGCGACCGGCCATAAACTATTTAAAAATACTACAATAGGGACTGAGACTACTACAATGGATGAGCTGATATCGCAAACCGAAGCCATGGATTTAAGCAGTCCCCGTTGCTATCTTCTAGAGTGCCCGCACGAAATCATACTCGAGATCATGGAGTATGTAGATGACCATTGGCATAGATCCTCCTTGAAACGCTTCGCACGAACGTCGAAGGGCTGCCGGCTCCATGCCTTTCCAGTCCTATTCGCTGGTCTGTGGCTCAGCCACGAGTCCGTAATAGCGTTCTCAGAAGGCGGGTCGCTTTACTCTCTGAGGTCTTCGATTAGGTGAGCCCTCTATCATATCTCACTACATCCGTAGCTCTTTACGACCACATCCATAGACCCATATATGTTTATATGAAAAGGGGGAGGGAGGTGGTTTCTTTTTTATATACTTACGAGAAACCGATACAAATATAATTTTCAGAACACTTTACGTCTCTCAGCGCCGCACCCGAAGGGGGAAAGTGTACCACTCCAGAAACCTACTTGAAATCCTCACTTCCGTCGCTAGATCTCTCCCTTTGTTCTCCTCGGCCACAAAGCTCTGCATCCCCTGCGGATTCGGCGTTCCAAAATACACCATGAACAACCTCCACGTTGCCCTTTGGCGCGCAATTTCAAATGTCCCTAACTTGAAACATATCACTCTCAATAACATCCTCGGGTACCTAAAGAATCGTAAATACCCAGGTTCAGATCCCGACCAATACAGTTATTACAGACGCTCTCTCCACCCAGAGGCGAGGGACTTTCTTGGGCATGAGAAAATTCTAGACTCTGATTTGAGTGGCAAGATTGTCTTCTCGACGCAGTCTTTCGAAACTGTAGATTTAACCGTATCTAGCCTCGATCTGCCAAAGGAGCCCATCTTCTTCTCCAGCAGCTTCTTCTTCGCGTTCTCAAGCCAAACCCTAAGGTCTATAAATCTCAATATATCAAGAGCTATCAAAGTCCTTGGTTCTTCTGACGATCCTGTCACGATCAGATTCCCAAACGTCAAGAGAATCCAATTCAAAGGCGAAATGTCCTTCCACAGTACCCACGGGGAGGTAATAAGCTGGTTCGCACAGAGTTGTCCAAATACAGAATCGTTCAACTTCCGGCCGCGCCTAGCACAATCCGTCGGGCTACTACCATCAGACTACAAATTGTTCACCCTACTAACAAAACTGAAGGATCTATCAGTCCCATGGCCGAGGAATGACACCAAAAGATACAAACAAGAAAAGCTGAATGACTTAATTCGCGAGTTGATAGATGAGGGGCTACAAGACTTGAAGACCATTGCATTTGCAAGAGCGCCGCCTTGGTGTGCATATTCAAACGCCTACATACTTAAGGATTGTCGGATTGAGCGAGTGGGTCCTGGGTATAGCGGGGTGAAGATATGGTGGAAGCAGACTTGTCGCCATTTTGGCGCGAATTTACGGGACGATCCTAGATATTTGACGGAGACCGCAGAGGAAGGGGATAGTGGAGATGATTTGGACGAATGTCCACCAAAAGGCGCCTATTTGAGCAGAGAGTGGATGCTGCAGCATCAGCCTGCAGAAGATTCAGTCACAGCCAGCGCTTAGGACAGCTTTACGAGACTGTGCGTTACAGCAAAATTTAATGTGCATATGTATATCATCTATACACTAGCCAAGCTCGAGGGATTGTAACCACTCGATCACAAACAACAATCTTATAACTTAGAGTTTTGCTTAAGAACCAACCCTCCACGATCAACATCAAACTGCTTCCCCCTTCTCCAACCCACCCACTCCTCAAGTACCGTCTCCCCGCCCACACTAGGACTCAACCCATTCTCATCCCATCCCTCACCCTCAACTCCGGCCCCTTGCCCCTTTGCAGCTCTAACTGCAACATCACTCTCCTTATCAACATTGGCTACAATAGCCAAAGACGGCGTATCTCGCAAGGTGACAATCGGACGCTGATCATATCCCTGCTCCTCCAGTTCCCCTTGTGTCAACACAGGCGTACAGCATGCATCTGTGCCGTCAAATACCTTCTCCCACTCCGCGCGAGTCTTAGTTTGAAATAACCTTGTAAATAAAGTCCTTAACTCAGGCCAAGTCGATGGGTCTTCTCGAGGACCCGGAAGGTCGGACTTCGTAATCCCAAGGCCTTTTAATAAAGCATCGAAGAAATGCGGCTCCAGCGATCCTCTGCAGTCCCTATATGTTAGCCTCCTCTCCTAGTTTTCCTAATATCGAATATATCAAAGAAGATTCGAACTCACACTGCCATAAACCCCCCGTCCTTCGTCTCATAGGTGTCATAGTACGGACACCCCCCATCCAACACATTCCTCCCCCTCTCACCTCCCCAGCTCCACCCTTTCCTCCCCAACCTCGGAAAGGTTCCCAAATAAGCACTCCCATCCACCATATTCGCCTCCACAACTTGTCCCCTCCCACTCCTCCCCCTCTCCAACAACGCCAACAAAATCCCCATAAAGCACACAGCTCCCCCACCCGCAAAATCCCCCAGAATGTTACCAGGCGCATACGGTTTCTCATTTAGCCGACCCAGCATACTAAGGACTCCCGAGACAGCGATGTAGTTTATGTCATGCCCCGCCATCTGTGCGTACTTCCCATCTCGGCGGAAACCGGTCATACGTGCGACTATAAGACGTGGGTTTAGAGCCATCAATACGGTTTTGGGACACAATCCGACTTTTTCAAGGACCCCCGGGCGGAAGGGGTCTATTAAAATATCTATATGGGGTATTAATGCCTTGATAAAATACAGGCCGCCGGGAGATCTCATATCAACTGCGATACTAGATTTGCGACGGGTGAGTTGGTCGTTAGTCGGTTGGGGTGGGTTTGGGCCATGAGTTTCTGGCGTGGCTCGGTCCAGGCGGAGGACTGTTGCGCCGTAATCCGCTAGGAGGAGGCCTGCGAAGGGACCTGTATTTTAATATATACATGATCAGTGATTGTTCCTAATCGACCAAATAGAGAGAGATAAATTGGACAATTACAAACCTGGTGCGAGACCAGCCAGCTCCAGTACCCGAATACCTGAAAGAGGCGGTGGAGACGTCATGATTTGATACTTGCAGAATCGAATCTCGGTGATTTTTATACGACTATGCAGCAACTTTCTACAACCTACCCGTCCGGGCAACGATAGCGTGAAAGGGAGTTCCTCATGATGAAGGAACAGCAGCTATACGGGTCGCAGTAAATAGCACGGAACCGAGGAGTGCGCGGTTGGTTTAAACCGAGGCCGGTTGATAAACTGGGGCGCTAGCTTCCCGAATCGTCCTGATATCTTGGCAATTGTGGTATTTTCTGCCGGACAACGCAGATACTAAGGCATCAGCTACACCAAGAAACACGATATGAATGGTGTGTATATACTTAATCGACTATCAGCCTTTCTATCCCGGATTACAGTTAAGTGAGCTAAATATGGTAGTCCCAGCCGCTACAATAACGCTAGGTCTGAATACAACATGTGAAGAGCCCAAATACAACATAATACAAAAGTTAAACATTTCGATAAACCTATACTGAAGGTCTAACACCCACCCAAGTCACTCGAATCACTAACATAAAGCTCATCCCCCACAGCCAAATGCTCAAAATATTCACTATCATAATCATCCGCCTCCTCCTCTTCCTCATCCTCCGCCTCCTCCTCTGATTCCAAGTCTCTTCCAATATCCATATCATTTTCATCGTCGCCACCATCAGTATTCCCCGGTTCCCACTCGTCACCAGACAAATTATCTACCAAGCTACCTCCATACCCCGCATCATCTTGGTAGTTAGAAATCGTACCATGCCATTTAAACACCCATTCCTCCCCAGGTTTTGCTTTAGCCGCTCTTGAGATCATGCACGTAGCGAATATATTCCGTCTATGTTCCGCGAAATCTCTAAACCCGCAAAATGTTATCTTTTCTAATGCCCTAAGATCATTACTAGTGGAAAGTTTAGCTTGAAGGGCTGTTTCAAGTATGTTGAGATCCGCATTTTTCCCATCAATCTGCGGCCACGCCAAATTCAAAGTCTTAACCCTCGGGAAATTAGGTATATATTTGAGCCAATTCTCATCCGGTGCACCTGGTCTGGTTCGTGGGAACGAGAATGACTCAACGGAAGGAAAAATCGCTGGTAGAGTGCCTAACTGCAATCTAAACAACGAATATTGAGTAAAAAAGGTAAGATTCTTGATGTTTGGGAGTGTGAAATCGATGTCTTGAATTGGATACAACAATACCAAGTTCGTTATCGTCTTAAGCGTGAGCAAAGGCAGTAAAATGTGAAACTGGGAAATAAATACCGTCAGCGATCGAAGCGACGGCGGAAACTCAATCGTTTCCATGGTTTTGCTGAATTCTTTGCCTTCTAGAGAATCTAGGAATTTCTTTTCGTCAAGGAGACGTGACGAATAATAGGTTGGATGCCATGTTATAGCCAAATGTGAGAGGTTGCTGAAATATGGCTGCACGGAGAGCACTGAGAAAAATCCATCGAATAAGGATCTTAGGTGATCATGGGAACTGACGAAATTGATTTCGATCCGGCGGAGGTCTGGAAAGATTGCAGCCTTTTGAAAGAGGAAGGTGGAGTTGCTGATATTGGTGATATCGAATCTTACGGAGCTAAAATCAACAGTGTTAGATAAGATATCACTCAATTGATGAGAGTGCAAATCGACTTACTGAACCCGGTGCCTAAACCCTTCGAGACGTCCTCCCTCGGCAAACGGCTTTAGCTGCCATCCATAGGGCCCGTCGGGAATCTTGACACCGTTCGGGAAAGCCATGAAAAAGCATAGCCAGGAAGCCCTTGCAAACATCATCTTATCGTCAGGATCGAGGAATGATAAGACATAATACCAAAGTTCCGTAGGCAGGGCTGACAGGAGCCCCGAGCCGTCGAGGGAGGCATTTAAACCCGTGTCATCCATCCCGGTGGTCGAAGCTTTGCAAATTCGGTGCGGTACTGGTACCCCAAGAACTAGATCAGTTCAATGTCTAGGTCCCTTGGGTTGCAACTGAGCGCTACGATGGGACAATCCCGAAGAATCCGAAATGCAAGATATAATCAGGTCTTAGGTTGATACATGATGTCAATCCATAAAAAGTCAATTATATAAGGATTTGAGGGGTTTCGGATTTGGACGTGTCGCGCGACGTTACCATCACTAATTGAGATTGGAGCATAGTTTAGGCGTTAAAAATTAGAAGCTTACTGCAGCTGCAGGGTTAGCTAGCGCAGGATCCAACCCGAGCTACATGTACCTATATGCATGTCATGTCACCTATCAAGCTGTACACGACAGAAAAGAACAGGCAGCTTCTACCTCATGCCTCAACTCTTCCCTGGTCACAAGAGATATCGATAACCTCACAATTCAGCATGTGAATTTATGTACTCATGTAGCTACCAACAATGGCTATAGTTTCAACCGCTAATAGTTGTAATTTGCAACTGCATTCGAGCGTGGCTCCTCTTAATTCCGATAATTTCATACTGGCCTCTCCAATTGAGACCCTTGGCGAATAACTAGATAATACCAGCCTTTCTCGGTGTGAACAAAGTTACGATTACCATCAGGGCTCTCTGGGTACCTAGCTTTCAGGCCGGAATGCCAAGAGCATCTCCATTTTCCCACATACCCAACACATGATACGAGTGAAGGAATCGAGTAGCATTGATGTCCAAATGTTTTTACCTACATACCATATTTGCACGCCATGCACTAGGTAGTCAGTTTCGTGATATAGATGCAAGCCGGACCGCATCGTGAAAGCTGGTTTAAAAGATCAGTACAGTTCTTCTTTCGTGCATGACATAAATAGACGTTAATTAAGGAATTATTTGATATGGCCAGCTGCCATGGTTGACTCTCCCATGTGAACACTTGGGCCGGCCGAGCCCACGATTCAAAGAATGGCATATACCAGCCCTAACTGACTAATATTCCAGGTTACAACTTTTGAGTATTTATATTATTTTTCGCTTCCTTCTCCTCTTGCTCTCCAACTTTTCGCAACCTTCCTCTCTCAAGCTCTTCTTCACATCACCAGCCTCCCCAACCTTAACATCTTCCATCGCCGTTCTTAATCATATCTTCATCTAGACGACACTAACAATCTCCTTTCGTGGAGATAGTTTCATGCTATATTCTGAAGGAAGCATATGTACCACCATCCACGCAAGATATGCCTTTCCAGACAACCAACTTAAACCTTTCACCACGAAGACAAGCTTATCCATCATCGATACATCAACATCTGCCAAGCAGATACTCACAATCACTTCTAAGGTATCCAACCCCTTGTTATTATGATAGTCTTCTAATAGAACTAACAGAATTATCCATACTACAGATCCTTCACAAACCCATATCCATGACCTAGCCGCACAGAATAGCGCTAGAGGCAAGATACATCACGAAGCTACGAGAATGCCAGGTGCATGACTAGTACCTCTCCCAGCCATTCAGAAGCAACATCTCTACCCATCGATCGGCATTTGATGCCCAGGGTAGATTTTTCGCGGGCATTGGGGGAGGGCGTCAAAGTCCAACCACCACAAGATGTTCAGTCAGTTTTCCCGGAAAGACTTACGCCCTTGTTTTCGTTAAACTATCTCGACAAAAAGATATTACAATATATACTAATTTCTGATGCAAAACAAATCAGGAGGTATAAAAACCGATAAATCGATCGAGACTTTCCTCAGGTGGTCAAACTACAATGCCGGATCCGGGTCATTTATATGCATATAAAGACACTGCCAAATTCCGGCAGGGGTTAATGTGCCGTGCAAAAGCGAGCATATAAGCTATGGGATGTCCAGAGCCACGGCTGGGGCTAGCTTCATTACTAAGTCATAAAGCTGTCTGTTTCAATGCAGAAGCAGATATACTATAGCATCTAGGATTAATAGGGTGGCCTCGACTTTGTGTGTGTCTGGGTTTCTGAGACTAGGGTGGCATACATATATATATACAAATTTAACGCCAAAAAATAAGCATATAAGGACGTTACTACGAACCTAAATCATATGTGGACTGGTTTCTCGATACACAACAGTAGACACAAAGGGACTTATGTACATAAATTGCAAAGGAATGAATCGAAACAACATGTAGTGTATTAAAATTCCAAACTCTAATAAAGAACAAAACAGTTAATATGGCGAATCTAGCCCCGACATCAACATCGACGCGGGGTGGTAACAAGCAACAATATTAACCCAGTCCGAGACAGCAAATGTAATTCGGTGCAACCAATTACGGCTGCCAACTAATAGTATTGATGTAAGCGGAATTATTCGAGGCCACAGGGGACCCTCTGAAGATGTTTTATGAACCTCAATATATTTTGGTTATTCGGGCCCAGGCCTCATCACCCTGTCTATCATACATGATTTCTTTACAGGCCCTCGGGAGAGTAATAGTAATAGTTTTTATTCTTCTTATCGAAACTAAGTACAATATATCCCCATAGTACTGTCCCTTATCGCGCGGATAACGGGATTTGTATTTGTATAGAGGGAGATTCGCGGAGGGGGTAATCGCTTGTATTGCATGCATTGGTGGTTGATGATTAAGTCTTTTTTATATACATAAAACCCACATTTTTATTTCTAGCTGCACCCAAAACAACATATGTTATTTTTTGGCCAACAAGGATCCCCACTTTAATCTTTGCTTCCCCGGGAACAATTAGTGATAGTAATAATTAATAGCAAAAACAGACCAATGGAAGAGATCATCCAGCTCATTCTCCCAGGATATATCGCCTCTTCGCGCGCCCGTATTTCCGCTTCGAAGGATTTTGCTGATTCAATTCTATCAAAGGCAACAGACCAGATGCTCCCGTAACCGCATTCCTTTACCAGGACGGTATCTTCAGCCAACTCGAGTATCTTCCAATTCGACTGGTAGGAATCCATCAGGCTTTGCTCCATTTCCTCTTCGGCGAGGTGAACTGTTATGTTTTTCTTGTCCAGCATATGCTGGTCTCGCTGAGAATATATACTAGCTAACAATAACAGAAGAACTTCGCGTCACTAGTGATGAACGCATGGCTCTTGACCTCTACTTCGCAGGCTAACTCGATGTCTACTCTCGAGATATTTTGGTGAATGGTTTTCTGTTCTATATCAAAACCGATAGAGGGTTAATTACTAACGTATTTTGTAAAGACAATTAAGTGCAATACATACGTTCTTGGGATCCGCGATGTGCAGTTTCAAACCAGTTTGAGGTTTTCCTTTGGCATCGTTAGGATATCTTATGGGCCATTGACTATGCAAGACCAGAAAGCAGCAGTCGAGCTCCGAGGGCTTGCAATAAAAATAGGATGATGTGGTCGACGATGTCATAAGCCATTGGCGTATTGGCTTCCCATCCAATATTGGAGATATGTTGACACAGGCAATCAAGGGGGACACTGAGAATTTCGAAAACTTTCTCATTATGGTTTTTGGAAGGCTCCGGTGGTTTATGACCCGGTCTTGGTTTCGGGGGGCCAGACGCACACAAAATCGAAGCTTGAGTATTACGTCGAGTCTATACTCCGATTGTCGTATTCGATGTCGAAATTGTACGTCATCTGTATACCTATATAGCAAAAGATTAATTCCCGCGATGGACTCGACTTTGAAGCTTTCCTGTTTATCACGTTAGAAGGTTCAAAACTCACTAGGTAGGAGGGCAGTACTAGTATCAATATGCTAGACGAATAGAAAGAATTCCACGATGCAATGGTGTTGAAAGAAAGCTTTCGATTGGTCTCCAGCCGGATCGAAATCTAATTTATAATTCCGGTATCATGGATTATTTTGCAAAACTTTGAGATCGAGTTCATCTCTGTAGATTGTGGAGGCCCTACGTAATAATATATGCAATATATATTCCATTGAAACCTGTAGGAAAAACGCAACCCGCTGTAGTGCTGCAGCGCTGGCTTTTCTCACCCACAGTCTCAAATGAGCAACGTGTAGCATGCATCGATCGGTGCTGATGATCATCAGCCCTGATCTCCCGTGCTGACAGATCGTACGTTCTTGAGGGTTCTAGCCGTCCTCGACCACCGAAATTTCGCTATCCCAGGACGTTTGTGAGACCTCGCCAGTATATTCCAGAGCATTCCAACTGATTCTTCCAAGCTGCGACCTCTATAGCTCTTCTTCCTGAAGTGTCTATATTCGACTTTATATAAGTCGTCATATGGCTCCCAAGTCCATTATTTTTCCACACTACTACTTCAACCTTACAACAAACTCATACAAAGAAACCAAACACTGGCACTGGCAACAGTTACCAATATGCAATAAACCACCTGTCTTGGGAGTACCACCAGCCTTTGCACAGACGCTTTCACCTATATATCAGCTAGAAAGAGAAACTCTAAGCTATCCTGCCAACTACCGTACCTGAATACTTGCAACCCACACCAGAGCAGAGAGTCTTTGAGAGACCTTTCGTCGTCTTCTGGCCTGAATGGCTGCATCCTCTGCCGCATCATGACTTAAAAGGTCGAAAGACGCATGGAAGACAACGAACACTGGAAGAAGTGCAGTCGATGGAATATTCTCTACCTCAGGTCTACCATCTCGAAAAACTTTACAAAGGGAAGACCGCAGCCAACTATATAAATACATATGTAAGCCGGCCAGCAGCCCCAGCACCAAATGTCCCAAGCAACAGTGAACCTGAAGCAGAATCCGACGATGTGGGTTTCAGGAGCTAGTTGAATACCGAAGACGTTCCGGCCAGTCTAGCTTTGGTTTAGACACGCAAAAGTAAGAGACCTCTAAATGCAAGCCCAAAGCTTAAAATACACATACCCAGCTCAAATATATATGTTTAATGAGTATATCCCACAGCTCATGGCACATAACCTAAAAAGCGACACTCAGAGCCAATGAGCGTTAAAGGCCGTAGGTTCTGGGTATTGAAAGCCAAAATTAGGGATCCATTTATGCAAGAGTAATCAGACTAGCCCTATGCTCCCTGCAGATGCGTGAAGATCCTGGCAAACACCATAGATCATGCCTCTGAGCTTCTCTTGTTGATATCCACATCATTTTTTCCCCCAAGTGTTCTACCATCTTTTTCCCGCCTACTCTCGGTACTGGCCGAATACTGATCGAATTCTGTGGAATGCTTCTGGGGTGCTCTTGGGGGTTCGAAGCAAATGCAGATGGTGGTAGTAGCCACTACGAGACTTAACTAGGAAATACCTACAACCTTCGAAGCTCCCTACCTTATGAATATATACACGCAGCACAAATATATCGCGATATCGGCATATTACGCGAACAAGACACCAATTATACGCCCTGATTATGGACTAGGGGAGCTAATAAAAGGGATGATTCAATGCCAATTCCGCATTTCGAGATCCATGGCAACTTCGAACCTTCACGGTTTATATGTGTGTGAGGGCAACCCAGCGGATGTTCGAACGAAACAACATGCTATCGTCACTCACTCACAGATGATTCAAAGTATACAAAAAGAAAAAAAAATTATAATACCGTGGAGACACCAGAATATGTGATTCTCAAAACACTCCACGCCCATGTCTTCAAGCTTGTCCACCCCCCGAAACTCGACCCACAAGACGACACCAACAAACCTTGCGAGAAAGGGAAGACATGTACTAGATTTATGCATCAGATCCAAGAGCTTTTACATGTTCTCCAGACCTCCCGTATGTTACCTTCGAACATAAGCAACTGGGCCCGAGATGCTCTACTAGAACAGAGGTTTTCGAGGTAGCTAACTTTCTACGCTCATCGGCTGCATATACATTATATATAAATGGGACAATAACGCCGTATAATGGCTTATCGTGACCAAAAGCTTACGGTTCAATTATGGTTCACCCGGATATATCTCCTCAGGTGAATGACATAATGCGGCTTTATACGGCTTATTTTAATGGAAAGCTCTTGCCTTGCAAAACCGGAGCCCAAAGAGCCCACAACGTATCCAATCAGTTATGAATACGATCGTATCATGCCAATTCGACTACCACAATGGGAATTGGATATATATATATATATAGGAAGCGAGACAAAAGGGCACTGATTCATGCGCGTAAATTAGCCCTCGAAAGCCCAATAAATATGAGGGGACCAAAGCTATATATATATGCTATCTTATACCAGCTGTCTAGGGCATACTATCGCATGATACAATCTAGATGCATGCAATGAGATCCTATACATCGCTGGTCTCATGATCAATTCTACAGACTCACAATCGTAATATGAGCCCTTCCCCAGCGTACCAGCTTATATATATATATAAATCAATATCACCAAAAGGAAAAATTACGAGTCCCAGAAGGATATACTCCCTTAATTGGAATGAGAGAAACGAAGGAAAAGAGCTATCAAAAAAAATAAAACAGTTCCTAAAATGGACATGAGCTAGCCGAAATCACAAGAAAAACAATGGGATGTCGTCTTCACACCCTCTCCACTCGAAAACATCCTCCCCGAATTCGCTGAATGTTTGCAATCTCGCAGAAATGGATACCACGGCCTTAAAATGAGCTATTGGTTAACGGTCACACTACTCGGCGATTCGTTAAATTTATATATAAACCAGCCCAGATGTACCAAGATTTGACGAAGTCGTCAAGATGCAAGCAGGGCGAAGAATGGAATAGCCCTAACCTGGTCTCGTAAAACAGCTAGCTTCCACAAAATGGCCCGTCGATCATAAAACTCGCCGAAAAAATGCAACGAGGATCACGAATGGGGCCATCGTTCTCGTCCTAGAGGATAACTTCAATGTCATGAAAGCACATGTGCGCTGCCTCAAACTCGCGACGGAAATGTCAGAAGGATAAACCCCCAGGAAAAACCAATGTTATAAACAACCCGCCAAACTCCCAGATGTCCCTTGCTTGGATAATTCATTTATATGTCATACCAGAGCCAAACAATGCCGGAAAACGCCCACTAGATTCAACGTTATAGCACTGTATGCGCACAAACACCCATCCTCGCATCAACAGCCCCAGATTCTCCAGCCCTCCCAATCGCAAAACAGTCTATGATATATAATAATATATTGAATAATCCTTTCAGCTTCTAACCTGCACTAACAACCCTATAAGGACCCCAGCGGGGTGGGCCCTAATATCCACCCATCTAGATCAATCACAGATTAAGTCTAATTGATATATTTAGATATATACCAAGTATACAGTAACGCAAACCAACCCCTCAGCTATGAACATTCGCGACGCAACATATATCGAACCCCAGCCTGGTTTAGAAATGGAACATTAAGACCATTTTAAATGAATACCGTATATCCACCTCTTTATCAATGGTAAAATAGTGTCGGACCATGTATGATCGAGTTCGCGACCTGGATGATATCATATCTTGCCGTAACACGATCTATGATCCGGCATATATACACTCTATCATCATCATCATCATATCACTCAGGGAGACCAAGTCATGCAAAAAGATCATATCCATACAGACTAGCCTCCCCCGGTTAAGTTGAAGTTGAAGTACGTCGAGAAGAAGCGAAATGAATGGGTCTCTAGACAAATCCACCTTCTTCCTATCATATGAGAAGGGAGTAACTATAACAACACGTCGCAGGGGACGGTGTCTACGCCCACGCAGACCTCCACATGTATATCTAAATACATACATACCCGACGAGAGGAACCGCACCAGATGCGCCTTTCCCCTATCTGATGCCCCCCCCCTTTCGTATAGTGTCTTCCCATATATATAACCTCGATCACGCATAGCCACTGCAGGCGAAATGAACTCACGCGCTAGCGCAGCAGATTTCGCATATGAATGTCTCCAACTTATACATATACATGCCTCCCCCTCCAACATTCCGAAATCGACACCGATTCGGGGTTACAGCCCGGCCCCGTCTAATAAACTGATATCATGATTAGGTATCAATTGTTATTGCAAAATGTAAAAAAAAAACACTCGATAATGGGACTTTTATGCAGCTGCCCTTTGCAGTAGCTCATATGAAGAGGAAGAAGAGAATTGTCAGGCAGGCATGAACACCCAAATAGTAATTCCCCAAGCAGTTTCAACGACACCTGGCCACCCATGAGTGGTCTTGCATACCTACCTACCTAGGTGCCTAGGTACTTACAAATAAACTTGTCCAGCGAACCATGAAAAGACAGAATATATTTATAGAATTTGTATACAGCAGGCATAGACGAACTTTTCCATGAGGAAAGAAAACTGAAAGAAAACAAGTAACAAAGATGGGGGGTTCTAAGATTACAATCTCATTCTACCATCTCCACCATCTCCACCATATATTCACTTGTATATATACATATCGAAACGCCTTCAAATCCCGAGGACAATATCTCCCCAGAAATGTTCTTCGTCCGTCCAAATCCAAGGGTTCTAATATAAATCACTTATCTTCAGCTAGCACATATGAGAAGAAAACCTACTCATATATCACTATCTTCGTGATGAACCTTTTTAATCCGAAAGTAATTATCACTAGTATACTTATATGTAAACACAAAAGCCATGATTCCAACATGCAGCCTAACAGATATACAAGATTCAGTACATGCAATATATATACTGCCTACTTACCCCATCTACCGATCAACGATCCAACAACAATCGCGGCATCCGCGCGGAGGCTGCATGTGAGATAGTCAGCTCAAAATCAAGATCTATGCTACCTTCGGCAGTATAGGTATGCATACATACAATACATATAAATTTCAAAAATACGGTAAGATGCAAATATATCTTACCAGCAATATGCAATAATAACAATCAGATTTTTGCAGCTTGGGGTGCAGGAATCCCTCCCCCCCACATGCTGGGATTGGAGCGATGATAGCATATGCCCTGGATCGGAAAATGCGGAAGGAAGAGAACTTATTTATTTTATAATTTGATATATGGTTTTTTTGTTTCTGGACTACAAATCCCGGATTTTGAACGCACGGCCCACCCCATGGAAGCTTGGTTTGTAATTAGGTAAGTGTAGTATACTTGAGTGTTTTGAGTATAAAGTCTCCGGAGATACGGCTAGATGGATTATATATATATAAAAAGAGTATCTACTACCTATCTATCTATACAACAAAGAAAACTTGAAACTTCCATATTACTGCTATTATGTATATATATATATATATATATATACTAGTGCTCCGCTCCCGCACAAGACCAGGTCATGACCAGCATAAATTCGTCAAAACATCACAAAGCTCGCAAAAAAATTTTAAAACCTCGATCACGCAAAAACATGATTGCTAAAAAAAAAAAAAAAGAAAGGGAGAAAGAAACCATGCATACCTAGTCGGCTCGTAAATTTTTTTCAAAAAAAAAAAAAAAAAAATACTAAAAGGCTGCACGCACGCCTCTCGCTGTTAGGGATGGTATTACGCCTCCATTATCACCCCAGTCCAACTGCTATAACCATCAGGGTAGTAGGCACTCCATAATTAAAAATAAAATAAAACACGGGTAAAAGAATCAGGATCGATAAACTCTGTTGTCGTCATCTTCATGAAATCAGCGAAAAAAGAAAAGGAAGAGGGAGAGAGGCGTCAAGAAATGTAACTAAGAAATAAAATAGAAAATGAAGATTTTAAATATACAATCGCAAAAGTTCCCCAAGGAGATAGCTGAGATGAAAAAGGACCGGAAAAATAGCAATATAGAAAAAGAGGATTATCCAAAACTAATCCCAGCTATCAGCCATAGATCTCAAGCAGCCTCGCCGCGCTAACTCGAGAGAGGTAGAAGTAAAAGAAAGAAACAGAAGAAGAAGAAGAAACGAAGAAAGGGCAACAAAGTCATAGTCATCAAAATCGCCTCAAAAGGTCCCTTCAAGATATCATATAGTAAACGAACAACAACAAAAAAGTCCTAAACATCCCAACGCCATCACATCTAATTATTCTCAACGTGGATTAAAGAAGAGGAATGAAAAAAAGAAGAAGAAGAAGAAGAAGTAGTAATCAAAAAAATCCCATCCAAAAACCCCGCATTACCTAAGCACTTAATTACCCTAGCAATCACTCCCACCATTACTTCGCCTCGTCCATCTGCTCGTCCTCCCCAATGTTCCTAACAAAGGTCGGGACTACCCGTCTCCTCTTCTTATCCCCTCCTCCACCCACTTCACTACCGGCATCACTCGGCACTGTTGACGAGGAACTAGATTCGCTAGGTGCGACCGGTGCATCGTTGAGCTCTCTCTTCCCAAGCACAGTTGGAGGCGCCGTGGTAGTAGTAGGTATAGCCGATGGATTATTAGCAACCGATGGCGGCACAGTTGCCGCAGGGAGATTAGCAGCAGCGGCAGGCGTAGCTGGCGGTGTCTTCCATGGCGTAGACGCTCCGAGCGAGTACCCACTAACACTGGTACTTACACCTGGAATCGTAGAAACCACAGGTGTGGGATTCGACTGGACCTCTCCCGAATCAGCTGTCGAACCGGGTGTAAACGGAGTGGGCGTGTTTATCGCAGAACCGCTACGAGGTGGATTAACCGGAATTCTAGGCCCAGAGCTACCAGATACTAGGAAAGGAGATGGTGGGCGTTTAACGGGCGGTTCAGCACCAATAATTGGCGGCGAGAGCGCAGACGTAACCGGGGCCATTGGATTAGAGATTGGATTCGCGGTGTAGATATTACCCAGCTCGCCGGGGTTGAAGGAAATAACCGAACAGAAGCCGTCAGTAGAGGTCATAAGGAGAGTATTCCCATCCGGTGACCTTCCTCGAATGTTAGCACCTTGTGTCCACTAAGAAATTGCTACATAATTGAAAGAGAAAAGAAAAAAACATACCAAGTGAGATCGGTGAAAGCCGCATAGTGCAAGTTGCTAACAATGCACAGCGGCGTCTGCTGTTGCGTGTCGTATATCAAAACCGCGTCCTTAGTAGCAACAGCGTATACCATCCGATAAGGAAGCGCGAACGCTGTATTGACCGGAATTCCCGCCGATGTAGGAGGAGAATTGTGCAGATTGGTCGTCGACGGAGGGTCCATCTCCGTGCTGATAGCAGGAGGGGGTAGCGAGCTTATCGTTTCATCTGCAGATGAGGTATCAACGGTGATATGCTTCGTCTGCGCCGATGACTTGCGGTGGGTATACAAGATCGGTGAGCAGGAAACCGCAACGGACGGCTTCTTGTGACCGGGAAGATGCGCAACCGGCGGCTTATTAAGTCCAGCTCTTGTGTAAATATAGACCGTGTTTATGATATCATCAGGAACCTTCGGGCCATCCAGAACAGGTGGGTGGGTGACCTTGTACTGTCCAGCAGGCGTGAATAGCAAACTTCCATCAGGCGTAAACGCTAAACGACGGAAGAAGGAGGTCATGGCGTCGTCGCAGTACATCATATGATTCTTGGCGCCCAGGCTGAGAAGTTTCGGCGAGTCGACGGGTTTGACCGCTGGGAGGGGCAGAGCTGGAGATGGGGAAGGGGACCTCCTGAGCGACGGCGACGAGCTGAACGACGAAGCGCGACTATGCGCGACGACAGGCGGGTTCATCGGCAGGCCGAAGGAGGTGGGGGTACCCGGAGCGGACGGGACCGGTGACGCAAGGGGTACGGTGAGGTTTGGATCGAGGGGCCTGGAAGTGGGGGCAAGATCCGGAGGGGCCGGACTGGCGGAGGGGTTCCGGCGGGTGGCCGGGAGGTCCATACGAGAGATCTTGTTATGCTGGGAGAGGCTGAACTGTCCGTCCTTTGATTTCAAAGCATAGATGTGAACGGAACGGTCCGAGCTTTGAGTCGCGACGTATTCATTGAGGGGGTCCCAGGCGACGCCCTGGACGTAGGCGCTGTGCTCCGCTATCTGGCGAACCATGGATCCTACATCCCAGCTTCAGTTAGCCCTCAAAATAAAAATCTCAAATGACAATTGTTTTTTTTTTTATCTGTCTGCATTTGAATGTTTCGCGTGATTTGATAGATACCTTTCTGGGCATCATAGATCCTGGCGACGTTGTCCATGCTGCCGGTGATGAAGAAGTCGCCGTCGGGTGACCAGGCGAGGTCGTAGATTTCGGAGCCCATGGAGCGACACATATGCTTCTGACGCCATGTCTCCTTATCTTCGGTATCGTCTTCGCCGAAAGCAGGCTTGGTGGAGTGGGTGTTGGACTGGACCCAGAGGATGACATTGCCGTCGTCGCCGGCGGAGGCCAGCATCTCTCCTGTATAGACATAACCATTGGACAATCAGCGATTTGAACCACTTTAACATTTCACAGTATTCATCACGTAATTCCAACATAAGAAATAAACATCAAGATAGAAGAAAAAGGAAGGGAGACATACCACGAGGGCACCATCGAACGACGTTAACGGCCTGAGTATGCTTAGCCAGAGTGGCGAGGTAGTTGACCTTCTTGTCCTCGCCGCCGGTCAGGGCCCAAAGCTGTGTCACACCACAAAAACGACAAGAGAATTAGCCAGCCGATCAACCAATCAATAGATCAATACATCTAATCACTCCAATCCAAATCACAAGAGCCTTCTCATATCCCACAGAATAGAGAGATAAGGAGACTCAAGGTAACTGTAAAAGAAAGAGAGGGAGAGGGGGAGGGACGTACTCTGACATTGTTATCACCTCCAGCAGTTGCGAGACGCTTGCCGTTTGGTTCGAAGTGGGCGGAGTAGACGGGCTGGTTCTCCTCGTGCCAGTGAATAGACAGCGGGACCGCCTTCATGTTTAACACAAGAAAAACAACGGCTATACGACGAAGATGATGATGACAATCAATCTAGGGAGTCCCGGTAAATCAATAAATCAATCAATCGATCAGATGTTGAAGAGCAGAGTGTGTATTTGTTTGTGTATTGTGTATTGTGTATTGTGTATTTTGGGTGTAGATGCGAGACGGAAGCGATAACGATAGAAGGAGTAAGAAGGATAAGCAGCAGAAGGTTTCCCTAGAGCATGGAGTAGTAATAGTGGCAGTAGTGATGGTGGTGATGAAGGAGGTCTGAATTGTTTCCGGTGACGTTGATGATGTTTGAATGAGGTTTGATGATGAATGGCTAGGTATGATGGGGTTTTGATGATGAGGTTTGAGATGAGGTTGACCTTTTTCCCCGTAGTTCTCTCTGCCTGCCTTTTCCTTTCCTATGCGTTCTCGTGTAGCACTAATAGTTACTCCGTACCACCTGATTAATTACCCTCCACCTCCACCCTGCTCGGCTCCACTCCACACACAGTATATTAGATAGCATTCAGGCGTACATGATTACTTCTATCACTATCAGTATTGAATACTTATACTTAATTACAACTCAATACGTTAGCACTATATAAGTAGGTAAGTACGTACATCGTATACAGGTACCCATCTAAAATGCCTATGTCTACCCTACACAGTTAAGTCTTGAGCCGTCCAATTGCCGCAGCGGCCTTAGTAACCAAATGTCGGGCCAGTCGGTCAGTTATTAGGTCTTAGAGTCGGTAACTTGGGCGGGGGAGAGAAACGAAACCCCAACACGGAAATCTATTGATTTTTTTTTTGTATGTATGATTTATTATTTTTTGCCTAGCGACCGACCAGGACCGCCTCAGACACCGTTTCGTTCGGGTGGCATCACCCATCCTCGGTCGGTTGCTATGCGAGAGTGCCTAGTGCGCCATTTGGCCTCTGCTCTGTATTATAGGTATTACTCTGCCAAGCTGATATAGGGAGCTGTGTCTGCATACATCTATGATCATATTATGACCTTTGAGCCAATATATTATCGTTATTGTCATTGTCATTGTCACTGCCACTGCTACTGTCTATAGATATAGGTGTATCTCCGGGTATGTAGTATGTAGGATACTGCTGTCCCTTGATTTACTTGTTATTTTGAGTCAGCTATCGGAGTCGGTGATGTGTCGTCTCTTATATTATACCTATTATCATGTGTAATCCAAATGCAATCCAATGCAATTCAATTTAGGCGACTGAGACGGGATACTAAAAAATTTAGCATATTAAGCAAGGTACTATAGTAGACGGGATAGTTCACACTATTATCGGTATGACTATCGTATTGTCTTGTCCTAGAAGGAAGGAAGGAAGGAAGGAAGGAAGGAAGGAAGGAAGGAAGGAAGCAAGGAAGGAAGGGAGAAAGGGAAGGAATAAAGGGATGGCCGGTGAGGGATTTGGCGCGGCATCTACCGACGGCCAACTCATCCATCGATGGATCTTTCTCTCTCTGTCTCCTGCTAGCTGTCTTAGCTATAGCCAGGAAGCTAGGCTAGCTACCTAGTCCATTAGCCCCTTTAATTCAGGAATTCGTAGACAGGCCCGTCGCGCGCGCAGTCACAGGTATGTTCCTTTCTTTCGTATGTAGACAAGAGAAGACAAAGACAGTGCAGTTATGGTTATGCGTCTATCTATGTGTCTACTTAAACAATTATGCGTTGGTTGGTCTGTCCTCAGATCGCATTCGAGCTACTTTCGTCCCCCCCCTTTTTTCAACAGAAATGCTCTAGAATGCGAATTCATCGAGCTCGCGAGGGAGAATATGTCATGTAATGTACTGTCATGTAGAGGTAGTGTGTGGATGGGATGTAATGCACATGTCAGATTAGGGACGTGGCGAACGGGTCCTGATCCTTCAAGCATAGTACGGCCGGTCGACGGGTCGGGTTTCATTCGTTCCCTCAATTGAAACCAAATCATACATGTGTTTAGAATCATCGTCATCTCGTGCTGGGACTGGACTGGGCTAGTTGAAAAGTTACATACACGTATACATAGATTGCATCACCAAAATGCAATATATGATATGATACGCTGTTTCAGTCGATGTCGACGACGGGGGGGTTTGTGGGGGAGGTCTGATCAAAAGGAAAAAAAATCTAATTTCATTCGCGCTCACTCACACGTCCTAAAACGCTCTCTCGTGAGTTGGAGCTCGACTAAGCGCATTTTTCTTCTTCCTCTACACTTGTACTTTTAGGGACTAGGAATCCTGAGAGAGAAATGTATTTAGTATTTTACTTATTCTTTGCGTCTATGCGATGACATGTCTATACATATCTGTAGACTGACGAGCTGATTGATTGATCGTGAAAGGATTGAAGAGAAAAAAGAGAGGGGCTGTGTGGATTGGACAGCCAGAATTATTATTACATCGATCTCTGCTTTTGCAATTGCAAGGCTGAGATTTCCTTTCCGCATGAATTTTGAACGAAGAGACGAAATTAACGGGGGGCTACCGGCACTGCGTCTACAGACATGCAAAACCCGAGATTAAAACAAAAAAAAAACTGTCTCGATGCGGCGATGTTCTTTCCTGCTCATTCTCCTTTTTTCTTCTCCCAAGTTAATTTCTTTTTATTCCTTAGCTTCCTTTTCTTTTCTTTTCTTTCCTTTTTTCGAAGCTGGTCCAAATGCAATCCCAGAATCCACAATCCACATTTCCTTCCCCCCCGGCCGCCTCGCCTTCTTTTTTCTCCTGCATCAGCTAGACCATGTCTGTTCTAGGGTCCCCTTTCGTTCTTTCCCTTTTTCTTTTTCTTCTTCTTAAGAATTAACTTGTATAGATGGGTGAAAGTAGTCGGGACTTGTATAATCTACCGCCATCTCGCCTACGGGCCATGTAGCATCTACAAGAAAAACCAGGCACACGAACCCGGGAAGCTACCTGATGTAGATGGGGGGGGGTGTGGGCCAATTTAAGGTTAGCCCTTTTTCGAATAGAGAACGCGATGCATGAGAAAAACTCGGATCCCCTACTTTTTCTACTCTTCTCGTGGGAAGATCAAGGGGAGGCTCGAGGGAAAATGCAAAACGAAATGCATTGGGATTGGGAAGGGGGGGTTTTTTTCCATCACGGATAATTCCAGGATTACATATATTCATCATCATCACTACGATCAATCTTAAATTCGACTCGATTTGGTTCCTGTGTAGCTAGCCAGGTAGGTGGTCGAACTCGACCGGGTGCTTGGATATATCTTTGGCTTTTTTGCCATGTGTACACACATACATAGGTGCTTCATACATGTGTTTGCTTGCACTCCGTTGCATATTGTGATACTTAAAGCAACAAGATTAGATTTGTGTACTAACCAAGATTAAAAGCGGACCATACTGAAAGAGATGGAGACGAGCGCGCGTCGACAGATTTGAGAGACAGAAAAAAAGGGTGGTGGTGGGTAATGCAATGGTAAGTATGTAATGTAATATGCGTGCGTGTGTCTGTAGATGGTCATTATTATTAAACACTTCATCACCACCCCCCTTGTCCGGACCAGATCCGCGCTCCATCTGGCAGCGAAGAAAACCTTTTTTTCCTTTTGGGAATCCAGCCACTAGGCAAGGCTCCCTTGGAACCGCAATACCATACATCTGCAGACGGATACAGACACCTACAGACACCTACAGACAGACAGACAGACACATTACATAGTGTAGGAACCGGTAATATGTACCTTTATATGCATTATGCAGGTTCTGTGTATGTGTGTGCCTGGACATACATGGAGTGTGCCGGTGCCAATGCCAGCCAGGACAGGACAGAGACACAGAGCTGGTTTGCCGTCCTAATAGCTACCAATTCCTACTAGTACTGCGGTGGTGGTGGTTGTCTGTCTTTGATTCTGGCTATGTTCTGCTCTGTCTTCGCTGTAAATTGTCTGTCTGGTCGGCCGGGTTTTCCATCATCCAGGGGTGTGGGAAAGGGCGGTTTCCGAATCTAGCTTGGATGGTGGGAGGGGATCAATTACTGGGGGGATGGATCCTCCTTTACTCTTCCTACCCCTGTAACTACGCATAGGTAAGTACCTGGAACTGGAACATGTATCAAAGAAGGATCTTGGAATCGATCGACGACTACGAGGATGAGGAGGAGTATCCCGTAGACGGTATCCCGTAGACTCTGTCCTATTTAGCAAGCAAGCAAGCAGGCACAATTGCAAGGTGGCTGATGTGTAATATGTGGGGAGTGACTTAAAATATATGCTCATTATATATAATATTAGGGATGAGAAGGCGGAATTAAATATCAGATAGAAGAAAGAAAGAAAGAAAGAAAAAAAAAAGAATACCGTGGCTGTGGTCCCATATACTAGTATATGTACTCATTTTGTAAGAGAACAATTATAAGAGGGAGATTACTCTCGGTAGCAGAATAAATTTTAAAAGTGCTTTAACGGCAGCGAACGAGCTATAGACAGACAGACGGACAGACAGACACATCAAATCTTAACGACAGAAATATAAACCAGCTTCGACGCTTTTTTGGATTTCCCCTTATTGCTGCGTCAGCTCCCTTTTCGTCGAAGCATTCGTTTTATTACACACTGCTAGTATTATTATTATTACTACTTGCCGACTATTAGGTATCGATGTATACTCCCTTCGTCTTAGACTTACACTTAGACTGAACCAACGACGCGAAAGAAAAAGTAATCTCCCCTTTCTTTTATTTTTTTGCTCTTCCCACATCGAAGGTCTCCCATATCCACTCTTTCTTTCTTTCTCCTCCTCCTTCTGCTCTCACTCGATCTCTCTCTTTCTTTCTTTTTATTTTATTTCAAGTCTATTTTTTTTTGGTATCCGTCTGTCTGTCTATCTGTCAGTCCTTTATTATAATTATAATTACTTTACCTACTACTACTATCTTGCATACGGTCGAGAAAATCCCGTAGACGACAAAAAGACCACGAACGACGACGATACATATCGATAATCGGTACATTAAAATAAAATAAGATAAATAAAAGTCCACAATATAATATATATATAAAAAGCGTACACCGTATACCGTATACACATCGCCAATCGATCGTTATATTATAATAGAGAGGGATCAGCTCAGCTCGCGTCGACGGTATATTTAGCAGCTCCTCGCTCGGTTCTACGATACACGCAGCAGACCTAAATACTGTTAATTTAACAAAACGTGCAAACGTATTTTTCAAGGTATGTAGAGTCTACGTCTATACAGATATATACGTACTTATATATGTACACATATATGTGCATATGTAGCACTGCTATTCTATTGATCTATTCTGTCTATCCACTGTATACTGCATGTGTATTGTATATCGTATACTGTATACTGTATACATGTACACCCTGCTTGCTTGCTTATAAGAAAGTACTGGAAATAAAATATTTGAAATTGCCACCTTTCGTCCGAGTCCGTCGACGTCGATGAGCTCCTTTTTTTTTGCATGCTGTTGCTCTGTCTGTCCTTTTTTTTTTTCTTCTTCTGTTTGAACCCCCTTCTTCTGATCTACTTTTTTTTTTTTTTTTTTTTTTTTTTTGCTTGTCTGCTTTGCTTGCTCGTCTAGTCTCGTCTGTTTCCTTCATCGAGTTAACGTTAACGACATCGGTCTCTCTCCCCGTCTAGAACGTTTTCAACTCGCCAGAATTAAACCAAACAACCAACTTTTCCTCTTCTACTCCTTCTACTCCTTCTTCTATACATACACCGCCTACGTACACACTTACGCTTTTACACGCCTCCCTGAAACCCTTTCCAATTCTTTCCTTCTGTTTGCAATAAAAAAAAGGGTATTCGTAACATACCTGCATAACGAAAAAAGGGCACAGCTTGCTTGTCTGTTCGTCTGCCCGTCTGTCACACTTCTGCTGGGTTTGGTATCGTAGGAGGTATCCAATTAAAAATTAGATCCCACGACCCCCTTCTTCTTCTACTACTTCCTCTTCCTCTTCCTCTACTTCTTCTTATCCTCCTCTTCCTCATCTAAGATCACGTTCTCTCTTCCCTCTCTTCCTCTTCCTCCTTTTTTCCAATCTCAATTGTTCTCTGTCGACCAAAAAAAAAACCCTTTCCATCATCACCAAATCTGGATTCCCAACTATCACCCCCCCTGCCGAACGCGAACTCACTTCGCCTCACATAATCCTCAAACTCACATTCACACACACACACACAAACCATGGCCCCGACGCCAAAACTGAACGGAGCCAGCGGGCGCTCCACCCCGGCCGTAGATGGCACGGAAACCCCGTCCTCCACCAATGGAACCAAGAAAATCACAAAAAACGAACAGATGAGACTGGATCGTCTGGATTTCATGAAGAAGCTCGTCCCTGAGGTTCTTATTCAGTCCGTCGATCCCAATCAGCAAGGGCTCAACTCGTGCCATCAGTGCCATGGGTATATCAAACGATACGACCATTTTCTGCAGTGCACAGCTATCATTAGTAAAGATAACAAGCCCAGACCTTGCGGTTTGAGATACCAGTAAGCTTTCTTCCTCACTTTCTGTTGTTGCTTCAATTGTGTTTTTCTTTTTTTTCTTTCTTTGGTTTGTCTCCTTTTAAAATGGGAGATGACTTGATGGGCTTCCTTTTTTTTTTCCTTTTTTTTTTTTTTTTTTTTGAATTTGGGTTTTTGGCGAGTTGGAGCAGCTACACGCGTGGTAGGAGAGAGCATGAACATAACTAACGGAAACGCATCCGAACAGCACTGATCGCATCTGCTTGGCCGAGAAGTACGAGAAAGACGAGATCAGGGCATATCACCCAGGGGAACCTGAGTTCCAAAGACATCGATGGACCGACCCATCAGTCGCCCAATGGGCTTGTCCCAAGTGCAGGGCAATCTGCAAGTGTCTTGCTTGCAAGCCGAAGACATCATTGGATGATGGTGGCGAAGTGAGTAACCCGTCTACCATCCCATCTGCAAACATGTCTATTTCAGTCTTTTTTTTGGTCCAGTCGGCAGTCAGCTAATTTCTTCCTTTTTAAATGGAAAACAGTCGTTGAAGCTCAAGAAAATCGCATCCTCACCGGATTTATTCCTGTCGTCACGTCGAGGTTCCGGCCCTAACGGCAACGGTCAAGACTTCCTCCCAACCCCATACGATTCCGGTCACGAGGCCTTCTCGGACTCAAATCTCTCGAACGGTACTAAACGCAAGCGAGCGGATTCGCGAAAGTACGCAATGGGCGAATTTGAGATCTCGTCGGCCAATAGGATCATCGATACCACGACCGGTGATGCTCTTAAGAAGAGACGTCTGGAGCTTCATGGTATGGATAAGATGACGATTGGACCTCCTCCTAGGCCTACTGTCAAGGAAGCTCCTACTTTTGAGCCTATTGAGGTGGAGTTCTCGGAGGAGTGTCTGGATGCTAAGATGTAAGCTTCAATCATGCCCGCTATTAATTATTTTTGGAGGGAAAGGGTAGTTTGAATGCTAACTCACGTGTGTGTTTGTGTGTGTGTGTGTGTGTATAGTGCTATCCGGGATTTCACCCTTCGTTTCGGAAACGACCTTGGTATCCCCAGGAGCCACTTCAAGGCCATCGATGACCCAGTCGCTCAATGGTCGGCTTCCACCTTGAAAGCTCTCATCTCGTCGATGCTGCACGCGATCAAGGAAATTCCGTTGGAGAAAGAAGTTACCAATCGACCGGCGAACCCTGACCAAAAACAGCTTGCTAACAAGGGTACCTTCACAGCTGAGGAGAAGGCGGCGGTTGACAAATCGATCGATGCCATCAAGAAGACTAACGGAGATTCGAGCGACTTCTGGTCTCACGTCTTCGAGCTCCTCGTCGAGATCGGATCGCTTGAGGAAGGGAAATGGACGGATTTTGAAGATAGCGAAATCCGGATCTTTGTCGTTGAGAAGTTGATGCAGATTGCGGTTACATCTCCGGTTATCAAGGAGAATATTGATATTGATTTGGAGGCTGGGTTGAAAGCTGTCAGGCGCCAAACGTGGGATGATATTAAGGCTGAGCGAGAGCGTGCGTGTTTCCTCTTACCCCTTCCCCCCCCCTCTTCCCCTCTATTCTGCTGCCGAGACTACGTTCATCTATTTAAGTATTTCATAACTAACGTGGGGACATATTTGTATGTGCTTTACAGGCTTCGAGACCAAGCGAAACACCATTCAGGAGGCCAAGGTCGCAGCTTCCGGCAATACCGCACGCATCGCGAAGCTCATCGCAGAGCTCGAGGATGCCAGAGACACTAAGGACTACAACATTGACCGTTTGGAATTGCAGCAGTGGTATGTGGTCCGCAACCTCCGCACGCCACTGCAGTTTCCTGACGGCTCCGATAGGTCGAAACGACGCACGATGGACCCCAGATGCAGCACCAGCCTCGGAACCGATCTCTTGGGCAACCGATACCACCTCTTTGCTCCCGGTCCCGAGAGGGGCTCGGAGTGGGGTTCTTGGATTATGTGCAGGAAGTTTAAGGGTCTTGAACATCCTTCCGGAGAGGCTCAAGAGAAAGCCGACGTTAACGGATCCGCCGCCAAGGGACCTGCTGCTGCTACCGTTGCCGCCGCCGAGGTTGACGCTAATGGCGACAGCCCGATGACCGACGGAGTCGAGGCTAAGAAGCGACCAGTTGTCTGGTATGCCGTCAAGGGCAGTGATGCTGTCACGGACCTCACGGACTGGATCCGCTTCAAGGCGAAGGATTACTGGTATGACCACCCAAGCGACGAGAGTCCAAAGGTGGATCAGACCGAAGAGAAAGCGGATGAGCCTTCCAAGGACTCCGATGGAGACTTCGCGGTTGTTGTTGTTCAACGTCCTGACGATGAAACGGTTGAACCTGCTGAGCTTGCCACCGAGGAGTCCATCAAGTCGCTCAATGATAAGTTGCAGGAGATCAGGCGTTTTATGGCCATTGAGGAGAGTGAGAAGGCCGCCAGGAAGAAGAACAACCTTCTTTAAATTCTAATCTTGCCCTTTCTCTGGTCATCGATTCTTTAATCGGCTTCGGTCTTTATTACGGCGGAAACCACTGATATGATACATACTTCTTTTTTCCCCTTCGTATCGGTTCTCCTTCCATTACGACGAACACCCTCTTGTATCATTTTTTAATACACATATGCTTTGCGCGTGTGTTTCCAAACGTTTTTCGTAACTCTGGAGTCTATGGGTTCTTTTTTTTTTCCTTCTCTTTTTTTTCTATATATACAGGGCGGCTATCGTTCTTACTCTTTTTCGTCCTTGTCGTTTTTCCCCTGTCCTGGACAAAGGACAAGTCGGCCCCCATAAAAGAAGACTGTATCTTTTTTCTTTTCTCTACTGCCACTACTATTACTACTACTATTATTATCATTATTGTCATCGCCTCGACATTGCCGTGCTTCCTGTTTTTTCCCGCTTTGTCTTATTTTATTTAACGGGCCGGGTTTTTTTTCTGTTCTTACTATTACTACTACCACAACTACTACTTTCTGTTGCTTTCATTAGCAGTCTTTTTTTCTCTTTTTACATGGCCAGTGCTTGTTATCCATCATTACCGATGTCTTTTTTGCCTTACCTCACTGCTGTTATCATTTACTATAATGAGGCTCCCACTAATACTCCAGAATCCCCTCCTCATCCTGTTCACTGACGTCGACTCTCTCCTCTTGCATCGATCGCATCCCTCGGAACAAAATTATACACGCGCGCGCTTTAAAAGGAAACCAACGGGAACGGAACCCCAAAATTCATTCAATCAATCGGATCGCCTGTCTTTATACTGTACTGTACGAAACCCTCAAAAACGGAGGGGGGGCAAGAGGCTTCAGTGCTCTCTGTTCCTCCAGGCTCGCTCGCTCGCTCGCTCTTGACCAAAAAAAATAAAATAAAAAGAACTAGAAAAGAATTGGGACCGGATGGGAGTTTTTCTTTCTTCTTTTTACTGCTTTGCCTATTATTCTTCTTTTTTTCTTCTGACGGTGGGTAGGTATGCTTTTTTTGTTCATTCATCGTCTGTCTGTCTGTCTGTCCTCGCAGATTGTTTATTATCCATCGTTACTTCTACTCTTCTTCCGTTCTCTGATGTTTGTATCATATGTTTATAGATGACCCTGCTCCTGCTGCTCCTCCTTTTCCATTCTTTTTTTTTCCCTTTCTTATCATTACTACTACTACTACTATTATTATTATTACTGCTGTTATAAAATTCGCTGCGGAAAAACTTGCATTCTTTTTTTTTTGTACTCTTAGTTTTTAGAGACCTGGGAGGGAAAGAGGGACATGCACGCACATATGCGCCCTCTGGTACACTAATAATATATTAATTATTCATGAAAACTATAACTTTGTCCCGTTTTTCTAATCTCTCTCTCTCTCTGCTGTAGACGCTGAAGCGGCTGTATATATATATATATACATATCTTGGTAGGGTCTATATACATAAATATAGCTACCAACAGAATAGAAACAGAAACAGAAACAGAAACAGAAACAGAAACATCTTTTAAAGTTTGGTCGCTTTCCTCCTCTTCTTTTTTTTCGACTTTGACTTTCCCCGATTTGGAATGGAAAAAGCTCGGGCGAGCCCGCCAAAAGTCTTCTCTTTTGGGGTTGGTTTTTTCTTGGTTTCTCCATCTTCAATCGCCTAAACTAAACCTTTAATTTTTTGTTCTTCTTCTTGTTCTTCCTTCTCCGCTATCATCATCACCTCTCTCTCTCTCTCTCCTACCGATTTAAATCTACCTTCTACCTATTCATTCTATCCTATTCTACTCTATTCTATCTACCTATTTTCTTGTATCCTTCTCATCATCGTCATCGTCATTGTCATCATCGGAACTACCACCACTACCAACCACCTAGCTACCACGGTTTAACCATTTCCATAAGCACTGCTATCTGCTACGTACGACTTACTACCCATTTTTTTTCTTCTTCTTCTCCCAATCCTAGGATAGCGACTATTGCATACTAAACATCTCTGCGACAACCCGTCGCGATGGCGGAGGATATGGAGCCTACTGGTATAACCCCCCACCACTATCACTAACAGCGTTTTTTTTTTTTTTTTTTTTTTTTGCGCGCTGTTGTAGCTTGCGGTGTTCGCTGTTTTTTTTTTTTTGTAGTTCGACGTACATCATTACGGATCGATGAACTGACAATCCCTTTTATCTTTATCTTTAGATATCCCGCCGCTATTGCTGCCTACGAGGGTGGAGAAAGAAGAGGAAGCTGCTGCTGCTCCTCCAGCGGCGGCATCTCAATCCGAACCTATCGAACCTCAACCTCAAGCCCAGCCACCCGTTGCACCGACACCCGATACTGCTCTTGCTACCACTGATAGCACTACTGCTACTACAACTACTACCACTACTATTCAACCGATATCACCGTCTCTCAATGCCGCCTCCACCGCCTCCACCGCTCCTACAGACACAGCTACAGGCGCAGCTACAGCTACGGCTACGGCAGCCACAATCACCACTGACAGCACCCCAGACGACATCTCACTAAAACGAAAATCATCCGAACTACCCGAAGACCTATCACAGCAGCTTCTACAATCCCCCCAGAAGCGACCAAGATCCATTGTCGTAGCCAGTAGTGACGACAATGTAGCAATCCAGAGTTCTATCGGAGCGGCGGGGACGGATGAGGCGACGACGGCGGTGGTGATGGTGGATGGGTTCCAACTGCCTGGTGGCGCTGTGCCTACTACACCGCCTATGAGGGCTTATATCCCTCCCACCCCTCCCACGGCTGTTGTTCCTACTACTCCAACTACTGCTGCTACTACTTCTACGGCGAAGACGACGGTTAAGAACGCTACAACATCACCGATACACCGCCAGACATCAATGCCGCCGCCGCCGTTAATGCTACCTATCTCATCGGCGCAGATATACCCCCCTCCACCGACACTATACACCCCTCCATCCGCTATATCCGCCTCCATAATGAGCGGTAACAGCAGCAGTAACGGCAATACCAGCCCAGATAATACCACCAACACCAACAACACCAACAATACCAATACCAATAGTAGTAATAATATCAACAATATTAATCTAAACCGCGAAAACCTCCAATTCAGCGCCACAGACCTTCCAAAGGATGACGACGGTATGATGCGCTGGCTAGCCCATCGCGTTCGCGACTCTGCGACGCTAACGATGGATGCGAGCGGTATGCTGCTGTCTGCGCATTCGCCTGAGAACGGAGCTGGAGATTCGGATCCTGAGACTAGAGCTGAGAGGGAACGGGTTAGAGCTGAGAATCGGGAGAGGAAGAAGAAGTGGAGGGAGGAGAATAGTGATAGGAGTATGTGCAAAACACCCCTCCCTATAACTGACTAACTACCTAACTTAGGTAGCTATATATGTATTACCCTGGATGAGGGGGGGAAAGATGGTGTGCTGATTATAAAAAAAAAAAAAATAGACAAAGACAACGACCTCCGCGGCCGCGTCTCCCGTCGAGCGAACAAACTCTTCGGCCCAACCTCCTCCGACCAAAAACGAGCCTGGATGGACGAAGAATTCAACCGTAGGAAAGTAAAACGAGAGTTCAAAACGCAGCTAAAGAAGAACGAAACTCCCGGATCATCCTGCTGGAACAGTAATGATGAATTCTGTAGCGATAATCCTAGCCAGGTTATGGCCGGCGTGTTGACTAATCAGGAAGGTGCGGCGGAGAATCTGAGATATTGGATTGAGAACGGAGAGATTGATTACGAGACTTGGAATGCGGCTTGTCAGAGGCTGTGGGGGGATCCGGGGATGAGGGCTTATTTGGAGAATTTGGCGCCGGACCAGCAGCAACAGCAGCAACAGCAACAACAGCAGCAGCAGCAGCAGCAGCAAGAGGATATTCAACAGCAGCATGGTGGGATTGGGTCACCGGTTTTGACGGCGGTTTCGGTGGATACGAAGGGAGATACTACGGTTATGGCGGATGATGGATTGGCATCAAAGTTCGATGCGGCATTCGATGCGATTATTGGCAGGGGAGCTCAGAAAGCCGTTCCTACCATACCTATCGTACCGGAAGCTGAAATCACGGCGCTTGAAGAGGATTTATTGGGTGATGTGCAGATGGAGGACGTGGTTGCTGCGGTATTGAAGATGGAAAATGCGGGTGCTGCTGCGGTTGGTGCTGTCGGTGGTGGTAGTGCTGTTGGGAATGAGGAAGACCAGGGGATTGGCGCTGCGGTGGAGAATCTTACGGTTGAGGATCTGGCGCGGCTTATCGAGTCCGGAGATATGTCATTCGAAGATATTGCTGCGCTGGAAGCTGCGCTAAGAGATTCTGGGGTTGATGAGGAAGGACAGCAAAACTTACAGCAGATTCAGGAACTTGATGGGTTGCCGGGGGATGAGACTATTATTGCTGCGGTTGATGGTAATAATGGTGGTGGTGGTGGTGAGGGGATTGATGTGGACGTGGATGTGGGGCTGGACCTGGCGCTACAGGATTTACATTCCGACCAGACGGATATCTCGGATTTACACCAGCATTTGGAGGTCATGTCGCCGAATACGAGGGATGCGTTTATTGCTACGATTATGGGACAGGATGGAGCTGGCGGGTTGATCGATGAGATGTCGTTGGATGCTGCTGTTGCTGCTGCTGCTGCTGAAGTCGAGATTCCGGATGTGGATGTGGATATGGAAGGTACGGGTCTTATGGAAGGGGGAGGAATGGAAGAGCAGGCGGGAGCGGTGGTGGAGGAGGGTGGAGAAGGGGGGAGAGAGGAGGAGGAAGCGCTGGATGGTGGTGATGCGGAAGCAACTATTATGGAATTCTTGGAAGGAGCCGGGATCAAACTTGATGAATTGAATGAAGACCAACTGCAGAAGTTTATTAATGCTGTCAGCGGGGATGGTGATATCGAGGAGGTTTTGGCGGAGATACAAGCCGCGCAAGCACATGAAGTTCTACAACAACCAGTCGATACGGAGTTATCAGATCACCAGCACCAACAGCAGCTACAGCAGCAACAAGAACAACAGCAGCAGCAGCAGCAGCTACTACACCTGCAAGAACAGCAAGAACATATGGGACAATTAGCCTTACCCGACGAAGGAATGATGATGGATATGACCGCCGCGCAGATCAGTGGCGAAGATGAAGAGATTTATGGCGACGGAGAGGAATATGATGAAGATGACGACGAAGATCTGGACCTTACGCCGGATATCATGAGGATAATATTACAGTCTTCTGGGTTGGGATTACATGATACTTCGGGGCTGGAGCAGCAGCCTTTGCAACAGCAACCACCGCCTTCTTCTTCTTCCTCCGCAGCAGATCCTTCTGGCGGTGCTACTACGCAGTTCCAAAGTGGTATACCGCCTGGAAGGAAAGGACCTGCAGCTGCGGTGGCGCCGTCACCAGTTATTCCTGGGATGGGGATGGGGATGGGTATAGGGAAGGCGATGCCGCAGCAGCCGTCGAGTTATGCGTATAGTCCGGCGAGGTATTCGTATAAAGGGTTTGTGGGGGGGTATGTGTACCCTAAAAGACCGCAAGTACAGGTTTTGCCGCCGGGGTATAGTGCTTACTCACGGCCTCCTCCTCCTTCTACTTCTAGTACTACTGCTCAGGCGGCGGTTCAGGAGAGGTTATATGACTTTGGACATTTGATTAAACCGTTGAGTTATAAGCCTAAGCCTAAACAACCAGAGAAAGAGGAAGAAGCAGGAGGAGGAGGAGTTGATGGAGTTGGGGATAGTAATAAGGCTGTGGAAGATGGTGGGAAGGAGGTAGTTGATGGTGAGAAAAAGAAGAAGGAGAAGGAAAAGGCCGGGTGGGCTGATATGTTCAAGTTTGAGATTCCGATACCCAGCTTTTTGGCAAGAGGGCAGGCTGGGAGGAGGGCGAGTGAGCAGGAGAGGATGGAGGAGGAGAGGAATGTTAGGGCTATGGGGTTTCCGCCGATGGCGGCGGAGTTGAAGATGGTTATTTCTTCATAGGATTGACCCCCCTTCGCTTTTACGACTTCTGATAGTCTAGGTGTTTTTTTTTCTTTGATTTTTCTCTTATGGTTAAGAAAAACGCACACCGTGGAGCCGGGACGTATGTTTTTTGTTATGCCTATCATACTAGCGAGGAGTTTTTCTTACCATTCCCGCTTTTTCTCTTTTATCAGGAGTTTCTTTTATGGGAAAAAGGGAGTCTTTGTATCGCAGCAGGCCTGTCTGTCTTTTTGTCTTTCTAGAAGGAAGGGAAAAGCGAGAATATACATTTACACAAAAGTCTGTCGGTTCAGATAGATTCCTATTATATTATAGTTTTACTTTTATTTTTATTTTTATCTTTCCCATTGATTGTTACGTGGATAGTAGATGGTAGATGGTAGATGGGCATTAGTTTATTTGGTATATTTGGTAGAACGGGGGGATATAAAGTATATTGTACATGTGAATCGTAAGAAATAAGTAAGTAGGTATGAAAATGGTATAGTAAAGTAAGGTAAGTGGTAAATGGTGGTTAGTAGTAATACATAAAATATAATAAGTAATATATAATCCTCATCAAATCGAGGTCGACATCAAAATAAATCATGCTAAAAGAGGAAAAAAAGAAGAAAAAGGAACTTATAAAATCTCAGACAGCTTGCCGAAGCTAGGAATGGGCTTATCGCAATGCCAATCCCTCTCATAGGCAATCTTGGGCATAATCCCGCCCTCCAAGCCAGCTTTATAACTCCACAGAGGCGCGGACTCGGTCTTCCAGGTCCAATAAAACCACCCCCAGGACTTCTCAAACGCATCCATCTGAGCTTCCGCCCACGTCTTGAGGAAGAGTTTATACTCGGGGGACATATCCTTAGGATCGGCGTTTGCCAGCTCACAGCTGCATTGTTTATCTCCTGTCGGGCAGGCGGGGGAACCGTTGAAGAATGTGCCCGTCCATCTGGCGCCGTTGCTGATACCGTTCAAGTGGAGCGTGCAGTCTGTATCCGCCTGCGACCACTCTCCCACCATAGTCGGACCGAACCCCGTGGCGGTGTTCATGCTACCAGTGATCTGTTCAACCCAAACTTTACACGCGAAGTCTATCTTCTCAGAGTGAGTTTTTGACAGAAGGGCGTTATCGAAGATGACGTATTCATGACCGTCCAGAACCATGGAATCGCCCAGACCGGTCATGCGGCCGTGCCATTCCCCCAACCCACGGAGGGCGTCAGACATCACCTGCGAAGCATCAATCCCGTTATCCTTTACGATCTTATACGCCGATTGTGTCCACTGGATCAATGCGTTGATATCATGATCACGTCCAGGTTCGTTGGCTAGTCCGTAAAAGGCGATTATGTTTTTATACCTATCCTGCGCGAAGAACTTTGATAGTTTATCATGGATCTTTAATGATCTTTCTGCGTTAACGGCTCCATCTGGTCCCGTCAGCCAGTTGACTTTTCCTTGACGACCGGAGTGGTTCCAGCTGTTCTGAGAACCGGGTAGTCCGTGAAGATCGAGTTTTATACGAAGACCGTATTTACGCGCCCATTCTATCCCGCGGAGGAGGTAACGCCATGAGATCTGTGGAACGTAAGGATCGTCCGGGTAGGTTTCCACGGCCCAGTAGCTGAACGGGATACGGATGTGATCCAACCCGGCGGCAGCGATCTGGGCGAAATCGGATTCGGTTACGAAGGTGGCGTAGTGTTCCTCCAGTACCTTTGCGGCTTTCTCGGGTCCCAGGTGGAGGGTTAGGCCGTATTCATCGTAGATCGATGCTGATTTTGGGTAGTCGAACAGCGAAGGGGTGATGAATGGTTCCAATGATAGCCAGCCGCCGAGGTTTACGCCGCGAGCTGGACGGGTGACGTATGAGCCCCAGGGTTTTGTGAGAGGTGGGACGTTTGGGTTCGCGCGGGCGGTGTTGGAGTAGGAGGAGTTGAGACCGATGAGGGGTAAGGAGCCTATCGTGGAGGTTGTGAAGGTGCAGTTGAAGCCTTCGAGGGTGTACCATGATGTTGGGTCGTAGATTGTTCCCTTTGAGGCCTTGGGGATGTCGGAGGGGGACGGGCAGACGACTTCGGGTTCTTCCTCGGGTTCTTCTTCTTCGTCGTCTGGGGAGGAGGATTTGGTGGGTTTGGAGCCTGAGGAGGTGTTCGAGGCGGGGTTTGAGGAGTCGGTTTTTGATGGTGCGGGGGAGGAGCCGTCTCCACTTCCACTTCCACTTCCTCCTGTGGCTTCGGCGGCTTGGGATGTTGCGGCAGGTCCTGAGACTGCGGATGAAGAGGAGGAGGAGCCGACACGGATGACCTTTTGGCTGATGAGGACGGCGATGACGATGCCGACGATGGCGGCGATGGAGATGAGTGTCGTTATCGCGATCCCTGGACGTTTTGTATTTGATAGGTTAGCGACAAGTTCTTCTAATTCTTCCCCGGATTTTTTGTATAATTTATATACAACCAACTATCCAACCCAACCATTCCAATCCAACTAAAAACTATCTACCCCAGCCAACCAGAATGATGGAGAGATGATAGAATCCAAGATGAATGTAAAGAAAAAGAAGAGGAGCAGTACTTACAAATATTCCGCCGTGACTTCTTCGCAGCAGTCTGGTGGGCGACCAGCTTGTCCGGGGTGCCCGTACTCGGCGGGGTCAAGGTCTCCATACGGATATCCGCCGACGCCATATTCTCTTTCTCTTCTTGATATTATGTATTATATATATATTCCTCTATATATTCTATACCTATATATATATGCTCTTCTATATATAGATTATAATTATATCGTGTCGAAGTTGCATGCGTCTACCAACAGACAGTGAAGTCTTTTGTAGGATTCGGTTATAATTATTATATTAGACGTAAAAGAAGAGATGATAGAGAAGGATATTAACGAGTGACTATTCTCTCTACTCTTTTACTCTTCTATCCTTTCTTTCAAAAAAGATATATCGAAAAAAGATAAAAATAAAACGAGTGACTAGCTATAAAAAAAGCCGAAGAATGTAGAAAAAAAAGAAGAGAGCTAGGTAGATAGATATATCAGATGGATTTGGGGGGGGCCAGGCATTCTTTATTAGGAATGAACTGCCAACCGTCTTCATCCAACTGTGCACATATATTATCATATGCATGCATGCAATCGCCTTCAGCCGAAAGAGCAACAGAGAAGAAAAAAAGTGGAGTCAAGTAAGGTCATGCAGGACGAGAAAGAGAGAGCGCGATAGTCCCTGCATGGCATTTTCTTTCTGGGGGGGCTTTTTCCCCAAATACTACCTTACAAATCCTTGGCTTAATTTTAAACCCCAAAGGTTTCCTTGCGCTAGTTTTCTTCTCGGTCTGCACGCGAGGAAGAGGAGGAGGAGGAAGAGAGCCCTTGTCCTGTCGTAATTGTATCAGGCAATAACTCTATTCGACTTGGAGAGACACAATGACCTCAATAAGGCGGCAGCCCCCCGGCCAAGGGCACAAGCGTGATGTGATTTATGTGTGTGGTGTTTTTTGTTTGTTCAGTCATCAATTGCAATTGCAATCCGCGGGGCTAACCAAGCTAAGGCTCTTGTGAACCTCAGTCAAGACTTCTTGACGTTGCATTCTGTAGAACTTTTTCGTATTCTGGCAGCGGGGCCTTCTTTTTTTCCTGCCGTCCCTCCCCCCCTTTTGTTTTCTTTACAAAATGTCAGTTTCGTACGGAACATCGTCGGTTTCTGGTTGGTTGGTTGTTTGGGCTGGGACTTTAGTGTGAGTGTCGACTGGGCTGATGCGATGCTACAATACAATAAATACAGCCTAGGGTCCGCGGCCGAGGGTTCTATGGATATTTCTCCTCGTCAAAATTTAAATTATTTTTCTGTTTCGCGAGGTTACAGTCGATTTCATCTGATGCTATAAAAAGGGGAACGGAAGAAAAAAAAACACCATACTAAGAAAAAAAAACTCATTTCTATTAACTTCGACTTCGTGGGCGAATAAACACACGCAAGGGGGAAGTGAATGTAGAAAAGAAAAAGGATGTCATGTGGATGGACTCTCACGATATCACTGTCTTTTGGTCTTCTTTTTTCCCCAAAGAAGCCTAGTTATGATTAATCACGATGTGAGTATGAATGTGGATATACATGGGATATGAATAGAAATGGCGAATATATATTCCTTTCGCTCGCATGCAACAGTAACGTTATCTTTGTATCCATTTTTAAATACACACACACACAACCTCTATTCGTTCTATTCGCCATCGCCGTCGACAAGACGAAAGACAAGACAGGATAGACATTTCTGAACGAACGAGACGAACAAAACGGCAAGCAAGGCTGAGGGGGATGGTCATATTCTGCTCTGTTCTGTTCTTGCAGGGGACCTGCAATTCAGCCTCTTTTTCCTGTTCATACCAAAAACAGAAAGAACAAAAGAACGAAAAAAGTGCTGGTCTAGAAAAAGGTGCCGGCCAGCCGTTAGAACACTTTGCATTACACAATCATGTCTCGTAAGGGGTCCCCCCTGGCCTATTGGTCCTACCCCCCGGTCAATCATTTTGCCGAGACGTGCAACTGCCACTTTCCTCTTTTCAAGGAATAAAAAAGCTTGTCTTGATTCTAGTTCCATTCGATATTTCTTGAGAAACAGTTTTGTTTCGTTGCACAAGACATCTCGATGGGCCCTTCTTTTCCCATTTTCTGAAATTTATTAGTTTAGGCTTTTAGGCTTTTAACTAAAGGACACCTGCATTGTATTAGATTTGATCCATCCGAAGATCAATCCTCAGCCGCAATCTTAGGTACACGGGCTAACTAGCTAAAGCATACTAACATGAAAAAGGTTCAGCCCTATCAACCCAAACAAACGCCGCAAATATTAAATAACGCCCTGTCAAAGAAAGTTTATTTTTTAATGATAAATACGGCGTCGGGTAGCGGGATTTCTTGTATAAATTTCCTGGACAAAAAATTCTCGATTATGATTCGATAAATCCATGAATGTGGCATCGCATTATCAAAGCAAATGGCATATAACTAACTTTTTCTCAAGTATGCATGATTATTACTATATCCAACCAACATGAAAGAACTGTCATTATCTGCATTAACCCGTCATGATTCTGTTCCAATTAGAAACCCCCCCCCCCCCCCCCCAGCCTTATCAGCTCTCCTCGAACACATATATAAATATTATCAACGTTTTCACCCCGTCCACTTAAACCTCTTGCAACTTGGTCCGTTAAAAACAACCGTCGGCGGCTGGTTCATGTACCATTCGTATCCATAGCTATGAGTGCGACAGTTACCCGGCGCGTCCGGAGCGAGGACCAGCTGACATCTACTGTGAAACTCAGGTTCCCACGGCGGGCATTCTTCCCAACCGCCAGGACACTCAGGTCCCCCCCATTGGCCCTGATAGTTATATACGCTACCGAGACATACTTCCGGCCCAGCGTACGTCAGACACGCTACGCAACAGTCATAAGTCGAGCCGTTGCTATAAATCACTTTGGTCGTTTCGTTGGGGTACGCTTCGGCGCCTATAGCGTAGTAGTCGAATTGCACGGCGGGAGGCGGTCCGTGGTTATTTTCCATACATGCGGCGTAAACGGTCATCAAGGGGAGGACTTCGGTCGTTGTCGTTAGATATTTGTAAGCTGTCGTACCGATCGTTGCGGTGACAGTTGTGCGTGTTAATGTAAAATCTCTAATCGATGAGTATGACGTTGTCCCCACTGTCTTGGTGGTGGTTTTTGTGGTTCGGTACGTCTCAGTTTTCCAGACGGTCTTTGTGGGGGTTGGCATCGTCTTCGTCTTCGTCTTCCAGAGATCGCTGGTCCCCGTCTTTGTAAGTATTGTTCTCGTACATGTTATCGCGGTTATGTGCTTCGCAGCTACGGGTTTTGGTTCAGGTTCCGCATTGCGAGGTTTAGGTCCAGGCGTCGGTTCGGGTTCAACATTGCGACGCTGCTCCTGGCTCACGCTTGCCGCACCAAGATTGTCAGGATCGTCGTTCACACCGACGAAGCCCGAGGGAGCTGGGATATAGGACAGCGGCCGGGTGGTCAGGGTGGTAATTGGGAGTGTCAAGGTAGCCGTAGCGACCGTCACCCAATTCGTACTGGTCAGGGTCAACGTCTCCCATATCGTGGTCCTCGCCGTAAACGTTGTAGACTTAGATACGGTTTTATGTATTGTAGAGGTTATTTTCTTGGTTGCAGTGACGGTTTTGGTCTTTGGATATTTTGTGGATGTCTTCCAGCGCGTTACCGTATACCGTCCCGTTGTGTGCCAGATTTTAACAATCTTGTACACCTTTGTGACGGGGGTTACGCAATAACGGGTGGTACATTTATCTGGAAGAGTGATTATGGTTCGTGCCGTGCAATAGGAAACTATCGCGAGCAGGGCCAACACTAAGAGGTTGAAGCGATAGAGGCCTCGCATGGTTTTTCGGTTACATTACTTAGCGAGCTGCTAAACTTTGTTGTTGTTTTGTTGCAAGAAAGAACAAAAAATCTGGGGAATTAGAGTAGCACTTGTGCGACGGTCGAGGTCAGGGTCCCCATCCCATCCTTTTGTAAAAGCAGAAAACGGGGAACACACAATCATCACGAGCGATATATATATATTCACATATAGGTATGTATCTTGGGTTGCAATATGGCTTGAGTCCCATGACAAAGATAATAAAATCCAGTGGACTATATGTGTATGTATGTGCAGTACAATGTAGTTGCACAAATGCAGCATAGTTCAGTGGTTATTACCTAACATATCCCGACCCGCCCCCTGGACCAGTTGTGTTGTCTGATTGTCACGGGTGGTGTTACCGTTGGGAGGTGGACCACCTGTTCTCAATCTGGTCTGCTCTCCCCTAACCAGTCTGAGCTGCTTACCGTCAATCCAGTGTCGCATGTGCACAAGCATTTTGAGCAACATGAAAGCGCAAAACCTGTTGAAATGGAAAGGAAATTGTCCCAAGGAATGGAACTGGGTCCGGGTATTTTTTGTAAGCACTGAACAACTGAAAGAGCATCATGGCTACTTCAACATCCTTGGCTTTTCTAAGATACATTCGATTTGCGATATAATCAATTCCTAGGATCGTTTAACCCGTTTTTGTTTCCCAGCCAGTTGCGCGAAACGTAGATTTTTATAAACAGAATATAGATAATATACGAAATCTGACACAATATATATCGCATGTCAAGTGGGATCTATATCGATACTATAATGCTGTAGGCCCTGCATATAAAACTTCAAGACAAAGCAAGTAAATTTGCAAAGAGGCTAGAATTCCATTTCGCTCGATTTAAATTGATATCGTATATACAACAGACAATACGGGTGATCTAAAAAAGCCTGCCTACAGCTCTTATATATAGTCAAGTCATAGAATACACTGAGTGAAAGAGTATAAAACCCAGCAATGCGTAATGATTAAAAACCCCATAATGAACAAGCATAAAAAAGTACAGAAACCCCAGTACTCATACCCAAAGAGTAATGAAGAAGGAAAAAAAGACCCAATACAATGACTCACGCCGGAGAACACCGTACAATAAAAAAGGAAAAAAACCAGAAAAGTAGAAGAGGGGGGGTATGAAGCCCCCAAACCCCTAAAAGCATTAAAAGGGAAACGACGCAATGCTATAGTATGAATGCAACCGTTAAAAAATGAACAGGGAGGTCATCAACCATAAGACCATTTCTTTCTTTACTCTGTGATAAGAAAACTCTTTATAATAATCAACGTTTGGACGGTGTTGAAAAGGACGGACGGACGTCCCCAACTCTAGGGTCGAGCGGGGCGTAAAAAACGTAGGCGACGGTAAGAAGAGTTCTGTCGACGGTTTGGAGGGGTGGTAGACGTCGGCATGTTATCCATCCTAGGATCGAATGGATGAGCAAGTCGTATTGGAGGGAAAATATAATACCAAAAAACCAAAAACAAGGATAAGTCGACGAATCGTATGTCGTGAGTCGAAAAGGATAAGGGCAATCGTGAATCGAAGAAAATCAAAAAGACAATAATAAGGAAAAAAACCGCAATCGTGGATCGAGAAGTTCAAAGTAACCAATCAGCCAAAAGGCCCCGTAGTGGACCCATCAAAAGTAATCAATCAATCAAACCAAAAGTTATTTTTTTTTGGGAAAACAAAAAGAGCCATGTCGCTTTTGTATACCGCGTGCCGCCAAAGTCGTGATAGTAGAGAAAACGCGGTACCGATAAGAGTAGTCATGTTCGCACAACCGTAAAAAAATATAAAGGACGCAAAAAAGGCAATCTAAACAACGATGTGGCCGCCGATTCTGCTGCCGGTGCTATGCCGTCTCGCGCTAGCCTTAGTAGAAACGGACGACGCCCGGTCAACAGTAACCCCTTCAGCAACATCGTACAAGGCATAGATCTGGTCTGCCTTCTTATCCATGAGTTCGACAATCTCAGTAAGCTGGTTAGTCAAAGACTTGCGCTTACGGCGACCGAGGGATGGGTCGCAAGCAAGATAATCAGCCTCAACTTGCTTGTATTCACTGTAGACATTGTTAGTACTCTATAGCTTCGGTGACAGGGAAGGGGAAAGAAGGGTAGCTTACAGCTTCAAGTGCTCCAATTCATCTTGGATTTGCTTCATGACCTTGTCAAGAGCATACTTTGGTGGCTGGCTTGGTCGCATAGTGACCTCGCCCTCGGCGAGTTCCTCGTCATCCAACATACGACGGGAAACTGGAACGACTTCAGGAATGTCGACATCAAAGGAGTCGTTGACAATGTGGCCTTTGGCCTGGCACTCCTCAAGAGCAGACTGACGATGGCAGATCGTGCAAGAGTGTGCATTATGAACGCAGACACGGCCAACGGCAGTGTGGACATTCTCATTGTAGTCCTCAGTAGTACGAAGGCTGGACATGCCACTAACATGTCTCTTGACAGTCTGTTGAGAAGAGGGTGGAGATTGTGGGCGGGATTGCTCCGGCAGGATAGTGCCATACCCAGTACCTCCGACATCCTCTTCAGTGTCGTTGGCAATCATAGACGTACGCAGGAAAGGGTGGCCAGCCTCTTCTTCTTCGTCATCACCATCGCTCATGATCTCGTCCTTCTCGGAGATATGAACTCGCTTCTTAACCTCAGTAGCTTTCTCGTCGGCAGCATCGTTTCGACGGGTAGCACGTTCGGTCCGGAATTGCGTGTTCTTCTCGACTTCACGTTGTTGAGACGTGTAGGCTTCGAGATGCCTCCTTTCCTCCAGAATTTCCCTTCTTAACCTAGCAACGCCCTCACTCTGCACAAAGCGTCGTGAGACAAGGTTGCTACGCCTTGCAGGGGGTGGAGGGGGAGGGGGGACATTGGATCTTACCTGAACGAGGCTAGTGTTGGTATCATCATCCAGCATATCACCCGCAGCTTCTCTATGGATACGGGATTCGCTGATTGAAGGCTCGGTGAACGTATCATCCATGTGAGCCTCGACGAAAGAGGATTCTCCTGTAGTCGCTGCTGTGAACGGAGCGTTCATGAAGTTCTGACCGTTGACCTCTTCGGTTTCTGATTCGGAATACTCCTCGACAATCATACGGGTCTTCTTAACGTGGGGCTTGGTCGAAGACCTGCTCGCAGTTGTAGAGTTAGAAATCTTCCTCTTTGCAGCAGCCGAAGCGGCAGTGGCAGTGGAGGTGGAGGGGAACAACTTCTTCAGCTCGCTGTCCACTTGCTGTTGAACACGCTCCTCTGGCTTTGAAGCAGCCGAAGGCTGTGCCTCCCCCCCTCTCGTGACCTTGATTGCCGGCTTCGTAGGCTGGGCGTTCTTTGATGCAGAAACTTTGCGTGCTTCGGTTTTCTTAATCTCGGCAACGTTAGCTCGGGCAGCGGCATATTCCTCTGCTGTTGATTCCTGTTTGACAGCAGACTTCCATCCTCGAGTGATCGCTTGGTAAGAATTGGCCGCTATGGTGCTCTCGGTAGCAATTCTACTAGTTCTAGCTATCTTCTCCCGGTAGCGGTTAATCTTATCATTCATAAGCTTCCTCTCGTGGTCGAGGTCCTTGTCCTTTCGGTCAATGTCCCTCATCAGTCTCTCAATATCACCAACGAGGAGCTCGTTTTCCTGAGCAAGCTCATCATTCTCCTTGCGAAGAATATTATTTTCTTCCTGCAGCTCCTCATTACGAGCTGCCTTAACGGCTAATGAGCCACACGCGAGGTCTCTTTCCTGTGAGACAGCTGTAAGGTCTTGTTGCATAGTAGTATACTTCTTCTCAACGCTTTCAATGCGATTTCTGTAGGAGGCTACAACAATCTCAAGCTCTGTGAGATAGATGGTTAGCTCACAGGAACTGTGATAGGAAACAATTGAGGCTTAGTGGAGCTTACTCTTCAATTCATTCTGATGCTTGGCCCTAAGGTCTGCGGCGACCTGTCTTGGAGAGCCCTGCTGGCTGTCGATTTCACCTCCGAGGGCGCTATCCGCTCGCTTTCGATTGTTCAGCTCAACCTCAAGTTGACGTCGACCGTCGGCCTCAATCTGATAGAGTTGTCTGGTCTCTTCGCAGTTCTTCTCCAATTCCTTAGCCCGCCTGCGCTCCTTCTCTTTATCAGCCTCAAGGGCCGCAACTTTCTTCTGGAGCTTCTTAAGAGAAGCGACTAGCTCCCGCTCATCCACCGGGATAGGAACTTGTTGGATTCTAGCACGCTGCGAACGGTTGGAAACATGGTTACCATGGTCAACGCTGGAGACAAGGTCAGAGATGCCGGTCATATCAGGCAACTTGATGCTGTTGGCGGTGACACTGGGTACTGGTGGCTTAGACGCAGCACGCCTGTGATACCTTCGAAGCGATGGAGAGTCGGATGGTTTGATTTCGGAAAAGTCAGACTCGTCGGAGGAAAAGCCCATATCTTTGAAAATCTTTTCGGTATTAAGGAAAGCAGCCGTGTTAGAGGTAACACGGGCAGATTGGGCGAGTGAGCCGTGGGAGGCGACACGGATGGGGACGTTTTCTTTAATCGAAGCTGCTTCCTGAAGCTTCTCCCTGGCAGCTTGCTCTTTGGTAGAGCGAACATCACGGCTGGCACGTCTCGTCCCGCTAAGACGAGAGCCGATGGAGTAAGAGCTAAGCTCCATGGACTCGTCGACGGCAGTTGGTTGCATTCTAGCCCTGGTGTTTGGGGACAGGCGACGGGGGCCTGCATTTATACCAGTCTAGCAAGGTGAAAAAGGTCAGTATAAATCCACACTGCTTCGTTTACTCCCTGCTGCATCATTGCGTCACCTCCCCTCGTCACCCCACCCCTCCTTCCCCCTCGCAACAACGCATTGTTCAAGGAGAGAGACATAGGCGACTCGGGTAGCAACGGGAGGGAAAGGTCGGTCTTACATTAGGAACGGCCAGCTTGCCATTATCTACTCCAACAGAGGCAGTCCTGGCTGCAGTTCTGGCGAATATCGACCCAAGAGTCGAAGACTTATCAGTCTTGGTGTGTTCCTCCGAGAGGCCGCGTCCGATCTCAACACTGTCCTCAGTATCGTTGGACATTCCTGGGAAGAGTCTGTTTCTAACAGCCACACCGATGGTAGAAAAGTCTTTGAATTGCGAATTGACAAATTTCGAGTCCAGATTCGGAGTCTGCGGGAGGATATCGTCCAGCTTTCGGGTGGACATTGCGGCGGCGCCTTCGGAGATTCCAAGGGATCCGAGAGTACTGTCTGATTTATGCGAGGCCGGCGAGCCGTTCAGATCTCGTGCCAATTGTTGCTGCAGGCGAAGGCGCGTATAGTCGTGCGCGTCTTGGTCGGAATCGTGAAAATAAGAACCGTGAGTTGTCGATGGAGAGCGGGACCGAAAGGAACTGTCCATCGTAGGTATGTGTAGTGGTATATTATTATATTCAAGTATTCAAGTAGTATAGCATATGGGTATACTGCTTGAGTACTATGAAGTCTTAGGTCAAGGTATTTTTATGGTTATCGGGTTTCTATTCACCACAGCCGGTGAGAGCAGTCGGGATTTTGCAAGTTCACTTTTTATCGCTATCGCTATCGGAATCGGAATCAGATATTCGAATTGGGCACAGGGTGTATAGGAAACGGGCAGATGAAGTCGTCAGGGGAGTAACACGGGTGACGGTGGTGATGGAAACGGTCATAAGAGGTGATGAGGTTAGAGGTTGTAGAAAGGGAAAAAAAGAAGAGAAGCCGGGAAAGATGGCAGATTGGGGGAAACGAAGAGTGTGTGTGTGAGAGTGGCTGGTGTGTGAGTGGGTGCGCCCGTATTAATTAATTATCGCCGGTTTTGTCGTTTTAATTGTTTAAGTGTGGTTGTTTACATCCTCTTTTTCTTTTGTTGATTGTTGTTGTTACGTGCAAATCAAAACACGCCCAACGCAAGCCGAAACACACCGCGGCTGCCTCCCAATTGGTCGTCGCAAACAGCCCTGGCATCCCTGTTGTCCTCCTCCACCCAACCGGCCTCGATTCGATCTGTGCACTACACTACACTGCGCTGCAGGCTCAACCTTCCTCTGGGCCGTCTATCCAGATTACACCGCTATAAACTACTTCGGGCGCGTATGAGCATTGCTATGTAAATACTCGTCTCGTGTGTATACAAACACGAACACAAACACAACCTTCTAATTAATTAATTAGTTAGCCATTCCTGGATAGATTACAGTCCAATTCTTATGTTTTTGGCCAGTTCCAGTCTAGACTATTCACCTGTTCACGTGTGAGGGGCACGAAGACTCTTGCCTGTCGCCTCCGCCTCGAATACAAGCTAGTATTTTGTATTCGCATGCGTCGCATTCCGGAATCAATGCAATGCAAGTGGGATGGATTAAATTAAATTATTCCTCCCATTATCTCGGAGCATTTATACCTTTATAATATAACACTCTAATAATACAGTTCTCAGTAGGAATACCTACCTACCTACTAACAAGTGAGAAGTATTAGCTGTGTAGTGTGGTTTGTATGCGAATATAAGAATTCAGGTTGACTTTGGGATCGAGTGGCCCAACCCCACCACAGCATGCATGTCGGTATCCAAGGCACCTGCTAGCTGGACTCACTCCCACCCCTCTCACAACACAAAAGTTAAGTGCCACTCAAAACTCAGTATAAGATCCAATTCGCTCAAGTAAGGGACCGTTTTTCTCTGAGATCGTGTATATGCATACCTAACTAGGCACTTACTTGTATATACATATCTCTCACCCTCACTCACCCTCACTCCCACTCCTACGATCCCATTGTTCTGTCTCATTTTGAACCGAATGAAATGTAACAACAGGACAAAATGAACTATAGTTCAAATCGTGCCTAGACCAGTTCAGTGTTACTAGTATACTTCAAATACAACAATGTCATGCTCGTCCATATAATCGAAGCTACCAGCTAGTCTATTTATTATAAACAACTTCGAAAAGAAAGAACGTATACCTACTCGTCAGGTAATTGTGAAAAGAACATGTTGGTAACCTTAGCTTTTAGTTTCCCTTTGAATCAATATCTCATGTAGCAATTCATCCTCTTCGTCGTTAAGTAGAATACCATAAACTCGTAATCCTTCGTCTGATCATAAAACCCCCATTTACTTATAAATCCATCGATGTTTACGTATATAACCCGAGTACATCCTCTATAGATCTACATCTGTCTCTTCTCCCCAAACCCCTTTTGAAAGGGACACCCCTCCATATTCCTAGCCCTCAAAAACTCCATCGTAGCAACCATATCCTCCTTCCCCTTCCCCTCCTGCGGCTTCGGCCCAATCGTCATCAAATCATACCCCTGCGGATAAAACCTGTCTCCACCGGACCCAGCTAACCTCCCACCCATCATTTTAACAAATAAAGCACCCGGACCCCATGTTGACCAGAAATCCTTCCTGACGTACCATGGTTGTAGACTTGTGCGGAAGAAGTTGTAGAGTCCGGTTTGCGGGTTTGGGGTTGAGTGGAGGGCCTTTACGGCGAGGAAGTGGGGACGGGGGAGGGAGAGATGGCGGAGTAAAAGCTTGCGGATGGTTTTGGAGATTGAGATTATGATGCGGAGGAGGATGCCTGGTTTCTCGAGGCTTTATGAAGCAAAAGTCTTTCGTAAGTACACGGTATAATATAATAATCATATCATATTCGTGTAAGTGTGAGAGTATAAACATACCCCAGAGTAGCTCTCATGACCTCATCCAGCTCTCCCGCCACCATCTTTCTTAGTAGAGTCGTAAAAACCCGTGGCAGCGCCGAAACCGCAGAGTCAACATAAACTCTCACATACTGATCATTCGTAGCCGTGAACCTCGCAACTCTTGCTTCATATCCAACCGTCCACTCCCTCAACTCTGCTGCAAAATGCGCTCCATCCTTCCAACCCACACCTTCTTTACCTAAGGAAGGAGAAGAATTGGAAGAGGAAGAAGAAGACAAGGAACCCCACGGAATCCCCAAATCCTCACCAAGCGCCCAATGAAACACCCCAACCGCACATCTCTCAACCTCACTCAACCCCCTCCACTCCTCACCCTCTACAATCCTAAACGCCTCCACAACTCCAGAACCAAGCGTGTGTAACATATCATCATCAAGTATCTTCCCGGCCTTACGATACCTTGCATGGAGATAATTCATCCGAGACACAGCTTTAAGATACCGTTCTGAATCCCTGGAGTTATGGTGGACCTCACGAAGAAGGATTTCGGTGTCGACGGCGCGTTTACCGGCGTTGCGTCTGGTGTTTTGGCCCGTGACGGCGAAGAGTTTGGACATGGTTGGGATGCCGCCGGCCTGTGTATAATAAGTATTATATCCTTTTTGTAACCATCTTATGCTTCATAGATGCGAAGGGTTTGATGTAGAAAAGAAGGAGAAGAGAAGCATACTTTCAACAATGACACCGTCCTCGCTTTCTGAAAGGCATAAGGAAACTCAAGCTCCTGGAGCACAGTCATAATCTCATGTGCTTCTTCAACCGTCATATCAGCCAATGGCTTCCCCTTCCTATTATACTTCGCAACGACTTCATCTCTGCGTCGATACCGGAAGAATCGCACGATAAGCAGGTATGCTACGAACGCAATCCCACAAGTAAAATAATAGGTCGGCAGCATTGCATTCTTCGTCTCAAAAAAACCCCCAATTATTAGCAAAACGAAAGCAAAAAACAGAGAAAATGCAAAACAAAAGATTGTCTTAATCTCCACAATCACTTTTATATATCATTTCTTCCCGTTTTACACTACGGAGTTATATTCGCATTTTTGGGTTTCTATATACACGTTGGACCTTTTTCGATGCCAACAACAGACTGGCATAGAAATTTGTTGAATCGCTATCCACGGCCCAGCCGCCTATTTGCCCGAACCCCGACTCGACCCAAATCTAACTCGAATTGATCAACTCTGGTATCGAAAAACCTACCCTGGTCGACTTCATGTGACGCCGAGTGCTCCCCCCCCCCACTACTGATATATGGTGTAATACCTGGGGAAGGTGGGGCTATAGTTGATAGGCAAGAAGTCTTGGGTCGGTCGATTGGACAATTTTGGTTGGGAAAATGCAGTGTTAATTCAGGCTATATCATATACTGCATGTTCTAAGTGGTGCCGCTGGGCGTATGCATGGTTATGTTATTTTACTTTCACTTTCATATCATAATCAGGGCGGTCTTTGTCATATGAGATGGTGTCGATAATAATAGCCTTGCTATGCAATCCACTCCTAGACGGATATATATCCAATACTACTAATGTTAAATCAAGAAGAAAGAGACGAAAAAATATTGCAATGCTGGTAAACAAGTCCAATTAGGAGTATTTCCTACGGATTTTCGTACTTGATAATGCATTTATGTTATTCCCAGACCAACTGTAGTTTCATAAATCCATACCGAGTAACAGACATCAGACCAATGCCTCTACAACACATTTATCCTATTAAAAAATACAACAAAGAGGGCATATATCGACAGAACTCGAGACTTGAATACATATTTTTGTAGATGAGATCTTTTGAGGCCATTGGTTACTCTACCAATTGTTGGAGGGTAAAGCGAAGTCTGTTGATTCGAAAAGTAAAGATCCCTCTCATACGCACGTTATCTCGATTTTCGTATTCTTCTAGAGTTTCCAGGCCCACGAGGGCGGCCGGGTAGCCTCCTCGTACTGCCATGCCTAGGAAGAAACGTGAAAATGATATTCCATGTCTAGGCTATAGGCTTCTGATAAACATTTTTTATGTATGGTTTTCTAGCTTTTGGACTAATATCATTAAAAACATACATTGAAACGTATCGGCATTAGAAAAGAAACATGAGACTCCCAGTGACGGGAAGATACCTGTTCATAGGCCTCGTCGGCCAGCTTGCAATTGTTCACCCCGTGTAAGTTATATATCGATATCCTTGATACAAGCCATTGCCGTGGTTGTAAAGGCCCTACCACACACACACACACACATATATATATATACGTACTAGAAGCTAACGCATCTATTTAAATAGATATGGAATAGCAAACGTCCCCAAAGACGTCTACGACAAACTCGTCGAGCAGCAGGGTACAAAATCCGCGTTTACGGATTTAGGAACCGCGCTTGGAGAGCTTGTGACGGGTGTGCTGAGCAAGTAAGCCCCCCAATATATATACACCCATAATATACCGCTATATACAGTCCAGGGCAGCTTACAGAAGTAATATTTGTTAAAAAAGCACCGGCACCGGCGGTCAAACCCTCCCCACGATCGTAGACCGCTTCACCACAAAGCTAAAAATCGCCGCCACAACCCTCTCCCAAGCCAACCCTTCAACCCTTTCCCAATACGGCTTCACCGACCCAACCCGAGCCAAAGCCGCCGCATCAGCATTAATGTCCTACAGCGGCTACATAGCCGAACTCCCGCACACACCCGTCCTACCAGACTTCTCAAACCAACTAGTTCCTATTCCCCAAGACTTCTGGAATCCAGATGATCCCGCTCCAGAAATGTATTCTGATACCAAACCGGCGGAGATATTCCCCTTACTTGAGAAGTTTGCGAGGTATGTGGATAACCAGGGGGTGGAGCTTACGAATTATAGAAGTTTGATACAGTGGTTGTTCGCGGCGAGGTATAATCCTGCACAACAGACTGAGGATTTAAACATGGAGTTTTTTGATCAGTTTATGGACCGGATGAGGGCTTTGAGTAGTAATGTTCAGGATGTGCTGCAGCAGTATGTAAATATTTGGTTTGAGATCAATGGACAGTATACTTTTGGGGGAGGACTGGATGTGGATTTTTATAATGATCAGAGGGAGTTGCAGGCGTATCTTGAGACGAGGGCGGCGGAGTTGAAGGAGGTTATGGCGGCTTTGTGGGAGTGTCATGGGTTTATTGGGATGGTGAGGATTTATGAGCCTTATGTGGAGCCGCCGAAGAGGGAGAAGAAGAAGGGGAAGGGGAAGAAGGATCCTGCTGGGACGTGGTAGTGACACATTTATAATAGCAATTGACTGGATGTGTATAATACGGTATACTGTATTAGGTACCCTAGCATATACTACAAGACTAGGAGTTTATATGGTATCTACCTACCTAGTAGTTAGGCAGATAAATAGCCTACGAACTAGTACCAGTACTCAACTTCTGCACCATCCTCTCCACCCACCTCACAAACTGATCCTCCGCAGCATCAGCACACTCCTTCAACCTCTCATTCGTCAAATCCGCTCTACAGGCAAACCCATGATTCCCACCTTCATAAAATACAAACTCGCTCCCTCCCGCCCTTCCACCCTTAGCCTCATGCTTCTCCAGTCCTTCCTTCATCTTCTTTGAAAACTCAACGGTATTTAAAAAGTCCTCTGTACCCATCGCAACACTTATGGGAGTTTGTAACGCTTCGATATCCTGTGGGACGTCTACCCCCGATGGATGTCCTGTATATGCAAAGTCGATAAGGTACTCACCGCTATCAACGTCCTTCCCCGCACCTAACGTAAAAGCGTGTTTCCCACCCCAGCAAAACCCAGCAACACCAACTAACTTCCCATTCCCTTCATTCTTTCTAAGCGCGGTAAAGAATTTATAAACCCGTTTATAACTCTTCCGAAACCCGTTTGTTAGATTAAACGGGATCAAGGCGTAGAGGACCCAGAATAAATAGTAGGGTTTTAGGAGGAGTTGTTTGGGGGTTGACCAGTTGCCGAGGATGTCGTCCATTGGGAGGTCGGCTACCCAGAGCGGGAGGGGGCGGCCGTCCATGAAATCGGGAATGTAGACGGTGCAACCTGTGCGCGCGGCATAGCGGTCGGCGGTCAGGCGTAGGTTAGGGGAGGCCCAGCCTAGCCCGTCGGGGATTAGGACTAGGATTGCGGGTGAGGTTTCTGAGGGGCTGGTTGGGTGCGAGACATATGTATCTGTTTTGTTTTTATATTTAAATTTGTGGTTAGTACTTTATATAAAAGTATAGTTACGGGAATTATGTATAATTATAGTGGGTATAAGCTACTTCTGAAAGTAGCTGCGGGGTAGAGAGAGTTACGTACCGAAGCCATGGATTTTAGTGATATGACCCTTCGTTTCTCCCTCGTGGATAGTGCCTTTGAAGCAGTCCCTGCACATTCCCGCCATGGTTGATTGATTTATATATCCGAATTTGCGAGTATCAAACTATCTAGTAAATATAACAAACGTAGGATTTTGGAGAGAGATTCTCGCTGTGAATTCGGGAAAACAGAAATGGGCACCCTTTTGACTATCGCTCACTATCTCTAGATTCTGAAACCAGCCGCAGACTCGAACCCAAAAAGGTCCTTCTTATGTAATGGTCGCAAACAAAGACTTGGCGATGGTATCGATACAGCGTTATCAGTGCTAATGCCATCGTGAGGCTGAAATAGACTTCAGCTTGCGCTTGGCCTAGTGCGGCAGGCGTGCGCGTGTTGTCGACGTATATTAACACATTTATGTAAAGTCTAGTCCCTGCCAGTCCCTGCGTGCATCTTTGCATGTGGTATCACAAGCCAAGCACCAGGGACCTTTCGCAATTACTTGGATTAATCTTGGTACATACCTAACTTCTAAACGCTGTTCTAGGAACGGTTAATATTCTGGAACAGAAGGATCCGTATGGACGTTTTATAGACTATTTTGCCGGCCTGACCAAAACTCACAATTGGTTCGCGGTATCAGTCTCGTAACATTAAGTGCATTTATATATATAGATACCATATGTACCGCTGATGCTTGCAAAGTTTGGTATTATGATATTACCCGTCTTCCTGCATACGCGACATGCTGGTTTTATCCTCCTCGTGCCATCGTACCCTAACATTCAGGTTGATAACAAACAGTATATCTACTAAGAAACTTTTAGAACCAGCCTACCTTCTCTTTTAGTTAGTTGGTCTAACGTCACTTCTTCGAACCCTTCTTTCACACGGCGTACACCAGCCCCCAGGCTTCTGATCTCTAGCTTAATAATTGGAAGTACCAGTTTTTCAAGTTGGTGAGGTAGTGTAATACATACATAGTCTGGCTCAGGAGACTATAGTACTAGCCGGCCACGAGTGTATACATTTAAATATTTATACAAACAAGGATAGAAAGTTTTGGGGCGGTGTACAGGCCATTTGGAAACACGAGATGGGTGTGTGTTCAGTTGGATGCATTTTGGGTTTTCGCGAAAGTTTTTTTGCAGATTGTCAATCGGGATGTTAGTGTATTGATTGGAAGGTTTGTGATCGAATATAATACACATATACTGCTTTTGTGATATATAAAACGCTTTCTCTGTCTTAGCCACTCTACGGGGGGCTTGTTCAGATGCTACTGAAGTGGGAGGGGGGGGCGTAAATGAAGAAAGGAAGCAGTGATTGGTTTGGCTTGGGGGATACCTACCTACTTAGTTTCCACCAATCTTTTCTCTCGGTTTTATATATTCATTATTTCTGTTTTTTTTTTTTTTTGACGGTTTATATACGGGTTTGTAGTAGTCGACAAGCCTGCGCGCGCATCCGTCAGGTCTAGGGGTTATCAATGTATTCTCAATAATTAAACCAAAAGCTTATCTGTGATGTACGTTATATCTGGTATTGTCTGTGCGCTCCGGGGTATTATCCTTCTGGGAATACGCCCTCCTAAGTACCTAGGTAATTCTTGTGGTGTAAGGTGTTTTTAATGCTGACGACGCCCTCCATTCTTTGTCCTCGAGTACCCCTGCTGATATCAATCATCACTCCAATCCTGTACCCGTAACCAAAGTATTTTTTGTGAAAAACAAAAAATATATATACAAAAGTATGATAAGTATCTAGTCTCGGTCCCAGACGCTGTTGACCACATAAGTATCCAAAAAAAAAGAGACAAAAAAAAAGAGAAATTGGATTTAGTGATCAGAAAACCAGCGGGTTTTGCGCTAGCTGGGAATCGAACCCAGGGCCCATCGATGGCAACGATGGATTTTACCACTAAACCACTAGCGCTTGATATCGACCCGGCGATTATTTGTAAAATATAAAGCTACTAGCCAACCGTTCATCAAATTTGCTACCGTTATACCGTCATGAATACCTCAGGAATGGTAGATACTTGATTTTCGACTATCTTCACAAATTTAAGCGTTGGATTTGCCGTGTTGTGTTTATAAACTGTAGAAAATTTCATCCTAAAAGCTCATCACAAAGACCATCTCTTACGCGCGTTGTACTATATACCATCTCAGGGCATAGTTATGGCCGCTAACAGCTGGTAGATGGCCTCTATAGAAGTAGCTATTGAGTACTACTATCTATCTAGGCCTGGGCATTAGCTGGCATATATACGTATCCTACCGACATCGAACAGATCAAACCGCAACGCCCACCTCGTAGCTGGGCTGGTCGAAGTAGAAGGCATATAGCAATATGATGTCAATTGTTTGGGTGCTTCTTATACACAACCCGAGTATATCTCTAGCATATTCTTACCTCTTTATGCCCTCCAACTGTGGCTGTATTTTCTGTATTTTACTCTTTGCGATTAATTGTCGAAAGATATATCCCGTACCCAAAATCATACTCAAAGCAACACAAGGTCTAGGGACTGGACTCGAGATCGGATACGGGTCAAATTTAGTTTATATCATCATTATGTGCATTCTCCGTATATAATATGTATACACCCAGGTTTCACGGCCGCCCGAGCTCGAGGCTATACATCCCCAAGGTTTGTTTCTCTACTGAAAGCAGAGTTCCTTAGCTTCGCGTATGTCGTGCACCCCGAGAACTATCGATATCGATACGGCAGCGGTACACCTGCACAAAGCTTGTGAAAACCTGGATGTAGATATCGGTATCGAGGGTTGACCTTCGGGTCGCACTCGTACGCACTAAAGAGCTACGTTTTTTTTTAATCAAAAATTTTTTTTTATTGTTTTAGCCTACTAAATAAGCTTTTCTTTCCTTCTCTGTGCCGAAAATCTTGATTTTTTAACCCACAGATCTCGATATATCTGAATTCTAGAATTCTATGGCTTTGTTTCTCTTTCTTCCTTCCGAGCTTAAGCGATTGTCAATATATTATACTCTTAGCGGCATGCAGTTGCATATGACAATGCTGGCCCAATATGCAATGATTATCGGCCGAATTCGAGTCTCCTCAGATTCTCTATGGCGCGCGCAAGACAACCTCACAGAACAAAATCGTAGCAAACGTACGTTTGTATCATGGGGCTATTAATCCGCTGCCTGCAATCGATATCATGCCATGCCTCGCGATTCCTCCGAGGACCGAGGGGAACGCTTTCACATGTCAAACATGTCGACAAGGGACCTTTTGACCGCTCCAACCAATCAAAGGGCAGTCAATGAAAAGCAAACGCCCCCCCAAAGCTCCGAAAGTGTGGGGAAATGCCGCGCCGTTGCTGACCGGGGTTTTTTGGGGGGTGGTTTTTCCTTCAGGGCTTTTTTTGTTTCCCTCTTTCCTTTGGTTCCAAGCCTAAGGCCATCCCATCCCTGGCTTAGTTAGCCTGCATTCCCATAACTGATGATGATGTAGTTTCTAGCTGCTTGTTAGGTCGGTCGGACCCGCATGTGACCCCATCGAAACCTTTTTTTTCGCATGCGAAAGCAAAAGAGTGTGAGATCATTTCGGTCGAACCGCGCGACCAAAACCAACCTGGTTTTTTCGCATATGCTCTTGGGTACCTTGGGCGCTCGCGGTTTGTCCTAACTGATCCCCTTGTTTTTCCTTCCCCCATATCATTCATGCCCGCAAGTCGATAGGTACCTACCTACTTACATACTAACTAAGCACCAGCGAGGACCTGCCGGTTTGTATCCCCACAGTTTCACATGCTTGTGATAACGGAATCTTATAGCTCCTGTTTATAACCCCGGAGTCTCTTTTTTCTCTTCTCTTTCTTCTTGTTCTTCTTCTCGATCTACTCTGCTCTGCTCTACTTTACCAACATTCCACGGCATAAAAAAAAACAAGCTCATTCGAAACAGAAGAAAAAAGGGCAGATTCTTGAACGTTTCCGGAGCGTCAGAAGGCCTTTGTTGGTTCCCGCCCCGTTCAGCTAGTTTTCTTATATATTTATACCTTATTCTACCATCCATAGAACCTCTTTCCTATCCTTCTTTTTTTCTTCTCATCTCATCTCCAGAATCGCCATAAAACATCTTCCTCTTTTTTTTTGTCGTTACGAAGTTATAATAAATAATAATACCCGTCACAATGGCAAAAGTATTCTCGTTAGACGACGTCAAGGCGCACAACAAGCCTGATGATTTATACATCGTAGTCCACGGCGACGTCTACGATCTTACCACCTTTAAGAACGAGCATCCCGGTGGGAAGAAGAGTATGTTTTTTCCCCCAAAATCCCTCCCTTTCTCCCTCAATTCACATCTTCTGCTTCTTTTTTTCTTCTTCTTTTTTGTTGGTCATTTTTGTTTGGCGTGTATATCGCCGAGATTTCGCATATTCGCGGGTCTCGGTTTTTTGTTTCTTGGGAGAGGGTTACAATTAGTCGGCACGCGAGTGGCTGGAATATCTAGGAGCTGGAGCTCCCTCTCCCTCAGTCCTCCCCAAGATTCGAATTCGCGTTAAAAAAGGAAACGCCTTTTCTTTCGGGGTTGGTGGGGATGGGATGCCCAATCTTGGGAGTGGTTGCTTGCTTGCGGGTGGGCCGTTTTCCTTGATTCAGCTTCCCCACAATGCGTTACCGAACAACCTCGGCAGGAAAATCAATCATGATGACAGACCTGTCGTGATATCAGCGTCACACATGCAAATACACATATAAAAAAAAAGGCATATGCATATGATAACATGGGCTAACGGTTGAAAAAAATTGTAAAACAGTCCTGGAGCGTGTAGCCGGTAAAGACGCAACCGTCCAGTTCCAGAAGTACCACAAGGACTCCGTTCTAGATAAATACAAGCCCAAGTTCTGCGTCGGATCCGTCGAGGGTAAAGCACCTGCCGCCGCACCAGTCAAGAAGGAAGAGCCAAAGCCAGTTGTCGCTGCTGCTCCTACTCCTGCTCCTAAACCCTCCGCCTCCGCTTCCACATCTTCTTCCGAACCAGCCGTTACCGTCATGGATACCTTCGGCGATCTCATCCCATACGGTGACCCGGGCTGGTACCAATCCTACCACTCCCCATACTACAAGGCCAGCCACGCGGCTCTACGCGCCGAGGTTCGTGAGTGGATCACAAACGACATTGAGCCGTACGTCACAGAATGGGATGAAGCCCGCCATGTCCCGGATTCCGTCTTCAAGACCATGGGAGAGCGCGGATACCTCGCCGGTCTTCTCGGTGTGAAATACCCAGTAGAATACACCGACCGTAGGGTCGCCTCCGTCCCCGCCGAGGAATGGGATCATTTCCACGAACTCATTCTTACCGATGAGCTCTCCCGTACCGGATCCGGTGGGTTCGTGTGGTCCCAGATCGGAGGTTATGGAATCGGTCTCCCACCGGTTATCAGGTTTGGAAAGGACGAGGTTAAGAAGAGGATCTTGCCGGGTCTTTTGAATGGTGATAAGAGGATCTGTTTGGCGATTACTGAGCCTGATGCTGGTAGTGATGTTGCCAACTTGACCTGCGAGGCTAAGCTTACGCCTGATGGGAAGCATTATATCGTTAACGGTGAGAAGAAGTGGATCACCAACGGTATCTGGGCGGATTACTTCACCACCGCTGTTCGAACCGGTGGGCCGGGTATGGGTGGTGTTTCTGTCCTTCTTATCGAGAAGACACATCCTGGTGTTAGCGTCAGGAAGATGGATTGCCAGGGTGTGTGGAGCTCTGGAACCACTTACATCACATTTGAGGATGTTAAGGTCCCCGTTGAGAATTTGATCGGAAAGGAGAATCAGGGATTCAAGGTTATCATGACGAACTTCAACCATGAGAGGTTGGGAATTGTCATTCAGTGCAATCGATTCAGCAGGGTGCTGTACGAGGAGAGCATGAAGTATGCTCACAAGAGAAAGACCTTCGGCAAGAATCTTGTCGAACATCCCGTATGTCACAAACCCCCCCCCCCCCCCCCCCCCCCCCCTTTATCCCAGTATAGCCACCTATGAATAAGAGCCGGTGCGAACTTTAAGAAAAAAAAACTAACCGTCATAAAATCCATAGGTGATCCGTATGAAACTCGCCCAAATGGCCCGCCAAATCGAGGCGTGTCACAATTGGCTGGAAAACACCGTCTACCAATGTGAGAAGATGGGAACAACAGAGTCCATGTTGAGACTTGGCGGTGCCATCGCCGGTTTGAAGGCTCAGGCTACAACTACCTTTGAATTCTGTGCCAGGGAGGCTGCTCAGATCTTCGGTGGATTGGCGTATACTCGAGGTGGACAGGGTGCTAAGGTCGAGAGGCTGTACAGAGATGTTAAGGCTTATATGATCCCCGGTGGCAGTCTGGAGATTATGGAAGATCTTAGCATCAGGCAGGCTTTGAAGGTGCACCAGGCTATTGGGATGAAGTTGTAAGCAAGTCAGTGAAGGTGCAATGGGAATGTTGAGAGGAGAGGAGAGGAGGAGGAGGAGGAGGAGAGGACGAGTGGTAATGTCTATACCTATGCATGACATAACACATACACACTTTAGTATATACCCACCGCGGGGACTTTGATACCGGGGCAGTAGTCAGCTCTTGTTTTTTTTCTGATAACGCTTTAGACTATTCCTCATTCCCGCCTTGTTTTTTTTTTTTTTTACCTGTTTCTGGGATTTTTCTTTATGTGTATAACTAGGCTGTCAATACCAATTTCTAACCCTTTTTCTTGGGCAAATCAATGGCTTCGTTCATTCATCCATTTATTTTGTGATGAGTAGGTTTATCATTATAGATTACTACTTTGACTTTAATGTTCCGTTATTATCGTTTACAGTCTGTAAAGTACATACATGCGTGATGAGATATTGATATTACATTATTCTCACCGTAGTCGACTCCTGTGTGTATGTTTATGATGATGCTAGGACCAGCCCATCCCACCAATGATACTGTATATGTATACCTCCCCAAATGCCCAGATTCCCAATATACCAATGAAAAACTCCCGCTCCCATAAGAGAAATATGTATAAAATTAAAAAAAAAAAGGATAAGGTATGTGGTCATTCAGACGGATACCACTCCACTCTTCTCATCAATCCAGCCAGCAACAGTATCCCTCAACTTCACCATCCAATCCTCCTCCTGCATCCAAAAATGCCCAGCCTCGTCTATCTCCACACCTCTAAACTTCCCACCAGACCGCTCCACCTTCCCTTTCGTCCAGTTCCTATACTTCCCAATCCCTGTGAACATATCATCTGTTCCATAAACCGCGAATACATCCCTCTCATCCTCAGTATCGTCCTCAGTGCTCTCCTCTGCTTCCTTCTCCTCCTCTTTCTTAGTTTTTGTAGGAAACCAGGACATCGGATTCGGAAGGTTTAGGAACATGGAAACAGGCGGTAACAGCGGCGATACCAGTAGCCATGAAGTTTCGGTTTCCAACTGAACGTTGTAGTTGACTTTTTCATCTACTTTTGTTCCGCTTTCAACATTTCTAGAGGTCTCCCCTCCTTCTTCCTCGCCATTATTATTATCGTCATCATCGTCGTTATTAGCCCACACGCTCCTACCCAAAGCCGCACCTCTGGCCATTGCAAAACTTCGACGTTTTTCGGTACTAGCCCATTCGTATGCCGTCCGTGTGGCGTACGCTAGGATATCCTTATCGACTGTTTTTAGAACGTGGGAGGCGGAAGGAGTGCGTGATGCTATCAGGGAGCCGTAGGAGTATCCGGCTAAGAGGACTTTGATCGGTTGTTTTGCCAGTATTGAAGGTGTTGGCGGAGTCGCGGCGATAGTTTCCGATGCTGCTGCTGTAGGTGTAGCGGTGGTGGTAGCGACCATGAAAGCATGCGGATCGATACACTCCACATACTTCACCAAAAAAGCGGTAACGGTAGCATACTCCTCCCTCTCCCTATCCCCGGTCCATGACGTCTTGCCCTTCGAGTTTCCGGCACCGCAGAAGTTGAAGGTTGCGACTACATATCCCTTTCGAGTTAATAGAGCGACGAGGGAGAGTACTACGGGATCATCCCATGTCCCGCCGAGAGCGGCGTAAGGGTGTGCGACCACGGCGGCCTTTCGAGGCGTGTGGGGCGTTAAACCGTAGTTTTGGGGGAATTCGGTCGGGTGGTAGACTCGTGCTTCGATTGTGTGGTTGTGGTGGGAAGGGGTGGGGATTATGAGGGTTAGGATTGGGGATGATGGAGATCCGGTGCTTCCGCTGCTGCTGGCGCTGCTGGTTGATGAGAGTGAATCGCGGTTTGCGTGTGTGTTATTTTTCTGATGGGTGTGTTTTGAAGCTTTACGGGATGGAGAGGGTGATGATGATGCGTCTGATTTGTCTTTGTCTTTGTCTTTGTCTTTGTTGGAGTCCTTTGAGGACTTGTGTCTTAGGTGGGGGAGGTGGAAGTGGTGGTGGTGATGGTGATTGTTGTTGTGGCGGTGAGAATGGATGCGGGCGTGGAAAGCCGCCAGTTTCGTGCGCAAAGTCATGGCTTCTTTTTTCTTTTCTTTTCTTTTCTTTTCTGATTGATCGATTAAGTGATTAGATGATTACGAATAGACGGCGGGATCAGGAGGACAGCAGCGAGGTCGAAGGAGGGCATTGGAGATGCTTTTTATTATTAGTCATGAAGAGAGGAAGAAGCTTTCTCTTTATTATTTTTTTCTCTTTCGTGGGAATGAATGAATGGATGGAGCGGATGGGTGGGATTCCGGAGAGAGGGAGAGAGAGAGATCGTGGCGGTGAGTGACAACGTTAGTCGGTTACGTACTTCTTACTTTACTTTTAGGTACTTTTACTTTCTTTCTTTCTTTCTTTCTGACAGTGCGAGGAGGAGGTTTTTTGGTGTGGTTGGTTTGGTTTGGTTTGGTTTCATGGGTTGATTACCGCATCGGGATATAAAAATAAATAAAATAAGAATAAGAATAAGAATTAGGTTGTTTAGGAAATACCGGATTAGGAAGGAACAGGGACAGGGGACTGCTGCATTGGGTAATCAACGGCTAACTCGGAAAGCCTGCTGCTTGAGAGCCCCTCCTACATAACATGCGCATAGATCTCCGGCCTCCCCGCCCCCAAGCACCAGATCTGATCTGACCCAGGCCTTCTTTTCCACTCATGCCTTGCTGCACAACATTTTGTCGCAATCGATAACTGTAATTGTACTTCCTTAGTACTTACCGGTTACAGAAAATAAAAGAAAAAAAATTTTAGTAGGAAGAGAATTAATTGTTTCTTTTTTAGAGAACAAAAAAAAAAAAAAGAGCCTCATTACTTAGCATCCATCCCATGGCCAATGCATCATCCATCCCATGTTCGAATTCCAGAAAATTTGCCCACCCTTCCCTCCTTCCTTCCTAGGATTCCTCCCTTCTTTGTTGGTTTTTCCCATATCGATATCCTGGCTTCCCTTTAGCCTTCCCGTAGCGCCTATTCTAACGACATGTCGACATGACATTTGCCACAGAATTAAAACAAAAAAAACAGACCGACAGTACAATAATCATTAAGAAAAAGGCCATGCAAAAACTAAAAAAGAAAAGAAAGAAAAAACAAAAAAAAAACGATTAAACGGTAAAATGCAAATGCTAGCTAGCTGCATGCAATAGGCGGTTGTGACATATAGACCGTATCACAAAAAAAACCCACCCAATGCAATTCCCGCGAATGACGTCTGCAAATGCCAAAAGCTGGTTGCGCTGCATGCACCGCCGACTCCCCTCCCCTCTCTCCTACATACTCCATAGTAGTAGGGTATCCCTTCACCATGCTATAACTCAACTTAAAAAAAAAAACCCCCAACCAACCAGCAAAAAATGCACTACAACAAACACTTCCTCACCACTATATTATACCCCGTGGTATCAAACCACTGCCCTCTCGTCGTTTCCTGTCCGTTATAGACGGTCACGCAGTCGTCTGCAATCTCCTTCGCAGCACGACCGACGCGGGGACATGTGATATCTACTTTGGTCGTTCTCTGTAGTAAAAATTAGCTATACCTATACCTCATAAAGATAAAGCCGGAAATGGATAAGAGTTGAAGGAGGACGGACGGCGTGTTCGAGAAGGGTATAGAGCGTTTAATTATTTTTTTAGGGGTTCGGAGGGGTGACTTACATCATTACACAGATCGACCGCGGAGTCGTTGTTGCAGCCTGTTCTTGCGCATGTTCCCGCTTCGGCTCCACACCTGTTATTTTTTTTAAAGTTAGCGATCTGCGATTTTAGTGGTATGCTAGTACATTGACCCAAGTATTGAATTATATATAACGAAATAATATAATATAGATATAAATATACATGTGTGTGTGTGTGTGGATGGATTTTTAATTCCTTTTTTATATGCAAGGGGGAGGAGGGGAGGAGAAATAGGTCTTACATTGTATTCTCGCCAAGTGCGATAAGGTAATCGCCTTGTCCGTATGCGCCAGCACGACTGGTGTTCCACCCGACGACGAGCCAGCAGGTTGGACGGCCTTGGAAGTAGCGTTTTACTTTGCTTGGCTATATATTTTTTATTTTTTATGTTAGTTGGGTCACAAATGAGAGAGGTATAGGTAGCGTATATAGAAACAGCAAAGGAGGGGGGGTTATTAGGTGCCGGTTGTGGAATACTACATACGTTCTCAGATGTTGTAGGTGTGGGTTTCGTCGGGTCCCATTCCGGATATAGTTCTTGAATCTTTGGGATAATTTCCTATATCACCAAAAAAATACCAACAATCAGAATGTTAGAAGTCATCCCCACGTTAATGCATTTCGGCGATCCCAAGTATAGTATCCAACTTTTGAATGTAATTATAGGGTATTATAGAAGTGTTTTTTTTTTGTTTTTTATATATAGACCAAATACTACGCACAAAAAGACTAGGGAAAGAGAGAGAGAGAGAGGTGTCATACATCAAGCGGTCCCGTGAAATTAAAGACTGGTCCACCAGGAGTGATAAATCCGTGAATGTTCATTGGCTTAACGATCCCACTCTTAGCCGCATCACTAGTCAGGTCGATACCGTCGATCGTCTCAGCATAAAGCGCTGGAGCCGTGAGGGCCAGATTGGTGATCAACCCGACCAAGAGAATGATACTTTTTGTCCACATTTTCGCGGATAGTTTTTAGTATTAAAGTAAATAAAAAAAAGGTGGGTTTGTCTTTCGAATCTCGAATCTTGGGGAATCCCAGAAAACTCAGGGGTGGTTTCCTTCAGGGTCCTTATAACAAAAAACCAACAATGGTCCAGTAAGAATATGGCACACCCAACAAACTTGCACGCGGGAAATCGATCCTCGACTTTTCGTTGGAAGAAAAAAAAAAACAAGAGACGAGAACAAGAGGAGAGAGGCCACCGACCGACCGAGCCGGAAAAGGGCAAGATAGGCGTTCTTTATATACCCCACAAAAGTTCAACCAACTTGTTTTATTAATATTTTTTTGTTACCTCTAAAAAAAAAAAAAAAAAGGCCCTTGGGAGCTGGCGGCCTTTTTTCCAAGGAAAAAGGTGTTATACATGTACATGCATCTTGGAATCTTGTACGAATTGTGGAGTTCCTTGCAGACGCCACAAAAGAAAACCACACCTTACCTGTACACCACCTTTTTCTTCCTCTCCACCCCCCCCCCCAGGCAGGTTTTTTTGGGTTTTTGTGACAGGAGACGAGAGTTTTCTAATTCTAGACGCGCTTTACGCCTTCTCCGTGGTAGGACAAGGGGGGGGGTGGTTGAAAAAAGCTAATGCATATACCAGGGAGGGGCAATCGGGAATCCCATTTTCCTTGGTGTATGGTAACATGCGAAAAACTTCGCAAGGATATTAAAGCCGATGGGGGGATGGTTTGTGTGTGTCTTTTCCTGTGCCTGACTGAGGCCGTGGATTAAAGGGGGGGCGTTGTTCTCGTGGGGTCGGGGACCCGCTTATGGGTTCCGTCTGCGTCCGGTAAGAATGAAACGTGCGGTTAATGTGCTCAAGTCATTTTTTTCTCTCTCTTTCGTTCTGTTGTCCATCCTTCCTTTTCCTCTTCTAAAACTCGGTAGGCATTTTCGGGAGCTTTCAATTATTTGAATACCCGTCAGGATCTACTGGGATTTACATTTTTTTCTGGGTTTTTGACAGCTTAGCCCTTCACTTTCGGGATTCCCGCTTTTATTTCCTTTTGAAACATGGACATACATACATGTCCATGTCCATGTCCATGCAACCCTTGTTCGATCTGGCATGGGGTAAATAACTTAGATTGCGTTGGCAAACGTGGTATTTTTTTGTTGATTGATTTTGATGGTTACGCAATTCGGCAATAATTCCTGGTGCAGAACTTCATTCGGAAAAGCAGGATGGACGGATTTGGCCAATGTGGCTATATTAGGAACGCTCATTAACTAAAATCAATTGGACTTTTCTTAAAAATTCTAAATCTAAATCTAAATCTAAATCCTATCGGTGCGATAAGGAAAAAAACCCAAGCTAACTATGTAGAGTCGCTCGCTCCGTCTACCGTCTGCCTAACCAAGCTAGCTAGAACACCAAATTTCAACGCCATCGATATATTAAATCACTAATACTATAACCACAAGTGCACCAGGAGACCAGTTAATAAACGTAAGGCGTAAGCGAACCGAACTTCAAATATTCCCATTTACTGGCTGGACAAGACCGCCACCTTCCACCCCGCCCTCCCCAGCATATGTACATGTTGCATTGTTTATATGGAGATTGTGGGACGGCTGGCTGCCTTGTTTCTGAGACGCTCGGAAGAGCTCGTAAAAAAAAAGACCTGGGTAAGCTAATAGCCTATTGCTGTGCCACAAAACCCGGGTTCGCCGTCTGGCTAAGGTTTTTATAGCGCTAAACAAAAAAAAAGACGAAAAAACCCCCCCTCCCCAAAATGCAAATCCATCCAATGTAATGCCAGTATGGTATTCCAATTCATTGGCCTCGGTCCGAAAGTCAAAAAACTGGTCTGTGTGTGTGTGTGTGTGTGTGTGTGTGTGTGGGAGGCGTTTATATGCCGAGTACGAAAGTGTTCCAATTACGTATTAGTCCTGAACTAACCCCTTCCCCTCCCCTGTGGCATGCAGATCCAAGGTAACACTGCATGCATCTATGCTTTTTTATGTATAGCCAAACTAGCTAGTCTTGAAAGAAAAAAAGGCGTATGTATATTAATAACATCTTCTGACAACGACGTTATATCCGGTTGTATCGAACCACTGTCCCTTCGTCCAGGTTTCGCCGTCGAAGTCGTCTTGACAGTCATGTGCGATTTCGCCGCTGGCGTGGTCTACACGTGAGCAGAGGATGCTGAGGCTTGTGCTGCGCTATTGTTTATTATATATATTTAATTTTGGTGGTTAGTTAAGTTTTTGTGCGTCTTCCGACTAAAAAGCTTCGAGAAAGAGAGAGGAACTCACGTCGTTACAAAGATCGAGTGCTGCGCCGTCTGCACAGGTGGTTCGCGAACATTGGTGGGGCGGACCACCGCACCTGTGGGGATTCACGAAAACGAAGGTGATTAGTATTAAACCCAAATATTATATATATGCAGGTAAGAGGCAAAGGCTCGGAAGCCAGAAGGTCAGAAGTGAGCTGAGAGGGGGCCACTTCGATATGGATAATAGTCACATACATTGTGCCCGCCGGCAGGTTTTTGAGATTATTCCTTGCCTGACCGACAGCCCAGGTCCAGCATGAATTACCACTGACGAGCCAGCAGGTCGGTCGGTTCTTGAAGTATCGTTCTACCAGTGACGGCTGTTTTTTTCGTAACGTTAATATTGTCAGCTACTAGCTAGCTGAGCGCACGCAATGCGCATGTATGGAAAGGATATTGGCGTACATTCGGCGATGACGTCGGCGTCGGCTTCTCATCCACTACTTCAGGATATGGGTCCCAATCCGGGTACACTTCTTGAATTTGTGGTATCAAATCCTAAGATAATTAAAAAAAAAAAATACGAGTCAGGCTCATGTCAGCTATATCCCGATAGATGATAAGTTGCAATTGGTGTGCACGTGGCGGTTGCATTGGGGGGGTTTGTGGACGCCATGCATACTTCATATGTTCCGATCAGCTCCAGAGGTCCATCTGTAGTGGGTAGGGTGATGTGCATGGGCACGACTTCGCCGCTGCTAGCGGCATCTCCGCCGGTCGGGACGGCGAAAGCAGGGATTGTGAGCGCGAAGAGGGATATTATTGTTGAGAATCTCATTGTATAGTTTATTATTGATATATATTAATTTTTATTGTTGAGCTGGAAGTGACAATGGGCTTGTATTTTGTGAGAGCTAGTAGCGAAAGCTGGCTCGGATAAGCGCAAGCTACGGAGATCCGCGAATTTCCAAGATCGTAAGTGATATGAATTAGGTTACAAAGACAAGCTCAGCTGGGGAATGCGAACGAGACCTTCGTTCACTCTTATAAACCAGCCAGCTTTTGCTGCCAATCTTTCGCATTGGCATCCATATCGCGATTACGATAAACTTCTTCAAAAAGATGAAGCACCAGTCATTGCTAGCTCGTTTTCGCGAGCCAGAGAGCTTGAGGTAGAATTCAATGTTCCTTAGCCCAAAAAAACTTAAAATGCGCCCGTTTAACAACCAAAAAAAGGGTCTCAGAATCTTGAATGTTCCTCATTCATACGATCAAGTTTCACGCCGAGCCCGGTCCAAGGCCTCTTTTATCCCCAAGCTTTTTTGAACCATTACCCGAAAGACAGGTTGTTTTTTGGTCGGGTTCCCGCGCGTCGAGTTTAAGTATTTTGCTTGATGATCAAGCTTGGCTCGAACCCAGTTCCATGTTTTTCCGTTGGTTAGTATGTTTTTTCGTTAGTTAGTATTTTTTTTTTGGGGTATGTTTTTCGCCACCCCGAGCTTCAACAGCCGGCCGATATGCGCGTTTGCGGCACAGCGCTGCATGGCCTCCTCGGTGGGCCGAATGTCACCACACAGCCGGACCTTTCCCCCAGGTTAAGCGCAGCGATTGGCTCGGATGCCTCGGACGGTCGCTTCCGAACAGCGAATAAGCCACCTTCTTCTTCTTCAACGGCAGTTCGAACCAAAAAACAAAAACCAAAGTTTTCGAGGCCTAAAGGATTTGCCCGACAGTCTTTTTTTCTTTCTTGACGGTAGGATTTGTGCATGTGATTGGCTCGCTGGGGGGGGGGGTTTAATTAAGTAATCACAAGGCCCTATTGTGGAGTTGTATGTATGTATTTGTATTTGTATGTGTATGGATCACTCGTTTCATGCATGAATTGTGCGCTGATATTTGTATTTTATTCGAAGGCAATTGCTATTTGTGATTTCCGAGCTGGAGCTGTGGCTAGCTTGCGGGGCCGGGTCTATGGCTAGTTATAATTGGGAATAATTAGGCGATGCCTATGGATGTAGTTATCGTCGATTCCGGTTTTTTGCCCGAGAGTGTTTTTTTTTTTTTTTTCAGGATAGAAGTCTTCTGGAGTATTTGTAAAGATCCTGTATATAGACTAGTTGAACCTTTACTTCATGAGCGTGGATACGTTGGTGAACCGAAAAGTAGATGAGTGAGGCAAGTAGCTAAACTTGAGATCTGAGAACTACTACGCGATGCAAGAAGTTACCACGGATGGTCAGAAACAAAAAAAAGAGAGAGAAAGAGAGAGGTGGAGTAGGCAAAGCGAAAGGTGGAGCAGACGAGGAATGAATCACTAGTAGGAAATCCGGAAATCTATAATACTCTTTCTCTATACCTATGGGGGCTAATCATTGACAGCTGGCCCAGTGGGGCGATGGCTCGACTTTAAGTAGCTTGCTGCCCCCTCTAGTGGAGCCGGTTCGTTTATGAGGCGCCAAGACAAACCGATTACAGCAAATGATATACAGCAGTTGCGATGAATTATGGGGTCGTAGTGGGGAAAAAACGTTAATGCATTGCATACGCCGAGTGCGCTGACATCCATGGGATGTTTCTTGCTTGGGCTAGATCTCATTGACGGTCATATGTTATATATGTGATATCATTAATTATTAAAGGGCTGAAATAGCGATTGAAGGGGGTTGTGATGCATATGCGGAACGATGATTTGGAGGTCCGGACTGATAATATTTAACATAGAAAAGTGAGATAGCGCTGGAGAGGAAGTCAAATAGTCAGTTGTAATATCAGCCCCTGGCCGGCTGGTTCTTATGTTCGTTAGGCTGCGGCCTGCGGCTGTGGCCTGATAACCGTCTTGGGACAATAAGTGTTGTTTTTGTTGTACTTTTCCGCTATCAAGCTCATTCCTGCGGACTCCCAAGCTCTCTGCTATAGAACTGGTTTAATACGGTCTTTTACTAGGATTACGCAGTGAGAAAAATATGTACTCTTATCTGGCAATAATATACTATTTTGTGTGATACTAAGAAGTTATATATATACAACGGAATCCCCGTTCAGGTATCTATGTATGTACAAATCCGACGGAATTTTGTTACGAAAATGCAGATAGAAAAAACCAACGCGTTAAAGAAGCCTAATGAATATCAAAAAGTGAACTTATTAACCCCAAACCAACCCCAAACCGCCCCTCTCAAAGTGACAGTTTCCGAGAGATCAGCATCTACCACTCTAGTATCAGACCTTCTAGCAAGAGGTCCTGACATTGGAGGTAGTGCAGTAAGTGCCATCTGGACCAGATCCGATCTTCGAAGGCTCAGCACCGCTGGAGTTACCAGTATATCTGTCGCACCACTTTCCGCTGTTCTGGCAAGAGTTGGTGATCTTGCAAGTATCACCGTAGTTGGTGTTGATACCGCAGAGAACACCACCGCTGGTAGCGATAACGTTGTCGATGACAACGTTACGTGGTCCACCGTTTCCGGAGCAGTTTCCGCAGGAGCGGACGACCTTTCCGTAATCGTTGACGTAGAAGTTCTTGATTGTGAGGGTACCACGGCCGTTGAACTGGGCGACTTTGTCGGAGGCCTTGAAGGCACCACCGCCAGTGATGTAGGAGTTACCGGATGATTGTTTGATTGCTGTGGTCATGAAATTAGTATTTTAAATCCCTATTTTGCGTGAATATATGCGTATGGAGCGTGGGAACTTACTGATAGCATCCTCGCAGACATCCAACCACCAAACGTTCTCGACGGTGCAAGGTCCACGGCAGTGGATACCCTCAGCCTGGTTGGGTCCGATAATGACGTTACGGATGGTAGCGCCGGATTCGAGAATGAACATGGCATCGGCCTCGCCGGTTTCATCCTGCTCAGCGCAGACCTTGGGATTACGGTCGTACTTGAGCATACCACCATCCCAAACGCCGGAGATAACCTTGGCGGATGGGAGGGTTGTGGAGCCAGCAGAAGCTGGGACGACGGTGGTCAATCCGGTGCCGCCGCTTCCGCTTCCGCTGCCGGCGGTGGTTGTGGCCTTGGTGGTGGTCTTAGTGGTAGTGGTCTTGGTGGTGGTCTTGGTGGTGATAGCTGGGGTGGTTCCACCGGACGACTGGATACATTGGGAGTACCATTCATTGGAGTAGACGCAGCTATAGCCCGATACGCAAGAGGTAGGGCCGGTCCAACCATTTCCACCGCATTGTCCCCATGGTTGAGCCTGAGCGCTGACCAAAGCAGCGGTGGCCAAGATAGCGAAGGTAGCCTGCTTCATTATGGCGATTATATCTTATCGTAAAAATGAGGGTATATAGAAGAGTAGGAAGAGTGAGTCTAGATGTCGATGTATTTCAAGTATCCTGACCTGCCTGCTGAAGCAAAAAAGATCCGTCATGGAAGGAGGGGTATTTCCACCTCTTTATATCCCACGAAATGGCGGGTAATCCTTCATCCCTCTTCGGTCTGGCCATGACTAGTCGTTGTATACGCTCAATCAATATCCATGCATAAGAACCACGATCTGATAATCGGACCGCGATGTTTCGAAAAGAGAGGGAGGAAAAAAAAAAAAACTCCCTATTCCCCACACCGCGATCGCGGTACAGATGAAACCACCCCTGATATCCTGCTCATTCGATACCCCATCCTACGAATCTAATAGGTGGAAATTCATGTTCGATGCGAGTCATCCCTGCCCTAGTAAAATGCTCTCGGCTCTGCAATATGCGGGCAGAGGAGCACCACACGGCCGCCACCAAGGCGAAAGGGTGTAAGAGACGACAGGGTAGCTATTCCTAGTTGAACCATCGATATAAAAAGAGTTTCCATTGTAATATTGTGCATATCTGACAAGAAAAGATCCTACGAGAAAAAAAAGTTAAAGTTTAGTCGAATGTTCGGACGTTTGAGGACCGGGTGGCGTACCATGGAACCGATGGGGACGGTAAGGATGATGGCATAGCCTCCCGGCTTGCTGTGGACGGCTATCCGTGCTTCTTGAGAGTTTTACTATCAGGCCGTTCATGGTATTCGGGGTAAGGATAGTTCAGATGGAAGTGATAGTAATTTGATAAAGGGGGTTTGGCCAGGCGCTGCCTTACACTCTTTTCAGTTTGGAGGTTAGCTACTTCTGTATATATCACCGAAGCATGTGAATGATTTTTAGTATCATACAACTTCCAAGACTTCATATAACCTTCTCAAGATCTTTCAGGAGAACGGTAACCTCCATCATCATGTACCGCCCAACTGCCATATTTAGACCGCACTGTCCACTAGAACAGTCCTTTAATCAGATCCAGAAAAACTCAAAAGATTCAAGCCGTTGCAAAGGGCGAGGCCACTTCCAAGAAAACTCTAAACTAACGCGCCCCAGTCTGACCGTTCTGTTCCTGTCGTCTCAGATTTGGTGGGCAGATATTACATACCCTTGTTTGATATAGGATGAAGCTGTGACGTTTGTCGGAAGCGCCGTCCTCGTCTCCGGCCGCCAAGAAGCGCCAAGGGGGATCGTGCGTTCGAAGCCAGTCGATTCGAATTGCTTGGGCCCGATATTTTCTCCGTCCAGAAAATTAAGCATATGCGTATATATCCTGCTAAAATACCCAATTTCAAGGGCTCAGTACCTCTCTAAGGCTGATTTATTTCCCTTATGTATGGCCCCTATATTTTGTAGATTTTTTCTTTTCTTTTCTGTTAATGTACGCATGCGTGTCGTGTCGATAGCTAAGATTGGTTCGAAGGACTCGCTTCCGTCTCGGGTTATATTTTTATATCCGGACGTTCTCCCTCCATAGTTCAACAAGCTCAAGCGATAGCAAAGCTTTTTCTTGTCAAAATTTTTCTTATTTGGGAAGGGACTATATCAGCCTGTATATGTGCGAGAGATATCGTTGGAGGGAAAATTTTGGGGATTAATTTATTAGATTACGTCGACCCTTACTGACCAAGGCGGGCCCAAGTCGGATGCCTACAGTCGAGATCCGTGGTATCATGGTATATCAGTATATCAGTATATCGATATCTACCGCGTTTTGCACTTTTATACCTACACTGGTCCGTTATTGGTAGATGTCCGAGAAGATGCAGGCACTTATAACCCATTCTACGGAACATGCGTGGATATTTCTTCCTTGGCTGTGTAAGTGAGAAAGAAAAAGGGGAAAATCTCCGGTGATCAAGTATAATAATCTATAGATACCTATAGGCCTAGGTCTAGACTCGTTCGCATCTGGAGACTGGGACTCGATGCACCGCGACCACTCGATAGAATAAATCTCGGCACTAGGCCTGCGATATTATTACCACAAGCTCATGCGTCATATGATTGTCCGCGCTACAATCCATACGACAGATCACCCTCCACACAGTCCCAAAATTCCTTTATCACAGCTTCCCATCCATCTCCACCTCTGATAGCCAAATACCTCCTCCCATCTACCGTTACCTTCCATTTCCCTGGATTAGCATCCACAATATCCCCACCAGCCTCCTTAAGTACCACCCACCCCGCGCAAACATCCCAAGCCCAGCACCCACCCTCCCAGTAAATATCAGCCCACCCGGCTGCTACACTACACAGATTCAAAGCAGCCGACCCTAATGACCTGATAGAATGAACCATTGCCCCGCCACTGCTCTTGTCTGAACACAACTTGTTAAATGTCTTAACCTTCGTATCGTAGTCAGCACTGGCCCTATCACTTCCCCATTCTGTGATCACTAAACAGTCACTCAACCCTCCTTTTCCATCCCCATCGTAAAACGGCTCCAGCTTCTTCAATGGAAGCTGTTCGCGGTTGTGTAGCGGAGAGGTCAGATAGCTGCCTTGCCCCTTGATGGCTGTGAATAGTTGGCTTGTAAACGGATTAAATATCACTCCGACTACTGGCTCGCGTTCCACGCTGAATCCCAGCGAAATGCATGCATATGGGTAGGTATGGATGAAATTTGTGGTTCCATCGATTGGGTCGACTACGAATGTTGGTGCATTGGTGAGAGAATCGCCTGGTTTGTAGGTTTCTTCACCCATGAATCTAGGGGGTCGGTAGTTAGGTAGTTAGCATTTATTTCCACATATTCCCTCTTTCTCTACATATATATTTTCATTTTAAGTTGGAAATAATTATTAGAAAAAGTAAATCGTACTCGTAATCAGGATATCGCTCCCTAATACGCTCGCTCACCATCTTTTCAACGGCCTTGTCGGTCTCGGTGACGAGGTCTGCGGCGGTCGTTTTGCTGTCGGTTCGAGAAACCGCTGGACGGCCGGCTATGATCATTTTTCCGGCATCATGGGCGATTTCTATCAGGAAGTCGTGGACTTCTTGGAGATTTATAGAGAATGACATGTATGTAATGGTAGTATCCGCGGGTTTGTCCATTTTTAGTGGTGAATCAATATTCATTTGGTAAACCTTGTGATAGTGTGATTTTTACCTGTACCAGATGTTAGCGCAATTCATGCCCATAAAAATCCCCCCGGTAGATCGTAGAACTTACAAAGTGAATCTTAAAAGCCCGGGCGGGATATTTGGGTTGCAATTGATAATTTGGATTTCGTAGAGACCTCCAGAGAACCGTCGAAATTTAACGAGTTCTGTTAGCTACGTTAGAGTTCAAAAAGTTGTAATGCATTGCCCCGCGCGCCGTCATCGAATCGACTAGCGCTGCGACACACTCGGTCCGTGTCCGGAGCTCATTAGCTCCCCAAGCACAACCCTGAATTCATAAATCCCATTCGCTAGCGTCCTTCATAATATCCTTGTAATTTCATTGCTTCAAGACCTCGAGACGAGACCAGGAAGGGATCACGCAGCGCATTTGCCAGGGACGCATATATCAGGGACCGAAAAAATACCACATAGCGGCGTAGCTCAACGCATAAATAATAATTACTGAGTTGTGCGGCATCAATACCCCATGGCCTGGTCTGGTACGACAGATATTGAATAATATAACAAAATAAGAATCGCGAGGACACAGACAAAAAGTAAGACTGAACAGATACATGATAAACCTAGTGAAGGACTGCTAAGCCTAAGACATTAGATATCCGCGAGATTCTACGCGGGTCTAGATCATTCTGGTCCCATATCCACTTTGACTCCGTCGTCCCAAAGAGGCAAGCCGGTATTTGGATCTCTTTCATGGCCCTCGTTCTCACGATACAATGGATGAAGGAACACCCAAGTAGCAGACTCTTCCAGCCATGGATATGGTTTTACTAGCCCGAGCATAAAACTGGCTTCCTTAACAAGCTTTAGTGGAATACCTTTACTCGACCTGGGCACTAGTTCGATATACATAAAGTCGTCGTCAAAGCGGGTGAATATATTAAAGCGTAAGTTTGATAACATACTCGGCGGATCTGGTTCATAGTCTTCATGGAGCAGGGGAAGTGGACAGTTTTCGGCTGGCGCTGCTCTTTTGATTTTGACCATGAAGTTTTTGACTGTGTAGTTGTAAGTTTCTCGCATTTGGGCGTCGGTTGTGATGCTGAAGACTAGGTCAATGGGTAGGTCTCGGTTTGTGGGGACGAAGTTCTTGCGGCGGTTGTCGTCGAGGGTGTACACTTCGAAATTTAGTATTGGCCGGTCTAGCTTCTTCACTGGCTTGGATACGGTCTGGACTAGGGGTCGAGGGATAGATATTGGGGGCGACTCTGGGGTCGGTCGGTATAGTTTTTGAGGCCGAAGCCGCGGTTTGACAATCGGAACTGGAAGTGGCGGCGGCTTGTATCTATGAGCTGGGAATTCTGGGGCGTGGAAGCTGAACAGCTCATCTGGCAACCTTGCGTAGTCTTCCTCGAAGATGGCACCAATGTCGAGTGTGTAGATTGGTTCATTCAGTTGGAGCGCCATCATGGCTGATGTTGGTTGAGGCTCCGTGAAGTCATCCCCCATGCCCTCTGGGCTCGGTTCTGTGAGAATTCTGTGGATTTCTTTGGCATATGCCTTGGTCTTCATCGTGCGCGACTCCCAATCGAAGATCTCAGAATCTGTTCGCCAATACTCAAGGTTTGTTTTGAGAGCCTCTCCTTTCTTCTTGTCATGCGCTTTCTTTGGATCGACTGTGTACATTTTCTTGACGTTGATAGTAAGGAGCTCTTTATCAAACGTGCCACCCACTGTATACATTTGTTGCTGGGCGGGCAGAGTAAACTTGAGAGCCCATAGTTGAGGAGGAGCATAATCAAACAGACAAAGCATGGTATCTGGCGCCAGTTTCCGTTGAACAAGAATTGGTGCCTTTGGTTTCTCGTCCTTCGCAGTTCTAAGCTTATCGAATCTCGCGCCGACTGTAAGGTCTGGAAACTGGACGAGGACATTCGATCGTAGCAGAAACCCATATTTTGGCATTTGAGGAGGGTATTTTAGTTCTGGGTCATCTTTTTTGAGATATTCCTCGATCGCAGCCTTGAGGGCGAGACGGCAGTAGTCTTCTTCCGGTCTCATAGTGAACTGGTTCGCTAGACTGAGGGCTCCATCCGTGAGCGCCTTCGTCCAGTTTTCATCGATGTAGAAGAAGCGTAAGGTTTCCTCTGGCAAATAAGATTTATCCGGGATGAGATAGTGAGCGGGTATAGATGCAAGATGTAATTTATCGTGAACCCAACTTTGCAACAATGCATAGTCAGTATTTGAGGGAACGTTGCGATAATTGTACTTGGCTCCGCTAGTAGAAGAGGCGATATCCATTGCGACCGGGACCGCATTCTCATATATCTGCGAAAAGATATGAGGCGACTTAAGCGAGATATCTACTGTCGTGTCCACAGATTTGGCCTGCCATCTGTTCGTGCTAACGATTGTCTCGTTAGTAGCATGGAGAGTTGAATTTAACCCTTCTAGTCCATTAACAAGGTCCGCCACGCTTTTGACCAAAGCTTCACGAGACATATATTCTCCTAAAGCTTTGTGTACATTGATTTGAGAAACCTTGAGGGACTCTGTATGCATTTGGCGTCTAACCCGCGAGAGAGCCGCTGTGAAGGCTTGATCACCCATTGCTAACGTTTTCCCCAATTGCCAAGCAGCAGCGTATGAAATATCCATTAGGGATAAATCAGCGTCTAGAATCTGGAGGTCGGTTCCAAAGTTCGATTGAATAGTCATTTCCTCGGCTGTTCTGGCAGGGACTATCGTTGGAACCAAGGGTCCCCGGTACATAGCTGCTGTCTCTTCACCAGTGACAGTTCGGTGACGGACGAGGGTGTAACCATCTTCTTGCCTTTTAGTAATGATGTCCAAGATGGCAGCTTCATCTAGATTGGGTTTTGGTTTCGGCTTCGGCTTCGGCTTCGGAGGGGGTGTTCCTGCCTTCAAAACGGTGAGGTTATCGCCTAAGTTCTGTAGGGCGCTCCTGACGTCGAATGAATTAGGTGGTAGAGAAGTATAAGTCCAACTATATAAGCTTGTCATGATAATGTTGTCTTTAAATTTTGATATATCGACGCCATCAATGTTTTCGAGTGAGACCAAATGAGCAATAAGAGGGGTAGCTTTTATTGTATCGTAAGGCCCAGTCCTGTGGGAAACAATGATGCTGTAGGTTCCGGATGGTCCGTACATGGCGGCCATCTGGCCGTCTGTTGCCACTTTTCGGACATGATTCAGATATTTGAATTGAGAGATGTTTCCCTTTCCACTCTCTGTGAACAATTTTGTGAAGAGCGGCTTCTGAACGCGAATGAGCGAAGTAGACTGGTCCTTCTCTCGAGAATCAGGTTTTGTGAGCAGGCTTGTAACATTTTTAGATGCTGGTACTAGTTTTAGTTTGTCATAAGCGATTCCAACCTTAGATTCGACAGCCAGGTTATCGTTGAGTTTTGCTCCAGGGATATCGCCAAATATCCCCATGTCAGAGACCTGCAACTCATCTGCAGTGAATGTAATCAGAGCGACCCATGGGATCCTGTTGCTCTCATCATCCTTCTGCCTGGCACATGTGGCAGCGTTTCTGGCCCATGGGAAATGGAAATCCTTGAGGACAATGTGTGGGAGCGTCTTGGGCAGTGCACTTTGCCCTGGTGGTGGAAATACTGAATCGACCCGTTCTTCGATCAAGTTGAAATGAGGTGCTATAACAGTGAAATCCTGTGTCACAGCAATAGCCTTTCTCGGTTTATCGGCTTCTACCAGAACCTCATCAGTCCCTAAAGTAGAATTCGCTAGAGAAACTTTTTGTTCGACTTGAATTGTGTGGCGACCGCCTTCGAGGGAGGGGAGGTAGTAGGATCGAAAGGCGGCTTCGCCTGGGAGCAGGTCTGGCATTGTATCCTTGAGAATGCGCTCATCGTGCCATAATGTCAGATAGCGATAAGGTATAGAGGCCATTTTAAAATTATTTTAACAAGTTGTAATAGATAAATATCTTATTATTTGAGGGTAAGAGGACTTGACAAGTTGACTCGAGGCGCTAGAGCTTCTAGCTGGAGCGCACTGAAAAATACAACAGTTGAGCGTCAATATTGTGTTGAGGATGAATGGTAGGGGAAGAGGAATGGGATCAAAAATTGGTCAGGCTGGCGGGAGAAGGGCCCTTTAAGTAGTCAAGCTCGAGCTGATCAATGTCTAATGAGGCGGGACAAATTCACTCGTATCTCATGAGCCGCATAGGCCCGGGTTTCAGCTGATCTCGAACCCGATACTCGATATTTCAGCGTCGTTGAATCCGTTATAGAAGCGGTATATTTTGACCAACATTTTGCTAGAGATAATCATTTTTGTCTTCAGATGCTAGGTATACACATATTCGTAGACACATCATGAGGCTTAACTGGGGTTTTATTTTTAGATAGTCCATGTTAAAGATTTCACTGCTAACTAAATTCTCGGAAATATTCATTAACTAGGCCTTTTTATCCTTTTCTGGTGGATTAGCGAGTTGAAGGTACCCCTCTATTGCAGTATAGGGGCCATCTTCAAGTCTTGACTTTTGATCCATCGCATCGATAGGCAGGGCCATGTATGATGCTGTAATGCCTTCACCTGCTTCATCTAGACCAGGCTTAGGAGGGTCATACATGTACGGTTGAAGCCAGGTCCATTGATCTCCGCCGACTGATGGCAGTTGTACTCCAACTTCATTCTTATTCTCTTTGAGTATCTTATTGACTGGCTTGTCCGCCGTGAGTTCTTTCGCTGGAACGAATGGCGGGACATCGGTTGGGACAATAACGGGACCAGCGTGGAAGAAAGCCTTCATCTTGTCAATAGCAGTTTGCCATGTCCAATTCGGCAGCACAATTTCTCTCACAGGCAGGATTCCGCTATACGCATGTATAGCCGAGAACGGGTCTATCAGAGCCCCGAAAGTATGCTCTGATAGATGAGAGTTGTACTCTTTTTCGTAAGCTGCAGCGTCCTTGCCTTCGGGAGCTATGTAAAAGCTTTCAAATACCGGATAATTTGATTCATCGATGTGCTTCAAGAATTCATACTCCTTTTGTGGATCAGTCGGCCCTAATAGGTCGTTGGAGCTGTAGTGCGAATAAAATACTCCCAAGTTAAGTGCATTGCCAAGTTCGCATTCTTTCGAGGGTTTTCCGTTGAAATAACCAATCAACCCGTCAAAACCACGTTGCTTGTCGCCAAGCTTAACTTCAAATTTGTAGGTTTCGTGAGTCTCTTCCCGATCATCGGGAGAGTCAGTGATAGTCTTTGGCAGAAGCCATTTTTCTGGGTCAAAATCTTTTGGAACCTGACTGGAGAGTTCATTGGCAGCAAGCTCCAGAGACCAACCCATGTTAACGAGTGCTAAGGGACGCCCTATGAGCGAGCTGGTGAATTCCGCATATGCACTTGGTGGGGCTTGTAGCTGAACTGTTGCAGAGTTGATCATCCCCACAAATTCAGCAAGGTATTTATCATTCGCAAGTTTACTCACAAAGCGAGCGAGTTGTTGCATTTCGTGGGTGTCACCAAATGATGGATTCGTAGGTCTTTTGAACGGGATCCAGGCGGGTGAAGTCACAGATTTACCAGCTTCTCCGATACGAATTTCTCTATAGAATGTACCATCCGGTAGGAATACTTGCACCCCAGAATTTGCGTAATTGACAACGACCCAACCCCACACAGGCTTGTCCCATTCGTTTGTAGGACGCCAAAAAGGGTTGCTCTCCCAAAGCGGTTTTACTTCCGTATCCAAATCCCTTATTCTGATTTCTGGGGCATCCGTGGACTCCTTAGCTATAGCCGGGACTATAAATGCCCCGTTCAGTCGACAGGGTTGATTGAGCGTGGGAGGGACTTGTATGTACTCGCATCTTTTCGAGTCTTCTTTATCACGTTCGATGATATTGGGTATATTTTTTGTATCTTTGAGCGTATGAGGTTTGTACCAATCACTGATGCATGGCCAAACTTTGTGAGGGGTTTTAGATGGACGAGGATCAATAGCAGTGATCGCCTGTCCAAACTTGTCGATGATATTGAGCTTTGTGAATTTAAATTGTCCATGTGCCACTGGTTTGAAGAGGGAGGCATTGTTACTTGGAGGCTTCTTGCTCGTGCCGTAGGGCGTTACATCTGACTCAATGCCGATAAGGGCCAAGAGCTCTTCCGACAAGCCAGCATCCTCCCGAACTGCTTCATGAACAACTTTCAATTCTCCTGTTTCTGGTACTTTGAGAATTGGTTTGACGTGGTTGCCTTGTTCAAGAGTAACAAGATGGCTCGAAAAGCCAGCTAATGGTCCCGAGATGAACCCCAACTGCCTTAATTTGTTTTTTATAAACTCCTCGTCGCCTTCCTCGAGCCCAGTATCTGGTAGTACTGGGGTATCATCAAAAAATTGCCGGATTTTAGCTTCCAAGGAAAAGCTAGGTTGGGGGAGAATGAGAACCCGACCGGATAGTTTTCTGTAATCGCGATCTCCAGGCTTGATATCCTTGAATGCTTCTTCCAAATCGACATCTTCTTTGATTATATAATGAATTTTGGCTGGTTCTCCATGGCTTCTCACATGCTCTTTCAACTCCCAATATTTATCGTAAGGGATATGAGCATATTCCACTTCCCACTCAAGGAACAAGGGAAACCAAGGCTGGGTGTCATTCCAAAGATCGCGCCATGGACCTAGTATGGATTTATTATCCTTATCTTTATCTATTTCCATTTGGTCGTGGTATAAGGGTGGTTGCTTCTTGATAGTTTCGCCGGGGTCCTGCACTCTGTTCGTTTCGAGAAGAACAAACTCATTGATTAAACCCTTCATGGAATCGGATAAATGGGGTATCTGCTTTTCAAGCAGTTTAATTGAATCTAACCAATCTTCATCCTGAATGAGCGAGTATGGGGTATCGCTTCCTAAAACTTGAGAGTCGAGGCGAAACTTCAGGGTTTCTAGGTAGTCTGGCTGCCAACCGGATTTTACACCTCCTACAAGAAGAGTGGGATCACGCTGTTGGTAGTATGTGGGACGACCACCTGGTAGGAACTTTTTGTTCTCTTTCGTATATTTTTCGATTTGGTTATGAACAGCAGCTGCTTGTTCTTGAAGCCCTTTGATTAAGGTTCCAATTTTCGTAACGTTCACACGGGTGTTGTTCTCGCCGTGAGAATTATCAGGGAGGATAGAATATCTCCACCACTCGGAGAACATTCTCCAACGCAACTGCTTCACTCTTCGGCTTATCGCGTCATAAAGCGCCTGCTGTCGGTTCAGGTCCGATAACTTGCTGAGGGTATCGTCTGGCAGAGCTGCGCTAGACCCTTTATCGCTACCGGCGACATAATAACGTTGTCCACCTTCGAATCGAGAGTAATTCCAATTATAGAGCATATCTGCCGCTTCAAACTGGGTTTCGACTCCGTCATCTCGGGCTAGTAAGAATTTTTCGAGTTTGTGGATGATAACTTCTAATCTCTTAGTAGTTTCGTCTTGCTCTATGTCTTTATGCGCGTCCGCATAAGTTGTGAGGGCATCCAGCGGGGTTGTACCGACAGATACGGGGAGGGTTCCGTTTAGAAGGCTAGCGTAATCGTCTCCGGGTATCTTCTCAGGAGCCCTTTCAGTGTTCCACTTGACGTTATACATTGTGCCGTGACAAACGCTCCGGGTCTTCTTCGGAGACTTGAGCCACTGCTCCATGTCACTTGGGACACCCGTATTTTTTTTTGAGCCTTTTATTTCCATATTTAGAGTGGAAAGTTTCTCGCTCCTCGGCGTCTGATTTGAATCATCAACGTAAAAAAGGTCTGTTTCCTCTCTCCAGTTCCAGCCAATGACATAGTAGCTTGCGTCAACTTGTGTCAGGTATTCGCCGGGCTTATATTCAAAATTATCCAACATGGAAAAGACGTTGGAGCAATGGGGTTGGTAGTCCGGGAAGAGTTGGTTCGAGGAACTTAGTAGTTTGAGATCGACGCGGCCTTTCGCAGCTCCTTCTTCTTCCCAGTGTTGGAGAGGAACCTTTGCTCCGATAAAGACTTCGGCTTGCTCGTCAAGAGATATGGGTTCATCGTTCGGGCTGTCGCCGCTGGTGGCATAAATAAAGGGCGACACATCGACCTGTAGATCAACGTCTTCACCCAGCTCCTCGAGTTTCCATCTGCGGTCACTCTCGACCACCCAGCAGGTAACCCTTTTAATATGCTCTTGTGCCTCCGCTGGCTGAACAGTTGTCATATCATCGATTTTTCTGATAACAAGCCATCTTGCGGGGGCATTTGGAAATTTAGGCATCGTAGCGTCTTTATCTGCTGATGTTACACCTGCTAGCTTGCCAGATCTGGCGGATGCTTTTGGCTTGGTGTCTGTGAAACCGCTCCGGTACACAAGAGGCATGGTCCAATGTAGATAGACACCTTGTCGTTTTCGGAACGGTATTGATGTACCCAAATCAGTGAACCGTGAGTTTCGGTTAGCAGGCCATGCGTTATGAAGGTCTGCATATTGCATGATATCGCTCTGTAGGTAGCTATAGTCCTTGCCAAGCCTTAGGAAACTGTAGTTTGGTTGTGTGATAGGCGCGATTTTGGTCTTATCGATGCCACTGTTGCAAACAGGCTCGTTGAAAATGAAAGCATCCAGTTTTACTGGAATAAGGACGTTTTGGTCCGCCATTGTGATAGATACCCGAGGCTTCGGTGAACTGACTGTTCTTCTCAAACTTGATAACTGTTCTAGAAATCTAATGATGGCAGTAGCATCAAACGTTATGAAATGGATGGCGGCCTTCGCGGGCAAAGCTTCATGAAGACTGGGTTACTAAACCATTAACGACGCCGCGACGCTTCTGATATCGATCGAGGAAAGAGAGACAAGAGAGAGAAAAAAAATAGAAGATATCAAATATGAAGGGCTGTGAAGGACCTCCGGTCGGGAGGCTTGTTCCGAATTAGAAGAGCGTCTGCCGCTTGATAATTATTGTATTCTGCTTCGGCAGGGGTCAATTCAGCTCAGAAAACCATTCTATCCCGTCTGCAGATCAACTCCTGTCCAAAGTGTGTTGCTAGCAAAAAATGCAACAGGGTATCCTAGAATATTGCTAATTTACCTGCCAAAGGCTGCGATTGCAACTTGGAAATTGCCCCTCGATTTCATTGCAATCGATGCGATCGTGCCCACCCCCACTAACAGTATAACAGCCCATCGCGCTCAGGACCAAGGTGGGCCAAGGGCCGAATGCGCGAGCCGGATTGTCGTCGTCACATCCCGGCTGCGACTACATGGCCCACAAGTTTCATTGATTCCTATTTGCTCCGCGGCCGCGCCGACTTGGATCACGAGATGGTCGGAACTGAAGGCTAGCCTGCATATAGGCTTCTCCCGCAATGATTGCCCCTCTCCTGCAAGCCCATCTCCACCAACTTAAGCTCTTTTTGGGATCAGTTCCTGTTCTGGAATAATGTGCACGCCGCATCGCCTAATTCGTTCCCAGGATTGGCTTCGCACACAGGAGTCCTTAATGGGGCATCTGTATTGCATTGCCTCTCCCTCAAAGAACCCCAGCTGAAAAAAGCCATCGATGATCTCTGCTGAAAGTTTATGCATATGGCCCTGGACGTCGATGCCTCACCTTTCTTCCGGAGAGTGATTCTCGAGCTCTCCGGCACTAGCAGCTCGCCGTTGAGCAAACTAACGCTCTGATACATACGTACACCCTAGCTCAGCCGTGAGTGCCAAGGCAGGGAAGAAGAGAGTCCCCGCACTTTGGGATGCTGGAGGTCGCATTCGCAACCAAATCTGGTCACGGCTGGACGCTTGATGGATATCTCCTTATCAATCCGACCAACGATTTCTAAATGGTCCCTTAAACACGGGCCAGTGGGTGGGATGCTCATTCTCGGCTTTCATGATGAATGAGTTCGAGACCAAGCTCTTCGCTGATCTTTCATGACCCCTTCATATATTCAGCATCCACACCTTTATTACTAATGAGTTATAGACGCACAAATATTTACTCGCACCCTCCGAGGCTAATCCGGAAACTGGTATTACTTTTTCTTTCTATTTCTTCTCCCTTCTGTTCTTTTTGAGGCGGCATCGCATCCTGAAATTGGTTAGGAATCTTCTCTGCCATCTCTAAAATCGGTTCCAAACCGCTGATATCTAAGGTCACATGCATGCAGATTTTCAGCAGAGATGCACCAATGGCGTTTTTCAGCTGGGTGGATTTTAGCAGAGAGGTAATAATTGCCTTGAAAAATCAAAACTTCGTCGTAAATGACCTTACGGTCAGTATTTTCTGGCGCAAACAGGTACAGAACTCAGCTCTTCGTATATCGAAGAATTTTGCCCCCAAATTGGAAAGCATCCCCGATGCGCCCAAAGCTGTATGAATCTAGGCATGGATGGCTTGATTTGGGCTGCCAGACCCCGAATGCGCCAGCTGAACCCCTTCAGTTATGTCCAGAGGCGAAGCATCTATATACTCCAGTTAGATCGTCTTGCTTTCGTTCACCCAATTCCTTCAGCATCTCAACTTAGGATCTTTTTTAATTTAAAATATTCATCCTCCGCCTTTGAGCAATGCCTGATCCACAAAATTCCAAAGCAACAGAAAGTAATCCAAAAACTGGAACTTCTGGTACCTCTTCATCATCAGCTATCTCTTCTTCTTCTGCTTCTTCTTCTACTATATCATCATCTTCTAGTGCCCCCCATCTTCCACTAGCACAAACCACAACTGCAGGCCCCCAAATACAACTCCTACCCAGAGTAATCCTACCCAGAGTAATCCTACCCAGAGTAATCCTACCCAGAGTAATCCTACACAAAGTAATCCCACACAAAATAATCCTACACCGGGAACTCCCAGAACAAATATGTCGGGTATCACAGCACTCGTCAATCCAATTACCGCGTTAAAATGCGGAAAAACCAAGGTCTCTATTTACTCGGATGTTGGTACTGGAATGCTAGCCTTCGAGCAAAGACTGCTTGGAGAGGCAACTAGTAAAATTAAAGGTGGTCAGGGTACTGCCATACTACTCAACCCTTCGAATCTCGTCTCTATGGTTCTCGATGATACTGTGAGTCTTCACTCTAAATTCTCATTAGTTGGTATTAAATCTGGGCGTTCAAAAGCTAACAAGTTATATGTCTGGTTTTAGGTCCAGGTATATGGCGTCAACTCTTCGAAGAAACTTTCCTTACTTAGCCCAGGCTACCAAGCCTTCGAGTTAGAAATTAAAAATGGGATATTCGCTGGATGTAGTAACGGCGAGTCCGATGGTTGGTTTTTCTACCAAGAGTAAGTGTATATTGAGGTTGTTGAAACCGCAATATTGCAACACGATGATATGAAGTGCTCGAGGGCGGTCGACTAACTTTGAGTTTAGCGGCGACGTCAAATTAGGAAATGCCACCGATATCTTTGAGGTACCAGCTTTGAGCGAAAATGCCCGCCCGAAGAAAGTCGAGGGGCTTATTAAGCCTTTGCTTGATACAAAATTGGCTGTCTGCTACGACGGCGAGCACCGATGGCTTGCCTACCAGGACACAAATAACTGCATTGTGCTTCGGAACGTAGATACCGATAAATGTTCGTAACTACTACCTTATTATCATTTCCGTATCAAGTACATGACTAACTCGCTTTTCCCAGACGCTATCATTGAGAACACCCGATGGACAGCGCAAACTAAAACGCCAATTGGTATAACTTTCGTCCCTGGCCATAGCACCCGTGGACACATTTTTGTTTATTATCTCCACAAGGATTTTTCCTTGCGGCGGGCCTTTATTGAAATCGACGAAACATTCGATTTCAGAGGTTATGGAGAAGAAGTCGCCGTAGATAAGGCGGGAAGCATCGCCGATTGGACTCAATTGGCTGTCGTTGCTGATACTGCTAGCAAGACAAACTACGTCTACGCGGCAAGGAACCCAGCTACCAAGCAAGTCAGCACAGTTATTGATAACTGGGGCTCGTCTATTACAAGGTTGCAGGAATACTACTACAGCCAGATCAAGCATAACCACCTCATCGGGAACGAGAAGGATGGCCGTCACACTGGGCCGGGTCACGTCCACCATGGAAATTTCCCCTCCTACACATTTCCCAATGGGTCAGAGGGGAGCCATTACCATGGCGGGAGCAGATCAAGTGAACGATTTCACGAAAAGGTCGGGCCGCCGCCATACCCCCACAGTCATCATGGCAGCCACATGGATTTTACGCACGGTCGTTCTTTCCACGATATGAGCGACCTAGAGGTCGAACTCGGAAAAGTGAACATGAATGCTCTTTTGAAATTGTGTTTTGGCGAACCGCGTGTGGAGTACAATAGACATTACTACCACCCGGCGCCGGCGCATGGGCAGCAACAATACCATTAAGGTGGCGCTATGTGAACTATGATCTTCGGTTGAGATGCGAATCATTATTTTCTTGATTTTCCCTACTGCATGCATGATTTTAGTACTTACTATATAACTATTAGTTGCCTGTTTAATATGATGTTCCTCAGTCCTGTCGATATATCGGGTTTTCCTCAGTTTCAATGGATTCTTGCTTTTTCTCAAGTCGAACTCGTTCGCTTAATATTGCTCCTGTGACTACTTGCTTAATCATGGCGATCTTTGGGACGGGAAATTCCTTCCCGCTCTAATCTCGATGCTGATTGAACCGCAAAAACTGCAAATCCGTGATATATCAGTGAACAATTAATTATTATGTGCGGCTGGCACTCGATTCGCAAGCCCAGAAGAGTGATTTTGCCATCGTTCTAGAGGTCCTCAGCTGCAAGAATGCACACCTGAGTTTTGGCCCGTAAGCCACCAAAAGCAATATGGCCCCTGCCAAGCGGCCGCACTCGCGCACACAGGAACCGTTAACCAGGACCCACTATCATTGCGGGATGGACACATCCACACCACATCTCCGTAGCTCAATTGAGAGACAATCCCGCAAGCTATGCCGCTGTACCCGGGAGCTGAACTCCCTTAGGTTTGACTAGGGTATCGACATTGGTCGAACTCAAATGGAGATTATCATCTGACGCGCTAAAAAAAGATATGGATATTTGGTGGCACTTCTCCTGGCCGACTTGTCAAGATCGCTGTGTCAGATTGGCAAAAAAAAAAAAAAAAAAGAGCTGAAGCCGAGCTGTTGGGATTTGGCATACTTCGATCAAGGTCTCCATCCCTTGTCAGTAGTATTTCGCCTGTTGATCATCAAACTACTTCAGGAATCTCTTCATATGGTCATTAATAATATTTCACAATTTACTTTTTATTTTATTTACTTTAACACAAGTTTAAGCTTGACTTATTCTCATTTTCAAATTTATTGTATCCTGAACTTGCGGAATTCTATATACTCTATCACAATATATCGAGTATAAGGTCTTTTGACTCTGTTGCCAACAATGGCCTATAATTACACAGTAGAGTCTTATCATATAAACGTTGGTTCCGGAGATGGCGCCATACATATCTGGACCTATGGAAAGGTCAATCCAGGGCCTAGCGATCCAAACGATCCAAACGGTCCAAAAGAGCGCAGAAAAGTCGTCAGAGCTATCTTTATGGATGGGGGAAGAAACGACGGGAGTATCAAAGCTCGGAAAGCGAAGGACTCTCAGCCAGGTTCAGATAAAAAGCTGAGGGAGGCAATCAACCGAACAATAATTAACATCGAACAAAATTATTGTTGCAAGAATAAACATGATGGGGATGATTCAAGACTGCGATTTGATGCCTTCATCATTACGCATTGGGATATCGATCATTTCTCTGGGGTCTTGCGTGCGCTGGGGGTGTTTATGAGGGAGTCTCAGGATGGGCCTCACAAGTTCAAAATCGGCAATAAAGTCTGTTTGAACAGAGCGTATTTTGATAATATGGGCAATCCTGAGTCCCTGTTTATCGCACCATACTTCACCAATCGTGCTCCGGATACCAGTTATCCAGGGGATGACCCTGGTGACAATGGCACCAACCAGTGGAGGAAAGCTCACCTTCTCGATCTACGCAAAAATGTTACCAGCAAAATCTCAGGCGTGCTACGAGCCGGCGCAGATTTCACTATTGGCACAACTGTCAAACAATCCGTGGACGTTCACATGCCGGGTGCGAACACCAATAAATGGGAGCTTCGGCAGCTTGTGCTGAAAACCGAATGGAGGAAACTGCTCGGTCGAAACTTCTTGCAAAATGATGACCAGGAGGATATAGTGGGGAGCACTGATACTATCCTAAACCTTGCAGGCTTGCTTGCAAGAAACCGACCAACTGTCCATGATGCTGATTTGCCCACTGATGAAAAACCAAATTTGGTACCTGCAATGTATTGCATAGCTGTGAATCAACGTGCTATGGGCAATGGACCATTCGGACTAATGAAACATACATACACGAACACAAACCTATCTTCTATTTGCTGCATGGTTGTTTGGAAGGATGTCCGGACTGATAATAATGACGATCCTGGCCACCGATCTCATTATTTCGCTGGAGATGCAAATATCCAGCTCGAAACAAGACTTCTTGATTGGATTGCTCCGGGATGGAATGATGATCCCGTACCGGGAGTACCGAGGGCGCCGATACCCCAAGTTTCGAGCATGAAACTTAGTCATCACGGTGCTAGATCATCAAACCCGGTGGATATGTGGATAGCATTCAATCCTATAAGCATATTTGTATCGGCGGGAAGGATTCGCAGTCATGCTCACCCGCGTAAGTTAGACCTTGATAGGGAAGTGTGCGGATCTTCGAACATACGCTAACTTATCATGATCGATGCCTTTTGGAACTATAGGTTGGGAGCTTGTCGCTTTCGCACACCTCTGGAACAAGATCAGAGATCGCGCTGGATGCAATAACGGCCGTTATCATCAGCACTTACTCTATCTAACAAGCTACCCAGTCTGGCTCGTTTGGGAGAATGAAAGCTACAATCTCGCGGACAACAACACTAACGAAATGGCAGAAGAGGGGCCTTTTGCAGACGAGTGGACCAAATTGATCAATAAATATAATGAAAAGTTTCCGAACGCCCCCTTGGGGCCAGCGGATAATTTTTTTCAAGAGTGGCAGGACAACATTAATAATGTTCAAGACGACGAAACACGCGCGGATTTTATATGCAAACGTCTATCCGAAGCGCTGAAGGACATCTCTGCTATCGATCCCATGAACTCCGATCTTTCGGAGAGTGGGGTTGTGCAACTCCTATTAGATGAAGAGTCAACGGTTCAACATCAAGAAATCATCTTTGTTCAGGTTTCGTCAACCGGAAATGCTACTACAGAGGGTGTCACATGGGTAAGTATGGCTGGTATAATGAAGGGCAAATGCAACTGGGAATTAGAACTATTCAAAAGACACATACCTGATGAGAACCTCGAGGAAGAACCCAAGAAGGAGAGGCCACTCCGTGGACTTAAGGCAAAAATCAAAGCCAAGTATGACTGGGTGGCGTCGAAGCGCAGAAGAGGTAATCCAGATGATCAGGAAATGCAGATTTTCAAATTTTGGGAAAGGAGTAGCAAAGACGTTAAGTCGATATATCCAGCGGAAATTGACGATAACTGGGACTTGGTTTCTCTAGATGATTTTAGTGATGACGATGGAAGCGTCATCGCATCAGAGTCTGACTTGGGCACATCATACAGCATAACTTTGTTGGATGGGCCACACTACTTGATCCCAGAAACGTGGCAGGGCTTAGACCAAGCCGATGTTCCTGTGGTACGCATCCCTAAAGCCCATCCGATGTTCAATTTTATGGAAGGAGTTGCGTTCCGAGCACTCGTCATCCAACGAAAGCCGGTCGGGAAGGAAAATACACCGCTAGCGGAAAATGATCCAACGGCCGCCTGGTTTGCTGCGGTTCTCGGGGACGAAACTCGACAGCTTTCTATTAGCTTTGAGTCGTGGCCTCCCCCAGGTGCCAAAATCCGCGTACCAGGGAGAGATATAACTTTGGATGCCACTACATTGCCCGTTTTCTCGTTCGATTTCATGATCGCTGGCAAACACAAGATTACCATGGACACAACCTCAGCAGAAAGTGTACTTGATGATATCACTACCCCACTACTGCAAAACATGATGGTTGATAATTCGATCTTGATTTTCGGTCTCAATCCTGTTTGCCCAAGCTTTGATATCCCTCTTTCTGAGGTCGCAAAGTACTTTGGCTTCTCCATGGACAAATTCTTTGTGATGAAAATCTTGGGCAAGATGACCCTAAAACTCGACACTGAAGTCCAGGGCGCCAAAGAGAGGAAGCGTAACGCATTGTGGTTCCGACCAGCTGAGAGCTGGGAAACCGTTCTACGACTTCAATTCCGCGCTGAAACGCCACTCATTAATGATTTACTCCAAAGACATATTGGTGACTTCAAAATCTCTAATGCTAGAATGATTGGTAAAAAGATTGCACATAGGAGCAAGAGGGTTGGTAAAGAATTTGCGAAATGTGAAGGTCGCCTTACATTTTTGCTCGATTTTGAACTGGACACGCTAAAGCTGGAAGCCACTATAGAGGTCTCAGAAACATCCGTCTTACTAAGACTTCGCAATAATAAATCACTTGTCAACGGGGTTAGCCAAATACTTTCCTGGTTGGGAAAGAAGCTCGGTGAGAATACGTTGAACCTTAATGAGCTTCTCAAATCGGCGGGAGAAATATTGAATACAGAGACTATTGCATTCCGAGGTTTGGATATCGTTCTTGGGGTGAACCAAGAGGGGAACCTGACTGGTATCGACACCATCAACTTGAGTTTCCAAGTGCTGGTGAATATTGGCGGTTACGAAAATGACAAAGAGAAGGTTCCTATCGTTTTTTTGTTTGAATTTAGTTGGTCAAAGCTGTATGGACCATCTCTTCGAGGGGCATTATGGCCTGGTGAGCGGCATCCCACTTCTACACTAGTGACCATGAAGTCCAAATCACTAATGTTATTTAGGCACTCCCGACATTGGCATAGGCCATTACGTTAAAGCTGCCCCGGGATGGGAACGCCACACTCGATTTGAACCTATAACAAACTCAAGCCGAATCGCGGGCACTTTGAATCTCAAATCCCTTCTCTCATCCTCCACCATAGAAAACATTCCCAACGGCATCCCCACGGATATTACCCAACTATCTCTTTTAATCACAAAATCCGGCTTGAGAGTCGAAGGCGTAATCCAATGCGAAAAAAAAGATAATAAGGGAGACCGCAAAGTCCCGGCTCTTTCATTAGACCAAGTCGCCCTTGTTGCAGAATACAACTGGGACCCAGCAAACCGCGGTCTAACGATTGACTTAGGAGTAGATCTCCTACTCGACCCACCGAATGCAAACTCTGCTGGTGATAAGTTGGAAGACCTGGCGGTCGCTCGTCTTTCAGGGTCTGTATTCTATGATAGCGCTACCAAATCTTGGTCTTTGGGTGCGTCACTAGAAGACCTGACAGTGGCTCACCTAGCTTCCTTCTGGACAGAAAGGTCTCGTACAGGTGCCATGGCATTTTTGGAAAGGATCAAGATAAATTACCTCGAACTGCAATATTCGTACGATCCTTCAAGTGGCGATCCTTCTTATTTCCTATTCGAGGGACATCTATCCTTAGGGCTTCTGAACTTTGATCTAGAATACGAGAATAAGGGCTCGGAATGGACCTTCACCGCAAACCTCAGTGCTGGTGATAGAAACTCCGACCTAGGGGTGACGGTGGAAGATATTCTAAAGAGTATTCTTGGTGAATCACCATCAGAGCTTCCAGACCCCGTGGCAAGTATAAAACTCGACCCACCAAAACCCGGAAACGAGTTTTTCAGATTCAAGTGCTTTGAAATGGAGGACCATGTCGTGTTCCTTCTCACTGTCAAGGTTTCAAAGATTTCGCTATCTTTCATGCAAATCCGACATGTGAGCTGGGACAAGTTAGTCAAATCCAAGAGGATAATCAAGGCTGCTATCACAGATATCCCAACAATTGATGTGGGTATAGTGAGTAAACTGCCGCAGCCTTTTGATCAATTATTCTTCCTGTGGACAAATGATGGCGGACAAGATGAACTCGCAAAAGAAACTAAGACTCGTGGGTTGCTCAAAAAGGAGATGGATGTCATCAATAGTATCAAGAACCCAGCCGATAGCGAAAAGCTATTCTTCAAACCTAACAAGAAGATTTCGGAGTATAAGGACGAAGATGTGGTTATCACTGCCGGCTCCCACATTTTCGTGGTCATGAAAACACCTGTTGGTGATTCCAACGTTTTACTGGACTATGCCTTCAAAAAGCCAAAGCCAAAGCCCAATGCTTTGGCCACTAGAGACGAAGTCTCAATCTGGGAGGCAGAGTCTTCTGGTAATAAGGGCTCAAAGGCCCCGTTGAAGAAGACAATCGGCCCGCTCTCGATTGAAAATATTGGCCTCACTTATAAAGATGAACAGCTCGGTGTCATGTTTGATGCAACGTTCCTCATGGGCCCTATTGGTCTCTCCCTCCTCGGTTTCGGCGTACAAGTCCCCTTCAACAAGACTTACAATCTCAAGAACCCTCCGCCGCTTGACAAGGTTGGATTCAGCCTGGAGGGTATGATTGTATCCTTCGAGAGGCCTCCGTTGACCGTTGCAGGAGGTTTCAAGAGATCGGTTATGGACGGCGTTGAATGCTACGCTGGTGGTTTAATTATAAAATTCGACCCATGGCAGTTCCAGGCCGCTGGAGTGTACGCCACCGTGCCTAGGCATAGAAAAACCAAGGCCATAACTGCTGGAGGCGTAAATCAGGATGTGATGATCCAAGACTCGAGTGATAAATTCACAATGGTATTTATATACTTCAAACTCAACGGTCCTCTGTTCACCGTCGGGTTTGCAGATATCAGCGGTTTAACTGGTGGGTTCGGTGTGAACTCCGATATCAACACTCCAACAGTCGAGCAAGTCGTCAGCTTCCCATTCGTGAAACCAACCGGGAAGGCGTCGGATTCACCGTTGGCAATCATCAGTGGGTTGATGGATGGATCTTGGTTCTCACCATCAGAAGGGAAGTTCTGGGTGGCAGCAGGCCTCAAAGTCAGCGCCTTCCAGATGCTTAATGTTGACGCTGTCATGGTGCTCAAATTCAACCCATCCGTTAAGATTGGAATTTTCGGCGTTGCAACATGCGACGTCCCATCCTCCAAGTCACCAGTCAAGTTCGCTTATGTGGAATTAGGAATATCGTGCTGCCTAGACGTTGAGGCCGGGACCTTCAAACTGGAAGCCCAACTCTCTCCAAACTCCTTCGTGCTCCACCCCAGCTGTCACTTGACAGGTGGATTCGCTCTTTTCTCCTGGTTCAAAGACGGGCCTGACGCAGTTTCCGGAGACTGGGTTATGACGATAGGAGGGTATCATCAAGCCTTCGTCGCTCCACGGCAATATCCTAAGCCTCCAAGATTACGCATAAGCTGGTCGTTGGATGACCATTTGAGTGTGAGCGGTGAGGCCTACTTTGCCATAACACCAAAGATTTGTATGGGGGGTGGAAGGCTGCATGCTGCGTTATCACTCGGTGCTCTGTATGCTTACTTCGACGCATACGTTGACTTTTTGATCAATTACAAGCCGTTCCACTTCCAAGCCCAGGGTGGTATTTCAGTTGGAGTACGCTTCACACTGGATCTGTGGTTGGTCACTATTCGTATCGCAGTGGAGATTGGAGCAACCTTGAAGTTGGCCGGACCGCCGATGGGAGGAGTCGTGCACGTTGACTTTTGGGTATTCGGATTTGACATCGAGTTTGGAGCTTCACCAGAGCCGGCACCCAAGCTTTCTTTGGAGGAGTTTTGGCAGACTGCGTTGAAAGATTCGAAGTCTACAGCCCCCAAGATGATCACCTCAGGTTTGGAGAAAGATGTCGAAGAAGAAGCGGAGGGAGTCGAAAAGGCATTCTTAATAACTTGCGAGTCCGGACTAGAGCCAGAATATAAGAAGGAAACCAAGGAAAACGACCCATGGTTCGTCCGTCCAGATAACTTTGCCTTCAACACCACACTAAAGTTCGCTGCGAACGATATTACGTTTACAAAATCGTTCAAAGTAGACGAAAACCCGTCTTTGTCTACAACAACTTCACAAAAGGTGGTGGTTGACGAAAAATATAAAAATATCTATGCTAGGCCAATGGAGGTCGCACGAAGTTTGAAGTCTGAATTGACGGTGACGGTGTATCAGTACTCCAAGGATGTATGCGCGCTGCGTAATACGGATCCTGGGGATCTGTTAGCGTTTATTATCAAGGAGAGGTATTGGGAGGTCAAGCCCATTATCAAGTCGGTTCCGCAGTCAATCTGGGGCAAATGTGAGTTTAATTTGAATACCCTAATCTATTTAGAGAGCGGTTCCTAATAAAGATGTATAGATGATACAAGAACAGACCCAAAAGCGAGCGGCAATCGATCATCGGCATTACTGAATGGTAACGACGTTTCGATACCGTTAGTTATGGGCCTATCCATTAAACCTCCAGAGCCGGAAATGTCGGATGATAAGATCCAAAAGTTCAATATTGTAAAGGATATGAAGCAGTCAGTATATACCGATCACACAGTAGTTGACTTCCCGAAGGGAATCCCGGCTTCGAAGAACTGGGCCCCTCTACCGACAAAGTTGAAGACAGAAGAGGTCGTAGCCATTTGGGAGAATGGATCAAACGATCCTATCAATGTTGTGAACCTGTGGGCGGCTAAGATGAAGTACCCTGAGGGTGTCAAGATTACGGGAGCAAGGCCGAGTAAATTGTTGAAGAAGTACGCTCAGATGGTTCCGGCGATGCCACTGCTAGCTGTTGGAAGCTAATAGAATTTGTTCCAAGAGTCCTTTCGCAAATATTATACATTTTCGAATCATGTCCTTTCGTCTATGACGTCAATGCTCCCACTTTCACATGCATTTTTATTACTTTTGTTGGTTTGAGCACATTAGCAGCTTCGTATTTTGTAACGTAATAGCTTAATATTACTCGTTATCATCCTACTGATCAACTTCAAAAATTAAGACCAGGTAGCCCGTTAGAGCGAGGGGCATTCACGTCTAAAAAAGTTCGGTTTAAGTATCAAATTAGAAGGCAAAGTGATTTGACGTCGAAATATCCCTTGGGTGTTTATTAAAAAGCTTGACTTATAAACAGGAATTTCTGTGAATCTAGAAAACCATTTCAATTGAAAGAAGGACACGAAAACCTTTCAATCCATTTTCCCAAACAACTGTTTCCAGTGAATGAAAGTTGAAAAGAGGAAAGAAAAACAATGGTAAACGTGCGAGGATTCTCTCGGGCCGTCAAAAGAAAAAAGACAGGAAAAAAGGAACACCTTGATAATAATAACAATCCCTCATGCTAGTCATTCGTTTAAAGGAAATCCCAAAAAAAAAAAAAGCAGCCCATCAATGTATTCATTCCCCCGCTTAATCAGCATCGAAAGTTTTTGTCAAAACACCCAGACGTTGTTCAGATTATGACAGCGGTACTTCGTAGGTGTTTTGTTGGGAGGTGTTGATTTATGAAAAAAGTGGTGGGAACGAATGTTCAATTGATGGTGGGGCAGACGAAGAAAGGTTTAGATTCCCTCCTTATTAGCCTTCGCCGAGGCCTCATGCTTATGTTGGTCGAGCTTGTCGGAGGCAGCTCCTAGACCACCGGAGATACGGTCGGAGATAGAGTCCTGTCCGGGAACGTTGCCCTTGGCCTGCTCCTTGTTACCCTCCTTGGAGGCTTCGGCACCCTATAGAAATATTTGTCAATTAATTTGTAGTGAAAGTTAAGACGGGAATCGTTAAGAACATACCTTGCCTTGAACGGTCTCAGCTACGTAGTTGCCAGCGTTCTTGACAGAGTTGCTGATCTGGCCGAGGATGCCTTCATTTGGCTTGTCAACGTTTGGGGCAGACATGTTGATTGATTTGGTTGTTTAAAAGTAAACGGTTTTATTTAAAAAGTTATTTGTTTTTGAAGTTGTTGAGTAATGAATTGTTTTGCTTGATGATGATGTAGAATGGAGAGAAAAAAAAGGTTGAGCAGAGGGATAATGGGGTCCTTTTATAGAGATTTTTTATCTACCAAAAACTTACTTCTATACTGACGTCAGAACGATACATGCTAAAGAATTCGTAATGATGCCGGCCGATGAGGCAGTTTGCATGCCCACAATCTCGATCTCACCGTTTCCGCCGATCTGTGTGTTGCGGCCGGGCGTTTCCAACAAAATTAGTGACGTCATGACGTCACTACCCGCGCTGGCCTCGCTGTGGAAACCCACTTGGAAAGCACCAAAAACAGACGCCTAAGCGACTGAACAGCCAAGTCGGTGTCCAGTAGGATCTCGATGACCGCATTCTAGCGTAAACAGGAAACAGCGCAGGCCCATTCGGTCTGGAACTTTCTACTTGGCAAATTTAACGACCAAGGTAGCTTAATATGGGGCATTATGTATCTCACGTCGGGATTACGTATGTGGAGTACTTTTCAATGCATGTGGCATATGCTTTTTGCCGCATCGACATGCTTGGTTCCGCCTGCGAGAATCCTGATGCCGAAATGAATACGCCTAGCTTTAGCTTAACTCCATTTTAGCCTGTTATCAAAGGATTAAGCTATAACGCCACATAGATCATAACCTTCCCGATCCAGTTTCGATTTCATACTTTATTCTCAGCTGCACCAAGAAACTTAAACATTCCATGAATTTACCCCCTGATCAACCTAACATTATTCTGGACAAGAGTTTTTTTCTTTCTTTCCTCTAAGCTTGCCCCAGCCTGTGTTTGCGGAACTGGGGCAGGGAATACCTTGGCAACGTAGATTGGAAATTTATGGAGAGATGTTAAATGCAACCGAAGCTACTAAACCCTTTCGAAGCAAAACGACCTTACATCATTACCGGAACATTTTACGATTCGCCGCACGATCCTCGATGCGCGGCAGATCAACGACAGGGGTTAGCTTTGCCCAAGCTGTAATGTTATCAACCACGTGAGTTCGATGCATCGATGCATTTTTGTTCGCGATTCTTTGCCAGCCTATAGATGTAATACGAATGTTAAACAGCATGGGGCTTGGAGAGCCCCGAGAGTAATTCGGAAATGTCCATATCCTTATTCTGGATATTTTACGATTGGCGATTTGATGGTATACGTATCAAAGGTTGTCCGCAATAGCAACTTAGACGATCGGTCGATTGCAGCGTTCCGCGTTCCGCGATCCGATGCGCGATGTTGAAATCCGTTGACACGCATATAGCTAGCTTGGATACCGGCTCGCGAGTATCGCCTGAGTTTTAACTAGTTAGAAAACTTCGAATACTTTCCTAACTCCGCAAACTCACGATTCTGCGTTTCAATCTCGATCTGAGTGACTTTAAACTTCGCGCATGTTCAAAAACTGCATATCATCGTAGAAACATTGGTCGAATTGATAAAGACGTGAATGATGCGAGATCGCACCGATCGAATCAAAAACACTGCCTCCTTTGCAAACTCTAACCCTTGGAAGTTGCATTGTTACAAGAAAAAAACCTATTTGAGAAAGCAAGGCCTCCCCGCTTCTCTCGGGCTCTTTGTGGAAATTCTTGCCTTACCAACAAACTGGTCTCGTGCGCTATTCCGTTTTTCAGGTCCCTTGCTGCGAATTCGGTTTCCGACATGTGCTAGCGATTTGCTACGTTCCGGAATTGCCTTGGAAAGGATACCTTTGATCTCGCCTTGTTTGCTTTCGATGATGAATTATCGTGATCGATCGAATTGGAGCGGAGCAGTACTCCCTTATGCGGTTACGTACACTACATACGAAATGAGCCGGAAATCGAATAGCGTACCGGCCTCTAGCCGACTGCAGCCAACGTTAACATCGAACGGCTAACGACTATCTCTTGAGCTTGAGGGGCCTGGCCGATATTTTGGCATTGGGACTGCCCAGGTAGATATGTCGACATATCTTCCATTCGTGACTCAACGGCCGACCAGCTCCGTACAAACTCGCAATCCACACATATCCATTGCGTCAATGTTCATCTTGTCCGCAAAATCCAGAAAATTCCAGTGCCTTTCAGAGCTAGGTGGGAAATAATTTACACTATCAACGCTAATCTTCTTTGCCAGATTCAATCAATTCAGGTCGCGCGGTCGCCGTTACACTACGAAAGCCCCCTCATATGCTAGAAGTGCAGAAACGTGGCCACGACATCACCGCCGCATATGATCACACAAGCAGAGCGAGCAGGGATAAGGATTGCGAGAAAGAAAGAGCTGCTGCAAGCGGTGCAAGCCAGGAGTGAGGTTGAAGCTAACTTGGCAGACAGAAAGCTTCGGGCCTTTCCGTTCGCTCACAAACACCCTCGAAAAACACAAGCAAATGACGTCATGACGTCATTGGCCGCAAACGTCAGCTTTAACCGGGTCGGCTGAAACTGCCTGAAAATGGAACGGCCACACTTTTCCCGAAACGTGGCTGACAACACTCCACCAAAAGTGGCGCGTGGCTATTCATTTCAATGGTAACACCGCTTATGAGAGAACAGGAGACGGTAATGGGGTACGAAGGCAGGTCGGTTCCAACGAGAGGCTGATCATCATATTCAAGATTTGGTGATCTTCATTTTATTATCCGAACCAGACCGTGAAGTGGGCGCGGAAGATGCCCACCTGCGAGGACAATGCAATGAAGCGAAGCGTAAGAGCTGTCATGCGCATGCCTTGAAGCTTTATCCCACTTAATATTGCAGCTGACAGCCAAATTCCCTATCCCACAGTTATGCAAAATCATGGATATAGCAGTTTCTAGTCCTTCGAGATTGCTACATTATCCTAAGGCGAGTATGCTCCAAACCCATTGTCAATTAATCATGATGGTTTAGGCCAGCCCGGTTTCGAATTTCTCGTTCGGCCGCTTTCCTCTCACCGTATAATCCCCATACTACCATTCCTCGACATCTCCAATGCCTATAGAGCAAAAAATTTCAACTTACCTTATGTTCAGAGGGTTGGAAGGACAATTACCAGCTAAATTAGGCCTACTGAGCTTGTAAAGGTGTAGATACGACCCCAAGTGCTAGTGCCAGTTTGGGATACTGTCCCTAACCACTCCTGTTGCTACCTCTAAGCGTCTATGGTTAAAGCACATGGCAGCGTTGTGCTATGATGAACGGCAGCCGTACCAGATAACGTCGATCAGGATCCAAGGTCCGGTTCACAAAATCCAACAACACCAACAGGTTAACGATGCGTTGTCTGGACTCAACATCCAAGAGATTTGTGTGCATGCGCATATGAATGGGGTGGAAGTGTAGCCGCAGGTTTCTTTCCCGAATATCCTCGTGGGCGATTTCCTCTTCCGATACTCCTTTGATATACCGTGTGGTGGCGTTGGGGAAGGCTTTGAAATATGCCCGTCTGCAGAAGATCCTCAGTCCTAATCAGACATGCGCATATATGCAGATGCGTGGTGAAATCTCGTTGCGTTCTTCCCCGCGATTGGAATTACATCTCCAAGGATAATTAGAATTCTGAAACAGGGGCGAGGCTGGAATCCAAACTTAACCACTGCCACTTTTTTTTTTTTTTTTTTTTTTTTTTTGATAGAATAGCGCACATTATATACCGCGAATTGCTACCCCGCGTCGTTGAGTTATTAAAGTATCCCGTGCTAGACTTTCAGGTTTGTGTTGGCCGCGTCGTCTAATGCACCACCGCGGTACAACTTCAAGATGTCAACCGCCGCTATCGATGTTGCAATTCTAGTTGTCCAATTGAAGCTGAATTTTGATTTCATGCAGGCAGCGCAGTGCAATGCAATGCAATGAGACCAAGCTGAGTGTATTCGGGTGTGATGGGCCTCTGCCGTAAGATACCACCTTATCGCTATCTACATGAGGATACTGATAAGGAACGTTCGAACGGGAAAGGCTAGGCGTGGAGATACCCATATCCTTTAAACTTATCATGCGCATACAGGGGTTCTAGAAAATGAACGCTTGAGACTCGATATTAAGTGCACCGGGTCTGAGTATATCTATCCTCCGCGAACCTACGCTCTTAAGATCTTCGGTCTTTTATTCCAAATCATATTGTGCGTAGCGCAAGTGGAATATTATATCCCGATATCGTTGATCTCTGCACAATTGTGCGCAGAAGATTTGGTTACGAGATGGGATTGTTGCTTTCAGCGCTGTTATTGAGGATTGATGATAGAGGAAATATGTCTCGTGTGCATGCGCACGCTCGCGAAGTAGGTGCTAGAATTCGCGTTTGCGGCCTTCTGATACTTTAGAAATCTGGCAGGATTTGGGAGGTCAACAGTTGAATAGATATGGAAGAATTTGGGAATTTTCTCATACGACTAAAGTAGTTGATGCGACGTCAAGCTTAGTCTGTGATAATATGATGATAGATAATTATATATACAGCCTATTGGGACCTATTCATCCACAGTTGAGTCTTAGACAAATGTACGGGGAAAGCTAGACTCACTCATTAGTCACCCGCCATAATTCGGAACTTTGAAAGGCATTTCTACGCAATATCTTATTTTGGCTTTACTCGAGCGCCCGTTCCCTATTACAGTACCTAGCCCAATTCTTTGGATGACTGTGTAACAACACCGCAAGAAAAAAAATCAACTAAGGTACTGCCTTCTCAAAAACCGGGTCAAAGCAACTAAAATAACTTGTTGCCTCGTATGTACCCAGATCTTAGTCTCGGTCCCAGACGCTGTTGAACACCCAGATCTTACTCTCGTAGTATACGACGCTTCCCAAATTTAATCCCGAAACAACAGGTTTATAAAAAGTTAAGTCTGCAAAGCAGGTGTTGCCATAACGGATAATAATAATAAATTCAGTCGCATATATACAGGAAGAGACTGCTTAACTTCGTCCACAAGGGAGCGAGTCTAATATTAGACACTGATAAACCTTTCAGCATCTACAGGGAACCTCAAAAAAAAAAAAAAAAAAAAAAAAAAAAGAAGAAAATAAACGTACCTACCAACAGGCAAAACCGAGAACATGCTGGTCACCACCCGAGCCCCGGGGCTTGGGCGCAGAGACGCTGTACCCAATATCGATACTAGGCCTCTACACCATAACAACAGCGCCAAACTCCTCACAGCATTGCCCGGCCAAAAATATAACGTAGCCGACCAAGAGAAGCTGGCTACTCTCTTGGACCAGCTGGGGCACCTTTCTCTCGCTACTAATAATACAGCAACCTCATTCAACTTGAGTATCAATAGGCTTAGCGAGATCGGAATAGATACTTCTACTGCTCTTGAAGTTCTCGAGTACCTCCAACCAGATGCTATCCCAGATATAATAGACGCAGCATTAAAGCAGAAAATCTCAAAGACTCTCCCAAGCGATGCCTTCGGGATCGCCACCCTCCTTCTATATCAGGCATTCCCGAAGCAACATCCATTTAGAACTCCCATGACGGAAATGTGGGAGGAGTGTGAAAAATATGCACCGCATGTCATTAATTTTCATGAGCAGTTCGTTAAAAAGGGAAAGACAGTTGAGCCAAATCAACAGTCAGTGTTTTGCGAATTGCTATATAATTGCTCCTGGTAAGTTCAATTTTGCTATTATAGTTAACCGCTTGGAAGTCAGCAGATGCTAACACGCCGTCATTCTGGAACAGCTACCTCCTGGAACAAGGTCGCTTCGATACCAGTCTAGAAATTTCTTTATCAGCCGAGAAAGTCTGTGAGAAAGCAAATATAAAAGATGGGGGCCTTCTTTTGGCAGACATCTACACAATCCAAGGAACAGTCCACATCGAACTCAACAAAAACATAAACACGGCAACAAACCTCTTCCAAAAAGCCCTAGAAATCCGAGAAGACGCCGTAACAATCGGTATAATGGATCCAAACCATCCAAACCGCGCGAATTCATTCATGAATATGGGTAACGGATTTAGTCACTCTGATCCTCAAAAGACTATTGAGCTACATGAGCGAGCTATCGAGACCAGGAGGAATGGATCGAGACCTCCCAAGAGGGAAGACTCCTGTCTGCATCTGGCAGTCAGTTATCTTTGTATTGGAAAGTGTCATTTAAAGCTAGGAAATTCTGATGACGCCCTGGCATCGTTTAAAAAATGTCTTGAAGAGTTGGAGGTATCTCCCAAAGGGAACGGCTCTCTGTAAGTTCTCCACTATACTAAAACATCTGTAGCGGTCAATACATACTAACTAGGGTACGTTTATTTAGAAAATCGACAGTTCTCGGTGCTCTTGGCAACATTCAAATCGAACGAGGGAATATGGAGGATGCCCTTATATCATGGACAGAAGCCATGGAAGTGTCGGAAAAATACTTTGGGCGTACTCATGTGAGAACTGCATATTGTTACTACAAGATCGGTTGGCTAGCCTATAAAAGATCGGACTACAAACAGGCAATGTATGGAACCCCTTCAGCCGATCCCAGGCCATACGTACTACCTTCAATAGCTTTTACTAACCACCAACACTGCGTCTCCGCAATGATATAACAGCGCGTTCATCAACCTCGCCCTTGGTATCTACAATGGCAACTTACCTCACAGTACTGTACGTACTGAGATTGCTCGAGCAAAATTCGTGCTTGCGTTGGCATTAGACAACACGAGCTTTATAGAAGAAGCCAGGAAGAATAGACAAGAAGCACGGGAGCTCAAATTCAGCATCACTGGCAAGATAGCCGGTCAGGAAGATACGGTACAGGACTATGATAACTTGATAGCGGATCATTTTTCCAAGTAAAGCGCAAAGCGAAACGAGAAAAGAACAGCAGGAAAGAAAGAAAGATAGACGGGAGGATTATGCAAGCTTACAAGTAGGACTCGTGCTTGCGTAAGTTAGGCAGCCAGTGCGTTAGTATCTTTGCAATCGAAGTTGTCATTTTTTATGTTGTATTTTGCAAGCTTAGTATTGGAGAGGTGCGCATTTTGAACGCTATTCATCCGGAGCATATGCGAATGTTTTCGTATAGTATTATATCGATAGTAAACTAGTCCAATACACGTTATTATGTTGGTACTGAATTGATTATCTATCAACCCCATTTAAATTTCCAGCACAGCGCTGGGTAGTTGGTGGACAATATGCCGGCCATGAAACACATTCATTCGTACATTAAGTCTTTGATGCGCATCTGGACATCTACAGGGTATGACAGATACCGTAGCTACGTCGGGGAAAGGGTATGTTTTCTGAGACACCTACCAAACGCAGGCCAGTCTTAAAGTGAGCTTCACGGTGGTAAAGACACATCAATGAGACTTTAAGGCGTCTTCAAGACAGACTGGGGTCCTTAAAAAACACCCCGGGAGCTGCATAAGTTTGTTAAGCTATGAAAAAGGTACAAAGAAAGATTTAGTATATTTTTCGATCAAGACCTTCTTATGCCTCAAGGACACCCTACAGTTCCTGCACTATGTATGTCTATATTGCCGTCTAGTCCAATTCTTAAGACTGACTTTGTGTTTGATAGATCTAGACAGCCGGCCGGAACATGCAGCTACTGTATGCTCAACGCCCACCCTTTTGCGGGTCCTATAGAATATATCCCACGGCCGTTGGCATAGCACCGAGTCAACAGTGCTAGTTCCTATCAATAATTAAAGAACATTTCACCATATTTCTTAGTAATACCACCAAAAAGCTAGTCTGCAGTCTCAGCGCCGGTTTGAACGAGGCCGTATCATGATGATCGTACAACACAACCCCAAGAGGCCCTCAACTCCCCTTGCGATGGCCATCAACCACGAAATCTATCCATCCTCACCACAGCATCAGTTTTTCACCAAATGACTTGATTTTAGGATCAATCGAACCGTCGAATCAAGTACTTCATTTAGTGAGCTATGCTTAAAAACGGCTGGAGTTTTGGTCATGAAAGTAGTCACGTGGATTTTCTGTTTGGTGATACAGCACCCAACACATGCCACCAACAAGGTCGGTCTCGATTCCCGACTTGCACCATATATGCATATTAGTGCATGCCTCATTGGCATGAACAACCACAGAGACTAAAAGTCCATGATCATCTACGAAACCCGGGCCGTGAAGCCCATACTCCCAATTTACGCGGAGCATCTACACCCGATCCCTTCCATACCAAAAAGACATGAAACACTTGAAAGTGGATCCTCAAACTCCTCAAATACTCAAGTGATTCGAAATCTGCAGATCACAATTGATATTCATGCACATCGAAAACCTGACTTACGTAGACCGTTGCATTTTCACAATACAAAAAGATCACTAGTGAGATACTCGTTACCGGGTTTTTAGTTCTTTTGCGAAAAGCAAGGAAAGTGGTTTTTTTGATATCCAGCTGACCATTATACCCTTTATTATCCCTGTGTTCTGTTGAAGGCAAGGGGTTTATACCGGCTATATGCAGCCGAGAGGAAAGGGTCCAGGTAAAGTGGATTAAAGTGCGGTAATTGTGGCGGTTTTGTATGGGCTGAATGACTAAGTTATCTTCCGCTGGAGGTGAATAAGGTTTTTTTTTCTCTTTCGAGCGACTCATGGCCTTCTTTATTGTGCATCATGCATGGCACTAGTTGTCAGGAAGCATGGTTTTTGACAGAGCCGTGGGGGGTTTGGGGAGGGTGGTGAGAATGCAACGTTGTCAACGCAGTTTAGAGGTGCCATTAGAATGGAAGTATAGGTTAGGCTCGATGTTGAGTCGGAGCTTGCAATTGAAGTTTTAAGGGTCAGACAGTATATTATTGGTTGGTGGGGCTAACATTGATGTAACAGTGTATTGAGATTGCTTTCTGAGGAGATATTTGACCATGCTCGACGCCTAATTTTGGCAAGCCTGTCTCCGGGAGAACTGGAAATGATAGAGGCGGACATCACATATTGTTCATTGCCTTAAAGGTCATGAGGGCTATAGTCGCTCTGGAGTTCACATGGTTCGGCAGCTTAGGTGCTTGGATCAGTAATTCCCGAAGAGCCTTCAGCTGTTACTAATTACTCCGACAACATGCGCAACAGGAGGGAGCCTTTCCATGCAATCACTCTGACAACAGGACCTGTCCGCCTATGTATACGTATTATGCTACGGTTACACAGGCCGGCCATGGATTCCGTGTTGGCGTAACACAGGGTTCTTATTTTGGGGATATAGATATTTGAAGAGGTATGTCATGGAGTGATACAGGTCCGGGAGCCGGATATCGATCGTAGCACCTCGGGATCATTATGCATGAGATCGATTGCGATATAGAGATGAGAATTTTTGTTTTTGCAATTGATATCATTATTGGGAGATATCACGAATGGGTGGTTGGCTAAGTAGTTATGCATGGCCTAGGGGTGACGGTTGGGTATGTTTGGTTTGCAGTCTGATCGATTCCCGTGGGCAGCAGGAAGTGGCAAATCGGGGAAATTCCATTTCTCAAATTTCGAAATTTTGAATCGCCGCCAGTGGATCTAACAGTGGGTTCCCGTCTTCTCAAGGACATTTATACACCTGCTTCTAATCATTTGAGGACACGTTAGGAAATAGGGGAGTTGAGGTATGTATGTGGGTGTTATGCTTAAGTTATATTTTCTCCTGGCAGATGCTTGATCCCGAGGGTTAGATGCCGCGAAAAGCTTAGTTGAAAAATCGGTGCCTGGGAAAACGCCTCCGCCGTGGGTTTGCGTGTGCATAAGAAAGAAGAAAAACCTTCCGTTTGCGACGACACAAAAGCTATCAAACACGGTGATTTGCACAAAAGAAGATTTTTGAGTTTTACTAGTTTTCAGGAGTACGTATGTGCGAAAAAAACCTTATAGGTGTACTTCTAAGTATGGGGGAGGAGACAGGTTGGAGTTGGGAGAGTTCGATGTTGGTGGGGGGAGAATACTCAATCGTAAAGGCTTGACACTTATGAAACACGCAGCGGGTCGGACTGGCAAGGTAAAGAAGCCCGGCGGTTGGTTTGAGTCCGGTGGGAGGAAGAGAAAGGTAGAGATTACGCAAGCTTGGTATTCTCCGATCGTCACTTGCATGAATACCCGTATCGATGAGATGAATGTAAACAAGTACCTTTTTCTATATTGCATGGTATGGCATGGCGAATTGGTCAGTTTTTCCTGTACTACCGCACCAGGGGACAGGAAGTATCCGAGTGCTTATAAGGCAGTGGAGGGCGGCCTGGAATGCAGCGCTGCAGCATCGATATTCGAAATTGTGGAACCCCCCAGTCCGGTTTTCAAATTTAAGCTCGATCGCTCCCTCTAGGCCTCTCCGCTTCCTCGACAAAACGGACCCGTCTGTCAGCCAGGCGAGAGACAAAGTACTACACATTTTTTTTGGATTTTAACATACCATACCGCACGATACCACACCTAGATTGGGTAATATAAGATCCCGCTATTGCCCAGCCCAGCCTGCAGGTTGCAGCAGCGCCATTCCAATCTTAAAACTCAACCTCGACGTATAGTGATATACGAACAGTTCCTTCTCGAGATCCTTCCCGCTGCCGCTGCCCCTTTCTTTGGGTTATTTCAATTGATTGACTTGATTCAAAAGTCGTCGGTGTTGGATTGGCGTAAGATCATATTTTGCAGGCATAGCCTTCTCCTGAGCCTTCCCGAGGAAGGCATGTGCTAACGGAAGTAGTTAGTACCCTAGGCGCTTTATAGGAGATCGACTGTTTGGTCCGAGCAGAGACAACAACGGTTCGCCGCGACAAGAACGACTTGGCCTGTTTGTAGGGCTGTACGGCTGTGTTATTTGAGATTCGACTGGTCGGCTTGGTCGCCTTTTTTGGTCACTTTGGAAGGTCGTCGCGGTTCCTGGTTAAATTCTGACAGTATAGGATTGTAATAATATTAAAAAAAGCCAGCCATAGTAGATCGCTGTGGCGATAATTATAACCTGCGGTCGACGGTCGTACGTTCACCTCCCAAAAGATTGATCCTGGTAAGTTTCAAAAGTTACCCTTTCGCTGTCCGCGCAGGGGCTGCCCCTCGTCTGGAATCGACTTTCGCAGACAGGAATCTGGGATGGCGTGAAAAGTTGCTAGATGATGGTGTCGGTACATTCATTTGCATTGGTCATGGACGAGAACGTTCGAGCTGGGGGTGTACCGGTTGTGGGCATGGCTGCACCGCACCTGCAGGCTGGGTTATAAGCTAGCACCCGATGCTACCTCGCAATTGCAATTGGCCCGGTCGGGTCTGTTAATATGTTGGTTCATTTTTCTTTTGCGTTCAGCTTCATTCCAGGATAATGTTATCCTCAGATAATATATCTTCTTCCTCCTGAGGACGAGCATGCGCATAAAAAATGAACGAACGTGAACGTTGAACATGAACAAACGAAAAACACACAGACACAACTTCCCCTAGTTAATGCCGTTAATTATTTATTTAATTTAGAGATGCATCTGGTCTGATATCTGATGTTGGAGTAGCTGTTCGATTCTCTCTTTTTCGCCAGATTTCCCTTTGCCATCTTTCTTCGTTGGTGTTGTTGGTTCTCTCTTTAAATTCTGCTTCTTCCTCTTCTTCCTCTTCTTCTCATATCCACAATCATTCTCGCTCATATGTCCGCCTGCTGACTGACCAGATTTATTTCTGATAGAACCTTCCGTATTCCCACGGTCGCCTGCTTTCTTTCTTCTTTCATTCTTTCTCTGTTTTCTTCTTTGTTTCCCTTCGTTCTTCCCGCCAGACTAGTTAAGTAAAAAAGTAACTAGTGGTGCTTACGAGCTAGTTAAAGTACAGTATTGACGTTCTGGTTGACTCTCCTGAGCCTGGCAGCGTAATATTACCAGTTTATTAGCCAGCTATTTTCGGAATCAGCTGCAGCCGCAGCTAAAACCTGCTCAACAGCACTAATAAATCCACCGGCTGGCCCACTTGCTTGTCCCTCGAATACTACCTCTTCTACCCCTACCCTGCCCTGCTACCTCTAATATATCATTCTTCTCCTCTTCTCCTCCGCTTCTTCTTCTTCTTTTTAATCCGCAAGTCAAGCCGGGAGTCCAAGAAACCTCTCAGCTTTTTTTCTCTCTCTCTCGCTCTCGAAAATAAGAAAGATCTAGCCCCGTTGAAAGGAAAAGGGAAAGAAAAAAGAACCCCACGTCATCTCGCCCAACATGCCACCAGCCGAAGATGAACGCGGTCACGACCTCGAGGCCCAGAAAAATCCCTTGATGAAGGATACCGATGCAGACGACGATGATGTTATCGAGAAGAGCACATCTCAACCGGCTTCTTCGGTCACTCCTGCCCAGGACGGAGCTATCAAGTCTTCCACTGGCAGTTCGTCGGGTTTCATTGCGTGGACACTGGTGAACACGCTCGCTACGATCGGAATTGTATGGAATTTCTCAACATCCTACCCCTGAATCCCGCTCCCGCGTGTGTATGTGTGTGGTTTCACAATTCGCCCTCTCCCGAAATGTATTGAATACCAACAACTACCCAACCGCGGGACGTTGGAATTCGATATCGATCGGAGATAATGAATTTACCACGATAGACGATCGCACCGTGGTGTTGTCGGTGATGCTATTTCGAGAGATAGAAAAAGACATGGCTAACCACATGCAAATTCGCAGGTCTTCACGAACAAAGCTATCTTCGATGATCCGTCGTTCAAGAAGATGCAGACTTCTTTCGCAGCTTTCCATTTCCTATGCACGACTCTCACACTCTTCGTCATTTCCAGACCCATGTTCGGTTTCTTCGTACCCCGCCGAGCCGGTTTCCTCGAGATTGCCCCTCTATCCTTCGCAATGTGCTTGAACGTCATTTTACCAAATCTCTCGCTCGCATACTCCAGCGTCACTTTCTATCAAATCGCCCGTATCTTGCTCACACCGTTTGTCGCACTCATCAACTACGTGTTCTACCACGTTGGAATCCCGCGAAACGCGGTTTTGGCTTTGATTCCTGTCTGTTTTGGTGTCGGTATCGTCTCCTACTATGATACCCTTCCGGATCCGGCCAAGCCGACACAAGTCACCTCGACTGCCGGTGTCATCTTCGCTTTCTCCGGTGTTGTCGCCAGCAGTTTGTACACCGTCTGGATTGGAACCTACCACCGCAAATTGAACATGAGCTCTATGCAGTTGCTTTTCAATCAGGCACCTGTTTCGACTTTCTTGCTCCTCTACTTTATCCCATTCTGCGACACTTTCCCAGTCTGGACCGGTGTTCAAATGAACAAGTATCTCTTGATCTTGTTGAGCGGTGGATTTGCCAGTTTGATCAACGTGAGTATTTATTTATCTTTTGTGTACCTTCGAGCTATAGCTAATTTGTGGGGTTTTAAAGTTGAGTCAATTCTTCATTATCGCGGGCGCTGGTGCCGTCAGCAGCACGGTCGTTGGACACGCAAAGACTTGCTCCATCGTCATGCTCGGCTGGATGGTTTCCGGACGTGCGGTTACTGATAAGAGTTTGTTGGGTATCTTCATGGCTATCGGCGGTATCATCACGTAAGTTCCAACGTTCGCACCTCGTGGGGCTGAATCAACGGCTAACCGAAATCTGCTTTTTTTAGATACTCTATCGCCATGCTCAAGTCCAGGAAGCCGTAATTGGCTACAATTCTTACCATACTTTTGGGAAAGCGACAAAAAAGTTATTTCTTGGCGTTAGCCTGGTAATTCTACCTCCTCATTCCTAGCCGGGGAGGCATATTTTTATTTCTTCTTCTTTTTTCCTTCCCTCCGAACCTTTATCCTTTTATCTTTATAATGAAAGACTTGTTCGGGAAGAGAAAATATTGAGCGGATTGCGGTAAGCTTTGTAATCTATACTACTTGGGTTTATAGACGTTGCTTCTGCTGTGGTGGTTTATCCTTGTCTTCTTTTATTCTTTTTCTATTGGTATCAAGAGATGGGTTTTTACTTCCTTTTCCCCCCTAGCAAGATGGACGGGCTTTTTTTATTTTTATTGTCTGGAACTTGATCGACTAGCGGGGGATAGGATGGATTTTAATCTTAGCGGGAACCGGATCGAACAGGCTTTAAGAGCGGGGGCGGAGATGAAGCGATTGCTTGGATGGATTAGAGGGAGAGACGCGATGGGAATGAGAGGATTTAATGGGTGCTTCACTGGGTTTTTTTTTTATATATCGGGCGTTTTTAAGTAGCCGTCTTCCTTGACTGATGCCTTTTCGTGTATATCTTCAATTCTTTTTTTTCTTTCTTATGCCATTTTTTCCAGTACTTTCTGCGGAAGGTTCAGGTACGAGACATCATTTTCCCTAATATCTCATCGTATCCTTCGTCTCTCACCTTCGAGGCTTCGATCGAAGGCTAAATGCTTTGGAGCCCATTTAAATGAAATGCCCCATGGCGACATGGTGATTCACCGCTCCACAAAGTGGTGGTGAGCACAGGATAGCGATGGTCTCGTGACCAGGCCGTTGTTTGCCAGTATGCGTCGTTGTTGGAACTAGAACCGAGGCATGGGGCGAGCCAAATTATAAGGTGACAAGAAAAAGAGCAAGAATCTACAAACAAGCTATATACCTATTCTTGCTCTCCTTTTTCTGCCACCCGGCTGAGAGGGCCGAGTCAAAAAGTAGTCTCGAAGGCATCCACGCAATCATTTCTATTATATTTGATGTAATAGGTACCTCCTAGGCAAACGACAAAACTAAGCTAGAAATTAAAGTGATAAAACCCTGGCAATCCCGCCATTCCATTCGCCGGTTCCGATGGTAACCTTTACCAATCCAAACGCCCCTGACCTGTGTAGCCGTTGGACAGCGTCGACAAAACGTGCTGCTGATACGTGCCTGACCTAGAAAAACACTTGAGCCACCTTCGTAATCGCGAGTTCGTTTTCGAGACATGCAATTTTGGCCTGTAAAGCTAGAATTTGGTTCTGAGCCGCATTCGTAACGTCAAGTTTCTCCTCCAGAGCTAAGATTCTAGCCTGTAGCTCTAGAATTCGCTGCTGAGCTGGATATGAGCAATGCGTTTTCTACATGCTTGAATCGTAATGAAAGCTAGCTTACTTGAGCAAGTTGATGGCGGCGTCTAAAACTGTTTTCGCAGCGTTTCCCGCGAGTGGCCCCGTGGCGACTGCTACGGGTAGTGTCATGTCCCTCTTCGTGCCTCGAAATGTAATCCTGACGAGCCGTCCTAAAGGTGCAATTTGGATGCCCGCATCCAAACGCTTTTATGCGGTGCACGCGAAAGGCGTGGATGCCTGCCTCTTTGACGCTTCTCATAAGCTCCTGACAGCCATCAAAACCTTGTTTCACTAGGATTTCGTGGCAGGTATATCGAGGCTGGTGAACCCTCTTCTGACGCCTGGGTTCGACATTGTTATTGGGGTCCACAGCCGGAGGGTCACCGTATCCGCCGGACTCGGCTTCATTATCGTCGAGATCAAGCCACTCCTCAATTACGGGACTACCCTTGGAGTAATTATCCATGACTTAGGAATAGCCAAATCTGTGATATGGCGTTGCCGCTAGTTTTGCTGATTATGGGATCAAGGACAGCGATATTGAGGTCTGATAGCTCGAATAGTATCAATAGAACGACAGTCAAACGGAAGAAAGCCCGGTGTTTTAAGATCCACGATGGCTCCTTGGCGTTGTTTTCCATTCCAATGGCTTCCTGAGCTTCCTATGTCCTTCCCTATCCTACAGGAGCTTGGTACGCCACTTGAGGCGTATTATTGCTGTCGTGGCTATCTCGGAGATAGATTCGGCCTTAAACACATTGTGTTGTCGAATAGGAGTTATATCCGAGTACCACCAAGCTGTGGAGACATTCTGTAGGCGTCGTCCATGTCATCGTAAAAAGACCAGAACAGAAATGAGGCGATTTTTGCGAGGGCAACCACTTGACAGCGAGCAGTCCCGCAAATGGGCCGTTTCCCCAGAGCAGTTTTGGCGTGATCGTGTAGTTTAACAAAGGTTGTACGCAAGGATCAGACTCAACTCCAACGAAGTATTCTGCTTCGTTGAGGCTGGTTTAGGAGACCAGACTCAACCCATTTTCTCGTTGCCCTTAAGCAAAGAAGGCTTGCGTTTCATAAAAGACGTAAAGGGAGGTTTGCAAAAGGATGCTGTATTTTTATTCAGCAAAGTGCCACTCCTCCGACTTTGGGTTATTCATCGGTTTTGTCTGATTTGCAAACACCAGGGTGGAAGTCACTGCCCTCGATGTTTCTGAAGTCCATCGTTTTGTTGTCGAGTTTCCGGAGGTTGGTTTTATTCCCTGTCGTTGGAGGCTGGAGATGTCTGGAAAAAGAGTCTTTGGGCTTGTGGAAAGAATGGAAACGAGAAGAGAGCAGACTATGTCGGCGACATATTCAGGAAACTAAGGGGGGAAAAGAGCGAATTTCATATTCCTAACACCTAGCCCAAATCCAATGCCAAGACCAAACAATCAGACCCGATGCCAAGATCATAGTGCCAAGGCCATATCTGTGTAAGGGTTTGTCCAGCTCTTCATACCGTAGAAGGTTAGGATACTTTCCTGGAACTGCTTCCGAATATTAAAATATTTTAAAAAGAAAGCAAGCCGTCTTATTTTCTTTCAAACCATTATTTATATTGTTTTAAGTTCCCTTTTCTATAAACCGTCTTGAGAAACCAGCCAAAACCCCGTACGTTATTTATCAACACGTTGCAGATGTTAAGCATCTACGGTTAAGCTATTCAAGAGTACTCGTAGCACGAAAGCTACTGAGTTACCAACACGGTTTTTCAACTTCGTTTAGGTTACTAATTACAAAGTGTCGGCCCTCGCTCAACAGTCATAATAACTCATAACCGCCTCGATTCGAGGCTACTCGGAAGCACTATCATACGAATTGAATCATTCCAAGAATGCTCTAGTCTTGCTGAGCCCATGGTACCATAGAGCTGGTAGTTAACCTTCATTCCGCCGTTGCCGTAGTGGTACTACTTAAGTACTTCCAAACTCAAAAATATATACACAACTTATACTACGGGAGGATAGCTAGACAATACACAGACAAAATTTACTATATCTATACCACTATCCATATGAAAGACTTCCATAGCTTTGCAGTCATATGGGGGGCCATGGTGGGCTGGTCTTGTACCTAATGGGCCGTTTTAAAGTCTTTTGTCTAATCAACTCAAAGCTATTGCTTCCTTCCAATAGTAGGAGAAACGAAGTCCCGATTCATATTGGGGCCCAGATTCACACGAAGTCGAAACCATATCTCTCCTCGTTTAATGCAACATGTGACTAAACCTGTGCAAACCGCTGAGATAAGTGGAGGCAACCGTGTGCATTTCTACGGACGGTATTGATTGGTTACTGTTTAATACTGTCTCCTACAAATCACCAGCCTAATCCCTGGTATTTCCCTTTTGATTCTGTCTATCTTTTTGTTCACCTTCCCGGATTCCTTAACTGGCCTCGGGCATGTATAACATGTATCAGGCAAGGAAGAAATCATATCTATCAAATACTAATAAACACATGGGCATTATATCGATAGAGGCTACCAGAAGGGTACCCCTGGATGTAAGTGCCTAAAGAAATCATGTTGTTCGGAAACATGAGAGGAGGAATTAATTACATCCGTACTAAGAAAAGGAAGAAGAGGGAGAAGTAGCTTTACAGAATAAACTATTGGTACCAGAAGTAATGCGGGGGGACTTGGGAAGGGGAATCAGGGTCTTAGAATGGCTAGCTAATCGAAGAAAGACTCTACAAAAATACAGCGTGGGAAACGGATTGAGAAACAGCATAGGGGTAAAAGGACTTGCAAGACCACCACCACGGATGGCGCACTCGGAGGGGTTTGAAGGTAGAGACTTATGTATCGACTAGCCTCGATTATAAAGAATATATGATAAGATTCAGTGCTTGGAATTCACTGGAAATACGGTTTTGATATTCGGCTTCAAGGGTATAAGGTTAATAAAGTCCCCTCCAAATTTTGATACGAGATATGAATAAAGCTTTAACATAATATATATATATATATATATATGGTTGTTAAATATTACACGAAAGTTCAGGTCCTTGGTTAGAGCAACTGTGTGTCCTGATCTTTGTTGCATATGATTGCAGGTGAAGCCGAAATCTATCCTGATATCTTGAAGTGGGGTCTGTAACCAGCAAACTTCTTTGCTGAAACATCCCAGCGTCCCCACAGGCTACCGCTGCATATGGAATGCAGCGGAAATAACTGAGAACGTGGTGACGGTGCGGGCCACTTCGTGGATCGCTAGTTTACGACACCAATATCGACGAGATTTAATTATATTACACTCTGGTTTACAGGTTTGGTCACAAACGAGGCTGGTTTACGAGACCAATCATAACCGATTAGTTTTTGCTTTAATGATCCAGTCTTCCTCATTTTGTATATAATTTATTATGGATTTGACTATGCCTCATGGCCACTCCCCGGCCGGGCAAAGCGGCGGACAAGGAGGAGAGAAGTGCGCGCTTAAGTGGTAACTGCTTTGGGATGTTTATGTGTTATTTTTCAGTCCGAACACCCCTCATACCGCTGAGATATCGATAAAGATAAGAACTAGTCTGGAACCTTTTGCGTGAGCGCCTATACCCCGGGCCACTTCGCGGAGGTTGTTCTACTAGGATTAGCCGGTTATGCTCCTATAAACTCGTTCCTTTTCTACTCCTTACCGTGTAGCCAAGTGTATAGCTAGGTATTTTTCGCCTATTGTATGGTACCTAAGTGCTTAAATAGTTTTAATACCCTTCATTTGCAATATTTACATTCATTATAAATACCTAAGTATATATACTTAAGTATCATAACAATAACTTCTCAGCCATGATATCATGATATGACATTGTTCAATCTTAGACAGTTAATGCATCCCGCTTAAGCGAGTGAGAGATGCCTTGGCACAACCCATCATGGGAGCATGGCTCCAAAGGCCTGGCCGGTTACCTGGCCTTACAAGCATATCACGGGACTTCGATTCCATTTGTCTATGTTGTCAACCAAATCAAGTCGTCAAAAATTCCTAAATTCCTAAAATCCTGAATCATCCTAGATTCCTGTGTTGATAATTGAGTTTGCCAGCGAAAACAGTGAATTGTGGTTCCGGATTGTCGGGCCCTGGTGCTCGGACATATCAGGCCTCGCCCCTAATTCAGGAAACAAACTGGACATATTAATGCACGTATCATTAGCGATCCGGTATAATGAGTAATCCTTACAAAAGGTTCCTATTGGTGCAAACTCTGGCCTTTTGTTCAGGCATAACGCCATGCACGCCAGAAAACTGCCGCGGGACCGAATAGCACCAATTAAAATCTTGAACGTCGAGTACTGCTCCTTTTCCCTTTCAATTCTAATCGACGTTTAAGAGGCAAAGCACATACTCTCATGCATAAACACGAAATTGCCGCCGGTCTAGGATACGCAATCTTGGCATGTTGAGAGGCTACATTATCGATACTCAACCCGAGCGACAGTAATCATTCCTTACTTCCAACCTTCATTATTGCTCAAGTCCTTGGAGCTTGCCTCATACACAGTCTCTGGTTACACATAATTTTAAGTTCTTATCCCAATCCTTTCTTCCGAAACAGAGATGGCGACCTAATTCCTTTTGCTGTTCACGAATTCACCTGGTTGCAAAGCTTCACACGCCTATTCAATCTCGGCCTTCTAATGTGTTCACCGACCCAAACTCTGGCTTCGTGTCGGAAGTACCCAAAATTACTAACAGAGACAGCAAATATGAGCCAACTATCGACAGAAAGTTCCTTCCATGGGAAGGTTCATTTGATAATGGAATTGCGCCCTTGAAAACTCTGGATTTTATCGACTGGTGGGCCATGGGCCACATTCTTGGAGCTGAGGCTAAGCTTTGAGAGCATGTGGCGTGTCAGGAATCAAAGCCCAAACAACGCCCAGACCGACTACTTACTGCTCATGCTGCGGAAATAGCTAATGACAACGGGTCGCTTTCAAAATTCGAACTTACGAAGCTCTACTACAGTTTTATCTCCAAGATACTGGTTATTAGGGGATCATAACCAGCAAGATCGATCGAGGCCCTGGGTCCGTGACGGGGCGGATGTGTTGCTGCGTTGCTGCGTTGCCGCATCTCGGCTCGACAGTTTCGCGGAATTCTGACCTGCCAACGAGACCAACCTGCCAAGTTCCGACGTGCGAAGGTGAAGGCCTGCCGAGATTGTGCTTGGCAGCAACACATTGACCCCACAACACATTTCCCATTGCAGCTCCCAGGATCTTGCGCATTGCCTGCACACCTGCCGACCAGGGCTTCCAACAGTAACAAAATACCGCTCCCAGCTACTCATCGTCAAAAACCTTTCTTTACGACCGTACGACCTAGATACCTGATAATATCTCCTGCAATTCTTTGTGATCTCGATATTTTCTTACACCTGGACTAAAGTGGTCTCGTTTCCTCTGATCATTATGGAAGCCACAGAAGCCTTGCTCAACTTAACGTTCGACTCGAGCCCCTCCGCCAGCGGTGAGAGCGGCCTTGTCTATGATGGTACGAAACACACCACATTCCTCTGAGTCCTGAGATAACGCTAAGTCAATCGGCTCTCTAGGATTATTGGATTCGGAGCCTAACTTTGACCTCGAGTTTTTGGGAGTGGTGGATGTTGAAATGCTGGACAACACGGGTTAGTGAACGGCCTCTCTTACCATCTATCACGTGATAACATGTAGCTGACTTGTCTGACCTAGTCGATCCAACGTTTACACTTCAGAGCATCATCCCGTCGGCCTTCCCCTCGGCTATATTTGGGACGGATGAGCTAAACTCGAGCTCTCCTGACCCTACCCCCGCACCTGCGTCGGTTTCTCATATCCTCGATAAAACTAGCACACCCCCTTCCAGGCTGGCTCGGCAGGGGCCAGGAGGTTCCACCGAGGACGCTGGGAAACAAAGAAATGGTGGTCATAAACGGAAAGTTTTTAAGAACTACCCGTGCACCATATGCCATTTCAAAACTTCCAACTTGAGGGGACTGGGTACTCATATGCGGGACAGTCATGGCATGCGGGCTTTTAAGTGCAATCACTGTGAGACTCGAGTTGCAAGACATGACAATTTAGAAAGCCACAGGAAGCATTGTGGTGCTTTAGCGCCTGCACCTAAAAGCCCCGTCCCCCAGACACAGGTCAAAAGCCCTGTTGCTCCTGTAGTCAATTCGCCTAAACGCCGGCCGGCCAAAAGGCAACGGGTCTCCGTCCTTAATTTGCAGCCTGTTCCGTTAAAACAATTGCCCCAACCTACGATACCTCATGAAAGCCAGGAGGCTATATTTCCCGCCACATCTAGTCCGCAAAACGGGTTACCAAATTCACAACCTCAGCTGGAGGATTCAGAGTCACCGGTCAGGGAAAACGACACCAACAAAGTTCTTAATATCAACATAGTAGAGGCAACTGCTGATATAGGATTACCGCACGATGGTCTAAGATCTGAGTTAGAGAGAGCTCTCCGAGAGCTCGAGGAGACCAAACTCGAGCGTGATGCTTGGAGGAAACTGTATCTCCAAGAGAAACAGATTCTACCTAACCGTGAAGGCTTGAGTTTCTAGGCCAAGGCGATCTTCGCTCTTACCTACTAAAACCGTCTCGGTGATATTTCTTTGTTTACCTTCTTTGCTTTTGTTGCTCTTATGACTAGCGTTATGTTGATTTATGGTCATTAATCTTGGTTGGTAGCGATGGTGAAGTACATTTTGGTATTTGTGGGGATATATGGGTATCTGTATCGTACAGCGGGGCGAGATATACAGGCGTAGAGGTATATATCCGCGATATAATCTAGTATATGAATCAAAAGTTCCTATATATATAATTCTTAGTGCAAGCTTTACATATTAGTTCTGGGCTAGAATTATGGTTATCAATGAGTCTGCGTATTTTCAGCGAATCTTTCGTGTTAGTTTCGATCTTGAGCGCCTGATTAGAGCTACACTAGTAGGCACACGAATTTTTAGGGAGCGGGATAGATCATGGCGCCGGGATTGTAGTTCATGAGCAGGATATAGATCGGGAAGTCTACTATATATATGTCACTCTATTACATGTACGTGGTGGAAGCCTCCAGTAAAGCTTCGCGCGGTATCATAATACCTTAGTCTTCACTTGCTCCTGCTCCAGAACGTTCATTGGGTTGGGATCATATATCCTTAAACCCGGTTAATTCCGATCCAAACCGAAACCAAGAAATCTAACTCCGGCCGCCACGGGTATGTACTTGAATTCTTCCGGACATCGCTGCAATGACGCTGTTTGTGTCAAGCCAGATAGCTGACCGAAGAGCAAAAACTAGTAAACGGCTTTGGCCATTTGGCGATCTGATTTTTGGACTGTCAACTGTGGGAGATCTCAAGATTCAGGGAACGCATTCCAGCTGACATAACTATATTATATCTTAGCAGCCCTGGCATTCTGGGTAAGAAGGGTCTACTGATTATTAAGGTTTCTCGGCTACGGTTGGTCTCGGGGCCGCTACAGTTGTACCGTACGGGATAGCCTGGTATGCAGGGTATGCGGGATTTCAGCTAGTCATCAATTGACCTAGAAATTCCGCATCTATAGAGCCATAGGCGAACTAGCAGTAAGCTCTCATGAGCTTGGACCTGGATTCGAATCGCGATCCTGACCTTCCTCAGTTTGAACTAGCATGGAAAATTAAACTTTGTGTCACCACGACTAATCCAGGTTTGTTTTTCGCTTGTCCGTCTTGGGGTTTTGAGCAATGTCACACATTTGACAACACCTGGCACTCATGGGTATGCCGAGACACCCCAAACGGGTTTGTCGCCTTAAAATGGGGGGTTTCAACCTAGGATCTGAGATTATCGGGACGACCTAATGTAAAAGGTTCGTATCGATACATAGTCGCTCTGGACCTGCAGGGCTTGTGGGGCCAGTTGGATGTTTCACTCTTCAGCTCTGGCAGACCAGGACTGGCGCTACCCATTACGGGGCCGGTCGGACCTTTGATGTATTCACTCATCTCATATGCCCATGCACTTCGCAAAAAGGCTACAGCGCTGAATAGCACCCCGGATAATGGGGTACCGTTGTCTTCAGCGACCCTATCGATATACCATCACTGCTTGCTGCGACAGCCTTATAAACCTTCCCATTATCCCCGCAAATGGCATATGGATGGAGTAAGGCTGTGGTGCTGATTTGTACAACGTTTTTGATTACTATGTGAAAACCCGTGGGCTAAAGTTTATGCCTTCTGTCTACGCGAATAAACTGGACTTTGTGTGGAAGCATAGAAATTGCCACCCTTTTATGAAGTAAGTTCCTCCTGGCGGGTGTATTCAGATGAAGGTCGAGACTGGTCTCGAAAACCAGCCTCAACGAAGCAGAATATGTTGAGACTATGAAATACGCAGACCAAGGTGAGTAGGTGACGTAGGTCCATATAGATGCCGTATAGACGAAACGGGCGCAAAATTTAGAGAATGGGTCATAGTTCTCAAGTAATCGCTCGGTGAAAAGGCCAAGGTTTCTGCCAACCCGTAGACTAATAGATAATATTGTCCCCTAAGGGTTGAAATCCTCAAGAAATTGTCAAATGCACCGTTGAGTATAGAAAATTCAAGAACTTGTGCATGATGCACTGTGAGACCTTTGAGGTATAAGTTCTAGTCTATAGTCCTCTGGCGATATTTATATTCTCACACCTTATGTATTTTTCTGAAACTGGCCACAAATATCGTCTGTTGATATTTAGGAACGGGCTGTTCGGAGGATGTATGCTTTTTCGGGTTACTTGTCCGCAGCCAAAGATTTTGCCGCCGCCAAAGCCGAAGGTTATTTGTGTTCATAATGGCGAAATCGAGCCTAAACCTGAATATGGCGATCCTGGACATGATGTGGGCGATGGTAATTACAAGGATGGTTCCTATGGAGTTTCCTATAGGAAGAAGAGGGCGATGCAAGAAAAAAGGGCTAAGCGTGATGTACCTTCCCAGCTCGATGAGCTAGCTCTAGCAGATGCCGGTACTAGCTCTAATGAATAAGACTGAAAGGCTTTCGTTAGGCTCGTATATGACATGACATAATGCTAAGATATCGAAAGACGTCCTAAGCTTATCTCATAGTCTTTATGTACGGATTGTCCATATTTGGTTTCGTATACCAGCCCCAAAAGTGTCGTCTCATGTATATATATAATTAAGCGTATCTGCCATATATGAGGACACCCAGTTGTTCAATTCATTTCTTAGCTTCACTCCAAACTCCGTACATATACAGGTCTCGGGCTATTGCTCTATAGAGCTCTATCAATAACATGGACATGCACAAACGCATAGGCATATGTCAAGAGTGGTGGGAACGGACTTAAGTCCAGTATTTAGCCCTAAAATAATATACGACACCTTATATTTCCTGCTATTAGATTCTTCTCCCTTATTTTTTTGGCAGCTAAGGGCTGGTAAGCTCCGCGCAAGAGATTGAAGGATTGACTGCTGGCCATCGTTGCAGTTGACGCCCCAAACAAAGTGTGTTGATGTTGCTTCCGGTGTTGGTATTTTCCTTGCGTTGGTTCTTGTCATAGCCTGGTCCAACGAGACCAAGCCTGGTCTCGTTCCGTAGCCGAGATATTGGGGTAAGATCGGTCTTGTTGGGGTAAGATGTTTCTTGTTCCCGTTTTGAATGGGTGTGGGTTGCAAGGATTGCACGGAAGTTTGTGTCAACGATCTGAGTCACGCTATTTCAGGATAGCGAAAGAGTTTTGAGATGATGGAAGTGAAACACATAATTAGCAGTTACCTGCCATGGGATTAAGCAGCAAAAGGTCTAATAACTGGAACCGCAAAATAATTTATAAAGGACTCTAATGGGTAGGGGGCTTTCCATCCGCCGTGTCCTGGACGAAATTGAAGCTCGGAGCTGCACTTTTGGTCGAGCCGACTTCTGGAAACTGGACGGATATCGGTGGTGTAGACTTTTACAGTGAAAAACAAAACGGAATGGAAATAAAGATAAAAATTAAAAAAAAAGGTGAAAAACGCTATAAGAGGAGCACGCTATGCGAACATTCACTATGTTTAATTTCAGAACTCCAAGGATCGCCTGTGTACATGAATTAAAAGGACATTTCACCACATCAGTATTATATATAACCCCCCCCCCTCTCTCTCTCTCCCTCCCACCACCGCCCCCTGTAGGTTGATAGAGTACGTAGACTGGTGAGCCTCTGCGTATAGGCTCAAAATAATCTAGCCATGATGTCTATAGATATCGGCCCAGCACCTGCTCACACTATCCTCCAGTTCTAGTTCTAAGCGTCGTTGAGTAAAGTGCAGGTGTCTTCTAGTCGCTTCAAGTTCTTGCTCAAGGTATCTGAGCCGTTCCAATACTAAGAGCGAGTGTTCATCGGCAGTGCTGCCCCTTCTGGGCATTGGGGGCGCACCGGATGATCGAGAGGCCTCAGGACCGCTTGTAACGTCGGGCGCGAGGCCAGGTTCTGGGTGGTCTTTATGTGTTTCTTGGTGCTTTTTGACGTTGTCGTGCCTGCATGTCCTGTAAGGGCAGCCAGGGTTGGGACACTTGAACATTTTGACATTATGCTCACTTAGGGCATGAGTCCCGAGGGTCTTTTTATTTGTGAAGCGCCTGTTGCATCCAGGATCCCTGTTCCCCTCTTCCCTCATAACATCGGAGCAAGTGTATCGGCCGGTATTCCGATTGGCAACCGGAGAGGAGGAGCCTATGGAGCCATGCAAATTTTAGCTAAATTTGCTACTCGCTAGAAAAGATAAGAGTAAACCTACGAGCATCGTCGAGATCCTCAGAATGACTAGAAAACGCGTCGGTATTTTCGTTGGACATTGTGAACCTGCAGTTCATAAGTAGCTTCGTGTGTGAAGCTGAGCCCAGCGATGTGCTATATTTGTGCTTGTGCTGAAAATTTCTTGGGATCCCTTTGCTCGAAGAATAACCGTGGAAAGAGGAAGGATGGTCTGTCAAGAGAGCCGTGGGAACTGATCTCGAGGGAAAAAAAAGGAGGGGCTTACGAGCGTCCTGGTCCTATTCCGTAGTTCATGTAGGATTGGCCTCTTTCCTATATGTCGGCACGAGCAAACTCGGGAAAACATGCCGACCCCACAGATCCGGATCCCACCGACGGTGAACCCAGGACGGAGGGCGGAGGAGGGTTTTGGCGCGTTAGAGCAGCGATGGTGCGACCAAGTTGTAGAATAGTGCCTCGGCTCTAGAGTAATGCTTCGATCGGCTTATACCCCTGAGAAGGCTAATAGCAATAGTGACTGTAGCTGTGGTTGCCAATGCAGGAGCCATCGACGCTGAGGGTACCATAGTTGTATGTCGAGTTTTAATGTGTTGTGTCATCTCACACTGTGTTGCGATTACCCAACTGATAAGTCGGTTCTCAATAACTCTTTGGTGCCTGGACTGCCCGATAGAGGTAAGAAAAAATGTGCTGTTTCTTGGCGTTTTGGCAAATTCTTGGTAAATTTTGTTTTTAGCTTGAAAAATAACACTTGTTTAAAACTTACTGATAATGTAATAAATATTGTAGTTTTAATATTTTGTTATTGACTTAGTATAAGCCTGATTGTAGCGAAGCCGTCCCAGTATTTCTAAGCCAATCTCGCGACTTGTTTGTCTCGTGTTGAACTTGTGTTGTTTTGACGAGGCTGGAATCACCCAACACTTTCGGCCCTAATTGTTTTTATCAGCTTCGGCATTAGACAACGTATTCCGTCAAGAGGCGAAATACAATCATCCAGTATTACTTTTAGTGCCTTCTGTGAGCCGATGCAGTTTTCGTCCTCGGGTCAATCGAGTTAGATACTGCGAAGATAACAAAACTCAGTCTTCGTACGTATACATGCGTATGACGATGATGAATCCAGCATCGTGAATTGTTACCAAGTCGAGAGTTTTATGAGCCAGTAGTGCTTGAAATGGCCTGCTGGACCCCAGTTGCCACAAGGCGTCAAGGTGTCAAGGCGTCAGGGTTCGAGAAAGAATGGTGAACAGTAATGGAGCCCACATCTGAAATAAAGACTCGTGTAGACTTTAAGGCTGATGTTTCCATATATAAACCTCTTTCACGTGGTGAATGGCTGGAAAAATTCACCCCCTGCTGTTTCCTAAAGTAGAAATATCGCCTTTTCACTAGTAGTCAATAGATGATAGTGATAGACTCTTGAGGCTATCGCAGAATGGTTGTATTTCCCCCATCAGGTTCTTGTTGTATATGCAACTCCAGTCCACGAGGGCACTGTCCGTATTAGCTGTCAAAGACTTATGGCTGGGGACGCAAGAAAGGCCCTCGGGGCGAATTTAGACTTTCAAAAGAAGATTATCAATTTTCAGGACGCTGGTATACGGTAGCCTGGGGCGGTAGCTCCTGGTTTGGAGCGGGAGATTTGAAATGCTTCTATTTAAATAGCAGAAAACAATTGCCACGCAATTCGCCTCCTTATCAAATTGGAGGTTGTTTGGCTCCTTCGTAGAGCCTCGATTATTCTTCTCCGCTCTCCATGCAAAAATGGGCCAGTTAAAGAGTTAAATTTTGTTTGGGGTACCTCGGGGCTTGCGTTGGCAAGAGCCTGAGCCCATAAATCTAGACCATCTGAAGTAAGATCGTTCGTGACCAATACTAGCGGATTCCGCCAATTTTGGGGGCAAGCTTTGCCTAAACCCCACTGCCAGAAGTAGGGGGGAGAGCATCTAAGCACTAGGGATCCCCAGATATTGAGTCTCCTCCATAGGGGTGGCGATTCCAAGGCCCGTCGTCATTCCAAAAGCGAGGGTTCGAAATTTCGCGAGACACCCGTATTTGGCCAGCCACGAAAGCAGATATCCGAACCTGCAATGGCCCAATAAACTCGTTCCCAGCAATTAGTTGCCTAATAGCCCTTGAAGCCTTGAGCCGTGGTTCTTTGCACGCCCTTCTCTTTGTAATTCTAGTGACTCGGCCTACAATTCCGTAGCCTGGTCGCGGCGGACTTTCTTGTGTTGACCCTTAGGCAGGGTGTTGATAGTTCAGAGCTCTGTCTCATCACCAAACTGTCAATTTGACTGGTGCCGAGATTGCAAGCTGCCGTCCTATACAATGTCCTCGCCCTTGCTTCCTTATTACCCATCGGGGCTTCTGTAAAAATAGCATTCAACTCGCTTCCTAGCGCCTGAAAGCATGTTTCTATCCTTCATCGGAAAGTCATAGTTCGGGGTAGCTTTGTGAAAATTCTCACAAGACCGCCGCACCCCCTGTGCTGTGAGGCCGCAACACCCGGGTGGTATTTTGAGGAGCAGACCGGAAGCCAGGTCTTAAATCAGACGCAGAGTCTCCCGAGAGGAAAAGCCTTTCTGAAAATATATATAGCAATTTTTGTGGAGGGTTTGAGTGGTAATAAACTTTTTTGCCGATGTACGGGAGACCGCGATTTTGTGAAGTGATTAGTTCACCCCCGACTCTAGTCCTGCCGTTGCTGTCATATGTTGTTGTAGTTGTCAAAATCCCTGCGATCTCGGTTTCACTGGATCATGTTGTCGTGATGAGGGTCTGTGAATCCAAATACATAGGGTTAGTGTATATGTGTAGGAGAACTCGAGTTCGTGCACATGAATGGCATTGCATGGTGGGAGGCTTTTGTGCTGTTCTTGAAGCTCGAAGGGAACTGCAAAGAGGTTTTATATCGAGGGGAGTGTTTTTCTGCGTCCTAGAATCTTCGAGGATTCCGTGTACGGTAGGGCTTTTTTCCCCACCGTCTCCTTGTTCCCTATGCGAAGCAATAAATCATCTGTATCAAGGAATATAGAAAATCTCGCACCATACCGGTTGTGGTAAAGAGGGGTATGGTGATACTTGATATATCGCAACGCTGAGCTTTGGCCTGGAGACAGATGTGATAAGTAGGCAGGCAACTAGGTACTTCCTAGATAATGAGTAACCAGCACTGAATACACCAAACTGAGTATAAATTTAAGTGTCTTCTAGTAAGCATGCGCGTACACCTAGGTACCTACTTCGAAGCTCCTACGCTAATAGGTATCTCTAGATCCTTGACACCTTTCGAATTTCCACATCCCTGAGCATCCTCCGAAGGATACCCTTATCCCTCAAGGGATATCCCTCAATAGAGGCAGTCGTACTAAAGTGGATGCTGATTGGCTGCTCAAAGACGAATGAACCCCGCTTTCTCACACACCTCTTTTTCGAAATGTTTCCTCGCAAGCATGCAACACAATTCTTCCGGGTCATATGCCAGCCGCGAATTTTGAACTGTCCGTATGCGCTATCGGAAATCCAATCTTGCAATAGTTCACGGAGCCCGTCGGTATTTGGTCCTGTGTATCAAGAGCCCGTACCTTGGCCGTGCTTTGCAAAATTTGGGGCTGAAGGTACCTACTCCGTAGAAGATCCGAATTTGGCGCTCTGAATAAGCCAGTCAAGATAGATCAATAGCAAACACTAAAACTAAGTAATAATGCTTGGCAAATGCCCCTTATCTTTCAAGCTATAGTTAGTGGCTCACGAAATCTGATTTAACTAGTACTCCTCTTCCTTTACTCTAATTTAGCAGAGGTCTCATACAAAGTCGAGGCCTTGGGCGACAAGGTGCGCGTGCGCCTGAGCCGGGATTAGTAGGTTCTGTGCAGAAGACAAGTCAACACCAATCATAACTGCATATTTTCAAGCATGCACATGTCAGGCTTCATAAAACATGTAAATATGCATAGTACCTGGATCCATGAATATAGTACATTTCATACTGCTAATAAATGCGTATACAGAGTATAATAGCACTACAGAACGCATACATATAGCATCCAATGTACCACCTTTACTAAAGTTTGGAAGTTTTTTGCCAAAGATGAAAGGGGGCAACTACAATTATAAGCTAAACTCCAAAATTTATCCAGACACTAAAAGAAAAAGGCCTTGATGGTGATGCTTTATATATGGTTTACTAGAGGACGAGGTATAGGCGCGGAAGATATACTTATCCCGCGAAGGTTTTGATATACGGTATGCTATAAGGCTGTGTACTATGCTTTTATAAATTTAACGTCATGGGTGCTAACTATAACGTTATTTGTGCGGAAGGTTTAGGTAAGGTCGTAGCTAACTATCTTCTTGCCCTTTTTTCATTGCAAGAACATTTCGCTGCAAATTGGCAAAAGTGGCACCTCAATTCCTGGATTTGGACAACACGAGAAGGTTCACGGGGCTAGGGTTCATATCTGTCACGCAACCAAGTTTAGAGATAGTATAACTAAACTTTTATAAGTTTCAATAGATTTTGTTGGTAGAGTGCGGAGTCGTGCGGCGCTAATAGACTGGCAGAAGGTGGTTTAGAGGTAAAAATTGTATACAAACATATGATAGTACAAAGTTATAGGATGCCCGCAGTACATGATGTAGCATCTGTGCGTGCTAACTAAAATTAAGGGATAACAGAGGCTAAAACTACCAAAGTAATATTACATAATTACACAAACTTATTTCTAACGCGTTAAAGTTTATGATGTAGACCTAATTTTTGGAGTAAAGACTCGGTGCCATTCGCCAAATTTTATACCTATGATTGATTTTAACCGCCGCATCCTCAATGTGCTACCAAGTGACATTAGATAGTATACATGTTGCACGGTAGTAATTTGTGCCTTCATCGAGTTCTCGACTATGGAGAGTCCGGTACCTAGCTACAATTATTACGTAAAGTAAAACTAACAATAAAACCAAAGTGAAGACATGTCTAACAGGCCAGAAAGCAAAAATAGAAGCCGAAACTTTCCATATGACTCCGGTATAAACAGCACGAAACCAAAATGATTAGTTTGCAGTTATTATTGCAGGTATGGGGTTGAAGTTGTATATAATTAGATCGATCGATCGATACTAAACTTGCAAATTGATTTGGCGGGAAAGCGGGATCTAACTACTCTCGAGGCCAGCAGTTTTCCTGAGATTTAGATACAACTTACGCCAATAGGCGACCTCGGTTTCCCTTATTTCTATCATTTTGTTGGCCGCTTCTAGTTCAGCTCTCAGATGTCTAACGAGTGTCGTTGATTCTTCTTGGGCTTCAGGGTCCGCCGGATGGTTGGAGCCCGCAGGAAGTCTGGTTCCATCTTTCTCTGACCCTTGCAGCAGTGCGGGTTGTAGTTGCGCCTGACATAGCGCCACCCCCTGGTTTGGAGATAATAGTATAATGTTTTGTCTCGCCTGTTCCTGGCCGAGGTGTGTGGCCGAAGTCGGAGGTCCCAAAGAATTAGCGGGCGTACTAAGAGAAGTTCGGCAGCGCTTGACGGGTCCCCTCTTGACGAATGAGGGAGGTACTGGACTGACAAGCCCCTTTCCACAATGCCTCTTGTGACTCGCTAGATTGTCGTATCTAGATACTTTTGTATCACAATCAGGACATTTAAATGCCTGCATTCCATGCACATCCCTGACATGATCTCCCATGATCTTTCTATTCGAATGTGTATAGTAACATTCTGAAACGGTTGTATTCCCGGCCTCACGCATAACATCGGCGCAGCGGTAGGTGCTTGAAGGTCTGCGTTTCTTATGACAGGGAAGCGTCGTCGTCGTAATTTTTGATTCGTTGTTGGGTTTCTGCGGGAGTTGGTGTACTATAAGAGTCGGGGAGGTAGATGCAGCAGGAAAAGGCGGAGATGCTGGAGAGGCGAGGCTGGTGGTAGTGAGATTGTTGTAGGGTAAACCTGGTGCCAACGGACAGGGAGAGAGTACCGCTTTTGGGATTGCGAGTGGAAGTGTGCCTACATCGGTATTATTTCTGCTTAATCGCTCAGGTACTAGAAAACAACGTTGGTGTCAGAAACCGCTGGAAGGTATCGATCTTATAACCCCGAAAATATTATGATATGCTAAGCCTGGATACCTGAGTAGTACACGTGACCCCTACGTCGCTAGCCTTAGGTCAAGACCGATGGAAACATACCTGTATTGTGCAACTGGGAGTTCCAATTCGTATGACCGCTCTCCTCTCCCCAGCTTGGGTTATATCCTACTGTTGAATTCGATACAGGTTGGAGTCCACCATTGAAAAAGTCATCATGTAGTCAGAGAAATCGGTCAGGGAGAAATGCGCATTAATATCGATGTCTTGCAATAGTGCCTCTTCCATGATTGGCTCGTTTGAAGGCTTGTGTGGCAGAAATTTTTAAAGCCTCCGATGTGCAATTATCAATGTGCACGGTGTATCCCTAGGTATATACTTTACATCTATACTGTAGGAAATTTACTGAGGCTTTGAGGACACCCCTGTACCTCGAAGGCGTTTTTGTGTATTCCAATTTAAACCGAACCTTCGTTTGACAGACGACCTAAAAGACGCACACTCTCCCTTTATGCTGAAACATAGACTGCTAGGCCAGGAGGAAGGAGTTAGGCGGAAGAGACGACTAGTCGACTGGCTGTTATAAATGATGGAAGTTAGCATCAATCACTAATATCATACGCGCCAGTAACTTCAAGTAGAGAATTTCTAACTCAATCCAATGTTGCAAGTTCCTATGCATGCTGATGCAAGATATCAATACCAAACCAACCAAGGTATGTGAGACATCCCCCAATAAAATCACTTTACACTGCCGTACAATTAAGGGCACCAGTGACAGGACAAACTTTTATTCCAAGTTCCAAAAAGATATCCACAATTTTGCAATAGCGGTATCATAAAATACAAGCGAGCCCATCACTAACCCCTCTTGTAATGTAAGAGGGCTGCTTCTAGCGGGCTAGTATTAGCTTGGTGTTTGAAATGAAAAGCCATAGGTTCTGACTGTGTGCCTTAAATGTCAGCGATATGTGTTGAGATATGAAGTAAAGCGAGACTGAGCTATGGATTCAAAACTGGTAGCCGGCTGCCATGTAGCTATAGTTACTCCGATACTATGCTTGTCTTGCCCTGGCCTGGTCTCGAACGCCGTTTCAGTATTTTTTGGATAAAGGTCTCCATGCTTCTTAGCATCCCGAATTCGCTGCAGATTCTTACTGTGTCATTCCACAAATGTTTTCATTATGCCGAAGCCCCAACACTTAATAGGTCTGACAATCTGTAGGGAACCCTTAAAGCCTAGCTCAGTTGCGTAGGAAATACCAATATTCTTTAAAATTCCAGTCCATAGGAGTACCTGTGCCATCTTGGTCTTGTAAACCAGCCTCGACGAGGCAGAACACGCCCAGATATAATTCTATACATAAAAAGGGCCAAGTACCTCGTGAACAGACGAAGCTTGATATTGTAGGGGGGGTTATCTGGAGGGTCAAATCTCAGTCAAGCTCCGTGTTATAGCGTTGGTCTGATTTTTCTAGATGCGCCTAGGGTATGGTTTAGGGTGCGCAAACTCGAAACTGCACCTGAAAGCAGGCTTGGGTAAATCTTCAAAGACTACAGCCATATATCAGTCGTATGGACGGCCATATGCTCTATGGTCAATGCCAATGATGATAAAAGATTCAAGCCAGGTGTATGCGCAAAATCTAGCTTTGCAGTCAATATCTTGGTTCAAATATGAACACTTACTTGAATATGAGCTATCGAGCCCTGGCCTTGGCGGGGCTTCTGTAGTCCGGAATTGCCTAAGCGTGTGGATGGGCCATAGATGCTTCCGGCTTGGAGTTCAGGCTTTTTAGTGTAAATCGCCAAGGCCTTATGATATCAGGCCATTGCTGTGTTTTGCGAAGCGGTGCGGTGGATGTAGCGACAGATACACGGGTACGTGGATGATGAAAAAGTCTGGAAACTTCAGAATTCCGCTAGTGATGGAAATGGTCAGCATACTAGCACTGCAGCTGGATGATGCATGTACACCGAGCACTAAACTATCGTCAGAAGGATTATCGGGTTCTAGACTAACTATTGGGTAAGGCACCTCGGATGCTGTTACGTTGTTGATGTTGTATACTTAGGTATAATAGATATAGGAATATATAAAGGTAAAACAGCGCGGGGAAATTTAATTTCTCCTTTCCTTTTGACTGAATTCGAGGTTCTGAAGGTAATTGACTACTTATACAAGCGCCGTGATAGGTTCTACCTGTCGTCGTGATTCGTACGAAGTCTAAGTTTTACTATGAAAGATTCTAGTGTATCGTTTCAATAAAATTTTGACATGAGGTCAGTGAGCAGTATTTAAACGCTGCGAGTCGAATCCGAAAGGCTGGATCATACTTACCTCGAGGTGCCTGTCACACCTAATTTTGACATTATGTATCCCACCGTTGGTTCGCTAAACCAGCTCATGATAATTGCAGGTTAGCACTATAGCCCAAGAAGAGTTCTGCGACATATGTTAGAATAGCCCCAAAGAGGTCTAAATTGTGCATTCATGTCTGACCTTTCGTTAACATGTTGGGCCTATCTTGCTACACACCCTAATCCTGGCCTAGCGATGGCTCATCGCTAGGAAGGTATCGGTTTGGAAATTCGATGGCAATTGAAAGCTGGCCATCACGACGATCGCGCTCGCGGAGTAGGGGTAAGTATCAACATATCCGGGTTTAATTTTGAGTATGCATCGCGGGTTTCGTAGGTAAATGTTAGTCTCGGTCCCAGGTAAATGTGCAGGTTAGCATCAACTAGTCTCGTAAATCACCCCCCGCGGAGTGTTTCCACTTTGTGTGGATCATTCCCCACAATCTTCATAGAATTATTCAGCCACCGGCGTACGTAAAAGCTGATGATTTAATTAGTTATTCCCCCGTAAAGGCGATTAAAGCGATTGGAAAGTCGAAATCGAGGCACTGTATTTTATTGGGGGGTGTACACGTGTGTGAAGGCTTAAGGATTGGTAATCACCAACTTTAATTCTAACTGCACTATTTCGCGACGCTAGTTTCTATTCCTAAGACAGGTGTCAGGAACGTTTTACCGTAACAATAGCATTTACGCTACATCGAGAATTTGAGTTTCCGAGATAATATATAGCCCTCGCCTGCAGCCTAGTCGGCTGGCGTTTTATTTTATGCAGGTCTACCAGCTCGTCAGCAAGGAGCGACTAATATTACATCCGGGAACGTCGCCTTGACAACTCAGCAACATCATCGTTAGTGATTGTTGTCAGAGCACCAGAGCGTTGACCACAAAGCTTGGATTATATTGGTATCTTCCTAAATCCTGAGAGGCTTGACCATATATCCTGGTAAGCGCCATCCAGTGGTCTTAGTTAATTCAACTATGATCTGAGGGGCCGGGTATAGATGAACTTGCGAGTGCGCCCGTGCAGCTATAGATGATAGTTCTTTAGGATCGTTAGGCATAAATCTCAATAGATCCTGTTCCGATACTTAATAGTTCATCTGCAGCTCCGATATCATGATATCATGATTACGCCGCAGACCGGATTCTTAGAGAGACGATGAACGCGCAATATTAGTTATCAGGATTGGCCTGATATCTCGTGATAATAGAACGGGCATGCAAAAAAATGAAAGTGTTTAAAGTATCCAGGCGGGATTTTAGGGTGCTTCCTACGATACTGACCCTCATCAAGGACCGCATCAACCCAATGTGAACGCATTCATGTTAGAAATGCCCATGGCATGACATTAGCTTGAGCTGCATGCAGCGCTGGTCCTCAACCCCTCTGATTTTTCCCTCTAAACTCTTTCGGGCCCGGCCAGGGTCTGGTACGCATATACAGGAAAACGATTAGGTTATCTATTTATCGGTTTGACACCCTACCCCTCATATCTCTCGGGAGCTCCCTTTCCCGTCCGTTACCGTTTGAGGTCTTTCTATTTTGAGGCTGGCTTTTACTATTATGCATGGATCACTTTATGAATGCAGAACCCACCTGTTTCGTCTATCGGACGCCTATGTCTACGTATCCGTGTATACTGAACCTTCAAGTCCAATAAATCAAATTTGCTATCAATCATTACAGTTGAATTAGAATCTATAGTGTCTCTAACGTACTTTCCCTTCGTTTAAGCCTTTCTTTGCGTGAACTCGGACGAAGAAAATCTTCGAGGGTGGAAAAAGTGCGTTTGGAGCGATGCTTGCATAGTATGCGCATACAGAAATCAATAGTCTTGCTGATTGTCTGGCGAGAAAATCATTCAATTAGAGTATATGACGCCTTGGATCCGGGCAAACCTATTGATTGGAGTGGTGTGGTCTCCTGTGAAGGATAGCTACCCTTGCTGCCTCAACGCCTAGACCAAGCCCAACACTGCACATTGCATGTTCCCATTTCGCGTTTTAACTTTCGCGGTGGTCTAATAGCGCAAAAAAAAGCAACAAGTGCAACGCGGGGCCTTGGCGTCTGGCCATGGAATCGGGTGTCCAAGCGTAACGGCCGCACGGGGGCCGGAATTAGCTGTTTTAGTTCTCCTTAAAATAACATTTTGAAGAAGATATATACTCATAAGGTCGCATGTTTATTGGCATCAGGTTGTGGCCAAAAATCTAGGGCTAAGGGCCGGGATATGGAGGCATGAGAAAAGCGCGGGGCCCGGAACCAAGCTTTGGGTTGTACAACTGTCCAACCCAGGCCGACCTCGTCGCCAAATCCCAGGCCTCCGGACTCCTTTGCCACAGAGTCGGAATACTTTGAAGGTAGGTATCAATATGATAGAGACTATGAAGTATCTGGGCTACAGCTCTGCGGGTAGAACCTATCGTATGTGATGTTTTTAATTAGTATGATTACATACGTTGTTGAAGTGGCTCCTCTCTAATTAGGCAGGAACAGCTGTGTAGGTCGGGCCTTAGTTAGGATTATTACTAAGACTACGGTTGTATCCTGAGACCTGCCGATCATAGCGACTATACGTGGTGCCACCACCCTCGAACTTTCTGGAACTCTGTAGAATTTAACCGATATCGGACTGCATGTTGGCTGGCCTTAATGCCCAATTTTGGCTCGGCTACCCGAGAAAATACATCGCCTTGCTCGCCTTGTATTCTTCTCGTACCTTCCAAAAGTATGTCTTGCAGCAAAACAAAATAAACTGTTCGCTTACGAAACAGCCACTACGTTGCCCAAAGCATGCCTACGGTACGCGACGAATGAAATAAACCGGGCCCTGACAGATTTAGTAGATCTGGTGCTTAGCATTTGGTTAGATAACTATCCTCCCGTTTAATCCGGATGTTGTACCTAGAAGAATCAATCAACATTCCTCGTACCAAATGTGCACTATCAGGTCTACATGGATGTATGGGCGTTGACAATGAATAATTCATTGTTAGTGGTACTAAAATGGTAGCTTAAGAGAAATTACGACCACGGATCACCAGAATCAATACTGGTAGACTGAAAATCGAGAGAGATTGCTCCAAGAACATCTTGTATTATAGGAAAATCATCTAACCTGCCGAGCCTGGTCTCGCAAGTGCTAAGCCCGTTTTCACCTAGCCATTCACCGTACCGCCTGTTCAGATACAGTAAAAGAAACAAACCCAAGAAACCAAATAGCCACCAAGGAAACCAGATGCATGCAGGGCCGCGTCATTTTACAAACGGAAGAAAAGAAATTTGAATGGAGTTCGTTGTCATAGAAAATAATGCAAACACCCGTGCGTATAGCAATTCAAACCCGGTATTCGAAGCCCATCCCATCCCCATCCCACCCCAAAACCCCTAGCAAAGCAATTACAGTAATCAAACAGAATAAGGCATCGTGCGTCAAATTATTTCAAGTTACAACTAGGAAAGGAAAACACAAAGAAACAAAGATGCCCGTGGTAAAAAAATTGGTTGTGTTACAACATTTCGGAACGAGAGTGTGTAGAATTGAAGTGAACCCATATGCCGTTGGTATCATCAGCTTGTACATTAGCTAGGATAACAGAATCATTCATAAACTGGAATTAGTGTTGATACTGCCCATATTGATTGAACAAACATCTTTGTCTCAAATATTTATTCTCAGCGATTAATCGGTGGATGGTTTCATTCAGTGCCAAGGCATCTGCGTGCGTCATGGGCTCGACCAAAATTTCGGCAAGGTTGCCGTCGAGAGGAAATCCAAAGCCATTGCTCCCAGGCCACGAGTCTGGCGGTCCGTTCCACGGCGTGTGTGGTGACGGGATGTTTAAAGGTCTTCCCCCATGTCCAATGTGGGCAGGGCTAGATTCAGAATAAAAGTTTGACCTTGAAGTTCGCCGTGGAGGTGGTGGAGGTGGCGCAAGTGGTGGTGGATCTGACATAGAAGCGCAGGGATAATCGATAGCCCCCCCATTATCAGGTGTAATTGGTAAGTTTAGACATGATTTTTGGTGGCTTTTTAAATTGTCAAACCTGCCGACCCTGGCACCACAGCCGAAGCATTTGAATGCCTGTATTGCGTGTGCGGTTCGTATATGATCACCCATGTCTCTTAGGTTTGAGCTTTGATAAAAGCATCCAGGAATAGGGGTGTTGTCCGTCACTTTTAAAATATCTGGGCATATATAGATCCTCGAGTGCCTGCGCCGGCGACTTTGGTCCAGCGGGATCGATGCTGCAGCTTCATTTCCGCCTCCAAATCCTTGCTGGGATTCATGGGATCGCGAGACTGGAATGAGGGAAGTAGGATGAATATTTCGGGAAGAAGATTGGATAGGCGCCGCCTGCCAAGTACTGTTGGTGTTTGTGGCCGAACGGCGTTCGGCATGAAAGCGGTGGTCCAATCCATAGTCGAAAGAAATAGAGCTCCCAGAATCGTTGCTACTGGACTCCGTCCATGCCCTCCCGACCGGAAAGTCCTCCATTATATGATCAGAAGTAGGTATCAGAGTACTTGATAATATGGAAAAACTAGCGAGATCCAGTAGTGCTGCACTTTTTTACCAAGCGTGATCGGGAAGCCGTCAACGGCAACGCTATATGTTGGCAACTAATAAATGCAATATAATTATGCCCCCAGAGACCTTGGTTTCCTAACCCCGTGTGTTTGATATCGATTCTTCGTAATCTTGCAAATATCTCTTTCTCTATGCCAAGATGCTAGAATACTCTCCTGCGTCTTGTTTTAAGGTCACGAGCTGACTCGCGGTTATCGAAATATAATCTGAATCAGGGCTTATGTTTAGGACCGGGATGCTGGACTGGAATACCAAAGCTATAGTACTAGGCTGGCCATGGCTAGTTACTGGTGCTAATATGGGAAAGGCGGGTAGCGTAAGATTGCCAAATGATATTCTATAGCGCTATAGTCGTGTGCCTTGACTCAATTTAGCTGGAAATCTGTCGGTAATATATTGATATCGATCTTGGGATGGCAGGTATGTTTTTGAGTTAGATTGTGTTGTCCGCTAACTGACTTAAGTTGTGTCGAATAAACCAAGAAGTTCCGGCAGTTCAGCCAGTACTCGTAAGCGTGAGTGAGCTCGTGAGATGGATACTGTACAGGGTGGTTTCGTGAACCAGCGCCCACGAAGTATCCCGACTTCGCGTGAATATTGTGCGAGTTCTTGTTCTTGATACTTGTGAGGTGGCTCGAAGGGGTCCCAAGCTGACTTGGGAAATTGCTTGAGTATAGTTCCTATGCGTTGGCCACGAAATAGACCTGAATCGTAGAACTCTTAACTTTGCCGTTTGCCCCGCAGTAGATATAGATGCAGTAATAATATAAGATAAGAAAAGGATTTGGAGTAAGCAAGTTGAGGCGTCCGGATCTTCCCATCGGCGCATGTGGCCCCATAAATATAATTTCGTCAGTTCTCAAAATCAAGGAATGATCTGATCATAACTTCGTGCCATTTTGACCGCATGTAACTTTGAACAGGGGAAAATTTTCAGTCGAATAACAATAGGCCAAGTCGAGGCCTTTGCATAGGATATGGTCCTAAGAAAATTTAAAATTCCTGCATTGTTCCTACATCTGAACACATAGCCAATAGCATGCCTGGGACTGCAGGGTAAAGCTTGTAATGTTGGTGGTCCGTTCGATTCGATAGAATTCTGGACGGCACGTAGGTGCTGCAACGGAAAATCACACCCATTAGCCTCAGGATCAAAATGCATTGGTGATTTGACCCTCCAGTAGACATTTGCCAGACAGATTGTGGACGGGTCCGGTTTGTCGGTTTGAATTTTTGTTTGATCCACAAGCACACACCGGTGTACCTAATCGAGGCCCCCACGATTTGAATTTTACTAGTATACTGGCCTTTGGTATTGGGATCTCCATCGGAAATAGTTTAATATATAAAACTTAGTCTTGTGGGGGTGTATACTGGTGACTCGGAGGTTTGTCGGCGGCCCCTCAGTAGTGAATAGTGAAGGCCAGCCACTCGGTAACACTACACCGGGCGCCGGACCTATATACGTTATTGAGAGGAAGCCAGAAACATGGAGAGTTGGTGTGTACTAAGGCTGGTGCACGAGACCAGTGTGTACTTCGTTTTGCCCAACAGGAAGAGGAGCCACCGCCTAGTTTTCGTACAGCTGCAATAATCTACCAAGCAAGGCTGGCTGATTTAGGCTGAAGCGCAAAGTTGAATGTTGTTCTGTAGTATTTCGGGGTGCACCCAATCGGCCTGGTGGTTATAAACAAATAAATTAGTACTTATATCGATGTATATATGCTGGCATCCATATTCCAGCTAGAATGGCTTCAGAAGGGGAGCCCCGAGCCGGAAATAGAGAGGAGAATAGAGGAGACCTACTCTATACTTGCGAACTTTCGGTTATGGGGCTCGCACAATGCTCGAAACCAGAAGTTAGAAAGCCCGAGGAGTGTGAATTTAAAGATGAATCTGGAGTGAAAAATCGGAGGTTGGTCTTGAGGACAGGAAGTGAAACCATGATTAACCGCCCAATTTGCGAGTTACCAGCCCTGAATTTTGAGAAGCGGCAATCAAATGAGATTATATCTTGCTTTTGCTCTACATAGTTCATAACTTCGTATTAGGCCTGATCCGGATCTGACTGGTTACTGATTGGTTCCGACGAGGCCTTGGGTGTTGTGCAATTTGACCTCTTTAGAGATAACCGTGCTTGGTTGTAGAGGGAACCCAATGTCCAGATGTCTCATAGGAAGGCTGCTTGACGTAATTTAGTATTGATGTATATGCGTATTATATATATTCCCATTTGATTTTTACAAAGGTGTCATCGGAATCACCATGTTCAAGGCCCAGTCGTTTTGAGCAATGTGGAAAAGTATGGTTTTTTTTTTTTTTTTTTCCGGAAATTCAATGATAGATTTGTTAGAAAAGCGCTCTCTCGACGGCATAAGAACAATGAGATGGATTCGGACCCTGAGGCAATAGGAATGTTCTCGATTATTAACTTGCCCCAGCTGGGTAGTTAAACTATATCAAGCTTTGGCATGGATATCAACAGAGCCAACTGGAGATTCCTTGGCGGAAGCTTCTTATATATTTTTAAATCTATTCAGCAATCATCAAACACCCTGGGCTCTACTCTATTTGAGGGAGCAAAGAAACAGGAGATTGAAAGAAACAATAAAACTGATATATTTGTCTCGTATGTATATATCTTTGAGATTTTAGAGATCTAATGCCTCGTGCATTTTCCGGAACCTCAACGCGCCACTCTGTATCTAACATCGCGATATTGTTAGAAGAGTTTGATAGGGCTTTATAACTTTAACCATCCAGAAATATGCACTTATTTGTGCGGAAGTTCTGAGTTCGAGACAGCATGAATACGCAGGATGTGTATTTTCCATGTGAAACTTGGTGTAACCAATACTGAGGCAATTGCCGTCAACTTCCTTCATGATAAAGGTAGAACCTCCTGCACAGTAGGGGCCGAGTAACCTCATAGCATGGATTCAGATGTAACTGGTAGATTCTTAGTCCATAGATCGCAGTTTCCACGAATATTGGAGAATCAAAATATTTCGGGGACGACGCTTGAGTGAATCCAGTTCTTAGCCAGCAAAATCCCATATACTGGCGGTTGCCTTGACCTGGTCTCCAGTTACATATATACACACCAGTCGACGCCATCAAGAGCAAGGCCTCATATCGGTGGAATCATCCGCGAGTCCAAGCTACGGGCCACCCGGGCGTCCAGAAAGCCATAACCCGTTCAGACCTTTCAGTCCGCATGAGATGTCACATGTGCCGTATCCTAGAAGTCGGCCCCCCAACCTTACGGGACCTCCTGGAGATATTAAAATCAAATATCTGGCCCACTCCAATTTATGGTGTTTCCCGTATGAGGAGGGCCACAATGGGGAGATTGAGGATGTGAGCCAGGTGAGACTTTCTTGAGCCTCCTTTGTAGCATCTCAGTAAGCTGTTTTATAAGCCCTGACCCCGCACATGTTCATATATGCATACCACAGCTCGCACGCTTTCAAGACCTCCCAGGAGTCGATCAGTTGATCAAATGGTGCAAAGGGATAACTTATGGCAGAAGCTTGGGTGCGAGAAAAATGCACTGCATTTACATTGTGTGTACCAGTCATTGATAGTCGTTCGGATGAGGGCCTAGCCGCACGAATCTGTATCGCCAAGATTGATATTGGTTAGAGAGATGGCCATCAATCCTTATATTTTATGGCCAGCGACTTCGTTTTTGCAAACAATATTTATATATCTCGATCCTTTCTGTCAGGGCTTCGTTTAGTGAGTATTTTTGATGTTATAGGCTGCTCAGGCGGCAGTCCGGGTGGGGGTAGCCTAATCAGCTCGGCTATTAAAGTCTTAAGTATTGTTATCTGTATGTCTAGATAAGTTCATACCCTGATATCAACATTGCACTCGATCTAATCCTTTAGCAACCTGATACGCCAGTTCACGAGACAGCAAAAGCTTTGTAGAAGTAAGAGAAGAATACCGTTGTTGCGATCCTGAAATGAAAAACGAGAAAAGAAGCTGGGAATATGGGAGTTGATATAGACTTTTCAGTGTGCCTGATATAGGGTGTTTTGAATACTCAAGGTCTAGAAGATATGTATGCTAGCGCCTGGGTGTATGTACTGTTTGCACCTATAGACATGGAATAATGTGACGGGATGTTTTGGTCGGGTAATCGGACCGGATGGAAATTCAACGCCAGATACCTGCCCGGCGCCCGTGCAACCAATTCATGTCGGGTGGAGTTTCCCGTGTTGGCCGGGTTCCCGCCTGTTTCCCCGCTATGAACAACACGGCAAATGGCCAAGACTCAACGGTTCTACTTTAGGAATAGATATGAATCAAAAAGCACACAGACATAACATATTAGTGATTGGTACACGTATACACCTGGCTCCTGCACAAGTAAGGATTGCTCAGGATTATTCCTACATCCCGCTAGACCCAGGGCCCTTATTCGACAATCGAAGTCTGACGCACTAGGGTACGTCGTTGGTTATTCTTTTAAGCGCAGCATTCGTCCAAATTCATACTCACCCCACTCAATAAGCTCCATGCACCTCGATGTGGGAAAATTGAGAATTCAAAACAAGGCTGCCGATTTTCCCTCATCAGAATTAGATAACTGCAGTATCAAGGCTACCCAAATCATTGACGTCGTTCCCATATGAAGAGAGATTATTGGATAGCTAAAAGATGTTGGCACGGCTGCACGGCTGATAGGCGACATCAATGCGCTCGATTGACTGGAGCACACTCTTACTAGGTAGTACAGGCACCGGCATGCTCGTTGTATAAGCATGTCAACTATCCACCCATAAGTCCCAGGCGTTTTGTGACCTCCTATCCCCGGAGTCCCGAAAAATAAACAACATCACCACTCCCCCTGGAGCGCGGGGGGTGGGGGGCGTGAAGCAAGATTGTGACAGAATTAAACTTCCACATAGGGCACGCGCTAGCTCCAAACCAAGTGGACAGGCCCCGTTATTTAAGACCAGTACATAACCGGTCGTGGACAAAATACATGCTGGTTGGGCTAATATTACTATAGTGAGTGTTAGTAGTAGAGCGCATTTTATAGGTACCAGTAAACTAGTCGGATTTATAGTTGGGCTTTGCTTCGTAAACTAGATCAGACGCTAGCTACCAGCTCGTTTGCATACATACTCGTAGCAATCAAGTTGCACGCTATGCTTCAAAGCGGGGTTAATTGGCACCGGAGGAGATTTTGTGTGTCGGAAACGTTTAAATATGCAAGTATAGCGGTAGACAAGATGCTTCGAGGTTCTCTATGAGCCATGAACCTGTCTTATAAGGCCTATGGTGTGATATCCTAGTTGGCAGGTTATATGCTTATTCCACTAACCGAATCATATTTTATTGGGCAGTTAGTATGCATGCATTAGCACCATTCAACCTCCGCCTCGAATACTGTTGGCGGCAAAATGTATATTACTTTGCGTACGGGACTCGACACCGGGACCGGGGTGTCCTCAGTAATATCCATTGTCCGAGCTTCATACGGCGAGGCGTGACAATTATCAAAGTATCATGTGACCATTAACGCAGTAAGGTACCTGGAGCCCCTTTGAAAACACGGTAGCCTCGAGCTTACAAGCTGATGAGGCGGAATTCGGGTTCACATCCCTTGCTGTCTTCATTCGATGAATTTCCGGTCAGTTTGTATGCTCATAAATGCTGTTGAAATTCGTTACAAAGTTTGTAAGTTTAAGTTGCGACGCTAATACTATAATACTGGGGAGGTCGGGAGCGGCCTTTTGACCACGACATTGATACGGACGCGAGCGTTGTATAATACTTATGCAACACAAAGCCCATAGATCTGCGCCGCCCACAACATCCGCTATCTAAAGTATGCAGGCTAACTAAGGCTGCATACCTATGTGTATGTTTGTCGTCTGTTCCGAAGTTTCTTTGCCCTGGATTCATACGGAACATACCACACTTTCCCCCGCTACGCCAGTACATCTTTACCTTCGAGGATGATATGCGTTTCTATTTAAGAAATGCATATATGCACATGCGTGCATGTGTTTTCTCTTTTCTCTTTTCCCTTTTCTCTTTTCTCTTTTCTCTTTCTTTTGTTTGAACTGAAAGGAAGGTAAGATCTCGGTCCGAAAAGGAAAAAAAGAAGAATGAAATTTATTAATGGATTTGGAGGTCGCGAATTAAGCTATACAAAAATACACGCCAGCCTGCCGCGCGATCGTGCACTATGAACCCCATTTCATCAAATATCACGTCACCTAGGATCTCCGGCCAATTGCAACCCGCTTCATACTATGATATTACCTAGTAGTCATTCGCGCTTGAGTGCCCTTGTGATGCTTATCTCATACAGATGTACCAACAAAAGTTTCCTAGCATTCCTAGTGTTGAGACATTACAAGCACCCCGACAAGCTATGGCACTATAGCCGGAAATATGCATGCATGCAGATCGAGGACTCACCAAAAGAGAAGAAAGTGTACGTCAGAAGAAAGCTTGTGATAAGGAAATCTAATAAATCTCGCTCGAACAGGAGGGGTAAGCGTTATCAATGAATGCTCTTTTCAAACGTGTCTGCTTTTACGTATATGCGGGCTTTTACATATATGCGGCTTTTACATATGCTGTCAATTAACATTTTGGACTAGAGCTACAATTAATGGCCCCGAAACGTCGGATACTGTGAAAACGGATATGATCTTACCAAAAATAAGCTGGTTTTGTCATCTTACTCGCACTAGTAGCCGGCCAATGTGACCAAAATTAAATCGGCAGATTTTCTTGGTATCATTAGTAGCTATATACCCTCCATTGCATATATAACCTGACGAGTGATAATGCGAATGGCCTTTACCCGCACTATTTTTTCGACAAGTGTGAATATTTAGGCCTTCCTATATCTACAAATGTATATCCGGTCGCCCCTCACACCAGCACGAGACTCCGCTATTAGTTTTATGCAAATTATAACAGCTTATAGACCCGGTCTATACGTCCTAATATCCGCTTTTGGGCTGAACGTAATAGCGTGTGGAAGCTTATACGAATAACTACAAGGGCAAATCGCTAAGCTTGATATGCGGTTCTTTAACTTGGCTCCAAGACTATAAACAACAAAAGCTCAATGATGAATTAGAGACAGAAATTAATAGTATGTTGTTATTGTAGTATTTTTCAAAATATAATTCTTTTAGTTACTAATTATTGGGGTGTGGATGGCAAAACACTAGTTTAAATTTTAGCTTATGTTTGCAAAAAAAAAGAAAAAAAAGTACTTCGTGTTTGAAGAGAGATGGAAGCGAGACTACAGAAAGTTTGAGAGAAAGAACGGAAAGAGCGAGAACAATATATGCGAAGGATTAATGAATTCAATTCAAATTTTAGAGGATGGATATAGCTCTCTGGAAGCCGATTACCTCGGGACCAGATGAAAGACTGGCCTTTATAGAAAGCTAGTAGTCATTGGTGCGGATCTATATCCTGTAAGCTAGTTTCCACGAAAAAGAGAATCTATATTCCTCAGAACTAACGTCCCTCTCAACCAAATGCCTATGTTAGCACCGTCAACCCAATCGGAGCGATATACTCACTTAGTTGTGCATGTGAAACTCAATCAAAAGGGATACTGGAAAGTAAAGGGGTCGCTGTGCGACCGTTGGGTGGTGGATCTGTGAAAGAAGTACTCTAGCACAGCCCCAGACCCTGCGGTCCTATGGTCCAGGCTAGTATTGATACTAGTTCTCATGCACAGACCACAAATCGTCTACATATATACAGGAGCCTAAACTGAGATGGATCAATCTACGAATCCCGACACCATTAACTGAGCCAGTTAACGTGTATATTGGCTCCTCCATATATTATTGTGCTATAGTGATGTGTAATTACATGGGAGAGGCTATACGATATAAGATGGGCGCTTTATCTTATACATAGATTAATCTTCGAACCTCGGAGACTAGTACATAATGGCTAAAGAGGAGTCCCTCGCACACCATGGGTTATTAGCACTTCGGATATTCTCGCATCCCAATATTATAGCTCTTCAATGTATCGTCATTATAGGCTGATATTTAAACAATTACAATCTGCGACTTTTGTACAACTAATATAACAGGGCTTTAGTCATACTATGGATATTTATAGCTCAATACTCACTTTATATAAGCTTATTAGGTTTGCGGAGCCGGTACCGACTAGACAGAGTCTCCTTCCGGTCGCGCTTCTACTCATTTCGCGTGTCGTGGCCGCCATATCCCGAGTTCCGAGCCTAAGTGTGTACGTGTATGGAATAATTTCGGCGGGTAGATGTGTCGAATGATGTTCCGAGTATGGCTAGATATTTGTAGAGGTGAATTTGATAGGGTATCATACCCATTCGAACATAAGAATCAATGTTTTTTTGTGAAAATCGTTTCATCTAACTAAACGTTTCATCTGTTCCAGATATTTCTTATTTTCGAATTGATACGGTATGCATGCACATGGTATGGCAGCGGCAGCAACGCCGAAAAACCGAACTAGACCTGGTTTCGACTTTGTGTTGTCAGGGTACCAACCAGACAAGGACCCTAGTCTCGTTAGTAACATCCTGTGTTGTCTGGTTCCAACGAGACCAGTAACAACCTAAACAGCAAAAAAAAAAACCCCCCCAGAAGCCAAATTGTGGCGACTCGTCTCAACAAGCCATGCACACAACTATTATAAAGCCATCAGAGGCTCTCCTTAAGAACTGATCTTGTTTTTTAAACGGACCTTTAATATACCGCTATCCCGCAGCCTTAAGGCCTTGCAGCCGTGGTTCAACACTACCAACTATCTATGGCTAACCTCTCCACTACCATGCTAGCCTTGATTTCATCTCTATCAGATAGTCTCGATATCTGGATGGTCTTGACAAAAAAAATTTTACTATAATCTAACTATGAACTTGCGCAGCTAGCTCAGAGCATGTTAGTTCCTGTCTATCCAGCTAATAGATTTGGACCAGCGAGGGTCGCTTTTTGGTGGGCTGGAAAAAGTCAGGCTTTAAGCTGGTATAAGTCCGGAAGTTGTGTATACTACTAATAACCGAGCTAGCAAAGTCTTAAGGTTTAATAGATAGCGTTAAGACACCAGTTGCGATATCTTCTTGATTTTGGTATAAATTGATAATTTTTTTTTATGGGAAACCAGAATCAGAGGTCGACGAACTGAATATACTGGCCTTAAGTATAAATCATTCCTAGATTTTGGAGATCTGGCAAACAGAAATGTGGGTGCTGGTGCCTAATATAAATTTATATCGAGAAGGATTTTGAGTTATTCCCATCTACTGGGTGCGTGTATAATACACTGTGGTACCGCATAGTCTCGTAGTAGGTACCGCATTGGATTGGTCTACCCGTCCGACGTGTAACCACATGGTCAAGAGCGAGTGCGCCGACTCGGCTTAATTGGGTTTCCAAGTTGCTCAGCTTCTTGCTTCGCTTAACGCTTCCAAATATGGACTAGGGTGCCTGTAAAAGACGAGATTATGCAGGCCTGGCTTGAAAAGAGCCCCGGGTTATATTTCACGAAAGGATTCCTGAATACTGATTCAGGGCCTCAGTAAACAAGCGGTAAGGCCTGGAATGAATGATGTGGTTGCTGCAATTTAATTTACATAAAACATCTACAAGATTTGTTTTCATTGGTCAAGATCCCGCATTGTATAGTCAAGATAATAGCTACAAATCATCCTTTGAATATTAAGGATAACAAGAGACTTTTCGAAACGATATGCCGGTCTGGACCTGCCTTTTCTAGAGACCCATCCCTGCGAGACGAAACCCTAATCTCAAAAAATATGGGAGAATAGGGGAAGTCTGCGCAACACAGCTAGTGACCGGTGCATAGGGGAACAACACCGTGTTGTCTGGTACCAACTAGATCAGATAGGTCTATGAACTCAGGAAGTAGTGGGAGAAAAGTGGGTTCAAAATCGAATTCCAGTTAATACAATCGCTTGAGTAACTAAAGAGAGATACCCTCTACTTCTATCTTCTAAAAATAATGAGAATAATATAATATACATAATCCCCGAGTTAACTCCTATCAAACATCAAGTATTGAGTACATTTCGTTCTGTAAAGCACCAATTAATATGAAAATCTCTTCTTGACGACCGTCACCTTGTGTATCGTAATGCGGTGAATCCATCCATGCTATCAATCCATGCTATCGTTGAAACAGTAAAATAGAGACATTTCCAAAAAGAAACAAACGGTATATCGAAAAATGAAATGCTAAGTGTATTTTGCTGATAGTATCGTCAAATGGTCGGAGGTAGTTGCAACCTGGGAAGGTCTGATAGACGATTTTACCAGGGTTAGGCAGAAAAGTCGTTTTTGTAGTTAAGACAAATAAGCTATCTCTAACGCAATTTCTATCTGGCGTTTTTCCCCATCGGCCCTTGTTTTACTTATCGCCGTAAATTCGTTCTTCAAGGCTTTGATTTTCTCGGCCTTGGTTTCTGCGGGCCAGATTCCCTCGGCCCATTCTTGTACACCTCCGGAATGATGATTGTCTGCATTCAGCTCTCGGAATACCGAATGCTCTGGCTGTGGCTGTGACATTGGTCTCCTGCTTTGCGGTAATGAAGGAATATTCGGTGGCAGATAATTGGGTTCAAAGGGCACGGTTAAAGACTGGGACTGGAACCCCGATCGAACCATCGGTAGATCGGAAGCAGTCTGGCGGCGCCTAGCAGGTCTTTTGTTGGTAGGCGTAGGGATCGGAGGGGTAGTCTCCCCAGCGGTAGCCCTCATTTTACACCCGCTGATATGGGTATTCAGGTTATCATATCGAGCTGACGTATGACCGCAATAGGGACATTTAAACGCTTTTACTCCATGCATCTTTTGCATATGTTGCCCCATTTTTTTAAAATTCGGGTCCTTGAACTGACATTCTAGAATAGGGTTGTTCCCGCTCCACTCCATCACGGCGACACAGGAATATATATTTGATGACTTACGCCGCTTATTCCCAGATGGGGCGTGTGTGGAATGTTCGGGTGGGTTGTCGAGCGCCGGCCGTTGAGGATTTGCGGGAGTCTGTGGATCAGAGATAGGCGCGGCCAGGAAGGCAAGGGGAGAGACAGCAGGCGCGCCGCCGTGGAACGGAGTCGAATTTGGTGGATCTTGAGGAAACTCACGTCCTAGAGCAGCGAGAGGGGGCAAGTCGACGTCGTCTGAGGAAGAGCTAATGGGATTTTGGCTGGGACCGCTGAAGGTCCAATTAAAGAATTCTTGATCGACGCTGGCTAGTGAACAGACACATTGGTATCAGCGCATGGAAAGCGCTACTGAAATAGATAAGTTTAAGGTTCTTGAGTACTAACCTATGTTGTGTGTCTGAAATCCGTTGTTGGTCAACTCTCTTCCCTGCTCCCAGTTCGTACCGAAGTCTGTCGTTGGACCTGGTTCCGCTCTGTATCCGAGATCATGTTCATTTGAGGGCTCACATCGGGGCACAAAAAAACCATTTGAATCATCTTGGTCAGTAGAGTTCGGATCTGCGTTGCTGCTCGCCAACTGTGGATTTTCCATGATGGGTTGGGTTGGCGTTGATTGTCAGGCCTCGGATTCCGAGCTAATAATTGTTGGTTAGGTACAACCAGACCAGTCAGGTAGAGAGTAACAATAAAGGACGGTGAAGAAAACACGAAGGGCCTGAAGGAGAAGCACAATGAGGTAATGTTTGAGCCCAAGGTTGGGGGGCCTCATCATTTAAGAAGTGCACAAGCGAGCTGCTTCTGAGGAATATTCCCTTCAGGCCTGGAGTCCTGGGCTCCACCAAGAAAGGCACTCTTCGCGCCTCTTGTGTTCAGGGGTTTGTATGTGAACCATATCGTCCATAATCAAAAAGTGTGTTCACCTCCGGCTGAGCGTTAGTTAGTTGGTGGTGCATATTCAAACCACCCAGGGACGAATATACCTCCGGTTACCTATTCTGGATGGCCTTGTTGGCTCTGGGGCGGATACCTAAGGAGTTCAATGTTTTCTTGAGGTCTTGAAATTTGCCGTGTGTTGCGGCTGGAGTTACCATCACGCTAGGAACCTTTCAGCCCCAGGGCCTCACAAATCCGCCTGCTTAAATTTATCAAGGGTTATCTTGCCATAAGAACAACCGCTTTGTCAACCAAGCTTCGTATACTGAGGACAACCCCAGCATGCATGTAAATGTGCCCTTGTAGACTCTGGCTGAGAAAGAGTCAGGTTTGAGTGTCATCGCCCTGTCAATTCTTTCACCTGATACATGTATACATTTTTACATGTATCCCTGTCGGGTTGTGGTTAGTCTTCCGCTATCTTATCCTGCTGGTCCATTGAAGGCTGGCAGCTCCCCTTGTTGGAGCCCGTGATGTATCCACCTATTAGAAAAGGAAATAATGCGAAGATTTTGTACTTGAAAGAATCAATTAATTAATCAACCATCATATGTAAGTACCTCCTACAGGTTATGAGGCTATATCAATGTTAAAGCTCTTTCAACGCCCCTAACCATGTTCTACTCCTCGATCTGATTAGATTGAAATCAACCGGGTTTCGTGAACTTCAAAACTCGTTCCGTTCCGTTGATGTCGTTTTTCCCTCCGCAACCTCCGATTTACTAAACCTTCAACAACCATATCCTATATCCTAAAATACCTTCACGCCAGGATAAGCTTAGAACCGCAAACTAGCGAACTTGGAGGGCCAACATGCTTGATATAATCCAAGCAGAGGAAAGAAACTTTATCGCTGACGGTTCAGAGCCTAGACTAGTTAATTCGAACCACCCGAGCTTCCGGACACAACCCATTCGCTGTGCTATCGTAAACCAGTACGTTGTAGGACGTTACAGATGGTATCTGTAAAGCCCTCATTCGTACTGCCTGTGATGACACCCGAAAGGCTATGATTCTCAATGAAATCTCCTGAGTGCCTCCTGCGCTTCTTTGGTTGATAAAAATCAGTCGGCTTCCCGATCTCAATGTGGCAAAGCAGTTTCCGGCATGGAGTTCTGGAAAAGCCTCGTCGGACGGCAACACTTACTTGTGTTGTGAATGAGAAAGGACCAGGCTGGCTTGGTTCTGATGTGGGGCCCTCTTTTAGGTGTAGAACGGGCTGGATTCGTGATTATCTGGCCGATATATTGCAATATGAGCGCGGATAGGTTTTGAAGCGGCTTTAACCTGCGACTGCTTCGTATCGTGGAACCGTCTTAAGTCGATAGCATTCCTGATGTCCGGACTGTAGGTCAGCTCCTAGCTGTAGGGTCCGCGCCTCACTTCTGCGCTCGACCTGCTGACTGCGCCGACACTTCATTGTAGGGTTGTGTTGAATTCCACCTTTGAAATCTTAGCTCTGGGACTGAAATTTAAATTGACCTCCTAGTTATCGGTCCATGGATTCGGTCTGTATCTCTATGTACGAATACCGGGGAACTGATACCAGGGCTTCTTTATCAATTGAGGATAGACGGTTGGGGCGGTGGTAATGGTAGTGGTGGCCTTATCCTGACATCTTGGGGGTTCTGGATCGGTCAGGCCTATTTATCTGAGCTGGTTTACAAGATTGGAAGCGGTGAAAAAAAATTTAGTCTGCTATAACTGTGGTATATCTCGTTCAACTTCGTGAACGCTGGACAGAGGTGTCCTGTAGTGAGACGCTATATAAGAGGGAGGAAGAGATTAGCCAAATCGAATAAGCCGGGAGATATGATTTGGTCGCAGATTATCTCGCAGGTGCTGGAGTCGCGATATACTTTTGAGAATTTGGATGTTTTGGACCGTGAAGGATCTAGCTGGAGGCAGAGGATTTCGGGCCCCAAATACAGAATCCCTTCAGATATTATACTCGCGCCAATTTAGAGCTTCCGTATGGATCGGATATATAACTACCATTGAGCTTCTGCACATGTTACTTGACACTCAGGCTAGGCGCTAGCCGTGCATGACCAGGAGAAAATGAAAAAATCAAAATCAAACTAATACGCATTTAGATTTAGGGCGCATCCGGCCAAGCACTGTTTGTAATTGATAATAACATGCCGATCGACGAGTTAATGGGTTCTGGATTCACCTCCTCGCCCCCACCATTCGTGGTGGATTTACGTTTCGAACTTACCCAAACACCAGCGATGTTTGCCGTAATACAAACTGACACGCAACGCATAGCAATTGGAGACCTTCAGTTTCATTTGCAGAAAACATTACTATGAGGGACCCGCCATGTATGCAAGCAGGGATTATTCATACTGAGTTGAATTTCGCTCATCCCTGTTGCATGGAATATTGAACTAAATTAATGTTTCAGGACTTTTCCTAGTTTTAGGATTCCTAGGAAGCTTATGCTGCATGATACCTTCCCTCCGGCAAGTTTTGTTGTGAGGATTCCTATCCGCGCCCCATTTCCGGCTTTTGGTGATCTCGTTGTTAGTTAACAAATATGGGTTTTAAGTAACCGCGTATAAGTACAGTAGACCCACTCAATCAACGGCATCAGGCTCCGCGACAATTCTTGATTTGGGTTTACCACTGTGTTAAGAAGTTTATATTCTGTATCTATCACTTGTCCAAAGAACGTAAATACCTTCAAGCCAATGAGTGGGGGCCTTGCAAGGAGTACTCCTGTTTCCCCATAGTCCTGCATGCGCAAGGAGTTGCATGTGCGTATATGCATGGAGGAATCAAAATTATCAAGTGAGTAACCCTTGGCCCAAATCAGCAGTTTGATAGGTATATAAAAGGATCCTGCAGCTCAAACTGTGGAGGCGTGTATATTATATAGATATAAAGCAAGCCTAGCCCATTTCATAGCAGGTACCTAGGTACTTGTGGCTCGAGCGGAGAGAATATTTCTCATACTAGGAGCCTAGCTCCGTGACTCCCGTAGCACACGGCTCTCTCTAGTTTGCCATATGAGCGATTTCAATCTATTGTGATATACGATCTAGCCGACGACTTTGACGGTTTGAAAGTCCTTTAGAGTAGAACTCAGGATTTTAAAGGCATCACAGTGTGGGTAGTGCAACACCTGGCTGGGATGATCCTTTTGTCATCATGGGGTTGTTTTTACGAAAAACCGTCTGTGGGGTGGTTACATTCGCGTACCGGCGAACGCCATCAACACAAGTTTTTGGACTGACCATACAACATTTATCGTTATTCCGGATCGTGTTCCGCTTTCTCGTTACATAGTACCACAGTACCATGGTACCATGCTATGTAAAATCTGTAATATCGGTACAGCTAAAGGGTTCTAGTTCTAATGAGGGAAAAAAGAAAAAAGAAACCCTAGGGGCTGCTATTGAGCACATCCAAGACGGTTGCCGTCCGGAGATAGGGCAGGCAGCCGTAGATATCCGCAAAGTATAGGGGTAGTACCGTTCCTATAAAGCCTAAACTAGCAAAAGTCACCGTAGGTGAATCTATTAGTTTGAAGAATTAATTTTCATGGAGAAAGAAAAAGTTCGTAGTCACATATCCAAACCTTGTTCGTTTGGAAATTATATGTAGGTCTTTCGGTGTGTCCGGTATTACGTTGCTGCTGCAGGGTCCCGGCGAAGCGGAGCCAGGGATGCTCCATTAAGGTCAAGCAATTCGCCTTCGCACAAGAGGAAGCCGGCTCTGTAGCAAATAATAAACACTATATATAGTGAAAGTATTGGCGCGGTTCCCCTCGCATGACCTTTAGGTAAGGACGACTGCGATATAAGTTAAAAGGCTCGAGTACCAGAGATATCGAGAAACATACCATCCGGCTAGCATAATAAAGTGACCTTGCGGCAGAAATGGGAATCTCTAAGATGTAGCGCTAGCTGAGAAAATGTAAAACCCTAGAGCCTTCTAAAATCGATGACATCTCTAATACCCCTAACTCACTAAATCGTCTCACGTTAAGGGCAGGATGCTCTAGATACTGTATCGGGCTCAGCTGATCAAAATATTCGATGAACTTCTTAAGAGGACAGGTATGGCGCTGCTAACCTCCCGAAAAGAAATGTTTTATGTGGTGCTTTTTTGCGTTGGTGGCTCAAAGACTTTGGGATCTGGAACGCCGTCAATCCACACTGCGTTGTAGCCTTTTTCGCACGCGGGATGAAATTTGTGAGACTTGTGGCTGGCGTCTGGGATTGGAGATGCTTCAGAACATCTACACTTCTAGGCTGTTAGTTATCCCACGTCGTCGTATAAAATTAGTCGAGACTAGCCAACGAGACCAAGACTAGTGTAACTTCTGTGGCCCAGCCCCGTCAGTTATTTTTGCGTTGTGTGAGCTCAGCACCGAAGCGTTTGCCTTCAGCATGCTGTTCGTCGAGGCTATATCAAAGTTATGAAGACTGTGTTTGAATTCGTGAAGGCGGGGATCGTATCCCAACTGAAACATGGCGTAGGAAAAGGTGTCTAGGTTTATTATAATAACCTGAGACATTGTGCAAAGACAAAACTCTAAAAAAGAAGAAACGACAGGTCTCATAATTTTTTAACATAGGTAGCAGCTATAATACCTGGAATGGAACGAGCATTTTGACCGCGGATATAGGGTTAATTTGCCAAAACTCAGACCCTCTGATCTCAAGAATGAGTGATCAGCCCGATATCAATAGCTAGTCGAACCGTCATCGGCAGGAACCATGGCCGCACTAAAGTTATAAATTGTATGGAATTCGTCCACTGGGCTGAATATAGTTGGCTGCGCAGCTAAAGACCTTTTTGTATCGGTATCAGTAGTGTTACCACACGTCAACCCTGGATTTTGGTCTCGTTCTAGCTTAGGCTAGTGCCATAGTTTTGATTCGACCAGACGAAAAAACAGAAGTCGAGTCGGGTTCGGACGGCCTCCTGGAAATTTAGGCACACCTGTGGGGGCCGTTTTGTCCTAGAATTATTACCGTATCCGGGGGAGTACCACAAGGATCCACCAAGTTTGCACAGAGTGCGAATGAGATCAGAGACCCAAGGGTAGCTAATATTACTGCAGTACCGTAGGACGAATTTCGAACGTTTCAATAGCAACAGCTATGGATAAAGTAGAGTATAGACTGAACATAACTAGAGCACAAGAGCATAATATCTCAAAATCAACGTATGCAGCGCACCATATATTCGCAAATGAACATTTACCTAAGAGCTCCTACAGCGAGAATCAAATATTTGTTTCGTGACATCGTAAGAATTGACAAATCAAACGGGAGAAAAAGGAGGTAGACAGAAGCGAAAGAATGAAAAAAGGAAAAAAAGAAAGAAAGAAAGAAAGAAAGAAAAAAAGAAAGAAAGAAAGAAAAAAAGAAAAGAAGGTAAAGGCGTGGTTTGGGAGCGGGAAAAGGAAAAAGAAAGGAAATATAAGAGAAGAGAAGGAAAGCTTCCAAAAAGCGCTGCGTCTGTTGAACTGTGTTGGCACGTGTGCTACCACGTAGCCACAGGCTAATTATAACCGTCAGATTTGTCGTTGATTATGATAGAATTGGTCTGGATGGAATGCTAGAAGATAATTGTACCGGGCTTCTTGGAATTTGATCATGGCCTCGTACTGCCTGGGCGTGTAGCCATGAAGTGTTGGTATCGGTAGAACTGCCTGACCTTCTGCAAGGTTCTCATCACGGGCAAGACCAACGTCGCTTAACGATAGCGGTGGTAGAAAAGTCAAAACTGTTTTTTCGGGCCCATAATATGAATTCGGCAGTGAGGGTCCTTGCGGATCAGGTGGCGGATCTGGGGCAGAACCTCGACGGCGATCTGGGGTATCGGAGGAGTTGGGACCGTTAATCCTAGTAGGTGCTCCCCCACAATACCTTTGGTGGCCCGTTAGATTGTCGCGCCTTGCCACTCGGATACCACAGTTCGGGCATTTGAAGGCTCGTATCCGATGAATAGACCATATGTGTTCACCTATATCTCTCAACCTCGAAGTTTGAAAATTGCAGTTAGGAACTGGGGTGTTCCCTGTCTTACGCAGCACAACAGCACACTGGTAACTTTTTTTGATCTTACGTCGAGGGCTATGGTTGAAAGGAAGTGACGCCAGCAGTGGAGAATCGTATTCGTTCGGTGGCTCTTGTTCTTGTTGGACAGCCTCGGTACATGCTTGTTGGTGTTGGCCAACAGCTGGGGGGTCGCCATAAGCGAAGAGTACTGGCCCCGATGCAGGAGAGTCATTCGGCGGGATGAGAGAGCAACAATTGGTTCTGGTTGTATATCCGAGACATCCAGGCGCAAGATAGTGTTTCTCGAGGGTGTAGTTCGACAGATCGTTGAGATTGAGGTTTGGGATTGGACCATTTTCGGCCTCACCCACGGGTAATATTTGTGATGTCTGCTCAATATTTATCAGGTATGCATTGCTCGCAATCGGGGAGATGACCCCACGCGCAGCAGCCCGTGATTCAACAGTTGTGTCTCCCATAGTGTAAAGGTGTCCTGTGCCAGTCCAATCTCCAGGCCGGTTTGTGCGGCCGCCAAGATAGTAATTATCCAGGTATGTATCGACGCCTAGTGCTTTATCACCGTTTTTTGGTGATGTTCTCGCTCGAGGTTCCCTCAAAACCACACCCCTTCGAATCGAATGTGAAGGAGTAAGGGAGGAACGAGAGCTTGGGGACTGCTTCTAGCGTCTCGGGCCTAGAGGCACCAGTATGGAGCTATTGTGGCTTCGCAAAAAAATAAATAACAAAGCAGCTTCTTTTTCATACACTGTTTAGCTGCCTGCCCAAAATCGAAAAATCCAAGTCTATATACCTTCCGACGAAATCATGCCCCGTTGACACAGAGATTGGTACCGAATCCCCTCGCTTTATATCTGCTACGAGAAAAAGATTTGCTTGAGCTTTATTTCGTGTCCAGACCGGCCGCCGCCGCAAAAAAAGAATAGGTGCTAGTCCTATAAGGTGTAAATCACTATCATTTATTATAATAACGAACCGGGTTGTTCGTGTGTTTGAAAACAATTTGTAAACTGCTTGCGCATTGAGCAGTAACTACGAAATTGCCGAATTCGAATTCTTAGCCTCGCAGACTCGCGTCCACAAAGTTTAATAATTCCTCAATTGATCAAGTTCGTGAATATTCGGCTATTTGAAAAATGATTCGGTTCAACAAGAGCTCGAATTTTGTGTGGCCCGTTTCCATCACACCTAGTACCTAACGACGTTTGAGACGTGCAATTTTTTATAGCCACAGGATAATATACTCGAAGAATGCCTTTCTCGTAATCTTGGCAATTGCGGTAGGACGGATCAAAGACAATCCCAGATAGGGTAATGCGTAGTATAAAATCATACAGTGCTGCTTCAATCAGCTGATATGTATGCTAGTCGTAAGTTCCTCTCCTTAAATGCCTGACCGGCGTCTATAAGACTGCAGACTTCAATTGAGGCCCAACTGGCATAAGAGGGAAGTAAAAAGGCAACTGCTGCACAGGATTAAAATATATAATGGCCTGGAGTTGGAGGGCTGGTGGTTATATAAATATCGTAGGCCGATGGTTGGACGGGCTTTCAAAGAGCTGGCCTGTACTATACGCTCTGTAGACTTAGCTCGAGCGCCGAATGCTCGTAACTGACAAGCGATGAGAAACCGATACTTCCGATGTACAGCTGTCACTGTTCCGAATAAGCAAAAAATTAGATAAAAGTGTGGGTAGAGTATCAGGGCAGTCAATGAGAGCAAAATACGTAGTTTGATTTCCTTAAAGGGGTTTGTGAAGGTTCCTGAGGTTCCTATCTCCTGCCTGGGATGGCAGATTTAGCACTCCCGCCCTTTTTTACTAGTTGGTCAAGCCTCCTGTATGCAGTCTATTAGTTTTTCTTGACACCAATCCTGAAACTCTGAAAATCCTCTTTATTGCCTTCCAGAAGGTTTCGAAGGCATTGATTTAAGAGTTTTATTCGAATATCTGACTTTATTCGACTAAAAACATGTTTGTTAACGGGAGTTGATCTTTTAGGTGTCGACAGGGCTTGAAAATCCTGGATAGGAAACTTGTTGAATTACATATCAAACAATTGCTTTCTCGGACTAACGTGGTTTCGAGATCAATGCGTATTCAATATTTATGAGCCCTTGAATACAAACACCGTGAAACTTTCGTGCAACCCATCTTGAAGCAGCGAATCCCATCAGTCAATATAGTCTGGTACGTTAGTCCTGTTGTCAAAGGGTGATTTCCGGCAGTTGATAGCGCGAGTTATTAACTAGATCGACGATTTTTTTTTTTTTTTTTTTTTTTTTTTGCATGAATCAGCCCGATATGCAACCTGGCAAAATTCCGAAAGATGTTTGGCATTTTGTTTGTGGGTGGTGACGCGAGTCGCAGCTTCGCAGGTCGAACATCTACCAGAACCAGATTTCAGACATTTTTCGAGGGCGAGAGTGGTTACTACAGTTCGATCGCAAAGTACTATCCAAGCAAGTCGATAAAGCAATAGTATATTGGGCGCTATCCAAGGGTAATTTGCGAATATTTGGACCTGAGCTAGTTAGGCTTTCCTGAGTGACCCCTAACAGGAAGGTGAGCCAGCGCACCTCCCCCTAGCCCCAAATTCCTCCAAGCCTTTACATCTGGGTACAAATTACTGTCGGGGTTGACTGGTGGCACTGCGGGGAATGTTATGATTCTCTGTTGCGCCCTTGGGGAGCTCGTGGAAGACCTCAGCCTTGTTGGGGAAGCTGAAAGAAAGGTGTGTTGAGCGTCCATTTAGTTAGTTAGCTACATTAGCTAAAACTAGTCGCAATTTTCTGGTTATGAGGCGTACTGCTCAGTCTAGTGCATGTTTGATGCATGTAAAGTTGTCGGTAGGTTCTTGAATTGTGATGGATCCAGCTTGGCCTCGTAACGATTGATATTGTATTTTGTTCTGAGCTCACATATTAGCGTGATATCCAGTTGAACCCAGGAAACTTGCCAGAGGTTAACTCGGTTCTAAACCGACAGCTATTGGCTAGAGCTATATCTCGCCTACGAGACCTGGCCAGTTTGCATAAACCTCTTCAGCGTTTTGATTTCGATTCGACGGTCTATCAAAAAAAAAGACATTTTAATATGGCTAACCTTTTCGGTTGAGTGAATGCAAGCAATTGCAACCACGACATCTGATACCGAACACGTCAGATGTTTGACTTTTATCCTTCCTGACTCTAGTAATGGGGCCGGCCAACCTTGTGCTGCACGATACTATGGTCAGGCTGGGGCAGCGTTGGCATTACTTAGTCAGGATTAATTTCATGTTCCTGTTTGTGTATTTCTCCCTTTCCTTCCTGTCGACCATTTATCCCGTGTCTTACCCTTACTTTTGCTTGAAATCCAGCCTGTATGATATTAGGAGAGGCCACCGAGCCCTGGCCACAAAATTGGAAAAGAGGTTGGAAGGCCCGTATGTTTGTGTATGAGCGGAACTAACATATGAGAATGAGACCCGAGGCATCAATAAAAGGTGTGATGGCGCTAACTAAGCATGCGTTATGTGTCAGCTTAATTCTTCTATCTGTGTTTAGTTAGGGCGTCGTTTACTCTGGAGGGTTTTTACTTACGCTTGGAAGCAGTATCGACCTGCTGCTCGATACGGTAAGCAAGTTTCGAATTTGAACCAGGTTTCCACGTCAAGGAAGGCATAATGCACTGAAGGAAAGATCCTGTCACAGAACGTCGTCTTGTTCAGCTTTTACCGTATATGATTGAAAAACAGCAGATAGTCGCGTCGTTCATGATGATTTATATGGAATTGATCGCGATCGAGTTGGTGTCAAGTTGTTGTCAAATCATAACCTTGACCCCTATCGATCTGTGCCTGCTGCAGCTGAACGAGTCCAAAATTCCGACTTGAAAATACAGAAACAGGATATAACCAAGAGCTTCGCTCATGGCTGAGCAAGCTTAGATGCCGCAACCAAAAAAAGGACACTATTTTATTGGATAGGCTCAAAGCTTTGGCAGTAGTCCGAAAATAGATAACTTAAAACTCGAATTCCTTCACGGCCCGTAATAATATATCGCAACCGGGAGACAGGGGCCTCTTGATGGGGTATCGCTACCAGTTGTGCTGACGGGCCTCACGAATATCCTAAAACTAGATTGGCTGTGAACAAAAGCGATAGGTCGTTTGAAGTATGGCAGAGTCCTATAGGAGAGGAGGAAGAGAATGCGATATGGGGAACCTAGTATGGCGGGAAGCCTACGTGGGGAAGCATTTGTGGCATTAGTAAGTCCACCTTAGGGCCCTGGAGTGAACGGCGTTTATAAGACCCTCAGCTTGGTTGTCCTAGTCTCAAGATTTCGTTGTGCAACCTCTTTCTTGTAGAAATTTGACGAGTGAGATTTCATTCCCTGGTGAACTCAACCCAGTTAACATAACCCAAAAGAGATCACTAGGTCTCTTAACCTTTCTAACAACAGAATAAATATTTCGATCTTATCCTTAATGAGATTTAGAGGTTCTCAAGTATATAACAGCAATACAAGAGAAACGATGCTGTTGCGATGACTGCGGTATACACATTACGAAAAAAGAAATATTCGAAATGGGCACATATATGCATAAAGAAAACATGATATGAAGGGAAACCTATAGCTAAACAACAACTGCCTTATTTAATCAGTACCGGTGTCATGTGAATTTGGGTATCATGACGATAGAGAGCGCGAGGAAGATTTTGAAGAGACCCAATGTCTACTTTATACATACCTATCACGCGACAATCGTCAATCAAACCGCAAAGGCAAACGCTCGTGCGATCATTACTCAGCTCTCGCCCAAATAAAAAAAGAAGAAAAGTAAAACCCGACAATAAAAAACGACACTAGATATGCGAGCTACAAGGTAAACCATGACGATTTCTCCAATAATATGGCTCAGCAGAAACATATCTTTAATTGCTGCACCCTTGTCCTTTGAATGCTATGTTAATCTGGACGCAGTTGTCGTGCACACCACATGGAGGGTACAGCTCAAAAATTGACATGATTGCAGAATTTGTAGACCCGAATTTTCTTCCGCGAGCCAACGCCAGATTAGTCGGCGGGGTAGACTCCGATTTCCCTGTAAAATTCGAACACGTTCAACATGTTGAGTTTGTGTCAGGATCGTGCCTGGATTCCAGGATCCAGGTTTGGGTTGTTGATCCTGACACAAGTTATTTCTTGGCGCCCTTTCCACCTAGTTGCACAATCCGATCGTGACACACGTACAGAGCTAAGCATATGTGTACTTCAGGCTCTGCATGCATCCTTATATACCCACATTTCCAGAACTGATCAATCGCAATTAGCTGGGCACATATATGAGATGTAAGGTATCAATAGTCTAGCTATCTGTTGCATAATATATCTGGTTGTGTTTCAAATGGTCAAAAATACACCTATACCCAGTATCGCAGACCAGCCTGTATACTGAAGCATATCTTTACAATTCATATCATGACTATTATCATGTTTTGCACTTGGTTACTAGCTGAACGCAGTATCTTATTTTTAATAGTTCCCAACACCGTTCGTTGACATTCTTTTAGTTTCTATTAGTCACCAGTATACCTCAGTTCTGCTTCTATCTTGTCCTTCTTCCACGCTCTGCTTTATTTCTTTTTTTCGGTTTCCCTTTCAACAACTACAGACATTGGCATGATATACAACAGATCGAACAAAAAAATATTTTTGTAGCGTATATATATGCGAATGGTACGTCATAAGGGTGTGCTATTGACCCCGTGAAGTTAATATTTTAATGCATTGGTATGAATTTTATGTAGATTTAAAAGAAGGCTAATCCGAGCTCTTGGCGCAGATTCCCAACGTATTTGGGTAAGAAAGCAAAGCCTAGAACATATATGCATAATTGACATCGTACGGCGATCAAATTAGGACTATGGGACGGTAGCATGTAGTGTGCACGCGTGATTTAGACGAGATTAGCAAGTCCCTATTGTAGTCTGCGAAATTTATTAAAGGTTATCCTCTCCACACGATGACGTATTGCTTATTGCGGTCGAGACCCAACGAGACCAATCAAGACCAGGAGGACGTCGAAAAGAAAACTAGATTTTTCACTGCAAATATAAAATGCACCAGCCACTGATACTTTTAAGTTAGCTGGTAGAGATTGGCTAAAAGGCCATGATCGAGACACGTCAAATCTTGGGTTAGAAGAATTATTGCGACGCAGTCTTGCTATTGGAAGCAAAACGCATCTACGCAAGGTGCGCAACTCTGATGACTTCTAGCTTCTCCCGATATCTCAATACTTGTAACTTTATAAACTTACTATATCTAAATACTTCATTAAATGCAGAAGCTGCGAGTTTATTAGAAAATTCAATATTCACATCGTAGAATACTACGAGAAATTGAAATCGACATCGTATTTTTGGAAGCTTGAAGAATACGGCAGTACAGTTGTGGTCAACGGAGTTTGGGACCGAGACGAAGACAACGCCTGGTTAACGTTAAATTTTGATTCGATGCGGCCGGCGGGCCTTGCAGTTGATGTTATGGCCTGCACTCCCGTCTCCTCCTCAGGGCCAATCATCTTTTAACAAAAATTATAAATGAACATACAACAGATAAAATCAGTAGCAACTGCTTGAATCCTGGATCATCTGCAGGTATTTGTCACAATCGGACAGCCCTAAAGCTTAGCTCAGCTTAATGACACACAAGTTTTCTTCGGTCGCTACTCTTTAGAGAAAACTGGTCTAGTGAATTACGATCGGTCAGCCGCTACACCCCCGTGATTTATTTATGCATGCAAGTTAAATTTTGATACATTTCCCGCTAGTGCACGTCTACAGCTCATACATCGCGCCAGTTAGTGGTCAACTTATCTTACGCCTGATAGACCACAGTTGGTTGGGGAAGCAAATAGGTCAAATAGAGTTGGTGACGAGCAACTGGTGCTAGTCGCTTGGGAATTGCTCCACAAAAAGCTGATCCCAACGGATGTAGTATGCGGTCATTCCTACATATATCATGATTCTAAGGTATGACTGAAAGGAGTAATTGCGTCGGGCTACTTCGTGGAGGCTAGTTTATGAGACCAGTTAAAAGCCACAAATTTTAGACAGGGATGCTTCCTCTGCCACATGTGCATCACAAGGTATGCCAGATTTCCCTTTTAGCTTAGAAAAATTGTGCACACATCCGAGGAAATGTAGATGGTTATTGACCATGTCAATTTCAGTACTATCTACCATTATCTAAATAGAATAGGGATAAAAAATTAAATTACGAGACCTCTCTTAAGCCAGTAACTTAGAGGTTTATGGTGTCAACAGGAGTTCTTATGGTTAGGAATATCCTTTGCGGAGAGTGCGTGGTATTACCCACCTATACATCCAATCATGGAACTGGGTCTTGGCATCTAGTATGCATACACATATACACGTATACACCTTATAAATCCTAATTACCAACAGCCGAATAATTCATTTGAGATCGCGATATCGATCTTGCTGAATTACGGAAAAAATTTCAATACCTTGTTGACCTGCAGGCAGGCAGACTTTTCTTCTTCTTCTCTTTTTCTTTTTTCGCTATAAGTGCTACAGACGGTATTAGCGTCAAGAAGCCATAATGAGGTGCCGCTGGGCAACTAGCTTTCTCACCAGCTTCAAGGCATGTATCAGTCCTCAGAAACAACCAGAGTAACGCTCAGACCTTTACATGGCCCTGGTGACCCCTAAAGCGGGGAATACATTCCCCTAGGCCTTATGACCTGGAAACAACACTAGAGCATCCCGATATCCCCCAAGAATATCTTATAGAATGGTTTGTTTTTTTCGTTTTTCAATCGTAAATATTCTACACCGAATAGTTGAAAGTAGCTCAAGAGGCCCTTGGGACTGTATAGCGACGTTTTTAGACCGAACAAATGTTTCGGGATACTACTATACCATCTGATTGGTCTCGTAAACCAGTCTAAACGAAGCAGAACGCTATCTGTTCGATTCAAGAGAAATTATGACATGGCAAATATTAAAAGTTTACATACCATAAAAAGCCTGTGCCCAGACTTCGACTTTGCATAAATGCGTCATGGAGAATAACACCATGCAGCGAGAAAAATTTAACCAGGATCTATTTACTTCCGGAATGAACGCTAAGCGGCGACAGTAGGTACTTTTCCTAACATACTTGTATCTTTCAACATAAATCTGAAAATTTTTTAGCATTTCCAGCTGTCCTGGCAGTTGCAACGTGGCCGAAAGACTGATTAAACGTATTCTAGGTTAGAGCTGCCTAGGCACAATGCAATGACGATATATCACAGAATTAGCATAACAGCCCACCACATTCAAAACTCTCCGCTTCATTGCCGAGTTTCTTAGATATTTATCAATTAATATGTGGTGCTCAGTCGTTCCAGACATAGTCCTACCCGGCCAACGAAAATACTCCGACAGATTTTTGAGGATACATGCCCTCCGACTTAACTCCTGGCCTTGTCACCAACATTATACGATTCGTAACTAGGATATTAAAATCATTCTGTCTACTTTGACACAGACTCTGGGAACTTTATGAATATTACCAGCTTGTATCTCGTTTAAGGCCGACCGATTGGTCTCGTCAATCACTCAATTAATGGAGTCTTACATGCTACAGCTAGGCTTTATCCGATCCTACGGTACGAACCCAAGGCTAAAGCGGTATCCGACGAGACAAAATCACTATTCTGAAATATTTAAAGGTTTCTACGAGGCGCGGCCGAGCTAACGCACATACTCACGTTCCCCACGAGGCCTTCAGGCTATACCGTCCTAAACCTAGAAAACACACGCATTATGACATACCAAGGCAACCCCCAAATCAGACTTTGAATCCGAAAGTTATGGTGTAAGGGGAGTTAATGCCTCTCGCTTTTAGTCAGAAGCAGGCCTAGAGGGCACAGGCTGGTCTTCGTAGGGCCTCAGTGAGATAGGCCTTGGCAACGTAACAGGTTAATATACATGGGCACTATAAACTGACATTGAGTCTTACTATTTCAAGCGAGAAATACATGGCTAGATCTGTTTATACCTAGCTGTCAAGAGGAGGGGGTCCGAAAACCTCTTGTGCCAGAGATATGGTAGACGCAGCCTCTGCACAGTGTTACCATCTTAATAAAGAAAAAAGGATCTTCTCTTCGGAAACGCCTATACGATATGAAAATAACCATGACTAACTAACAGCTAATCTAGAGAAAGAATACTGCATGACTAACAGCTAGGTGAATATGCGGCACAACAACAGATTTCTAGCCCTTTGACGATTGCAATCGGATGCAAGATTGAGACTAAGCTAAACCAAAAGTAATCTCATAACCCTCCCTTGTAAAACCTGTGCGACATCCAAACCTTGTCATGGACCAGCCGTCTTTGGTTAGTGTCCCGAGACCCTGACCCTGGGGCTAGTTAGAGCCAGGTTTGGGCAAAATATGTGTTGCCCAAAATATGTGTTTCCCTCAAAATACAACGGGCTCAAAATACAACGGCCACAACTCAAAACTTGTCACGCCTCCGCTGGTAGTGCTTATGCATGAGCCGGGTCTTGCGATCGTAGATTGTTCATTATGGAGAAAGAAAAAACTTAGACGGAAAAAAGTCCTCCTGCTTCATCTGTATAAAAATAAACATGTTGATTGTTGAGGGCATTATTTCCCACCTTGCGGCTTCGCTAGAATGCCACTAGGTCGGCTAGACCCCACAGCCTCCAATACAGATACATGGTGCCTCCAGTGCAGTGGTGTCCGACCCTATGTTAAAATCACAAGGGATGGTAATGTCGCTATGTAAAAAACTTCTCTCCTAATGTCGTAGCATGACGGGAATCTTCCAAGGCGTTCAAAACAAAGCTCTGCAATATGAAGAAGGATGGAAGATCTGCTACACAGTGGTTCTTCCAGGAATGTCAGTAGATAGCCATTAGCTGACCGGCCGTCCGCCATTGATACACCTTACCAAGTACACGGTACCACCCTTAAATATACTTATCAGCTGACTTTCTTTGCCCCTACCTAACCTTCTCGGCACCCCATAATTGGATGAATTGGCGAACATTAGAAGACAGCGCGCATGTATATTCTTATAGTTGGATATGACACCGGGTACATACATACTAGATATAGCTGAGCCAATCGGCGGATCTCGTCACGTTATCCAACTCTTGAAACCCCCGATGCGCTAGGCAGAGCCAGGGACTCTCGGCGTACCTGTAGTGTCCGTATTCAACATGCATCATGCAAGCGGCAAGCGTAAGAGAGGATAATATGGTCCACCTAATTCTCCGTATCGCTGGAATCTTAGATTCTCGCAATGGAAAAGAAGAACACATAGGATCATTTCGATCCCAGTGTATCATTTGGTGCTGTTTGGGCCTACTCAGGTAGGCCTAGGGCTGGTCCCTTTTATGGATTGTGTTACCCCGAGGCCATACGATACCATAATTTTGGAACAGCCTCTATCCAGGCTACACACACGTACTCCTAAGTGCCCAACCAAATAGTGGATCACAAACCGCAAAGCGTACTAGTGTAAGCCCGTTAGCCCGATTCTCCCAGACTTCCAGTAGAACTCCCGACACAGTCAGTTCTCACACCATGACCAAATGATATCAATTTTCTCGCACCCAACGAAGCATAGCCTCATCCCGCAAATCAAGAGTTTACATTAAATCTAGAAGCTATATGTCTTCTAGGTAATGTACTATATTATCCATTATGTATATGCGGATAAATTCTATCTAACACTCGAGCAACGAATGCAGCGTTCTTTCCTTCCTTTTCTATTTCTTGTTTTCTTTTCTTTTGTTTTTTCTTCTCTTTTTTTATTAACTCTTTGTCTCGTAAACATGCCCCAGGCCTTCGTTAACCCAGTATTCGTGGATATTCCAAGCTGACGTCTTGAAGCTGGACGAGCTAACAGGAGAAACCTGAACCGAGACCAAGTCCGACCGATGAAAACGAATATGGTTAGTAAGTACAGGAGAATACATATCCGTTTGCTGTATCCCAACCTTCGGATAGTTAAAAGAAATACCCACGGCCGCTCAAAGACATACACTACCCAAATGACAACAAAATCAAGACAGGGTAATAAAATAAATAGACACCCCCCGTGCGCGCCAAAAACAAAAAGAGAAGCAAAAGGACAGAGGATAAATATTAAGAAAGCGCTAAAGTTTCTGAGACAGGGACGAGGACATTAATGATCTATGGATTCCAATTTACATAAGCTAGGCCTTGTTTCTCCCGCATGTAGGAAGTCTTCCATACATCGCGTTCAATTTTTACTGCCTCGAGCTCTTTCAGAGCGCCTTCAAGCTGTCCAAGAGTTCTCCTAGCCCCTGCTAGCTCTAGTCTTAGGGCTTCATTTTGTAACACTAGATCAACAGCGGTCTCCGTAGAGCTAGCACTGGAGGTGAAGCTACAGTCGTTATCTGTGCTCGCACCTTCTGCCCCAGAACCTTGGGCTTGGGGCGGTAGTGCCGATGTTTCGTCCGAAAAATTCAGCGCAGCCGCCAATACAGCTTCAGTTGGTTCACGGGATACAGTGGCTTGAGCTTCGAAGAACGAAGGTAAGCTGGGTTGTGGCAAGGATGGTTTAGTGACTGGGTGCAAGGTCCGAATGGAAACGCGTTGGCGTTTGGCCGGTTTTCGCTTATCAAGCGGGTCAACTACTGCAACAGGCAGACCTTTCGGGGCGGTGGCCGGCCTAGGTAGCGGTTCACAATGCTTTCTGTGGCTTTCCAAATTGTCGTACCTGGCGACCCTGGTTTCGCAGTTGTCACATTTAAAAGCCAGCACATCGTGGATGTCTCTCATGTGGTTACCCAGGTTTCTTAAATTGGAAGTTTCATGAGAGCACAAACTGCAAGGATATATCTTGGAAGCTTTTCTTTTAACTCCGCTTCTGATAGGCTTTTTGCCTGAAAGATTGACAGAATCTCCGGGTTCTTGTGCAGCCTGTTCGGGTAGGGGGGTGGTGTTGTGCCTCAAAGTACCGGGCAACGAGGAACTGACCAAAGCTACAACGGGCACTGGCGCAAGCTGAGGTGAAGAATCCAGAGTGGGACCGTTCGGAAGGTGTAACGTGGACCTAGAGGATGAGATGGAATTGGAATTGGGTACAGCGTTGTCTAGGACTGATGGACAACGTGAAGTACAGCAAATTAGCTACGTAACAACTACACCGGAACTCTAGTTGTCGATGTCATGTCACATAGTTGACAGAACGTAGTGGACGATGTTGCTGAACCATACCTGTGTCAACTTGGCCCTCTCCATCGGGATAAAATTGTCGCAAAAAGTCATCGAAATCAGCAACTAGATGGAACCCCTGAGGTTAGCCGGAGAAACGCTGGACGATCCATCTTCAAGATTTGGGTAGCCGCATTCCATACCATCATCCAGAACATCATCTACAAGGCTGCCATATCGGCTGGTGGAAGAGTCAAGTTCAGAGGGGGGATTGAATGAGGGCATCATGATCTAGCTTGCGGCTTCCGGTGTAACTCAAATCCCGGCAGATTTGTCTCAGAAAAAGTGGAAGATGGTATAGATGGTGAGGCTGGTCCGTCGAGGAGGTCCCACCCGGTTGATAAAGCATCAGAAACGAAATCACCCTTCCTGCCCATGTCGCGCACCAATCCAATGCAAGACTAGTATGTTTTCCTAATAAATGTGTTGTTCTTCCACGCAACACAAACAACACAGATATAGTCTTTGCGTTGTGTCTCTGTGTCTGGTCTATGCCAGATTGGGAATGGCGGCTCGGACTCCTCCGGCTTAACGTTGCCACACCAGAAGTTGAGCCACACCAGAAGCTGAGCAGCCCATGTTTGCGGGACTAGAAGTTTAGCCAATCGTGTTGGCGATTTCAAGCCGCACGCCGCATGATACCTTTTTTATCGACTCGCGATGGTACCAGCGAATTTTCTAACAGGTTGAAGTGGGACCCAGCCTGATCTTTGGCCGTCTACTTCTAACATCTAGGAGCACCCTAGAAATATTTTGGCGTCACTCCCATATATCCTTCTCTACGGCGTTTCGAGGCCCCGTACAGGCCCGTGATCGAACAATGCCGATGCCAGGTCTAGTTGAAAACTCGCCGTACTATTAGCTTCGAAACGCTTCTGATATCTAGTCATGTTTCACAAACCGATTGTATTGTAAGTCCAGTTAAAGAATCCGCCAAAGGAATTCATACATCATCAGTTTTGGCCTCCACTGTACAGTACTATCTTCCCATATGACGGAGATATGAATCTCAACCGTTTTTGATTTTTAGGTGGGGGGTGGCGAAAAGTGATGTCGCCTCACGACAAAATATTTCGCCTCCAAAGCTATTACATACTCAATAGTGTCGAATCAATTCCCCACTGATATAAATGTCGTGCTATGTTGCTAATAACTCGGAGGATAACCGTCCAGAAAGGCCGAAAGTAATGATGAATCTGATATCACAAGGTTGGTTGAAATCAGCGTAGGTAGTAGAGGGCGAAGGCTTATTCTTAAGCATCGCTGAAGTCAACACTAGGATTCCGCGCCAGGAAAGGATTATATCATGTAGTAGATCACTTCTGCTCCCTAGCGTTGCCCAATTAGCGTTGGTATTATTTTGTGGTATAACATAGCGAGCTAATAGCGTAGTTGCTACATTTCTCGCAAGCACGACGTTTGAAATGGTAAGACAAGCTAGCCCCGCAGGATGCGACGCTTTCGGTCGCGAAGTGTAGGTAAGGCCCTCTTGTTTTCTTTTTGCTTGGGTTTTTGATAGCGCCACATGCAATATACGATAGGCACAACGCAAGAATTCAGGATTATTCAGGATTATTAGGGATTCAGGATTTTTGGGCGCTTCAAGGTTACCTTAGACACGGACAAACGGGATGGCGATCTCGTGACCAACGCTTCAAGGCCAAAAGGTAGCCTCACAGACAGGCTGGCTAGTAGACTTACAGACAGGCCGGCTGGTATTCTCACATACGGGTATACAACCGAAAGAGTTTGTATTTAAAAGGGTTGGAAAATGTGCGCCTGAGTGTTGTATAACGAAAACCCCGCGGGATGAGCTGATGAAGCTAAGGGCGAAAGTGTCAGGAAGAGAAGGTTAAGTTCCTTCTTACAGTCGGGCATCAGCTGAGTCTTGACTTAATTGACTAACTTGCCGCCATGACTGCGTCCAGATACAACTGATCCTTCTTCGAAAAAGGCCTACGCAGACGGAACAAACGCTGACTGAAGTAGTTGCTGAGTGGGTAGTTATCTACCGCGCGTCCGGTCTACGAGGCAAGTAGTTGCGCTGAATTCCAGGCATTTCAGTACTTGAAATTGTGGAATTTTAAGCCTGTTGTGGTCCTATACTCACTCGCTCACGTTTTCTAGAGCAGATACATTGCTTAATTATATATGCTCAAGTAATCACTCGAATAAGGACTCAGGTACCTGCAAAATGGTCAGATATTTATGTATATATGCCTTCAGCTAAATTGACATACCATTGATAGTAATTCTACGTATTTATTCACGAATATCTCAATCCGCCAAATAAAATACTATCTCCCTATTCTAAGTGTGAATGAGGGCTGTCGGTTTCCCGTTTCAAGTTATTGGTCCACTCTTGTAGTCACTTGGGAACTATCTTCGATGCTTCACTAACATCATGACTAACGAGTGGCGGTGCCAGTAGTGCCGAGGCTGCATGGCTGCCCTAAGGCCATGGAGCTAGCAAAAAGCATTAAGGCAACACATAATCCAACATAGGCCTAACGCAGAAGTGTTGCGCACGTCGGGCTTGACTTGCTAGCATGTTCCACCCATTGCCGCAATCAAACCATGGATACACGCTACACATAGCTATTAGCAGGTTCTAGATGTCATTCATACGACCTGATGACAGACCCCATATTTAGATATCTACTATATAGGGGTACCTCAAGGCAACAAGAATTTAGTAGATTTACGGGGGCAGCCTTATAACGCCTTTAACTCGGCACATAAATGCATTCTTGTTAGCTGGCCTACCAGCCCCCGCAGCTCCTCAACATTTTGGGGGGGTTGCCATACCTTATTTATACGCATATCTATACATCTAGCTAGGTATATATAGATGCGCCTAGGCCTTGTAACTTTTCATTATTTGATATAGACTGGTCTCGTAAAGCAACCGTACGATGTGGCCTGCCAGACCCAAAATTCAAACATACTAGTGCATATGTTGTATTCCTATGCAAGTATTCATATAGGGCATATATAACATCAAAATCAGCCAGCCATCATCACCGTCAGCCTCTTTCGATCTAGTCTCGCTTCGGGTCTTTTTTGCTCTCTTTTCTTCTAACTCCTCGAATATGAGTTATGTAATTGAGAATTATCGGCGATTTGGTTCACTTGAAGCCTCAGCTATAAATCGGCTTGCGAGACCCCTGACCTTGTGCTTTTCAGGGACCCATTTCTTTTTTTTCTTTTACTAGAACCAATGTTCTTCTTCAGTGCACCCATCGTGGTAGCAACAGTTAAAACTGGTACCTGCGCTTTATTTGAGTTCTGACTTCCATATTTCTTAATCATAGCTCTAGATAATGGCTTGAGATAGTCAAAATTTCTAAAGTGACGTCTTGAGAGTGGTGAAGAGAACTATTTAGCCTGTGCCATGTTAGTACCGGTTCTTGTCTCAGTAAATTATCATACCATTCATAGCTTGACATACATGTCTAGGCTTAGGACAATTTAGAATTTATACCTTCAGACAATTGATTGTCTTAGACCTGTGATAGAGATTTAACTAACATCACCATTGAGCGTACATAGATATATTCGGAACAAGTAGCTGGCTTGCGAAATTGCGATATAGACACAGCAGTTTTTAACAGTCAAGTTCTGCATTAAGGAAAATATTGCTATCACCGAAGCTTCAGGATTGGGCTTACGCTATATATTTGGGACCGAAGTCTAGGTCTGAGGCAACTTCGGCCCGAAACTCTTGTTCTTTTTTTTTCCTCCGACGCTACCTCCCACTAAAATACCAAATGAACTAGCCCTTTCACCCGCAGGATTTAAAACGCAAGCCACACCTATTAATGATTAGCGACTTTTGCTATAGACATTAAGACTATATTTTATTTGAGCACATGCACATGGTCGAACTCTAGGCATTAAAGCTTGTATGAGAATTTAATTCATTATCTATGTTGAGGTTTGCCAATTCTTGGAGCCGGAACTTCCGTTACGAGCTTTATATAATTTACCCATTAATCTTGTGGCATTTTCGCTCATCGACATGATGTGAGCTGCAATTCTAGAATCATGATCTCAGTATAGGAGTATGTTCAAATAGCTGTTCAAATGCATGGGCGGTCACTGTTTGGCAAAACACGAGGCCTGAACATATCCCCGCGATGGAACCCGGCCGCATACCCAGAGATCTATACAGGCTTCGTGTTATCCTTATACCTTATACAGACCTGGAGGATAAAACTGTACTAACGGTGGGATAGATATAGTACTAATCAGCGAATATAACTAAGCGCTCTCCACAGCGTTTGCATGAACTAGATGGATTTGGGAACGAAACCACGCCCAATTTAACTCACATCTGACTAACCACGAGTCATACCAGGATCATTAGTTATACATATGAGATAGGCAATTGAAGCAACATAATCATCCACCAAAGCTGAATTTATAGGCAGAAGGAATTAAGGCTCAGAGGAATAGGACTGAGACAAGTCGCAGGCTCTGCCATCAGTATGAGCTGAACGTTTCAGCACCCGAGCCTTAGGCTTTTGTGTTGTCATCCAAAATGCAACATTTGAAAATACAACAGTATCAACACAGCCTCATCGCCCCCACTTTCAGGAGCTACTATGCCGCCATTAGTATCTCAAAATATCGATTGCTGTCCTTGAACTCTCACCTACAGATCACGAACGACCCACTCTGCTCTATACATCCTAGGGTCGTCCCTCTTATGATATTTTGGATTTCTATCTTCGTAATTTTATATACTTTAGCCGTCGTGCTCACGACATCAGGAGACGAACGCTGCCGACTACCCAAGACCACAGCTACCTAACTGACCCCACAAGCTAATCTTTCACAGAAGAGAAGACATGGCAACACTATTTAGACTATAGGATGCTAGTAAACTCATCAATGACGGCAAGTTATGGTTGCCCTTGCAGGCCGTAGCGAGTATTTGCGTTCGGGTTACTAAAGTACATAACCAGAATCATATCTGCACTGTCGTGATCTATTCTGAGTAGTATTTTATTTTCAAGTATATCATGACATAAAATAACAGAGATGGCACAGGTTCTACGTCTTCAAAATCTCCAACGGACACGATGATAGCGTAACAAGCCTCTAGGACTCTGATATTTTGTACGACGCTGATATCATGATATTGATCCAAACGCGCAGTTAGATTCAACGGTTCATATTGCCATCCAGAGCTACCATGTATATATATATATATCAGCTTCGAGCAGATAAATTCACTTCTTTGGTACACCGGCCCCTCATGTTTATGTGGGCGTGCAGATATGTTCTAAGTCAGATGGTTAGTGTAAAACACTCTGCTTACGGCGGCGATAATAATTAGGCCGGAAATTCGAATTCCCCGACCTGAAATGATCGAATTAAGATGATGTAATGATCTAGTTGCAAACGAGCCTGGAATTATGACCTCGCAGGACTAAACTTTCTGGGTCTTTGGGCCGAGCTCCGCACAGAATACTTTTACTTTTGCTTTGGTTCATGCTATGATGGGATCAGACCGGATCACGATACCAGGCCGAGCCGAGCTGTCAATTCCTTTGAGACTGTCGATTCTTCACATTAAAAGGGACATACTATATTTTTTAGGCTCAAATTGACTAGCATGGCTATACCAGATGAAGACTAAATTGGAACGCTGCCCTGGAGGCATTTTATACACGCATTTTGTCCTGTACCACGCATCTAGCCCACGAGACAAGAAATGTCAGAGTATGATAAATTAAATGGAATCCTGAGACGATAGATACCCATAAGGAAACGTACGCAGATACACAGTTCAATTGAAGTAGAGTGGCAAGTATATAGGATATATAGTTTCCAAGAGGATTCGAATTTCAAGCTTGCTACTATAATAGCTACTAAGAAAGCAACATTTCAGGGTTTTCCTCTTGATAAAAACCTCGTATACATGGGCCATCAAAGAGCGGAAGCAATTGGGTTGCGCCTGGAAGAGGAAGAATATATTCTAACATGTTATAGGTACTTGTTTTAACTTTGGATAGCAGGATAGATCACATTACCAACATAGCGGGTCCACAGGGGCACCGATACGCATACCCGACATAGATTCTTGACACTAAACCAAAACGGTACACCCCTAACACCATAGCACATCTTAGACAATTAGAGCATCCGCCTGGGGATAAAACATCTGCCACACCCATGCACATCCAAGCCGCAATAATACCAGATGGCATCCTCTCATTTGTTCGCATACCACCCACCTAGGTTAGGTATGGCCCAAAATAGCCGAAATACGATAGTTCCCACCTAGCCGCTGCTTCCCCACCGACTTAGTACAAGGCTGAGAATTACCGAGTAACCATAGGCTCCCATCGTAGGTGTATTCCTACCAACTAAGCCCCTATGAGAGCCCCTACGCATATGGCCTTGAGCATGCTATCGAGGTTTGCGGAAGTACGCACATGCTCTCCCCAAAATAAATTAATATTGCTAAACAGAAAAACGAGGCGCCATAGGCTCCGTAGTACATCGCAAGCTTCGCAAATGAAAAAGACCTCAAAATAAATACAATAGCACGCTAGGAATACTACCGCCTATCGCACTGTAATGACAATACCAAGGCTTCCAGAAAAACTAAAACCCCTCAATACCCATTCCGCATCTAATCTCTAAATTACTAAGAGACGCTAGTATTTTTCTGCAGATTGAAGAATTGGTCCTTCCAATGAGAAATTTCACAGAGAGCATTTTCAAGCTTTATCTCAGTGACGGACAGTTGCTCTTTCAATGCTTCGGTTTCCAGGGTTCTATCAGACGCGGTTGTTTCGACGATTCTGTTGGGAACGGAGTAGGCACCATCAATTTGAGTCGGAAGCAACGGCGGCTTTATATTTCGGATGGAAATCCGTGGGCCTTTTGGCCTCGTTGGGCGGCCGCTAGATTCTGCTGCTACCTGGTTATTCTTCGGGGGCAGTGGTTTGCAAGTTCGTTTGTGCATCTCAAGGTTGTCATGCCTTGCAGCACTGTATTTACAGTTACCACACCTGAAACCCTTCAGATTGTGAACATCTCTCATGTGATCGCCCATAACCCGAAGGCTTGAAAAGCGATCACCACAGACATGACAAGAATGTATTTTGCGGATTTTACGGGTTTTGTGGATTTTTTGATTATTTTTGGGACTTGTGGAACTCGGATGTGATGCCTCGTGCTCTTGCGATTCTACCGATATGCTCAGGGGGTTTATTGTTGCTGCTGGAGGTTCGGGCCCGCCAAAGATGCCCGGATAAATTTTTGTGATTGATTCAAAGTAGTCCCGGGTGCTCGAGTCCGCAATAGAGCAGTCGGTAGAGTCCTGGACCTTTGAACTATCTGGTGTTGACACCATGATAGAGATTAGAAACCCGACTGAGCTCAGCCTAATAACAAACAACACTAACCTTGATCAACTAAGCCCCCAGTATGGTCCCCTCCCATCAATTGCCCAAAAAGCTCGAATGGGCCTAAAATAAAAGCATCATCTACAATGGAGCTCTATTAGCTTGCGTGTGTTCTGCCCTGTCTTTATTCCTATACCAATCCCCTAGCACATCTGCATATGCAAAATACAACGAGAAACTAAATCTAGAGGTAGTTTGCTTACTTGCGACGCTTTGAGCAAACTCCAAAGTATCGGTAAAAGAGTCCATCATGGATAGAAATTGTTTAAGAATCTGAAAAATCAAAGTGGCAGCGTACTCAACAAGAGCGGTAGGCGAAATTGTGGGTATAAGGTAATTCAGTTAAGGAGAGAGCAGAATTCTCCGTCTTCGCTGGTCTCGTCGGAAAAAGACAACACCAGTCTTCTCTGACAATTTCCTTAATCCTGACTTCGCGTGTTGTGTACGGCCCACTCTGGTAAGTTTGACATTATTGGGTCTTCAAGGGAGACTTCAGGCCAGCCTTCTGATGCCTCCCATTTCCCAATACCTTGGAACCCTGTTGCAGCCATTCCAGCGTTAGGGCGGTAGAGTTGGTTAGTGAATATTCATATGAAGACCGACATCTCGCTCAAACTAAACACGTTGGAACGAGCATTTCGCACAAACCTGAATCTCCTGGGTTTAGACCCGTGAGATTTTATGGCTCTCCATCGACCGATTGAATGAAATATTCGTTCTTCCATCGAATTTTTTGGTCCACTAGGCGCTGCGGCCCTGAAGCGCAGTATCATAATGTTTTTTGCGCGTTAGTAGGCAGTTTGATAATCCAAAATCGGGAAACGTAGAAAACGGCCGTGGATACTGTATACCGAGATATCAAAATTCGGGTCATTGATTGACCGTTCAGCCCCTTTGCTCAGGACTCATGTAGTCCCTCGACTCTCGCTTTCCTTCATTTCCAACTTTCCCGGCCACTTTTCGGATATTTTCTAGAACAGCTCCAAGCATATCTAACCTGATAGCTCGTTTCCTGCAGAAATCATAAATCTTTGTTCGCAGAAACTTGATAAATTCGGGTTTCAAGCAGATATTCAATTGTTAGATTCTATCAGCAAACTGTGTCCACGATGTAATTATATTTCTGGCATACTCACTTTATTTTGAGGGTCGATCCTTTGGTGCATAGGGTTTATTTGGTGAACAAGTTTGTTTTAGGAAGAAGGCACCGGGCATTGAACAATACAACCATGAGCCCATGGTGGAGCCACCTCAAGTTTTCTTCTACATCCCAACACAGGAAGTTAGGAAATTAGGACAATAGGCACGGTGGCTGGTTACGTGACTGGCATGGTTGACTGGTTTGTGTTGCGCCTAGGAAAATAGGCAACAAGTTCGCGAGCATTAGCCACAGAAAGGGCAATTTCGCTAAGCCAAGACATCAGAAATGGTCCATTGGCGAGACTAGCCACACTCCTTCGTGGCAACGCTCTCACGCGGCTCCTGGATAGTCCATATAACTCTGTAATCAAGCGTAAGTAGATAGCTACGGGCCCAATGGTCGGAACTCTGGTTTCCAAAACGGCGATATCTCTATGTGCAAGTATTGCTTCCAAACGTACCTTGGGGGATAAAAACATAGAAATTTAGACTTTATAGACAGTATACCCTAATTCTAGGATTCATCCATGATTTAATGCTCACATGGCTTCGACTTGGAACTTGTGTGCGTCTAAGACCCCGGCCAAGTCTGAGGTGATCTCATAAATTCCTACACAAAAAAGCACGAGCAAGCTCTAATAGCTGGTCGCTTCGGTATTTATTTAAGTTGAGCACAGTTGATAAATATCAAATACCAAAAGACACGGATCAATGCAACTTAATCAAAGCTTCTGAAGCTCTCTACTTGATAGATAGCACAGGTTTAGAAGCCTACATGATTGGAAAATGGCTCCACGCCACCCCCATCCTATAGACTAGTACTCTATCATATGTGGTTGTATTATGGTTCGATAGCTACAAAGTTTAAACGTTTGTGAAGTTCCCAGGGGGTAATATCAAAAGCAGAGCTCTAAAGCTCATCTACGCACCCGCTATTGCGCAAAACTCGTCCCACATGGTCAAGCGAGCCGCACAGTGGAGGCCAGGTTGTGTGACCAGGCCAGACAGAGATCTAGATACAACATATGAAGATAAGTGTGGGAAATGTGCTGCTTGGTTGAATTATTACAGTTACACAATCAACTGTAGATGTCTATAAATATATTTCCCTGTTACCTGATCAGCGTGATATGTCCGACTCTATGGTCGTAAGCTTGTGCTACCTTTAGGCCTAGGGTGCCAATACGTTGTGGGCATTATTTCCGGCTGGATAACCCCGACTCAGCCACAGTTTGGCCGCAAGCTGCCTAGCCTCGGCCTAAATACGAGTCGGCCACAAGTGTCAAGCCTCCCATAGGAATCACAAGACTAATCATGATACATCCTCGTCTATCCCGTCCAGGACGCCGAGACCATTGCCAAGATATATAACTAGGCCTCGGGTTGAAAAATACGACCAAGACACCTTGGCAACAACTCCAATGGACATGTCTCGTCAGCACGTAACCCAGAGTTTGGATTGGCTTTTTGCCGTATATCCCAGCCTTCTTTTCAATGGTGCACCCGCTGGCGCAAATCTGGCTGAAGTGATATTGCGACCAGGAACCGGAAAATTACAGCTTCAGACTATCGTGCCCTAGGCCTAAGACCACTAATGCTAGGTAATTTTAAAGAGGTCAACTGTGAGAAACTACCAAAAGTCAAGTTTTTAGATGATGTTTTAGATTCATCGCAGAAACATAGTAGCCCGAAAACGATAACCCCGCATATTTACCCTTTTCCAAACCCATTCGTCTTATCATAAATCCTACCAAAGAAACAAATGAATCTCATATCGCTCGCTAAAAATACCGCAAATCGCTGCAATGCTAACGGCGATGCCCCAGATCAAACCCAAAATAAGCTACCAACCCATCCTTATCCGTAACACATTATTTACAGCATTTACAAATACGTCTTAGACTGATATATTGTTCCTTCCAATGAGAAACCTCGAACTTGAGCTCCTCGAGCTTGGTTCTCATGTCTTCAATTTCAAGCATTGGATTGGAAGCTGCGTTACCCCTGTTTTCCCCGGAGCCGGAGCTGGCTTCGTTGGTTCGAGGAATCCGAGTTGGCGGTGGTGGCGCTGGATGCAGGTTCATTCCTTCGACTTCACTTAACGCTAGTGTGGTTGGCCGCGGTTCCGTGGGGGGCGTGCCCTGGGTTGGTCGCGGAAGAGATCGAATCAACTCGGGTTGCAAGTTGATATCCCGTACGCATACTCGCGGGCGCCCCTCCCTGGTGGGAAGAACACCATTTGGCGCAACGTGTGGTGCTGGCTTACAAGCGCGTTGGTGGCTCATGAGATTATCATATCTTGAGACTCTCGTTTCGCAATTACCGCACTTGAAACCTTTCATCTTGTGAACATCCCTTATATGGTCACCCAATACTCGCAAGCTGGACACCTTCTCAGAACATTCGGGGCAGTTGTAAGCGGTATGGATTCTCCGTCTCTTCCTCCGATTGGCACGCTTTAGCACCCCGTCCTCCCCAGAAGAAATGGGTGTAGTGGCGCCCTGCGGCGTTGACATGGCAGTTACAAAGGTAGTCTGTGGATTAGCGGGGGCAGAGTAAGGACACTCTTGGGAAGAAATTTGGCTAGGTAGGCTAGAGTCGAAAAACGCCGTGAGTGAACTGATAGGGGTATCCATGACGCCAGGATTGTTCGAATCATCTAATAAATATATGTTTGTTAGACGTCTGGCCTGGTGTACCCTTGACAATACATTATTGGTTGTTTCAACTAATTAACTAACCCTGATGTGGCAGGTGCAGTTGTTGGGCCTCATTTAGGTTTGCAGGTTCAAGAGCCTTTGCGAAATCGAAAAAAGAGTCCTCATCTAGCATTAAACCTGGAATCGAGACTATATGAAACCCACGTTAAAGTTAGAGATGTTAAGGGAGTCCCAAATTCTGTCACGCAGACACAAAGTTTGGCAAGGCTGTTGAACGGTTTAAATACCTGAGTTCTCCAAAGCAAGTCCAATATTGCCGTGGTTCGGAAGTAAAGCGTTCATGGTATATCAAAACAGTATAAACTCTGGTAACAAAGCTGGTAGAGTAGACGAAACTAGCAGTACGGTAAGAAACAGTACCGAAGGATAATCTATTACACCGGAAGATGGGTTTTATGGAAGCCGAAACTCGATCCCAGGGCTGGCCATGTTTTCTTGGGTTGTAACTGGAATCCTGTCGTGTGTGTTGCGCCTGCCTGATTGGGCAAATAAGCGAGGATTTACCCAGGACGACAAACCATTTCGCCATCAGGTGAGATGCCAGGCCTCCAGAACCGCGAAGCAGGCCCTCGGTTTTGCGGACCAGGCCTGAAGTTCTCGTGGCGTTTTTCACCAGCCATACGGGCCTAGTGGGGCTGGTGTTCCAGCCTGGGCCTCCAGTTGTTGTAGCCCGCCTCCACGAACAGTTGTCCCCAGAAGTTTAGTGATAAGACCAAAGTCGTTTTTAGGCTTCTAGCCTTAGAGATAGATTCAATTTAGTGGTTTTATTTACCCTCGTTGTGTTATCGCAATTGGCATCTAAGGCCTGGGCAACCCCATTACTTTGACCGGGCCTAATTTTTCTGGAATCCTTCAGTTTCTTTCATTCGTTGTGAGCTGATGAGAACATAAATCGAAGCCTATACCTTTGAATTTGATTGCCCTGCATGGGTATCTAGGCCAACTGTGCTGATACACTTAATCCCGATAGATTCAATACCGCTTGCCGTTTTGTCCATAAATATACGTATACTAGATAATTTTTCACCTAGTAGTCGGCCAAACTTAACTAGTTATCCTCCGAGGAGTGGATAGCCTCGGGTTCCGTGTGCACCAAAGCTATGGCCCACGAAGCTTTAAGTACGTCGGCGCGGCGTCCGTGATCATATATACCCAGCCCGGTTCCCAACTTTGCACCTTAGGACGACTCGAAACTGTTAGCCCAGTATTAAGTCTATGAGGAATGTCCCTCTTGATATCGGATTCCGAGATCGAGTATATATCGTTGACAACATGTCGATTAGCCGGGAACGTCTAGACCGTACGCATATGGAATGCCAGATCTCGTCGCCGAAGATCCACAGTTATAGCAACCGACGTGCCCAATTTATAAGTTTCGATGGCGGTTAACAAATCTATAATTCCAAGCCGGTGGCCCAAGTCAGCAATACTCTTTTGGGGTGCTATGCGGGCTTGAAGCTGGTAAGTACTTAAGTGTTAAGACCAGCTGGATCGAAAGACCATAGGTAATGCATAGACGAGCTGACAAATTTCGTTTTTGGAAGGTTGAGGATTCGAATGATAGGATGGCCAAAATGTAGAACTGGCGATCTGTGGATATACTCAAATGGGTGGAAGAATATTGGAACCCGTGAGTATTTGGCAAAACTTATGAAATGGGTGGTAAAATATCACAGTGCTCAAGCCTTGCACCAAAACATACGAAATTCATGGCATACAAATGAGCAATCTGCGGTACATATCACTCTTTGGGTTAGCGCCGTTCAGAGGTCCAAAATCTGAACAAGGTACCTACATATGCATGTAGGAATCTAGGATATCTAGGAACCAACAGGAAAATAGGCACAGGAAAATAGGCACAGAGTGGTCTCCTAAACCAGTCTCCACGAAGAAGCCGCAGAGTGCCGAACAAACACCATAGCTGCCACGTGACATCGGAGATGTTTCCGGTCCGCGGGGTGTTGTTGCACGTAAACCGCCTGCAATTAATCTTGGTTCTCACGATTGCGCAGACCTCGGAACAATGGGGATTCCTAATACTATGCCGATACAATTGCTTGATTACCTAGGTAATTGATTATATAATCGATGATGATATGGTTAAAGTGGTACTAATTACCAACTGGTCCCAATTCAAACCGTAATACAGCAACACTGCAAGCAGTACCCAAGCTGAGTACTTGATTAATTCCTGGCATATCCTCGCACACGGCCACATCACCTCCATCACTGGCCTTTTTTTTTTTTAAAAAAAAAAAAATATGTATATATTTATTTTTTTATTAGAGTCCGTAGTGCACAGCATTCTTTTTATGCTATCTATTAACTATTAACTAAATAAAAGTCCATCCCAAGCTGGCAACAAGACCATCTTAAGTTGGTCTCAAAGCAACAAATTCCAGACCTTTAAACCCGACTACCTCTTCATCAAACTCACTTCAATACCTTTCTTCAAGGTAAACAGTAGGATCACATTTAATTTAGCTAACTATGCAGCTATTTTGATCAAGTTGCGCAGTTGTTGGACGATCCTAGGTTCTTCTGGCACAACACATATATACCTGTATAATCTACTGGGATGTATTCTAAGCACCTTGCCAACGAAGCGTCGTACACTACGAGACTCCGTAGAGGTTTAGGTACCTTTCTAGGCCTACTTCCGAATATTATTATTTTTTTTTAAAAAAAAAAAGCGAGCCGTCTTATTCTCTTTCAAATTGTTATTTATACTATTTTAAATTGCCTTCTTTCGATAACCCGTCCTGAGAAACCAGCCAAAACTCCGTACGGTACTAAGCCCGAGACTAGGTAGTTAATGTTATAATGCTACTAGACTATTTTTTTTTTTTCGTAGAAAAGAACACATAATTTGATCATGAACTCTTAACATGTTTGCGCAGGGGAAGATCAACACGGGGGGAAGGCTTGTGCCATAGCTAGGAAAACAGTATATACACATGGCGGCAGATGGCTATGTAAACTAATGTAAAAAGAAATTCCGACTTGCAACCGGCAATTAGACTGACACCTTACTTTGAATAAGGATCTATACACAAATGTAGTTGATCTTATTAATCGTGAAGTCAACCCAGTTGCTATATCATTTGCACAAACCGGATCCTTACACTAACGTTCTGGGTGCGTGAGTTCACCCAACGAACCAATGGGATATTCGCCACACCCAAAGAATTATGTGCATACTATATTACTATGGTATTAGTCGAGAGTAATCGTACTCAGTCACACAAGCTGTATGTTCAGCGCCATTACTATTTCTCTAGCAAAAAATCGAAATAAAAAATAAAAAAGCAAAGGCTTCCGGTCAAAACAAATAGTGGCAAGGAAAGAGGCAATCACCCTTAGTGCAATAATGTAAATGATAGAATATACCATTATATACCCAGTATCTTTGATTCACGATAAATTATGTAAATATCCCTGCTCTTAGATTCCACTGTATACCCACACAATATGTTCTCAGCATACTTAATACGCTTGCTCGAATGTCACCGACCCTAGGGACCTGCACATCATAATGATATATAAGACTTCGCAACATAATAATATCACCCGGTGACCAAACATGAAATAGTCGCATGGAAACATCATACGTTCTAATTTGACCCATCACGATTTGGATGATGCGGAAACCCTGCATGTCTTACAGCAACACCGCGGTGGGCTGAAGGATAGGGTCCAAGTAAGCCCCACACTGGTATGAGTCTAGAATCGGAGCCGATATGCGCGACATGTGCACGATGACTCCACGATAAGTCATCGTTAAATAACCTTACTGACCGACCTCATAATCAACGGCTTATATATCCTGATGTCCTCGACAAATCCAGAGAATAAGCCCCAACCGAAAAAATATGGGCCTTCGAAAACCCGCCACTACCTTTGTTTTCTATGGAGGTGATGAACTTACATGAATTTTTAAATTTTGAGCTAGCCTTACTTTGTGGCGCACGACACCCAGAATTTAGTGCTTTTTGTTAGGACAACTCCACCCAAATTATCTCAGCAGGATCGAGGAGGAATCCGCGAGGATGGATTTGAGGAGTAAGCATAGTATTGTAGTAGGATTGGTGAGAGTTAAGTTTGCGCGTTTGAGCCCTATTCAAATGTGCTATTGGTTCGTTTGTACGTAAATACCAGTATACCAATATACTATACAGATGTTACAATTTTCGAGGCCAAGGCCGTGCGATGTGCATACATACGTAACTACCTAGGTAAATAAACTAAATACACAAGTAACTACACAAGATGACTTCAATGATTGCAATTTTTTTCTTCTCTCCTTCTATAGTATAGTAACCAGTGCATCCAATTAAATTAGAATATCACTACCTGGGCTTGTCCTAACCAACAAACGAGACTAAGCCCATTCTGTATAAAGTTGCATTTCCATTTTCAGCCGCGTTGTCGCATGCCAAATCTCACAGCCTTCTCGACAGCGAGCGCCAAGACTCGTCGACCTCGAAAATCCTACCCAAAAAAACAGCCCACCCAGACCCTTCGCAACCCCCCACCATTGGCCCTGTAGATATCCTCGTAGTCAGCGCCAGACCCCACATTCACCGTAACAGCCTCCTCCTCCTCCCATCCAAGGCTCTATTCTCTATCTTCCTCACAACAACTACCCTTTCCCCTCTAAAACCCGCACCACCAGCAAATACAACCTCAAAACCAAACTCCAAACCCAGAACCAAAAAAAAAACCCAAAGGATGGATACCTACAACCCCCTCCCCCCACTCCCCAACGCCCCCTCCATCACCACCGCCATAACCCCACAATCCCCAAACTCATCAGAAGCCAGCGGCGGCGGCACCAACACCCCAGACTACGCAGCCCAAATCGCGTACTGGAACGGCATCCCATCCACCGTCTCCGGCATGCTGGGCGGATATCCACAAGTCTCACGGGTGGATTTACAAACATCATCGAATTTCCTAGCGAAGCTGAAGCCTTCCATGCCGGTTCCTGAGGATGGGGTTAGGAGGGGGGCGGATTGTGGGGCTGGGTGAGTATGTTTCCTTTCCTTTTCCTTTTCCTTTTTTTTATTACCTCTTTGGTTTTGCTGTTGTTACCATCGTGAACCCGAGATTATATGGAATAGGAGGCTAATGAAGGATTTTTTGCAAAACTTAAAAAAAAAATAGAATCGGCCGTATAACGAAAGGTCTTCTTTTAAAACACCTGGATATAGTAGACATCGTCGAACCGGTCCAAAAATTCACAGATGAGCTCCTAGCAGCATCGGATCTACCACCCGCCGGCGGAAAAATAGGGGACGTATACAACGTCGGACTCGAGAAATGGGAGCCCGAGGAAGGGAAATACTGGTGTATATGGCAGTATGTCTCCCCCCCCTTTCTTCTCATCTTCCGCAAACATCTTGCCTGCCGGGACAGTAACGCTGATTTTTTTTTTTTTAGTCAATGGTGCCTAAACCACCTAACAGACACAGACCTAACCGCCTACCTAACCCGCTGTATAAAAGCCCTAACCCCAGGCGGTCTAATATTCGTCAAAGAGAACAACTCAAACAACTTCGAAGACGTGTTCGATACAGAAGACAGCAGCGTTACAAGAACGGACGAGAATTTTAGAAGGATATTTGGTGAAGCCGGGTTGGTGGTGGTGAAGAGTGAGCTGCAGAGAGGGTTCCCCGAGAGGCTGCATTTATTCCCGGTGAGGATGTATGCCCTGCGTCCGGTGCCTACGCCGGCTGCTAGAAGGGTGGAGGGGGGTGAAGAAGGGCAGTAGTGTGCACTGTCCGGGTAGGTTGTATTTTTGAGATTCTACGAATTGAAGAAACTTATATACGGGGAAAAGAGGCATAGTATTGATATCTCATACAAATTGGTGTTTTTTGTTGTTTCGGTCCCCGGGCCGGGGGTGCATCCTGGCGTTTAACATCACGGAACTTCATTCTTGTCTTATTATATATATGTTTTTTAGCAAATCTGCGATACATGCATTCCCGGCGCAGCATATAGAGAGCAGGAAAGGGAGCCATACACAACCGATGCCATTTTTTTGTGTAATCAGAAAGAGTAATATTATACAGAGACCGTTCCAAAAGAAAGAAGAAGAAAAACAGTAATAACCCAATACTAATAAACAAACCGTGAAAACTAGTAGCCAAAAGATATAAACCCACTGTTGTGCTCGAATACGCCTGGGAAAAAGTCTATATAGTCCGTCCAACTAAGGAAAAGGAAAAGAAGGAAACCGCCAACTTGTCGGCCCCAGATAGCGCCATCCCAAATGCCTTTCCGACCATCTGATAAGTGCCTAGGTAAAAAGAAAGCTCCAGAATGGTCGTCGATGTTTCTCTCAAGGAGACAAGGTAATTAAAAGTTGTAATGGACCTAAGCCGCCATCATGTTAGTCAGCATGTCAACGATATCCGAGCGAATAGGATCGCATACCCAATCCTCAAACGGCCCAACCTCCATATAAGGAGTCCTACAATCCACCCATATGCATCTCAACTCATCAATCATCCGATTCCACCCACTACCCCTGGTCCCGATAATATGAGACGCCTCGATCGCAAAGAAAAGCTGCAACACCCATTCTACGCGACAACAAAAAGTCAGCATCCAGGACTCTCAACACTGCAAAGAGTGAGAGGATACATACTTATCGTCATATCCGTCCGATTCCCGAAACTATTCAGCTGTTCCACCGGCCCGCCATTAATCCTTGGGATATTACTCCAAACCCACGTCCAGTTCTCGTTGCTAGTGGTATTAACACTAATCCAAGCGTTCCCAATCTCCTTAGCCTCGTCCAACACACCTTTATCCTCGGTACTTATAAAGCATGTCTTCCGCGACATTATCATATTCATAGCCGCATACTCCTCAGCACGGTCGACGTACTTCTTAAACGGAATAAGCTCCATTTCGACGCCTTTATCCCCGTGGCGAACATGCATGCTAAAGCTACCGTCGGGGAGAGGGTAAGGAACTTTAGTATCGATCAATTCACCGGTTGAAGAGTGTGTGACTGCGGTATTCTGGGAATCGTCGATGCGCAGTGACTTAAGGCGTTTTAAGGCAGGCCCGTTCATTCGCATCATATATGCCGAAGCCTGTGCGCGCCACCAGTACTTGATAGCGTCGTAATGCATCTCCGGGAAGTTGTTCTTCAGCATCTGCCCGAACAGCGGCGGGACGGCTGAGGTCGACATGTTTATATTCTCGGGGATCCGCCAGTAGCTTCGCAGCTTGATATGGTTGTCCTCGGTAAGGTGGTCTGTGCTGTTGCAGCTGCTGAAGCGCTCGAAGATACAGTCCAAGGACCGGATACCGTTTGTCTGGCAGTTCTCCTCGAGGAAGTTCTGACCGGGCGAGGCCTCGTCGTCGTAGATTAGGATGCGATTTAGACGGATGGCGAGGCCGAGGACCCAGCCAGTACCGTGTACGACCGTGCCGAGACCGTTACCGTCCCAGTTGTGGTGAAGGACAAGGAACTGGCGGTCTTTACAGGCGGACGGGTCCGGATGCTGCCAATTGTAGATGTATTCCTGGGCGAACTTGGTGAATGGCGGCATGGCCTGTAAAATCCTTGTTAGTATATTCACTACCTATCCAGGTACTAGTCTCGGTCCCACCCCAGGTACGAGCCATGTAATACGTAAATATCAACCGGGAACAAGCTTACAGCATCATCCTGATCTTTAATAAACTGCAGCCAATCCTCCGCTCCATCGAGATCATACATCTTCATCAACCTATCCTGCCTCGAGCTAGTCGACTCCATTTCCCTCAAGATCTTTTGATCGTCGGGTGTCAAGCTTTCAGTGTAGTCCTCCACCAACCCAGCGTATCGTTCGAACGGTCGATTAATAGTCGAAGTCGCCGTCGCTGTAGTCCGGTCCTCAACCATTTCCAAAGACGGATTATCCGTCACCGTTCGGTCTTGAAAGACGGTTGTAGTCTCGACTTCTTTAACCGTAACGGTGATATAGATCTTATCACCTCTGACAAGCTGTGGTTTACTAGCATCCCCGACCGCTAGGTCATCATCATCATCATCATCGAGATCTAAGCCATCATCACCATCATCATCTTTCGGTTTCGAGGAAACAATAGACTCCGGTGACGATGGTGGTTTTGGCGGTGGTGGTGGTGCATTGGCATTATAGTCGTGCTTATGACTGGTATCGTGAATAGGTGGTACAGTTCCTTCAATATATTCTCCATAAGCATCGATGATATGACCAGAGCCGGAAAGATTACCTATGGTAGAATCGCTGACGGTGCCGGTATGTGAGAGCCGCCAGGCGCTGAAGCAGAGGAGGGTGAAGATCACGGCTAGGATGCCGACACGGCTTGGCGATGTTAGCTTTTTCTTTTTTTTTTTTTTGGTTTCCGAGTTTTCCGGGTGGTGGTGGTGGTCTGATGTGGAGTCGTGATGGGTTATAGAAGGGGTGTTATACTGGACGGAAGCTTACCCGAATTGTGGCGGCATCACGAATGTCTGCGATGTTGATGATGCTGCTGCTACTGAAGCTTTAGATACTGAAGTATCCCCGACATGTGTGTTGGGACAAGTTAATTATAAAAGAGGAAGAGGGAGCAGTTCAACCTCAACTAAAAGGAGAGGGAAAACTACCAAGTAAGGTACTAAGGGGAGGGTTGTTCCGTGAAACCCGCGCAGTTTAACTTTAGTTCACAGATTAATATACGTAATTAGCGTCGGCCAAGTCGAGTCCACCAGTAGACCGAGATGCTTGGGACTGCCCAAGGAATGGAGCAATTGCAACCTTGCTTTAAGTCGCCCTCAGTCCACCCTGCGTTAAAGAGAGAAAAAATTAACAGCGGAATGCCTGAAAGCTAGGGCTCTTTTTTTGGCTGTGCAATTGTGCGAGATCAAATTGTAAGCACACACATACAAGCCAGGGGATCCCCATTTTGAAGTGACTTTTCGCGGAGTGGACAGATCCTAGGCATGCGACACTGCACTGAGCTATGGTACTACCGTGTTCATACAGTACACACACGCTGTGCACTGTGAAACCCTCATAAGTGATTACTAACATCGTAACATCCAACTTTACAGACCGATCACAAAACCAAGACCACAAAGCTATGTCTTATAAAAGTTGGTGTAAAAATGCGATATGGAGTACACGCGAGATGCTGTTGGATTTTCGAATTCGCGTCTTTAAAAACTACCAATTTGAAGCCCATGACTCGGCGCCCTGTCCACCCCCCCTGATATCCGCTACCCTTCTAACCAAAACGCATGCAGAATGCCGCTGCAGAAAAAAAAGGGAACGGAACAGCCTAATTGCCAAGCGAAGTACGTATGACAAGCTTTAGGGCTGCCACGCTTTACCAATTACCTTTCCGTGGCGTCCCCCCCCGAATGGCGATGATATCCGGGGAATGCGAACAAAGGAACGACGAAAGGGCGGTCATATAGCAACCGATGAAGGTATTTTTTCTATGCTAAAGAAATGGACATAGCTGGAAAGGGTTGGAAAATGTGGATTCTCTGGGCTTCTCGGCACAAATTCCGGCCAAGATGGCCCCCTCTCCGGTTGAGAGAGATATCTCCGATATCCCACGTGAGCCTGGAATGAGCTGCCATTTTGGGAAATTTGTGTGGTATTTTTTGCTAAACAACGCGGTCTGATTGTCGGTCCAACGTCGGCTGCAATCTGCAGAACTACAGTTGATTGATACGTATTTTGTAGTTTAGAGCGTAGTCGTATGGCGGACGATGAATTCCTATGATATGAGCAGATTTATCCCCCGACTAGTAAATCATAACTAAACTCCCCACGTACTAATGCTTTACCAACTGAACTTTTGCCATGGATTCGTTCATCATGACGATAATAATATTTTGGATTAAACGTTCCCTAGAGTTCGTATTATTATAATACAAACGGTTGCTTTCAGTTTTGTATTGATGATATCAACCGTAGAGCCTACGATATCCCCAGAGTTGTGCCCGAGGTCCAGATGACGGTATTCTAAAACAAGTAGGTAGGTACCTATGCAGAAGTCATTATCATGCATAAACAACTGGGTACAGAACTGATAAATTTAAAATGCACATGGTTACGGCGAAGACACCACGACCGGGCATAAAATAACCTATAATTGGTACCGAAGCCACGTGCATACGTAGTCATATACTCTCAATAGCAAACGTTAGGGTAGTACTACATCACACTTCGAACCTTAGAGTGATATCAAACTCTCGTCCCATCACCTCAATTCCATCTTCCGTCGAATCCCACGTAAGCAATAACAAGCCACGATAGGATCAAGCCGCATCACACTCAATCTCCCCCGGCAACATCAACTTCCAATCGATCCACCTTCGCATATAAAAAGAACTTGAATAGAAACCCACCACCATCACGCACCCCTGACCCCGAACTCACCCCCATCACACAAAAGCCACACTTCTAAACCCACAAGAAAGAGGAAAGAGAGACACAAAAAAATGGCATCCGATCCCGACACCCCCTCAACCCTCCGCCCCGACAGCCCCCCTCAAGAGCTCTGCCTCCCACACAACAATCACCCAGCCTACGTCGCCTGGATGCAAAACACCGACTCAATCCAACACACCCTCAAACTCCTCGGAGTCAACTACTCCAGCATCGGACTTCTTAACTTAGACGCGACCCCAACTATTAGGATCTGTCTCAAACCCGTTCGCTCCGGTGAAACAGATATGGTTGATATAAGAGCTGTTGCGAAGGCGTTGAGGTCCAGGGAGGAGTTGATTCCCGCTAGGCTTTTTCCGGTCCTGGAGTTTTGGAGGGGTGGAAAGGAGTTTTTAGGGGCTAATTGATTTTAGTGAGTAGTCTATTCTTTATATATATCGGAGGTTTTCCTTGTAGGCTGACGTAGATATTACCCTGTAAAGGATTGTACTACTTGAAATTTATTTGGCGCGTGTGTGAGAGAGATGGGCTCGTTACACGAATACCGGCATTTTTTTATTACAGAGGATTGCTGTTTATCGATTCTCATCCTAACCTAGCTGTGGGTACCGCGTAACAATCATACTATAGCCGCCACTTTGCCTCTAACAGATAAATTCTTCCAGGAACTAAATACAGGCTGCACTGTTGGATTGGAGGAATAACCTATTGATCACGAGCTTTGGGGGCGGATAGAATTAAAAACTAGTTAAAAACTCGTCTATAATCGAAAATAATATTCTCAATTGAACCAAGATTGTAAGACCTGTAGAAAAATACACCTTCAAACCCCTAAAGTTAAATTTCTTTTTTTTTTTTTTTTTTTTTTTTTTTTTAAAAAAAAGGGCATCAACGTTTCCACCGACAGAACAACCCCCAAACAAACCCTCCTACAGCAATAACCCAACGAAGCACCCACAGAACACCCCCCCAAACCGGCTGAACCCCCGACCCAATAGCCGCAAATACCTTCCCAACCCCCCTCCCAAACTTCCCCCACCTCCTCCTCCCCGCCGGCGTCGTAAACCCACAACAAGCAGCCAACCACTGCAACCCCATAATCCCAAAAATACCACCAAACACCAAACTCAACGGTATGATAACCCCCAAATTCGAATTCTTCGACCGTTTAGAATTCAACGCGTTCTGCCAGTCCGTATACTCCTTCCCCTGGAAATCATCCACCAGAACCTCTTGAGGATACGCCGCCGGACTGTTCTTAAACTGCTCCGGTGTACCGATATATAATCCCAGCAGACCCGGTGGTGACGAATCAGTAGAATTATCCTTTTGATTATCGATATCAAATCTACACGCCTCGTATATCCACTTTGACGTGAAAACCGTAAGATCACCGATATATGTACCCACATCCTTCTCGCAGGTGTTTTTGATACACTCCGCCGTATTACCAGCCAGATATGTAAGCTGACAAGCACAGTTCAGGGAATGATCCGGACATCCCAGGTGGGATGTCATCACCTTCGCGCAGTTACGCGCGCAGATGGGGAGTTTGAGGTATGGAAGGGTGTAGGAGGGGGTTATTCCTACTGTCGATTCGCAGAGGGTTTTGTACCATGTTGTTAATGTTGTGTAGCAGGGGTTTGGGGATGTGGGGTCGTAGGGGAGGCAGATTAGAGGGCGGGGGAGGTTGCAGAAGCAGGAAGGGAGGATGTCGGTTGATGGTGGGTTGTTGTTGTTGTTAACGTTGTTGTTGTTGGGACAGAGGTTTTGAGATGTCCATGTGTATGGAGATTCTGTGTTTTCGAGGCAGTGTGGGCGGGCGCAGGGGGGGACGGTGGAGAAGTCGATTTTGGTGTCGTTTAGAGCGGATGTTTGGATCACCGTCATCATCATGATTATCAGCAGACTCAGTGTCGATAGTGGGAAAACGGCGGAATGCGTTGTTTGTTGCATTTTTTTCGAGGGGGTTAAAGGCTGAGAGTTTACGTGATATTGGAGGATCGTTGTTGAAGGAGGGGAGGGAAGTTGGATGAATGATTGATTGTCGAGACTGTGGTATGGAATTGAGCGATCACATCGTCGGGGTCAGTTTGATAGGCTGTTGGACAGTCGCAAGACGTTATCTAAACGGCACCTGGCGCCTTGAGCTTGAGCTGCAATTGAGATATACGCCCTGGGGGGGTCTATATCGATCGAAGACAGTTAGGCTGTCGCGGTGTTGCCCAGTTCAATGCTCCAAGACCCGAACTGATAGGTATGCTATACCTTCAGTGACAGAGTAAAATAAAGTGAGCGGGAAATGCACACAAGCATACACCAGGGGTAAGGATATCAATTTGAATGTCAACCGATTCAAAGCTGTTATTAAGGATCAGAATTCAGAACATCAATCCCATCAATTCGAGACATAGTATGGGCAAACGCAAGGCTGCAGTTGAAATCCCATGTCGTGCCATGGCGCCATGTATGTTGTTATGCGCGTTCTATTCCAGCACAGGCCAGCCAGAGCCAGAGCCAGAACCGCCAGTACAGTGCGGCTCCAGAAGGCAAAGACAAAAAAACCCTCTTTCAGCCTTAGCCCGCAATCCCATCCCTCCTTAGCTTCCTCACATCCCAAAACCTCGACTGATCATCCCCATCCCGTCCGTTGGTGTTGTTTTTTAAGCCGAAACAAAAAAAGAGAGAGAGAGAGACCTGGAGAAGGAATAAAAAAAAGAAGAGCGATGAACTACCCACTTCACCCCGTCTACAACCCCGTCTATCCCGCGATACCAACCATGGCGGCGCCCACGAACCGTCGCCCGGGTCCTCCGCTCCCAAGACCGGTCTTTCAGCACCCCGGGAAGACGGCGAGCACTATTCCGATCCCAACGACGCCCGATGAGTTACCGGCGAAGTACAGAGCTGCGCATACGAGGTTAGTTATTATTGTCTTACTATACTGCTTAGTTACCACGAAAAAAAAAAAAAAATAAACTGAAAGAAACTGATATAAAACAAAACTACAGAGTAAAACTCATCATCATCGCTCTTCCTATCGCCATCGTCAGCAGTTATATGCTCTATAAACGAGGTACACACAAAAAAAATAGTCACAATAATAAAAAAATAATACCAAAGTGTCATTTCGGGACATTTATATCCCTCATACCGGGAAAAAAAAAAAATATCAAAAAGATTTAATAAGACTAACGTTTTTTGAATTGATCACGACAAAATAGTCTACTTAGGCGAACAACCCCGCGCGAAACCGATCCCGGACAGCGAAAGACGGAGCACGATCAGAGAGGTCACCAAATAGTATAAAAATAAAAAAAAAAAAAAAAAAAGAACAGAAAATTATACCAAAAAAAAGGGACCAGGAATGTAACAACATAACCGTTCACAAATGGGGCACATGCGCACCATCGACACAAACCCACAACCCCGTATATATACCAACCAACTAGTCCCAACGCCGTCGAGCCAAGTAAGACAGCAATATCCGCCGTCACATAAGTATAACAGGATCGATCTCGGGTAGCATAACGGGTACGGACATAATGCATCGCCTATATCTACCTGATCCAATCTTCAATTCCGTGATCAGCCGGTTTTTTTATTCACTTTTTTTTCCTCTTAATATTTTTTTTATTTATTCTATTTTATTTTGCGCGGCTACATATGCAGCGCCGAAAATCGGGAGTGAGGGAGTGAGTAATTTTTTTTTTTTGGTCGTAACGTTTCTTCCTTTTTTTTCGTTGTATAAAATTTCACACTCGCTGGCATATATATTATTATATTCGCAGTTTCTGGTAAACTTGCACATCTGTTTTGTATGTAATTTTATTAAAATACTACTACTTACTACTACCTACTTAGCTCTTTACTAGCAAAAAGCGAATCCATTATCTCATTCATATCCTTGAGGTTTTGAAATATAGAATGCCATTCTTATTGTTTTATTTTTTTTTTAAATTCGCTCTTTAGTACTATACTTCAACGGCCGTTTCGATCCCGCTAGATATTGCTCGATCAGAAGCCATAACACTGGCCAGCTAGATACAGATAGGATATAGACCCTGGAAAAGAAAGAGTTGGTTTTTTTTTTAATTGATATCTTTATGAGAAGCGCGGGGGCGAGAGGGGGAGAGAAAAGCACGATCTTATGGGGGTGTTTTAAAAAACAGTAACATTACAGTGTCTACCTTTTTAATAGTAGACATGTAACAGGTCGTAAAAAGCTATGCACACACAAATAGAAGAGGATTTGATTGGTAGTGATCTGTGGTTTTCGCTTTGTCGCTTCGGACGCTTCTTTGAATGGCTATATATATATCTCTTTGATGATGGAAAAAAAAAAAAAAAAAGTAGTAACAACTATAAGGAAATGAAACCCCTAGAAAAATACCGGCTGTAATGACCATAAGAAAAAAAGTAGTAGAAAGAGAAATAAAAAGGAAAATGGATGTGGAGTGCCTTATGAAGGAGGCGGGTGGAGGTGGAAAAGAAAATATGGAACGTTATAAGAAAAAAAATATAGTCTAAGATACAAGGGAAGTATATGCGGAACGAATGTTTAACCGCCTTTCCTACGACTGAAGAGCTGTCCTGTGGTCGCTCAGATCTGGGGCAGATTCATGGTGCTCGTCGTTTGGTCCATTATCTTCAAACGTGGGTGGGTGGTCATGATCCACGCTGGCATTGCTGGCTTGATCATCGTCTGTCTTTCTCGACGACTTCTGGGAGCCACCAACTCTCTTTGGAAGGGATCCAGGCGCCGGCGGTGATACTACTCTCTTCTCAACTACCTTGGAAGCACTGCTAGCGGTAGGTCGGGAGAGACGAGCGAGGAAGTTGGGATCAATATGTGTCGACTTTGGACGGATGGTGGATTCCGAGGCCATGGAGGTGCGGGATTGTGTTCGGATTCTATGCTCTGCCCGAGTTGGGGAAACAGATGGAGACTTGGCATGTGCAATTCGCGAGTTTGGACGGTTTGTCGCCGCTACCAATCGGCTGGGTGTCTTCGCACGGCTGGCGGCCTTATTCGCCGGAGCAGCGAGTTTTGAAGAGGATGATGATGATGTGGTTCCGTGAGATGTATTAGAAGTAGAGGTGCGGGTGTGGACAGGGATAGTGGAGATTTTGCTGGTAGGCTTTGCGATACCAGTGGTTGATAATCGGCTGGTCTTTTTGGGAGCAACTGCTGCAGCAACAGGGGCAGGCGCCGCCTCTCCCTCTGCGGTTGGCTGGGCATCGGTAGCTGGCGCATCTTCGACTGGTGCCTTTGGCTCAGAAGATGCCTTGGCTGCGCTCGGAGCTGGAGATCTCGGCCGTGTAACCTTAGCAGGAGACGACAGACTGGGCTGCTTAGTGTGACCTCTAACACCTGCGGGCTTTGGCATGCTGGAAGTAGTAGACTTTGGCTTTGGCACACTTGAGGTTGCGCTGCTGCTGCTGCTGGCGGTCGTTCGGGAAACAGATGTTGTCTTCGGTGCAGGGGCTCTGGTAGCTGGTTTTGTCTCTGCTGGCTTGGTGACTGGTTTCTTTTCGGCGGGTTTGGCGCTGTGAATGGGGACTCTGGTAGTGGATGGCCGTCCGATATGCGATGGTCTCTTCGATGGTGCTGCTGCCGCGTGGGCATTGACAGGAGTTGGCGGCACGACATTGAGTGGGATCGATGGTTCGGCTGGAGCCTCGACGACCTGTTCGACGACCTGTTCGACGACCTCAGGCTCTGGTTCGTGGGCAGCTTCCTCTTGGGCCACTGGAGCTGGTTCTTCAACCGCAGCTTCCTCTGCTGGGGCTGCTTCTGGAGTAGAGTCAACCACCGGCTCCTCGACAGCTGCCGGCTCTTCAACAGCCAATTCCTCTACAATCTCCTGCTTAGTTTCTTCAGGGATCACTTCTGGCTCTACGACGGTCTCCTCGGGTTTGACCTCTGGAGCCGGCTGCTCCTCGACCTTTGGTTCGGGCTGTGGCTCTGGGGCAGCGGGGGCCTCGACCTTTTCAGCTAATTCTACGGTTTCTGGGGCTGGAGTGGGTTCCTCGACAGGTGCGGGCGCTGTTACTGGTTCTATTCAAGCGTTTAGACGTCAATATATGCATCTCATATGGGTGGTAGCGCGGAGTAGCGCGTTTTGTCACTAAATTTGGATTTCCCTTACCTTCAACTGGAGTATCCTTAGCTGGGGGCTCCGGTGCGGGCTCTTCCTTCGCCAGATCTTCGACATCAGGAACAGTCTTCTCTTCCAACGCGACCTCAGCGACAGGTGGTTCTGGCTCCTTTGTGGCTTCTGGCAAGCTTTCCGGAGCTGGCTCTTCCTTCTTGACTTCCTCAACAACAGCTTCCACCTTCTCTTCGACCTTCTTCTCCTCGGCCTTCTCCTCGGGAGCTGGCTTTGGCTCTTCCTTGGCTGGCTCCTCAGGTTTGACCTCCTCCTTTTCGGCCTTATCCTTTCCATTCACCTCAGCAGGTTTCTCGGTACTTGGAAACTCCGCTGTCTTTGGAGTTTCGGTCTTTGGGAACTCGGCTTTCTTCGGTGTTTCTGCTAACGGCCCGCCGAAGGCGAACCTGGTAGGCGTGTTAGGCCCCTTAATAGGAGAAGCCTCTCCGTTTTCGCTCTTGCGAAGCCCGACAACGCCGCTCGAATCCGTGACCGCGACGAAGTTTGTTTTCACCCTTCCAATGGGCTTCGGCTTGAAAGGCTGCTCTGGAGTCGCGGAGGTAGAGCTCGAGCCCGCACTCGGCGAGCCTCCGCCACCACCGCCTCCCTGCTCGAACTTAGCCAGCAGAGCACTCAGGCCACCTCCCCTCTTTGGAGGTCCGCCTGGCGTCTTCGGAGGATCGGATGCAGACATCGTTCTCTGAGCTGCCACCAGGTAGTCCTGGATATAAGTTGTGCTATATAGTAGGGAACCCCTCCTGGCGGGTGGTTGAAGGAGGTGTTGCGTGTTGTCCGGGTTGAGGGGTTGCGGTGGTGCAGGTGCACTCGAACCGTCGGTCGGAGAAACCTCCTGCTCTTCAAAGGCCGGGAATCTAAAGAGGAACGAATCGACAGACGAGAAGAAAAATGTGAGCTAGACTGGCCGAATGTAATGGGTCTCAAATGAGATTTTGGGTATGGTATTATTTTTTTATTTTCCTCCTTGGGGGGGAAGCTACGGAAAGGGAGCGAAACGCAACGGGGGGGGCGTGGGAGTAAAGAGAATGGGACCAAGGGCATTACCGACCCTATTTTGGCAGCTTTGGAGAAGCAACGGTTTCAATCAGACAGTTTGTTCGAGCTATAGTGCTGCGGTACTATAGCTAGCCCAGCTGTTGCTCACTCTTTGAGTAGAGAGGCACCGCCAGCCGTGGGAACGGGAGCCACTTTTTGGGATGGCTGTATCGGGAAGGACGAACAGTGACAGCTTGCCAGCCACAGATTAATTATCGGAGGGATGCTTCTCCCATGCGTCTGGAAGATGTTTGAGACTATTCCTTGGGGAGAAGGAAATTTGATAAAACCGTCGGAGATGGTTCTGCAGGCCGGAGAATCGCTGATTACTGCTGATTTCTGCTGATTTCTGCTGGCTGCGACCGTTTTTACTGCTGCTGCTGCTGATGGGGGGAATTTGCTACTGCTGATGGTGGGAGATGCTGCTCTCCCTTGTCGTGCTTCGACCCCTTTTCGTCTAGCGCCGTCGGTGTGTGATGCCCTCGGCTATAGTGTGTGGGGCAGGCAGGGCTCGATATCCTAGATGGCAATGTAGTTGATGGTGGTGGGAGGGTGACAGTGACAGTGGTTGATCTCCGCGATGAGATGGATAGAGGTTGAACGTGCTGTGGGTGGCGATGATGCAGTGGGTGAGAGAGTAAACAGGTAAGTTGGAATGGAAAGAACACAAAGAAGGGGGGGGCGAAAGGAGGGGGGGCAGGAGGACTATATGAATTCACTTCGTATGAACGAAACCCCGTCCGGGTTCCGGTCCATGCTATGCGCTTGCTCTTTACTCCTCGCAACCACCATCCATCCACCCACCATTCAATCCACCAACCAGACCCTCCGCCATCTCAATCAATTCATAGTCAACCATCCCATGCCATGGCCGTAATGCAATGCAATCTAGGCCAAACTACACCAGACCGCCTCCGTCCGTTGCAGCCAGTCGCAGCCAGTCGCAGCCAGTCTCGGTCAATCTCAGGTCTCAGGCCCAATCAATCTCATGATCATTCAATGCAAGCAATCAATCAATCAAGGAAACGAAAGCAATCAATCAATCAATCAATCTCTCATAATCCATTCTTGACAGAGTGGCCTGCTGCTGTTGCCATGCGGTCTCACTTTCAAAAAGGGCGTCTTCGGCCGCCGTAATTTCATTTGGCAATTTCGGCTCTCCATCCCACAGGGCGAATTCTGGCTCCGACCATTAATACCACCGCTAAATGAAAGAAAGCAACAGAAAAAAAAGAGAACCAGGACGGAGCCGGGCAATTGAAGGGGGTGAATATCTTATAATTACGTGGTTACCTTATTTGATGGGCCCACGATGACTCCCCGAAAGTGGTAAGAATCGTAACATTCAATGCAATGCGCAGGGCTTGGTATTTTCGACGAAGCTTCCATGGTGCATCGCGAATTGAAAAGAAAAAACCCCGGCCTGTCCACAATTAACGGCCGGAAAGGGATGCTCAGTCCAGAGCTAACTCGCCCAAACACCCCAAATTGGGAGAACTCGAGGGTATTTGATTGGTCGGCGAGTCTCCTGAGCCCTGCACATTCCATGTCAAGCGGTGAGCATGCAAAGCATCGTCACCCGAGAGGTTTCTCAACGGTAGCGTACTGTGTCGAAGCACATGCACCCACAAAGGTGGGGGGGCCGTGTTTTTTGTGTGCCCCACCTCGACCCTCTTTCATAGTGTTATCTGAGTCCATGAGAAAAAAAGGCCTGGCGATAAAAAAAATTTCGCGCCATCTGTGAAAACCCCATAAAGACGTACTTATACAATTGCTGCACTATTCATGATTGGAAATTCTGCGGAGTACGGGGTTTCGCTTACTAATTCGGAATGATCAGTCCCCTTTACTTTCGCATGCCTATTTACATGAGACTGAGCTTTCCGATGAATATTACTTCGGAGCCTCCTTTTTTTATTTTACATCGTATCGCCCGAAATTTAAGAGGCCTGCAAAACCATGTCTAAAAACTGTGGTCTGTAGAATGGGAAGCTATAGGGGGAAAACCAGACCGCACAAAGAAAGCTTATTATATGAAGCCGTAGCCTAGTCCCAGGCTACAGTAGTATACAACCCTTTTTTTTTATAACCCATTTTGGGCCCTTCGTTTAGACATGCGCAGGCGACCCGGAAGCGTACAAGGCCGACCTCCTTCAAAATCTACCACCACCACCACTACCACCACCAACGTCGTTGACAATAATTTCTAATAGAGGCAGTGATATTTTGATATCCGATATCTTCCTCTTTACTGCGTTTGTCAGGTCCGGCGCAGTCCCAGTACAGCACTTTCGACCGCCATGCTGTTTTTTAAGTGGCCTATCGCTTTCCATAAATGCGATAGTTGTGATTCCACCGAACTCACTATTCAAGGACTAGAATAACTGAATGAAAGTCTGCTCCGAAGACTAGAATTTGTATTCGATTTCTTTTGAAAATGTCTAGGCCTAGCTACTTGATAATACCCGAAACAAAGATTTTCACTAGAATTACACTTATACAAACAATACTTATAACCTTAGTGACAAAGATGATACTGAGAATTAATCTCTAAAACTTCCTCTTGGATAGACGCACACAGCTTGTGATTCACTTTCAAATTGGTTTTGCGGCATGCTGTATCTAAGGATTAATATGCATTTTTTTAGGTCACATTGGTCTCGATGCCCAAATTGAATGCTGCCGCGAGCTTCTTCGTACTATGTAGTTATTCATATGTGCATAACTGCATCCCGAGATATCTTTTCAGCCCTTCTTACCTCCGTCCCTAGTTTAGGAGTCCTAAAGGAATCGAACCTGGGCAGTTGCAATGATGCTTGTTCCGTATTCGTGATCAAGTGCACTACTTATATAAATCTGCATGATGTGGACCATGCATAGCCAGTTTCGGGGATAGACATAAAAAAAAAAAAACATGTAGACTGTTTAAAGTCTCTGCATCGGACATTTAAATTTCGATATATCGGTGGACTACGTACTTAAGTAGTAACTAGGCCTTCCTAGCTAGCCTACATCTACGACACGCTTCGAGTTGTTTTTGTGTTATTTTTCTGCAGCCAAACCGAGCATTTGCAAGTTTCGGCTGACATGCGTGCTAGCCTGCCCCTGATACGCTCCGCTATTTCAACTCGCAGCGGATCCTTCGGTGGTAGGTTGTGATAATGCATGCAATACTGTCGATTCTATTTGCCTCACATCGAGTGGGTTACAGACAGTTTCATAACACCTATATCTTGCAGTCTCAGGCCTATCAGCAGGTACCTGTTCTGCGCCCGATGCTCTGCGTATTTTCTATCACACTGTTTCTGACCTGTCAACCCAGGTAAGCGTGGCTTTCGAAACTTTTGGATTCGGTTTGGATTTTTGGATCCTGTCAGACGGCTTAATCGGTCTACGCGCTATAATATGAACGGATAGTTTGTTCGTTAGCATTCTGACAACTACTTAAGGAGTTAATACCGGGTCTTGGATTATATAGGCTAACTCCCGTACATAGATATCTTATATAGACTGTGCCAGAGATACAATATAGTAGTATAATAATTATAAGTTAGATCGTGTATAAAAATCAGCTTGAAGTCTCGGCGTAGGCGGTTTCGGTTTCGGACAGGTAAGCCAAGTTTGCACATTTGGGTATTGGGTCTGGAATGTCCAACCTAAGCTAAGATCTTATACATCCTCTAGTTCTGCTCCGCAACAATCCTCAGCATTGCAATATTGCACTCGTACTCCAAAATACTTTTATACGTGATGGCTTCCTTCATCCCATTGCCTAACGAGATTCTTGCGAAAATCTTCAGCGATGAATGCCTCTCAGATATTGACCTCAGCAAAACTGTTCAAGCTTGCAAATTGTTCCGGGAAGTCGTCCAAGAATACCCGGGCCGAAAACTTACGTTCATAGTCGACGCTCCTTCCCTGATAGGGTGGAGGTTCGTCCGCTGTCTTCTCAGGAACCCTGAAATTGGCGAATACTTTCGTGAAATCAAATTAGAATGGGACCGTAGGGCTTACGGTCTTCCAGAAGATGAAGACCGCTGGACCGACACTTGGAACTGGACAGAACAGGAGAAAGAGCAGATTTCCACGTTCTGTGCCAAATGGGATATCAATGAGAAGACAACATCTCTTATCCTCGAGGGCAGGAACTCCGAACCACTGCTACCTTTGATTCTCTGCCTCACCCCTAAATTGAAGTCTCTCGATATGGGGGATGTGGACCCGCAGATAATGAATATCCGCGATAACTGCACGAGCCGCGACCAGCGTAGGAGTGCGAGGGAATATCTGATTTATAAATTTGGACCCAAAGATCCTTTTAGTCCGGATCGTTACCCTTTCCAGGACATTTCTGGTGCTCGTAATCGCATCCAAGAGGAATACGGGACGATACTTAAGATGCACCGACCGCGGGATCATTCAATATTTTTCTTCGACAACCTCCAATATAGAGTTGGTGGGGGTGAAGTGAAACCAAAAAGCCTCTCTCCTGGCCTTGCTAGCTTGGAGTACTTTAGCATCGGATGCTCGAAGACCCGGAAAGACGTTTACGGAGGGAAAAACCACGTGCCAGGATTCCTCCCAGTCCTGTTGCTACCTCGAATTGAAACCATTGAGATAGTTGAGAATATTCACAAAGATCTCGTACCGACTTACTTCGGTTATCACCCTTTCGATACACAAGAACTGTATAACGACGGACTGTCAACAGCAAAGAGATTGACAATAAGATTAATGCTTGCGAACCACGATGAACAACATGATAAGGACGCATTCATCCGCTTCTTTACCAAAATCTCAAGGATTGCTGCGAACTTAGAATACGTTCATATTCACACCCAGCATCCCCACCGGTATGCGGAAACCAGCGCGTTAGACGAAGAAGTTACGAAAATATTTTTGCAAAATAGCAGAAACCTTGATCCAAAAAACATCTTAGTAAACGGTGGAAGTTTCGACGAAACGGGTAAATTCTTTGCTGACGAAGGGCGTCGTCGAGCGGTGGCGAGAAAACAGAGGCTCTATCAACTAGCACAGGGGAAGAGGGTTCTGAAGGTTAGTGGAAGCAGAAAGCCCTCAACTACATAAAATGCTATCGCAGTATGATGAAGCAGATCTGCAGAGTGCTAACCAAATACAATCCTTATATATATATATCATCCAGCCACCACCACCAATTGTTACGCATAGCAGGACGCTAGTTCCTGGAATTCTCAAATACCTTCTCCGCAAGGACGTCTTCAGCCTCATGTTATCATGTAAGGCGCTACACGAAATCTGCCACCCATACTTGTGGTCCGGTTTCCACTTTACTACGGTCGATGCTTGTCTCAATTCAGACAACGTGTTCCGCCATACTATTCCGAGCTTTAGATATAAGCACTTAATTGACTCTATCCAAAGGCAGGACGGAGGGGTGCTCGAGCATCTCGAGTGGCTGGGGTTCAACCTAACTTTCTATGTATATGGTGTTACAAAATATGCGAAACAGTTACTCTCAACTTTGTCGGATCAGATTCAATTAGGAAACACACCCAAGCTCAAGTATTTACACATTTCGTGGGGGGATATGCTTTCAAATCCCGTGCGTAAGTAAACATGTCTGGGGCTATATAAATTGCCGAATACGAAGCGATTGCGTCGCGGTGGTAGCCTTGATTAAGTATAAGATGGCAACTAATAGACGAAACATATATAGCGTATCTGGGGTGCTCGTGGCTCTTCGACGATCCCGAAAACATCCGGTTACATCACACTATAAAAGCATATGCAGAGAGTCGACCACTGGAAGATTTCACCATCAGCTTGGAAGTCAGCATCGATACTCTCCTAACAGAGGCTCCATCTTTATTGGACCTATCAAAATTAAAGACCCTAGTTCTGAGCCTATCCCGCCATCTGCCAGAGGAGCAAATCAATTCCTCAACAGATTTGTTCGCCCATGCACCAAACCTGGAAAATTTGACGTTGGAAAATAATATGAGCTTTGGTGAGTTGGAGGACGCTTTCCCTGGGCTTCAGCACGCGGTTAGCGGTCTCAAACGTCTGGAGTCTCTTTCCATCGGAGACCGGTACCACAGCCTTCTATTGGCTCTTATCGTCCCCCCACCAAGCTGCAAAACCGTTTCGTACCAAGGTAGAGCGACAAGTACATGGTGGGAGAAGTTTGCCAAAGAACCGTTCCCTAACGTTGAAAGGATGATTTTGAATTGCGAAGAAATAAGTGAAAGTTGCATCGAAAGCAAGAGCGGGGGGGAGCTAACACCAATAAACAAAATGATGCTGGGTGATATTGGGGTCTCGGGTTTGAAATGGCTTTCCGTCAACCCATGGGGGTATTCAAACAAAGATATCGCCTTTAAAGGATACCCCCCAGATTTCGTACCCCGAATGGTAAAACAAAACAGAAACCTCTCAAAGGAGTGCTTAAAACAACTGTCTTCCCAACTTGCAGAATCGTATATTGAGGGACGGGAGACTAGTATTTAGAACGTCATCGCAACTTATACAGAACAGTTGAGGCAGGGACCTGAGGCTTCTCTGAAGCTGCATGCTAGAAACACCGCGTTCAGCAGCCTCTGTGAGCAAAGTCCTATTGGCGATGAATTCCACTCTGATATGAGTAGCAAGCCTATTGATATGCAACTACAGCAGTAACTTGAAAACGAATTTGGGCCGCAGTTTATCAAATCATGTGTAGACGGAATCCGAACAAAGCTATCGGATCCTACTCCGTGAGCGGCACGGCCAACTCCACCTAGTTATCGTGAGGTAGACTCTGATACGAAATTTGAGCTTGAGCCACAACGTTAGGATATTATATGTTGTTTTAGATGCAGTCTTACCTTTTTATGATGCATGTACGGGGGATATTACATAGATACTTAGGTTTACGGATGTGTATAATTGTTGTTTGGGTATAGTGGCCAAAATGTCAGAACGATATATAATACGAAGCCGCACAAAATATATATTACAACTTAAGCGAGGCATAAGTGTGTTAATTTTTCATAGTTATGCTCGACCATCAGCCCGCTACTAGCTTGCTATTGGCCTGCCACTAACCTACCCGCCCGCCTTTCAAAGGCTAAAGGAAATCCAGACAGCCAGACAGCCAGACGGCTAAACGGTGAAAGGTTCAGGTTACTTCCTTTCTACTAACGGGCAAGTTGGTGGCAGGCCAATAGCAAGCTAGTAGCGGGCTGATGTTCGAGCATAACTATGAAAAATTAACACACTTATGCCTCGCTTAAGTTGTAATATATTTTTTTGTGAAGTTGTAATATATTATAATATATATATTTTGTACTGTTGGTATTATAAATTTTTTTGACACATTTTAGCCGCCATATTTGGGAACAAGCAATTGACTAAACGAGGTTAACCCGGGTCATGTATCCTACATGATGTCAAGCCTCTGGTATCTGTGATACCATGCTCAAAAAATTAAAAACGCAAAGCAGAATTCAGTTAGTACCAAAAGAATGATAAAGAAACATTGTTTCGACCAAATTCCTGCAAAGTGGGGGTCTCTCCCCAAGTTAGAAGGTCCAAGCATAAATACTTGCATCGCATGAAGCCCGTAATCGATCCGTACCACAGATGCGACAGCTGCATTTGCATATTTATGCATACCGTGAACTCTCGGGTCTGTCTTCCTTAATGGGTATCTTGGACTTCGAAGTCACAAGGAATGGGTGGCATTCCACCCCAACTAAGGGGAATACATTACACAATGCAATATAATTTTGTATAAGCCATTATCTAGCCTGAGCGCCTGAGCTCTCGAGCTCTCGAGCTCGCCGACGCCGGCTTTGGGAGGACGAAAATTACAACACGTCTCAACACGCTCAGCTATTCAGTGATATCCCTAGCTTAGAATTTAGGCTCTTAAGAAGGTAAATTTCGTCTGTTTATATCCTTGTATTTCTCGCTTAATTAGATGGCTACATTTTTTGGTTCACATAGCTACATATGCTTCTTGAACAAACGGTATGCCGTACTAAGCGTGTTAATATATCAAATGCCCGCAAACAACCTCGGCGAGGCCCATGCATGGTCGCAGAACCGTAATGAGGAAGGAAGAATGAAAAGGCTTTAGAGATAACGTGGTGGAAGAATTAGCACCGAACATTACACGGTAGCCCACTACCAGGTCCCAGTGTCGAGCGAAGCGGTGCCATGGTGTCCGCAGGCTGCCTCGTGCCTAGAAGTCAGTCTATAGGCCTAATTCCGGTTGCATGCATCTTCTTTGGGATAATCAAGCCCACCATAGCGCCGGACCCCGAACCACTCAGCCAAAATATCCCGTTAGCCCAGATTGAAGTCCACGTTAGTGATTACCGTGATTGGGTGACGACCAACACTCCATTGTTCAATTCCATCTATGACGAACTTCGAAATTTCCTAGAAGCCCGGAGGGAAACATGTACGATTATACCACCACCCCAATATACCGCAAGCACAGCAAACCCCCGCCCGGCTCTGGCGGATTATATGCATGCCATTGATCACTTAACCGACAAACTCATACTCGCTATCAAGCTTGCCAAGGAGGATCCATCGCCTCAAGCAGGGGAGTCAGCCCTCGTTACTTTAATCCGCAACCAGAACGATGGAACATGGAAAAAGTCGAAGGAAATTCAAGACGTTCTCGAAACGATAGCATTCGAGATAATGGATGACATCCCAAATCTTCAAGATATCGATTCTCGCGTCTCACAAGCTGTCAAAATCCCATGGGAACCCTCGAACGTACCGGGTTATAACAAACTAGATATCGTGGCACGTTTTATTGCGAACCCGGAATGGAAAAGGGGGTACCCTCCCGGTCTCTTCGTACTTGTCAAACCAGATCAAAAATATCGTTGGATCTCGGCGTTCGAGGGTATTGCGGAAGAGATTGATTTTATGAGTCGCCTAACATATAGTTTTTCTAACCTCGCCTCGGACTACGGACTAGGAGACGCTGTTTATACGAAAGTCCTGGATACCCCGAAACATAACCCTTCCTATGGGGTTGAGGGGGCGAGGCCATATACCGCTATTGATCTATTCAGGGATGTTAGGGGTTGGTATGAATGCTGGGCAGCACCGGTGAGGGAGGTAGCTAGGTTAAGTGAGATGGTAACACCACTACCTGGGTCCGTGGAAGAAGAGGTTCTGGAGACAGTAAATGTGATGGGAGCAAAGAAATGGACTGGGGCGGAGGCGGCATAATATCGGGTTTCATGGCTATCGTCTTTGGAGCAGGAGCACAAAGTGTTTGTACGGTTATGTGTTGACTCTGTTGTCATTATTCCTACTCCCATTGGTCGGATTGCTGACGCCTAACCTATTCAGGTGTGCAGCCAACCCGATCACCAATCGCCCAGGGCACTGGAGTTCGTCGAGTTGTTGTGGCCTCTGCCTCTGGGACATTAGAGGAGTACGGTCAAAATTCTGATATCGGTCATGACCAGTAGTTGCACCCTGTCAGCCGTGAATCTCGACCCGGGTGTTAAACAGTTTATAAGCTTAAGGTTTCCGTCGTACATTGTGTGAGCTGAATTTGAGCTTGGTAAATATAAATGACCTCAAACTCTCATATTTACGTCATAGTAGACACAAAGCTTTGATAGAGACCTCCTATAGACGGTGGGATCGAGTGGTGAAAGGTGTGGGAGCCATGCAATCATTTAGAGAGAGTAATAGTGGTAAAATATTGTTATACGAGGACTCGAACTGGACTGCTTGTAGCCGGACGGTGTATAGCCGGATACATTAGACCTTTAGTGCTGGGAATTGGTGCCGAAGAATAGTTTATCTTATAAACTAGCTGCTTGAATTATAAAAACCATTGATATCAATTTGGCGGGGTGGACCGAGGCGTAGATTTGGATATCTTGTTAACCATCGAACAAAGGGTAATCAGAGCGAAAACAATCAAAGAACCCGCATACCGAAAGTCTTAGAGCGAAGAGAGCAAAAAAAAAATATATATTCTTCTTGGATTATAAAAAATAGCAAGCACTGGCTAAAGCTTGTTTCATGTCATAGCATCATATCAAAAAAAGGGGGCCAAGAGAGAGAAAAAGGAGCTGGCAGGGAAGGGAGACGCAAAACTGAGCTGTTGGTTAAAAGGAAGCCAATAGAAGTCATTCCCAACGCGATAGGATGTATTAAAAGTTGCTAGTATAGTACATTCCTGCGATCCTCCAGCCGACCCAGGGTTCATCAGTGTGTCAGAACCAATCAGAAACCGCCCCATTGCCCTTGGCCTTGGGGTTGCTGCTGGTTCTGCTGCTGATCGGATCTTGGGAAAACTGGGATGGTTTCTAAGTTCTCGAGCCCACCCATAGGGATCTGAGGTGCGAGATCCGCTGGCAGTTTGCTTTGCCTAAAAGGGTTTGTGCCAGTTGGTTGGGCAATATTGAGGCCGCCGGATAGTTGGAAGGAGGGGCCTGGAGCTTGGGCAAAACCGCCATTCGCCCCATGTGAGGCCTCAGATACGGAAGGGAGAGTGGTTTCCGGCTTTGGACGCGAGAATGGGTTTGTGCTGCCAGTAGAAGCTGAACGAAGGGGAGCTTGTACTTGCGGCTGTACCTGCTGTGGAATATTTTGTGAGTAGTCTGTCGTATTGGAGGAGAATGTCGGTGCCACCTGGGGAGCAGCGGCTGGAATAGTAGAGGCCCTAGCAAATGGATTTGTTCCACGCGGTGCACCTGTGGAACCACCTGTGCCTGTGGAAGCAATTGGAGAGGCAACACTGGAACCAGTTGGCATCATTGATTGTCGGAATGGGTTTGTGCTTCCGGTTGCTGCTGGTTGCAAGCTTTGTGCACTTTGTGGGGTTTGAACAGAAGCGGTGAGGTTTGGAGTAATCATGGGGGCCGTCTGTATGATAGGTTGCGGAACGGTGGCAATATTAGGTTGGGGAGCGGGTGTGTATCCTCCAAATCCAGCACCGGTGAAATCCGTTTGAAGAGGCTGTTGCATAGAAAACGGAACAGGGTTTTGAAGTAGGAATTGCTGAGGGACCTGAACTTGCGGGATTTGTCCAGGAGCTGCGAAGCCAGGCTGCTGCTGGATCGGAAACTGAGGGGCTGTCATAATTGGTACTTGTATTTGGGGGGCTACTACTGGTACTGGTTGCTGTGCAAATGTTGGCTGAGCATTAATGGTAGGAGTACCGCCAAACATTGGAGTCTGCTCGTTTTCTATGGAAGCGAAGAAGTCGATAAGGTCCCCTTGTTTCTGCGGTGGAGCCGCTGCTTGCTGAGCGGCAGCGGCGGCGGGTGCCTGTGGAGCTGGAGTCGTGGCACTGGCAGTTGCCGCTGAAGCCTTGTTGGCTGCTAATATGTCAGCCGTAGGGATTTTCTTACCCGTCTTCTTAGCGTCCTGAGTTGCGATGTATTGCCTCCTGTTGACATCGAAGTCGGGATCTAACAAATATTCTTCTAGAGCTTTAGTAAGAGATGTAGGAGCGTGCTTGACATTCGGGATTTGTAATCTGGTGGCCGTTTCGAGTCTTCGGGCATTCTGTAAGAACTCAACAGTATCTTCAGTTTGTCTTGTAAAGACCTTGTAGATTTCGAGCGCCCTTTCGGCGTCGAATCGCGACATTTCAAAGTAGTGCTCTAGTAGATTTTCAGTATATATCACGGTGCTTCCGGGTTGAATCCACTATCCAACTTACCCAGAACATTTATTACTCCTTCATTTACTACATGGAAGAAGGCCAAGAGATCCGAGACGAGCATACGGAAGGCAGTTAGTGTAATTTCATTGTCGACGTCTCCGGTATGGAACTATCAAAAAGTTAGCCCTCCTCAGTCCACCAAGACCTACGCTTCCCGAACCCACATTGCACTGAAGCAAAGCTCTCATCTGCGTCTGGACGCATTCCACTTCGCGAAGTAGTCCCTTTTCGACACTTAATCTCCTTAGATGGCCTTGTCCGTTTCTCACAAAGTCGACCTTGACGTCTCCAAAGCTTCTAGCCCTTTCGCCGAGGTACTGCGAGTATCTACGGATGTTCTTCCCCTGCTCCTGTACTTTACGAGCGGTCAGCTCGTGGAACTCGATCAACTCCCAAGCTTGAAGCATAGTTTTGCGCGCAGATCCGGTCTTACCATCCGAATAGTTGCTAATAGCAACTAAACGAGGGTGTTTACGGAGATACCGGAGAGTCACGTCCTGTTCGCCTTCACGGATCATGAGATGGACGACTATGAGTGACTTGAAAACAATCTGAAGAGCTTTTCATTAGCATCCTATCCGATGTCGCCGGTGCATGTGCGTATGTGCGTCGTCTGTGTATAGGGGTAGCGTACCGTCCATGTCTGATCCTTCATACGGTTGTTGAGGGCCCTGAAGACCTCAGCGATACCAGCTTCACCGGCATGTGTAGCGATAAGGATGTGCTCAACATATTTCGATTTCGGGGCGGCGACCTGTCGAGTAGGGGTTAGCTGTGGTTCCAGTTGTGATACGAGATGTCCGCAGCCGTCGGACAGGCTCTATCGGCAGCTCTGGGAAAGCTTCATAGCTGACGAATTGGATCGAAGTTATCGTACCTTGACTTTAGTCGCGCCCTATATAATTCGGTCAGCATGGTTGTGGTCTATGGTGGAGTGCGATGAGGGGGGGGTAAGGGGGGAAGTCAGGAGGCATGTGAGAAAACGGGGATATGACGTTGTGCTAGGATTTGCTGTTGAACAGAACTGGGACCCTTTGGCTGACTGACCTTGACGGACTTCTCGAAGGAACTCATCCTTCCTCAGCCAACTCGAATCCGGCCTTCGTTAGAAAACCGCAGACCAGAGATGAACGAAAAAGAACAACCGAACGAACGAATCTCGAGAGAATGGCGGCGGTGATGATGCTTGCTATATACGATACCGGATGCTGTTAGCGGATAGTTAAGTCCCGCATTGCACTGCTGTCTTGGGTTTGGTTGTTTGTGGCCCAAAGCAAAGCTGCAGGGAGAAACTGACCTTTCTGTTTGATTGGGCAGCCCGACCCAAGCTCCAATTATACTTTACAGGGCAGTAGCAGCGCAACAAACCGGCACCAACTAGGAGAAATGACGATTCGATTCGATTCGATTCGAGTTCGAATATCACACAGGCGATGAGGATGAGGATGATGAGAAGAAGGATGGGAGGGACACTGATGATGACGACGACGACGATGGGAAGATGGGAAGAGTGGGGTTCATGTCGGAGGGCCTTGATATCCTCTTGGTTCTTTTTTATTCTGGGCCCAACCAGTGGCCCTTGAGGGGCAAATTGGAATCCTCAAAGACTGATTCTGGCTCACTTCTGCTCAGCTGCAATGCAGTAGCACAGTGCAGTGTCGACAGTCAGACTTTCCCTGCTCCTACTATAAGATAGGACCGACCAGGAGAGCCTCTACAAGCTTGCACCCCCTTTGATGCAAGTACACGTGTCGATGACAGAAAGTCCAGGGAGGGCAGGCGACAGGTACTTAGGTATGTCTTCCAGGAGATACCTAATTCTATTTCGAAATATCAGGTTACACTGCACAGGTGTTGATTATCTATCGACAGGTGCAGAAGGGTCCGACTCGTTCTAGGTTGGAATTGTCGCGAAACAGTAGGTACTCTACGGCCGATGGTGAAGACGACCAAGACAAAGGCGACAACCTTCCTCTGAATGTACCGATGCGTCTTTGGATTATTTGGAAAACCTGAAGTTGGAGAAACCTTTTTTTTGTTTTCTAACAAAAAAAAAAAAAAAAAAAAAAAGGAACCAACTGCCCAGACACACCTTACATATATCTGATTCAGCTGGCCGTTTTGCTCTTCATCATCTCCACGACCCGGTCCAAGCTCGAGGCTAACGAGAGCGCTGGGGTAGCCATCGTATCTGCAAAACAAAGACAAATCGTTTAGGGCATGTTCCGGGAGGAGGGGGTGTTTTCCGGTTGCATGGCAGCCATCCACCCGGCTATCTGGCATGCAGCTGCGGCTCTTGCCATTTGATCAAGATAGATTGAGGGCGGATTATGTGGAGATTACAAAATCAGAGTTAACAAAGGTCATGAATGTCGTGAGAATTTGCCCTTCATTTCGCGAGTTCGCAAGTTCAATCTCCGGCAAAGGAGGTTACGAACCAGTCTCACATCCACATTTCCCACGTTCCTATCAAGGGTGACGCCTGTCGGCCTTAGCGAGAAGTCAATTCGATTCGAGTTTTATTGAACGGCCCCACTTTGCTTATATACATAGAAACATGGTCAGGTGAACAGGAAAGAAGGGGTTTGTGCATTTTGGTTAGCTAGTGGGTACAAATGCATATGTGAAAAGGTCCGGACTGGGACTGGACTGGAGCTCTGGTCTGTAAGACCGGCTAGTCGTATCGGAGTGCATCAATTAATTACCTCGCTGCCTGTGATGTTGGACCAGGCTTCATGGTACTCAACCGCACTATCAAAGATATTGGCACCCAGCTGTCAAACAAAAGTCTTAGACAGGCTATCCCCGCCAGAAACACCCCTTCAGCATCGTACTCTGCAAATTACACTCCCTGTATCACCTGTCAGATATATTATCTTATATATCTTGCGACACAGAACAGTAAACACCCTCCAGTTTCACGCCTGTCTCAACCTCCCCAGACCTAGCCAGTTCCTTACTTCCTAACTTCCTTCTCTCCTCCCGTTCATTCACAAGGCAAAAGAGCAACAGAAGAAGAGGAAATAGGATGGGAACCAGAGTCCGGTTCAGAATCGATAATATGGCTCAGAGATGCCTTCATCGCGTCCGTTGGTAACAAGGAATGTGCCGAACGCCGATATCATTCCGATCGCGCCAAGAACCACCCGATCCCAAAGCCATCGTCCTTCTTATCCTTTCGAACTCGAATTCTGAGGAGGGTTCGTGTGGGTGACGCGAAAGGCTCATATGATACACTCTAGGCTTTCATCATGACTGTAAGAAAGGCTAGATGTCAGTACTGGGACTCAATTGGCAGTGGCGTGATGGTGGTTGCACTCACAGTTTAAAACTTGGAAGGATGAAGAAAGAAGAGAAGAAGAAGAAGCGAAGAAATTGTGTCGATGCAGGTTAAATAGGGAATTTTGCGCCGCCAAATTTTTCCCTGCTAAAAATTTGTGTGTGCGACGGACAACACAAAACAGACGACATCCCACCTTCTACTTCTTCTTCCCTTCCGTTAATCTAGATAAGGCGGCAGGATGTGCTCGAGCGACGACGAATACGACGGAGAAGACCGGCTCTGTATTTGAATACGAATATGGCCACTCCCCTGCGCACCTATATCCGGTGCCAGACCGATATTCTTCAGGTAGCTGGTAAAAGACGGCCGAGCCAATCGATTTTAAATATCCGGCGACAATGCTCCAAGCTACCCAGCCGATTGGTACCAAGGCGGGCATATAGCGACAATCCTTTCAACAACAGTAAACCAACTTCTGGTCCTCGAATCACTTTGGATCATATAACAGAGCAACTAGGAGTACCAAAGCCAAGGGTGATCACGCAGACTCAACCTCGATATGCCGGCGAAATAACTGGTGTACTGGAACCCGAGCCTCATCCTGAATTAACAGACGAAGAGTTCCGAGATCTGCATCCGGGGCTAGGCTCCCTTAAACCCTGGACGTTCCCCCTTGATGATAGTTTCCAGACAATAGACAGTCTAAGCGACTATCATATCAACAAGTCGGTCCGGATACGTGGTTGGCTATATTCGACAAGGCCTGCGAATGCGGAACTCGTGTTCGCCAGCGTCCTCCAAGGAGGCAAATATATCCAAGCAACCTTCGACCAAAACAATGGATTTGAAAAACCCCAGACGGTCCTATCCCTTCGATCGCACACACCGATCGAACTTGAGGGGATCTTGAAATATAAGCCTAAGCAGCGGGCCCCAGCGGGGAGTTCCCGCTCCAGTGCAATTGTCCCAGAAGGCGTAGAGCATTTTCACAAAACCCTAGAAATCGTCGTCACTCGAATTGGGATACTAGGCGACCCTCCGAAGGAACCTATTATTGCTGGGACCACACATGGTGCCGAAAAACGATACATATCAATGCGGACCAACGCTAGCCTTCTGAAGGCACTTCAACTACGTAACCAGGTCTCACAAATCTGCCGGAAACACCTCGACGAGGAAGGGTTTTTAGAGATTGAGACACCCTTGCTATTCAAATCCACCCCAGAGGGTGCACGGGAGTTCTTGGTACCCACAAGGAATCCTGGTCAGATGTACGCTCTCCCTCAGAGCCCGCAGCAGTACAAGCAGATCCTAATGGCTGGAGGAATCCTCAAGTACTTCCAGCTTGCCAAGTGTTTCCGTGATGAGGATCTAAGAGCAGACAGGCAGCCGGAATTCACCCAATTAGACTTGGAGATGGGATTCGCAGATGGGGTCACAGTCCAGAAGACGATTGAGCGCTTGCTGAAAAGGATTTGGTATGAAGCTCTCGGGGAGAAGTTACCCGCATTCCGTGTTATGACCTATCACATGGCAATCCATACATACGGATCCGATAAACCGGATACTAGATACAACATGTTGGTGAGATAAGGATATTCAGCCTTTCCGTTTTTCCAGATAGGGGCGACTAACACACTGTTGTCTTTCAAACCTACAGATCCGCCCTTTTGAAAAAATAATAGACCAAAACGTCGAGAACGCTCGGATACCAGTCCACAGTCAATGGAAATACGAAATAATGACACATCCTTGCAATATCAGCACTTCTAGGCTATCGGCGATTGCTGGCCATATTGCTAGCCCAATGGATGGGGACTTCGCTCCTTTACGAGGTCCAAATCCAGAATGCGTAATTTTCAAAACTGGTCCCGAGCTCGACTACTCTGTTATTCGTAAACAATTGGGTCGCATTGCGCCGTATCTTAGGGACGACGCTCTGGGCCTTGAAAGAGCTATAGGCGGCCTGATAGCCAAAAACTTCATACCAACAGATAGTATCATCGTTATCGGCCGACGGAAGAAGGAGTCTAATCCTGTAAGTCACAGGATTCTAACCTATCAACACCTTTATCAGTATCAGCTAACTAGTGCTCTCCTGTAGGGTGGCTCAACAAACATTGGCCAACTTCGCAAACTTCTTAGCCAGCATCTTATAAAATCGGGGTTCATGGAGAAACTAGTCGGCTGGAAATTCCTCTGGGTCACCCACTTCCCCTTATTCACGCCTGTAGACCCATCCGACAACGAACCTGGCCAATCCGGTACCGCTGGCTATAAATCCACCCATCACCCGTTCACAGCACCAACCGTCAGCACCCGCGATAGTTTGTTGGAGTCACCATGGAAGACTCTAGGTCATCACTACGACATCGTACTCAACGGTGTAGAACTCGGAGGTGGGAGCACTAGAATCCATGATGCAGAGCTACAACGTAGTATTCTGGAAGATGTGCTCAAGGTCCCGAAGGAAAAGATGAAGACGTTCCAACACTTACTTGATATGTTGCAAACTGGATGTCCACCGCACGCTGGATTGGCGATCGGATTCGATAGATTGATTGCGACTTTGGCTGGGACGGATAGCATCAGGGACGTCATCGCGTTTCCTAAAAACAACAGGGGACAGGATCCGGTAGTTTCAAGCCCTGGATTAGTAACCGAAAAGCAGCTGGATGAATATGGTATTATGTTGAAAGATACTGGACTCTTAGAGGACCAAGAAGAGCCAGACCTCGTCACTACTATTGGCGCTGAAAAGGCTTTAGCCGCAAGTGCGACTCAGGAGACCGCCGTTCCGGATGAGCCAGTCATGCCCTCAAACAAAATTGAAGCAGAGGATCAGGCAGAACCGGCAGAGGCACAGGAAACTACGCAGGTCCAGGAGCCTCTGTCTATCGAGAGTGCACATACCTCAGAATCCGCCATCGAAGCCCAGGCAGAGGTAGTGGTGGAATCCGTGGAAGAGAGCACTGAATTGCCCAATATGGAGCCAGAACCCTTAGAAAAGGAAACCGAGGCTCTGAAAGTGGAGTCGGAGGAAAGCAAGACTGAGGACATCTTGGAAGTGCAGGATGAGAAGCCGGAAGAAGTTACAACTGAAAAGATAGAGGATAGTGAGAGCGATAGCGACAGCGACAGTGACAGCGAAAGCGAAAGCGTAAAGGTTAACGACGAGGCAAAGAAGTTCGAGTAGATACTAGGACTCAGCCCGTTTATTTTGTCTATAGATTTGCATTGTAGGAATACCATTCAGCTTGTACATACTACCCCTACATATATCAGCTTTTTGGTGTATATTTATCACCAAATTTAAAGAGTTAACAGGATATATGGATCTCGGGAGAACCTCTCCTCAGAGCCAATAGGTCTCTAAGGCCAACACAAGCAATTACAAAATCCAACATTTTCGCTCGGTGGTGGTTCCTTATTACAAAATATTTCTCTATAAAAATTAGTGGTATCATGGCTTAATCAACGTCCCACAAAATTATTCGATAAATAGAGCAGAATATAAGTTTATAAAGCACCTGGCTGGCCGGCCGCCATCGGGTAGAGTGCAACTAACCCCAGCACGAATCACTATAGTACCCTGCGATATCCAGTTCCTACTGCAGTGGCACGACTTCTACTTTACTATCCCTTAATTCAATCCGGGCTCCATAAAATGCTTTTAACCTATCTCCTCGGGTTTTTCAGCCTTGGGCACTGTATCTCAAGTCAACGCCGAATAGAAACCCCAAAATTTGATTGGAATGCCGCTGGGGTAAGCCTTTACTATTATTCTCACCTAATTCTCAATAATATCTTCTTGCTATTAGATCTATAGAGGTTGGTGTCCTTAGAAAGCTTGATTGTTTAACTAACCGATTTACTATTCATACATACAGCCGGAAAATTTGGTCGCATATACCAGACGACCACTGCAACGATCTATAGCTCAGCCATCTCCCAAACCGCTGGCAAATATGGAGCGGAACCGGAACGCTACCACTTACATCTTCAGTACCGGTACCCGTACATCGCGCTCGAGGACTAACTCCCATGTTCAGTATACTACACAGGTAATTTTAATCTCTGTAGCAGATAACGCATGGCGTGTTTTTGAATACTAAATATTAACCTGTTAACCTCTCAGGTCGATAATACTCATGGCTTAAGCAGGAAGCCCTCGGGGAATGTCACAGTTTTTATCTTAGATGCTGTTAGCTCCAGTCCCGGAATCGAAATACTCCCTGGTACCTCTGAGCGCAATGAGCCGAGGCACCTTGATCAGAAAACGACATCAACGTCCCAGGTCCCGGAACCCTCCCGACGTGGAGTAGCTTTTACCGGCAAAACCATATTTCCTTCTGCTGTCACCCATTTCCGTAATTTCTTCAGGCCGGCAAGGGCGAGCGCCAGGCCTTTGCGTGCACCCAGGCCCTTCTATCCTTCCCATCCTCCTCACCCTGTGAACCTGGGAATATCAATTGATATGGATGCCATCGGGATACTTAATGGAGACAAAAGCCCAGCTCAGCCATGGGTAGAGCATTCGAGTATGCCCCAAAAGATCCACAATATCGATCAGGCCGGTGGGACTCGTCAAACCAGCAAACCCGTCGGTATTGAAATTATCGACACAGCTCCCCAGCCACAGCCACTACGACTCGTCACCGAAATGGGTATTGGAATCGCCACACCAGAAGCATTTTACGTGGAATCGACCATGCTCATTTTCCAAATCGCCATGGCAAGTTTTCTGTTGCTTGCTAGTTACAAAATCCCAACTTTATATCCAATTGGTCGAACGGCATACTACTTCACCCGGCTCGCATATTCTGCTTCTGTTGTTTTCGCATTAATCTACGGTCTCAGGGTTTTGATTGAGGCCTGGAGCAGTCTCACGGATATAATGGATCGAATTGCTCTTATTGCAGACAACTCCAAGACCGGCCACTTCATCTTGCCAACTCAACAAATGATTCGGGACATATATAGCAACTATAACCGCGAAAGTGTTCAGCTCGGAGGTATTTACTTCATGGAATCGACTGTTTTGAATGTAGCGTCTGTGATACTTGGGCTAAGGGCTAGTAACATGACCAATAAGAAGAACATCGGGCTCAAGGTTTGGGCATTATGTCTCTCCTTGCTGGCTTCGAGTGGGCTGATGTGTTATTTGACAGTGGTGGGTTGGCGGGTTGTGATCGGCCTTATGATGATTTGGGCGTATTGGGTCCATAGGCCTCTTTGCTACTGTTTGGATATGGTTTCCGGGGCGGTTTCTGTGTTTTGAATACGACTAGGGTTTATAATAAATCCCAGTAAGACTCCTTGTAGATTAGGTTTTATTCGTCCCGTATTTGGAGAAGACATACACCGAGACCAACATGATGTTATGACGTGCGTATAACTAGTTAGAGTGTTTTAAATAGCTATTAAGCAAGAAATGGAAAGGAATTTTGCTCCAATCCGACTGACGCTTAAATTTGGAGCGATATATCGCTACCAGGATCTTAATGCCATTATATTCGTGGGAACTCGAGGTTAATATAGTGGTTGCAGGTTGCTGGTGTATTTTGCGTAGCAGGAACAAAGCGTCGTATACTATAAGACTAGGAGCAGGGCACTTAAGCACATATAACGGAGCTGTCAGAATCAGCCGGGTATACGTACCGGGGCTAGCAAGCAATATATCAGCATCCAAATTCTAACGTAGCCCAACTCATATACAACTAGGCCCAAATGTGTAGGGTAGCACAAGGAATGTTGCAATTTGAACACCAACTGTGTTGACCAAATTGCGTACTAAATTTACTAAATTATGAAGAGAGCTGTCTTCAAATCTACAATTTAAAGGCATCTAACTGAGCAAGTGAAAAATAGCAGCATTTTGTGTTTGTTCAAACGCTGTTCGAAGATAAATACTAGTCGGGGGTACCGGTGATAACATGATGCGGATCGTATGTATACCTAGTTGATCGGGTAATCTACCAGACTGCAAAATCAGCCGTAAAAAACCATACGTATTTATAAATTTATCAGCGCAGAGGTTGTATCCAAAGGTCACACTATTAGTTGTATTGCAGGCATTCGGGTTAGTAGCTTGCATATACGTGGGGCAGTCTGGACCCCTAGGAAATATCCCAGAACTAATATATCGACATATCTTTGCAGGCAGCAACAACCACTCGGTGTCCGATTACCGACTGAGGCACTTCGGAACTTGGGATATATATCCCAGTCATTTTTTATGAGACCATCGATCCATTTGCCATATAGTTCTCCCGGGTGGCCGTGCTGTAGTCCCATTCTCCAGGAATGCGTTCCCTCTCCGCCTAAGTATTTTCTTCCTCATCCCTCCCTCCCTCTGTGAAGACGTTGCTATTAATTAGCCGACTAGTTCGTTCCTTCAAAGCGCCGAGATCACATCCTCTTCATAACTTACCACCATTACGCATACTATCAACTGTATTGGAGTATATGAATTCTCTCCCTTAGCACCAACCTCAGATCATCAACATCTTTCCATCGTCTCCCCCCAACCACCCCTCACCAGTTCATCGACTCGCGTCCAGACCTATCGTTTACTATCTACCTCTCTCCTCTCCCTGATTCGGTTATTTCTCACTCATACTTTCACCAATGCGCTGGGACGTCCAAAACCGTGACCTTTGGCAGATACCCCATGATGAACATCTTCGGGGTTTTGAAAGGTTGCGGTTTCTATCTCAAGGTATCTCTACCACCGCATCCGGCTGGGCCCTAGACGCATATACTCGACACGTAAACAGCAGCGGGCGGCCACCTGCATTTCTTTCCCCAATGCTAATTGAGCCCTTTCATCCTGGCGAGATGATTACCGAGATCCCCTTCTCATCTTCGTACTCGTTGCTCTCATCCTCTGCCAATGTCGGGCAGAATGATGAGTATCCAGCCCACATTCCCTACCTCCCCAATGAGATCATATTCATAATCCTACAGAGCTTCTTTGACGATGCCCCAACGGGCAATTGTTTTGATGACCCTGAACTTGGAAAGTTCATCTTATCCCTCCGCCTGGTCTCCCAAAATTGGAATGCCCTGACTTTGCACACCTTCCTCCGCCACACGACCATCACTAGCGGATTCTTCCCGCCAGAATTCACCACCCTCGATTTGTCAACAGGGTGTAGAGCTCCATCGCAACCAACCGAGACATTGGTTGGTCTCTGGGCTGTCGATAGGTCTGATACGGTCCAGCTTTATAGTGACCTCCAAGACCTCCATCGTTCGGACTTTTTTCTTAGTTTGAGTCCCTGGGCTCTCCGTTCAGTTCGAAAGCTCACTATCCATATCTCCTGCACGATAGGGGATATGGATGCGAGCATACTCCATCGACGTTTTGCACTGGCGGCGATGGGGTGTCTTTCCCTGGAGGTGCTGGATATTAATGCCCATGGGATGTGGAGGCTTGACAACCCGGATAACGGCCTGGACAGTTGGTTCATGGCATGGAATTGGGATGATTCGGCCAATGGTGGGGTGCAAAAAGGCGGGGTACAGGAATTGAAGAGAGGGTACCGGGAGCCAGCACGAGAGTTGTGGAGGGATGGTAAGGAGAATATAGATCACGGAGAAGAAGGAGGGGATGAAAGCATGACAAGATCGATATCCTGCAATAGCGGCGACTCCTTCGAGAATCAAGGTTTGGATTCCGCAGCTTCCCTCCTCCTCCCACGCCCCGAAGGCCCAATCTTCCCGTGTCTCAAGGAGCTGAGCATCTACGGGTACACACGCACAACAACGCTCTCCGACGGCGGAGCAGCCGATCTTCTCCACTTCATCCTAAGACATGGGGATACCCTCGAAAAGCTCACACTCAAAAACATCGGACGAAGAGATAACGACTGCCGCCCCAACGTCGAAGAACCGTCTGAAAAGGATGACAAGCTCGAGGGGCTGGCCTATTGGACGAATTTCAGAAATGCAGTTTTTGAAGGGTGTGGGAAGCTTAAAGAGGAGGCTTTTTTGATGGCCATTTATTATACTATTGTGAGGTGTGGACCGATGCCGAGGGATAGGATTGGGCCGGTTGGAGGACATTTGGCTACTCATCATTATGATTGGCCGTATGGTATGTTTATTTATGCTCTTGAAACTTTATGTAAACCACGATATATAAGCTAACTATTACCAATTTGTTTAAAACTATAGAAACCGATGTACAAATGAGCGCTGTTCCAGGGGAGCAGGAACTCAAGCACTGTGGAGTAGTTCGAAGCTGCGGGTGTCAGCCCGCCCAGTATATCGATCCTTGTGACGGTGAAGGTCGGTGGGAAACCGTTGAATGATATGATTAATATGCTTTTCGCTTTGCCCTGCCTTCGAAATCTCCGCATGATTCTCTGGGCGTTAATTTTTCACGGCCGGTATGAGCTGTACAAGGGTACCCGGGTGTACCATCCCCTTTCTTTTTTCCTTGCTATGCACAAGTCGGAACCTTTTTTTGTAATTGTGTTACTTAGGCTTAGACTAGGTTGATGTGATTAATGTTGATAAAAGATATGTACCGATACAATTAAGAGGCGATAACGTAACGTGGACAAAGTAGAGAGGGTCCAACAAATTTAAATGTCACCGATTCGATGGCACGCTTGAGGAATAGAAAATATATATGCATGCACATGTGCCATAGGTTTCGCCACAAAAACTCGAGAGCTCCCGAGCTACCTAAACCCTGGTTATCTTTTTTGATATCCTGCTGCATAATATATATAGGCATATATAATAATATAAAATGCGATTCTAGAATTCCAAACGAAAAAACAAATTTATAATAATGACAAGGATCATAATGGTATTCCGAGTGTTTGTGTGGTATAGATTAGGCCCGACCCGGATTAATGCACCAACCTTACTGGGCAGCTGTTATGATAATTATCGTATGTTATCGATTATAATTGCCCTCGAGCCTCCGTGGGCCCGAGTGTTGAGCTTATTGGTACGTAATGACGAAAACTCCCGTGAGCTCATCGGAATATTAATTACCGAGGCAGACTCGAGGGAAGAGATAAATAAAGATAGATTTTATAAAAGAGATGAAACTTAGAAAGGAAAAAAAAGAAAAAGAAGAAGAAAGTAAAAAGAAAGGGAAAAAAAGAAGAGTTATGGGAGGTCTATCGGATGAAAGGGGTTCGGGAGAGATAGCTACAGAGGAAGAGAGGATAAAAAGGACAAAAGTACATGCAAGCCACCTACGGGTAGGTATAATATATAAAAAAATAAACGGCAAAAAATCTAGAACTTGCGGAAAGGGTCCAAAAATCAAGTAAGGAAAGGAATGGATAATAAAACGACAAGAATAGACGTTAAACATAAAATCTGGCTGAACAGCCTGCCCCCGTGCACGCCAGGAAAATCACCCCCCCACCGCCAGTTGGCTATTCATACGGTCATATCCTAAGGAAAAATAACGGAAATCCCGGTTTAAGCCCCGCTTTGAATTACTCCAGTACACAAAGCTAATTTAAACGATAAAGAAGAAAGAAAATGGGGATAGAGAGTCAGAGAAGAGCAAAAGCGAAAAAAGTAGCCCGAGGGAAGGAAGAAAAACGCATTGCTGTATATAAACTTAAAAGAGACCCAACCAAGTTGAAGTATAATCGCCGGCTAGCTCCCAGTACCAAAGAAATAACTGATAGGAAAAGGAGACGTTACCTGTTATCTCCCAGTAGCAAGAAAACCAACACACTGACGGGACAGCGGGTATGAAGGAAACTGGCACCAGAACGAGGAATATTGAAAACTAGTTGCAAGAAAGTTAAATAGACCAAGAAAAGAAAAAGGGAAAACTGAAGACTACCCATTTTGGAGACAGAAGGGGAGTACGCAAGATCGTACAGTACACAGATAGTTTATTAAGGAAGGGGAGCTGAGGTACCAAGGAAAGAAGAGCTTCAGCTTCAGGTGAGTAAAATTTAGTGAGAAGAGCAGAGAGTCACTAGAGGATCTTAGAAAGCAGAGTATTTTTTTAGAAGTGCGTTTTGGCTGGGTACAAGGCTCGCCCAACAGCTGCCCGAGGTCTGGCTCCCAAACTTGTACAAGGCAAGCGAAATAGGAGAAAATCGGTCGTAGTGACGTGGAAAGCTAAAAGTGCGAGTGGTAGTAGCGAAAAGGACCGCATCTAGAATGATTGCGGGCCTCTGGTAACAGGCTGTTCATGACGTTAGTACGTTAGTCATGTGTGGGCTCAGCGTGTTTGCTTACAGGAGACTGGGGGTAGAGAGAGTTTCTCTTATTTCGGCCTTTCTTGATGTGACTCTTGAGAGCTGCGGAATCTAGGGGCTTGATAAGCTCAAAGCTACACAGTAGCTCAGAAGATACAGCCATAACGGCGCCCCAATTGTCGAATTCCCCACAATACTGTAAATCGTTGTTAGTTCTGCTGTCGCAGTTTGTTCAAAAGATCGAATACTTACATTTGGAGCCGAAAATACTGTAACAAGTGTCCTATCATTGAAGAACTCGTAGCCATCCTCAACAACCATGTGGGCTCGGCAAACCAGATCAAAATCATGCCTTTGAAGGAATTCAAGAATGACCTTCTTTCCGAAGCAGTAACTAACTCCTCGTTCATTCTCTTCCCAATCGTTCTGCATATCAGCCGGGTCTGACCAAAGTAGGTCATTGAGTAGCCCATAGTCCGGTACATCAGTAGGCCGAGCGATATTACGGATATCGTCCATATGGGATAGTGAAGGGGATAGACCTCCGTGTACGCAAAAGATCTTTCCAGCAACGACAGCGGCAATTGGGAGAGTGTTGAAGGTATCGACAAAGGTTTTCCAGATCTTGACATTGCATCGACGTTTACATTCATCGTAGAAGCCGTAAACTATCATGAAAATTGAAAGTTAGCTTGAGATTTAGGCGTTCGAGTATCATAACCAATCGTACCTCTTGTGACGTTAGCACATTCGTGATTTCCCCTCAAGAGGAAGAAATTTTCCGGATACTTTAGTTTGTAACATAGAAGCAACAAAATGGTTTCGAGGCTCTGCTTTCCTCTATCTACGTAATCTCCCAAGAACAAAAAGTTTGCATTAGGTGGAAAGCCACACATTTCAAACATTCTTAGCAAGTCGGTGTACTGGCCGTGGACATCACCAACAATCTTTACGGGGGCCTTGAGTTCAATAAGAGATGGTTGACTAAGGAAAACCTGGCGCGCGGCGGAGCAGATTGCAGTGATTTCAGCATTTTTGAGACAGACAGTCTTGGTGACCTTTCCAGCATAACCAGCATCTAAAAGGCGAGTGATCATTTCATCGAGGTCCAAGGTATTTAAAGCTGACATTCCAAATTGAGAGTGACCTCCAGGGCTTTCCTCCACGGTATCCTTTCCGAGGGTAACAGGGAGCGATCCGGCGGGCCTAATTAGAATGGGCTCCTTTGGGGCCTGATGGGCAGTATCCGAGGCTGTATGGGCACCAGATTGGCCAGCAGGCTTGTCGGAAACCTTACCAACCTCTCCCGTTGGCTCGTCCAAAGCATGATGACCTTTCCCTAGGGACCGGCTCTGGGAAGGAGATGGTGGCGGAGAAGGAACCTTACCACCTTCACTAACCGGCGACGTTGGACCTAATGTTGAATCGTCCGTCGGAGAGGTGGGTGGAGTAGAGGACTTCTCTGCCGTGGGAGTGGCGGCAACCGGGGATACGGGAGTACCTTGGTTTTGTTGGTTTGCCGTCGAACGTTGAGACTTTGCGGAGCGGATTGAAGCGCTATCGGCCTTGTCCAGGGGAAGAGCCGTACCAGCTGTAGGCGGACTGAGGGTATTGCTACTATCCCTGTCCTTGTCCTTCGATGATCCGGCTATCTTCGACCTCAAAGACTCACGCAACGACTTGGATGTAGATGCGCTTTCGGCATCCTGATCGTTGGAATCCTTCAGGAGAGATGCTGAAGAATTATTCCCCAGCATCCCGCCGGAGCCCGCTTTCTTCGAAGGCGCGTTTCCCATACTTCCAACCCGCGATGTACCGTTTACCTAAGACGTTTCTATCGTGATGAAGATATGTGCGAACGAGTGGAAGAAAGTTGATGGGAATTTCAAGGCCTTATGAACAACACCTGTTTGAAGTAATAACCCTCCGGGTGCGTGTCTCGTGAACACAAGCTATTTTCAGAATATGGTGGTGCGTAGAAGTGCGGATAAAATCGGTTCTGCTGGGAGGCTATGACAAAGACTCCTTGGGACCTAAAAAGAGAAAGGGAAAAAAAAGAGTAACGGGCCGGGGTCTTTTGGGTATACGTCCGATGAGTATGGTTCGGAGTCCGGATCCAAGAGTGATAAATTGCCTAAAAACGTGGGGCCAAGCTTGAGTCCAGTCCCTCGGAGTCGGCGAATGGAATCGATGGTTGTCCAAGTGGTATTTTCTTATCTCCTAACGGCAAGTCCTGTGCAGCTTACCGACCAAGGAAAAAAAAAAAAAAAAAAACCCAGAGTTGTCCGAGGAATCGCAGGGAAAACAAGATGGATAGCTGAGTCTGTGTATTTTTCTCTCTTTTCCTTTCTCTCTTTCTCTTTTTCCGTTCTATTTCTCGGTGCTGATTCTTGGTAAAACCTAAGAATTCGGATCCTCCAGTGGTTCCAGGAAATTGACGGGTGGGCAACAAGTATGAATGGTATCTACAGAATTAACCACCGGAGGTCGAGTTAGGGTGGCTCGAAAAGGGAGTTGAGAAAGAGGAGAAAACGGGACTGGGAAATGGAATCCGTCTTGGTGGCGGTGAAGGACCGAGAACGACTAGAAAAAAGGGTTACGGGCTCCAACTTGTCAAGGGATTACGTCGCCTTAGGACGTAGAGAAGCGCAAGCGGTTCTTCAGAGCGGCAGCCAGGACTTGTGGCTGGATGGATGGTGGCAAAGCCTTTCCGATGCCTTCGAAATTCGTGAAGCCAAAACCGAAACTGAAGCTGAGGAGTATCAGTGCGATGATACTGACTCGTAGTGACGATGAGGCGGGGAGATGATGACCGTGTAGTGGTGGTGATGATGGTTGATGGTGATGATCGTGGAGGTGGTGGAAGAGCGATGAAGAAGAAAGACTGGGGGGAGAAGAGGAAGCAGGTGGAAGTGGAAAAGCGTTGTTGGCGGTTTAGTCTGGTTTGGTTGGCTGCGTCTGCGTTTGGTTGGTGTTGAATTTGGTGCAGAGATGTGGTCCAGAACCAAGGATATCCAGACTACTTCTACTTGCTTCTTAAGTACTGACCTGGTACATGCACTTGAGTCCTTTGAAACACATTATCGGGGGATCGTTCCAAGTCATATACTGAGGCAGCTCGTTTTATTTTGGAGCTCCCAGCTGCAGCTTTCCAACTAGGGTGCATAACATACCTAGGTACCTAGGTATGCATCGGCTCTCTGAAGGCGAACACGTTGTGACTTCAAGTTGATTGTTGGTGCGCCGGACTGGGATTTAACCTGGGCCCGGCTGATGCCCTAGCTATGTCAGATCTCCGAACCTGCCTCAACTATCTAACTGCCTACTGGCCTGCGTACTGCTTATAATATATACTACTAGTACCGAGGTAATTTTCAAGGTATCTATCCAATATATGCATGTTATATTTCTAGAATAGACAATAAACCCTTGGCCTAATATGATATACACAAAGATATTGAATTACCAAATGCAAACATCGTCACTGCATATATGGCGGTCTGTGTAACTGAACGATAAACGATTGTATCAATCAATGGATATCATCTAAAACAATTGTACAAGCGGTGAATCCCCAGATGATATTAATTCCAATATATTATCTAACATCGAGTCTATACGAACTAATAGATGGTAATGAAACGACTATAAGTTCATGAAGAATCTGTTAAGGCTGCCCGTATCCATAGACCATCTGTCGACCAATTCCGGCGGCAGATCCGGCGAAAAGAGAAGGAAATAACACACGGGCAAACCAAAGCTAGACACGGATCCGGGACACTATATAAGTACCTAAGTGTATACATAGATTATCGAGCTAAAAAGTATTTATCTATGTCATATTCTTATGTGCTTTATTTGCTTATCTTCGAATGATTAGATTTCAAATTTGATGCACGGATTTCGGATACATCATTCATGCTTCCCGGCAGGAATATACTCTGATCTGGCCGCTGATGCCCTAGTACACTACTATGTAGGAGATAAAGAATAACTAGGGTGAAAATAATTAGACTTAAATAAATGAAAGAGATAGGATGAAATAACTAATCATCCCACCCAACCGTACCCGAGGCTTAGCCACCCATCGATAACCATTGAAATGGGAACCAAGATGCTTGTATCGAGTAGTTTCCGAGCATTCTATTAAAGGTATCCTACTTGTCTCGTGCGGCCCAGAGCTCAACTAGGCATAAAGGCTTTCTACACATAGTTCAAATAAGTTGTCGAAATTCAATTATACATTGCCATTATACTTGCAATAGAAAAACCAATAAATTGCTATGGAAGGCTTAGCTCCGGAAATTTTATGTCAGTGTGATATTCGCTGAAGTGTTTCTTAAAAAAAATTGATTGCGAATATCTCCCTTCATGGGGACCTCTTTTTTGTTTCTCCCCGAAGACTGGCTGCGCCTTTTTTTCTTTCTGTGCTCCTGTTCTATGCTAGGTTATTTGGCAAACAAGTAAAAAAAAGAGCCTTCCGTATATGGCAGAAGTGAAGGGCGGGAGCACCTCATTCTAGATCTCGCATTTCCCGTCGAATCGATGCAATGGAGGAAATTTTTACCCCAGCTAAATTGGATCGATCAGGGCTAGCAGAGAACTTGCCTGCTACCTGTCGCTCTTCCGCTTCTCATAGCACGGCGGAAGATGTATACGGTCCAATCCCAAGCTGACCAGACCTGACAGACTCGACTAGAGAGGGACCAAGCGCTGTCAGTTGGATGACCCACAGCCTATCTTTCTACCGACCCTCTCGGCCCCAAGACCTCTAAGACCTCTTAGCCCTCTATGCCCAGCGATGCCTGAGAAAGTCAAAACAAAAACGGAGAAGGCTACCCGGCTACGGTGTGCATTACGGATATCACAGGTAAGTTTTAGTGTATACTTGATGCATATAGCTCTACGATTGTACCGTCACTGACGACGACACTTGGAATCCGATACAGCCTTGCGCATATAATAATCCACCATATAGCACAGCTCTCCCGTATCGCAGCTCACTAGCTCCGGCCTGGGTTAGCTCCAGCAGCTCTTTTTTTTTTTACTAAACCCTCATAAGAATCCTTGTTCAGGTCCCTGGAAGGCTACAAGGCTTTTCCCTCTGGCGACCGCGACCTTTGAGATATTTGAGGGAATTGAATGACGGATGAGACGAAAGCAAAAAAACAAAAAAACAAATAAAAGTTATATATAAGGAAAAAATTTTAGACTCTTTTAAGCATTTGAGCCTTTAAAATTTTCGAAAAGATACGAAGAAGAAAAAGTTTTCACAGTGGAGAGAGATATCTATCAGATACGAACCCTTCGATGGGGTGGGTTTGGAGCTAACCACAACCTATAGGCCAGAACGGCTTGATGGTACTCCTGCAACCCATTGCGTTCCTGGTAGTTAATCAGCTCGAATTCTTCTTCGCCTTTTTTTTTTTTCCATCCTAAACCTGGTCAGACCAGGGGCGCTGATATGATACGATATCTTTCCAGACGGACAAGGTCCGGGTCTGCTCGCCTCAAAATAGCTTCCGGCCCGCCAGCGAATGGACATCCCCCATACAATCATGCCAACCGGTCAACTGGATTCCTCATCCACAAGTACTACAAAAAAAACAAAAACCAACAATCGAAAAAACGAAAGTCGAAAAACAAACGTCGAAAAACAAACGTCGAAAAACAAACGTCGAAAAACAAAAACTGAAAAACCGAAAAAACGAAAAGGAAATAAAACCTAGTGTTCCAATGTTAACTCTGTGAACCCTCTGTATAACCTTGCATAACCGGATGGAAGGCGCAAGATGTCGATAGAAGCAACCACCATCTACTGAATCGTCGCCACGTATCCCGCACCGGGTCAGAACCTCTTGTCATACAGGCAGAGTGTGAGAATGAGAGGAACAAGAGGCAAGCGAGAAATTTAAGCTTATTGTCCTCCCTAAACTGTAACCCTGTAACACCAAACTTGCGGATATATCGTGTGTGCATACATCACACATTACATGATACATTAGTGAAGTGAAATGAAATTCGGCGACGTGCTTTAATTTATGCTTGATTGAGAAGGAAAAAAAAAAAAAAGGTAAGACTGCCTTGCGCACCTGATGCTGGTCACGATGCCAGCTGCTGCGCGAAAGGAGATGCGCCTTCACGCCGATATTTCGGGGGATTTTACCTTTTTTTAAACATAGACCACTCCCATGCGCCTTGACGTTCACAATACGTATATCACTACTTCATTGCTTGATTATCAAGAGAAGACGTCGGTACAACCCGGACAACGACACTCCCCCCCGGTATACTCTATTGTGTCGCCGTTGCCTTCTATTGGGCCTGATTGTCACTCCAAGGTTCCGTATTCAATCTTTCCTACCATTGGCCACCACTTGCAAAATAGGCTGCACAGTGACAGCACCGCCAAGGCGACATGCATCGGCCGGCCGCCTGTTGGGGGCCATGAAGTCGGGTTCTTCCAAAGGCAAAAAAGAGCAGAAGACCGAACGAACCTGTAATGTCCCGTCCTTACATTAAGGAAACTAGTCCTGCTATGACAAAAGACGCCACTTCTCGCCCTCGGTCTCGCTCGCTGTACTTGTTCCACTGGTGTCTCTTTTTGAATTGAACCGATTCAACTTCTGACCTCCACGTGGCATGTGAATGATTTCGGGATCTTTCCAATGCATATTGTAATATATTAATTGGGGGCACTATTGATCCGCCGACAGAACAGAGCTCTTTCAATATCGGTGTTCCTTCACAAGTAAGCTCGAGGACTTATCCTGATGCAACATTGCAACAACACACACAAGGCAGTAGGACATGTCTTGCGCGAATCAAGCCATCTAGGTAGCCACAGGCGTTCGAGCAAGTGCAGTTAGATCACTACCACTAATTTAGTCAACCCTCAAGGCCCTCCACGCGGGGGAGGCAAAGAACAAATGTCTTAATCTCAATCTGGTATCTAGTAGTATATCGCTATCCTAAATATGTACATACAGGAAGTGAATCGAAACAATGGGTATTGTACAAAACTTCTGGTATCTAAAAAATAATTCCCCACTAACCCGTCATTACTATCGTCTTCTCCCCGAAATTCCATAAACTCATTACCACCACTGTTTATTATTTAAACAACGTTCTGGTGCTTGTGGGCGCAGCTGTGGCTGTGCTCGGCCTCATCTTCGATCTTAGCCCATCTCTGGAACTGACCTAGTATGCTGGCTCGTCCCCTAATGTTCACGGAAGTCTTGTTTCTTGGTGGAACGCCCTCCAAGCTCAAGGCGAACTTAGCCGCAGCTCGGGCAGCAGCCTTCGCGTTGGCAGTGAGCGCGGACCAGTCAATGTTGTCCAAGGTATCGCACTTGAGATGGTAGCATGGGTCGGTTGGCGCGCCAGCTCCAGTGAACAATCCAGAGCTTGGAACACCAATGTTAAGGAAACCGACATAGTCGGAGGATGTGCCGAATGGTGCAAGCTCAGCTGGCTTACCGGCAGTCTCGCTGAGGTACTCGTACAATGGAGCAGCTCCAAGGGCATCACCGGGGTTCTGGCCTTGGTAGACGCGGAAGAACGGGTATGGGGACCCAATCATGTCGTAGTTGAAGTAAAATCGGATCTTGTCCGCTTCCTCTTCGGGGAGGTTCTTGGTGTAGTACAAGCTTCCGACAAGGCCGGATTCTTCAGCACCCCACCATGCGAAACGAACCTTGTTCTTGAAACCCTTGTACTTCTTGAAGGATCCCATGATCTCGAGGAGAGCGGTGGAGCCAGATCCGTCGTCGTTGATACCTGGACCAGCCTGGACACCGTCAAGATGGGCACCAAGCATGACAACGTTGTTCGGGTCACCCTCCTTGGTCTCAGAAATCAAGTTCCAAGTCTCACGGGTCTCGAAGACGCTGTCGACGAGGAGATGGGCGGAGAGGTTCTCGCCAGCAGCAAGGCGAGCAGCCCAGGCGCTACCGACTTCGAGAGGAATGAGGCCAACTGGAACAAGCTGGCCAATGTTAGCGGCGGAGAGAGTAGCGCTGCCATAGTCAGTGCCGGGGATGTTATGATACATAACGACACCGAGAGCACCGGCCTTTCGTGCAAGCTTAAGCTTATCAGCAATGGCGCAGACACCACGCTTGATGAGGACGAGCTTTCCAGTAGCGTCGACACCGGTCCATTGTTCGGGGAGACACATTGAACCTATTAAAACGTTATCGAATTAGTTGACCCTCGCTTACTTACAATTGTACAACCGTTGGTCTATAGGGTAATAAAACATACCGAGAGTATCGTCGACTGGGGTGTTCAACAAGGGAGCAGTAACACCCTCAGCTGGAGTAGCAGGGTTATATAGCAAAGTAATAGCATGAACAGGCTTGCCATCAGGCCCCTTGACCTCGAGTTTGCGGGTCTGCTCGAAGGTATGGTTGAATGGCTGGATCCAAGTGTCCATATGCTTTCCGAATCGAGCAACGGCACGCTCGTAGACGAAGTCTAGAGAGGCCTTGTAGCCGGGCAGGCCGAAGGCGCGATTTCCGCCATTCTCTTTAGCGATCCTCTGGAAGTGCCAAAGGTTGTTTCGGAGGCTATAGACCAAAAATAAAGGTTAGTTAGCGTTCCATTGACCGATCCCATCCTCACACGGACAAAGGCTCTGTTCTCAACGGACAAAAGGTACGTACTTCTCAGTCTTGATATCAGCCTCAACCTTATCCAAGGTAAGCTCCTCAGTGGCGACACAGCTGACCGCAAAGAAAGCGGCGAGGGACAAAGTCGAAACCTTCATATTTAGAATATAGATAAAAAAGAATGGCACTACAAACAAAAAACCTTCACTCTTCTCAAGCTGGGGATTTATTTCCTGTTGAATACAAAGGAAGGGGGATCCCTCTCCACTCTTTATACTCCTTGCTTTCCTAGCTAGACCACGGCTTCGTACCCGAGGAATGTACTGAAGATCACTCCCCCTAGTTATCTCTAGTTACATACATGCTCCATTGAGTCTTCCGTATGCATGTCGTGCTACCAGCTATATTCGCAAAACCGAAGGTTCGGTGTCATCCGCATGGTTCTTGGGTGTAGCATTTCAGTTTCCTGAGTTGTCGATAGGTTGGACGGGTAAGGATATCGCTGGAAGATCTTAAGATAAGCCCCCAGTCCGCTGAAAGAGAGACATTAAAAGGCATGGGGTCTAAAGTCTGCCGTATCTAGTACTATAACTCGTACGCCCTGGCTATGATGGTGCTATTAAGTTACGTCCATATGCAATATTTCGAGATACCCAAGCGCACAAGCCAAAAAGCAGCCACCCGTCTGCATTATGCAATCGTTATTTCGTTTTTCCCCATAAGCCAAGGCTTCGGAATTGCTTAGCTATAACTTGAATTGGAAAGAGCAGCAATACTCGCGCGACACTGAATGGTGTTTCCAGTTGCCTAGTGCCAATGCATGACGACCAACTGGTTCGGAAAAAAGAAGGAAGATAGCCTCCAAAAAGGGTTCCATCGACATCGGAATGCAGGTGGGGAGGTTTGTTTATGGTGCAAGGTTAGATTTATCGCGGCATCCCAGGTAATTGCGCTTGGCAGACGTTAGAACGGGAAGGTGCCAAGATTGGGGTACAAAAAAAAAGCAGGCAGGCTCAGTCGAGTTCCAACAATAAGAAGCTTAGAAATTCGAAAAACGATGCACAGAAGCAACATGGGAAAGGAGATGTGACTAGAGAATCCGGGGTTAAGTCATTAGGAAAAGCGGGGCTTACGCAGGTACATGCATATAGACGCTTGAATTTTGAGCATCTGGCAAAGCTATGCCCGGAAACAACAGAGCTTGCCGTATTGGCTGGCTAAAAGCTGCAGCAGTGGACCAACAGCTTTAGCTCGAGCTGAACCGCAAAAAGACCCCAGCCCGTGCGGGAATCGACGGCAAGAACGGGCAGCCTGACTGCATTCATAGATGCTGTAGTAACTTGGCCTGTGAGGCCAATTTTACAACCAGCTACCCAAGAGAGCTGCCAGGTCCTCGGAAAGCTATTAATCGGTTAGGCTGCGATATCGCGCAATCTTGGTATCAATCTGTCTTGGGCTCTTGGGGACCTTGGTTATTGAGTCGATAGATACCTAGGTTGCTTTCCATTTAATTAACAAGGGCCTGTCTTCTAGTGCTAGGATCTCAAGTTAAAATTCGATTCTCGAAAATTTCGAAAAGTCCCACCTGTGCAGCTGTGGGGTTGCACCCATTTTCATAGTCAACACAGAATATGCAACAAAACGCCACCTCCACGGGTGTCCATCAGCTGATGTCCATCTGTAACACGACTGGACCCACACATGACCACAGAATGGAATGGGATTCGATAGATTCCACAACCTAAGAAGATTATCCGGGGAATAGGAATGACTAGCGTCTACCACCGGTTTCACCAATAATAAAACGTGTTAATATAGACAATGTTCTTAAGAATTCTTGAACGTATTCCAACCCCGCCATCCGTGGCTCACAATGGAGCATCCTATTGTACTTATGGTTGACAGCTTGATTTCTCGGAGAGAAACCGAACCAATATTGTATGTCTTGAGAGGCAAAAAAAACACTATATTAATTTGCTGTAGGATTTTAAAATGTAGCAGACGATTTTACGCGAAATATATATGTATAGTCACTTCATTATTGAATCAAAATCACCATACCATGGCCAAGCACAATACGGAATGCCGAGCCGGCACCCAGATATCCGAATGCAGTGAACCGTTAACTTGATGTTATACGCAACGCACAGACCTGTGATATTTTTTTCACGACGCCCACGCGCACGCTTTGACTGGTGCCTTTCGTGTAGGCTGTTTTGTGTGTTTAGCCTGTACACGAAAAGTTCGTAAAAATTTAACGATATAGTGCGAGAGCTATATTAGATGGTTTTAAAGCACCCCAGAATGTTGCGAATTTCAGTGAAAATCAAGGTAACATTAAGAACCCCCAGGGTGTTACACAAGCTTATCCTTGACTCCCGTATATCCCACCGCTTAATTGGAACACGAGTTCGGACCATTAGGGCTTCAGGCGAGTTTTTATCCGATTTTTCGTCTCAACCTGCTGCATGAATATATGCTCCTTGTTTTCTAGAAACGGGTATAAATAGTAGAGCCTAGGACCTTGTTCTTGTCTGAAGATCTTTACTTGTTCCTTTTTCACCATACTAGCTTCGATAACTTAAGAGTCCATCTTTTATAATTACTTATACATTCATTTATCTACCTTTGCCTGTATGCGCTAATCCCTATCCTATACTTTTTATAAATCGTGATTACTCACATGGCATCCTAACTTGTAGTTCGGATAAATAACAATTATTCAACGTTCATTCTACTCCAAAATGAAGTTCAACATCGTCAGCCTTCTCGCCCTAGCCTTAGCCGCCACAGCAGCCCCAATCCCAGGGCTAATTCTGTGCCTCGGTAACAGATGCTTGTCTATCGAACCGCCAAAGCCGACCCCAGCGCCGGGGCCGACGGTGACCCCGAAGAACCTGTAAATCCACGAACCAAGACTAGCAGCGGTTATCATGCAGATTCGACGTTCCATCGGGGCCCGGCAATCCTTTGTACTCAAATGATTAAACTTGGAACCATATAATGAGCGATGGTCATTTCAAGCACACCCGTACATGTGCATATCCGGATCTTCCGGGGCCAGGCTCATATAATTATCAACTTCAAACTCACGACTTTTCGGTGCCTAGAATGGCAAGGATAGATACATATGGCGACAGAGCTGGAGGATATGATGTTTTGTCTAGTTCTAGGGCGACGTCCTGGCGACGGCTTGCTCTCCGCGTAAATATTGGGGTGCAATATTGTTTTTATGCGGCCAAGGCTTTATAGCGTTTAATATTACTCCTGTATCCCCTATATATAACATATGTTCTGATTGACCAAGTTAAAAACGGTCGTGGAATCCGGAATCAGTTTGTACTTTAAATCGGAGGTTTTGTGTTAGCGATCACGTTTTTACAGCTTGATTTGTAATTGAAGAAGTGCTTAAGGTTATTATAATCTAGTGGCAGTGAATGTATACAGAGGATATAGGTCCCCATTTCATGGCCGATTGCAAGCTTGCCAAGATTGTTAGGTACTGTATCGATACCACACAGTACATATCGATATCAGCTCCTGAATTCTGTGCGTCAACACGGAGTTGTCTTACACATGACCGCATACCCGCAACATCTCATTTCCTGCCGTACCCCGAAGCTTTGAAACTGATAATATCAACAATCCCCTTGGCCTTCTCTATCTTTTCTCGCTTCATCAGCAAATAAAAATGGTGTGGCTATCTTTGGCATTGATGTGCTAATTGGCTTCCGTTTTTCTTGAAAGGCTTGCCCCTGTCAGCCTGCGGCGACAAGCGAGGTTATGAAACAAAGATGCAGTCTCCTCAACACCAACAGGGCCTGTCAGCACTACAGTTAAACCGCATATTATGGAAAATTATGCGGAGCACGGAGGACCTACTGGATATGGAGAGGGATTATCGATACCGTCCACTGCATAATATTGATGATGCTCCTATTATATTACGGTATCACAAACTTGTTTCTACTACTTACGTATAGTAAACACAGAGTTTGGAGGTTAATTAGCGGCATGAATGTAGACCGCAATCTACAATAGTCGGAAGAACCACGATTCTCACAGGCTTGGACCTATAAAGAAGCCTTAATTCCATGATATAGACTTGCTTATATTCTTTACCCTCATCGAATAACTGACTGATATACTATCCTTACTTTTTGTACACCATCGTTGGTATTAATATATTGCTCACTTTCGCTACCGGAAAAACAAGAGAAGCAGGCTTCTTTCCCATTTTAAATTCCAAAGTTCTCGACCCTATCAGTATATTTACTTAAAACGCTCTACGGTTTATTTTCATTTTAGAATGCAGTGGATTCATTTGCTCTCTATTCTTGCTGCGCTAGGCGGAACCCTCGCCCACCCAGCCGGGCCTCTCGCAGGACATGAATCGACCCCGGCGAAACGTGAGCCATCTTTGGCATTCATTGATATCGTTTACGAGGCCACGACACCAAAACTGAAGCCAGAGCCACGTCCTATCCACGTTGGGCCTGCCCCAGAGCCGCGTCCTATCCATATTCTACCCGTTGACTATACCACTTCTACCACTTCTACCACTGCTAAAACTATAACCAAGACCACGACCACGACCACGACCACGATTGAGCAATTGCCACGCCCAACAAGAAGACCTAAAAAGGGACCTAAATGGTCAGATTACTTAAACAAAGTGGGGCCCCGGGCAACTGCAACTCGAAATCCCGATGAGGTCCATATTTTACCTTTCCCCGAGTATCCAGGCATTCCAGACACTGAAAAGCCCGAGGACCCTGAACCTGAGCCCAATAAAAAGCCACTACCTACCAAAACTACAACTAGGACTAAGGCCAGGGCTATAGCTACGTCCACGTATAGGACCTCTTCCACTAGGACCGCAACCAAGACTTCTACTAGGGTCACTACTAGAACCACAGTCAGAACTACGACTCAAGTTTTAACTACAACTGTGGAGTCTAAAGCGTTAAAGTGGTCTGCGAAGGTTAGACCACCTTATTACCAACCGGGATACGGAGTTGATGAAGAGGAAGACTGAATCGGTGAATAGTGCGAAGCCCCATATAACACATTGCTAACAATTGCACTTATCCATATTGTATTATATATATATCTTGACAAATGGTTTTGCTAATGTCTAAGGCAGAGATTTGCACTATTGTTTCTAAATCAGTTGTCATTTTTTGACATGATGTATCTAATTCGCACCCCTGATTCGCATCTATCAATGTACCCTGATATCCAAGTAAAATACTTTTCTAAATCCTAGTTCGCTGATGGATTTACAGTTATCGGCCTCTCTCCTGTATACATCTGGCTTCCCATTCCAAGAGTTGCCTGTAGAATCCTGCGTTTGGTCGAGCTTTCTTTCTTTTTTCTTGAACAACTTCCAATGCGTTCCCAACAGTGACAGTGTTTTTCCAGACCACTAAGATAGACCGGTGCCGCAGTCAGCCTGTGCAGAAATAAAATAATTTTTTCAAGCAATATAAAACTTACAATATGCTACAACGAAGCTAGTACTTCGACTCATTCCCTGTAGACAATGTACTAGAATTTTTCCTTCCTGTCTTTCGCCATTGTCCTGGGACCCACCATTTGCAAGGGCGTTGTCGATGAAACGAACCCCACTTTCCAGCTGATCGAGCAGTTTCTCATCTGGCAAATCGTCGAGTTCGATTTGCTTGTGTTTGAAGGCAGCATCTGTGTCGTTTTGTTCGAGGGTGGAACTTAACAAGCCAAGTGAACCTCGGGCAATTGTCAAGATGTGTGATATTCCGTGATTTTGAAGGTACCCGGGGTTACGGGCTGCAAATATGCTAAAACAAAAAATATTAGCTTATGTGCCCGAGTATTATCAAGCTATATTCATCGTCATGCATCAACATACTCTCCCAGGTACAAGCCTGGTATTATCTCGTTCATTGGTTCATTCATCTTGGTCGTTCTTAGGTTAGAATTACTTGAGCTCGCACTAGAAAGTCTGTTAGCTAGAAAGGAAAGGTTAAAAACGGAATGAAAGTAGAAGGAAATATCACAACCTGATATATATATATATTTACCTAGGCCAGCTAGGTACCCATTGAGTATATCGTGCTTACGCAAAGCCAGCCTGCAGGCCCGTCACACATGCACATTCATCCACACGTGGCAACCTAGGCGCCTGGGTCAAGCTGTGCAACTCATGACGAATATCCAGCCCCATTTAGGATTGACTTCCCAAATCGGTTAGTAGGTGGCACAGGGTCGGGGTCCTAGTCTTAACACGCCACAGGCCTTGCCAACAACACATAAAATCCAACACTGCCTATTTAAGGCTGGTTGGCCACCGAGGGAGTCAACTCGATGTTGTGCATTTTGCGTGACAGCCTTGCATAATTATTCGGCGCTACTCTGCGGGCCGAGGGAGACGCTAACGTAAAATCTACTAGGTATTGATGTGCCTATTATAAATAGAGCTAGGATTAGGTACTACATATATTGTATTTTATGCCAACGAAGCGTCGTATATTACGAGACTAGTATTTTATATAGAATACATGCAAATTATATTGCAGCTATATATACCAGGGGGATTGACCTAATTACACGAAGGCGGACCGTTCAATTGCGGGTAAAGCATGGGTGTGGTAAAGAGCAAATAATAAAGAGGCAGTCTCGTGGCTACTAGAGCGCAGCTGGATCAAAATTATTGAGCGGCCAGAGACAAGGAATGAGGAATGAAGACAAATGGATAATTGATCCGTTTGTACCACCATGACAACCTTGATAGTACTTCGTGGGCCTGCCGGCCCTACAAACTTAAAGGTTTGGGAAATGGATAATAAAGGGCATGAAGCTGTACAAGATAGAAGGTAAACAGCGGGGTTTCAAAAAAGATTTGGAAATGGGTATGCCTATCGATAAGATAGTGCATACAAAGAAGGCAAATGTTTGGCTTAGGCATTCACTCGGAAGCTTTCGAGCCGGGAAGGGTTTATTTACAAATAGTCGGTTTCCTGTGGTTCATACTCATCCTTCGCTTGTACGTACCCAGGCTGAGCCTCATCGAAGAACCTAACAGTCCAATGACGAAGACCTGGTCTGCTGACGGCGGCTTGGACGCAAGTATGACCATCAACCTCTACAAGTCTGCTGGCAGTTGGCGGCCAGTAAGTGGCCAAGAAACGTCTTTGCTCAGTGAACTCCTCAGGCCAATCGATGTTATCGGCATAGTCATGGATGTCGGTCTTGTCAGCAAGTGGATTGCGGGCCTGTGGGGGGAAGAAATCCCAGACGGGGTTGATGCCTTTGCAGTCCCAGCAGCGTTTCTCAAGGATTCCACGCTTCTGAATATCCTCTACATGACGCTTCCAGGCTCCTGGCCAGGTGGGTGGGCAGGCAGCGAACCAAGCAAAGTTGTTGTTATCGTAGAACCTGTAGTATTTCATATCGTCGAGGACGTATTGGACTGGCTTAAATCCAAAGGCTGCGACGTTATCACCGTATTCAACAGCAGTACGGTTCAGCAAGCAGTCGAAAATAGTTCGGACTTTGTGGTATTTGTATGTAGCGTTGTTTGTGGTCCAGTAGGAATTGGCATTGGAGCTGCTGCGGTCAACCCAGGTTTTACCTGTTGGGTTCCAAATCTTATCGACACACTGTGTACCTGGAGCATACTTTGGAGCACCGTATAGATAGCACTGGTTCTGGTTGGCTGGTAAATCGTTGATCCACCACCAGGTGGTATTGGTCCAGTAAGATCGCTGACGGCCGGGGATAGAGGGATCTGGGTAGGTGATGGCCCTGGTGAGGAAACCATACCAATATCGTCTTTTTGGCGTATTATCGCACTCGGTTTCATGATAGTAGGTCTGATTACCCCATCCGCCAGCAAAGCCACTGCCCCAGTTGCGGCTTGGGTTAAAGTCGATATCTCTCTTGGTCTTGGTGGCTGGGATGAGGTCTCTCTGGACATGCCCACCCTCGGCGGATGATCCGTGCCCACTTTGAGCTTGGGCGCGGGCCCTCATTTCATTCCAGTGGTCTTCGAGCACTCCAGAAGTAGCGCCATTGTAAAAAGACCTGCGGGAAAGCTCTGCAGCAGCCTGTTCGGGGACAGGGTTTGCAGAAGACGGAGCCAATTGGCTCGCAAGCAAAAACAAGGAGCTTGCTGAAAATATATTCTGGAAGATCATCTTGAAGGTTGCGTAGCTAGCTAATATCAGTTATAAAAGAAGACTGATGAAGCTATGTAGCTCTGAGGATGCTATCTTGAGGCTGGACCGGGATCGTCTGTCGATCTGAAGAAAGGATCAATGGGAGGAGAAGAGGGCTCTTTTATAGGTTTCCCATGATAGAGAGAGCCTAGTCTATGATCCGAGCTTTAGCTCTAATACCAGTGGAGAACATTTACATGGTCCCTGAAAATAAACACCAACGTTCACTGTCAAGGGGAAGCGATAAGAAGCGGTGACCCGTGCTTCGTATTGTTAGATCCCATTCATCCAAATGATCAAATTGATGCCAAGATACCGGTCAACTAGATGATATATGCCGCGTCTACACTGTTGCTTGAAGCTAGGTGAAGGGATGAACAACCGTTCATGTCAATCCCAGCAACCGCAGTCCAAATGCACGGTTGGGCAAGGGCCCTGGTCTGCCGGATTGTCCCCATAATGCTCTGCAAATTCCTGGTTGAGCGAGGCGTTATTTCGAATTGGTCTTTAAGCTTTTCAATGACCTAGCTTGTTACGGAAGGTCAGCGGTGAGATCTAGACAATTGATACCAGCGAACTCTGTAACATGGTGGCCGCCCATGGTGCCGGTTCCTGAAAACGAACCTTCCTCGGCCGACCTTCCAAACTGGCCTTATAGAACACTTCAACCGAGAGGGAACGTTTCTGCAGGTTTTCGCATACGTGCATTTTAGTGTTTTCCATGGTCAGTTGGAACCATATCCTTGACGCGGAGGGCCGAGGAGTTATTGTCTGTATAATGGTGATGGTTACTCTAAGCCTCCGTCTTCTCGATTAACACTGCCTATCAGAGGGCGGCATCTGCATGTTTGAAAAAGTGCCCCACAGTTCGAGCAATTAGCAGGATACAACGCACCATAGCGCTATATAGCCCGCTAAGATTTTACACTCCACAGAGTCGCTTACTTGGCTCAGCGGTGGACGGCGGGCGGCGGGCGGCGAGGGAAATGGTTGTTAATTATCTATAATGTACAAGTGTTGGATCGATGAACGCTACTATAACTCGAAGTATTGTGACCCTCGGGTGCGCAGCATGTTACTATGTCTACAGATTTGTCCCCCATAGACGCTACCTATCTAGGCTACAAACCAATACATCTAGACTATTCTCAGGTTCTAAATTTCCTCTTCAGCGACATTTAATATTAATTTGGTTTTCAGGAATGATGTCCTGCAAAATATCAAAATGTGCAAATGCAAAGAGAATGCATGGGAGGGCTCGCTGTCAGGCTTCCCGACACCGCGATAACGATTGTTCCAAATTGCGCACATCTTTCCGAATTTGGTGACATCAGCAGGGGTCCACATGGAGGTTTCAAAAGCGCCACTTATGACAGAACTGCATGGGAATCGGCCATCTCGCTCGATGCGGGCTCTGATAGGATGGGAAGATTTCCGCCAATATGTAGCCCCCATTTCTCTAATCCCTTTCACCGCCAGCGAGAAGCTACTCAGACCTAGATGCCTCTCCCGTAAGATTTATCGTCGGTATTGTGATATCAACATAATAAAGGAACTCGACACAGCTGAAATAACAGATTAAATTAAAGCTCCCAGTTTGAGTACTCAAGTCTTCCTACATTAGTGATCGATTTTGGCAGTCATGATAACCCCCCCCCCCCCCAAAAAAAAAAAAAAATAAATAAATAAAAATAAAAATAAAAGATAAAAAAAACAAAAAAAAGTAATAAAAATAAAAACAAAAAAAAAAATAAACAGGAAAATGGTGGCAGCATCGTTCCAAGACCCCGGGCGGGGTTAGTTATGCGGGTCGATTCAGAAAACCCCCAGCATCAATCAAGATCGAGATCAAAAAAGCCCTGTGACAACTTCAGGAGCCCACCTTTGTGCCGCCTTATTACACAATAACTACTGTCTCGCTCTTCCTAAAGAGTTTTGAGTTTCTCGAAGCTATAAATCGTCTTCCACAAAATTGTTACGTTATTGCATTGATTGCATGCACTATTTAGCTGGATGCAGACAGCTCGAAATACATATTATGGTATTCACAGCCTTTCACGTAAACCTCGCTCAGTGCCGAAAAAAAGGTTTCACTTTGTCTGCCAAGATCGCACCAAGCACAAGATAAGCATATCGAATCGAGCCCGACTGCGAACCGGGTCTTGGCATCTAGAGCACACTCTGAACTGATAGGTCTTCCTTCTCCAACGGCAATGCCAAAGCCTGCAGATTGGTATTTTGGTTTTTTGCTATGGTATATTGCCATATAATTAATGGTGGATCCGCACAACCGCAATATTGCAAGACGTAGTTCTAGTCCGCTCTATAGCCCGCAACATATAGCTACCGCACACATTGCGCGCCAGTCCCGAAGCCTAGGATATCGTGTTTGGCTGTACGATGCTCTAGGATATATAACAATAATTCAGTATACGTGAAAAGGAGGCTTTAGCATGCATGCGATACTCTTCGTTTTACATGTATATCCCGCGGTTTCTTTAGGAGTCGACGCCTGATCACCGCTGCTGGATGTTCTTCCCGTCCGCAACTGCGTTGATCTCAACCGACAGCCGTCATGAGAATTCATCTTGATTGCTCCGATTGGATTATGTAGACGAAAATTGAGAACCCCACTACAATGAAGTGGAGACTTCGATTAATACTATGCGAGAAAGTGGAGTTTTTGAAATAATAGCGTTGAAGAACGATATGATATATGTCTTTGCAGCACGAAGTTGACTTGATGGCGAAGTTATTGGAGTGGGCCTCAGCGTACCTTGACTTTTCTTGTTCCCATCTCAATTCCAAAAGTTATATCGGACGAACATTCATACAGGTCCCTCTGAAATTAAGCTTTCAGGCCAGCCCGAATCGGGTAGGCTGGGCAGAGAAATCAAGAATTCGGAGCTTTCGGTTCTTAAAATCTCCCATTATTCCCCTATTTGAGCAGAATTCGAAACGTACTGATGTAGGTGCAATGACCCCCCAACGCATCACATCATCACCCAGCCGTTGCATTTGCAGCGACGCTTCACGTGCACAGCGTCATCTATGTAATTGACAAAATTCCAACGGCGGGGCCGGCAGTGGCTTTTGGGGCCTGTTTCTCAGATTGGTTATCCTATTGGGTAAGTCTAGAATCATGAATTCTGCATGCACCATCGAGTTCTTCGGGGTTGGAAATTACTGACGGCGGGACTCGGCTTTTTTGGAATTATCAATTCTGCGAACTTTATAATCCAACCCCTGTCGCTGGTGCGTTATCAAGAAAAGTGATGTGGGGTATCATGAAATTTATTCGATAGCTAGCTCAGAGAATCAAACCTAAGAGGCTGAATATTCGAATTCTCTGACCACTCCGCCTAACGCTACCTTCTACTGCCTTCTACTCGCATCGATGAAAATGACAGACACTTTCAAATGCTCATCCAGGCGGTATAGTAGACCCGAGTAAGATGTTCAGTGAGAGTAATAATATTTCGGATAAAGTCTGCTGGGCTCCGGTGGCAGATACAGGTATAAACAGGATTACTTGCAAGTTACCATTGATATTCCGTGCATTTATAAATTTAATTAGGTGATATCGCACACAGGAGTATGCACGACGTACATGTCGCAAACAAGCTTGCAAGTCTGAAATTTCCAGGTCTTTCTATACTAATGCAGATGCTGCACAGTGGGAAGGTTATCTCTTGTGCGATAGGCGTTCTGATAGCATTCATGACTTGCAAATGTCAGAATCTCAAGGTTTTTACCGAAGGCACCTGAGGCGTATTTTGGATTGATTTAGACGATCATTTGAAACGCGGGAATGTCTTGGTGCGAGTCGTGCACTTATATGTGTTTGGTCTTTGAAAAAACATCTTTTTTTTTTTTTCGAAAGTCGGTTGCTTCGATTGTGTTTTCACGACAATGGTGGTGGGGTTCGACTTCACTTATAGTCTTTGTATGTATACACAAACAAGACTAAACTCGATTGAAACAGTATCGCGAGTTTGGGAACAATGGAAATTCAAAATCTTACAAACTCTAAAGCAGCAATCACAGTCATGGGATGTTTCCCCACCGTCTTTTGCCATTTCTGCACAAGATCATGAGAATTGTTAACTCTTTTCAGGAAACACCTTGGCATCTACTTTGTTGCTTTCATTGTTGATAGTGTAACACACAATATTGTACTAAATCCTGGGTATTCTCCTGCTAGCTCCCATGTTTGGTTTAGTCTCGCTAATCAAGGGCTCTGTTCTGGATATCATGTTAAGAAAATCCCAAAAAGGTTCCCAATCGTTGAAACATCTGCAGGGGTTGCACCGCTCTGTCGGTAGTCAGGGCGTATCAGGGCGATAAGATAGAGAACGATGTGCGAGCTGCTGGCAGACCCACATATCAAGTCGCATCCTGTCATCACTGGGCCTGGCGGGGTAGAAGGTACCTTGCGATGATGTATAAAGGTTCTAAGAGCCGGTGCTTCAACATCAAAATTTCACCTCAAGACATCCAGGTACCATCTTCCCAATCTGATTCGCCTCTCATATCAATCCACTATTCTTTCGAGCTCCCTTCCACTCTCTTTAAAGTTGAGGTTTAAACTTACAGGATGTCTTTATCCCCGTCAGAGGAGGCCATCTTAACGGCCACAAACGTCACCGCCAGCGTTTTCAACTTGCTCAATAATGTCTGTAGTGCATTATCCTGGTTAGCGCAAGGCGATGAATGGCGGAAAACAAAATCTTTGGATCTCTCCTTGAGCATTGCCGAATTTTTGAACAGGCCAGAAATTGAGAACAAAACACTCGCCGCCCCTCAATTAGCGCCGTATCTCGGAACATCACAGGAGCGAACCCAGTTCCTCTTCGACTTCTTTGGCGAGAACGTCGGAATCCCATTCCCGGATTTGGTGGATATGGTAAACCAAGTAATGCCCGAGGCTGGCCACCCTCACAACAATTCCATCCAGTTCATTGGTGTTCTCGTCATGTTCACGGTCTTAATGGTTGCATTCATTGCAATCAGAATATATTCTCGTGTAACAATTAATGGTTTCATCCGTGGCCACGACTACGTGCTACTTTTTGCTGCACTTGTTGCTTTCGGGTTTGGCACGATGAATGCCGCAAGTATGTCACCCATAACCATAAATACGTCAATTGAAGCCCATAAGGCAGACCAATACTGACTGTATATCTAGTGCTTAATGGCCCAACTCATTTTCAGGGTAACTGGGATCGATCATGGCTCGACTACATCCACGACCAATACTCCGGCAAGGCATCAGAAGTACTTTACCCTGTTGGAGTGTTTTTTATCAAGACCTCACTGTTGCTTTTCTACTGGGGATTGACCCAATGGTGGCCCCTCCGCGTTGCAGTCGGTATCACCTGGGTGGTTTCTTTGGGCAATTCCCTTGCTATGATCTTCACATGGGTCTTCCGTTGTAGTCCTGTCCTTTCCTTTGATGGTACGAAAATCCACATTTTCTATTTCAATTTTCCATAAAGATGCTAAATTACGACTTCATAGGGATGGAATATTTCACCGCTACCTGCAAGACTGATATGTGGCTTAAGTCTATGGACGTTACAGGCGCCTTGAATATCGTTACCGATGTCGTTATCTGGCTGATTCCTCTTCCATTAGTCTGGAAGATTACTCAGGGTAACCGCGAACGCCTCCTTGCCTCGCTTACATTCGGTGTCGGCGCTTTGGCCTGCATTGCATGTGGCTTCCGCTTTTACTCGCTCCACAAGATCTTAGCCCCGAGCTTGCTTCCACCAGATCAATCAGAATGGTTGATTTGGGGAATGGCTGAGATGTATATCGCTATCATCTGTTCCTGCGTTCCCGCGATCCGGGCCTTGATCATTAAGAAGGCACCATCTATGATCGGCGCAACCACCGATGTTTATTCTACAAGTGCTGACGGTAAAAGCGATGAAAAATCTGCAGACAAGGAAAAGGGCGGTGCCGATATTCGTGAGTCTTCGCGAGGAAGCTCCCCAGTTTGAGCAGGAGTTACCACGGATTGATTGGTATGGCGCCTCGTTTTATTATCGTTTCTTTGGTCAAAGCCCTTTGGTTAGTATATATTTACACAATCGCGGGACAAGGGTCTGGGGGTCCTCCAGATTGCTGTTTTTGAAATTTGATGCGTCCAACAAAGCTATACAGCTTGTGTCTCTTTGCGAACTTGGTTTGGCTTTGTTTATATTCTATACCTGTCCGGGAGGTGCTGATTGGTGGACATTGGAGTTTTAATATTACTACCATGGTGCTGGGGTATTGTGAGCCCGCGATATCCCGGCCCGTTTACGTTCCATGTTTATATTTTTATTCACGCAAACGTTGCTCAAAAATACCAGTGGATCTGGTACCTGAGTGCGTTTCATTTAATGATAAGTTAGGTACTATTATTATATATGAGAGTTGGCCTCTCCAAACACTAGGATTTGTGCGCTACCGCTGTACCGTAACCACCAGTATACCTGCTTTGTAGCAGTACCTATGTCGCTATGCCATAGCGAGGGTGTATAGATGGGTTCTTAACGTTCGAACGTTCTCCAAAACTAACGCATGTCTACTGATTTACGAAGCAACTTCGCACCCGAAAAGCAAGTTTTCGATCAACATGATGCCAATGGCCGAAAATAGCATCGATAAGATACATGTATAACCATTCTAAATTCTGGACACCTGGTAATCAGATATATCTATCTCTATATATATTTGTATATGCTTAAGGCGTTTAGAACGCATTCTTTGACCTTCTGTTATCATTTATAAGCCCATACTGTGCGCATCGGAATAAAAACCCTACACACGTATCGGGCAAAAAATTTCACATGTTCACGCTTCGGGAGACCGTAGCCTCGGATTTCCCGTCCTGAGGTTTGCAATATTTGCATGATCGGGAGCGGACAGTTTTGTTGGATTTTTGACAACAACACAAATTGATATATATCACCCTAAACTTGAAACCTCGAAATTTGGATAATGTGAGAGTGGTTTCACGGCTAAATTGCTGCTAACGGTATCACCCATCCAATATTCATGATCATTACTACCAAAACTGTAGATGCGTCTGCATTTTTGGGTTGCATTGCAAAGAATACTAACAAGTAATGTGAGAACCCAAGAACTCCGATAATATTATAAAGACCAAATCTGTGGAGGGATATGAGGGAAAGGAAGGCTCAAGCCGGCTCCGAAGGCGCACCTATTCGAAGGTGGATCTCTGTCCCATTTCCAAATTTATTTCCCCCTATCAGTCACAAGTGAGATTTTGGCCTCAAAAGAGTTTCGGGAGAGCTCTCGGCAGGTATATGGGGTGCGTACGCTGCCCCTACAATGTATGTATACCACCCACCTTTTCGACAAGCCAACTAGAGGGCACAACGCATCTACAGGGGTTGGTACACGACAGACCAAATGTGGCTTACATCTACCTAGGAGGTAGTTCCCAATTTTTTTTTTACAAACAAGAAACCTCGGAAATTTGTTACTAATTATTATTATTATTATTACTGTTATTATTATTATTTTTAAAAAAAAATTATTATTAATTTTGAGCTATTTTGATTACTGAACCAATTGACAAGATCTCGATTTACAGAATCAAACACTTCTGTTTATGATAGATCTACTAGCTAAGATCACGAAGCAGTCACATCAATATTTTAGCAAATCGTGGCGTTAGTCTAGGATGCATATAAAGTATAACCGGTAGCCACTCCCGTCGACGAGCAAATTTTAATCTATCTCTGTCCATGGTATTCCTCGCTCGCTCGGAAACAAGCCGTACCCTGTCTGCATTCTAGGCGTTCAACATTCTCGATCCCTTCTCATATTTCTTCCGTCTGCCGAATTATACAATTGTACGTGGCAGAATCTCAACTCCCCAAACTCTATTACTCTTTCTAATGACAATTTTATATCTCAGAACAGGCATAATTCGAGTTATATATCGGAACTACCCACCTGTGAAGCCGAAATCTTGACGGGATCCACCCTTGAACTTGGCACTCCGAAACTAGTTACCTTTATCATCCCAGCAAACATCGTATTCTTACTGTGATACAGAACACGACATCGATATCAATTTGCCACCATGCAATTTAAAGTGGTGATGTATCTGCGCATCTTTGTGGTCTTTGCATTAGCGGTCGCGGGTGCCCCGCTCTTTACTTGGGTACCCAATTGCACAGATTGAAACTGGGGAAACCCGCTTCCCCGGCTCCGTTTAAAGTAGACATACACAGGGCAGTGGTGGCACTTGCCCTCTACAGGGATTCGGATGGTTTAAGGACAGACATTTAGACGCGGAGCAATGGTTGCAGATGTGACTGTGTCGGCAACCTGTAGGTAGATAGGACGGGATCTTGTCGATGTTTTGTGTTGCAGGCAGCACGCTGTATTCAAGCAAGAAGAAGATCAAGTTATATACATTACGTAATGGCATTCAACGGAGAAATTATATACCATGTATCAACAGATATTACTTGAAATGCATATATCAATTCTTGCATACGGCTCGTAGACTGAAGGAGCTGGACTGCAATTAAAATTGTGCTCAAAAGTCAATTATATTGAGGAAGTACAGCACCAAAGTCGTGTGCTCTCTCTAGCCTTTTTACCTGCAGCTGAAATTTCGTGTTTGTGAGCTTTCAATGTGAGAGTACCTGCATGGCTTGGCGCTGTTCAAAGTGGATTCTCCGAACCACCGCCCGGCTTAATTGGCTGTTTCTCCCCGATACCCGCTGTCAACACAAACATAGTTTCGAATCGTATAAAATCCCACAACTGTTTCTCCCCTCATATCCTTTCGCTAGTATGAAGTTTGACATTGTTGCAGTTAAAAATAAAACCTCGAAATTCGAGATCGATTTATTCGGAGATTCTGGTATGATGTAAATGAAGTATTGGATTTTTAGTGTTTCCGTGTTATTTCCCCGATACAGTGCCAAATTACGTTTGTACCAGAAAGTATGGTCTTAGGGCTGCCGGCTCAAAACCGGCTGTCTGAAAAGCAATTGAGGCTAAATATAAAACGTTCTCATCCAAGGTATCATGATCTCATCGAACTCCACAGAAGCCGCCGACAAGAGCTCAAGACCGTCACCAAGCGATCTTGGAATTGTTAGGCCCTGAGGAATACCTGGCCGATGTTTTTCACCGGAGTTAGATTACCCGATGTCCTGTTTTTATATCTCGAAACCCGGACCGGTGAACTCGGTGTGCGCAATTCTATAAGATCGATTTTCGCTCTTGGAGGGCGGATCGGGCAAAATCAAGGGCTATCAAACGGCTAGGGCCATGGGTTCTACCCATGTCCAGGGGCCCTCGACGGCACTTTTGATCACTTGAACGTTGATCCTTAACCTGGCAAGGAACTCAGAGACGACTATCAGGATGGCCCTAGCCAGGTGGCAGCTATACCGGCGGAAGCTCCTACCCGCCGACAAGAAAAGCCCAAATTAATCTTGCGTAACTGAGTCTTCTAGTAGCCCGACGCTTGATATTCGAAACCTGCAAATTGCATTGCGGTGCACAATTTCGAAGGAAGACCATGTATCAGCTTTGTAAGTGCTAGGTCATAGAGAGCTGTTCGGATATCATCTGAGCCGCCAACTGGTGTGCTCAGGATGTGAATATAAGAGTCAGGAAATTTCTTCAACCAATGTTAGCTTTTTTTACCCTATCAAATATAGACACCAACAGATAGCAATATTCACGCACCTTCGGCAGGAGACTGTTTAGCTGTCCAACTCCAACTCCGCAAAATTAAGGTTGTGCATTTAAGCATATTCGTTATCAAATCTATCTAGAAGCGGAGTCCGACACGGGAGAATCTGTTGTGATATCTTACGTAAATATAGGTATTGTATTGATGAGCCGTCCCAAATCGTTGTATTTTCGTTATAACAAAAGTTGCTAACGGGCTGAACTCAATTTAGGACGGTTATCTATACTTACTTATACACTATTCGCCATTTCTATTTCTTCCAACTGGCCCAATATTTGCTCCCACCTCCATCTGTAACCGCCTGTCCAGGATCAATTAAGATTAAAAAAAAAAACGTTTTCATCATGAAAGTTTCACCAACATACACGTGTGCAACGTTGCTTCTGGTGTCCCAAGCAGCACCCATACTTGCAGCACCTGTCCCAGAACCACAGCCGCGGGTATACAGCGAGCCATTGAAGGGTGTGATCAACCAGGGAAAGGAAATTACGGATATGTCTGTTGGGACGTTGGATAAAGTGCAATGCTTCGGGCTGAAGAAACTGTATAAAAGCTGTTGAAGCTGGCGTGGCAGTCTATGCAAGCCCGCGCTTTAGGCTAGAACCCGGCTGTTGGTCCAACAGCTGACGGAGACAGGCCTGGCACCTCCCTCGATAAGGTATGGGTGGACCCCAGGAGTTGAGATGAGTCTTTCATCCAAAAGAGGAATGTGAAAGCTGACTGCACACCCATTCGCCACGATAGGGTTCACACATGGCCTGAGGTTATGGGATGGATGTTTAAGATCCTCAACATCTTTTTTCGAACTCGCCGTCTCCGAGTCTCCGCGAACCTTCCTCAAACGTTATGTTATCGCCACGTTCCTGGATCTTAAGATACCCTCCTATCAGGGACAATTGAACCCAGCCGTCACATCCCGCCTCTGTGAAACCTGACGACGGCACTACGGCATCATGATAAGGAGTTGAAGCAACTCTGACCGATGTATTCAGCCTTGATTACTGGCCCCCCTTAGGGGGTCGAGGAGAACTACTGAACAGTACCCAATGGCAAATATACCTCGACATCCTTAATGACGATGAAGCTATTGCTACGAACGGAATCAAGTAAGGAGCACCTAGTGGCGTGATGGGGGGGTTGGAGCTCTGAGCGGCGAAGTTATTTGAGAAAGAAAAAAACTTTTCTGGTAGATTCCGTGCTACCTCCAACTACTATTGGTTTCAATGTACATATGTGGATATAACCGTCGATCGACGAATACATTCAAGATGTCATATTTTCAGAGTGCACGAGCGCAGGACCCACAGCTCGACTAGATGCCGCGATGTCGTTGGTTAAGACACTCAGGTTCTCGGTCCGCACAGGCTGCTGTGCCTGATCATAGTGAGGCGGGTGCCTCTTGGCTCATATTGTAATGAGGGTCTGGGGACGGCGTATTTCCAGACGGCGCTTAGTGGTGTGTAGGATCGGGTGCCGTTCTCGTGCGTATTGACTGTGTGGTTACACTATCTCGATCTCTCTAGGACTGTTGTAATATGGACACATGCCTCACCTTTATGTATGTCTCAATTCTAGAATATCTGATAGGTCTCGACTAGTTTTATGAGTTCCGGGACCATAGCTAGGATTTTCGAAACGGTGGAGCCAGGGAGCTCATTGCCGGGAGAGCCTTACCGACTGATATGATCCATCATGGATCTGTTGAATCTTGGAAGACCAAATCACATTTACGATTCGCGTAGCTTCTCTTGAAAAGTCCCCTGTTCTGCAGAAATTTGCCTAGGCTAAATCGGAAGACTTATTCCAAGTAGGATGTCGGGCGCCAGATAGCAGCTTAGGAGGACACCACTACGAAGTTCTAATACCCAGGTACCTGGCTAATTGACCATGCTAACGCCTCATATTTTGTGTTGGAAAAAGTCTAAATATCCTTCAAGGTAAGATAAATACCAATTAAAGCTTGGATTCAATGCATTGTCGTTAGCATCGGTTGAACGGCCGCGGTCAATTCCCACCCCCACTGGTCGATGACGACGAGCCGCCTACTAGCTACTGCAGGTGGAAAAACTTTGTACGGAGTTGGTCATGCGCAAAAATATTCCAGAAAATCTCACAAATCAAAAATCGAAGATATCTGGACAGTTTCGAATTGAAACGCGAAGACGGCTGAGCCCTGTGGTATCCACATACCTCGCCAAAGCCAATAATGTCCCCAGCTAAAAACCGCTATGCATGCCGACGCATAATAAGATGCAGTAGAAGCGAATAACTCATCGCAGAAAATTTTATTACCCCTGTCAAGCCATCACCCACAAAAAAAAAATTCGAGAAAAATAAAAAATAAATAAATAAAAAAAAAGATGTGGTGCTACCAAGACCGAGGAAATTTCACCCTTCTGAAACCCATGGAATTCGACTTGCCAGATGCAGGATGCTTCTGCACAGCTCCACTGAGTCTTTTTTTATGCCCACCCTCCAAGGGCCCTTGTGCAGCCTCCTTCGTTCGCTTATTCTGATAGCTGAGTGGAATCGCCTGAAAACCGAGCCGTGCGCCAGCCGCAAGGAGGCCTGCCCGAACCAACTCTACCCAACATTCTGCAACGAACAATACTTTTGTGTGTGTGGGATGATCACAGCTGACTTGGGCCTAATCTCGTATTCCAGATTCAAATTATCCCTTTCCGGCAGGACCGGCAGCCCAGAATTCTTCAGACCGGGGCGGTGAGTGCTCCCACTAGAACAATATTGCTTCCAAGAACATTGCCGAACTTCCCTTCGCCAAAAATGTCGAATTTTTAGTGCACCAATTGCAATTGAATTGCGTTAGACCGCGAAACGATAACATAGCGAAATAATAACATAACGGCAATGTGATATCGGGAGATTTGAAGCTAGTTACGGTATGCCACGGCTGCTCTAGGACCCGCTCGAACCATGTACCTAGCTCACCGTCAGATCGAAAATAACCATTGAAATTTAATTTGCCCAACACAAAGCACGGATTAACCACTCGCTTTGTGGTCATCTTAGGATTGACTTCGGAAGGCTACTTCGATAAGACGCCCAATGGAAAACGCTTGTGTTGTGGGTCGAACGTTCTGTAAGATAACCTATGGGGGCTGCCCGAGCTCCTTTTAATACAGCTCCCAGAGAGTAACAAATTGCCGATTCGTTATTATGCTGTCAGGAGCTCTGAAACATTCTTTCCCGTGACTTGAAGAAAAAAATCTTGATCTGGGGTAACCGGGGTCCTCAGTGGTGGAGCCGGTAACGTAGCACAAGCCCAGACCAATGGGCGCGCTAGTATCGAGCAGCTTAGCGCTATTCCTACACTGTCACCTGCTGTTTTTTTTGCGATGAGGTGCGAGTTTAATTCAGGGAGAAAAATCCAATGTGCGCGATCAAATCCTTCCGTCAATGCGCTCCTAATTTCTCGAGAAGGGATGGTGAGGCATGGGCACGGCACGCGACGACGGGAGCAATTGGACCGGTTCAAAATTATTATTTTTTTTCTGAGACTTTCGTTCATGTGGGTGTCCTTCAACGGGACTGCTCGGATTCGCTTCGCTAGTGTAACGGATGCTAAGTTTTGGTGGTTTGAGACCAGATGAGATCATCTACAGTGCACTGTCTACGGGAAAATAATACAACATTAGGACGAATACGGATGTTGGGCGCGTAAATTACAATTTAGTGCCCACTATACTTCCGGCATAGTGACCAAGGCACAGCACCACAACCAGCTCGGGACAGAAGGCACAGTCGTAATTCGAAATACTCCATTCGTACGTATTCCAACATCGGCAACCCCCTTCGTGCCAAGAAATATAACTTAACTTTACCTTTTGCAACTTTGGCCAGTGCACTTGCAACTCTAGACGAACATGGTCTCAGCTGAGCGCTTCAAACAGTATTCTTGCAGTATGAGGATTATCTGTCCCAGGACCATGTTAGGAGGCCTGGAGGAATTGGTTGGCAGATAGAGTGGCCATGGCACTAGCACTAAACCGAATTGTCTGAAGATTCAATATTTCCAAAGTTGCCACGAGAAACGGACCCACGTTGGAGGAGGGCACAACAATACTACCCGCAGCTATTCCATGATCGTAAGGATAGCCCATGTCCTCAAGGACCACGCTTCAGCGGATGCCAGCTTTCTATAAAGTTGGCTCAACTTCCCCTGATCGTCATTCCATTCTCTCATCAGGTTCATCAATCTTCAATACGGTGAAGATCCAATACACAGGAGTCTCCTAGCTATCTTCTTCTTCTATATTATAGATTTCATCGCCTCAAGGCACAATATTCTCTTTTCGATACCTTCTAATAGCTACTGAAGTAACCTGAAAGCCGACCTACCAACATCTCCAAAATGCAACTCAAGTCTATCATCCTCTTCTCCGCTCTCGCTGCTCCCATCTTGGCTTTGCCAGCTGCCAACCCTGAGGCTCTCGCTCTCGCAGGTCCAGAGGCAGTTCCAACCCACAAATGGTGCCCCTTCAACTCCTGCCCTCACAAGAAGAGGGAGCCAGCTCCAGCTCCAGCTCCAGCTCCAGCCCCAGTTGCAGAGCCAGAGCCGGTTCCAGAGGCTGAGCCCACCTGGTGCCCCTATAACTCCTGCCCAAAGAAGATGAGGAAGCGTGCTCCAGTTCCAATTCCAGAGCCCGCTCCAGAACCAGTCGCGGAGCCTGAGCCCACCTGGTGCCCCTACAACTCTTGCCCCAAAAACAAGAAGCGTGAGCCAGAACCCGCCCCAGAACCCATCCCAGAACCAGTTGCAGAGCCGGAACCAGTTGCGGCACCAGAAGCCGAACCGACGTGGTGCCCCTACAATTCTTGCCCAAAGAAAAACAAGCGTCAACCGGAGCCGGTTCCAGAGCCTGTTGAGGCCTAAGCTAAGTCATCGTCCAGTCCAGGGACGACGACGCCTACGACGGAATGTCCTACGACGGCAACTCCTATCATTCCGACATTACCTTCGTCCATCCAAACTGATGCATATTCGAGATGTATCAGATACAACTACTAGCACATCAATCGGGACGATGTTCAGGTCAACACTGTCCGTTTTCCTTTGTAATGTCTTTTCAATCAACCCCGTCAAGTTACCCTGGTCGCGCACATGTTTATTGGATCCAATTGAGTGAGATGTTTCTCATCGAATCACCGTCTTGTAACTCATCTTTACCCCCTTTGGTGCGTATTCAATTCGTCACCCTCCTTCTTGTACATAAAAACCTCGTTATGAGGAGAAAAGCCCTGGCCAAGTTTTTTTGCCTCTGGAGTTTTTATACGGAGTCTTGTTGCGGATACCGTGCGAACGGTCTTATTTCTTTTTAGTATTTTAGCAGTTTATATGATTCCTCCCCCCCCCTCAATATGTAATCGGTTATTTTTTTTTATATTTCTTTTTACTTTGGAGCGAAAATATTTGTTTCTGGTGGGCTCCCAGGGGGGAGTTGTCTCGTAAACCAGACTGCCATCCTTTACTTCTGACGAGTAGAGGTTCAAAGGATGTCAGTCTGGCTTACGAGTCAACTGTCGAAAAAACGGGAGTACTCTAGCAGAAAGGCGGCGCCTGTCATTTCCACACACACTCTGCAATTTTGTTTCACATTGTGTATGGCAAGGTCAACTTTCATGTTTTCGATAGCTTCATTGTAAGGATGTAAAAATAAGAAATATATATAGCCAATACAATACAACATCTTTAGCGAGAAATGTGTCTATTCCAGGATATAGTCTTCAAAAACCAACTAGGGTTAATAATTATTCCATGCACACCTGAAAAATGTGATAACATGGGTGTAACAACTCATAATTTTGTTATACCCGATCGCCGATATATGGGAGGGTGTGGGAGAATAGGTTAAAAGAGAGATAAGAAGCATCGCGCCTTCAAATTTCCAACCTGTTGCTGAACACAGCACACCACCTTAATGTCGTTGGATATTATAGCAGGGGCCAGGCGAAATGAGCTATTAATGAACGACTCGGAAGAGTCCGACCAAGCCTCGCGGCGTTGGAAAAGGTTTGGAAGACGTAGAGATGCGTTGCGAGGGTGGTGGCGCGTTGGCAGCTGTTGTAATTGGCCAATTAGTTGAGCCATCTCAACTGGAATGGTTTCGGTAAGCTTGGGTTGCTTCGCACTAGATTCCGAACGCGAGCGCGGTTTCAATTGGGTAGGGTCCTGGCGGTCTGTGGAAGGTTCCGGTTCAACGCGACGCTAAGAGGCCGATGTAACTCGCAATTGCTTCCAGCTTGGGGGATTTTCCATCACCAGTTTTCATACGAATTTTTTATCTTTGTCTTTCATTGATGGCGAATGTATCAGCATCTAACATCGGTGGTGCTGGCATTGCCATGCTTGCCTGCTCGTGGTCATCGCATTTGGGCCATACCCACCGCCTAGATTAGGTAATTATCCCAAAGCGGAAAATCTTAAAAAAGGTCTGTGCAACCCGATCTCCCGAATCTTGTCCACCTGCATTTGCAAGCTAGCAAGCTCAACTCCAACACAAATGCTCACTACCTCATCCTGGTATAGTCCCACATCACACCCGCGATCCGAGCCTTCCTTATATAATAGATTTCTAACCAAGGTTGTGGCATCGAATTAAGGTCTACGGCCGAGCACTATTACTAGATATCGATCTGATTGTTGGAAAATGCTGAAAAAATGGGTGTGCATTGACTAGCATATCGATAATTGGCGGGCAAGACATGTCTGAACCGTTGTAATGTTGTGAGCTTAAGTTGGGTTGGCTGTCGCTAGTGCCATAGTTTGTCTTGGGGGATCGATGGTAAGACATAACGCATGTGTACTTATGCCGAAAGTTAAAAAGCCAACAGCTTGGTCAGCTTATCGATGCATCTACGGTCATTAATTCCCTGTTGGGATGTTTTGCTAGGACGGACGGGCGGTACGCGAAAGACCCGGCCACTTGGGATATTTCTTTCCACGGAAGTGTGTTCCGTTAGGGTCCTGGAGCCCCGCAATCTTCCCCAAAGAAACCAAGGCGACAATAGCGTCGATAGCAATTTCACTCGACGAAAGGCCCTATTGACTGGATATATTACGCACAAGAAAATCTCCAGGTCCTCATGTTATCGCTGTGATGCCCATAGCGACTAACCTGCTTCGAGATAAACTGTTTTCCGTCTTGAGGATATGCGTAACTATCAATACCACGGTTAGCAATCGTTTGTTGGAAGGATTTACTTTGACAACCGGATCGAAACGAAGTCGGTTGGAGTGGTATGTTGGAACTGCTGCAGCGTACACACGCATATACCGACCTCTGTCAAACTGATTATACTTGGATTAACCCTGTGGTCTGAATGTTCAACTGTCGCTGGGATCAGCTCGAGCGGCTAGTTTAAGAAGCGGGCCAGCTAGGATCAAATCGAGATACCGTGTTTCCGGAGTCACCGATACCTACGAGTGTGTGTTACGTGATTGGATGGAACACAGGTGTCGTCGCTAGAATTCACCTGAGAGTTATGCGGCAAAGCTGTTCCACATTTTCATGTAACTGCGAGGCAAAGTAGCCTTGAACCAGGAACGGTGCTGAAAGCGAAGTGTGCGAAGGCCACCAACGTCATCGGGTGCCTGAAGTAACTGTAAGGTAACTACGGCATCGTTGAAACCCTCCCAGTAGCTATCTTAGCCCTCGTATTTTGTTCAAATTAGCGGCTGGGTTTACGAGGTATCTCGCATGACTTGAATGCATAATGACACACACGGTCGACCCGTATCTTACTGCAAAACAACACTACCTGACCTCCTATACCAGCGCTCCTCCACCAGACATCAACGTATTACACATGATACCCGACCCGTCTTTTGAGTTTTCTTTTCCTAGGCCGCGGTGTGGCAGTTGCTCTGTGCCTCGCTACCCAGCCGGGGTAGATGTCTCGGTCGGTAGGAAATTCTTTACGAAGTAAGGGGAAATAGAATATACAATATAAAAAATAAATATAATATATACACTAAAAGAAAAAATATTTACAGGAATTGGAAACAAACAGGATTAAAACAAAACGAAAGAGAACAAGAAATGCAATATACAGGAAAATAAATAAATATAAATACGTAAAACAGCAGAACGAACAAAAAGCAGACAAAGAATAAAATAAATAAATCAATAAAAGCAGAACGAAACAGAGAACGAAACAGAACAAAAAAAACGAAAAAAAAAAAAAAAAAAAAAAAAAAAAAACCAAAGAAGCGTGACCAGATTGACGCCTAACAGGCGTCGAACAACCCCATAAACTTGTCGGCGATTTTGTCACCGACTTTCCGGTAGGCCCTCTTCACCGACCTGACCGGAGACCTCACCTTTGAGGCCCAGGACGACCGAAAGTCCTGAAGTCGGGACCTAATCGGCCCAACGACGGCGCGGCGCGGGTGGGGGGCGGAACGAGTGGTATCGCACAGGTCTCTGGAGAGACCCCTCGAAATCAAAAACTCCAAAGGAGTTAACGGAACCACCACTTCTGGTTGTGGTGGGGATGGCGCTTCGGGCATGGGCGGGGCGGCAGCGGCAGCAGGAACCGGGTCTGGAGCTGAAGCTGGGGCCAGGACCGGGATTGGGGCGGGAGCGGGAGCGGGAGCCACGACTGTGACTGGAGCTGGGGCTGGGGCTTGGGGGCGGGGTTCTGTGGCCGGTGCCACGGCCTTCCCAACCGCTTTGGCTGGGAGGCATCTACCCCGCTGGGCAGATGCCGGAGCAACCGAGTTGAACTCCGCGGTGAGTCTCTCGTAGTTGCTCATGGGAGCCGTCAACGGATGACGGTCCCAGTAGTAGCTGTCTGGAAGCCAGCTACTCGTGCCGTCAGAATAGACGGCGACGACGGATGGGTTCCGGCAGTACAAATGAACCCTGCCGGTGGTTCGGTCTTTCCAGTACCCCTCGAAATCGGGGTCTTTGATCGACTCCTGGGGAGTCACCACGTCCCCATTGATATAGGAGAGTGGCTCCTCCCCGAACATATAGCTCCCCCGCCTCTCGTCGTACCAGAAGCTATCGTCCTCCTCCTCCTCCTCCTCTCTCTCCTCCTCCTCTTCCTCCTCCTCCTCCTCCTCCTCCTCTCCTTCTTGGGCCATATCTGGGGTTGGCCCCTCCCCGTCTGCTGACTCTGGCAGCAGGATGCCTGGAACCCAGTCATCGTCATCGTCGTCATAGTCGGCCCATCGAGGGCTCGTGACGGCGGTAGGTTGAGGGACCGACTCTGCATAGCCGGTGGGACCCTCTGGCGAGGCATCAGGAGCAGCAGCCGAAGCTGTAAGCTCAACTGATGTGCCATTAGTTGGCTCGGGCGCGTTAGAATCTGGGATGAAGCAAGCATCCCCTGCAATTGACGTGCCGGGGGACGTCCTGTTAGCAACGGTGGGCTCAGGGTAATGGGGCCCCAATGGGGCTACCAAGTTAATTTGTTTTTTTTTTTGGGGGGGAGGGGGGGCACTTACCGATTGACGACATAGTAGTCGCGGGCTTGGCAGCAGTGGTGATCTCGACTGAAGGCATATTGGAAAGCTGAGAAACTGGTTTCCTGCGAAAAAGAAGAATGAAACGATATAAGCTTCAAGAAAAGGGTGCATCAAAGGGATTGATGAGAAGAGGAGAAGTGATGATCGGGAAGCGATGTCAATGAGTGAAAGGAGGGGGGGGGGGGGGATACTAGAAGGTAGATCGAGGAGAAAGTCGCGTCGAGAGGTGGTTTAAATCAGCTAGGAAATTTCGTTGCTGAAGACCCCGCAGTGTGCGCAGCAACGAGTTTCAGAGCTGAACCATCATATCATCTCGTTTTAGACGTACTTAGAAGAGGAGGTAACAGCCAGAGCGAGAAGATGATTTGATGAAAAAAACGATGATGATTACTTACTTGAGATTCCGTGATGGGAAGAAAGGCGGGTAGATGGTGATGCTTTCGTGATGTTAGTCGTGACTGGTGCTGGGAGGTAGATGAGAGGAAGAAAGAAGAAAGGAAGATTATTGTCGTTGTGAGGCGTCGACAGGTTATGATGCTCAGCAGTCGTAAGGGACTGGACTTTAGGAATTATAGTTTGCCCTTGCCAATTGGCCAGAACACACAGTGCGAGAGCGTTAGCAGCACTCTTCGGTCTTTTACAGAGATTTTACTCTAGTATCATAGTATTAAACTGAGAACTTAAAATATCAATTCTCCATTGGATGTTTGACGTCATGGTCGTATCATTTTATGGGACTGGAACGATGCCAACGGTGCACAAGTGGTCCTCAAAATTTTCGACTGCCAGGTTCCTAGAAACTTAGGCACTCGCAACCCAGGTATAAGTCTTCTCAATTGCGAGCTTAAAACTTTGATTCTATTCTACTGCAATACTAGACCCAGAAGCTCGAATTCGCCTGTCAAATACGTATTGCCCTCTGAGAATGTGTGATTTGAGTTTATCTAATGATCATTTCGAACCAACTCTTTCTGTGGTTACTCAACTGCACTTTCTAAATCTCTGCAGGTACCTAGATGCGACAAATTTTGGGCCTAACCTAAAGTTGATGCGACAATTATTATATATATGGTTTGGCGAACCAGGTGATGGAGTAGAGCCATATCTAGTCCGCCGTTCAAATTTAATTAAGACCGCTGTGTGTTGGACGTTGCATTTTGATCTCCGACTTTCAGTGCAACGGGCAAGCCACACCAAAAATGTGCATGTGGCTACATGTGGCTCATATGGCCTGCTTTGGTCGAGCAGTTGATATTTCTTATACTGTCACCCGGGTGACTGTGAAACCTAACACAAATGTTGTGGGAAATCTTCGGTAATTAGGGGAAATGATCGACTGTAGTCTTTTTCATGACATATTTGCGTGGCGCTCAAGATCAGCCCGGGTGCAGCAATGTCATGTTGGCTGGCCGTCTGCGCCTGAAGCTGTCGGCCGGATCTCACGGCACCAGGCGTATAAGTGCCGGGTACCTATAGGAACCTGTAAGTATTAGTATAGGCCACCGAGCCTAAGGTACTTAAGCATGTATGGATAGGTAGGTACCTAGGTAATAACTACTATTTTGATCGTCCGTGTTTTATCCTTGGGCCTCAGACGGCTCGTAATAGCGCTTGATTAATAATGATTTCTACAATCCTGAATGGTATGTCTTCGTAAGCCGCTATCCTCGTAGCGACAGGAGCTATGTCAAAAACAATGAATGAACCTCTGTAGTACATCTTAGAGCAGTCTATCATATAATTCAGCTTCTGATGCTTGATTGCTTTCAGTCTAAGAACTTCGCGATATCAACTCTGTGGTACTGATGGATGATTTCCGCCAACCCGTGCCAATAGACAGCAACCCGCATCGGGACCCATGGTTGGTCAAGAAGCCTTTCCGTCTTTTTTGTACTACTGGACCGCTTGTTTCGTACCCCAAGGCCTCCTCTTTCCTGACTACCAACCCCCCATCCTTCTCCAATATCGTCGCTTCTCCCCCTTTCGTCGACATCTTCAGAGCCTAATCCGGATGGTTTTGTTTCCTTTTGTCCTTGTGCGTCCTCCCAATCCTTTTGTGGGGAAGGTAGAATAGCTTGAACATCAACAAATTTATCGTCCTTGAACTCGTGTCCTGCTACATGGCCACGTGCAGAATATACCTTGGCGCCTGGCCATTCTGTCTCTTCCTCGTCAGCTGTCCTTAAGGGTTGCGATAAATCATCTATGATCCAGGTGTATTCACCTCGAGGAATATTAGGATCGCCAGTGAGTTTAATGACTTCAAGACGTTTTTGTGAGCTACTTGTAGTGGGCTGATGAAATAAAAGAAATTCTGTCCCATGTGGGCCGTAGTCGCCTGATGTGCGTCGTTAGACTTTAAGAATAAAGGCTGGGTTTAACGTTGTATAAGACTTACCAACCCATATTCCCCTGTATGGATACTCCAGTGTTGGTGTCCATAACTCTTCATCTAACTCGGCGAACGTTTCCACCCTTTCCCCCATTCGAAACCGATTTTCGAGATCTCCGGTACTGTCCCCTAAAACCGCCCATCTCCTGAGACGGAAGGCTTTCTCGCTTAAATAACCGCTTTTTTGTTTCATCTCATCGAGTTTCCATTTTTCGTCTTCACTTTTGATATCCTTGCTTGGTGGCATGATAAAAGCGCTCCGATCAACCGCAGCGCCCATAGCATCATTGAATCCGCCTACAGACACGAATGTGCCATTGATACTGATATTGCTCGGTAGCCTGATGAACGGACCTCTTTGCTTTGAATTCGCGCCACCTTTGAACCCATTAGAGCTTTCGTTTCGGACTCTCGTGTCCGCGGGGATAGTTCTCGGAGGCCAAACAGCCATTTGAGAGTAAACGTCACGTTGTAGTATTGCTTCAGCGCGGAAATATGTTGCTAGTATCCCACGTCGCGAAACTGGAATTTCGCCGTCTTCTGAAGCTTTAGAGTTTGGTGAAATCTTGAGTTCAGGTTCCTCTCGAATATTTACTTTCGGAGAAAACGGACCGATCATGACATCTGGATCGTACGTCCACACTGCAAATTCCGATACATCTCGAGATGGTGTGCCGGTTAAACTAAAGGCTTCTAAGGTACCGGATAGTGGCATGTACTTGGAGACAAGGATGGAGCCGAAATACTGACGATCCCCGATAAAGATCTTCCGCTTAAGATAGAGATGGGGCGCAAGAGCATGATGGAGGGAGCGATAGGTAAGATATGGGTGGGGAGAAGTGAGATCTGGCGAGTCAACAATGTTCTCCCAAAGTTCATCGGTGAATGAGTGTGTTTGAAGCGAATGGCAGGTTAGCGAAATGGCGTATAGCGAGATAGCAGGGAGATATAGGAGGATCTGGTGCAGGATCTCTGATGGAAGCGACAAAAGTTTGCATGAGTTCTGGGGTTCTGTATCCGACTCTTTCCCATCAAGGGCTGAACCATCAGTGTTTGTAGCCTTTTTGCCATCCATCGTTGTGGTACTGGGGTATGACGTCGATAATCCGATATTGTCAGTCTGCAGGGGTATATCCGCAGGGTCGGAAGTTACTTTTGGATAAAGCTCGCCTTCACGGCTTAAACCATTTGTACTGCCGTCCCTTCGACGTATACTGAGAAAGTTTCGGTGTTTTTGGGGGAGTGCCCGTTCCTCATGGATCTCCGCATGCGATAACTTGCCCGAATCCCGCCAGCAGAAGATTGGTTTATCGGCAGTCACACTCTGCGATATCAGCAATGTTAAAACCTGGCGGTGTGTCATCGGTTAGCGAATGTATGCATATGACTTCCGGAAACCGGGATAAGCAAAGATATCTCGTTGAAAAGGGTTAGAGCCAGGAACATTGGTCTCGGCTTTGCCGGCATGAGAACGGTCGCGGGTGTGAGCAACCTGGCTTGAATTCGCGATACTGCTTCAATGCTTGTGGGCTGGTGAAGAAGAAATAATCGGAGGAGGAGAGCGGGGCAGGTTCGTACCTTCGAGACTACTGACTTAAGAGGCCCGCAGCCTGTGGATCGACGTCTTGGTTTCTGTGTGAGGAGCAAGCTGGCCTGCAGGTTGGAGTCCTTGTTTTGTGTTACCCGCATTCCCAACATCACCGCCCGCTGAAATGTGTTGTCGATAGTACTAGTGCCGTTGTCAGGTGTGCAGAGGTATACCGGCCTGCCGGCTACTTAAAGGAAACTTACGTTATAAACTCAATTCCAAACATACGGCTACGAAAGTCTGTACGAAAGTCTAACCTAAGGGCTCTGACTAGTAGCCGGAATATTTTCTTTTCGTCTTGATGCTTCGGGGACAACACCGACATATAAGGAAGCACGCGAATCTAGATCTATGAATTCATGAATTATGGTAGTTATGTATTACAGTATTGATTGCTCTTAATTGGTCGATGCCTATGGCCCTGATATAGGGGATAAATTTAAACTTGGATGGATACCCGGATCGAATACAAATTCCTCCAAATATAAAAACAGACTTAATGGCACTAGCACTACAAGTTCTACCGGCTACTGTGCAATTCTGTGCAATGTTAGTTCATATAAAAAACATCATGAGATGAATAGATGAATTTATAGTTTTTATGTATGCAGACGTCAAAATAAGGGCAGACATCTATAAGAAATAGCTTCGATCATCATAATCGTACATGCAAAGTATAATATCGAACAAGAATAAGGGACTACGAGAACAAATGTTTTGCAGGGTGCGTATGTGAGACGATCTTAAGATGGTTATACACGTTATGCCTGGGATGAAAATCTTGCTACAGGCTATATTAGTTGCTGTCGGTGTGACGACGCCTCGGTTGAGTTTGTATGAGTATTAATGAGCTCAACCGGGCTATCAGGCTCTGTTGATGGGTGCCTTGGGGTAAGATATAGAGCAGCAATTTTAGAGCGGAATTGAATGAACCAATGCTCTATGTCATCGGCGACTTCTTGAACACTTCTAAGGTTTGCTTCTGAATCTGCGTTGAAAAGCTCAGCCTTCTCCCAGCAGAAAGGTGGATCGGTAAATTCCTGTCGGAGCCAGGTGTCAAATTCGAGATGAAACTCATCAAGATCCTCGAAGGTGAATCGACGTTGGCGCCGTGGCTCTTTCGAAGGTGTTTTGAGTGGCTTCCCCTTGACGATAAGTTGATACTTCTTCTCCCCAGGCCGATCGCGCCGTAATTGACTCGTCTGTCTTACTTCTTCTTTTCTTAATTCTGGGGATGCTTGGAGTGGAAGTGGTATGCCAATATCTGAGATAGACTGTGGAAGACTTTCTTTTGTTCCCGATATTGCAGTAGAGGTGGAAGTTTTCAGCCCCAAGGTTCCTATATCTGATGATCCATAGCTACCCCCTGACCAGGGTGCTGGGCTTTCCTCGGGCAAGTTGCAGGGGAAACCCTGATATTCAAAGGGGTTTTCTATTATAGGGGTTTTGATAGTTTGGTTTGAAGAGGTAACGAAAGAGATAGTGTTAGAGAACTCCCCCGGCGCATCATCATTGGTAATTCCGAGGCTGTTGGAGAAGAAACTTGGCTGGTTTGTCGGTTCCACATCGATATTGCTTGTATTCAACCAATTAGGATCTGACATGGAATGGTGCCTCGACATTAAGGAAATCTGATCTGAGCCAAATGAATTCTCTACTGTAGGCCACAGAGATGCGTTCGGGATGCTAGCAGAAGGCAGCCTGGTGCCCGAGTCAGATTGAAGTTCCGTCATATCATCTGCAGGTATCGAGTGTAGTCCGCGGTTGGAGCCACAGTTGCAGCCTGTACAGCTTGTTGGAGATAAAGCTCCTATATTGTGGTATTGGTGGCTTGGGTGGGCCCTGTATGGGGTAACCCCGGCTCCCGGTGATAGACCATTGTTGCTAAGAGGAGGGGAACAAAGCTCGATTCCGCTTTGGGCTTTCTGGTGGTCTAGAGGCGTAGTTATGGCAGAGGGTTCCTTCTGGATTGCTCTGTTTGCCCCTTCCTTCGAAGACATCCGAGGTTCAAAATCTAGTAAATGTGATAGTCCGCGTTAGCTATAGCCATGACTTATATACGTACAGCATATAGGGCATATAGTATTATATCTTGGAGATAATGCACATACACATGCATGTACATACATGTAATTACGTAAACAAGCTTCTCTCTAGAAGGACCGGACATTTGCTCATAAGCACCAGTTGATAATAGGACTTACGTGGACTCGGATGTTGGTCTAGTGACCACCCAGGATTACAAACATCAAATACTTGATTCCAAGTTTTGGCTTGTCGTATATCGTCAGGTAGTGTACCTTCAAAATGTCTGCGTTTTAGATGTTCCCTATAATTAGCTAGTGTCAGTCACCAGATCTATAGATGCAAATCACGTAGCTCGTTAGTCGTGTAGCTAGGATCTGGATTCTTACTTGATTCCCGATAAATTTTTCCTTCGTATAGCATAACACATTGGGTATTTGTCCGGGGCCGCTTTTGCAAAAGGGCATGCAAGTGGTAGGATAAGCTCTGGGTTATTTTTGCTAACTCGCTTGGAGGGTGGTGGCCGCCGATTCAAATCTTCTTCTTCTTCCTCTTCACTGCCTGTATTTCGCTTACGTTTATGGCTTTCCCGCCCCGATTTCTGTGTATGAGCATTTCCGCTACTCGAGACTCTCTGCCTAACACCACTACGACTTTGAACAGACCCATTTGCATTTGCGCTGCTGCTTCCCGAGCCGCCACGCAGCCTGTTTAACGCTGGCAGAAACGCGAAGGGTTTCTGTCTCACAAGAATTGGGTTTGAAGCCTTCAATTTAGCACCAAGTAGTTTTCCGAAGGAGCCAGCATGTTGTTTTGGTATCCATATCCTGGATGCTTGGGTACCGCGACAACCTGTGCGTTTACGCCTGAGCCTGGTAGTCTTTCCTAGGAGTGAGTTCAAAGGCCCTTGGTCATGTATCCCGAAGACTAATTTAGAGATCCCCAATAAACTTAATGGCCTAGAAATGTTATAAGTGTTCCCATGTTGTCTAGTGATGAGAGACCCAGAGCCCGACGAAAATGCCGGGCTTGGGGTTCCAGTATCTGAAGATTCCAGGGCCTGTAGGAAAATAAGCGATAGCTCCTGAGGAATATAAGGACCGCAGCCTTGGTTATAGAGGGACCAGAGTCGTTGAGAGGAGCCATTATTCCATAAGGGAGCAGGACCTGAAGCCTTAATATTTTTGAACCAGTTTCCAGTTTTAGTATCCAAAAGAGATCCGGAAGACGAATGTCTATATATAGTTCCAAAGGAGGGGGTTCCTAGGGGTCCACTTTTTGGAGAGAAGCCAGTATCTTGACACGGAAGCCCGGAAGTTTTGGAAATATACCCAATATCCGGGGGGGGAGACTCGTTAATGGTCTGCATAAGGGAGCCCCGATACTGCATGGATGATCGGACAGACACTGATGCCATCCTAAACTAAGTATACTTCTAATTCCAACTAGATCATATGTTAGCATATTAAGTGGAAAACGTTCAAACACACCAAATGCCTGTCCTGACCTCAATTAGCAAACCGGCATTTTAAAAATGACAGCGCTTCCGTTGGCGAGACATGCAGCCAGCCTGTCTGACGCATTGTTGGGGATTGGGGTATTCGAGATACTCGAATCATTTTATCTTCGTTACCTAGCGATTGCTGGAATGAGGCGTCGGGCCTCTTTTCTTTCTTTCTTTCTTTCTTTTTTCGGCCAAAGGATTTCAAAAGGGGTTGAGCCTGCCTGCTAAACGGCTTCCGTTCTGCAGATTTGAATTCGTGTTAAACTGTCAATATATTGTTGGTGATGAATGATGCTTGATGGCTCTGAGAACTGAAAGTGTCAGGTATGTATAGACCGAGTTGGAACCGATAGGGCTGACAAAAAAGAAAGAGGGTATCGTTGGATAAAACTACGAATGCAAGCACTGTCTCGCAAACCAGGGGGTTGTGTTCTCTTTAGTACGGTTCTTCTTAAACTCCTGGTTTACGAGACAAAGCCTTAGACTTATAGAACTGGTATCACTAGAGGAGAACGAAAGCGGGAAACCCTTTCGAAGGAGAAGGGGGCATGGGAAAAATATATAGCTGAGGCGGCCGTATGGTTAACGAGACTATAGTAGTAGTACGGGATTTCGAATGTATTTGCTTTACGTATGCAAAACCAAAACCACGTCTTCCGGCACCCCTCTCCTCGTGGTTCCTCCTTAACGATATCACTTATTTTCTTGGCTAATAATCTTTTGGATCGTATTTCAACAAGGGTAGTGCGACTGCGACAGCAAATCGCTATCTGCGATGGCATGTTGAGTTATAGCTATATAGCACTAGCACATTGCTAGGAGCGAGCAAACCATGCATATGCACCTCAACGCTATGAACCGGTTATGGAATAGATGATTGGCCTTCGTTTATTATGTTCAAGGTAGATAGGTTGTTAGGAGTGCACGGATACTGCATCGTTTGTCGCTTTCCTGACAAAATGGGCGCCACCGCATCATTGCTTAACCCGAAGCTTGAATCCTACATATGTACTTACGTCTAAGGGCTGTGCTTTTGGGGAGTTTTAGTTAGACTGACTTTCCGAGGTGGTCAGATCAGCCTTCCCCGGACTTTCCGACTCTATTTGTTGTAGGGAATTATTACAAAATCTCAGTATAATGGACACTCGGAGACCGGTCATTTTTTTTAACTAGCTCGCAATAACCCCGGTCGGGGCGGTTTGTCATATTTTCAGTGCTGCATCGTCGGTTAATATCATGCAGATATAGCCGTGGTAGCTGTGATTGGTATCTGCAGTGGAACTTAACCCCGCCAAAAACCCTTGCATTCACAAAGACTAAATTTACTAAGTAAATGCATGCATAGATCAGTGGCTATTCAAGTAAATAACGCCTTTATATACAGGAAACAGTGCTCTAAACCAAATCCTTCACATAGTTTGTGTCGCTCCTAGCTAGAAAGACATTCTCTGTTTCCCCTTGTCTTTCCACACAAGATGCAACGTCGCATCTTTTGTTCTATACCGCATATGGTACATTCTTATATCCATTAGAACTTGGTTCATGGTTGAAAGTCTCGAAGTAACACTGGGGTCGGCACCAAGAAACTCCATCATCTCCCATGAGAAAGGTGGATCCGTAAATGTAGCCGACATCCACGGCTCAAAATGTGTTTTGAAGGTTTCATAACTGTCGAAGTCGAATTGCTTGGGTCCTGGTTCTTCCGTAGAATCAGGCGCGGGATTTTTTCTCGCCACCATAAGGGTATACACATTGCTGGTTAAATCAGCTATCGGTTGTGGGAATGTATGGACTGGTGTCGTTATCGAAGTCTCTGACCTCCCTTGAGTAAGGGCGGGTGTGTAAATCGACGAATTGGGGGATACGGATGGCGCACTAGGGTTATTCCCCCTCTGTGAATAAAGTGGAAGTGGCGGGTTGTTTGGAAAGGTACCAGGATATGGCATAAAGCTGTTAGTGTTTAGGTCTTGCTGAAGCTGGGTGTAGACCTCTGTGGGTGGTGAGTTCATATTGACGCCGTAGTTCTGGAAGATTTGGCCTGGGACGGCGCCAAACGCTTCAGCAAACTCTGGGCCGGGCGGCCACATGATATGGGGAACAGCCCTCGATTTTATCATTTCATTGAATGCTTGTGAAGTAGGAATCTGGTCTCCTCGAATTGGTTTGTATACTGGTTCTATATTGTATTGCGTGTTGGTGTTCCCGATAATGTTTTGAGATTCCCCATGGGGCACCTGGGCAAGGGGTGGGCTATTCGACGGTAGGATAGCTCCAATACCAGCCGTTTGTTGGCCCATCGTGAGGGTTGTCTGAGGCATTGCACCGATACTGCTAAAAGCCGCAGCATTTGTGGGATTTGTGGCACCATTTGGGTTTGCGGGTGTTTCGTCATCAAGTGGTGAGATCTCTGGTAATGGTATGTCGGCAATCATTTGAACAAGTTCATATCCGATATCAAGAACTTAAAGAGTCGGAGGTTTAAGGCCCATAATTAGTAATCGATCACATCTATATGGGCCACTTTACAGAGGCTGGTTTATGGGACCAATGTAGATCTAGTTAGAGAACTGTGGGGCTTGCACTTACAGCGACTAGGAATGGCTTTTAGGCCCCAGGTTGGGTTGCAAACTAGAAATACTTGTTCCCATGTTTTACAGTTACGTATCTCCTGGGGCAGCTTCTTGTTAAAATGATTGCGCTTTAGATGTTCCCTATACAAGTTTGAATTAGCTTGTGGGTGCCCCCGGAAAATTTAAAGTCGTTAATGGTGTGCAGCGATAACATACTTAACACCAGCCAAATCTTGCCGGCCAATTAACGCGCACGATAGATGACTTGACGGTTTTCCCTTTGAAAACGGGCAGGCAAGACGGGAGCCAAGAGAGTTTATGTCGACATGTTTACTTCTCTTTTTATTCGGCTGTTGGTCATCTCGGTCATCCTCGTCATCATTATTTTTATCACCTTGGCTATTCCCAATTCTCTTGCGCTTTCGGGGATTTCCACCAGATGTTGATTGCTGGGTTTGGTTATTCTGTAACTCAGTAGCCACAGAACCTATTCCCTCGCCACTTTTTATGGAGCTATCTCCATTCTCATTTTGGTTGTCCAAGTTTTCGCAAGGATCAATCTGGGGATCTGTGCAGCCTTCAGTAGAGGTCGAGGACTTAGAAGACGGTGTCGTAGAAGCTGATTGGGATTTTAAATGATATTCACGAAGTAGGAAGTATTGGGTTAGGATATATAAGGCTGTTATTTTCACGGCCTTTTCCTCGCGGTAACCTGAATAGCGATCTTCGGGGTCGAAAGAAAGAGGCAAGTTTAAATTTATGAGGGGCGGGGATATATTAACGGCCTTAGGACTCTCTGGACTTCCTAAGCTCTCTGGGGTCTCGATATCAGAGTCCTCAGATTCTGGGTGATCTTTCCACGCCATCGCTTCAATACCTGTCGGCTGCATGCTGCTATATCCCTCATCGAGTCTAGGCGTGATTGGGGAATGGATAGGACCCCGGTAGCGAGATAATGGGGTACGGGGAAAACAGGCCTGCGCCCCTAACCGACTTAATACTTGCGTGCGAGTGTTGGGTCCACTTATTGAACAAGTGTCACCTCCTCGAACCCGTGCAGGATCAGTGTCGATTGTAACAGAGGAGCCCCCAATATGAATATTCGCTTCAAACTTTGCCTCTGGGATAGGGGCTGGACTCCGAAACCGATCGTGGCTCAACCTCACCGCTCCCGGTCCTGGCGAGGTCAGTGGCCCGGACCAAGAATCGTCCGAATCTCCGATATTGGAGTAAACTGACGAACACGTCCTTATAGGTGTTACACCTTTGTATATATCCTGAGGCGATGCAACAAATGAGTCACCGCCCATCATGGGCCTTCCGAGTTCCGGCTTCGTGGGGATGCGAATACTAAGCTGTATGTTTCACCATACATTATCAGTTATACATTTTCAAATGGTTAGAGCCAGCTGTCGTGCGACGTCGACGCATCGGGTGACGTAAAGAAGCTGAAAGGACAGCTGAAACTTATCTTACCTTTCTCCCTTTCGACCGAAGTAGGCAGTTAGATCCCTCTCGACGGTCTTTAGCAATGATCCCAGGCCGGCAGCTCGGGTGTTCATAGGGCTCTTCGAATAAATCTTCATTCGGGCTGAGAAATTCCCAGCGAAAGGATTCGGGAGGAGTTGAGACCTCCAAGCTCTCAGACCTTGAGGCTGATGTTGATGAATGCGAGTCTAGAGAGGGAACTGACGACAATATCGATGATGTGGACCTTCTCGACCTCGAGCTCGATGGCCCAAACTTCGATCTCGGGACTTCTAGCCATGTTTCGCAAGACTGAGGCTCGAGGGGCGTAGTTTTCTCTCCACAGGCCCTGTGCTCGGTGCCAGCACTATGTATGTATATAGGGTGATCATCTTCTCTAGATTTACGGCTCTTCTCATTTGTACTGTTGGGGACCTATCACGATGACGGGTTATCAGTTTCATCGAACCACACCAAAGAGTACGAGACTACAATGGGCATAATTTATTAAGCCATTGTTCCTATCGCGGTCCTTCGACAGTACACTACATATCGAACTTACATATTTAGGAACGTTTTTCACCTGTGTCTCCCATATTTTGTTCAAAAACTGACTTTGAGGCTTGGACTCCAAAGTGGGATTCGGGGGTACCGACAAAGGATCATTGTAAGTACCCCAGAGAGTTTGAAAGATGCTTGAAGCGTTCGTGGAGCTGTCAAGCAGATTTAGGGGATTTGGGGCTATTGTATTACTTGGGCTGACAGTGATATCTGGTGGCAATGGGATACCCATAGGGGTGGCAGAGAAGAATTCGAAGAAACACTCATCTCCAGGAAACTGAGAATCTCTGTTAGATTCCGGGGTTAAGTTCTGAGGTAGAGCAGTCTGCACCGCCGGCCAACAGAACTTATTTTCTATGTAAAATTGAGGAGTGATTCCAGTAATGCCTTTTATATTCGCTAGCCCCAGGTTTGATAGCGAGTATTCGGTGTCCTCAGGCGTCGACGTCGCGATATTGATGTCTTCATCGCCTTCTCGCTCTGTGCGCTTGCAACCTTTATCGAGGAATGATGCTGGCATTCCAAGTGTAGACGCTCAAATTTACGCCGCAGATTCGTTCGAAGGAATAGAGTAGGTATTGGTTAGTATCGTCTAGACCAGTCAGCCAGTTGAATGAGGTTCGATTTTCGATTCGCTTTCGGGGATCCAGATTCGCAAAGTTCTCCCAACAGACGAGCGTCTTCGTCGGTATTTAAGCCTGTTGGTTTGATTGAGCCTTATTTTGCCAGTCCCAATCTCAGAAGCCTTGTGGCTGCATTTTCTAGCAATCCCTAGCAACTGTACCACACCATCATCTTGGCGATAGCAGCTCGACGAACTATGCATAAGGTTCCTTGCTCCAATTGGCTCTCAACCGGTTTGGAGGACCTGACGGTCATACTTACTTATTTTAGCAATATTGAATAAAATACTATCCAATCAAATACTTTGATGCTTGCTAAAATTAAACTAGTTCGAGAAATCAACAGTGGAAGGGTACGTCAGGTGCCGTAGATATCTAGATCCTTGCCCAAGGCAGATTTAACAACACTTTTCTCCTGTTGGGACCTGCAGTACAGATTTTGGACTATGAATGTTTGGACATTACACTAACCGAAAGTGACATGATACAGACACGATCCAAAAAGCAAAATGTATTCCGGGGGCTAACTAATGTGTACAGCTCTAGAATTTATGAGAATCATAATATCTAAATTGAAGAAACCTTCAAAAGATCTGCACATTATTAAAGCCAACCACTATATCGTAGCCACCTCAAAGAGCAACCCGAATTTTGGTTTGTCCAATTTGTGCGATTGTGCTCTAGAAGGTTAGGGATATCCCAGGTGTTTTGTTTCCACATTTGTTTACAGTTCCATGTCTAATTTAAACCTTTATCGAACGCAGGTCTAGGGCACAAGTGCACAACATGCTGGTGTCCAGTTAAGCCCAGAATGCTACTAAGTACCTCCTTGTACACACGCTTTGTGCACATATCTGTAGATATCTGCCATTGCAAATGTGGCTGAAGTAGCTCGATATAGTCGGGCCGAGGCGCCTGTCTGCCTGAAATAACTTTAGTTATTGTTATAACAGACTGTAGACTCGACCAATATCCAATCGAATAAATTGCCAACAGGGAATTATGGCACGCCATGCGTACTAGACGATTGAACTGTCATTTTTTAGTAAACTTGTTAGCTTTCCCGTACTATTTGTCGCATTTTTTCTCCTATTTGGCATCACTTTCTCGAGATATCCTACTTAGCTACGTGTTTATTCCCCTTCGTGTCACCTTTTTGTTACTATTCAAGCTCCTTTAAATCTTCTTCTATTATTTCAAATACCCTTCTATTGCATATATTGCTTTCGGTGCGTATGTGCGCGCTTGCTTCGTAGCCTTCTCCATTTTTCGGCCGGCGACATGGCTCCTCGCCATCTCCTACTGTGCTTTAGCTCGTTTTAATACTTTCTCATTAGAGCTAGTTGCACAAACAGGGGTTTGGCTAATCGCCAAGGAATAAAGCGGGATCTTGTGAGAAAAACAGCGCGGGTAGAGATAGGGCCCGTGCATGTTCTAGACAGCCACCTTCGGACGTGGCGCTGTCGATCGGTCGCGATCGGAAGAAAAGGCGTGTGGAAAGCCAATATATTTATATATTAATATAATGACCTAAAAAGGTATGGAGCAAGATCCGTTCGCGTTCTTCCATGGACCCTACGACGGAAGGAACTCCGGCTATATATGTCATACTGCCAAGCTTCTGACCTGAGCATGAGCAGATCTGTCATAGGAATGGCGCTAGTATGTCTTGCAACATGAACTCAAAAGGTACGTTGCTCAGTAGTGGCTAGTAGCTTATTGTAACAAAATCTTGATTGACAATTTTATGTCATATCTCTTATTTATGAAGCAATTAAGGGTGTACTTGCAAGCCTGGCTATGCCGGGTTTTCGATGTTCCAAGGGTATGTCTTCATATATACTAAAGATTTATATTACTCAGCACTGGTTACATCATCACTGAAGGGTTTTCTATTAGATAAGTAGAGTGTGTTATAAATTAATGTTTTGTTCTGAGGTTTTTTTCTGAGCATCTGTTGACTTGTACATGAGGCCCAAGTTGGCAGCTCTTGAGTTGTCGTGTGGTATTCTGGTACAAGGACGCAGGATCGGGAGCGGATCCTGACATAGCTTGGGTGTATCGGGTATAATTGAAGAATTTAGAATTTTTAAGGTTTTGGAGGCTTGGGAGACTTCTATTTGCGGCTAATTTTTCGACAACAATAATATCATAAGACTATCAAGAAACTCCAATCATTTGAGGTAAATTTTCGCTTTGCAGAATGATGAGGCACTATAGAATTAGTCTATTCAAATACATAATTGGCACCGAAATCTGTCCAGAGGCCTGGATTAAAGAATAGAAGTTTTGAACAATGGTGGGCTGTGAATCCGGTTAACAGCGATTTTTGGTCATAAGCTTATGCACGCCTGCATATCGACAAGCTACAATACTAGGCCCACCACAGCTATAGCCGGCGTTGCAACCAACGTTGCATTTGGACTGCTCGACGGTCCCCACACGGCCAGTCTTTAAACACCCCGAATTGAGAATCCCGTACGAGATAATATTTCACAGCCGCCAAAACTGATGTCCGGCCGGCCGTATTCGCAGTCAACCAGTTTGGGGTCGAAGCGGGCTGTATCGCGTCGACTCAACCTTGATTGTCATCGAGATACTCGTTTATGAAATTATTGACTACAAAGCGCGGATCTGGTCTGATATATCTCGGAAATCTGACAATCCTCCAGCCGACCAGGAAGCGAGGACCCTGGGATAGTCGAGGCCATTGTGAATATAACCAGGATTTATTTCCTGTGTATCTACCTAATTATACTTTCTTGGCGGTTATGGTAGTACGCGCGAAGGACATATTATATTTACAAACTCTCTAGAAATGGGAAACATAGCATTTGAACACCCTTTCTAGGACCTATACTTCTTAAATTTATGACTTTGGCGGATCGTCATGCCTCAAGCTTTCATATAGAGAAATTTTGACTTCGGACTTCTTGTCTTGGAAATTTTTTATCAATAGTTATAGTAATTTCGGTGGTAGGCACAACTATCATCGGTGGGGGCATGGCCTTCGCCGTGTCTATATAAGGCTTCAATGAATCCCTAGTATACTGTTTATCACGAACATATCTCGGCCACAATAAGCCAGGCCCGCTCCACAGCAGCCACTCGTTCGGAACAGTCATTCGTTTTCGCCAGTCTCTCTTTTACAACCCTCACACTCTTTTTCTCATTCCTACTGGCAAGCGGTGACTTGTTTGCAACAGGCATTCTTTTATCCGAATATCTGTGATTATCAGAAGCCCCCTCAATCCAAGCTTTCAAGGTGTTCAGCTCTAAATATTACGAGCCACGCCTCTAAAAGACAAAGATGAAGTTAGAAGTAATCTACGGGGTCCTTCTTTTGATCCCGTCTATCGCCGCCCATGCCCTCATAATTGACGCCTGGGGCGACGGCGGGAAGAGGCATGGGTATGCGCTTGGTATAATCCCTGGGACTGACCGCAAGAGTACCAAGACACCTGCTCTTCGCGACACAGCCGTTTTCTCAAACCCAACCGTGCCCAATAAAAACTGCAAGAAATGCCCCACACAAGGCTATAACCAGAAATGTAAAATGTGTTTGTGCACAAATGTCTGCAAGAAGGCTAGAAAGGCTCGTTTAACGAGGCGTGTGCCCGGAAAGTATCTGGTTAAAAGGACCGGCAAGCAGAAGGCGGCAAAGAAAGCTGCGAAGCAGGAACAGAAGGCGGCGAAAAAGGAAGCGAAACAAGAGAAAAAAGCGGCTAAAAAGGAAGCGAAACAAGAGAAGAAAGAAGCGAAAAAGGAAGCCAAGCAAGAGAAGAAGGAAGCGAAGAAAAAGGCAAAGGCGGAGAAAAAAGCTGCAAAAGCTGCTAAGAAGGCTGCTAAAGCTGCGGGTAAAAAGGGAGTTAAAAAGAATAAGGCATCGAAGAATGCATTCGCGGAATGCCGGAAAAATGTATGCCCTGGCAAGTATCTTTCACAGTGTAAAAGCTGCCCCAAGAAAAAGACTAGCTACGACAAGAACTGTGCTGCCTGCCGTACCCCACTTCCACACGGTTGCGGGCGAACCGTCAAGGTTACAAAATCAGACCTGTACACCATTGATGGGAAGAACAACTGGGGACACGATACTGGATCCTTGAATGTGGAATCTTGGACCACATCAATGGTTGAGAAGGAAAGCGTTCCACAGGTATACGCAGGAGGCACACTTTACATGACAGTAAGTTAAGACATTATTACACTAAATAAGGCCCCATCCATGCTAATTTATCTCGGTAAGTTACATCAAGTAAATGCCGACGGAGGGGGTCCGTATAAGTGCATCATCGACTTTGCTGGCAAAGCACAAGGGTGGGAATCGACTGAACTAAAGATGCTATCGAACTGCCCAGGAACTGGCGGCATCAACCCCTTCAAGCTCAGAAAGCACAAGCTAATGGCCCAATTGCCATCAAATCTGGACTGCTCCGGGAGCTATGGTTCTATGGAGAGGATTTGTATGGTCAGGTGCCACAATGCTGCTCCAAATGGCCCCTTTGGTGGATGTATCCCAGTTCAGCAAGTGGATGGCAATCCACCTGAGCCGCCAGCTGTGGTCCCCACAGAACCTGCCTTCAACGTTACTCAACCCCCAGATAATGAAATCGATGATGAGTATGATAACGACGATGATTATGATGATGATGAAGAAGAGGACGACGACGATGACGACGATGACGACGATGACGACGAAGAGGAGGAGGAAGAAAAAGAGGAGGAAAAAGAGGCTGAAGAGCCGACGGAAGAGCCAGAAGATGCAGAGGAAGAACTTGACGATTATTCGCAGGGAATGTTAGAGAACGCGGGTTACTATCGACGACGCCGCTAGTACCCGCACGTACGCATGCTATAGATTTGGCATTTTGCGGAAGGGAATGTGGGGCGCGTTGGGATTACCCCTGGTTATTGTTTACTGCCACAAAGTATATGATAGCTTATTTCCTCCGGAGGGAATTGGGGCTGTTTCGGAATATCTAGATTAAGTAGGAGAGTAGGAAATAAATCGACCAACGAATTGATCACAAGTTATGCTGTCAATTAGATATCAATGGATTGCCCGACTGAAAAGGAGGGTCTATACTACACAAACAAGAGAGTTTAGTTTTGGGCTCTAGGGCCTAAGACTAGTCTCGCAAACTAGCCTCTACGACTCAAAGCGTCAAACTCTATCTCAGCGTGCTTACCCCCAGGAAATAATAACCGTGCCAATAGTATGAGGATGCCATATGCGTAGCGTGCTTGGTTTGGTCTAGACCGGACATTTGTTCTTGGGTTTGCATTAGAGTTTAATCCCATATATTGATTGATCAAAGTATGGAAGTTACGTAATGTAGAAGTTTCGCCATTTTCTGGACAAGCTTGCACAAGATAAGCTATAACAAGACACTCGACGCTTGGGGCTAGCCCATTGTGGCTTGATCAAGAGATTGGACCCGACTTGTTTTCAGATGCTTGGCATAGAATAACACATTGTTGGATTTTGCGGGTATAAAGTGTTGGTTTCAAGGAGCTGCCGAGACTACCACAGACGCTAACAATAGCTAATAGCTAATAGGTGATATCGGATTCGTTTCGAATATTTCCGCACATAATTTACAACAGATAACTACCTATTTATAGCTGCCTACAGGATCTTTTTTTAAGCGGGATACACCGAGACTAGCTATGAGCCATGAACATATATATACTACCCATAGAGGAAACCCCACAGCTTTGCATATACAAATATACCGGCACGCGTACAAACGTGCTAACACTCGCGTATCGGGGTAAGTGAAAGTATGTCACTCCCCAGCACCAACTCTACAATGACAGCAGAGATATTTAGTACTCCTAGAAGAAGCCTGCGCTACTATAGCGCAAACTAAGAAATAGAACTATCTCTGCGCTCACCCACCCGACCTTAGGAATACTCTTGGGTCTCTAGCTTCCCTCACAAGTTCTACCCCTGGGCACTAGATCATGGCCTAATACACAGAATTTACAAGACGGAAAAAAATATTCTTCTTTCTTGAGCAACAAACAAAAAAATCCATTCCCGGCCCATCAACATATATATACTATAAAGAAAGAGAATCATCCTTTGTGAGAAGGACGAAGAAAGCAATATCCTCACTCTTCTCATAGCAAATTAACAGAAAAGCTAAGAAATGGGACAACCATGCAAGGCCACCCTGCTAAGCATGAATGGATACCTGCTCCCATTCTTGTCCCAATGTTCCTGACACAGTATCTCCCCTCCCCATGTCACTAAAACGAAGTACTTTTTGCAACAAGAAACATCAAAAAACAACAAAAACGCCATCCCACCCATCTCCCTACCATTGAATATATTTTCACTTTATCCTAGAAAACGATTCGCGCTAAAGGATGATAACAAAACACGGTGCGTAAAAACATCAGGGCGTTTTGTTTACTGCCAGTTTGCCGTCACTCATTTTTTTCTTTATCCTAAAAAACTTGAGCAAAAAAAGGGAGAAATCGGTGTGTAAAAACATCACTGATTTTGCCTCTGCAAGGACTTCAACCACTCTTGAAAATAAGGGTTGTGCACGAACTTGGCTGCGTCCTGTCTACCCTCCGCGTCGGGATCCTGCTCGCTCAGTTGCTCCAGAGGGCCTGGGAGAATGACCATTCCCGTTGCCCCTGCCTGACTAGCCTTCAACAGCAGAAGGTGTCGAATGGCACTGGCTGTTCGCTTCTCCTGAAACGTAGGAGCCTGCTGAGGTTTACAAGACTGGCCCTGTATCTGAGACTCGGCAAGCTCGGCCTCGCGATTCCTCTTACGAGAAAGGGGGGCTTCACCTAGAATCCCATCAGCTTGGGCGGTTGCCCGCGAAGGTGAAGTTGCAGCGATGTCGATGGCTGCGCTCGGTTGCTGAGAAATCGCAACATCCAGAGACCGAGGTGCATAACTGCTTTCAACGGCCTGAGACTGGCTGTCACGCGCTACAGCCGCGAACTCGATCGGCAAGTCAACACTAAGACGACTCTTCTTCGGCGAGGAGGTCTCTGACCGACTGTTCAACCTAGTCTTCTCTGGCAAGCCGGCATCTGAAGCAGACCTTTTCTTGCTAACCGAACTCTGAGCGAACGGCATGGCTTTGGCTATAGCAGAAGCTACAAGCTCGGGGTCGACATCTCTTAGGTCGGCAGGGAGGCATAACTCAGGCCCTCGAGAGGTTGTTCTCAAACGAACAGGGACTCTGATTGGGCCTTCATGCTCAACAGGATTGGCACTGACCTGTGTGAGCGGTGGGGCATTAGTGGCCCCAGTTTTGACGGCAAGTGGGCGGCGGGCGGGAGCAGTGACTGTCGGAACCGTGGTCGGGATGCCTCCAGCTTGAACCTGGGGGGCATAGGTCATGTAGGACATTTGGACTTCCGGCGACAAAGAATTCCAGACCTTGGTACATGCCGCGATTTTCGCTGCGAGTTCTCGTGCGCTTGTCTTGTCAGCTTCTGCCAACATTTTCCTCTGCAGCTCGGGGTTCTTTGCGGCGTCCTTATATTCCTTGGACCGTTTGATAGCGTCTTTACGATGACGCTTTCGAGACCGACCTGATTCCTTCAATCTGAAAAGTGCGGCGGCCAACCCACACTTTTTCCCGACGATCTTTCGCCTCTTCACAGATTCCGGGTGGTTACTTGTGCCCTTTGGAATCTGCGGGAAGAAATTGAACGGCCCATTCGGATTGAACCGATGACTGGGGTCCTCATTCTCCCATCCCTCGGACTCCGCTTCTGGGTCGGTATCCAGAAGACCCGTACCCAGACTGACACCCGCTCGCGCGAACACTGGAGCGGTACCTGCCTGCACATGCATGTGCAAGGCCGGAGAGGGAGACCGCACCGGACGTACCGGATGCAGTTCGAGGCTCTGGATCTGAGCACTAGTGCCCTCACTGTCCAAGTTCACCAACTCGGACTGGGACTCATGCTCAGGGCCCTGCTCTGGTGCAACCTATATTTTGCGCCTCACTGTTAGCCAATTGCTACAAAGCATTTGACGACCATGTCGACCAAGTTGGATATCTGTGTGGTAATTTGTCCAGCTCCGGTCAAGAACAACACATTCACAGCCACTCAGAAGCCAGAGAACTGCATCACCAACCTTGACATATTAAAGATTCGATGCAAGGATGGGAAAGACAACAAAGGCAAACATGTACAAGATGATGAGTTGTACTTACGAAAGAATCCATTGCGAAATAAAGGGTGTATCGAAACCCTCCAGAAAGACGAGACCAAAAATAAACAGAAAGTTCTCAAAGTCCGACCCACGACAACAGCGTGAACTCGAACCAGCGCGAGGCCAGGATTCCCAGATGATTGGAACAATCAAACGGGAAATAGGAAGATTGAATCAAAAGATTCAAGAACTGTGACACAATTCAGCCAAAAGTCAGTACTAGGCCAGAACAATAGAGAATAATGAAGACGCCCCAAAGGAAAGAACCCAATCAAGATGCACCCATGATGGTCCACCGAAGGCTTTTCCTTGACAGGAACAGGTGGAATAAGGTAGATGATACTTACCGAAAGACAAAGACAGAAAGCTCTGACTACTTTCAGGAGAGAAATCCTGTCTGAAGGATCGAGGGGGGGCCAGAAGAAATGAGCAGGGAGAGACGACAAGGCTGACAAGAGATCGATATCTCTCGGAGAAGCCAAGCTGCAAGTAGCTATGGCTTAGATAATGTTCAAACGTGGGGGGCGCTACCTGGCATAAGATTTCTTTGATAAGAAGAATGAAGAGTGGAAAGAACAAGGGGAGCGCGGCCATGGTATAGGTGAGCGCAGGCATTCTTGAGGGAAACTTTCTAGACAAAGACAAATCACCTACAAACCCTCACGTATTAACGGAATTGTTTTAATGCCAGTTGAGCAAGCGTGCGAAGATCAACGGCCTCAAATGGTAATTCGGCTATAAGGAGTCCTCGGCAGGCTGAGATATACACTCGCTAGGAGACTGGTAGAGGCGCGTGCAAGATGAGGGAGGGTCTCCAGTCCCGTGACTAGGAAACAAGAAAGGTCTCTAAATGGGCAGGCTTACTACCTAGGCAGGTACCTACCTAGGTAGCCATAGGCGGTTTGCTAGTTACAACTTTTCGAGCTTCAGGCCTTCGTCTCTTCGACTCCTCAACATCTGATCCGGATATCCATTTTCGTAAGTTAGCAGTTATTGCAGATAGCAGGTACTCCAATTAACCCTTCAACTTCTATGGATAGACTGATACATCATTTGAACGTCAAGATGTGAGTGAAAGACCGAAAGAGGCTATACGCTACTATAGATTCATCCAACTTTAGAATCAATTTGAATTTCAGTATGCCGTCGCAGTTTTCAATCGTATTACGGAACTAGTACTGCTGACAGGACGGGACGAGGCTCTAGTTTATTGTCATGTTGTCCCCGTGGATATCACTGATGCATGATGCTATAAGCATCAAAAATTGGCGGTGGCACAAATCTCCTTGCCACAGACAAACTGGAACCTACGAAGCTATTCTCGTCATCAGTATTGTTTAGTGTGTTCCGCAACCCGCAATGCATATCATATCTGCGATATTGAGGCACAATACTATTGTGCTTGTCCTTGTGCAATTGTTTATGCTATCATGTATGTCATGCCCAGCTTATCCCTGGCATTTCGGATGGTTACACCGAGGGTTGTTCGAAAAAAAAGGTCTCGACCTCTGCCACAATCATGCAGAGATGCAGCCATACCGATACGACGCAGCACTGGACTATTTTCGAACAATGGGGATCTGAGTTTCTACGCCACGACTATACCTTATCGATGCATTAGGCAAACCGAGTATAAGATATAAAAGTCCAATCCGGGTCGCCCCAAAGGATGCATGTCAAGACCCCTGCCACCCGTCCGCTCAATGCATGCAAAGCGACCCAGCCGACCCCATCGGCTCGCCGCAACACAGCAGTATCTCCACTATTGGCCCCTCGTCGTCTTGGCACCAATCATCCGTCGACGGGTTGTACGGCGCCTAAGCAGTCGTTCGAATACGACCCAGCGACGCAGATTCCCTTTCCTTGCGAGTCCGCATCTCAAAACCTGGGAAAAGCGTGCGGTGCTGTCTAATTGGGCCCCACCGTTGAAGCCAAGCAGGGGTACGGGCGGCTGTATCCTGTCCGCCGATTGGCCAGAGCTCTCGATGTGCACATGCCGTTTTATTGAAATGCGGGGATTTTTGAGCCACAGACGGATAGATCAGGTCAGGAGCCAAAGGAAAACCTTTGGAGGCAGCAGCGAATACAGTGCGATCTTTTCTAGCGGCCTGATGGTGGCATATCAATCAGGGCGGGCACTAAATAAGCCAGAGCGAATCCATTTTGATGAGCGCTTACTCCTCCCCGTTTCTTTTCTCAAACGTTCAAATAAAAATCGATACTTAACCACCCTTTCTCCCTTGAAAGCTCAAGGTACTTTAAACCTGCATTTCATGTGATATCACACTCCAGCAGGCTCCCGCTCCCTTTCGGTAAATATACAGCCAGCAAGTCTGCAGCACCTAAGCGGAGAGCGTCACCTACCGCTCGCTAAATCTCACGAACGAGGGGTTGGGCAAGGAGCTTTAAACGAAACGAATAACTTCAGCGGAACTAGCGACACTGCAGCTTTATTCCCTGGATAGGAAGGCGACCACGGAAAAAAAACGATTGACAATGAAGCGAACGACGAGCATTCGGTTGCAGAGCAACCTCACGCGCGCGAATAGCGGTAAAGACGGGAGGCAATTGTGAGTTCTGCGCCATTCTTGCAACTTTGTGAAGGGGTGCAAAAAAAACGTGGTAGCTGCAGGAAGGCTGTGGTGTAAACGTGGTTATAACTGAAACTCGTGCGCGTACGGCAATCCGGCCACGCACATATTGGCACGAGGGTCCCTCGCCGAAACAATGGAATCACACATGCTAACAGGCGACCTTTGTATCTGTGATCTGCAGGCTAGACGCTATTGCCGACGTCCACTATTTTATATCTGTACCGGAGGAGCGACCGTCACATTCAACGTTCGAAAGGGGTACAAAAGTGGGGTTGTGGTTAAAAGAAGATACAGGAAGGATACGAATACGGTTCCACGATGCTGCAAATCCGAAGAACTGCGCTTTGTCCGGAGGTTAGCAGTCCCCGAATATTTGTAATTTACCAGTCACCAGTCGAATTGGGGCTCAAGGCTAATCCGGCTGTCGCTATAGACATTTCTGTACTCCGCCTAGAGTTTGGCAACAATCAGGAATGTTTTGTCCGGGCGGAAATAGATTATGGCGAGGATCAAGGTGTGAACCTTGGGAGCGATTGGATGGTCGAAGCGCCCGACGAGCGAAATGATGGAATGCACAATTGGAGACCCTTTTGTGTGGATATTTACTTCTGGAAGCATTCAGGTAAGCTACAGATAGCCTTCTTAAGAGAGATATGATACTAAGCTGGTATTAGTGGCCGATTACTTTGTCCGGATCGTCGAGGAATACCAGAAACGTTTACAAGTACAGAAAGCCCAAGCCGCAGAGATGAAATCAAAGGCTATATCACCAATACGGGAACAGCCGCCATCAAGGACCCCAAGCAATAGAAGCTCACAGCTAGCGAGGACGCCAGAGCCAGAGATGCAATTAAAAACAAGAACGTCAAATATAGAAGATGAAGACGACGAGGAGATGTTTAAAAAGTAGGTTGTTTCGGGAATCGTACCCAAAACACAGCTCAAGGCTAATTTTTATGCCAGAAATATTACTTCTGTGGATTGTCTCGATTCACATAACGGCGAAATCTTCCCAGTTTCAGGGGGGATTATGGAATGTAGGGTTATCAAGAATCAAATCAAGAAAACAACAAAAATTCGAGTAACGGCGCCGATAGAAGGCGGTTATCTCAAACTTTGTTATACTTGTAAGTTGTGGATTACGAAGGTTCGGAATAGTAGATGGTGCTAACCGCGCATTAGTAACGGACCGCAGTTTCCCTTACCAGCTACCCGAATCAACGGTCCAAGTCCGTTTCATGCTCGTAGAGAAAAGCATCACAGCAAATCCTGGTATGGACCTCGAAGATATCATTGAAGCCAGCCCACTCGATAGCCCTATTTTCCAATTTGAGCAAGACGAGCATGCACAGAAGTTTTTGGAGTGCCTTAGAGGCGAGCAGCTGTTGCTGAATAGTATTGTTGATTGGGTTCGGTGCACAAGAGAGCTGAAAGAGGGAGAAACATCGACTGCGGGGCCACATCCCGCCAACTTTACATGTGCAGACGATCGAAGAGTACAATTATGGGAGAATGAGCTAGGATTTATCAATATTGTTTTCCACCGGCAGTTCCATTTGGTCTCAGCCTTCGGTAAGGAATCCATGCAAACCCTGTATAAACTCATAGAAATGCTAATCCATTTTATTTTGTAGTTGCGCCAAGTACACAAGTTGAGGCAGAAGCGGAAGCCAGTACCTTGAAGGTTTCAGGAATTAAGATTCGAAAGCTGGAGCAGTCTCCTACACTAGATGCAAAAGAACCCTGGAGAACAGAAGGGTCGCCGGCAGTTCTGAAGTTGCGATTCGCAAGCCCCGAGAGTATGCCAATCTCAATACCAATACTAAAAAACCTGGCTAACATCTAAGTAGACGTTGTAACTTTCCGAGACGCAGTACTAAGGCACCGAGATGCAACAGCAATGATGTACCCGGAAGTTGCAAAAACTCTGGCTAAGTCAATAGCCCACGAGAACCCCGGGAGCAATAACGTCCCTCCCCCTCCACCCCCAGAATTCCGACATCACAGGGCAATGTCTGCTTCAGGTGGCCTCCCGCCTCCGCCAACCTCGCCACCACAGCAATATCCTGCTTCTCCACAATCGCCACAGGCTCACCAAACAACTTTTGGAGGATATAGTCTCGCCCATAGCCAATCTGTCCGGTTGAACCGTCCTCCCCCGCTGCCCATGTTCCCAGGACAGCCTGCCACTTACATCCCAGGCTCAATCAATAGCCCACGTTATAATGCTCAACCCAGCCCAATGACCGGCACCTTCGCTCCTGGTAACATTGGTACATTCCCAATATCCGCTTTCCCTTCTCCACCCGGTGCAAACGCCGCGATGCCATATCAGTCCCCGGCCGCTATAGCAAGCGCCACAGTACCCCAGATCCAACCGATGAGCAACACCGGGTACTTCCCTGCTACGATAACCCCAATGACACCCGGTCTCCCATCCGCAAAATTCCCACCGCCATTGCAAACCTCCATGATCATTACTTCTGCTCAAGCTCAAGCCGCACAATCGCAGCAGCCACCAGGAACGCCTATTCGTGAACATATGCGTACAAACTCATTCGCAACCAAGATATCAGATTCGGTACAAATTGAGCCTGTTGAGCTACCTGCGAGCTTCCCGGATGCACCACCGTACGAAGCTGAGCCAAGGAAAGAGCACGACAACAGGGATAGTCTTATGATAAGGAGGTTTCCAAAAGATGATGATATCCCAGAAGAAGAGGACGAGGTTAAAAGTGGATATAATCCACTAGGGGGTAATGTTTCTATTAATATTCCGATCGCGCCTACAACTACAAGGGCGACCGGAGGTAGTGAGAGAGAACAGGGCGGTAAGATGTCAAGAGTTTGGAAGAAGCTGAAGTAAATACATTTCTCAGAAATCATTTTTTATATTTTTGTATTTATATATTTGTATTTTTATATTTCTTGTACACACTTTATTCCCTTTCTTGTCGAGAACTTTTGTGGTGTGTTAACGATAGAGCAAGCCTTCCCTGATGCATCTTAGCGATATTCCTTTAACCCATTTATCTTTCTTTCTTTCTTTCTTTTTTCTTTCGCCTATCCATAGAAAGCATTTAAGTATTTAACCAAGAAGTACCACCCATGCAATGCACTTGATTGAATTCCAGGATCCTAGCCTGCCCAGCTCCCGACCCACCAAAAGCGTTCTAGAACCACCATCTCCGTCGCCGGCCTTGCGGCGCTGGTACTAAATTTGCGTTGCGGCCTATCGATGTGGATGTTCCAATTGCAATAGTTCACTTGCATTCCGAACGTCACACACACGAAAAAACCCAATTATCTCGAAGATAGGCTTAAATCATTACTTAAGAAGAAAAAAAACCACTCACTTCGCCGCGCATGAACAGATGATACCAACCTTTTCATCCTTATGAAGTACACCCGCCCTCTTCCTTTCTTTCGAGTCTCATCGGGCCGGCCGCCGCTGCAGCAGTGTCGTAGCTACAATTCGCCTCCAAACCCAACCTTTGCATCTACAATATCCACACCAGCGAAACTTGGTTCTTTGAGGGCATACTCTTCAGATACTTCAGAAATGGCACAAATTGAAGCTTCCCCGGCCCCTGCCGGTACAACAGGGGAGAGGACTTATGCCGTAAGCACCCCACCCACCACTTTTTTCATTGATAATACCAAAATTCGAAATAGTACATGTGGATTTGAATATAAGTTTATAACGTTTGGACCCGCATGACTAATAGGCTGGATGTCGAGGCACGCAGGACGCAATAACGGCGCTCAACAGCTTTCAGTCGAATTTTGCGGCGCTGGAGGCGCTCCGCAAGAACCCGGGGTACTCGAATCAGAAGTCTATGCCGGAAATGATCGAGTGGTTTCGGCGAGCAGAATACAAGGTTAGTTTGTTTAGCTATTGCATTGGATTGTGTCGAGATGCATTTTTCATGTATGCGGGAAAAATACGACGTCGGCAACGCAAATTGCTGCTACCGCACGGCGCGCACGAATGAAAATAACTTCAATATAGCTTTTGAGCTAATCGGTGGGGGTGAAATATCATACAATAGCCATCTGATTTCACGCCTCTATCAATCTTGCACGTCGCTGGCACAAAAGGTAAAGGTTCAACATGTGCCTTCATAACCTCGATCCTCCGCCAGTACTCCCTATCCCCAGACTATCAATTCCCCCGAAAGATAGGAACATATACATCCCCACATCTTAAAGCCGTACGGGAGCGAATTCAAATCAATGGCCACCCGATCTCTGAGGCGCTTTTCACCAAATACTTTTTCGAACTCTATGATCGACTTGAAGAATCCGGCAGAAGAGAGGGGCTAGGAGGCTTGAGTGATGGGCATAAACCCATGTACTTTCGGTTTTTGACGATGCTAGCATTGCATACTTATCTGAGGGAAGGTTGTGATACGGTTATTTTGGAAGTTGGCGTCGGAGGAGAGCATGATTCTACAAACGTCGTTGAAGCCCCAACGGTGACTGGGATCACGAGGCTCGGGATTGACCACGTCGGATTATTGGGACATACTCTTGGTAGCATCGCATGGCATAAGGCTGGTATCTTCAAAACTGGATCGAAAGGAATGAGTGTACCACAAGAAGAAGAGGCCATGAAGACCATCAATGAAAGAGTGGAAGAAAAGAAGATTGATTTTGAAGTTGTGCCGGTTCTGAAGGGAATAGAGAAAGTGAAATTAGGCCTGGCAGGTGAATTTCAGAAGGGAAATGCAAGCCTGGCGGTTAAGATGGTCGAGGAACACATAAAAAGATGTACAGGAAAGGATATCGGGGTCGGAACTGGCGAAACCCTACCAGAGGAGGTCAAGAAGGGATTAGAAACGGCAGTGTGGAAAGGACGATGTCAGATTATCGCCGAAGATGGTGTTGAGTGGTGTGTCGACGGTGCGCATACCAAAGACAGTATCATGGAGGCAGGCAAATGGTTCGCCAGCGTAGATCGGAGGTAAGTTTGCTTCAATTTCGGATACAATTGGGCATTAATGCTAATTATTTGGAATGCAGTGAATACAAAAACATCGTGCTACTGTTCAACCAGCAAACCAGAGATGCGCAACAACTAGCCAAAGATCTTAATCAGATTTTAAAGGATCAGTTAGGTGGAGACATCTTTACCCATGTTTTCTTCACTACGAATCGAACCTACAGTGATCACACCACCAAACTTGGTCAGTATACTTCCTCGCTCCAATCACACATAAATCAAAAATGGGACGGGGCGAATGCGCTAACCACGCTTAAAACAGATCTTATTAGTATTAATATCAGTAGCGAGGCCGTTGATACGCTCAAGGTTCAAAAGGGACTTGCAAAGGCCTGGCCTGAAACAGGGAGCACAGCAGAGGTCCATGTGATGGAAACCATTCAAGAGACCGTGGAAGCAATCAGAAAGCTGGAAGGAAAGAGCCAAGTATTGGTTACGGGAAGCTTGCATTTGGTTGGTGGGTTCTTAGAAGTAGTAGAAGATGGGGAGGATGCAGCTATACTCCCCAACTAAGGTTTGGTTTGCGAATGGATGTATGGTGACAGGCCGCACATGCCAATATTGTTTAAGGAGGTTATTAATTGGGTGCTGGCACTATTCTCGCTCACTTTTTCTCGGTGGGTTAAATATAACTCTTCATTTTAGAACTAATATCCAATTCTTAAACAAGTTTGCTGTTTCGATATAATGTATGTTTAGTAAACCCATACCAATCTGCCTGTCCGTGGCGCCAGAGGATGTCATCTATATAAAGAACTGAACTGATAAAACCTGTGAATACCGAGACGCCGTCCCACATGCTCTAAAACATCGCTCGCAAAATAAAAATACATCACTAAGCTATACCAGGCCGGCTGGTCGAGGATATTAAACGGAAGAGTCTATCATTGGCGTATCGAACGAGGCCTGCAGAGCCGGCTCGCCTTCCGCATCCACGGCAGGAGGGTCTTCAATAAAACACCCGACCCCAGAGAATGCCTCAAAGATGGCTCTCTCATAATATTGCTGGAATAGGTATCCACCCGCCAGCGTTGGCTTATCCTTCTGGTAGTCGTCCAACCATCTATTTGAAGCTGTTAGATAAACTCGTTCCAAGAAAAGCTGAAAGGGCAAAACATACGGGCTCTCATATTTATCTCGGTACACGAAGTACCTATTTGTTTCGTCATATCCGTCAACGGGGTCGAATTTCTCTGGAGGTGCCTCTTCTGCGACCCTATTGAGATTCGCCATGAATTGAAACGCTGGCGCATTTCTTGCAGCTTCCAGTTCTCGTGCCCGCCGTTCTTGATTCTCCCTTCTCATTGAACTCTTCTTTCTCGCCAACCTATTCACCTTCGCCACCTCTGCATCTGGATTATCTGCCTCCAGAGCCCTGAGAAGGTTGGCTTTATGCTCAGCCTTATCACGCTTCTCCTCGGCTTCGATCTCGTTTTCAAACTCCTTTGCCTTTCGGTGCTGCTCCTTCTCAAACTCTCTTTGTGCGAGCGCGAATTGTTGTTCTTGTGCAGCCTTCGCAGCATTCTGAAGAATCGACGACTTGTTTGACTGTTCAAAAGCAATAATTTTGGCTTCCGTATCACCCACATCGATGCTGTTAAGCAAATTGAAAGTGACAGTCTCCACTTCTTCCAGATAGTCGTTGAATTCTTTCAGGGAGGGAAAGTCTTCTTGACGCTTATTGAAGCTGTCCAGCACACTCTTGTCAGCCGGAGCCCCGCCACCACAATTGAAGTTCCAAGGGAGTACTGACGTCCTTGCAATCCTTTTCCTGACATCAACCTCCCTCTCCACCTGAATATCCTCAAACGTCTGCTTCCTAAACTTCTGCTTCCGTAGAATCTTATCGCATCCCACGACAGGGCACTGCGAAGGACCCTGAGAGAACAATCTATCGACACAGGATTCGCACATCTTGTGGTAGCACTCCGGATTTACGAGAAATCGCATGTTGGGGTTGAGGTAGCGGGAGGATTTGCACACCGGACAGATCTCGTCGGCGTCTCCGCCACGGTTTATGGCGTTTTCGCGGGCGCGAGCAATCGCCGCCGCGGTGGAGTTTGTTATCGACGGCATCGCGAGAGTCGGTGTACGTTAAGGAGACGTGAGGGTATGGATAGGAGGGGCGGTGAGCATATCGCGAGCCAGTTGGTGCTTGGTGGGTTGGTTGGGTTGAGGTTGAAGACGCGGTTGGACGCCTGCTTAGAGAGCAAGGCGGGCTTGGCCTAAGCTTTTAAGCCGCAAGCAGAACCTTGTCGGCGTAAACTCTTGAGTCTTCCTCCCCACTACCGCCAAAATTTTCTTCCCTGGATCCTTCTTCCACTGCCTCCTCCTCCTTCCTCTCTTCACAGCTTCTTTCTCTGTATTGAAAGCCATCACCAATTCCACCGTCACAATGGATACCGTCGAAGTCACCGAAAAGCAGAGGCTACAGCTCGAAACATCTATCGTTAAACTCCGGAAGGCGCTCAAGCACTGGCAGATACATTCTGCAGAGTACGAGGGGCTTAAAGAAGAGCTTCTATCGCTACCAAAAACTGCAGGGAGGGATACGATCCTTACCATCGCAGACGATTTTGGTGGAGATGTTGTCACGAGGGAGGAAATCACCACCTTCCTCGGTGACAAAGAAGGCGTCAAGCGTGGGCCGGTGCAGGTCGCTGAAGCCGTCAGGCACCGGATAGACTGTTAGTTTAACCCATTCTATCTTCAGGCTCTTACTTTTATTCTTATCTGTCTATTCTTATCCATATTTTCAAGAGCAAAGGCTTACGAGTTTAGATATCCAAGGAAACATCAACAATATCGAGAAACAGCTCGAGCTCGGCGAAGCAACCTTGGAAAATGTACGCGTTATCAAAAACTCCGGACAGTTGACGAATGAGGAAGGGTTGCCTGTGATGGATATCAGGGAAGACTTGGACGAAAAGGGCGTGGTCATCAGTACGTCGCTGCTCTAAGAACCCTTTACGAAACGTCTCTGGCTAATCTACAAAACAGAATCGGACGTTAATCCCGCCGCTGGAGGATCCGCGAAACCATTCAATGTCACAGCGGCGATAGAAAGTTTCCAGCCGTTGGTTGATACATTGTCGAAGAAGCAGAAAGAGAAGGAGAAGAAGGCAGACGCCGCCAAACCACAGGAGAAACCCAAGGTGATAGATAGCGCTCCTTCAGAACCCTCGACCTCTAAAGCAACCACTTCCAATAAGAAGCCTCCCTCGAAAGATCAGATACAGCAGAAGCCGAAGTCGAAGGCCCAGCCTAAAACCCCGAAGCGGATTGAATCTACGGAGAAGGAATACTCGACGCAGACTGGAATGATCCTGACTGAGAAGCGAGTGAAGGCAAAACTTGTCCCCGACGTCAAAGAAGAAGCACCACAACCAGTCCCCAAAGAAGAAGTGTCTATCAAGGAGATTGTGTCGGTTGCACCATCGCCCGTGGACTTAACCACGCCAGAACAGACGAAACCGGGGGCACCCCAAAAAGAAGGAATTGCAAGAATCAGAGTCTTGGATGACTCAGATGACGATGAGGATCTAGACGAGGACTCTGAAGACCCTTTCAACAATTTACCAAATGTTGAGGAGTCGGAGGAGGACGCTCAGATGAGAGAAGAGATGATAAAGTACAACATGCGAGAGATGAACAACATCGTCGCAGAGATTGAACTAGACGAGGATGAGGACGACTACGACGACGAAGAGGATGAGGATGAGGACGAGGATGAAGAAGAAGAAGAGAATGAAGACCAGTGGGGTCGATCAAAGGGACGCCTAGTCTCGAACAAGGTCAGACGAGAGATGATGCTTCTACAAAAGAAGATTGAAGCCAGGGAAAAGGCAGCCCAAGTCGCTGCCGAAGTTGAAGCAGAATCGAAGGCCCTAGCAGCTAATACAGAGCAAAACAAGGCTATTCCGGTGGAAGAGCAACCAAAGAAGGAAAAGGAAAAGAAGAAGGCTTCCGAGAAAAAAGGCGTCCGATTTGCAGAAGAGCTTGACATTGCTCCTGCCCCAGAAGGGCCGATTCCTCTTTCAAAACCTCCATCCAACGCCTCTCAACTCGTCGGGAACGAATTCGATGACGAGGATATTGATCCAAGTATCCTTGACATGATCTTCGGCCCAGGTACAGCAGACCAAGAGGCACGGTACTTCCAGAATACCACAGAGCAACCGAAGAAGAAACTTCCGTCTTTGTTCAAGGCTGCGAGGCAGGTTCAGAAAGCAAAGGAGCAATCGGCAATTGAAAAAGCACCTCCCGCGATTTCTGGGGTCGTCGAAAGGGCTACGCCTACTCCAGGCTCCTACGAAATCATTGAACGCACTCCATCCACTAACGCCCCAACCGCTCCAACGCCATCGGGTAAAATGCCCACCCGCAAAACGCCCCCCTCAAAATCAACAACTAAACCAAAAGCAAAGGAGCCAGCCCCTGCCCCAGCACTGGACCCGCTCGGCGCTGAACTCTCTGACGAAGATCGCCCAATCATGGCCTCTTCAGTCATAGAACGTGCGCCAACATGGGAAGCCAAATCACCATCATCCATCGAAAGAGCTCCAACTGCTCCCGATGAACTTAACCCAGAAATTCACCAGCGTGAAGTCTCAGCCGCATACTATAATATGCGTAACAAGCTCATCCAACGACAGGGTGGGTTTGTCGAGACGGAGGAAGAAAAGATGGAAGTTCCCATTGACGAAAACTTGGAAAAGAAGAAAGTCAGCAGGTTCAAAGCGGGGAGAGTCAAGAGCCAGATGCCTTAAAGGACAAAATCACATTACCCGGCGTTTCTTTTTCGTTTTCTTTTCCGGACTTTAGAAGGGTAAAACTTGCATTATTGGGGCGGAGTTTCCATGTACATTAGTCTTTTTTGTTCTGATAAGACTACGCAGGGCTGGATTATGATTTAATACAACGAGATTTCAAACTGTAGGGGTGGGTTCTCGCCCGCGCGCGGGGTTGATGATCGATTTGTTTGTTCTATACAAAATTATAGGAGCTAGTCCTACCAATCATTCGCTTCTCAATCGATTGCTTGGTAGTACCTTTGGCATTTTTCTCAAGCTTGCGACAGGGGAGAAAGCTGTGGGATTAAACCCCCACACTTCTACTTTCCGCAGGATGGGATAAGCTTTTTTTTGAAAGGCTCCAAGAGGAATACGCTTTGATATTGGCGCTCTCTGATGTATCCCTCTAGTTAGTCCCGGTCCTAGGACCTCAGTCTAACAATCTATGGGGTTTAAATTTACTATTCGTTTCACGCCAAACACCGCATGTTCACAATATTACAGGGATTATGGAGATAAGTCTAGATAGAGAATGCGTGTGTGACAATGACAAAGCCTGCAAGCCGGCAGAAGCCATGCGGCTTTTGAATTCTAAAAGCCGTTTCTTTCTAGAAATTCTAAATATTTGTCTTGGTACCTTCGCAACTGATAGTAATAAGTACCTGGTACTTCCCCTTCGGAACAAATACCAACCTTTAAAAGTGTAACCGTGACACCATCGATATATAATATCATCCAAAATGTTGCGCATGGACCTATTGGGGCGCAACCGAATACGACAACCACACTGACACCGTCTCGCGAACCACCAAGGAACGGACCTCCATCGCCTTGCATCCAACAGCTGGATCGCAACTACCCCGCAAACCGGGATACAACATATGTTCGTTATAAAAAAAAGAAAGAAACTCGAAGGAGCCAACCAGCAAGTTAGCTACAGCTCCTGCGGACAAAACCGCAAAACGGAACCAGATATGTCAAAAAAAATACCCAATCAACGGTCTCAACGGATACCTTTTCCGGAGCCGTTCACGTTCTGTAAATTACGCGAGCGTATGCACCTATTTATGCCAAAGCACAATCAATTGGATCACGCATGATGAATAATCAATCATGTTCTTTTTTTGTCTTTTTGTTTTCTTGATCTTGGGAGAGGGTCTCTTCCGCGAGCCTTTTTTGGGTGGTTTCGCTTGACAATTCGCTATTTCTTGCCTTGGCGGAATAAGCCGCATTTTAGGCATAGACATTTGGGGTCGGCAATATCGATACGTTTTGCTCATGCATGCATGCATCTAAAAAAAACAAAGCACACGTGAATGAATGAATGAAGTCAAAGCTTTTTTTTTTCAAACATCAAATAGAAAAGAGAGGAGTAGGGCATTGCAGGACAGATTGATCCATCTGGGGCTGTAGAGGACCGGAGTTAACTTCTGAGAGAAGGCTAAAACCAAAAAAAATCGATATGAAGATTCCACGAACGAAACAAAGTCATCCCATGCATGTGGTTTAAGACCATTAATCAGAACATTAAGAGAAGAAGCGTTATATAATATTCAAATAAGAAGAAAAAGAAACAAAAATTGGAAAAGATCCCTCCAAAATGTTGCGCCGGGGTATTATGGAGCCTTCCAAACAAAAAGTGCCGCAAATGAAATTGGAAAAGAAGGACAGTCAACATGCATGAATGGGATAAGAATATAGAGTACCGGGTTGATGCAATTAGTGACCCGGCCCAATAGATGTTGGTAAAGTACTTTTGTTGGTAGTTCCCAATAGGAAATGATGCGGAAGATCAATAACAAAAGCTGAACACGCGAAGACCGGCAACAATCATGACGCAGATAAAACAGACGCAAGGGGTACTCTTTCAAACCATGAGGTACTCCCAACCCTTCTCTCTCATAACTTGTCGCCACGGTACTGGCAGTCGACGGTCTGTAACCCAGTCCCTTGACCAAATCTCCGTTAGAATCTTGTCGACATTCCCCAGATTGCCGTACTTGGCCATATGTGGCGTCTTTTTCAACCTTGCGGAGATAGTCTGCTTGTCGATTGGTCGTATGGCGAGCGACCCGACAATCAAGAGTGGGGATATTATTGAACGTTCATAACCCATGTAAAGACTGGGGATGAAGTCTATGACCGCGAGCATTTCCTGTAGTAGAGACTGGCATTCAGGGTCTCTTGGGTTAAACCCATATGCCACAATGCGGAGGTAGACTCTAGCCATAATCCTGAATGCTTCTGTAACGGCCTTCCTAAAGGTGCCACGATCCTCGATTAATTTATTGGTATTTTCGGGGACAAAGACGTCGCCACCGTCAGTTTCGGTTGGTGATGTGGGGTTGATGTGATGATATGATGTATCTAATGCTGTAAAACTCGAATTCCTCCGAGCAATTCCATCGACAACCTCGTTGACTTCTTGTGACGGGTCTTCGTCAACATAGGAGACGTCGTCGTCGTCATCACCGTCAAAATCAGAATCTCCGTCTGACACATCGTCACCAAATTCGCTTTCCGAGAAATCCACCTCTTCAGCATGTGGTGAAGTGTGCACAGAATTGTAGTTCCAATAGTTGTAATCTGACCTGGGGCTCCTGTTTTTGAGATCGGGGATAGCCAACCGTTTTAGTTCCAGATCAAAAATTGTTGCCCTGCGGTCAAGTTCCGGTATAAATAGATGTTCTGGTTGTGATGTTATGTTCTCAAACTTCCAGTGCTCAAGACATGTTATTTCCGATATGAGGTACAGGACGGAATCCTCGCATCCGGTCATTTCAACCAGGCGATTAACTTTGTTCCGTGCTTCTGGTTGCAAAAATAAAAGCCTACGGAAGAAATCAGAGAAGACTGGTTTATCCCCGGTTGTTATCGAAGAAAGAATATCCAGCCAGAGAATTCGAGAGTAGATAAACCATTGTCCAGGGTGGGCTGGTTGTTGTTGGCACCAGTTCAAAAGTATTACACAGTCGGTGGCGGCTTTGACGTGGACTCGCCAGTCGGTTCGCCGCGAGAAGACTTCAAATGAGATAAGCGCACAGACAGTTGCGGCAATTTTAATGCGTTCCGCATTGTCCTTACTATGGGCGACTTGATACTTTAGAGACTTGAGACTTTTCTGGCGATGGCGGAAAACTTCTGTAACCAAGGCTTTCCTTTGATGCTCTGAGATATTCGTTGCCGTTAGGTGTAGTGCTGTGCTGCTAAGACATCCATGGAGGAACGACTTGTTGTCATTGAACATCGGAACAATCAATGCATCGTTATACCTGATGACTTGCTCGTCGGAGAGTGCCCGATATGTTACACCAAATATTGTTCTTAGATATAAGTTTGCTAGGTTTATATCAAGTTGGTTGTCGGTTTGTATCTGAAGGTCTGAAAAATGATAGGGCGGGATAGAGGGTCTACGGGTGCCGCCGTATCGCGCGATTTCTGTGTGGTTAGACGAATCGGTTGAATCCGGCAATTCTATGTCTGCCGGCTCCCCCTCCGCATCATATTCGGCCATATCCTCTTCAGGGTCCTCCTTAATAGTATCTTCTACCGAGGGCGCTCGTGTCGATTCCCGGGACGGTAGGGTACAGGTTGTAGGTGGGGACAATGTATGGCTCTGCGGTCGTGAACTCGGCAAGTTGACTGCCCAATGCATGCTCCCCATATTGAAGGAAGAAAATTCCACGGAGCCGGACTCCTCCGGTGACGAGGTCGAAAACCTTGTTGGAAAATCATTATCGCCGATGTTCATGGGCAGAGGTATACCGGATATTTGTTCAGGTTGTTGTTTGAAGCCAGTATCGCCGTTCGAAACAGTAGTTGGAGGAGGTGTCGGTGGGTTAACATTTGCGGGGGGGATATTTGGTCTCTGAGATGGTATCTGTGGCCTATTTGGATCTTGATTCTTCTTTCTCCGCCTGCTACGTCTTACCATCTGCTTCTTAATATCTGCTTTCTTCTCGGCGGCTTCCTCCGGGTCTTTCATCCATACTGGTTGGCCATCGTACCCATCGCATGTCAATCGTAGGTGGGAGCACTGTTGACATGCGGGCCGGGCCTCATCACACTTCTTCTTGCGGAAGCGACAGGTCCAGCAGCCTGTATGATCATATTTTAAGAATTAGAAAAATGGAAAAGGAGCTTCGTAGTATAAAAAGAGGGGTGGAAACAGGAAAGCAGTCGAGTAAGTTAAATATACAAAAATCAGGGGAAAAGAAATAAAAAATAAAAGATTTTTTTAAAAAAAATGAAGATCTAAGGCAACGTACCAGTGCGAGTGCGCACATGTCGAGTGGGAACCGACATGATAGTAGGTTTAATTTCGATTCGATCCTGGAACTAAAGCGAGGTAGAACAGAACTCCAAATGACGAGGCAAAATTGCCAGAAGGCGTGTTGCGTTAGATGGTTGGCGTTGGCGGGTGGCCAGGTCCAAATGGCCAACCGTCAGAAGACGATCCAACAGTAGGTGGGAAGTTAACTGGATTCGAAGGCCCAGGAGGACGGAAGGATGGGGACGTCGGGACAGGACCGGTTGTGGGTTCAGTTATATAAAAGCAAGTATACTTCCTCATATGATAATGCAGAGCTATATCACATTCGCTCGATCTTTCTTGGCCATTCGGGACGTGGTTCTGACAGAAGAAGAAGAGCCGGGGAAACGGGGAGTCGTCGAACTGCAGCACGAAAACCCAGGTTATCGGAACTGCAGGTTGACCACTTAAGATTCTGAAAAAAAAAAAAAAAAGGTTTGGGAAAGAAAAGAGAAGGGTTAATATCAGAAGCTGCACAGCAGCCAGACGGACACACTAGATGCAGCAGATGCAAGGCAAGCGGACAAGCAGGCAAGCGGGCGAGGCCCCGTCCGTCCCAGCTTCCTTGCTGACGTAGTGCGAGTGATTGTTCCGCCGCACGAGGATGAGGATTGCTTTGCAAGCTTTGCAATTTGCAATGGAACAGGAAATTCGAATTTGGAACCGTGCCTGTACAGTACGTATGTACGGCCCGGGCTAGATTCTGGTGCGAAACTTCACAGCCTTGGTCCGGTTGGCAGTGGTAATGCAATGCAATGATGGTGGTGGTGGTAATAATAATACCTGCACCTGCAACTTGGTGGTGGTGGAGTTGGTGGTGGTATTGGTGGTGACTAAGTCAAGGTAATTAAGCCCGGCAAGCAAGGTAAGTAAGGCACCGCGCTGAGAACAGAAATTTATCCCCACAGGAGCTACTACTAGTTCCAGGCTAGCCCGAATGTTAGCATAGGACAGGACAGGACAGGACCCTGTCACAGCGAATCCAAGGGAAAAGACGGAAGGGGCAGGGAATGAAAAATCAGAAGCTTAAGAAGAAGAAGAAAAGTCAAATCGAAAGAAGAAATAGAAGAAGCAATGGAAGAAAAAGAAGAAGTGGATCTGAGGAGGAAAGAAGAGAGAAGTACTTCGAAGTGAGGCAGCGATGGTTACAGAGGTGGGTCCCCTACTACTTCCATTCATTCATCATTCATTCATTGATTCATTCAACTAGTATCAAAGGTATTTTTAATATTGGTTCCTAGGGCTGCGGCGACAATGCAACGGCGATGATGATGACGATTATGACGACGAGATCGAGAGAGAACCTTTTAAATTCCTCAAACTAAATTCATCATGGACGAGATGATATCAAAGCCATTTTATACACCTCACGTTGGGCCAAATATCAAGACTTGAAACCGTGACTTCAAATTCACTTCATGATAGAACCCTTCTCTCCGCCCTCCCCTAGCTACTTAGCACTCAGCTAAGTAAGTGCGCTCGCCGGTCTGCTCATCCGAGCATGCGCACTGGCTGGCCACTGGTCTCAGTTCAAATCTGAATGTTCGACCTCAGATATATAGCTCACTGCAGTGCACTCAAGTACTCACACCAGTACTTCCCCTCCTTCATGTTCCCATGAAATGTCACCCGTGGTCACAAAGCACCAGCATCAAGGGAACACAAAGAAACTGCAGCAATCGAGATCCGGAGCCATTCTCGCGGACCTCCCATGTCGGCCTAGTCTGCCGGCGCCGGAATTAAACTTTCTTGTTGACGGAGAAGACCCACTTCCTTCTAAGCCCCAGCTGCTAGCCCGCCTTCCATTGATAGAAATCGTCAAAAAAAATGCCCTTCCAATTTTGAAGTTTGCATCAATTCAGGTTCCAGATGGTGCTGCCTGTTCTCCTTGGCCTGGAATCCAGACTCCGAAATACCCTTACATTTGTGGCTTTTGAGATCCGAGCTCTATCAAACAAACGAAAAAACCCACCTCCGTTCTGGCCTCGATGAATATGGACCTTGTACGACCATCAGACCGCAATATACTCACGAGCAGAGGAGCCCATCTGAAATGATTCGCTACTTGTAGGTCGACGAGCGATGTGGATCCTTTTTGTCTCAGACCTCATTTGCTTTTTTCGAACATCGAGGAACCCGTCGCGAGGCGTTTGGTAACGTAACCTACGTAACTGGTTCTTCGGGTTTTGTATCTTTGACGATCCTGCACCATAGCTACCGTGCTATTTTGTGAAATAGTATACCGGGGAAAATAGAGCTTCGTCAGTCATTACCGGAAATGATCCTATCCTCGCAATAGCTTGCTCTTCCTAGTTTCCTTCTTCTATCATTTCAAGCCCAAGCGTCCGATTGTCGGATTGTGCACGGCCGAAGCTAACCAGCCAAAAAGGCCCATGGGAGGGAAAAAAATCTTTCCGACATCTGTCACCAATACTCCGAGTTGACAAACTAGTAAGGTTGACTAAGCTGCACCACGGATTGCCATTGGAAAGAATATGTCGACGGCTTCTTTGAAAGGCAGCCTAGTACTAATAGTCCCCGTGCTATAGATCTATCCAGTATGTAAAAGCATGCTTTTTTTTCTTAGGATATAAAACTATGCATATTTTATGAAATGTGACATGAGCTGATTTAGGAACCCCTTTCCTTTCCTTTCAATATCGTCCAATCCTCGTGAAAATTTGCTGCTATTCGCCATAGACATGCATAATCGATCAAATCGAATCAGTTTGCGAATCCGATTCATGACTAGTGCAAGAAAAAACGCAGGATCCGCATTTAGGCCCGCAAAGGGCACGAGGGAGCATGTCTACCCATGTACCGAACCAGAGGCCTGCTGCATCCGCACAGCGAAGTATTCAAAACGGCCGGACTCCCATGGCAAGCCCGAAACAGATGCGGCTAACCGATAACGTTCGAATTTCCGGCTAGTCTGGAATTTGCCGTGGCAGAGAACGAAGAACGCCGGGGCGTTGAGGTTCCCTCGATTGTGGGTCCTGCGAGTCAGGGCCCAACGATCGAAGACATGCCATGATTGGGCTGGTAATGAAACAAAACCGTGGCCAATTCCTATATCTTTTTTCCCTGAGCTTCCTCAGGTCGTGGCGTCGAACTTGTGTTTTGATGCCTACAGCTTTTCGACATTTCGATGTTTATCGTGGCAGAAACGATTTTTCTTCGAAATCCAGTTCATATGCATAGGGCTGCATGATGAATTGGCCCCAACTTCTACTTTGCCGAACGTAGCACACGCGCAAAAAGCAGCCACGATTAGTATAGTCCACCCCGAATTTCGACCTCGATCTCCAACCCGAATGGCTAGGTCAGATATACATTATTGCATATTCTATCACTTATAGGTGTATCTGCGTATTAAATCCTGGTCAGTTTGTACTACCACCCGATCAAGCCCTCAAGTATAATGATAGGCTCCGACACACGTATATAAAAGTGATCATCGGGTAAATGAATATAATGGTATAGGTACATCATTGAACGTACTGGTCTGTCCGAGAAAAATGGATCGCATCGACATATTCGAGGGTCCGACCTCCCAATAATAGCCAAAAGTTGTACGTAAACAATCGTGCTGATTCGCTAGATGTGAACTTAAGACAGCAGGAAGTGCGACAAACCCCCAACAGTGACCTCATTCGATAAAAAAAAAAACTGAATACTCTTAATTAAACGAAACACAGGCCTGCCATCGATCGTGAGGTGGAATGTACCGTCTCCCGGACGAAAGGATAGTGTTCAAGACGTCACGGAGTCTGAATTCGTCGTCGAAACAAAAGCTGTAAAATCTGCAGCCCCTCTCGTGAATATGCATATATGGACATTCTATGGGGATATTGCGAATGGTTAGATATGCACGGACGGCCGGCGGACGCGGACTTACGCCAGGGAGGGGCTTTGGCCGCGTATCTCACATTAAGCTTCTCAGGCTTTTGCCATGACCAGAGTTAACACTCGATATGTACGGTTTTTTCGTCCCCATCACTCCTCAAGAGTCGAGTTGGCACGAGCGTTAGGTCAACCAATTAGGCTAGAAGTTTGTATAGTCGCACAAGATACTTGTCCCAATGCAGGAATGATATTAGTACGCTCCGTGGCTTGCATGTACGAGAATCATTTTCAGCTCCGTTTCCCCCCCCCTCAACCCCAGGCCCCAACCTGCAGCTTGATATGCAATTGTGCAAGCCTCTAAGTACGAAAGATTGAATTGTTCGAACTTTACCTGCATATGCATACTGGCAGCCTTAGTATGTTTGGTTGATTGATTGCTCTTAAAAATTTAAAGTATTCCATTAGGACTGTTTCAAAGGGTTCGCGGAACCAACTGCACTTGGTTACGAGATATGATTACCTAACCATGAGATCGCGGGCACAGCTCGAGTTCTAATAGGACTAACGTTATGATTTGATGCGGCCCTTGCCTCTGCATGTCTTCAGAGCAGTTCGCAGATGTTGGTGGAACGATTATCCGTCTTCCGCGCGGCCGCGGTGACTGTGCTTTGAAGCAGGGGTAGTGTTAAGCTAGCCCCGGGTCGACGAAGATATTGTCGTTATCGTCGCCGACATGCCGCCCAAATCGCTTCATCACAAATATACCTCAAAAATACCACACCTCTACCCCCTTCCAACGCAAATGCAAGATTAAGAAACTTGTGAAATATATGACATACAAACTAATCTTCTTCTCCATCCATCCGTTTATTATCCCGTTCAGCCTTTTCGAGCTGTTTCCTTGTGAATCCGCAAAGGAATGCAGATGATTTGCCAAATATCACAATTTGTAGTCTTGTCCCCATATTTAGCCCCCGCTGTTCAACGTGCTACTACATCGGCACACACCTTTCTCGCCGCCTGCAGCTGTAACCACCCGCCTCCTCCTTCCCAGTAGCTCACCCTCCCGGTTGACATTTCTCTTTCTCTCGCGAGTGGTAGCACCAAAGCATCCTTTTTCGCTTACGCCCATCTTTTAGCTACTACCATCCTCCCGGTCTCAGTAGAGCTTGACAGATTTCTCTCCTCCGTCAGACAGTCGTCACGTCAGATCTTGTACGATTCTGTCTTTTGTATAACCATCCGCTCTCTATAAGAAGAAAAAAAAAAAAAAAAGGATGAAATCCCCGGGCATATAATATGAGATAAAGAAAAAGGAACATTACGAAGGGGGGTTGACAAGGCGAACTAAGGCGTCCCTTCCGGCTCCCGACGATTTTACTGTATACCCCTCGTGCTTTCGAGTATCATTAGGTTGAGATGGTCTGGACTGTTGGGGAGAGGGATGGAAGGACAAAAAGCACGAGGACCTAAACGTCTTCAGTACCTCGGCTTATTTTTTTCTATGGGTTATCAAATTTAACATCGTGCTGTCGGGGAGTGATCAATCGAAGAAGGTTTTGTTGGGAATTGGCCGGTGGCGATGTTGTGGTCATTCCTCCAGCTTGCTTAGACCGAGGCATCCTCGATCAAGACGATATACAGACCCCTTCGCTTGAATCTTCAATTTCACCATCTGGGATAATCTAGTATTTGAAATGTGACACTCCGAGGGAACCTCGATACTTGTATCAACGGAAACTTCCTTCGGTTGCGCTTTATCCTCTCTCATCCTCGATACACTCCCAACATTCACGAAACTTTTCAAAACCCTTGCGGACTTTAGGAAGCTTTGGATGGCCGGTAGACGATCGCGATAAGGATCGTGACCATATCATAACCTTACTTTGACATGATATCGTCTGGTCCTAATAAAATTACAAGCCCTGTTCGCGATCTCGGCATCTCATGCACAAAATCTTAGGCAAATCAATATAGTTTTCATCTGATAATGGAAAAGCCCGGAGATGGGCATCCCGAATCGATTGTCAAAGCTTCTAGTCTACATGACAATAAAGCTCTTTTTTGACGATCTTAGGATCTTGAGAGCTTACTGTGCAGTTAGCCACCTCGGCATCCAACCCCCAGCCTTGTGCGGAGCTTACTCCATTCTACAGTATCAACATGATATCACAAATCCTGAAATGTATCTCCATGGATCCATGTCTACCAGTCCTTTACACGCTTCTTCCCGAACGGGCCCAATATCCGACCGACTACCATTCTATAACTAACTATATTTCCAGCCATACCCACCTACTCTAACTTTCCTCCGAAGCTTCCATATCGCTATACCTCCCAAAAAAAAAAAAACAAAGAATAAATTTATAAAATACTTCGCCTTAACGCCGGCACTAATGTAGGAACCCCTCTTTAATCCCGAAATCCTCGCTTAGAAAAACCCGGCCCACATCCCTAGAAGCAAGTCTAGAATCATAGGTTTTTATCCAGGTGCGCGTATGCCTGTCACGGACGTCTCAAGAAGCCGACGGAAGGCCGGGTGCAGACGACCCTTCCCCCGTTTGCCGTGCTTTTACCGTTGGATATCTGAATTTTGCCCGCGCAGGATCTGGATTGTTCGCTACCACGTCCCCTCCCCCCCCCTCTCGCGATGTTCGATGTATTACGCTATAGGCAGATTACCACGGGACAGTAGACGATCAATTTGATACCTAGTCGCATGATCGCTGCAATCCGACGGGTTCGGCCTAACTAAGGATCGATGCCGAGGTCCACGAAAAAATCAGGAGCAATTGTTTGGGGGCGAATTCCACTATAGAGAAACTTAGATCATAAACCACAAGGCGCCGAGGAGCTGTATCAGTGACGGACATCGACAGCCCGCCTGGCCACTATGTCGATTAAAGTGTCGTGGGAATATATCATACAAAAGGAACGATCATACGCTAATCCGAAAAACAAATACGACGAAAAAACAAGGAACCATTGACAAGTAAGGTCATCATGTCCGCCAAACTCCTAAGTATATGCATATAGTTGAGAAAAGTGAAAACAAACATGAATTATGTGAGAATGATTCTTGGGATTTGGGTTCAGCTCAACGGCCGCTGCGTAAAACTTCTGTGGCAGCTTCTAAGAACCTGTTCATTTCCCTTACTTGCTCTAAAATACTTCTTCCTCCTCCGATACCATCAGAGTCCTCTCCTTGGCCACGCAAATCCGCGGTAACAGTATCAATCAATGCGTCTAGATGGGCTGTTGTTAGAATCCTCTCCTTTGTTGTCGATTTCGCAGCATCGATTCCGCTCTTGTCCAACACAGGGCCCATTTGTCGTAGGGTTTCGTTGATATATTGCTGTTTCTGCTTGGGCATTAGTGTATGTTTTATGCGGCGTTGTAGCGTTGATAACTTACATGGGCCTTCTCGGACGCTTCTTCATGATTCTTCCTGACAGCATCCATTTGACGTGCAATATCCTCACGCGATTCCCGCATGCGCATTAACTCGTCCCGCAGCGACGTTTTCTCCTTCTGCAGTCGCCGGAGCTCAGCCGCTTTCATTTTGATATTATCCGCCTTGCTGGCCTATAACGTGATATATGAGCATATAGTGTTAGACAAACTAGGGTAAAAATATAATACCATGCCAATTAACCTGTTTTCGAGTGCACTCGAGAAATTGGTGATGACTGCCTCCTGAATCTTCATTCTAGCTTTCTCCTCACGATCTTTCTCTTCGCCTTTGCGAAGGGAAAGAGTTTCCAGTTGCCTGTCAATGTATTCGTGTAAGACTTGGCCAGCGATTTGTATATTATTGGGCTGTTGGGGAAATTTGAAGTTGAAATCGCCTTGTTTAGGAATGCGGTATACGGTGATGTCGAGTGTTTCTTTGAGCTCGCCATTCTCGTCACGTCGTTTTGATTTTCCAGGTTGTCGAGGACGCCGGGTCGCAGTTGTTGTTCTGTTTCCCTGTTTTGTCCCAGAGGTGGGCTTTACTGTCGACTCCTCTTCCTCTTCCTCCGCGGGTTCTTCTTCCGCCTCTTCGAAATCCTCATCTACTTCATCTCCTACATTTTCATCCTCCTCTTCGGCCAGATAAATTCTAGGTTCACTAACATCTTGCTCAAGCGGCTCAGGTTCGACATCACTTAGGATAGCTTCCTCTTCCACCTCTTGGCTCGGCGAGTTTTGGGGAGGTATTTCTATAGAAGGCTGCTTTTTATGCTTGGGCTTCCGTCCTCTCCTCTTGCTTGGTGGCTTCGCGACCCCGAGCGCCTCTGTAGGTTCATTAATTTCCAGCATTTCTTCATCTTCGGGAGGTGTATCGGGCCTTGTCTCTTGAACATGCTCTTCTTGGACAAAACTTTCTTCTTCTACTTCGGGTTCTGGGGTAGGTAGCTTTTCAGGAGTCTGGATTTTATCCGAGCTTGGTGGTCTTCCTCGTTTGCTCCTAGGAATAGGTGTAGTTGATGCCCCCCTACTCGCGCTTCTCAATCCAGTTCTTTCTGTCCTTGGAACGGAGGATTCAATTCCATTCACTGGTGTAGCGGGCTCAGGTGTGATGCCGTCTTCGCTGGGTATTTCGGGTATAAATTTTAGTGGTTCTGGTGAAACTGAAGAGGGAACAATTTGTCGTTGGCTATTCCGAGGTGCTAGAGGTGATGGTGATGAAAGCATCGGTGACGCATCTGGTGCCAATGTCATTCCGGGAGAGAGTCTTGAGGTTGACCGGGTTACTACAGCTAGTTAGCAATAGAATAAATATTTGAGGAGGTCAAGATAGTTAGCCATTTTGTACCTGGTGTCCTGAGACTTAAGTTCGCTAAGGCTGTTGCAGGAACTGCATCACTGGGACGTGCTGCAGGCGTAGGTCTACCATTGCTCACGACGTCCGGACTCGACTCAATAACCACCGACACACTTCGTTGAGAGGAAACACTCCTTGCCGGGCTGCTGGATACCCTCCTACGCTTTCGCGCACTTCCTTCTTCATCTGGTACACTGTCCAAAGCCGAGGGAGTAGATAAAACAGAACTGCCTCTCGATACCCTCCCAGATCGTCTTCTCTGCGCCTCTTCGACAGCTGGTTCGGCGACCTTAACCTCAGGAGGTTCCTCTACTGTCAATATCGCTCTCTTCTCTGCGGCTTTACGGGCACGAACTTCTGGCGGGGTCGCGATAATTAGGGGTATATCGAAGCCGAAGGATTGTGTGACTGTTCGAGCTCTACAAAGGAGATATCATTGTTAATATGAACAAAGCCCGTCCTAGATATTATTTGAGGATAAGATAGTTTAGACTAACCCTGCGCCCCTGCGACGCTCTGCCATACGCTCCTCATGACGTTGTCTCGTAATTTCTGTATCGTAGAATCTATAGTCAGGAGCTAAGAAGCCCAGAAGCCGGGACCTGCGTCATCATACCTGACATTGTAGATTATGCCAAACTCTTTACGGAACGGACAACCAAAAGGGCGATATTTGAAAGCTATAATATAAATAGAGTCTACTGCCGGTTCATTATGATCGTTTCTGCCACTATCATGGGGTTTATCGATAATTCGTCGCCTATATCCTGATGGTGTTCTGGAGCTGGCCTGGTGGGATGTCGCGTTGTTGTTCCTGCGCGCAGTTTACAGGCGCCGCAAAAACACAAGTTGGATTGAATGCCAAGACGCTGCAGAGTGGGTCTCCTTCCCTGCTCGTCTCGAAGCTCAAAAAAAGATAGAGCCTCAAACTAACCTTCTCGACCATGCATTGCATAATCCGACAATCTTCAATATCGATTTTCGAGGAAAGAGCCGATAGCTGAACAAAACCTAATCAATCACAATGGGCTGGCTATGGGGCTCATCAGGGTCTTCATCCTCGGACAACGACAAGAACAAAGCCTCCGATTCTAAAAAGCCAATACCGACTCTCGATCCGTCGCTCGAAGACTATTTCAAAAGTAGTACACCGAAGGACGATAGGCCTACAGTTGCCCCTCCTGCTGAAGAACCGCTGCCGGAGCTCAGGGTTGTAGACTGGTCGAAGAAACCTGAAGAGCAAAAGCCAGATGATGCTGAACCCCCACCGCCTCATTCGCTATCCGCATATGGAGACCGATATAAGGACTACTGGGCGACCTATAGAGGGCCAAGGGGGATTAGAGATGACGGACCGGAGGCTCAAATGAGGGAGATCGTCGAGGGAATGAAACAAAAAAGATTTTTAATAGGAAGTGCTGCTCGGGAGAATTGCGCTTATGAGGAAGAGGCCATGTTCGACTGCTACAAACACGGCTCGTGGTGGCAGACTTTGATGATGTGCAGAGCAGAGAGTCAAAGGTTTGGAAAGTGTCAGGAGCAGCAGAAGGTATGTTTTTTTTCCCTTATTATCAAATCTTGACGTCTACGAATAATATATTCTAATGGACGTTTATATTAGGAATTCTTGAAAGCATTGGGCTACTTGGCAGAACCAGGTCGGGATCCTGTGATTGAAGAGAGAATACAGATGCATGCGGACAAGTTATTCCGCCAGCAGCTTGCTCAGGATGATGCGACGACAGCTGCTCTGAAAAGTGGACAGAACATTGGCGAAGCGGTTGCAAAGGTGAAGGCCCAGCAAGCCATGGAACCTCCGACTCCAGATTACTCCAAATTCAACCCAAACGAGAAGGGAACATGAGGACAGAGTATGATTTCTCTGAAACCTTATGACACTTGATGGTTCGGGACCTTTATCAAGTTTGTACATATGATTTATCACCATGAGGGCAATGGCAGCGCCTTGATACTGGCGATAGGAAAGCCTAGCCTACAAACATCTAGCCTAGAGTCGGAGACTCTGGTATGTATTATATTGTGCTATTAGTTTGAATCCTCTACGTTGAGCAGCAAACCAGAGCGCCGCATACACCAGCAGCTACGCGCTGCTCATTTGGTCGAGCAATGCACTCCCCTTTCTTTCCAGTCCCACTGCTTTTTGAGAGAGCTGCTGGCACTGGGATACCTTGACCCCCTCGTTGCCTTGAATTAATCACAAGGCTTTCGGATAGTCTATCGCCAACTGGCACAACGATATCTCCATTTGCATTTGGATGCTGGCTTGCCATTAATATATTTTCCCTAAGGTTCTGGGCTGGCGGTGGTCGATAGTTAACTACGCTCTCCCGAAGCGATTGGATTGAATTGGGCGCTGATATGCGACTGTTACGGGACCGTAGCGAAGCTTTACTTTGAAGTAACGGATCTTCCTGTGGTTGGTATGAAACTCTACTCCCGCTGAGTGATTCCATTTGCAATGGTGGCCGTTCGCCACTAACACCACCTCTTGATCGCGGCCGGGTGACTACACTCACTTGAAGATCTTGATTCTGCTGCTCCCGTCCCCGCCTGACGTCGAGGTCTGGAGCAATAACCTCGTAGCTGTCGTTAGGATCGAGTCCACTGGACGGGTCAACAATGGATTGAGCAAGTTCGGATAGAGAACCTGCTGTACCCGCCTCTGAGATACTATCACTAACTGGTATGACCTGCGGAGGGAAGTCGAAGTTTCCGATAGGCTTGGCACCTACAGGTGATAATAGAGGAGACTGTACTCCCCGACCTTCAGCAATTTGTACTATTTCGACATCATTCCCCTCTTCAATTGGGCCAGTTCGTAAATTGGCCCCCGTGTTAATTCTGATGGGTGGCTGCTCCGCCTGTACTTGTCCTATTTCAACAACAGGCTGTTGTAAAGCTTCGATTAATGGCAATTGTTCCATAGCTGCCTCCTTCTTAAGGGCAGCCGTAGGATCACTAACCACTGGCACAGTTGTAACCCTGAACTGACCGTCCGGCTGCCAATCCAGCTGCACACTGCTGTAGATAATTCTGTTCGGATTGGGTCGCTTTTGATATGCCCCCACTGGCTCTATTTTTCTCGTCACGGGATTTTCCACCAGCTTTCCTGCCGTACGGTTCCAAACGGGGACTTTCTCCCATGATGGTGGCAATGTCCATTCCATGGCATCAGGTACATTTGGAGATGTTGTATATACTTCCGGGTTCCTTAGTTTACTAAGTGCATTGTCGTTAGGAACCCTCTCGAGATACTTCACCGTCTCCGTATGAAATGGTGCGAGGGGGTCGGATGCTGATTCTAGAGTCTTCAAAGCTGCCGTCTGTCGCTTCGTGCTCCATCTAGCCCGCCTAACAGGCGACTTTCCTGGAACACCTAAAAGATCCACCATGAGCTTGTAAAACCTGGCGTATTCCTGCTCGATGAGCTCAAAGACTGTTGCCCACGAACTGTCTAGGAGCCCGTATGGCACAAAACTCCGGAAAAAATCCGCCTTTTGTTGACCTTTTGCATTTCGATGGTCCAGTTGGACATTAATCATAGGGATATTCCAATAAGAAGTGTCTCCGTTTGCGGGACTGACGATTTGCCTCCAAACCCTGTCCGACCTAGTTGGAAATATCTCTCGGAAACTCCCAAACGGTTGATGATATGGTGTCCCCATTGGGCTTCCGAGGGTACCCTTTTTTAGATAGGCGTTTTCAGGGTACTTCTCCTCCATTTCAGCAACTGCCTTTGGGTCTGTTGGATCCAATAAGAATTGCGACATTGGTCTGGCAACATTATAATGTGAATTCGGGTCTTTCTTTAGATCGAAGTCTGAGAACTCGAATGTTTGCGCCCACTTGAAATAAAAGTTCTCAACTTCCGTTGGTGACCGTAGGATTTCATAACGTTTGGCCGTTGGATAATCCATATCAGCCGCCTGCTTGGGCCAAATAAGGAGCTTTGGTTCGCCTTTACAGTTCCCATTTGCGAAAAATGCAATACCACGAGCCGATCGTTGGTAAGGGTGTTTGAAGGGTGGAATTTCTTGGTTTGGGGGGATCGTTTGGGGAGTTTGGGATATCCGCACGGCTTTGACGTAGGCATTGCGACGTAGGTAGTCACGGTTCCCGCGGTCTTTGAGTTGAGTGTATGGTTGTGTGATTTCTTTACACGCTTTTTCCATGCGGTTGTGAGTGCGGTCTGTGTCTATGGTGAAAGATTCCTGAAAACGTGGAGCTGTTTTGTTCCAGAGCTCAGACTCGGGTTGGAAAGATCGAAGGTCGAGTGTGAGTGGGTTAGCAGTCCCCCATTGTATGTCAACCCTGAATGAAAGGCTGGGGGCGCTATAAAGGGCCGATAGTATGTATAGAGCTTTCATGGTAGCCACATGGATTTAGAGTTGGTTTAGGTTTGGAGGGTTTCAGGAACTAGGGTAGTTCTCATAGGAAGCGTGGAAAGTAATATGGTGGTCTGGCGGACATATGAGCGCCTTTGAGCCAGAATAGAATAGCATTGATAATATACATCGCTGGACGTGTCGGGGTATCTCGGGTAAAGAAAAGGATAGACAGTCATGAACATTAAAATATATACCTGGCGTGCAAATTGCAAGTCCAGAGTGGATGGGTTCGGAAAGACTAAGACGACTCCTCGTCTTCGTCTTCTTCTTCGTCGGCTGATTCAAGCTCTTCTGATCCCGACAAACCGCCCCATTCTTCGCCATCATCCGCAAAAGAAGCATCTGCGTCCCCTTCAGCAGCTTCTTCAGCCTTTCGTTTCCTACTGCTGCCATCCTTCCCGTCTTTGTCGTCCAGGTCGCACGGTACAAACCATGGAAGCTTCCCTCGCAAGAAGTCATTGATGACCATAATTGCAACGCCGTCGTAGTCTGGCTCTCCTCCCTTAAGCAATCTGCCACCCTTCCTCGCCAACAACTCCAAGAACTGGTTGGAATCCTTCCAGCCCTTGACATCGTAAGTTCTCTCAACATGATGTTGTTTGCACTTCTCTAGCAAAGCTGAGATATATTGAGCTGGATTCTCCACCTTCTCAGCACGTACAACACCACGTAATAGGATATCTGTTGTCGTATCGCTATTCGATGGCGGGACGATACCAGGGCAATCGATCAAGAATATTTTCTTTGTTAAGGTAACGTATTGCCACACCTTGGTCTCCCCCGGTATAGGAGCGACGGTGCAGACTTTCTTCTTCCGTAAGGTATTTATGATTGAGGATTTCCCACTGTTAGGGTATCCGATCAAGCCCACGGATATCTGTTTTCGGTCAGAGTGGAGAGAACCAAACTGTTGTAGAATGGCTATTAAAGCACCCTTTCCGAAGGAATTATTGATAGAAGCGTGGAACGCTAATGTTGGATAATCTTTCGATAGATGTCGCACCCATGCGGCCTGTCAATTTCGTGAATGTTAGAAAAGGATCACAATTGACAATACAACCAATAAAAACCATAAAAGAGGAAAAAGTAATACATGTATGAAGCGTTACTAAGAAAGCCAAGACTGTAAAAGCTGATGTGTTCGCCGAAGCGCCATCCTTGACCTTCAACTCAAAACGAAACATAAAAATCCCAAGATGTTCTTCGTCAAAACGACGAGATGAACGAGAAGATATACAACACAAAACGTGCTGAAATCAAGGCGGGATAACTCAATCTACCAAAGTTGTAACAGACCTCTTCGTAGGATGCGACAATATGCGCTTAAGAAGATATCCTGACAAAAAACGATGGAATGAAAGCATTTCATAAGGGTAGGGATCAAACGGCAGATAAAAGCGACCGCAAAGTAATGGGTTAAACTTACAGCAACTCCTGTTGGAACCAAGTCGCACTTGTTCAAGACGAATACCAAGTGCTTGTGGGGGCATTCTTTGGACATATACTGCTCAACGGAGCGGCATCTTGTCCCGAGAGGGTTTCTCGCATCCAAGACATGTAGGATAACGTCTGAAGAGTCGATAACTTTATACAGCTCATTCCAGATACGTTTACTCTGACCCTTAGAGAAGACTGCCTCCCTGGCCTCTTGCACCATGCCTTCGGCGGCTGTACCATTCTCAATGGCCTCCTGGATCTTATCATCATATGATGTCCGATTCTTTTCGGTTTCATCCATCAAAGCTGCCATGCTCTCAACGGCGAGTTTCGGTCGTTTCCGCTGTGCCTTTGGGCCAAAGGTTTGTGCGAAGGGCTCTGTCTCGACCTTGATCTTATTCGCCTCTTTGTTTGAAGTCTTGGCGTCTGGATCTTGAATTAGAGACATAGGAAGCTTGTTCCGTCGCAGAAGAACAGAGCGAGGGTCTTTCGCTTGTTCCTTCATTGCTGTTTGGAAAGCTGTCAAGGCTTCTTGAGAGATTGTCCGAGTGTTTCCGAACCATTTCCGGTTGGGCTCTATCCTGGCAGATGGCACCTCTCGCGATTGGTAGCTGGCAGCCTTTGTGATATTTCCCTGGGCATCCCTCTGGGCCTTTCCCTCCTTGTACATATGTAATCGCTTAAGCTTCTTTGCATCTCTAGATAGAAATAGGAATGTTAGAATCGTATCTTCACGCCGAGATATAGTCAATAGGTCTTACCTGTAGAAGTTCTCGCCTTTGACTTTAACATTCTGCATGCCATCGCTCCCACCCGCAGCCTCAATTTTCCGGGCCCGCCGGTTAGATTCTTTCTTAAAGGAGCCCATTGCGATTGATTTTGTCTTCCAAAACGACCTGGTAAATGATAATGAAAAAAAGAGGTCGTTTGGTGAAGTTGGTTGGAGTACTGGAAAGAAAGTTTCAGTGGGAGCGGCACACCAGATTTTTTTTTTGTAGCGACAACCACAATTTTTGCTAGCGCCTTGGCACTGCATCAGATAAGATTAGATCCACACTAACCATAGGGGGTTAGACCATCTTTTCCTCGTGATATCGCGCAGCCCACGATACCCACCTCGGCTTGACTCACGTCTTCCCATTCCCTCTCGTTAGCCGGGCTGGCCGCAGCTTAGTTATGGAATGATTCCACACCGTCCCTATTGGAGAACACAGTTTCTCCAGAAACTACTGCATAACCCATCAATATGGGCGTCACTGGCCTCTGGACAGTTGTCCAGCCTGTAGCACGACCAATAAAGCTCGAAACATTAGCTCAGAAGCGGCTCGCAATCGATGCGTCGATATGGATTTATCAGTTCTTAAAAGCAGTTCGTGATAAGGAGGGGAATGCGCTGAGAAACGCGCACGTAGTGGGGTTCTTTCGACGTATTGTGAAATTACTCTTCCATGGGATCCGCCCGGTCTTTGTCTTCGATGGTGGGGCACCGTTGCTCAAGAGACAAACCATTGTATGATGAAATGAAAACCCACGGTTTTATAGTAATATGGGACTGATAGTGGATGTTATTCTAGGCGAATCGAAAAACACGCCGTCACGACCGAAAGGAAGATGCCTCGAATACTGCGAAGAAACTTCTTTCCCTTCAGATGCAAAAGCGGGCGAAGGAAGAAGCCGAAGAGAGAAGAAGAAAAGCGGCACAGAGCCAGTATCACAATATTCGAGAAGAAGAACCTGTCCCGGAGAACCCTGTCTATGTATCACAACTTTTCGAGACTCCTCAAGAGCGGGCAAAGGCAAAGGTGCCATTCAGGCGCACGGATCAGTATCATCTTCCCGAGATGGATGGTTCATTTGAGGCTATGAGAGGTGCAAATGATACCCGAATAATGTCTATGGAGGAGCTTGAGGATTATGCCCGACGATTCGAGGGCGGAGAAGATATAAATCTCTACGACTTTTCTAAGATAGATTTCGATTCTCCGTTTTTCACTTCTTTACCGCCGGCAGACCAATACAACATCCTAAACGCTGCAAGGATACGATCTCGCCTGCGTATGGGTTTGTCGAAAGAACAATTAGAGAAAATGTTTCCAAATCGCCTAGAGTTTTCTCGGTTTCAAATTGACAGGGTTCGCGAAAGGAACGAATTGACCCAACGGCTCATGCACTTGAACGGTATGACCGATGATCTTATAAGCGTCCGTCGTGTAGCCGGAGAAAAAGATAGGGAGTATGTATTGGTCAAGAATGAGGGTGCGGAAGGTGGCTGGGCCCTCGGTGTCGTCGGACAAAAAGGTCCAAGGGAAGGAGAGACTGTCCACAAAGCGATCGTGGTTGATGAGGAAGAGAAAGAAGAGGATGAGGATGATGATTGGGAGGATGAAATGGCGGAATTTGAAGATATACCCATCGAAGGGCTGAATAGGCTACCAAAACCAAGGGTACCTCAAATCGAGCTGACCCGACACCGGCAAACGTCTGAAGAACGTGAGATAGAAATGGCAATCAAACTATCACGACAAGACCGACAAAAGAAAGCTTTGAAAGACTCGCAGGCGCCAGTCTTCATCCAAGACGAGGAGCTAAGCGAGTTTAATGAAGCCGATGATCATGACGCCTTATTTGAGGACGCGGATGGTGTACAGGATGTTGAAACGCATGACGAAGATGAAGAATTACGAAAGGCCATTGCTTTGTCCCTGGAACGAGATAAAAGAGAAGGCGAAGAAGAAGAAAGGGCGTTGGAACTTGCAATTAAAATGTCTCTCGAACAGGATGACGATTATGGTTTGAAAGATATCGCCGAAGCGTTAAGCAGTTCAAAGCCTAGAGGAGCAGAACAATCCTTGAACCCGAACAAGCCAGACTTCATTGAGTTCGACGATGCCGACAAGGCCACGAAACCAAAAGCCTTTTCAGACATTTCATCTTACCATCTGCTTTCCCACCAAAACAAGCCGAAGCTAAACAGTAAGGCCGGTGGCAATGCACCAAGCTATATAGCCCCTTTAACCGCTTCTAAAATTAATATCACGGAACCAGATTCGAATCCCTTTTCACTAGAAGGTGATGGCTTTACGATCGAAAGCGCGGTGGCATACCCTCCGGAGCCTGCAAAGGCAACTTCGCTGCCGAGCAAAACGAGTGATTTCAGCAGTGGTAAAAACCTACTCCCATTCGAAAGCATGAAACTAGGCGGCCTGGCCGGACTTAAAAAGCGGCTTGATAATGCCAAATCTGGAAATGAGAATGAGAAAGAGGGATTGGGGAAACCGAAGATCCCTTTGCCTCCCTGGTTTGCGGCCGAAGAGAATAGCGCTTTTAAGGAGGGGAGAGCTGGGTACCAAGTGGATAGCTATGATCGTGATGATGAGGCGGAACGGATGGTGTCATCACTTCCAGAATATCTGCGCCCAATTGAACACCGAGAATCGATACAACCTAAGACGAAAGAAGTCATTGTTCTTTCGGAAGACGAATGTGATGACGTTCAAATAGTCGATGTCACTCCCTCGGCCCCGGGCCCTAGTCAGGGAGGAACAACAGCACACAATAATAGTTATACTCAAAGTTCAACCAAAAGCCCAGCTAGAACGACCATAGAACCACTCCTCGGGGACGAAGCGCAGGATAGCGACGAGCCTGTGGAGTGGGAAGCCAGTGACATCGAAAATGGGGATCCCACTGAGAAATTCCCTGGAGATAGCTCAGCCATAAATGATATCGAATTAGAGGATGCTGGAATGGACTCCGAGGAGGAACAGTTGATACATCAAATGCGAGCCGAAAATGAAGAACATGCAAGGTTCGCGTCAACATTCAACCAGAGATCTACTGAACAAAATGCCATAGACTACGAACGTGAGCTCCGAACTCTACGGGACCAACAGAAGAAGGACAGGCGGGATGCTGATGAAGTTACAAAAATCATGATTACGGAATGTCAACAACTTCTCCAGATGTTTGGGATACCCTATATAACTGCACCGATGGAAGCAGAAGCGCAGTGTGCTGAGCTCGTCCATCTCGGTCTTGTTGATGGAATTGTCACTGATGACAGTGATATCTTCTTATTCGGGGGAACGAGAGTTTATAAAAATATGTTCAACCAGGCGAAATATGTGGAATGCTACTTAGCAAGTGACCTTGAGAACGAGTATAGTCTTGATCGGAAGAAAATGATTCGGTTAGCGCATTTGTTGGGAAGCGACTATACAGAAGGACTTGTCGGTGTTGGGCCGGTGACTGCCCTGGAAGTTCTCGCGGACTTTGGCGGTGGCGACGATGCACTACACGAATTTAAAGCTTGGTGGACAAAACTACAGTCAGGACTTCGAGACCCGGCTGATGATAAATCAAAGCTAAAAAGAAGCCTGGTAAGAAACTCCCGTCAACTTAGGACAAGATAGCTACTAATCCAAACAAACAGAAAAAACTGCAAGATAAATTATTTCTACCGCCAAGTTTCCCTGATGATCGAGTAGATATGGCCTACCTCAACCCCGAAGTTGACAAAGATGGTACGCCCTTTGAATGGGGTGTCCCAGATCTTCACGGCCTTCGCAACTTCCTCATGGCGACAATTGGCTGGTCGCCGGATCGAACAGACGAAGTCCTTGTGCCAGTTATCCGAGACATGAATAGGAAAATTACAGAAGGAAATCAAGTTAATCTCACAAATTTCTTCTCCGGGAGCACAGGTGCTGGCGCCTTTGCCCCGAGAGTACGAGAGGCAAACAAGAGTAAACGAATGGAGAATGCCCTCATGAGCCTGCATCGACAATCTGTCAAACGACAGGGAAGCAATTTGAGTGCTGGTGGAGAGGGTGGGGAGCATAAGAAGAGCGACGAAAGCTCCTCGACAGACGAAGAGTTACAGGGAATTGTTAGTTTGAATGGAAGGGTAAAAATTACAGAAGGCAACAAACGAAAAGCTCCCGCAAAGAAAAAGAGGAAGACTGTTGTTGAGAAGACGGGATCAGATACAAGCGAAAGTGAAGATAATACCGGGGCTTCTGAGGTACCAAATCCTAAAGGGAGACGAAAGAAGGCTGCTAGTCAAACCCACGTTACCGCTGGCCGGGGGAGGGGACGAGGGAAAGCGAAAAGGACCCGAGCATGATTCATGATTCATGATTCGTTCTTGCAGGTAATGGGTTTAAGCCACGCATCTGCTCGTATAATGTGATATCAATAATATTAGTACAACAATAAGGTGTGAGTTGTATTTGTACAATTGCGGGTGACATTGTAGTACTAGAATACCCGGAATTGATCAAGTTTGGGCTAGTCATCGACTTTGTGTGCGTCTGGGCCCAAGAGACTAAGCTAATATATACCGACATTCCTGAGGTCATGTTCTTTATATGGCATATGATATATTAGTCTCGGTGCATGCTATATACAAGATACTATAACTCCAAAACCTCAATACCGACTCCACCCACTACTAATCTACGAGTATTATCTTCTCCGTTGATCATAGCGAGAGATGAAACATCGGGGACGCTAACATAGGTATCCTCAACAAGGTTGACATTCTCTATTGCTAGATCTTCAGCGAATTTGATGCTCCATTTCTTTACTTGTTGGTCCACGCCTGAACTTAGAAACTCGATTGTTTGCTCCGTATGATTTGAATTAGGCGATCTGGCGCTCGAAATAGTGATCGCGGTTACTGCTGAAGCATGCGCCCTCTCTAGGAGTTTGGTCGTGGTTCCGACAATATTGGTGCTCGGCTTGCCAGGATTTTGCTGACATAGAATCCGTGAGACGGAAACTGCGGTATCATCACCGCCAGTAAACATTAGAATCTCACCGTCATTACGGTCTAGAATCTCTAGAACCTTGACACTGTTCTGGTGGATCGGCTGCGAGAGTATCCATTGCTCGCTGCTTAACTTTGCAAGTTCCAACGCCGCGACCTGAGGCTTATTAAATGATAGCACCGCCGAATCAGACGCAAGTACTTGTTTCGCAGACAAACCACAGTCGCCCATTGCCTCTGTGATGTCCCAAATTGTGACATGTCCATCAGTTCCCGCTGTTAGCATTAGAATGCCTCCATAAGCTGTGAGGTTGAAGCGTATCTGGAGTAGACAGCTAGTTTTATAATTGCCTTCGGCGATAGTGATAAACCTTCTTTCTGCAACATCGTATAAGGCTAGCTTTATGGATGAATCTGAACGAACCATACCAACCAAGAACCCATATTGATGCCCATCCCCGTCGTGAACCGCGGCTACATCAATCCCGCAAACTCTCAGGTCAGGAAGATTGCCAGTGCTGATTTCATATACTGCCTCTCGCAGCATGCCAACTGTTCCAGGCTGAAGATTTACTTCGGCATTTATTTTCCAGCAATATACTTCTTCAACGCTTCCAGATGAGAACAACCAACCACCGCAAGGTGACCAGACAAGATCCTGCAGTCCGGTCGTATGTGTTTTTCGGAATGTCAATGGTACCAATACATTCGTTCCAGTGTTCAGAGACGATAACCGTATAATTGTGTCTTCTGCGCCAGTCGCTATGATTCCGTTTGAAGAAATAGCAAGAGCTTTGACTTCTCTTCCATGGAAAGGTATTTGCAACAACGGATTGCGGAGTATCCGCTTAAATTCTACAATATAGCATTTCTTTGACCTTGTGAATACGAAGAGACCCTCATCCCCGGTTTCTTCGTCGACACCAAAGCTGAAATTCCAACTTCGGTTACCGCCTTCGCAATCATAGCTCGCTGCTTCTAAGCCGAGGGTTTGATTCCAAAGAATAAAATCCCTGCCTCTGAAACCATACATGATTTCGTTATTTTCGTCAGGGTTTGTGGAAAGTTTCTGATAATTTTCTACCCGGGGAACTGCTGCAGGGTAGACTGCGTTAGTCTCGACAAGGTCGTATTGTTCTGTGGTAGTGTTGATAAGGAGTTTATGTGACTTATGGGCACCACTGCGCCCCGTCGATGTCAGGGATAGCTCAATTGGATGATCGGTTTCTGGTATCCTTTGAGCTGGTGTGCTTTTAAAAGCTAGTGATGTCACGGATTCATCATCATGAATATGACGCCAAGTTTTTAGCGGCTTAATAGTAGAGCTGTCTCCTAATATACTGTAGAGGGTGAATGCACCATGTCTGGAGCCTGCCACGCAGAAAGTTCTCCCTTCAAGACAGTAGACAAGAATTGTGGTGAAGGGGAAGGTATCCGGTGGTATTAACGACCAGGACTGTTGAATGGCTGGGCGTTCTGGTTTATCGATATTAACCTTTAGTAGTTGGATGGGCGCGTCAGGTTTGAATGTTGTGACAGCAACATAGGCGATAGTTGGTTCTGCTTCATTCCGGTGCTGACTGAATAAGATGTCTGATGGCCGAGTATCACAGACTTGGTTCCAATCTTGATCCGTGGGATCTGCCGTAGTAGTCAGGGCACTCCCATGCCATGTATAGAACAAAAGTTTCCCTGTATTATCCCCCAAGGCCACAATATGGTTGCATCTACCATTAATCCAAAATTTACCGGCTCCCATCGCCGATGAATTTTTTGCTTGGGGCCAGAAACCAATTTTCTGCCACTTGAAGTCTGGCTGCGATAAGTCACAGTGGAGTACCCAGCCTGAGGACATGGCAACAATGAATGAGCGGCTCCCAAATGTGATATATTTCCTTGGTTCGTCTTTTATAGGTTTTCCGGCTCCGGTGGCTAGCGTAGGGAGAATATCCTCGAGGTTTGCAATTGTTTCTTTGATCAAAGGGGTTCCTTCCAGGTCCTCTGAGATGTTCCAGGACGCAATTCCATTATCTGCCCCTCCTGTCACGAATAGTCGTTCAGAGGGGTGTACTGCCAGACTCCATATATTTTTCCCACTTGCAGAGTGGAGATTCCTAAATGTTTGGATGCAAACGAGAGATCCGGACCCATTTAACCTCAACGACCATAATTTCGCTGTCAGGTCCTCGCTGAAACTAAGAAGCCGTAAATATCCTTCCTTAGCTTGAAGGAATCTTACACCCCATATTCTTGCCTGGTGGCCCCATCCAATAGCCAGTGGCTCCTTGACTTCGCGGCAACCTTCCGAATTGGTGTAATCTGCCTTGATATCCCATACTCTGATTGTCCGATCGTCGCTACAGCTTGCCGCGTATGAGAAATCGGGTGAAACTGAGGCCCCGAATACTGATCCTTCATGGGATAGATATCGGGCCGCTAAATTGATTCTCTCAGGAACCCGCTCTTGTGACGTGTTTAATTTCCATAGCAAAACCTCTCCGAACACTGTGCCAGCAATAGCGACAAGACTGTCGCAAACTTGAGACGTAGAATCTAGAATGAGGTTGGCTGAGTAGAGTAAGCATCTCTCAGGGCTTGGATACCATTTATACCGAGATGCCAGTTCGATACCCAGGTCATGCCTATATGTTAGGATTGTATTGTGCGCTGTCATCATTGCTATTCTCGGGATTTCGTTGTCCGATTTTAAGAAAACTGACGATAGAATCCAGTCCGGGGCATTTATTTCCTCCTCGATGCTGATATCAAAGCTTGGAACAAGATGATCCGACAATCGGATTATCTGGAACCTCTTTCCTCCCCAGAGGAGTATAGTGGCACCCACTGTCGACTCGCCATTGTGAATAGAGGGTTGAACTTGTATGCCTTGAATTCTCTCTCTCCTGAAAATCCGCTTCCTCCATTGCAACGAAGCAACCGCGCTTGAAAGAGCGAAGAGTTTAAGTTCGGATCCGTGGCCAACGAGAAGGTCATCCCCGAGGAATGCCAACGAGGTCACGGGCCCCACATAAGACCTTGATTTCATCTTTGCCTGTTAACTAGTCAATAAGATCCCTGTATTTTGATTTATGTGTTAGATCTTGAGTTCAGTTTTAAAAGAATATGGAATATCTTGACGTAGTCAAAGTCTCAGAGCGTATTGCTATACATGCATACTTACAAATTATATCACTTATGTAGACTGGTAATATGTATTAGGTCGCAGTATGTTCCTGTATTATCGAGCTTTGAACATCAACTTTAGACTAGGTTCCTGAACATGAACGCTTACTAAGGGGGCAAAGGAAGAGGTCAAGCCCTCGACAGGACTGAGCTCAGCTGGGCTGGGGTATCGATAGCTAAAGAAACAGTTTAAATTGCAACGTCTGCAACGTTTAATTTGGGTTGTTTTTTGGGGTCTGAAAGCTTTTTAGTCCACGGTGGAGGCTCCGGGGCCTCGGGGGGGATACCGGCGGTCCCCGTCAGTACTAGCCGGGCTGTGCCGCATTTGGAAAACCAACGCTGCGTTGCCTATGATGTCGGGACAATTTTGAGTTGTCGGTTCCAAATCCTGATTCGATTCTCACTCTTGTTGACATCCAGGTTCCCATAGCTCTGCTGCTTTGATATTTACCACCATCCCTCGCCTTCAACTTTCAATCCAGGACGCGATTCTGATAGTGCCGATTCTCATCTCCTGACGAGCTACTGCTTGCTTCGAATCAGAATATTTCAATCTGAGTCAAGTACTGTCAACAAGCTTCGCGACTCACGCGATTGCCTTGTTTTGTCAGTATCCTCGAAGCGAGCAGGTGCCCAGGCGGGGGTTCAGACTAGATATACTATCCTAGGTACCCATGTCTCAATTATCCAATAGATCAGGATCTAGCGGTTCAATACCTCGGAAACGGGGACGTCCACCAAGCACCCGTAGTAGTGATTCGGCCTCCAAGCGGATATCAAGCAAAAGACGGAGAGGAACGTCAACGCCAGCTGTTAAGTCGAAGCCTCTCATCCCAATAACACAAAGCATTATTTCACCGGATCCGGAGGATTCTGATTGCAGTCAGCAATCTTCAGGCAACCTGTATCATGATACTATCTGCGTCGTATGCTGGATGCCATTTTGCATTCGACATTCCATGCCTGCGCCTCGGCGACGCGCTGCCCAGACTTCGACAAAGTGGGTCCTGAAACGCGAGGATACAAAAGATTCACATATTGCAAAAGCTCGATTGACATTTCTTCCTTGCTCCCACGAAGGCTCCTGTGAACCCGGTAACAAAGACTGCTCATGTAGCGATGAAGCTATTTACTGTGAAAAGTTCTGTGGCTGCGCTTCAGATTGCCCAAGAAGATGGAAGGGTTGCGCTTGTAGGGCTGGGAAACCCTGCATTGGAGATCGGTGCCCTTGCGTCCGGGATAATCGGGAGTGCGATCCTGACCTTTGTCTAAGCTGTGGAGCAGACGAGCAGCTTGACATTATACATCGGAAAGGTCAACACGAAGATTCAAAAGTGGCATCTGTAGTCGCGAAATCTACTACAAAACAGGATATTAGGAGAACGGCATGTCAAAACGTGTCTCTTCAGTTGAATGAGCCTCCTATGACAAAAGTGGGGCCGACTAGTATGCCATTCGAAGGAAATGGCTTATTCGCCATGGAGACTATAAAAAAAGGAGAATTTGTTGGAGAGTACACGGGAGAGGTAGTGTCAGAGGAAGAAGCTGACCGAAGAGTTGCCGTTTACGATAGCAGTAGCTCTTTCATGTTCGAAATTAATGCTAGTACGTACAGTCGCTCACTAACCAGTACTTTCAGGAATTATGGTTTACAAGGGCGCAGTTAACTCAATTGAACTTCATTTTAGCGCATGAGGTCGATGGCACCCAGTATGGGAACAAAACACGCTATCTTAACCACTCAAAGGCGGAACCAAACTGTGAGGCGAAGGTCCTTCAGGTAAATGGCATACATAGGATCGCATTCAGGGCCCTTGAGGATATCGAGCCTGGGCAAGAATTACTGTTTAACTATGGGTAAGCTCCGCCGCATCTAACCGTTCCGCCAAGCAGTACCCTAATAAACGATCTAGGGAATCATTTTTCAAGTTCGAGGGAGTTGAACGCGAAGGCGCAATTGAACGTGAGACGCTAAAGAAAAATCTTCAACGTTTGAGAGTGGAAAGCGACCCGGAAGGCGGGGACGAAACAATGAGCGATGTATCCGATGACATAATCGTGGGGAGGCGTTCCGGTCGGTTAAATTCTAAGAGAGGAGACATAACTGGGAGCTATACCAATAGCAAAACGAACACAAGGAGGAGCAGGCTTTCGCGGATTGTTTATTCGGATGACGAATTTTCAGACGACCCAGTTGCAGCACAAATTCAACGTGAGATATAGCACGACACCTCAAAAACATCACGCCATATTCTTACCATTGCCAGTCAAACATCTTTTTGTTTTTCCCAGTGCTTCTATGCAATTTTGGAAAACCCCGATTTTCTTCGAATTATCGCAGAATACCAAGTAGGAGTAACGATTTTATGAAGTTCTAAATTTTGTGTGCCTCTTTCTTCACGCATTTTTCTTTGTATTTATTGCAGTTTACTATATGCTGTTCGATGTGAACTAATTTAGGGCCCTCCGTCATCACGATATACAAAGTACCGCAATCCATGCATACAGCAAGGGCTGTTGTCCTATGTTGATATATGATCCAGTTTTCTGGCCGCCTTGGTCAGACCCTTGTTAAAACCACCGCGCCCATCTTGGATAATAGTAACAAAAAACCCTTCCCCTTTCATTTCTTCTCTCTTCGAACAACTTAGGTGTATGCATTAAACTATGCTACCCCATCATTCAATTCAGATCGCGGGCAAACCCTTGAACTAGGTGTTCAAGTACTTCGGTTTCATTATGAAGTTCTGAATGATGAACCCTCAGTTTTTCGAGGGCCGTGTTCAGTTTCCTCAAGCTGCTTTGGTGCTCAAAAAGCCTTTGCTCCAAAGTATCCATCATGGTGGGGAGTTGCCCTCTTTGAATAAGTTGCATGTGCTCACTGTAATCTGAGATTTCACCAACTTCGACCTCTTGACGAACTTTGAGAAGTTTGGCCTTGCTGTATTTGCATAACATGATTCTAGCCACTTCAGGATGGTCATCTAACATTGAGATGAAAGTCAATTTTTTCAACCATTTGTCGAAGTTATCCAATTCAACAATCAGTTCGATGATCGCCTTGATCTTCCTATCAGCTTCCATCGTCTCCATTCCTCGAAACTTTAGGCCTCGGATCAAGGTAACGATGTAATTCATGGAAAACGCATACGTTGGTACGTTGTTTTGCAAGGTTGGAGAATTGTGGCTGGTAAGAGTGCGAGCGTCAGCCTCGATTTCAAGGAGCTCATAGATATAGTCGAGGACATGATCTGTGATTCCTGTGATCCTGAGGAAAAGACTCTGATGATATAGTTCAACGAGGGCCGATGGATGCTCAGGATGAGAGATCTCTCCAGTGTAGATATACTTGAGAACAAAACCAAAGATATCGTAGTCGAAAGTTGTCATATCGACTTTCAATGGCTGCCCTGGTGTCAAGATCAATTCTTGGGAATTGAAATACTCGGACTTCTCGGCCAGAATGGCAAGATGGCCGTGGACCAGCTTCTTTTCAGGGCCAACATAGAGCTCGATATCAGAGAATCGAGTGCTTCCAAGCAACCTTGTTGGTGGACTCTTTATTAGTACACCTAGGTATTCTGAACTCTGGTTTGGGGGTGTTCTCATACTTAGCAAAGGTGAACTGGTCATTATTTGGCAACCATTCTTTGTCCTCACCATCCTCACCCTCCAAGTCACCATTGATGCTGAGGGGCTCACCGAGTTGGTCCTGGGTCGCCGTGTTATGCTTTGGTTCGTGGTGGATTTTAGAGAACAAGTATCCGAAGTCTTCACCGCCGACGAGAGTCTTTTCGATAAGTTCATCCCAGGTCTGTGGGATTGTGATTGCTAAATCGTAGACTCTTTCACCGTCTCCTTCGATAGTGGAAGCATACCCCGAGCTTATAACCGAAGTTGAATCAGAAGTGCTAGGCGTGTCGATAATTTCAGAAGACGGCGGAGTTAACTGTCTCACAATGGCGGCTGAGGGCTCGGGGGCTGCAGGCGGACTCATCATAAAGAGATCCATTTTGATCAAAATTTGAAGCCAGAAAGTCCTACTAGTATGACTATACTTGCAGAAACCCCTTTTCGGGTTATTGATATGTATATATATGAAATACTAAAGGGGGTTTTGGTGTCGGTTAACGGATTCTGTTGGGAATAGAAGCTCACATGAGCTAGAAGGTGTAGATTATTGGTGATGGCTGTGGGAAAGATATAACACTCTCAAATAGCAGTGAAGAAATTTACGCTTAAGGCATTAGCAGTCCCAAGGACGTAGACGTAGATAACGTGCTTGTTAACGGACCCAATGTACGTTTGCAACCAGGTATAGCGGTAGGTTGTCCACTAGGTGAACCGTTGGGATACCCAAGGTGTTGATATTGTTGGATTTTGATAGGCTATATTCATATATATCGATCTCTCCCTGGGGTCCTATCGATATTGTCCAATTGTGCATATTAAAAATCGCGGTGTTTGGGGCTAGCACTAGAGGCGGCACCAAAGCCGAGCTATAGCCAGAAAAATAAATTAATCGTTGGACATTAGCCAGTAATTCGGTTTATTATATCGGTAAGCTTCCCGAATTTTATTTAGGAATGTACTCTTCATACGTCTATATATGCAAAGTAGCATTCAATACATGTATACACACCCATGCCCTTTTCTAATTCACAATCACTAATAGCCTGGGTACCCATTTGATATATACTTCACCGAGTCCCGCACCCGCCATCTAACTAACGTTACGAGACTGCCAACTAACGATAATGCACCGGACACGCGCAACACAAAAGCTCTTGACAATCCAACGTCCTCACCAGAACTGCCTGGCCTTAATTTAACCGAATACCTAGTGGAAAAATATTGTAAATTCGTCCTTTACAGCCTCTAATCTAGAGTTTCTAATCCACTCCTCCACTATTTTATCGAGTCAAAACTAGCGGCTCAGAGGCCTCATATCGTTGAGCTCGAGGCTTCACTTACCTTAGATATTCGCATATTGTTTTTCAATTTCCTGTTGGTAAAGAAGAGGAGACATACATTTTCGTGAATGTTCAGGAACAAGCTGGGCTTGTCAGGTCGCGAATTCGGTGAGCCCCTCTTAACATTGACATGGCAAAACCATTTAACTTAAGCAAACCATAGCACAAGAAATTTTCACATCAACTGAGAGAAAAATCAATTGAGTATATATATATATACGTGGGTATTGTTTAATGCCGCAGAAGGCATGCGAAAGGAAAAATCATGGTATTGCAAGGAAATATCAACGGGGAATATGGAAAGAAGAGCTAAAGGAAAACAATTCAAGGAAAGGAGAGGGGGAAGAAAGGAAGGAAAGAAAAGAAATACACACATAAAGTTTAACTCCACCAAATGGTCCCAGAAAAACAAATGCAAGGTTTTTGAGCCGAGATCAGATGCAATATGCAGAAAGCAGCAAAGCGCAAGGAGGTATCGACATCAATATCGGTCAGCTAAGATCATGGAACAGTAAAAAGAATCCCATCTCAAACAAGTCATACTTCAACAACTCTATGTGAATACGCTTATATTCTTTCAAAACTTCGATCCCACTGATCCACTTCGCGACCCAATCTAGGAACTCGATGATTTGCATATTCTTTAACTCGGGGTGCTCCGCGAAGGTGAAGGTGAAAGTCAAATTATCATGCTTTCCCGGATATTCTGCAACATCTTCATTTCCTGCAGTATCCCCCTTCTTCGCCTCTGCCTCTGCCTCAGGTGTATCTTTCTCTATCTTGTCATCATTTTTCTCCATGAACAGGCGTTCGTATTGTTTCTGACATGGGACGACTTTGAATGCGACCTTGTCAACCTCGACGACATCCTTCTCGGGTTCCACCGGTTCGTGTAAGAAGAGTGGGTCGTCGAGGATAGCACTTTGTAACAAGTCGACCATAATTTCTTTCTCTCTTTCCTCGCCGGTATCACTCTCGGCGTCTCCCGCCATCTGCTTCAACAAGTCGAAGTCGTATGTCACCGACTCAATTTTCCCGCTGTCGATAACAAATCTCCACCCAAACCCGGCCCCAATCTTGTGCATACGAGGGCAGTAATTTTTCTCTGAGACAAAATATCTCTTCGCCCGGGTATCCTTCAAAACAATAGACTCCTTCCACGACGGGAAGACTTTGAAACAATACATCTGATATTGCCAAGGTAGGTGAGAGAGTACCTCTGATTGGACTTCAGCTGGTAGGTTGAGTATCGTCAGTTTGTTCTTCTCCCGGGCCTCGATTCTATCGGCCTTGAGAGTCGACATTTGTCTCTCTAGCTGTGATATCCGTCTCTCAACGTTGACGATTTGCTCATCCATTCCTGTGCGTCTTTCCTCCATCTTTTGTTCTTCTTGCACAATCCGTTCTTCCATCTCAGTAACATCTTCTTCGCCCTCGAAGAGTCGTTTCCTTTGGTCGACGATCCATCTTTCTTGTTGTAGCATCCTTCCTTCTTGGTCGAACATTCGTTGTTCCTGGGCCAGAATCATCTTGCGGTGGGCAAGCATTCTTTTCTCCTGTTGAAGCATTCGGCGTTCGTGTTCGAAGATCCATTTTTCCTGGCCGACGAGGATGATCCCATCATCCTCTTCCTCTTCCTCCATCACAACTCCTTCGCCCATGTCGCTACCGGGCTGGACGAAAACTAGTGGCTCGTCCAGCATATTTTGCAATTCGGCCATTTCATCCTCGAGGGTCCTATGAAGACTTAAGTCTTCATCTTCAGATATTTCGTCCTCCATGGTACTTTGTAGACCTGGTACTGGTGTTTCTTCCAATAATTCGGCCATTGCGTTGGCTAAAACCTGCCCTCAATCTGTTCCCAGAATGATACCAAACGACTTCCCTATTTCTCTTTTAAAAAACTTCTTATCCTACTGTAAGAAGTTCTAGAATTTCTAGAAAGGATGAATGGGAAAGCGCCCTCAAGAAATATAAGAACCAAGGAAATTAAGGAAAGAAAAATAAAATAAAAATAAAAAAACAATATAACAACTATACGGATTCCTTCGGCTTCATTAGGAACAGATAAGAAGGAATTTAAAAAAAAGATAACAGGGACATACCTAGTATTAGTCTAAAATATAATACGGAGGAGGGGGTTACAACATACTTAACATACCTATTGAGAACCCGCCATTCGTTGTCCCATTACCAGACCTCGCAAGCGGACTGTGTTCGTAAAAGGTACAGCCCTCGCATGCTCCAAAATCCCCTTTCAGCAGCCAGAAGCGTTGCGGGGTTTTGTGCATTCTGCACCATTAGTATGTTAACACCACCTCCCCCAAATACCTATCCCAACTCGTAAACCCATTTCAGCAGGGGTGCAAGGGAAGTTAAGGGAAAAGAAGGTGAAAAAATGCGGAATCCTCGCCAGAAAAGTCAAGTCTCCGCTGGCTGGCGGGAAATTGACGATTTCAACAACAAGGAAGAAGAAAAAAAAGGATTTATGTTCCGCAGCTGACGACTTCATATTTCCTGTTATTGCTCTCTATTGTCCTCAATTTAAACCGACTTAGTATTGTTTGATTGTGCTTTTAAAGAATCAAGCTTGATTCTTGTTTGAGTCGGCACCAACGCAGTCGAGTTAGCCTGGCTCAGAGCTACGAAATTCCAGCTATGAAACCCGCCCATTCCGCTTGCACATGCCCAACACTGGGATTCAGGTACGATATCGGGGTTTATTGGCTTGCTTGGGCTCCGCAATTGGCTGAGCAACTGGTGTTCTTGCTATCGGATTTTAGGCATATCGTTCCCCTTTGAGAGGTGTCCTATGCGTGCCCATTAGCTCAGAAGTTAGCGGCCCAGCTTTGGCGGGATGGTGTTCTCGGTTCAAATTGGGATCCACAGGGGCAAAAAGCGAGGGGATCTAGACCAGAATCAGTTTTCCAAGTGATAGCACGACGGATTTGGGATGGAGTCGTAATTGGCGGCGTCGGCGAGGCTTGATCGTCAGATTATCGAGATTAGTTTAGGTTTTACTTCAGGTTACGCAACTGCTGTTGCATATTTTGGTATGTACATGTACTTGACGTGTGTTTCGACATATGTAGTGCCAACTGTCATTTCAGATTAAGTAGGCATGCAAGATATCTTGAAATTTCAACATGGGCAATGCCTTAGATCAACCTCTTCACGACATCATCAACCACCTCCTGCGTTTTTGCCTTGCCTCCCAAGTCAGGGCTCAGTAATTTTCCCTCTGCCAGGTTGGCATCCACAGCCTCGTAGATCTTTGCTGCAGCTTCCTCCAATCCCATGAAGTCTAACATCAAAGCTGTACTCCGGATCGTAGCAATAGGGTTGGCAATTCCCAAACCTTGGATATCTGGAGCACTACCATGGCACGGCTCACCAATCGCAAATCCCTCTCCCACATTTGCGGATGGCACGAGGCCCAGGCTGCCAACTAGGGCAGCTGCACCATCTGATAGGATGTCTCCGTACAGGTTTGGCGCCACAACGACGTCGAAACACTCTGGTTCCCTGAACATTCTGTAAACCATTGAGTCGACAATTTGCTCTTCAACGTTGATATCCTTGTATTTATTCGCCCCTTGCTTGTCGGCCTCGTACACTGCCTTGACGGTCTCTCTAAACAAACCATCTGTTTGACTGAGGACATTACTCTTATGCGTAATTGTAACCTTCCCTTGCTTGTGTATAGAAGCGGCGGGATTTGCCGCTCGCTGTCGGTTTCTTGTGGCTGCAATCTCAAACGCCATTCTACCAATATTGGTGGAGGCATAGGTTGATATCCTCTTGATAGCTTCCGCGACAGGGCCCTGTGGTGTATCATATGTCTTCTCCTCCTTGACGTAGAGATCCTCGGTATTTTCACGGACAATAACCATATCTACAGGACGGCCACCAGCTACACCAGTCACTGACTTTACGGGACGAACATTGGCGTAGAGGGCAAGTTTCTTGCGAAGCGCCACGATGGGGGAAGAGTAGCCGGCGACTTTGGTGGTTGGGGAGCTGTGATAATTTTGAGTGGTTGTGTTAGAACATTCCTACGCAATCGTTTCCGATTGGATGGTTCAAGGTACCTGATAGCTCCAAAGAGTGCACCATCACAGTCATTCTTGAGAACCTCGACGGTATGCTCTGGCAGCGCTGTCCCTGTCTTTTGGAAGGTCGCCCACCCAGCTTCAAGGTCCACAAACGATAGTTTGAGGTTGAATTGCGATGCAATGGCCTCAAGGACCTGTCGACCGGCCGGGATTACTTCGAGCCCAATTCCATCACCGGGTATGAGACCTGATTAAGCAAGTTAGAGGGTTGTTCGCATTGTGAGGCGGGGGCCAAAGAAGGAAGGTACCTATTCTGAGCGTTCGAGCTGCTGCCATTGTGTCGATATTCCTGACCAATTGGCACGGTATACTGGTACACCTGGATGTCGTGCAGAAATATAACAGAAAGGTACCTCGGATAAGTCGTCCGTGGCCTTAAACCCGGATGTCGAAATGGTGTCGGACGAGTGTCCCGATATCGGGTGGAATTTCTTCCTTGGAGGACTAGCACAAACGAGTTGTGGCATAGCCACATGTTGCAGCCGTGGCTAGTACAGCCCCACGTGGCGTATGAGATGATCAAACGCGATGAGGTGCTACTAATCCGGAAGAGGAAATTCAATTACGACAAACACCTGGTCTAGTACAAACACCAACACGCCATCTAATTTTCGCGCCCTGCCACTTTACGCGTTGTTGTGCCTCCTTTCGGGCTTCAGGTTCCATTCTTATAAACTTTCTTCTTCTCGTCCCACCTTCTGCCCACGACCTCCTCACCATCCAGCTACTCGTCATTGCCACATAAGCACCTCAATTCACACTTGTTCAATACCAATCGATCAGTACCATCATCTTCAATATGGTTGTCAAGCGGAAAAGGTCAGACGACGATGCTATGTCAATTTGTTCAACATCATCACGACAGTCATCTCCAGTTTCAAACAACGTAATGATGGTGGATACAGATGCTCTTACTCAGCATCACATTCCACTTGGAGTAAATTCTCGGACATTGAAAAGATGGAGAGACTCGAGGCCAGACGAGAAGGCCGTGCATGGTATGCTTTGATAGTCCTTTCCCTCCCTCTAGAAGATATCTTAACTTATGGGTTTAGATTACACACTATCGAAACTCTTTTCAGCAAAAAAATCCTCGAATCCCCAGGCTGCAGCTCAGTCTTCGGTCCAACCAGCATATACGTCCCCCAACCAGCAGCATCAGCCAGCGCAGCGAAACATCACATCCTTCTTTACAAGAAACCCATCACAAATGGTCACATTCGCAGGTAACCAGCCTTCTCTACAAGTGTCCACAACCACAATATCCTGTGCCGATTGCGAAGCTACATTACAGACACTGCCTCATGATGAAGAGGGGGAGTGTTATGCTTGCCAAGGTTGCCGGAAAACGGTGTGCGGTGGATGCTCTACTGGTGGTGAGGAATGGGGAATGGAACGTAGGTGCCTTGAGTGTACTCTCAGATAGTATACTGAGATGAAAAAAAGAAACAAATGGAAGGAGTGAAGAGGCACGGGTCTCAGGCGTTAAATATGTGGGTTGTCATTTGTTGATGTTATGTATTTCTATACTCTCATCCCATCTTGGGATGGGGCGGCGTTGATAGTCCTGACGGTGTTTGTATTACTACTGTGAAGCATTGGCGTCTCTGTATCCAGGATTCTGGATTGGTGACTGGGCGTTATTAGTCTGCTGGTTTCTACTATACTTACATCTCGCACTTGCACTCGAGCTTTCTTCTATGAGCGAATATGGAGATTGATCTGATTGTACCAATTTTGGGTTTCGATGACTTGCGAAATATAATATATCATAGAATCACAAGCGCAGTCATAAGATAACTAGCCCGGAGATGTCCTATGTAACTATTGCCCAGGTCGGGCATGAAGCTCGTGCTTGACCTGGCGTGCAGGGATGCGTGCGCAAATGCAGCTTCTCTAGGTCCCCAGACAGGGTTCGACCGGGAACGTCTTGGCGGGCAGAACCACGACATATTCAACGCACAACAATTATCATCCGACCCTTGTGGCAACCCAGCCTCGTAGCCAGCTGCAGCCTCGCATCACAATGCAAAGTACTTCATCAATGCAGCCGAAAGCTACAGTCATGGCGCTAGCCTGATCTGCTGGCCATCATGCCGCTGATAACTGAGGATTCGCAGCCTTGCATATGCTTTGGCATTTGTATACCTTTATTTAAGGGATGGCATGAGGTGTCCTTCGCTAAATTAGATTATATCTCTTATCAGGTGGGAGATTCATGATATAATCTTTATTAATTACACCTTCTTTGTATACACCAGATACAACAAACTTCAGGACGGGCTATTGGGTCAAAAATGGATTCAATCAATTCTCGACTACCATCCGCAGATATTTCAAGCATATCGAGAGACAATCCGGCCGAGGTTGAGATAGCCCAAAGTTCATCGGACGCTCCCAAGTCTTATCTGGTCCCGAATCAGGTTGAAACATTTGGACCTCTTCGGGCGAGCTCCTGGAAAATTGACTGGTTTCGAACCCTTTCACCTTTATTACTCCTGATCGTAAGCGTCGGCGGTGCTGTTGGAAATCATTTTTATTTCGCGTACCTTAACGGTAAGATTTACGCCAATGTCGAATGGACGAGCAGATATGCCCTTGCGATAGCATTCCTTGTGAAGACAGGTTTTGCTATATCCATGTCTACTTGCTTTGAGCAAGTCCTTTGGCTTGCTCTCCGTACCAACACTAAAGGAATTACTGTCACCGGTATCGACTCCTTATTCACCTCGACAAATCGATTCTTAAGTCTGTTCTCAAAGGACGCTTGGATCGGTGCGCCATTTGCAATTATCTTAGCCTGTACAATATGGCTGCTTTCACTTATAGCTATTGTCGCTCCTACTACCCTGACCGTCAGCTCTACCCTTATGGCAGGTTCCGGATCCTGTCGCGTTCCTTCATTGAACATAAGTGTCGGACCAAGGGTTCCACGGCATGCGAACGATCTTACAGAATATGACCTCAAACTCGAATACACGAACCCAAGCCCAACGGCCAGAAGAATCGGAACCATTACAACCCTAACTAATGATATCACGCCTTTCGCTTCACCGTGTGGGAATAACTGCTCCTACGATATTACATTTCTGGCGCCTGCTTGGAAGTGCTCTTCAATAAAGTATGACGACTACGCTGGTTGGTCTCTCGCCGGCGCAGCGCCTCTTTGGTGGGAGGATAGTCCATACGCCTCTATATACAATTGTCTCGTTGATAATAGAACCTCGACTTTCTGGCTAGCGCACATTCCGGGTTATTATACAGTTAATCTAGATGATTCCTCGGGTACACGCTATGAACTCGATGAAATAGAGGCATTCTATTGCGACGACTACAACGCGAGCTATTCCGTCCGGTTCTCCTTCTCGAACGGCCAATTCCTGCGGCCTGATATCCTGGATATCGAGTTCTTGAATAAAGTGCCGGTGTACTTAGACCTTCTCAACCTCGAAAATTATAATATGCTTGGGCCTTATCGGAGTGTATTGGATCACGCAGCACACCAGAGCATATTTAGAACTCTTGCTGCTATGTTGGTCGGTGTGATCACACTGGACCCGAGAACCAATCCTGATTACAAAACATTAATTGTACAATCGCCCGCCTTCCTCCAACCTGTACCGCCATTGCGTGGAGACGCTGGGCTACTATTGCAAAACAGACTTCAGAATTTAGTGGCTGAACTAAGCGCTAACTACACCCTATCATTGCTGGCATACCCCGAAGTTCCACAGTATGCGATGGTTGATACCACTTGTAACACTACGCAGTTTGAGCAGATATGGAGATATCAACCTCAAAATCTGGTCATAGCTTATGGCTGCGGTGCCGTAGTTGCATTGTTTGCAATAATAGTTGCCGGTATCGCAGTTGCGAAAAACGGGGTACTATCTGGGACAGGGTTTACACAAATTCTGTGCACAACCAGAAGTGAGGAACTTGATGAATTAGTAAAGGGGAATTGCCTTGGGGCGTTCAAAGTGAGACCCAAGGATCTGGAAAAGGTCCGCTTGAGATTTGGGGCTCTTAGACAGCCTCACAACTATGAGGCGGGCGGGGGATTAGACACAGATAGCGACTTTGGGCATATTGCTTTCGGGACACCTGATACTATAATGGCCATAGTAAAACATGGGAAATATGTATGACAGAATTCAGTGACCATTGACAATCCATAGAGGCTGGTCTCGGGGTCTGCGGGGGTCATGCCAATCGTAAAACTTGATTATTTCGCAATATAAATTCGAACCGAGTATATTCGTCTTTCGTTTCCTGGTGAATCCAGTTGTCTCAGAACAGGCTTGCTAACCGTAGCCCTTCTGGTAAATATCACACGAAAAGAACAAATACTCGATACTTGGCCTCGTAACTCAGTACTTAGGTAAGTACTCAGCCTCGCAAAACTTTCGCAGACGGCTGAAAGCTGAATGTGATTTGTATACGTATTTGTTTCGACGCTTCACGAATCAAATCACACACATGCACATAAATAGGCATACTGCCTGAAGCTTGCATATGCATATGCATGAAGATAAATCAGCTAACTGGATGAAGCAGTTTGAAGCGAGCTTCAAGCCTCGAGACAAAAAACCGATATATCCGTGGGGAGATGTACAGCAAAATTCACACAAATTTTCAGCCTCTTTCTTGAGCCGCAGAATGCAAAAACGTCCACAGATATCTAGATGAGTTTACAAGGATACATATAAAATAATCGACCCAAACAAAAGATTCCAGCGTATTAACATCATCTTTACCCTTCATGGATCCAACGAATGCCCCGCAGAGTTTTACATTTCTACCGATATTGAATTCCATCTATATACAGGAGTTGAAGCCCCTATATTCGCTTAGATTTAATTCTATAGATCTCCAATATCAACTAAATGAGCGATTAAGACGACCCCAGATTTAAGCCAGGTATCGTCACCGCAATTATGAAAATAATTGCATTAGTGTTTTGGATGCTTGTTGAGGCTGCATCGGATTCAATATCGGCTAGAAGCATACACAAAGACCTTTCAAAACGTGTCGATAGTTCCGATGTCCTCGAATTTCATTGGAATGTAAGTTAGCAGCTATTGCGGAGCATCGATCATATGCTCATGGACCTAGAGCGTTTTTCTGCTAACTGCTACTTTCCTCGACATGCTCTAGCCCGCATTGCATCGATTCTTTGCCTACATTCAAATCGGTGTGTCGAACCCTTTTTTAGTTTCTACGCGTTTGCGTATGTAAGGAGGTTGGAAGTAAACTAGTTAACGGTTATACTCCTGATAAGGCAACCCGTATCAAACTTTGAGGCTAGTCCTTAGCCGCGGATCCGTAACTTGGGTTGGGCTGGCTTACAAGCCAGGGTTCTGCGCAGAAGCCATAAATAAAAAGTCGTGCGCCCCGCTGGCCTGGTCAGGAGCTTGTACGTTGACTTCAAACCACTGGACCCCCAGACTATCAACGACTAGTATAGTAAGGGACTAAGCCTTCGAAATCTAACATAGATGACCCATATGCGTCTTCAACCTGGTCAAATTTTACTGAGCAGGAGGGTGTCACGATGTGGAGATTCGCTTTGAATTCGGCGAATGCAATAGGTGTCTGGGGCTACGAAACCATCAAATGGAGCGGATTCAAGCTTCAAAACAGAATTGGTATCGGGGTTTCGGAAGAATATACCTCCTACCCGAGCATTGGGCTCTCATACGGCTCCGACGGGATTGATGAGGCTTTCGACATATCTTTTCTTGAGCAAGCGTTCATTTTCAACCATCACTATAAAACTATTCGGGGATATGGTATATATCTCAATGCATACGGTATGATTATTCTATATATATCTGGACACCACACGGATAACATCCATGGTGGCGGAATCAAGACTAACAAACTCGGTTATATAACTAACTTTATGCCGCGCGCTGCAGATACAAACTCCAGCCAGCTGGCTATTGGGTCTGTTGATACGGCTAAATTCACTCTTCCGATGCTAATCTACGAGACCTTGCAACCTTATATCATGCGGCCATATGGTTTTTTCAATGGCAGAGATGAAATAAAATTAGTAACTTCTAATACTAGGACTAAAATCGATTGGATGGACTAGTAAGTCTCCATCACCTATTGCTATAGAGATATAAAATGGAGAGCAACACCAGTAAACTTTGTTAACATCATTTCCTTTCCAGCGTTATTCGGATGCCACGGGATATTATGTTCAATGTTGGCAGACTTCTAAAAGCTGAATATAGAAGCAGCTCCCCTCTTCTGATCTGTGATTGCAGCCAACGCTATTCTGGTGTATATCTCAACTTTCCTTTCCAAGGTTTCAACATTACGGTCTCCGCTATGGATTTAATTACACCTTCGTACAACGGTAACTGGGAACCGTCCACACTTAGTAATGGTTCACCCTCATGCAATATACTCATATTGCCTCTTTCAAAAGACGAATGGGATTCCTATGATATTATTCTTGGAGCACCGTTTTGTAGGAATGCATATATTTGGAATGACTTTAGATGGGGGCAAATTGGCATCGCAGCGGCCGTGATAAATGCGACGGATATTAATGTGATACCAGTCGGCGAAGGTGGCTTATCTGATAAGGCGACAGTTTTAACATCGATTAGTATTAAATCTATTACATCTACCGGAACTACTCGGGCGCCGAGGGCGACTACAACGACGAGTATGGCAACTACAAGCCCTGCAAACCCGAGCGGTGACGGCGGTGGCGATGGTGGTCGTGGCTTGGGCGTTGGTGCTGTTTCAGGCGCCGCTGTAGGTGGGGTGGCTGGGATCGCGATTATAGGGGTTGGATTATTCATATTCATACATAGGAGAAAAGGACTGCAGCAGGGACATGCTGGCCTTCCGTCCGCACCTGTTCCTCCCGAACCAAAAACACAGTCGGATCCTAGCACCAATCATCCCGCACCATGAACTGCTGAATTCGTGTTGTTAAATATCTTAAATACATATATATATTTAAATGTTGTTACCTTGAGGCCAATAGAAGTTATCTTACCTTGCTCCACGAAACTGGCTCCAACTGGTCTTGTTGGAACTAGACAACAGCTCAAAAGCTGTTTGCTACAGGACTAATAATATGGTCTGTGAGTGTGTTGCGTGTTATATTTACAAGTCGGGATCTGTGCCCGGGATCTTGGCGTTTATTATCGGGGCCAAGATATCTCCCGGGATATAACGTGACCTCGCTAAGCTGACCCCTGCAAAAACTTCCACTTTCTTAGTGTCGCAGGTTTGCCAAAAAAAAAAAAAACTTCGATACAAACTTAGACTGCATCTACCTTCCTCTCATTAAGACCCTCCAATCGACAGCTCTTCGTGAGCTTCCAAATTTTCAGAATGGATATCCATCGCTGTCGCTTTGTCGACTATGTACCGTCTCAGATTCACGCAGTCGCCTTTTCGCACCCTTCCGAATATAACCCCCAAACACACCAGCTCCCACCATCGCTTCGTCTCGCAATCGGTCGCTCCAATGGTTCGATAGAAATTTGGAACCCAACGAACTGGTTCCATGAATCTACACTTCATGGTGGTATAAATCGTAGTATTGAGGGTCTTGCTTGGATACGCCAATCCCACTACTCCGTAAAGCATACCGAATTGCTGCGTCTCTTCTCAATTGGAAACTCTACGGTTGTCACTGAGTGGGATCTTGTCACCGGAAAGCCTCTCGCGCATTTCGATTGCGGCAAGGGTATCATCTGGAGTATAGCTGCGCAGCCAAAGAAATCATGGTTCACAGACCGCTCGCAGGCCAGCTCCAAACCGGGAGAGGGAGCATCTGAGGAAACAGAGGATCCCGAAGATGGTACTCAACTCGCCGTCGGCTGCGAAGACGGCTCTCTGGTTATAATATCAGTCGGTGATTCTCCCGGTTCCCTATCTCTCTCTAAAATAATTCCGCAATCCAAAGCCTGCCGTGTTCTCTCCCTCGCATGGCAATCTCCAACCACGATCATAGCTGGAACTTCAGACTCTAAACTCCGAGCCTTCGACACTATCACTGGACGTACCATAACCACTATGTCTGTAGCCCCCAAATTCAACAACAAACGAAGAAACGCAAAGAAACGGGACACATATGTCTGGAGCGTCAAATATATACCTTCGAATGGTGGGTGGATTGTTGCCGGCGACTCGCTGGGTGAAATCAGCGTTTATGATGGGAAGCGTTATACTCTCCGACAAAAGTTGAAGTCGCATGATGCAGACGTGTTGACCCTAGAGACAAACACGAATGGGACCCAGTTCTTCAGTTCGGGTGTTGACAGGGTTACGGTGAAGCATGAGCTTGTTGGGCTGGGGAAACGTGCGACTTGGACGCAGGTCGCGAAAAAGAGATTTCATAAGCATGATGTTAGAGCTATGGGTGGATTCGAGGCCGGGCCATTCAGCGTTTTAGTCAGTGGTGGGGTGGATATGACCCCCATCGTGATTCCCCTGAAAAGATTTGCAGAGGAATACCAATATACGTTGTCTGCACTACCACAAGAGCAAATTATAGCGACCACGGTTGGGAAAGCGGATTCTAGACTTCTAGTGGCGAAATTCGATCGGGAAGTCAAGATTTGGAGAGTGAATAGCATTGATGAAGTCGAAGCAGCGGATGACGTAGAGCTCTACGGAGCTGTTGATGAAGATCAAGGAAGAAAACTCGTTGGTGGAATTCTGGTTAACGTATGTTGCCCTTTAAGTTTAGTCCTAGTTGAATATAACGCTAACAGGATTACAGACCGATGAAAACATATCGTCAGCAGCAATATCTCCCAACGGCGACTTGTTGGCCGTATCCACCATGGCAACTGTCAAATTGTTCCACTTGCGGCCTCGAAAGACCAATGTTTTACTTCGAATCTCTAAGCTCGAGCTCCCAGAAAAAGTTGCAACAATCGGTGCCAGAAAGGTTCTCTTTTCACCTGATGGAAAGCACTTGGCATTCTTCGCCCCCAACTCCGAGCCATACATCTTTAAGATCACTGCTTCGGTTGATGAAGCTGGAAAGTCTACTTTCGAATTCGGGGACCTACAACATTTGGATAGGAAGAACCGAGATATCACTGCTTCTGGCGGCAAGTTACAACGAAAAGATGGTGTAGTTGCGTTAGGACGAGGTTATGAACGACAAGTTACTCGAGCTTGCTTCTCCCCTAACGGAAAGTATCTCTTCGCTGCAGACGTCGGGGGCTGGATGGAAGCCTGGAGCTTGGAAGACGCCAAAAAGGGGAAATGGAAGCTGGTCAAAGCAAGTCTTCCACGGCTTCCAGCGCCACCTGTCGCAGCAGGATTCCGACCACCAGTCACTTCCGAGTCTGGAACAGTCGATGAAGATAGCTCAGAAGTATTCGTTATGACTTCGGACCATACGCTTCACGAATTCGACGTCAAGAATGGACAGGTTACAGCATGGTCTACAAGAAACTCCGATAGATTACCACGCCAATTCTTAAAACTGAAGGATCGATGTTTTGGTATTAGTGTGGTCGAAGAGAAGAGCAAGGGGAGGAGAATGTGGTGCTGGGGCCATGGATGGGTGTTTATGATCAATGTTGATCGGGACCTGAAGCCTGCCGATGTGAAAAAGGAGAAGAATTCTACGAATGAAGATGCGGACGCGAAGGGAGTTAAGCGGAAGAGGGGGCTTGTGATGATTAGTGGGGCTGGAGGTGAAGCTGTGAACGGGAGGAAAGATATGATTAGAGGCACTGAAGTGACTTTAGTCGGGAAAGACTTGACCACTGGGGAGGGTGATGGCGCAATGGATGTGGAAAGCGATGAGGAGTTCCTGGTCGACAAGGTGAGGAATGATATCAGGAAGAAAGGAAAAGTTGAGATTGTGCATAGTGAAAGCGAGGATGATAGCAGCGAGGATGAAGATGACGACGAGGAAGAGGACTCTAGCTCTGGTTCCGAGAGCGATAAAGACTCGGACGACAGCGACAAGGAGAGCGAGTCGGAACTTTCGGCGACTGAGCACCCAGATGAGGATGGTGGCGTTAAGCTGGACGTTGAAATGGAGATAGATTCTGGTGCTCAGGCTCCAGATGAAGCCATGGCTCAAAGGAAAGGTGGCGCTGGTGTATCACATTGGCACACATTCCAGTATAGGAATGTCATGGCTTTCTTACCCATTGGTGATCCAAAGGAGGATTTGGAAATGGTGGTTGTGGAAAGACCAGTTGCTGACGTAAAATTGCCACCAGCCTGGATACCGAAGAAGGACGCATCCAGGGTGAGAACTCACAGATTCGCTTAAGCGGGAGGGTTGTAGGATATAATACTATTTTTCGATTCGTCTAAGTATTAGTTTAGTTTGGAGTACTTTGGCATTAGTTATGTCGGCATTTAGAGTGTAATATAGTCAAAAGTTTTGAAGGAGAACCAAGTTCAAGACATCAACTTTGGCCCGAAATATGTCTGCTATTCATGCATCGTCAACATTAAAATGCGTAGCTTCATAACTAAACCCAACCGTGGGAACATCATCTAGTATACAAATAACTCTAGTAGTTTACCTGGCTCGACTGTTGGCGTGGACGATTAATCGAAGTATTTGATAGAAGAGTCCAATCCAGCAACAGCCACCCTGCTGCTCTCTTGTGGGTGCCATGCCGCACAAGTAATTGCCTGGTCACTCGCCTTAATCTTGTGATACATCTTACAGGTCTTCCAATCAAAGAAGCACACCCAACCCAAACTATCACCACTCATCAAAAACTGTCCGTCAGGACTGATATCCACATCAATCGCATAACCAGCATTGTTGTGCCCTCGGAAGCTCTTCTTCCTGTTCTGTCTAAACCGTTCGGTAGTTGCGTATACAACGACTTGATTATCTGCCGATTGTAATGCCACATATTTGCCGTTGGGGTGAAGCGCAGATCGGACCATTGAATACATGTATGGTTCTGCAATGAATTTGATGGGTACAGGGATACCATATTCCCATGCTCGTAAACTCTTATCGTCGGAAGTCGATATAAATCTCCTATTCTCGTCGACGAATGTAAGGGTATTGACCGGTCCAAGATGGTGGTCGTACTCTTGTACGACAGCCGCAGTTCTGGTATCGAATTGGACAATTTTCTTATCGCTCATACCAGCAATGAATTCGTGGTGTTTGGCTTCATCCGGGTTGAATCTGATTACGTGCGGAATTTTACCGGTTGAGAAGCGGTTGATGCATTGACCTGTTTCGGTATCCCATAGCTTCATTTGGCGATCATATGAAGCAGAGAGGAACTTGTCGCCGGAGTTGGTGAATGTTATGTCGTTTACGGATTTAGTATGGCCGTCAAATGTACGCAGGAGTTCGCGATCGTGGTAAACATCCCATAGCTAAAAGTCATGTTAGAAAGGCTCGGAGATATTTGAGAAAAAGGAAGGATATTACATACTTTGATCTTAGCATCTGCCGAAGAACTCAGCAGCAGATGACCACTAGTGGGAAAGAATCGTATAGCGTTGATAGGTTTGGTGTGGCCTTTCCAGGTGTGAATAAGCTTCTTGGGAATGAAGTTTGGTGTGCTCCCAGATTCCTTCCCGAGATTGATGTCCAAATCCTGTGGTACATGCATGTATGTCCGTCCAAGGTAATCTCTCTCCTCGCTTCCATGGAAAGTTGTCTGTTCCACGCCCGAGGTATTGATGTTGAGATATTCGGCACCGGCCTTATCGATAATAGGATTCGATACCGGCGCAGTGGCCTCCTCTTCATATTCGACATCATCGCCAGCGGCCTCTTCGCCCTCTGAAGACTCCGACTCATTCTTGTATGATGCCCAAGGACCCAGGTACTGCCCGGGCCCGTCAACTATACTCGAGTCGCCCTTCTTCTGCCTCCGCCTCTTAATTTCCCGCGACTCTTCCTTGCTAGGTCTGTATTCTACTGTATTCCGTCCACCGAATAAAGCAGCATTCGACTGGTCTCCAACCATATTTGCCGGATTACTTGGGTCGGCTGCATATCCTAAGCTGGCAAAGGTTCTATGCTGGGTCAAGAATGTCGCGTCCGATATTAACGTCTCCTCCGCGTATCCCGTCAACAAATTTTTTCGTTTTAACGTCCCATCATTCGATTTGAAAGGATTTGCGGGTCCAGCGGCGGGTTTGTACAGGTCTTCGTATGTAGCATTATAGGACATCGATTTATCTGTAGGTTTTACGATGGCGAGCTGGGAGGTCATTGGGTCCTATTGGCGCGAGATGGTTAGTTATTCCGAAAGATAGGTATAAGAAAGGAGAGACGGACATACGTCTAGGCTGACATCTGGCGCAGCTGTGATTAATGGGCCAGACGGCATGGATGGGCCAACAGCTGGCGACTCATCGTCGCTGGAACCGTAGTCGACGAGCGCCGCCATGGTGATCTAAATTTGTAAAGTGATAATGTCGAAGTTTCTTTTTCGAGTTATCGAATGCAGGACCCTTAGTTTAGGCTACAGCCAGTTTGTGCTGTAGAGGTGGCGAGTGATGTCGTCGTGTTTCGATGATTCGAGCAATCCGCGACTTAGCTCGAACTGCACGCCTTGCGAGGTCTTGGTATTTGGTCGGTCACGTGATATACCAATGCAAAATACAACTGCCAACACACTTAGCGAACAGAGCTAGCGCTCAAGCTCGAGCATGAGAACATATCGAATATCTAAACGAAGATACGCAACGTCCTTGGTGGTTGGATCCGATATACATCTCGTATGGACTAAACGCGTATCAGGAGTTATGATACGATTAGGCAGTGGCATACCAAAACCTGCTTTTAAGAAGATGGATACAAATTTAACCTAGGCTACTTTACAAAATCGATCGCTAAGCAGTCAATCCAATTTCCAAAGAGTTAACATGATGCATAGCCGATTCCGTCAGCTGTCTGACCTGGATCAAGATAATGGTACTAGCACATACCCATGATTCATTTATAGAATGAAATGTATTTCAAATGATCATCATGTTCTTATAAGGTCTCAGAAGACCTGATTTGCGGAACTAACATAGCATCTACAATTGTACAATCGAATTTTATCAATACAGTAACGTATAACTTATGATCTATTACAAGCAGTACAATATATCTACATTGTAATTGATACTAAGCTGAGGGAGCAGATTCTAGCTCCCTTCAGTACCCTTCAGGTAGATTGATTTACCCGTGCAAACCACCGGGGGATCTCGGCTAACAATAAAGTGTCACTGCAAAATTTGGCGAAGAAAATATCATTGACGTCCCGAGCTCAGTTAAGACCAACTTCATACGTACAAACTTTTGCCAACAAAGTCAGAAATCTTTGAATTTCAGCCAGTCTTTTATTTACCATAGAGTCCCTTAGCACCGTCCAGACATCCTCAAAAAATCCTTTCAGGTCATATTCGCATATCGCGACGCATCATGCCACGCGGACACCTTCATAGCCCCGCGGCAGTTGTATTACCCTTGTAGATACGTCTAGCCCATTGCAAATTGAGGGCTAAATGCGCTCAGAGTATTGAAATTTGAGAGTCTTTGAATGCTGTGGAAATGTGTCTCACCCATCAGTGGCGAGCCGGTTATAACGACAAGTCTGTCGCGCTGTCGAGAAGGGCCTTCGGGTTGGTCTGTATTCTCATTGGCCATTTACAAAAACAATCGGCACCAAGTGGTCTACTCGTAGTTCGACCTGGTAGCATTGGCTAGATACTCAAGTAATATCTAGTGATGGTCAGGTTTCGCACAGCATAGTTTAGCATTACGTATCCGCTCGAACCTTTCTCAATGTTAATTAAACCGATGAATCGGGAAGAATCTATGAATATCTATTATACCGCGGTGCTTATTGGGGATTTGTTTGTAAAGGAAGGACCTTTGGAGCGAGTTGAATACATGTCCGAAGAAACGACTGGTGCTACTAATGGCCAGCTTATAATAAGAGGGAGGTAAGAGTAAATTCCATCTAGTAATTCAACAGGAGGGGACAAATCCATGCCCATCTATGTTCGCTATGTTGATTTGTTACTTTTCTGCTTTCTTGATTCGGGTCTAGGTCTTCTACTTCACTCCCTTCTCCAATTAGAGCTGGATTTGATATCGTTACCAAGACACGCTAATAAATTTAGCAGTGTAATTTCAATCCAGGGACTGGAAATTTCTAAAGTGATACTAGCTATAGTCGTTAAATCAGTGCAAAGCTTAAGGTCAGTTGATTCATACATGTACATGCTTATGCGCCCAACCCGCACAGGCCGTCCGATCCTGCTGATATTTTAATTATGAACTACAAATCTGGGGAAGCAAGATTGAGGGCCCAGACTACATCTTGCGGGCTCGCTATTATATTGAGGTATCTCCTCGGATCCCGTTTCCCAGCTCATGCTTAGCCTTCCCGTGATAAGCCATGATGTATAAATATTATAAATATTTAAATCCATATATAGCCATAAAAGCCCAAATCCGAAACCACATGTATACTCCGCGCACTGTTGTATATTTGGTGTTGGCCATATGCCGATGCCAACTCGGATTTAGAGTCTTGAGTTCGTCACGAGTACTTAAACCTGTAAGATATTATAATCTTGAACAAGTGACTTGCTGTATCATCTGAGACCTGGCATACACGATAAATTGTTCGAAATTATGAAGAAGATGCGTATTAAGCCCCCAATGAAGGGCTCGTTACGACCTTGAGAAAAACGACGCTAGCCGTCCCACAGAACAGAATTAAACCTAGACTGTAAACGGCTAGAGAATGTAGAATTCCGGATATAGCGGGACCCACATACACCTTCAACTTCTCGAACTGCCCAATCAATCCAACGCGGCTTCCCGTCCATGCTCCGGGGTCGTAGCAGAAGCAAGTCCACAGCATATTCGATCTAAAATCCACGAAAGCGGCCTTGATTGGCTGAACCCAAATCTTAGAACAGCAGTTGATGTATTAAGGTACTAAAATGTGATAATAAGACTTCCTGCGGGGAATTTACGTAAGTTTTACCCCTCCTCGATGCTGTAGCTGGGCATTTGGACCTTCAACGGTTGAATAATTCTGATACTTGACCTCGGTAGACATCTGTTGTTTCATCAATTGGCACGCTTATATATTGACCCGGTTTTCACTCCTTCGACCGAGAAAATATTTCGAAATACCGGGTATATTTTGCGAAGCTTAAGATACCAATCATCTTTTTGGTCTTGAGATGGCTCCGTCAGTCGATGTAACTAATTTGCGCCTCGCGCATACATCAAATCTTCTTGGAGTAGATGACCCGTCTCCTACTATTTCGTGGTCGTACTCAATTCCTTCTGCGCAAGCCTCACCATCCTGGCAGCAGGTTACGTACATTCTTTCTCTTCGGAGTTGGTCTCTTTCAGACAGCCCGGACTCCGCAAAGACATTCATTGTGGTAGGCCCAAAGGGATACCGTAGTGGAAATATCACATGGCCGAAAGCCTTTCCAAAAGTTGAATCATCGCATGCATATGAGCTTTCAGTTCACGCAGTTTTTGCGGACGGCGAGCCTAATGTAGAGGTCGGATTCGGAAACTCAGATGGCGATACATTGGCGCCAGAAGGGGAATCAGCTAATCAAGTAGCAGCGAAGCTCGCAGCAGGTCTGCTGGATGCTACAGTCGCCTCCGGTGTCTTGAACTTCGAGAGCGGTATTGTTGGAGGCCTCGAAGGATGGTATAAGAAGTCCCGGACCATAACTCCAATAACCACGCCTTGGAGTGCCCAAGGTTGGGAAAAGCCGGAACATGTCCCTGTGTTTCGAAATACCTATACTCTGGGATCGAAACCTCGGATTGCTAGAGTTTATGCAACTGGATTCGGTGTCTACAAAATCTTCATTAACGGAAAACCCGTTGGCGAATCAACAATGGACCCCGGCTGGACAGAATACGCTGTTAGAATTACATATCAAACATATGATATAACAGAGCACCTTCAAGCTGGGAAAAACATCGTCACCGTTTGGGTTGCGGACGGGTGGTACCGCGGTCGGCTAGGTCTCCCACATAAACGTTGGTCAGCTAGGAGAGGAATTTATGGGAAAGAGACCGGTTTCATGGCTCTTTTTGAAACCTTCGGGTCAGAAAACCAGAGTTTCTGGACCGGAAGTACCAGTGAGACAGGATGGGAATGTATCCAGAAGAGCCCTATTCTGGAAACAGAGATTTATGACGGAGAGCATCATGACTCTCGAATTACCATCGACCTTCAAGGGCAAGATGGGTGGCAGAACGTGAAACAAATGCCAGAAGCTTTGATCTCTGAAGTGAGACGCCCGGTTTTGAATGAAAAGACAGTTAATTGGAGGATATTGAAATGGGAGATCGAATCCTGGAGCACCGAAACAATAACAAAGACGATACAAGCGCAGACTGCGCCGCTGATCCGGCATACACAGACATTCCCACTAAAAGAGACTATTAGGTCGCCGAAAGGGAAGCTTATCTGGGATTTTGCGCAAAACATTACTGGCAAGATCAAGATTAAGGGATCTGCCCCAGCTGGGACGAAGGTTAGCGCTACCCTTCCGTATGGGACCTTTATGGTTATTTTTCATGATAGTTGACTCGTAGCGGTAGTTAACTTTCCTCCATGTCGAAATACTTGATCAAGATGGCGAGGCGTGCTGGATCATTCTCAGAGGCGCTAAGGCCACCGACAGTTACACCTTTAGTGGGAATGGTGTAGAAGAATGGGAACCAGAATTTACTTTCCACGGATTCCGGTATGTTCAGGTCGATGGCTGGGTTGAGGGAATGGAAATCGAAGCGGTAGCCAAGGTTTATGGCACAGATTGTGAAAAGGGGCTGTTGAAGTTCAACAGCACCCACTCAGAGCTCAATCGGTTTGTGGAGAATATACAATGGAGCACGAGAGGAAACTTCTACTCTGTGCCAACTGACTGCCCACAGCGTGACGAAAGGCTCGGATGGTAAGTCTTAATCGATACCAATGCATCAATTTCGGGAAGGCTAGAGAAAAGGAGACTAAATGCTAATATTGGAAATGTTCATTAATAGGAGTGGGGATATAAACGTAAGTCTTTTTGTTTCTTTTCGATTTTTGGGTCCTTCAGCTGGATTCGCTGAGACCACTACACCATGCTATGCTCCTAAACTAACCTACCGCCATGGATGCTAGTTATTCGGACCTACAGCGGTTTACATATTTGATTGCTATTCATTCTTAAAGCAATGGCTCCAAGGCCTAGCAGATGGGCTATACCTGGGAGGTTGCAACCGGCCTCCTATTGTGTAAGTCTCAACCTATATATACTTGATGATATGTATACTCAGTGTTTCTAACTGTATTTCAAAGATCTCCAAACGCCTTTGAGCTTCCTGGATCTCATAGGCCAATGGCAATTTGGGAGGATTGTTTGGTTGCCCTGCCGTGGAATCTCTACAAACAATATAGAGATCTCAGCCTTCTTGAGAATCTATATCCAACTATCAGGCAGTACTATACGAAGGGTATCCCGAGGGGTGAAGACGGCCTGTGGGTAGACTCGTTTCAATACGGTGATTGGCTTGATCCCACCACCCCACCAGAGCGTCCGGAGCTGGCACAGACAGGCCAAATATTTATAGCAGATACTTGGCTTTGCAATATTGCACAAATCATTCTCAACATTGCGACTGTTCTCGGGAAAACGGAGGACATTGAGTTGTTTAAGGAGGCAAAAGCGAAAGTAATTGGCGCCTGGCAGAAGAAATACCTTGTGGATCTTGATTCATCTATATCGGCATCAGATGAACCCCAACAGCTCATCAAATGGGAGGCAAATTCCGAAGATCCGAATCCTCCAAACCCAGTCCCGGATTCACAGACCGCCTATTCCTGCGCTCTTACATTTGGCCTTCTTCCTGAGAATTATATTGAACCAGCCATCCGCCGTCTCTACCACCTTGTCGTCCACAAGGCGGACTTTCATATATCGACTGGATTGGCAGGAACACCGGAGATATTCTATGCGCTCTGTTATCCAAGAAATTTGCCGTCGACTACATCCAAGGAACATTTACATTCCTTATCCCTCGCATACAAACTTCTCCTAAAGAATGATGATAGCCCTTCATTCCTATACCCGATAAAACTCGGAGCAACCAGCATCTGGGAGCGCTGGGATTGCATTACGAAGGAGGGGGTTGCAAATGTGGTATCAATGACCAGTATGAATCACTATGCTCTCGGAGCTCCTGGAAGGTGGATTTTCGAAAATATCGGAGGTATTAAATTGGAACACGACGACCTCCCTGTTAGTGGTGTTGTGAACACAGGTGCGAAAGAAGGTTGGAAATTCATCTTTGACCCAATCCCCAGTGTTGAATTTGGGGTTACAAGCAACGAGATGGAGTATGAGAGCCCTAGAGGAAGAGCAGAGTGCAAATGGATTTATAACACACAAGATAAAGAGTTGTCCATTGACGTTGCGGTACCAGCGAACTGCGAAGGGGAGATTAGGGTAGTGGGGAAGACAGTGCAGAAGGTAGGAGCAGGTAGGTACTCAGTCAAAAAGAAGTTAGACGAGACAGATTGGAAGGAATTAGAGACATATTAAGATTGCTCCGATAAGTTATAATGAATGTCGAATCGAATCTTTATTTAAATGATGTTACAGGCTCTCCGACACATGTATCGTACCACATAGTCTCGTTACAGCTCCTCCCACCCAAGTCAAGTAATTCATATACATACACGCATGTCGACAATATTACAATAACACCAATCCTCTACCAGTCTCCACCCTCCGTTTTAATCCATTTGAAGTCCTATGAATCGAGTTTATAATCAGTCACCCCTTTTCCACAGTTAGAGCTCAAGTACGTATTCAACTCACCGCAGGGACTAAAATCGGTAAACCATCACCAGTCGCATAAACACCCAAATGGGTGCCTACGAAATTCTGCCATCCAGACGGATAACTCTGCATCCATTTACTTTCCGCACTAGCCACCCAAGTAGCCTTCCTGTCGTGTCCTAAGCTATACCCCAGAGTATATTTGTCTGCCTCGCATTTGATCCACAGCTTAACCGTTCCCGTTTCTGGGATCTCTACGTATGTTGTCTTCGCCACAGGCTCTTTCCCAGTGCGAGTCGTTGCCGCTACAACCCTCTTACCGGTTTGCGGATGAAGAGTTATGACTATATCTTGATGAATCCAAGTGCTCAGAAACGCGGTCACGCCGGCCTTATGCCTGGCGTTAGTGGGATAAAATTCCAATTCCGTATTAAAGACTGTATTAATATCCTCTTGCTTCCTCAGAAACATCGCAGGAGTCTGTCGGTCGCTCGGGGTGTAGACATTTCCATAAAGTCTCAACCAGCCCCTTCTAGCTGTAAAGCTATGGAATACTTTTGTGGGGGTTCGTTGGGTGTAATATCGACGATCTGCGAAACCATTATACTCCCCGTTCCAGAAATGGTCTTGCCAAACCTTTGGTCGGGGCTTGTTATACAATCCTGGGATTTCAAAGGTGATATCTTTACCCCCATTCGCGATTGGCCAGCCGTCCTTCCACGTCACTGGGGCTAGGAAAGTCTCACGTCCTAGTTGCGGGACGCCAGATGAGTTCGTGGGGTTTTGCGGACGAGTGGCAAGAAAGACGGCATACCAGTCTCCGTTAGGTGTTTGTACGATATCCGCGTGACCGGTTGATAAAATCGGCTGCGAGAGATTACGGCCATTGAAAACGAACGGGTTGTACGGGCTAGATTCCCAGGGCCCGTGTAAGGAGTTTGACCGATGCCACATGGCACGATGTTGAACCTCAGTACCTGCTTCAGCAGTGAGGAGGTAATATGTTCCGTTGAATTTGTAGATATGAGAGCCTTCGGCAAGACGAGGGGTGTTGATTGGTAGCTCGCTGCGGTAGAAGTAGCGGGATTCGCTCAAAGAATTTCCAGTCTTAAGATCTATCTCTGTAATCCAGATTGCAAAGTACCCGGAATCCGGGTCTATGAAGCCGGAGCCCATTGTAGCTGTGAGATATGTCTTGCCGTCAGTATCAAAGAAGAGGTCTGGATCAAAACCCCATCTTTTTTTGACAAAGTTAACCTCAAATACTCGAAGACCGTGGGCAATACAAAATAAAGGGGTCCATACTGGTCAACGTATATCGGATCGCTCCAGGAGTTCTCATCCATAATATTTTTCGTACTAACGTACATTGACCGTGGGGTCCCAGTCGTATTGTCCGGTGGGCTGATAACATCGAACCTAAAAAAACAAATAGGATTAGGTAAATTTATAAAACCGGTAGAATTTATAAATATTTGTTTAGGTTCGATACTTACCAGGTTGTGATCATGTAGTAAGTTTTTGAAGCTTCGTGATACCTCAACGTTGGCGCGAAGATACCGCCACTAGGCGCAGTTCCGCGCATGTTCAATTGCGAAGGGCGGTTCAAGGCGTGGCCGATACATGTCCAGTCAATTCTATAGATGAATATTTAGCAGATGTTCGTCAATATCCATTAATTATGCGCCAGATTATGATTTCGGTGATAATGTAAAGCCAGACATACAGGTCTTTAGAATGATAAACCGGAACTCCAGGAAAGAACTCAAAGGTCGAAGTAACTAAGAAGTAGTCATTCTCAACCCTGATAATGCTCGGGTCTGGATTAAAGCCCGGAATAATGGGGTTTCGGAAAGCATTTACATTTGAAACTAAGGATCAACCGTCAGCACCCGGTTAGATATATTATCAAAATTATAGATAGTACATATAGGAATGGCAGAATATACAGAATAACCATACCTAAAATGCTGACCACTAAAGTCGAAATAAATGTTACCAGCCTCCACATATTGAAGACTTTACCTACCTAGTTAAAGGCTTTCAAGCGCCGGAGGTAGGCTCAGATCCAGAATAAGACGCAAATTGTTGTAAGCTTTGCGTTGTTTTCGCTCACCAGGACCGGCGCAGTGTAATTACAAGCCAACACAGCTGGCCTAGCTATTACACCTACACTTGTACAACCACGAGTTATAGCTATGTACAAGGAGTACAATATGTTTGCAACAGTCTCAAAGGCACCCATTTATACTTTTTGCTTCCCCATAATCTAGGCTATCCATGGCATCATCGGTTATATCCATAACTCGTCACGAAGATCAGCATTTGCCATTTTCTGCTTCAGCACATTGCAACACCCGGAGAAATTCCACATTTTTTATACCGGCTAATATAGCTAGTTACGAGGGTTCTAGCATTAGTTGTCGGATCGCCGAGTTCAACCAAGGGTTTGATCATATCTGTTCCATGGTATCCCCTGGCGCCGCTAGGTCATGATTATGTAAGTTTCAGCTATCGAACCTCTATCGAGGTCTGTTTAGTATGTTTTTGCATAGGTTTAATATTAGAATACCAAGTCGGAATCTGGTCATGGATAACGTCAGGCAAGAATCGCTCAAATCTAACATGCTAACACTACAATTTGCAACTATATAGCTTTAGTGATTTATTCCGATGGTAGGCCTTTCGATTTCTCTCGCGGACCAGAACACGCCATCGATTGATTAGAGCTTTTCTTTTAGCTAGATACGTTGTGAAACCTTTTGTTCCTCCTCTTCTTCTATTCTATTTCTTTGTGGTTGCCCGAGGCCATGTTCTTGTGGTACACTATCTAGTCGGGACAAAGATTTCACCCCAAGCCTACGCTGTGGCGCTGCGGCATCGACTGATGTCTCGATCTCGGTATTAGCTGTTTTGACACCTATATCTTGGTGAGAATAGATTTCTAATTCTATCTCTGTTTGACTTGGGGGGCATCTTGAATCTGAATTTGGTCTTGGAGGATAATACTATCTCCAGGTTGAGAAACTTGGGGGCCTATCAAGTTCTTCTTCAGAGGTCGCTTTCACCAGGAAATGTAAGGATATTCCACTCCGGAGCTGGAGCTGTGAGATACACGACTTTGGGCCCCGGGTCTGGTGGTACCTGTGCTTCCGTAATTTAAGTCGTGAAAGAAAGAAAGAAAGAAAGGAATGAAGGAAGGTAGCAGAAGCAGGTATTCAAAAAAAAAGGAACAGCTGTCCGTATGTATGCACTCTTAGACCACCCAAACCAGTTAGCCGGTTTTGTCTAGCCAATGAGCTTTCAGTAAAGTATCACAATTTCAACACATCCCCAACCTCGCAAGCACCCTTATAATCACGCGCAATCCCCTTCGAGAGACTCCAAGGGAAAATATCTGAGGGACTTTAGAAAATACAGAGTAACCGGCTAATCCAAAGCTCTACCATGGAAAGTCCTCCAAGTCAAATCCATGGATAACGTTCCATTGCATTGCTTCTTAACCGTCCTTCACATCCACCGGTCGTTTATCCGAACGCACAACCGAATCAACCAGGGGTGTTTTCGGCCCCGGGGTATACCCCTCACATTGAATTCACCCGGCCAAATCCACAATAATTAGGTGGTGCACATTTGACGTTGATTCGAGACGAAACTGGTATTTCCACCCCATAGTTTGTAATATAGACAACTATTTTTTCAAACTCCGGTGGGGTCGACTAAACCTGCCCCACAGAAACTAGTAGCTCGGGCTCAAGAGAAAAGAAAAATACCTTGTATTTAGCAGCATTTTCGTTCCCGTTTTGCCTGAATTGCAATGCAAGCCTACAGATGCCGAACCCCTCGGCTCTTCAAGCCACCCGTAAAAAACTACATTATCAACTTTGACACCAATATTCATAACACTCTCCCATATCTTGAAAGCTAAAACTTAGGCTAATATCACCTACTCGAAGCTCTAGCCTCAGCTACACTAGTGACGCTACCTAAAATTAAAGCTAGTACCTCGTAGATTCGAAGAGCTTGAAAGCTAACCAAGGGTAACTCCAATACCAAAACCGACAATATAACTCTTGAACCGACTTAAGTGTCAGAGAATACTGCCTGTCAGAGGGACGCGCCGGAATTCCAAGCCCCGTGGGCCCGTTAGAGAAGCGCGCATAAAACCCCCTTCGATGAAATGTATAGCGGCACATAAAGCCCAACCCTTTCTCCAAATTCCATTACCATAATAACTAAGCCCCTACGCCATTACAACATATAAACCAATTACAAGTAGTTAGCCAACCCTTTTGTCTCAATCATTTCGAGATCCTCATCAACATCCCTAATGACCACAATTGCCCATCCCGGTTACTTCAACTCGAATCACACAACCATACACATATTAACCACAGCGAGAGAAAAGTGATAGGAATCATAATGATAATAATATATAGAGTAAGCTCCATTCTCGTAGTATACACGCCCCATCCCTGGCGTTCAAACTCCCCCGATTCCATCACCCTCCAGTACCTCTAATAAAATCCCAAAGACTCGCTGCTACAGCTTATCTTCAAAGGATATACACCCTAGATAGGTGTGGAAGAAGTGAGACCTGGGGCAGCACTGTATCCAAAGTCCCATAACCCACGTCAAAAAGAAAGAAATAAAAAAAAAAACGAGGAAGAATAAATAATGAAAGAAGAAAAAATCGCAAAAGGCTCCCAATGGAAGAAAGTTACATACAACGTTCCATGGAAAGCACAATAGAAAAAAGTAATAGGCTGAAAATTTAGAGCTTGAAATAAAAGAACGAAGAGTATAAACCAAATAAAAAATCCCAGGAAAGCGAACCGAATCGCCAGACCACTCCCTAACGAAAGGAGTTTCTAACAAGAAGAATAGATAGAAGAATAAGAAAACAGAAAGATGGTGTTTTCCGAAGGATATAAAAGGGGGGAGCAGAACTGTCGCACCATAGAACTCCAGACTAAAAAGCGGAAGAAAAAACAAAGGATAGAATAGAAAAAAAAACAAGGAAGAATAAGGCACATCAAACATCCCGATTGAGAAAGAAATACACACCCGTGCAGACAACTTTACCGCATTTATGTGTCCGGCCGTTATACCCAGACAACCGAATAACCACTTCCAACATTTCTCCCGTTGAAATTCAGCGAACTTTCACACAAACTTAGCTAGGTATCAGGGGTACCTTGAGAAAAGATCTCTAACACTGCCGCCACCAACAAAATCCCCCTTCCAATTCGAATTTCCCTATCCATATCATCACAACCCCGGCTTATCCAACAACCCCAACATCAAAAATCCTCATATCAAACTTCTTCCCCGGCGGATGATCCACAATCTTCACATGCGGTGCCAGATCGGGATATAACTCCGCGAACCTACTACCCACGCTCCAATTCTCCAGATCTCTAATATGAGTTTCGAATAGCGGATTTATCACGTATTCGTTGGGTGACTGTTCCATCACGGTTTCCATGGGATTGTATGGCCAGTTCACGGACAGGGTTCCAGTGTAAGGAATGCTGAATTCAGTGTTGTTGTATTTTTCGGGGTGTTTGGCCATAGCGTCGCGGGACATTGGCCTGTTTTTTTTAAATGTTGGGTTAGTTCTTGGGTTATTTTATTTTATTCCGAGTGTGTAGGAAGGTGTTGGGGAACGTACCATGGCATATGATCAAACCAGATTGGTCTGGCTGTAAACAGCTGCGAAGGGCGGGGTTTGATATACTCCGGCATATTGTCGTAACTCTCCTGCGTCGGATTGATAGCCCACTACACATTGAAAAAATTCAATTGAGTTAGCAAAGTGTACCCGCTTTCTTCATAGCCAACAGAATATGAGCTCTGTAGTCAAGAAAAAATGTGGGAAACAAACCCTCATCCAAATATACAGCACATAAACAATAGCAACCCTCTCAGGCAGCTGCACCAAATCCCCAAAAGTATCCACAATAGCCGCCATAACCTGCGTCAACCCGTTTCTAGGCGGTCTAGACCCCGGGCTGACAATAAATGTAATATCCGGCTGCGGCGGACCCGCAAGCACAGATAAAGGCGTACCGTTAACACGGTGTAGCCGAGCTTGCTCTTCCAAAAACTCGAGGTAGACTCGGTCTAGAATACAAGTAGGCGGTAGATGGCGCGGCATGACTTCCCAATGCCCGTTCGCGCGGACGCAGTATGTGCCTGGGTATTGAACACTTGGGATTGAATAGACCGTTGAGACCGGCGAGCTAGTGAGTAGCGACTGAGCGCCAGAGATGCGTCGGCGGATTTCTGCTTGAACTATAGTATTAAGTATTAGTTATACCAAAAAAGAAAGTATGCAATGAAAATATAAAATCAAGAAATAAAAGGGGGACGGGAGAAAAGTGCACATACAATTCCTCACGACCTGGTAACCAGAGAGATACATACCATCACTCGATGCGCTACTTGTTAAATCCGCTAATGACCGTTTTCGAGCCGTGTATTCGTATGGTTGATCTTGTATTTGTCGGTATCCATTCGGTTTAAACCCTCCATGACACATAAAATCCAGACTCATGGCCGCAGGTGTATCCTTCCCATTATTCGACAGAGCAATACTATCACTCCCATGTTCTGATTCCCCATACCCAGGATGCCCCACAGATTCAGCCCTAACACTAACCGGCGATTTACTGCTCAAAGCCAACCCAGGCCTCGCTATAATCCCAGACGAAGAAGTAGACCCAGGCACCGGCGGCGGCTGTATCCCGTTCCGTTTGATACTATCCAACGCATCCAAAGCATTCTCAAGCTCCTTCTTAAGCTCAGAAGTCTTAAACTCCCATTCTCCCTTTTCATTCTCAAGCTCCTTGACTTTGGATTCTAAAGTCGTAATCTGGTTTTTGGTACGAGTGCGAATCGCACGCTGGGCATCTCGATCGTGAGCTCGTTTACGTGCCAGCTGTTCGGCTGTCAGACTCGATATGGTTCTAGAGCGGGTCTTTTTCTTCGGAAGGCCCGAGTCGGACGGGTTGAGCATCGACCCATTTGTGGGCGATTGTTCGCCGCTAAGGTCATCTTGGATATCGGAGCCGTGTGGGGAATATGGCGGTAGACGCTGATGAATGCCGGAAACAACGTCTTCGGTCGACTCGCTGCGTTTAAAATGGAGGTATGGAGAGTCACCCATCGGGAGAAAAAAAGAGAAAAGAAAAAAAAAAAAAAAAGAGGAAAGAAAGAGAAAGAGACGATTGAAGAGAGGGGTATTTATTGAATTCCTGTTTTTGTGACCCGCAAATAATCCGGGAACCCTAGCCGGTTTCCTTTTTCTTTTTCGACGATACCTTTTTTTAGTGTGAAAACCTCCTTTGGTCCACCCGAGGTAGTGGGTCGGGAAGCGACTTGCAGCGGGTAGCTAGCTGGTGGGGAAGCCCCTCGATTGCTTTAAGGTAGTCGAGAATTTCCCAAAACAGCAAAAAAAAAAAAAAGATGATCAAGATTTAAAATACAATTACGAGGCTCTCCGCGATAGATGCCTAGCCTATCAAAGGCACAAGATACCCCAAAAAAGAAATGGAAAGTTTTCAAAAAAAAAAGAGGTGACAAAAAGATCAAAAAGGAAAAATGATAAGGGGAATCAATTTGCCCCAAACCCCAGGATGTCTTGCGCGCGACACGCCTTTCCCCCCCTCACAGAGTAGAGAAGTACACGAGAGGGTGAGAGAGAGTTGTGGAGAAAAAGAGTTCGGGGTTGTGGATAAGACAAGCAGGCGTGTGATCTAAAAGGGCCGCCTACGGAAGCCCAAAACAAGCAGTCAAGATTTTGGTGGCCCGTTGCATGAAACAAGGGAAGGAGGAGACGAGCAACAGGGTCTACTGCGGGTCCGCCGAATGGCCTTACGAGAAAAATCAAAAATGTGGTTTCCTCTTCTTCTTCTTTTTTTCCCCGGTTTTGGTGGTGCACGAATCATGCACACACAGCACAGAGAGTGAGTGAGTGAGTACGACCCGAGCGGAAGGGAAGGGGTGGAAAAAGGTTATTCTGGCGGCTACGGTAATTAGCAGCGTGATAGCAGGTTAAGGCATGACAAACCAGACTATCGGTGGAGATGAGAAGGAGCAGTAGGACTGTGGTTCGGGTTCGGAGGACAGCAGATGGGAAAAATTGTCAGCAGATGGGGAAAAGAAGGGGGAAGGAGGAGAATTCCAAGAGCTGAAACGGGGATTTTTGCGCGAGGTGGCAGGGTTGACAAGCGAGGACCTGACTCGTGTATATGGACGACAGGTCGACGGCGGTCCCAAGGGTCTGGATAGAGACCCACAGGAGCACGAACGAAGCTTAGTTGGCCCTGAAGCATGTATGTAGCATCGACGCAAGGTTCCTGCTAGTGAGCATCCTGCGGTGCTGGTGTGCATGGGTATGCTGTAGGGGAACGGGTGATGTGTATCAGACCACCGACCGGCCTGGGGTATATTAAATGTCGTGGACGTACCGTGTGTGCTCTATCATGGAATATATTTAAAATGTAAGGCACAATTGAACATGTGAAGATGCCAGGGTATTGGAACTCACCAGTATAATGACTCTCTATCTCTCAAGTGTCAAGGGTGGTGCTCAATTGCTCAATCGGCAGTGTTCGCGCGTTCCCTTTGGTCGATATTACATATATTACGTAGTATATTATTATATTCGATAGAACAGTCGACCCAGCCTCGCACGGTCCAGGCGTAAAGATATCAGGCAAAACTCAATATCAAGCATGCACAGGCGGGAACCCCCAGACGCGAAAACCTAAAATCTGGTAGTAGCGAGAAAGCACGGGCCAGAAGCCGTCGACGGCCGAGTTAATATTGACTTCAGGGCGGGAATCCAAACTCAAATATCTATCTTAACATCGAAACGACCATTGATATATTGCATCGCCTTGATATCAGGTATTACTAAACCAGGAAGGTTACACAGGCCGAACCAATGGGACCCAGGTCAATCTGCAGGCAGCCTGGCCCGGGTTCGAATTCGAATCCGGGAAGCTAGAGATGTATCGACATGGTGCCGCTCTATAAACAATCGGCCCGATCGATCAATAACGATACCCCACAAGGTATACCGCGAAGATGGCACCTACATAAGAGAACAATGGATCCAAGAGACCATATCAGCGACATTCAGGTTCACCGAGAATCGAATCCACTAACGTTACACAGACATCTACGTTCTCGCCCACCGAAATAACGCGCACAACAACACACCGATACCTCTAGATCATGATAGCCATAGTTTGGAGACAGTTGATATTCGAATTCATAATAAAAAAAGGTCACATTGTAACCAAGCAAGCCCCTCTCACTAGAAAACAGTAAAGTAACGCTCCACTAACTGAAATACAAGCTATCTGCAAATCCCTTCGGCAAGTAATGCTTTGGTACCACCAGTACATTCCGCTGGCCCGTGTTACACACATATCAGCACATATGCATATGCATGCTCCCCATAAAGCTAGGAGCACCCCCCGGCATGTAGTACCAATTATGTATGTACGTGATATCAAAGATGTACGCATGCCGTAAGCTTACGACTCTTCCTCCTGTTCCTGCCTGGCTGTATCATCCCCACTATCCGAAGGACTCGCCGGCGCGGTTTTATTATCCTTCTTCAACGACTGTTCGATAACAAATAAGCTCGCTAGAGCGGTCAGAATCGAGCAGATGAACGACATCACAAATGGCTATCCTCACATATGATCAGTCAGCTTCAATCTCCAAATCAAACGAAAGAAAATAAATGGAAAGAAGGAATGAATATAATATAAATAAAAAAAGAAAAGGCTTACGTGTCTAACAGCCCCCTCATAACCTGCCACCACAATCCCTCTAACTTCAGGCCGTAATTCCTTCAGATACTCCAAACTCTCCGTCACCTTCCTCACAATCTCCTCAACCTCCCCCTTCTCAACCACACCCTTCAACTCCTTCCTCAACTGTGCTCTCAAACTCCCCTGCAGCAGCGTACTCCCCACGCTGACACCAACCACACTCCCCAAACTCCTAAATAGATAACTAACCGCGGTACTAACCGCCTGATCTCTACTCCCACTCCTAGCAATCAACGCCACAAGAATAGTAGTAATCCCAGACCCGCTTCCAAGCCCCGTGATAGCCAATCCACATCCTATAGCCGTAAAATTCCTCCCAACGACACCAGTATACAGAACCAACAACCCACATCCAAACACCATAGCAACGTATGAAGCAGTAGTTAAGATATAGTACTTCCCGGTCTTCTGCATAACTATCCCACTCCCCAGACTTCCGCTCACGCTGCCAATAATAGCCGGTAGCATCCTAAGCCCGCTTTCGGCGGCCGTGAGACCCATCACTGCTTGGAAGTATAAAGGGAGGTAAAACAATATCGCAAAAAATCCGGCCATGCTGAAGAAGTATACAGCGTAACATGATGACAAACCTCTGTCGAATATGATCCTTGGCGGAGCAAACGGATCGGATGCATAAAACCCTTCGATCAGAAGGAATGAAATAAATAAGACGGCGGAAATGGGCGCTGTGATCATAACCGTTTTGTCGGACCAGGAGATATTACCTCCACGATCGAGAGCGATTAGGAGTGTGAGCACCGCGGGGACGAGGGTGAACGCGCCTGCAAAGTCTATACGCTTGAACTTTTGCCAGGTGGTTCTGTCGTTAGCGTCGGGGTGTCTATGTGGGATGTTTAGGTTCACAAGAACCAGAAAGGCGGCGAGTAAAGTGGCTGGTGTCTGGAACAGAAATGCCCTACATCATAGTCAGCTCCCACACACTCTCTCATATGTCACTTTAATTATGCATCTGTATGTACTAGTATATAGAAATGGAAAGATCTTACCATCGCCAACCAACCCCATCAGCCATCAACCCTCCCAAAGGTGCGCCAGAAGAAGCCCCAGTAGCATAAATAACATTCAAAAATCCCTGCCACGTCCCCCTCTTGTGCAACGGCACCAAATCACTAACCACAATAGAAACCAAAGCCGTCATCCCCCCACCTCCAATCCCAGCAAAAGCCCTAGCAACAATAAGCTCATCCATACTCCTCGCCAATCCACACCAGCAACTTCCAATCGCAAAGGTCGCATAAGCGAATAATAAACAGGCTTTACGTCCGAATATATCCGATAGTTTACCATATAATGGTTGGAAACAGGTGGTGGTTAGGAGGTAGGCGGTTGCGATCCAGCTGGTTTGGGAGAGTTGGTTGAGGTCCGAGCCGATTCGGCCGTAGATGGAGGCTACGACCATGTTATCCATTGCGGCGAGGAAGACGCCGACCAGGAGGGAGGGTAAAACGGCGATGAGGGAGACATCGGAGCGGTATTCATCGAGTGATTCTTCGTCCTGTGGTTTGTGAATTGCATCGATTGGAGGCTGTGGGAGTGGGTCGATATCTTCTTCTGGGTGATGAGGCTCGTGGGGCTCGTGGTGGTGATGGTGGTGCTGAATTAACGGCGTTGTCTCCGAGGTGGCTGTCATCCTGATAGTTTCGGTTGAGTATAAAAACCCAGGTCTTTTTTTTTCTCTGGGGGGTTGAAGGTATCGTGGATAATTCGAATACCAGATCCGAGTGAAAAGGGAGAGGAAGGAATCTAATCTACAAGAACATCAAGAACGTTGAAGGGGGGAATCGAATCAAATGGACAATTGCATAAAAAAAGGGTTTAAAAAGAAGGGTTCCACAGGCGGGTCAATAGAGCAGGACAGCTTCCCAAAAGCTAAAGGGACGGCTGAGCTGAAGTAAACCACGCTTCGCTTCTTAATAGCTAGTCCGTCAGACCGGCCGACCCAGCAGCGGCAAGGCGCGTGGCCGTGCATATATGGTGCCGGCGTCAGCCGTCATATGCGCCGGCGATACCATATATTGATTCATCTCAATATTGTGATTACTAATCATAAACGCGATCTTTAGATACCTGGATCCATGCCCTGGTTTTTTGAAAGCAAGCGCAAGAATCGATAAGAGCATGCGAGTCTTGCTCGTTATCCAAATCAAAGGACAGACAAGTGAACCAAGACTGTGTTGATAAGCTTACTCTGTATGTAGGATAACCCTTGGCCTTTCCGGAACAAAGATCCGGCAAGCAGGGACGGCAAGGCTATTCTAAATCCAGGTGGTGCAATTGGTGTACCTTACATTCACCTATATCGAGAAGAAATATAGATCATAACCAAGCCCTACAAGGAAAACTTTCGAACGAGCTGATGCAGGAATATTTCTACTTTATAGATACCTATGACATCTCACAATTTTCATTTTTGTTTCTTAATTTTGAAATTGATTATTGAATTTATAGACTGGACTCGGGCCTCGATCCCTGCCAAAAAATGCAACAAAAAACACACATTTTACTCATTATAAGGATTGAAATATTATATAACCCTCCCTGTAGGTAAAGCCACCTATCAACCAGTAACTGCCTATATAGGTAGAAAGGTAAAATACACCTAGCCCCAGGACGTATTCTCGATCATGACCATAGGTAAGTTAGTCTGTTACATGTCATAATGCTGTATATACATAATAGCGTCTCGATAAACTTCTATATTTTGTCTTTTTAGCTCCGACGCCTGCACAGATTCCTTTTACAGCCCAAGTCAACGTAGACGTACGTATATATAATCCAGATATACTTAAGTACCTACTAAGCTAGGTAGGTACCTATAAGTACTAGGTAGGTACTTATGTACATAGGCCAATTACGTACCACTATAAGCGGAATCAATGAGGACCTCCCCCCGTATCCACATAACAGTGATCTCCGTGTTTATCATCAAATACCCCCCCAGCTTCTAATACCGAAATACCTTTTAGTCTCGGTCCCAGACGCTGTTGACCACGAAATATTTATTTTAAAATTCAGACGTTTTTTTAATACTACCTCCTCCTCCTCCTCCTCCTCTTCTCGTTAGAACTTAGAGATCAGTTTAAATTAATAATTATAAAGCATGCACACGTGGCCGTGGATCGCGACCCGTCATGGTATATACTTACCGTACGGGGTTTTGGCTGATTTCTCAAGACGGTTTATAGAAAAAATGGAACTTAAAAAAGTATAAATGACGATTTGATAGAGAATGAGACGGCTTGCCTTTTTAAAATATTTTAATATTCGGAAGCAGTCCCGGAAAAGTACCTAACCCCCCTACGGTAATTATAAACGTGATGAGTAGAAATATAGTAAGCACTGCTCATGCGTACCCATGCGAAGGGTCGGTCCACGAGATAATGCAATGCATGCAAACCTTAAAGCCACGTTTTGGAATAACTGGATGAGCCTACTAATAAATCTTAGATTTGAAACACCAGTTATAAGCGATCCCGTATCCAAAGTACCTTGACTATCCGATAGCTCATGCGCAAGGACTGAGTGGAGGGAGGTGGGTATATTTATAGATCTCTGCCGCATATATATGGAGGAACAACCAAAAAATCTTACGATTATCGTTGTTCCTTACCTTCATATTCATCACACACACACCCCTCAAAAGAAAATATAAGAAATAGGATGACTCCAGACACACAAGAAAAGTAGTACGTAGGAAAATAATATCGTATCGCATCAGCCCGCTCAAAAAGAGAGACAACATAAAGGGAGGAAAAAAAGATAGAGAAATACACGAGGCCCATCCGCGGGGGGGTCACCTAAGAACAGGAACCTTTCCAATCGACACATTCAGATGTCGACGCCACCTCCCCAAATCCTTCACATTCCCCGCATTATCATTATAATTAGACCCTCCCCTTTCCCCGAAGCCTCCTAAAAACTGCTTCCATCAACGTCGTCCGTGGAAAGGTTCTAAACCTCCTCAAGACGTTTCCTAGCAAGCTTAACATCTTCATCCTCATCATCAACCTCATCTCCGATCTCTTCTTCCTCATCCTCGTCTTCGTCGTCGTCGACTCTTCGTCCGTGCTCGCCAGCCGAAACCCACGATCCGCGGTCTTCGAGACTGACGCCCTCAGTTTGCTGCCGTCTCTTGTTCCGCTGGTTGCGTGTGCGCACGCTGAGCGAGGATTTGACGGCGGCGTTGCCGGGAACCCAGTTCGAGAGGGCGTCTTCGCAGTCTTGGATGATGCTGTAATGGAAAAAGATTAGGTTAATATCACCACTTCATCTCAAGCATAAAAGAAAAGATAATGATCTATGTTTGGGGAGGGGTGCGTACTGCTTGCTGCTCTCATAACCGTCGTAAGCCGGCCTGGTCTCACCAGGTGTAACGGGGTTATCGTCTACAAGTTCTAGCAAATGCTTGCCATAGCCGGCGATCAACGCCATCTTCTCGTTATGCTCGCGCATAGCATCAAACATGTATGCGAACGCCGCCTTCAGCTTCTCGCGTGTGATATTTGAGAGCTGTGCCTCAGCGACCAGCGATTCGGCCTCGGCGCGGACGAGCTCCTGCTCCAGAACTACAATCTTGGGGGAGTTTGGTTCCTTATATTTGAGGTGTGCGATTTGGTCGGTTATTTTTTGCTTGCCTAGATTTTTTGTTCCTTTACGTCAGCATATGGAACCCCCCCTTTGTTAGGCAGTAATCAAAGTTTTGAAGAGGTACGTACGGTCACGGCTAGGCTGCACAGAGGCCTCAATGTTTCGAATCGACTTGATGGTAACACGATACTGGTCATATCGGTCGATGAATTGATCCTCAAGCTCACCAATCTCATAGATGAGAACGCCAAGCTTGTCGGTGACGTCCGAAACGTCGTCATCGGCTTCCTCGCCCCAGATGGAGAGTTGGCGAGCGACCTCGCGGCGTTCGCGGCTAACGAGTTCCATGGAGCGCATCAGGTTCTTCTCCATCTTGACCAGCTGGGAGAGCTTCTTGGCGAGGTCTGGCCCACTAATATCCATCCATTGTTTTCGTTAGAAATTTTGCGCGTATGTAGTGGTGTTGGTGGTTTCCTTCTTAAGGCATTAAGTGGGTTAACAGGAGACTTACAAGGCCCCGGCAGCGGATTTTCTGAATGTGTGGCCTGCATTACACCGGCAATTAGCGGTTTTCCTTCACTTAAAGCAGAAATACAGATGGGCCGAAAAGAATGCGAGACGAGGACTCACCGAAGTTGCTACGACCGAAGAGACGGCCGGCCTTGGTGGTGCTAGGCGGCGGAGGCGGGTTCTGGAGCTGGGACTGGGTGGGAGCCCGAGCGGACCTCATGGAGTAGGTGCGATGCATGATGGCGGTATTGTTTCGACACAAAAAAAGAATGTGGTTATTTTTCTGTTCTCGTTTATATCTTCTCTGCCTAGAATTTCGAGGACGAAGCGATGGATGTCGGATTAAAGTGTTTAGAGGCTCGGCTGAAGCTGACGATGTGTGTGTGGTCTGTTATGATGCAGAGTCAGTAATAGCACTGGTTTGAAGGGCGGAAGTCAAAAGGGAACCGGGCACCCGCCCGCAACAAACAAACAACGGGGGCGTTTGATTGGAGCAGTTCAGACCCGTGGCAGGCCAGGGAAAAAAAGTATGGAGGCGGTTTGCGGGGATTAGCTAGCTTACCCAGGTTCCTTATGGACTGAAGCACCACAAGACAGATACAAGTTAAGATCAAGATGAAGTTTTTCTTAAAAATAAAAAAGTGGAGAGAGAGAGAGGAGGAGGGGAAAGAGAGAGGGAGAGAAGAGGAGGAAAGAGGGAAGGGAGAAGAGCGAAGGTTTTAAGTATCTCCAACCACCCTTTGGAGCTAAGAGACAGTATTCGCTTCCAACGGGCTTAAACCAGAACCACGCGCCCGCCCGGCCCCGGCGATTATCAATTTGCTCTGTTCCTTTTAAATCGGACCAATTGCGAACTGGCGACACCTGCAGGAAGAGGCGATGAAGATGTTAAATCCTGGGTTCTTCTTCTTCTTCTTCTTCTTTCCAGGCAGGGGAAGGACGGACTTAAAGTTTGAATGGGTGTATATGCACGTATGTGGATGTGGATGTGATAACTGTGCGGCGCCCAATCGATGCAAGCTCGATGACGTCTGTCCGGTTGGCCCTACCAAAAAAACCGGGTTTGTTGGATACTGACTCTCTATCCAGCTGTCTGCCTGCTTGCCTGTCTGTCTGTGCCCTCGCGAACCCCTGGTCTGCGGCATGCACCATAATTAAGCATCCTCGAGCTTCCTCCATCCCCAGCGTCGCTCGATAATTCAACAAGCAGTGGCATTCTAGGATATTATAATTTTACGTGGATGCAGATGTAGATGGTAGATGGTAGATGGTAGATGCAGATGGAGATGTCTAAGAAGGACTAAGAAGTTATATTCGCCGGCTGGAACTCCCTCTCCCAGAAAGGGACCCCGCAGAAACCCCACCAGCACCTCTGCACCCGGTCTCTTGGGTGTTTCGGATCCTCATTCACCCCTCCGTTCTCCGTTGCCAGTCGCACTCTCACAAACGACCGCATGAACAACCACAATTGGGTTTTCGTCGCCGCCATTCAGCGAGGAAACGAGAAGGGAGTGGCTGGCGTCTCGCTTTTCGCTTGGTGTCTGTCTTTAATGACGTCATAATATTACACTTGTCTACTTAGGGAGTTTAGCTCTGAAGTTATATCATCAATCTGAATCGCATGCCTTTGGAGCCTTCTAGCTATAGCGCTAGATAGCAAATGTTTGGATTTTAAATTTTGGGGTATTAAGCAGAAATAAAGTTTATAAATTCGTTAGGTCTCTTAACATGCTGAGCTATTGTTGTTAGAATATAATTAACAGTATCTATTATAATTTCTCCAAACTACGATACTAGAAGGACAAATCCAATTTGCCTAAGCAAAACCAGTATTTACTTTGACAGTAGATATATATATAGGGTAAAAAAATAAATGCGAACTTGAGATTCGGTCTTGCGATCGCGCTGGGTGATTCAGGGTGGCGGGATCGCAGGAACCGGAGGAAGGAATATATCTAACCTACTCCTCTTAAGCACAGTTATAATTACGGGCTCTATCGCATTCTCAAGTAGCTCTTTCCGTTCTCGAATGCGGGTCCAATTCTTCCCCCTCGTCATGTCCATTCTACGCACTATACTCGAGGGTATCTTACTTTCCGCAATGTAAAGGGTCGCGTTGGTGGAGGGCCCTTGTGTACCAACAGTGACTTTTAAAAGAGAATCCATTTTCCGAAAAAAATATGTCGATTTGTCGTCGAGGGCGAAAGTAGCGACTGCTTGGCTCGTTGCGCTTTCATTACATTGACAGATAGCCGTTTCTAGCAGTGGCGTAGTGTGTTTCCAGAAAGGTCCGGGGCCGGCGCTCTGACAGTGAACCTCTGGGGTGATCAAGCAATCGTATGAAATACATGCGAATGTAGCACAATCTTCGGAGTCGGCGAGTACATGGACCCATGAGTTGCCTTCACCACTGCACGGAATCCGGAAACCTTGGGGCGGGCTATTCTGCCTAATCCATGCTACAGATAGAAACCTTTTTCCTGCATCAATGCCAGTACTGCCGAGACTGATTACTATAGTCCGGATGATATCAAGAATTGTATTACGGATTTCTTTAGTTAATCCCCGCAAATACAGTTGGAGCTTATTTTCTTTTAATGCTTGTACGATTTCGTCGATTTTGTGTAGTAGGTCGGTTTCGAATTTCATCTCGACAAATATTCGAAATGGATCTGCTATGAGCTGTCCTAGAGTCACTCTTCTGGCGATTCCGGTACAAAAGCTGACTTGGAGCCCACATAGGCAGTTGAGGTAAGGGACGAGCGCGTGTTTATCTCTGTCAAGAATGTCTTGCTTCCACGTTCTTCCAGAGACTTTATGTTTCGCTCCGCCTACTTGGACTACGCCGTAATATCCAGCTTGTAGTACACCCTGGATTTCGTCGAACTCCCAGCGGATGGGATATACCCCAAGGTTTTGTAAGGCGGAACTAGAAGCTTTGAAACATTGATCCTCATCGATGATGCAATTTTCATTTACCTGAACAGGCGAGCCTATGCGTATCTTGGTACCGGGGCGGAAAGGAACTGGCTTGATACTATCGAGGGATATTGTGTTACTCCAGTGAAACATTGAGGTATCGTCAGGGCGGTAAATGATGCCACCGTAAATTCTTATAGCGAAGAGAGAAGTCCTGACGCTATTATCAGTTATAAATTCGCCTGGGCCCCAGGTGTCGAGTAAGTCTTCGGAGGTCGTCAATATGTCAAAAGTTCGCTCCCCTTCGGAGCTAAGTGCATCAGTGACCGACGAGTATAATCTGAAAGCAAGCACAGGGCTACCAATCATTTCTCCGACACAAGTCAGTTCTGTTGGCTCCAATGTAATGCACTGGGACTGATCCCCGTCTGGCTTCGCGCCGGCGAGGATGGTCTTGCGCTGTGGCCTGTCCAAGAAAAATGGACAGATAGGACTAACATGCCCTTGGGCGTATGATAGCAATCCGATCGAAAGGAACTGGGCAATCATAGCCAAAAGATTTAGAATTTCGTCCACGTTCTCATGTGGGATATTTTCTGAAAGATTCTGTTCAATTGACTCGAGGACCGGACGCAAGCGTTCAATAATGTTTGGGAGTCTCGACTCAAAAGCGGATTTGGAGCCATATGGAGGCTTTAATTCCAGCAATAAATCCACAATCAATACAAATCTGATGTGATAGATATTGATTGTAGTTGCGATTTCGGGGTTGTGAATTGGGTGCACAAGGACTGTGAAACTATCACAGCAGAGGCCCAAGCTCTGCATAACGCTAGCGGCAGAGCAAAAGTGCGTTAGAGTGGTAATTATCTTTTTGAGTGTCCTAGAATTCATTCCCCATTCGTCTTTACTGTCAAAAGTGGCGGTTTGGTTCGAGACAACCTCACCATATGATACGGTGGCTATTGAAGCTTCATCTTGTAATACAACTACGCCATTCCATTCCCCGGGATCACGAGAGGAGGGTGTTACGCCAGCCAGCCCGCAAAGCTCTTGGATTTTTTGCATATCAATTTCCGCTTTTGAGTGACTTGCAGTGCTAGGCGCTATTTCGTCGGCCGACCTCTTGGTTTGGTTTGGAGTCCCGGGCTCCTTATTTTCCTCCAGAAGGTCGCTAAAACATTTGTGTGCGCATAGTGGAGTGTGTGAATTTTCTTCTGGGTAAATCTCCGATTTCCCCACGTCCTGAGGCTCAAAGTATATCCAAGGCGCATCGCTTGCGTCTTGCATCAAGACCTCCGCTATTTCACCGAACGAGAATCCCGCCTCTTTTAACTCACGAAGCCAAGAGTATTCATCTCCTGCCACCTCATCGAATCGTTGCGTAAGTAATCTTTTCACAACCCTTGTATTCCCAAATTCGAGGGCATCCTTAATATTTTTGGGGGGGTGTAACAGTGAGTCTAGGGTAGACTTCAAATATTGAAAAGATTTCCCGTGAGTAAGAAAGTTAACTGCAGAGTTAAGGCCTTCGACGAGCTGATGTTTAATATCGCTCTCGTCTTCGCTCAACCCATCTTCTCCGGACCCAAAGTCGTTGTCTGAATCCTCTGCTCGTTCGTCACCTTTGGTAGTCGTGTCGACTAGGTTTGGGCCAATATATTGGTCCTGAGACTTTAGGAATCGGTCAAGTAGTTCATCCACAGCCCTCGATTCTTCCTGATCATAAAGCCATTCTGATTGTTCCATACCCTGCTTCGCAGACTGAGCGCCAAGGTCGTGTATACGCTGGGTTATTCTGTCCCTTATTCTTGAACGTCCAAGGAACTTGAGAACCTGCAAGTCGAAGCCACGGCCCTGTGTTTCCAAACTCAGATCCTTAACATAATCTTTTAAAATATTCCTGTGAGCCTTGTTGAAGGCTTCTCTCCTCCATTTTGCCACAGCTTCCGAATACAGGGCGCCGAGGTCAGAATTCGAGAATAAGATCCTGGCCACTTTCTCACAGGCAACTTGGTGGAGTACAACTATGTCACCCACTGATGACTGACTATCTATCGTAGAGGTTTTCGATGATGAAAAGGCCGCATAAGAGACATCCGATTCTGTATCGCTATCTTCGTCCTTGGGGTGAGTAGGAGACTCAGGAAGTGCCCCCCCGAGTCTCACACGGACGTCGTCGTCAATATCACTTAGTAATTTCTGAAATACCCCCGACGTGGGACCAATGATATCGATGCCATTATCGTAAGCTCTGTTTAGCACCCTCACCGCGATGACAATCCATAGAAAAACCCCATTAGATTTGAGGTGGAGTGCGGATTGGATGTCCCCGGTCGGGTCCTCTAGCTCGAGTCTATCACCAATGTAAGTGATGATATCATCTACGTGTCCCGCCTCTCTTTCTATATCAATTTCGTGCGTTAGTATCATGCTGATGGCCATGGCCGGATAATGTCGGCTTGATACACAGACTCTTAACAGGAGAGAATTTCTAGATGGGCTGGAGTTCAGTGCCTTTAAAAACTCAATGAATTCCTCGATGTCTGGGCCATAACATTCATCCAGCGCATCCACTAGAAGGAGCACTGGCCGATCAAAGGAAGGTATCAATTCTATGAAAGCTTTTTCTAGCTTTTCTTTGTGCCATTGCAAAAGGCTTCCATGCTCTTCGCTTTTGATGAAATGGGAGATAAAGAAATCGCAGGCTTTTGCGTTCTGGTCCAGCAACTGGCAGAGTAGGGAGCGGAGCATGCCTTCGTGTGACTCTGCCGCGACTCCGGTATCGAAAAAGTGTGCAGCAATAGTATGGTCTTGGAAAGAGCCGCGATAAAATAGGAGGATTTCTTTCATTAAAGTTGATTTTCCTGTTCCGGGTTTGCCTTTGATCCAGAGGATGTCATCAAAAGGTTCTCTATCAAAATTATATTGGTAGAACCACTCATTAAATTTTGCTGTCTGAAAGATCCAGTCGCAGGTACCTGGATGAGCTTGTGTGATATTGTTCCTGCGATCACTCATAGTTGGAAAACTCAATGAAGATAAGATGTTCTTTTTGTAATTTTCTTTATTCAACTTTAGGGTCAGCAGCTGAATTCCAACCATGTCGATCCTAAAATGAGTTATCATATACGCACCTGTGAGTACATTAGAATTTGAGTCGCAGGATGGCTGCTCTAGAACATGTCTCTCCCCACTTGGAATTTCAACGGCATCAACAGGCATAGCCAGCAGCAGCTCTTTGGCATAGGCAGCTGCCGTAGCTGATGCATACCCCTGCCACTGCTTATTTCTATGGGAGTCGCAATAGTCGCAAATCCCACGAATTACCAGACAATCAACAATATTTGGAATACCAGCCGTGTCTATTTCAAAACAGTAAGCGTCTGTTTCCTGGGCTACCCAGTCGCGGATCGCCGCGTCTTTCATAACCCGGTTGCTCGACGCGATTAAACCATAATGAACAAGAGGGTCTTGGTTATGCCTGGCGCGTCGGATGACTGTCTTGCTTTTATCGCACATATTGCATGAATACTCATCAACGTGGTTATAATCAGCTTCGAATAATATATCTTCCTCATCGGGACGAGCAAACGCGGTTACACCGGACGGTAGTTTTTGGAGGGCGCCTGCTAGGATCATCGGGATCTGGCAGCCTTGATACTATATACCAAACGATATTAACATATTGTGGAGGATATCAGATGCAATACGACAGGCAGCAAACAACGTTGATGCCAATTGATCATCGTAATTTGAGTTATATCAACGAACTTTGCTATAACTAATACTCACCAAATTATTTTCTCGTAATTTAGATACGATATTTAGGAGTTCCCTACTAGGCTTATTCAGGATATTGGTCTTTTCAAACTGGCCACGTGCACGGGCAGTAATTTCTCGATAGTCGCATTCTATTAGACCAGGAAACCTCCCCGTTGGTACTCCAACCACAACATCTCCTAGCCGAATATCAGCATTGAGAGGTATTCCACCCCCAGTACCTACCGTTAAATAAAATTGAATTGACGGGAAGCTTAATTTCATCCGTGTAACTAATGCTGGGCTGGTTCCTTGTAAGCTCAAATGCGGGCGCGCAATAACAATTTGGTGTTTCCCGATCGTTCCGAAAATATACTCGTTGTAATCCTCGGGCCCGATTCGCACGTCTTTTGGATGAATTTCGTCCAACATAAAAGAGGCCGCTTTCATTTCAATAGGGAGGGCGCAAATCCATCCGATTGTATACCGGAGGCGTGACGAGGTCGACTCGCCAGGAGCGTTCCGGTCATATGATTCGTTATACCACTTTTTCTTTGACATATTAGGAAATTTCAACCTTTTCCTAGGCGGATTTACTCGAGAATTTTTGGACCATTGCGATGTTAACTTTAGTTACGTTACGATGGGGCTGTTAGCGCGCCCGCTCAGCCAAGCGAAGCGGGTATTAATCAGACTCTGAAACGGATAAGGACCCAGACAAACGCTTACCCGCTTCTATTCTGTCAACAACCAGCTTTTATTATTGCTCGTCTTCACCAGCTGGTGACTATTTGAGCTAAATCGATTTAGTCTGTGTAGTTAAAGAATCCGAGTTTTGTCGCGGAAAGAATTTCTTGGGGCATCTTGGTCTCGTTGGGGGCATCTGCGGTATTTAATCTCGACGCTTCGTTGCGAGGCTGAACAATACGATATTGTCTGGTACCAACGAGACAGGCTGTATTGCTTTCCTATCCCCAGGAGGATAGATGGTCCTAGGAAGGGGAGCGGTTTGGTGTTGCACAAAGTCAAATCACGTGTCTCTAATGACGTCATAGTATGATACTTGTCTATTTAGGGATATGCAACACTCATACAGCCAACAACACAGCTCTCTTGTACAACTTTCTATCAGGATTATCTCAAACACGCGACACATATGCACATATCTATCGCACATCACACATGCCTAGGCATACAAATCTATTCGTTTTAGTGATGACAACACCCGCCGAAATTTATGTATCGTATTATATAAACTGCTAGACCAACACGTGTATATACAGCTAGAACATTTATATAAACTTGTTGCACTCTTAGATATAAGCTATCTCAAGTGCATGCCTGCCCACTCACTTCCCATCTTATCCTCTGCACCCCTCAAGCAACCGATTCCGAGTACAATTAATGCAAACGATCCCGAAGATACCTACTGGATAGCCTAAGTGTATAAATTAAATACTTAATTACCTATTGCCATGTCACGAAAACTCTCCCCAAGCTCCATACTTCTACTATTGACATATGCTTCAGCGCTGTTCTCCGAGGCTATCTTTCTACCATATACCGTACCAAGTAGTATTCCAAGATACACACTTCTTTCCTAGATATCATAGCTGAACACCCACCATCCTAGAAATTCTACTATATACCTATCTCCTAACCTGCAACATAATACCTAGGCAAACCTTCAAGAAAGGTAAAGAAAAGAAAGGAAAAGAGAGAGAGGTCAGAACAAAAATGCCAAATAATAACAAGAACAACCGCAAAAACAAGAGTAAGGGTAAAAAGCCCATCAAAGCAAATCCCAAACTCCTCCCCCCGCTCCCCCACCAGCTCCTCCACCTCCAAACCCTCTCCCAAGAAATCCACTCCCTTCACTCCAAAAAGTCTTCCCTCCCAGCAAACCACCCTGTCCTAAACCATTCCTTCGACCCAGACGACATCATAAAACCGATAATAAGTACCTACTTCCCTATATTCTTCAGATTATTTGATGAAAAAGAAGAAGAGCATGTGAAGATATGGATCGCTTTTAACGCTGCTTTGTTGAAGGTGTGGGAGTGGGGCGATGTTGAGACCGTACAGGATGATTTTTGGGAGTGCGTTGGTGAGTTTTTTGCGGTTGGTGAGGAGGATAGGGTTGGTAAGGATATTAAGAGGGCGGTTTAGGCGCCAACATGCGTCTGGTCTACGAGACAAGTTGAGCCGGCTGCTTTAGAAGAATATCCTATCTCGTAAATACGTACTTCCCAGGTTGCATGTTTACCTTGCCAACGAAGCGTCGTATACTACGAGACTAGTTGGATGAATAAATTGGACGGGGAACAAACAGATTACTAATTTGTCTGTAGCTGCCCTCGTTCCTGCTCATGTGCCTGTTACTGCCTTCGTTCCTGCTCATTTGCCGTGGAGCTGTGATATAAGATTATACAGAGTACTAGATAACTTCATGCGAACCCTGATGATGAACCCACAGCTTATTCATCATTGCTTTCGATATGTAGAAGATTACTTCCCAGGCAATTGGTGGAGTTTAGATAATACCACAAGCCAACTAGTTCAAAAAGCCTATCTAAGTCAGCTTATATATGAATAAAATATATATATTATTTTAGAGATTACCTTAGGAAATGATGCTTTAAAACAGGTCTCCTACCAGCGAATCATACATACTATTAGGTTGATAGATCAATTATATAATCTGGATTACATTACTAATAATATTAAGTTAAAAAAGAGGGATCTGCAAATAACCTTCAATAGGATTGGAACAAGAAGGCTGCAGCTGTATAATGGTTTAGTTGAATCGTTTTTAGAACAACCTTAAGCATTAAGGTTGGATTTGTTTGGATTTGGGTTTTGAATCTAGTTTTTGGACTTTGATAAGTGTAGTTTGGATTTTATATGCGAGTATAATTTGTATTTCATATATGTACGCAATTGCTTTGATTTTTGGCTTCATAGATTTTTGGCGTCAATAGATTTTTTTTTTTTAATTTTTGTGTTGTGCGTGTTGTAAAATGAATTTTGTCCATAAGGTGGTTCCTATGGAGCGCCGTATTGACTAGCAAAAGTGTGTTGCCTCTACCAAAAATGCAACAATTCATACCACAGCAGCCCCGAAGGACGGCGCCGAAAGCCTAAGTACCACATGAATATTAAAGTTTTATTCCATATCCGGCGGGGAGTACATCGAGGGTTTAAAGTTCTCTTGGCTATTTAGAAGTTTCGACGGTATTAGTAGACTGGGTGGGGAAGGTTTCAGCAAGAAGGTTTTAACTCGTGAAAACTTTAACTGGTCGTGAACGTGTTAATAGGATTAATATTGGGTGTAGTGTTGGAGAAGCTTGGTTAATTGAGCCGATTGGATATGCATATGCTTTAACATGGAGTTATATGGTGGTACCAAACTACCCTTTCGGGTAGTTTTCCATAACTCATGCGGGAAACGAAGTTTTGAGGGTGTGCGTGGATAAGAAGTAGCGTCAATTAAGATGCTATCTATCTCGATATCAAACAGACTTCCTACAGCACTGAATCAGTCATTTTGTGTGCATATGTTTCATTAAGATGGTACCGCAGCTGGAGCTAAGCATGAGGCGGGTATACGTAATTGGGTTTGGAAAGCGTCCGTATGGCTGTCCGATCATAAGATATATACCTACCTTAAGCTTACGCCGGATACTGATACATATACATAAGTATGTCTGTGGGTGTGTGTATTGATCACCATGTTGCCAAAGCATCGTTTACTACGAGACTATGCATTAATATGTTTTCTCTTAAGATAATCGAGGCCATTGTCCCCGCATAGGATCAATTGGAATCATTCATGTTGACTTTACTCCGATGATAATGTCAATACACCTTTAGAATTAGTAGACATCGATCGATCGATCCTTTTTTTTTGAAATTTGGAATGGACGATTGAGCCATAAGAGTATCACAAATCTGAGGACGGCCTGGAAACTAGACTCCACATTCGAAGTAGCCCGTCCTGGAGTATCAACGGCATCATGCATATCATACCCACTCTTGCTTTCGACCTCCGACCTCCCCAGTGCACCATATCCGTCCTATATCATCTTCCACCAGTGCACCCCGTTCGAATCTACCAGTGTACCCCCAGGCTCCAGGAGGATAGCAACTACCCCCCCGAGCAACAGCCCGGATCAATCAAAACTCTCAAAAAGTACACAAAAGTACCAATACCTCCCTCACCATTTAGGAATCCTCAGCCGGCCGGAAAGGGAGAGAGAGAGAAAGCGATATCCTCACCAGCATGATCCTATCCCCATCCCCTTCCTAATCCTCGTACAAAAAAACCGTCAAAGCGTGAATATGGCCACATAAACCACCTGTCCTTTGTTACTTTGTAGTATGCGGCCTTCCCACCGACCGACCGACTTAATCCTCCCCCTTGCAAAAAAAAGAAGAGAAGAATAAGAAAGAGGAGGAAAGCTTGCGTAAGCTCCTGATTCCCTTCGTACAAGGGGATAAAAAAGAGCTCAGGACACATAATCGATCGAGCATCGAAAAAAGATCACTAATATGGATTCCAAAACGCTGCTTGATACCGGATCACACATAAAAAAACGACGGGATGTGGTTATCGCCAAGAGCAATAGGCTGGCCCACTTTGTTTCGTTTTCCTTCCCTTCTACTTTTTATGCACGTATGCATGAATACTCCTAAAGTGTGTGATTACTTAGTAGGTATCATAGTATTTTATCAGTGTGTGTAGCCCTGAAGATGTGAAAGTGTGAAGTCGGGCAATTGATTATCTGAGATAGCAACAGCCCGAGCTGCGTATGTTGCTACCAGCCTCGGAGCGATAACATGGGACATCAAAATTGTGAATTGAGTATCTTGACCACTGAGGTGCTCCTTCATATTAAGCTTGCTGGCTAAAACACCAGAACATATAGCGTATGATAGATACATCATCTATCAATACCCAGTCGGTCATAAACAGTGTATACAACATCCATGAAACAAATAACCCTACCCTACCCATCTACCCCATCATATCCTACACTACCTAGCCAAATAATCACATTCATAGCACCCACACACGCGCGCACAAACACAAACGATGAAACGCCCAGGAAGGGCAAGAAGAAAGAGTAACAGCAGGCAGTCGGGCAGTCAGGGCAGGCAGGAGGCGGGGAGACGTAAGCTCATTGTATACGCAAGCCGGTTCTAGACCTAAAACAATATGAATGTGACTTGGCTGGACTGAATGACCCCACAGAAAGAGCTCGTTACACGGTTGGTCTTGGTTTGCCTTCCATTTTCTTGCTCACTTCCTAATTCTCTCTTCTTTTTTGATAGTGGAATGTTCACGTTATGGAGTAATTTTATTCTTCAAGATACTTTTAGGAAAGTGTCGGAGATATCATGGTATATACGATGCATGCTTATCGTTTTAGACTTTTTTTTTGCACAATCTTTGCTCAATCTGACTCCCGAGCCTGGATGGGTGGATTGCATGTGGAGTATGTTTGGTTCCTTGGATAGTAAGATGCTAGATCTGGTCTGTGATAAGACATTCAATGCGTATGGATGATTTTGGTGAATCTTCGTGATTTGGAATATAAATGCATGCAGTGGATATATATATTTTCGGCGCCTTTTTTTTTAAATACATATTTTGTGGTGATAGTGTTGTATTTTTGGCAGAAGAGTGGACTTGGGGCTTATACTGCCAGCTGTGCGGCTGCGGAGAGTAAGAGCGACCACGCTTAAATTTCATTTGCTCCGCCGGCCAGCCGTATTACAATTCAATTGCATTGCTTTAGGGTCCTTTGTTTCGGGAGTATTTAAGTGGTGCTCTTACATAATATCCAAGATCCTGGTAAGAATATGTTTATTATACTACAAAGTGGGTGCGAGGGCTTTAAGCTTGAGGCTTTTTGGGTTTTTTAGAGCTCGAGCACAGCTTTGACAGCAACCAGCATTTTCTAAAAAAAAAAAAAAAACGGTCGGTTGTTAAGGATGTTTCAACGGCCCCGAGAGGGTTTTTATATTTCGGTTAGGAAAGATATCAACGGAGCCGCCGGGGGTGGAATACAATATAATATTTTATACGACGCACGTACGTGGATATATTATATTAGATAGGAAAAAAGCACACGAAAACCAGTAGGTATCTATCTACCTAAACCTCAACTTCCCTCTCCTTGCTTCAAAAAGAAGCATAAGCAGATGATGAAGGAACAAAAAAAAAAAGAAAAAAGCTCAGACGTCCTGCTGACACAATGCGCCCCTCTTCCAATGATGTGTTAAACATGCATGTTTCGAGGGATCCACAATATATCAAATTCCCTTGAAAGAATCCGACACGCCAATGCATACGCCATGCTACACTGGTAGTATACATTAAAGAAAGAAAAGAAAAAAAAAAAAACCTAAAAGCAGACCCCGGTCAGGTCAGAGAATTCCATGATAACCACCTGTGCGATGTTGCGCCGATTGCCCAGATGGGGAATGTAATTACGAGAGACAACGGGTTATCCTTATTCACCCAATTCACAATTGCGAAGAATGGGATTTATGGGATATATGGGAGAGATCGATACAGTGGTCCGGTGGAGGGTGACGCGTCACCTCGTTCTTTTTTTTTGCTCGTTTCGTTTCGTTTCCCCGGGGGAACATGTTTTGGCGGGAATAGGTGAGTTGTTCCGGTGGGTGGCCAATGGGACCGGGGATATTATTCAATATATAGGCAATCAATTGATTTGGTAGATGACCATGCCGAAAGGTTGGAAAGAGAGGGAAAAACTTTCATCTAGATGTTGGTATCTGTTGAATCTTGAATAATCCGTGTCACCGGGAAGGCCCGGGGCATGGTTTATGCATATCCTTTCTGGGGATCAGTAAAAAAAAAAGGGTTTGCCCGCCCCGACGGAACCTATTGGAAAAGCATTGGGAATGGCAACTTATGAGATGAAGCTTGGCTTTTCGTTGCTAATTGTCTTGATGCCAACGTTATTCTTTATTTAATTTCGGACGTGGACGGTTGTTTCGTGGCCTTTTTGTCGTTTAAATGAAAACCTACCTAGCTATCGTCAGCGGACTTGACGTTTTTCTTCCATGCAGGTTTGTGTTGGATACGCAAAAAATGCAACAGCTGGATCGTTGGCTTCTTGGTCTTGGCATGGGCAATTGATAGGCCGGCGGACACGCAAGCTTAGACAAGACCGGGGGAAAAGCGCATTCATTCCTCAGCGACCGTCACTCATCACATGTGGTGGTCATTCCCAGCGAGTTCAGGCCCGGCCGGCGGGAACCCAAGAGAACGAAAGAGGTAAAAGGCCCTGATGAGTCGGGTTCTTTTACGAATAAAAAGGATATGGAACTAGCTGAAGCTGAACAGTGACGAAAACGTTTGGGAATCGTGTACAAAATGACTGGCCTTTCGTTTGCTGGTTACGTCAGTACCGCTAATGTTTCCTCTAAAATGGAATTTGAGATGTGGCGGTGAACTGTTCTGGCTTCTCTCGGCAAAAGATTTGGAGAGGGAGAGGGAGATTTCGCTTGTTGGGAAAGCAGTGTGGCGAATGCGCGGCTGTGTATCACAGGGAATAGGTTTTTTTTGGAGTCGATCAGTGAAAAGGGAATTCGGGTGTTCGGAGGTGAAGACTGGATGTGGATGGGATGTCCATTCTTGATCGTGGATATCCGATTAGGAAGACTGGTAGGCGCTTTTCCAGACTAAAATGTGTAGTATGTGAAACGGAGGCATGGCCAGATGCAGATTTTGGGGGTGGAGGAGAAAGAAAGAGGGGAGGGGGCGAATGAGGAGGAATCCGAATGTTTCGAAGCGTCGACTAGGTGTGCAGGACTCGAAACGGGCCGGGGAAGCACAGGGTTAGCACATACATACTTACTCTGCTCTGGTCTATATGGTACTACAGCAATGTACTGCGCTGCACATACTGTGTAATGTATTGCAGATGTAGGTACCTTAGTCAGAAGGAACACTTTTTTAATTTTGCTTTTGCTTTTGCTTTTGTCTCTCCGTCTGTCTGTCTTTTTTGAGTCGGACGGATGAACTTTGAATTTATTTTTTCAGACTCGGAGGTTATTTCATAGTCTTGTCATTAAAATCTTTCTGTCCGTGATACCATGCTACTTTACCCCCATACTACTGCTGTTAGTAGTAGCAGTCGTAGTACCAGTCGAGAAAGAAAGAAAGTATCGACTGGGGGAGGTGGCCACTCACGGGCGCCCGAATGCAAATGACAGCGCTTCTAAAATAACAATATGCTATCAGAAAACCGATCACAGATGATTGACTGATTGATAGCAGCATTACTCAGTATAGTATGTATGGAGCAGCAGGACAAGTGAATGTTCCCGTCCCCGACCCCATGCCTCGCCATAATCCATGCCATGCCATGGCCAGTTGATAGTCGATGTGGTGTGCGAGGACGCGTAATTTTGGCCGTCCAGACAAATTGCCAAGAAGTATAGGCTGCAGTGCAAGTATTTTTTCTTTTGCTATTGCGTGTCCTCCGCCACACCCCTAACAGAAAGAAGGAGGAAGTCGGACTCGGCCCAGAGTTCTGCGCAGTTGCGTAAGCTGGCCAGGTCCCAAGGCTATGTATTTGGCATGGCCACTTTTGGCTCTCGCTCTTTTTTTTGCGGTGGTCTGGTGCGGGACCCGTTTTGTTTTTCCATTTTTCGGTCAATGCGAGAAGCAAGTTGCAAGTTGCAGGTGCAAGTGCAGTGGAGTCCTCCCTTTGCAAGGTGTCTCTCCAGTCTCTCCAGTCAGTCAGTTGGTCAGCCAGCCAGTCTGGTCTGGGTTTGTGAATCGAATCTATCAGCTAGTTCGGTCAGTTCGGTTCGGTTCAGTTCAGTTCAGTTCGGTTCAGTTTGGTCCCATGAACGAGGGGTGGGATAATCGCACGAACCGTTTGATGGCTTAGCCTTAGTTGACCTGGAATGGTTTGATTCTTGAATGCTTGAATTGAATGAATTAATTCTACCCCCAGGCCTCCGCCTTCTTCCCATCCATCTTTATCTGTCTGTCTGTTCTCTGTCTGTTCGTTTCAAAAAATCGATCGATTGTTCGGATTGGGACTCGTGGATTGAATTGTTTAATTTTGTTGATTGATTGAACTGGACTGGTCTCGTAATCGATCCTCCTCCTCCTCCTCCCCGGGGACTACTACTACTACTACTACTACTGCCACCACTACCACCGGTATAGTATACATACGTAGATAGCATTTGGGTACTATTCATCCATCCATCCTTCATCTTTGATCATCGCCATCACCATTACCATTATTCATCACCATCGCCAGTAGTATACGTACACATATTGCCACCTACTGCTACTACTACTACTACTGCCATTATTTATACAACTCACGACTCATTATACTATATCCATATTCCAAATCTATCGAATCTATCGAATCTATCGAAATCTGGCTGCCCCATTTCGAATCGGTTTCTGATCTGGGTTTAGTTAACTACTAATTAATAAGACACCACGCACGCACGCACACACACACACACTTCGAATCTCTCTCTGTCTTCTGTGCATTAACCCGACATCGATTCTCCGACTTCATCACCTTTTATAACTTCCTCTTATTACGCTAACCAGTTACGCCCCGGATCTATCTATCTATCTATATAATATATATACTATCGAATCGAAAAATAAAATAAAATAAAGTAACAGACAGAAAGAGGGGAAAAGCAAATAGGAAAGAAAGAAAGAAAAGAACCTAGTCGTCAGCTCCCCCGGCCGCCGAGTCCTTGACACACCCCCAGGGAGGTCTTAGTCTTAGGCGTCGTCGTCGTCGTCGTCGTCCTTCCCTTCCTCTTTCTCTCTTTTACTCTTCTTCTCTTCTGCCACTTCTCCCTTTCCCTTTTTCATCATTTTGCCTCCGCCCCGGTCCATCACAACCACAAACCACCACCACAAACCACCACTACCACGAATACTCTCAACACTCCTAGTATACTACATACCCTGCCTCGGAGGAACACAAAAGGACCCAGACGACAGAAAGAAGAAACAATCAGGCAGGGAGAAAAGAAAGGCCAAAAAAAAAGAAATAAAATACGATCAAAAAAAGGCAAAAAGCGTGGTGTAATCGGCCATTGGTCTTATTATATGGAGGAATCGTCGACCTGAGCTTACGACTTCCGGGCAACGACATCGCCATTCGGGACGGCCTCATCTCCATCTTCACCCTCACCCTCACCCTCCTCCACCATCATCGTCCTCTCTGTCCCGGTCCACATGCGCAGGTGAAGCCTCCGTCGTCCTCGTCCTCGTCGTCGTACTCGTCGCTCGTCAACAGGTCAAAATCCCCCCCGAAGCCAGTCGTCGTCGTCACCCTGTGCCCGCCCGGTCATTAGGCACATACTACATACATACATCGGTCCCCTCCTCGTCCTCGTCCTCGACCGGATCGGTACGGTCTTTAAACGTCAACCTTCCTGGTTCCTTCTTCTCCCTGTACTTGGAAGTGATTTGTTTCTTTTCCTCGGTACCGTTCTTCTTCTTCTAGTCCCTCTTTCCTCTCATCCCTCTTCCTCCTTTCTTCTCTCTCCCTTCTTCCCCGCTCTCTGGTTTCGAAAATATAGGACGACATATATCCACTCAGATCTCTCTCTCTCTCTCTTTTTTCCCTTCCGACATCATGGATCACCAGCAACAAACTTTCAGATCTGATCCGGCAGAGGTGGAGGCATGGGCTAAGGACCTCACCCAGCAATTCAGCCAACTGTTAGCGACTCAACAGACAAGACGTGCTCAAGAGGCTTTAAGGAAAAGGGTCCAGTCGACTTCAAGGTCGCGGAGTCGGTCGCCTGTCCCTCCTGCTCCCCTTCACCGACAGACACCCTCACCTGCTCCTCCGACATCGTCGTCGTCGTCTGCCGCTGCTAGGTCTCCCAGGCCGCCGCCTGTGCCACCAAAGATCCCGAATAACTACCCTTCATCTTCATCTTCATCGTCGTTATCATCATATCCATCTATGGCTCCCGTTCCTCCTCCATCGCCGTTACCGATGTCGCCTTCTCATCCTCAATTCCAATCACATACCCAATACCAACAACAACAACCACCCTCTCAACCTCAGTATCAACAACCTTCCCAACCTCCTTCATCATCTTCATCATCGAGTCACTTAAGGCCTCCGCCGACTCCAACTAGGCCTTTCACAAGGGTAAATAGTGCACCGACATCATCGAATCTACCGCCACCATATGTTGCCGTCCGACCTGTTCCCCGACAACCTCAGCCGCCATCAGACTCTGCTTCTCAACAGTTTAGGAATTTCTTAATGGGATTATCGGAGACACCTGTTAGATACGAAAACCCAGGGCTGTTGGACAATGCCTTGAGTGTCATTCCTATGGACCAGATATATGGCGAAGCCGAGGAGGAGCATATGCTTTTCAAGGCTCAGGCTCAGAGTTTAGGCCAGTTCAAAGAAGAATGGGGCTACCAGGACTGTGTTATCAGAGCCCTATTAAGGTACGACAAAAAAATAATACTCCCAACCTCCTCCCCCGTTCCTATCGAGGGTAAGACCAATATATACTAAGGCATCTCATTCCAGGTGGTTTAAACGCACTTTTTTTACATGGGTCGACTGTCCGACTTGTCCAAACTGTGGAACGAAAACAGAACTTCAAGGCCTGACACCACCTAACCCCGATGAAATCGTCCGTGGTGCGACAAGGACAGAATTATACAAATGCCCGAAGCAGGACTGCCAACGACACGAGCGTTTTCCCAGATACAGCGACGTCTGGGCATTGCTCGAGGCACGAAGAGGTCGATGCGGTGAATGGGCAAACTGTTTCAGCATGTTATGCAGGGCCGTCGGCGGACGGGTACGCTGGATTTGGAATTCGGAGGACCACGTTTGGACTGAAGTTTATTCCGAACACCAGCAACGATGGGTGCACGTTGATGCTTGCGAGGAGGCTTGGGACCAGCCTCGTTTATACACGGAAGGATGGGGTAAGCAGATTGCTTACTGTGTCGCATTCTCGCACGACGGTGGCGCGGCAGACGTTACCAGGCGATACGTGCGAAATCCACGGTTACACGGTCTGCCGAGGACTCGATGTCCCGAAGAGGTCTTGCTATATATCATCGACGAGATCAAGGAGAAGCGACGGAAGAACTTAAGCGATGAGGATAAAAGACGACTGATGAGGGAGGATATGAGGGAAGAACAGGAGTTTAAGGAATTTGTTGCTGCTGTACTCGCTGCCGAGGTTGGAGCTGGCGCTGCTGCGCATCTGGACTTGCAACGGCCGTCGGAGGCTGAGAAGCGGCCGCGGGAAAGTGGTATGTTGGCATATTCCGACATCCCATTGTCGTCGTCATCGATTAGGTTCTAACAGTTCATATTAGGACGAGGAGAATGGACGCGAGTTCGAGGAGAAGACGGTCAGCACAGTGGCCCTGCCAATCGTCCGGGCGGACGCGGCGGCCCTTGATTTTCTTCACCTCATTCCTTCCACGTTTATCCTCGACACCCCTACCCATGTCGTGCATTCATTGACATGGGTCCCACTAGCATATCCGCTTGTGCTATAGTTTCGACCTTACTCACCTTGTGCGCGATCTAGCGCGATACCTTCTAATTACTCTTGTCGGCCCCTCATCGTCGTCACCTTCGTCGTTGTTTATAAACATCACTACTACCATCATCATCATCTCGTCTATACATATACACACCTTACTCACACCATCCTCCTATACCATCATTGCATCTAAGACCTATAGGTCTTATCCTTTCCTTGAGTCTACCTTTCACACATATTTCCTATCTGTCTATATGCCCTCTTAGATTCCGGATCTCTTTGGATTGGTTCTACTTTTTTTGTTTGAGTACAGTATGCGGTGCAAAATGATATTATTGCCTGCTCTTGTTCACAAAAAAAATAATCATTGGCCGGACTACCATCATCACTTTTCTTTTGTCATCATATTCCCTTGTCATCTCTTGTTCAGGAATTTAATAACAAGCATGTCGTCACAAAAGGTCTTTCATTTATACCAGGTCTTATTATTCCTTTTTGTTCCTTTTCTTGATGTATCATTGTCAGCGTGTTATTTCGGTTTTCTTTTCTCTTATATTTTACGTTCTTATATCATCCTTCTACGGCTGGGTCTCCCTCTATCTTTGTAAGATTTTTACCCCTACTTTTTTCCTTTTCTTCTTTTGTTTTTATGTCAGAGTATATTCTCCTTGTGTCACATACCTTTCCTTTTCTGGATCTCCAAACCAAAAACCCTTAACAAAAAAAAGGATTTTTCGTTTTGTGAGAACAAGAGGAAGAAGTTAAAATGGAGAGCGTTTTATGGAAGTATCTATTATATTTGGGGGGGATATATTGGGAATGGGAAGAAGTGAACATCGCGGTTTCTCTTCAGTTTTCCCCTTTCCTTTGGTTGCTTTTTCTAAGGACTTTGGACGGATAGGATTTTTTTTTTTTTCGTTGGAAAGGCAGAAAAAAAAAGATCTATGTTACATAATTTTTATTTATTATTATACCCCCATTTTTCCTTTACTTTTTATCTATCTTTTTTTTCTCATTTGGTTGGCTTTATGTGATACTATATTTTTATCCTCATCTTACATTTTCTTCCAGATCTCAACTTGATACATAGAAGCGATTTATATCACATATATTTTTTCAAGTGTGAAAAATCCTTACCTATCTTCTATGGCTTTCGTGAAGGAGTGAGTGATCATAATCTCATGGATACCACGCATGCACTGCCGTATCCACAGCAGGACGAGAGTTTTAGGAACCCCAAAAACCGCTACGGTTCTTGAATGGTCGGTTAGGATGGTTATATGCATGCGTGATGATGGCTAATTCCTAATATCCTACATCGTAATATTATGTCGCTCGCGAAACAATCATGCGAAGGATTAGGCGTCGCTCCTCTGAACCCCCCGGCCTAGAACATTAGTAGCACGTTAGAACGTCATACATGCATATTAGGACTGCGGGACATTTAGGGTTGTGTGGTGGTGGTAGAGGATTGGAGTATTTTAGCGAATTTAGGGCGCTTGTTTTTTATTCGGTTGGGGTTTTTTGTGATTGGTGGGGTAGGGGAGGGGGATTTAGGGACCATTTTTTTGAGATTTTTCTTTTTCTTTCTCTCTCTTTTTTTTATTTTTTACGTGGAATTGATCATTAAATACTGATCATCATTTAGGGCGATTTGACGGGAAAAATGTTTTAGGGACCCTAGCGCGAACGCAGCTAGCGGTCAAACGCAGGTTCGTAAACATCAGTCGCCGGCGACAAGTGTCATGATGTCGCGCACGCCAAGTTCGCCACCCTCACATAAAAAAAAACATTATAAAGAGGGAGAATCTAGCATCTCTCGACAAGAACATCAATCAATCAACAAGTCAACAGGTGGACAGCAATGTAAGGAATCAGAACAAAACCCGAAGAATCAATCGATAAACGGCCCCCCCTTTGATCTTTCCAGTAAATAGCGCTAATAGCCATGGAGGAGGGGCCCAGGTATGTCCTCCTGACGGATATAATCTAATATATCTATATATCCTGATTGTTTGCGAATTCACCAGCCGCTTTTTTCCCTCGTCGTTTTGTTTTTTGTGGCTGGTTTGGGATGAGATATTAATATATACTCATATATATTGTGGGTAACAGGCATCGGCTACGGATATGCGGCATACGCAGACAGATAGATAGATAAACCGGAAAAACATCGATATCGGAATATTCCAAGATTATTGCGATATATATCGTCGCAAGCATATTGATATCTCAAATCAAGCACAGACCAAGCCGGACGCTAATGTAGCCCCGTTAGGTGTTGTTAATGTGGTATTTTCTTTAGCAAATATTGACCTTGCAATTAGGACCCTACTTCGATACGACTGGTCGACCTCGAGCTCCCCACGATTTACGGGAGAAAAGAAAACGATATATGGGTTGATCTAACAATAGTAGAACCCGCCTTGCACCAGCCTCTCCGGGGGGGCTCCCTACAGCGAATCCACTTTTTGGTCCGTATTTATTTCCAATTCTAGAAATCCGAAGCCCATGGGTGTTGTTACACAGCCGGCCAGCTAACCCTCCACACCAAGAATCTCTTGCTATTTGAATCGGTTCTATATGCGCATATGCGCAGCTAACTTATCAGGGGGGAAGAGGGAAAAAACGCGTATGCCCCAAGAGTATCTTCCCATAAACCGTAATTCTAATCGAATTGTAGATTTTTCGTCCTTCTAAGAAACACTTTTAAATCCTAACAAAAAAACAAAATTTATAGTTATCCGGCTGATGATCTGATATCCGGCTGGGAATACTGTATATATAACGTTTCTTTCCCCCTTTCACTTACTTTTTCACAGAATAGTCTAAGGGTACTAGTTTAGTCTAGTCGCAATTGCACAAGTCGACAATCCATATCCATATCCTTTTTCGTTTCCTGTTTCATTTCTTTTTTGTGGGTGGGTACTGGTTTTTGTTGGTTGGTTGGTAGGGAACCTAATGGTTGATGACGCGGCCTTCCTTCGCATCCACACAACCTTCTTTTTTTTTTTTTTTTTTGTTAGTTAGCTGCTTAGTTGAGCCTCCCATTTTTTTTGTATGAACGCTACTTCTCTTTTACCCGATAGTACACGCACACACGCATTTTTTTCGTTTCGAGCGAACCACATGGCTCTGCGTGAGGTTCATTTTTTTTGTTTTTTCTTCTTTATCATTAATTGTTAATTCAGGTATGAGGAGACGAAGTACGGTTAGTACACTTACGGGAGGAACGAAGTTTAACAAAACGAAGCTAAGGGGAAGAAAGGTTGACATATGGACGCGGGAGTATTACGGTAGATGCCCTAAGTAAGTACTTGCCTTCATTTTTTTTCTTTGTGGAATTCCGAATTGTTCGAGAATCAGGACTAATTGTTCAAGACTAGAGGGTTTCGAACACTATAACTAAGCTTTTTTACAAGTCTAGTCTGTGAGGGTTTTTTTTCTTCGAATTGGGTAAGGTGAGAATTTATTTGTTTTAGTATTCAGGTATGATATCGTACCTTTCCGGTTGCATTCTTGTCTCTTTCTTGTTTTCGTCGATTCAATTTCAATTCAATTGATTCTTCTTGGTTTTTTAGTGGAAGATATAGGACGCATAGACGCTAGAGTATGTACCAAACTCATACAGAATAGCGGAACACCCCATGAAAAAGCTTCTTTACAGCATATATCAGACACACCCATCGATTCCCATTGGACACCGGCTATAATGTCTGCTTACTCTCTAGGTCCCGTATATACATAGATAGGTACGTACATACATACAGACCCCACCCCACGAACTTGACTTTGCCGCGATACCCGGGGAGGGTAATGAGAAAAATCAACTAACTGTCACCAGATCGATTCCCGGGATGTTTAAGAAGTGGTGTTCCCGGGGATAGAACCCTGGTTTTTGACTAGTTAGCTTATATTATAGCTTTAACCTTGGTCGGTAGACTGGATTTGGTAAGTCCTTTCCTTACTAGGTTATGGGGGTGGTTTTACTTACTTGGTTAGTTTAATTTTTTTTATTGGGTGATTAGGGAAATTGCCGTTTTCGGGTTTGAAAGCGGGAGAGTAAGGTGATGATGATGATGAGGTAGGTGAGTAGTGCGGGTAGGCAGTGTGGTTTTTGTATTGCTGACAGACTTTGGAGCCATGTGTCACTAAGTTAGGATTGTTACGTGGATTTACGAAGCCTATGAAGTTTATTCGATTAATATAGAAATCGTAAAAGGTATGTAATTTCTTACGACCAGGTTTACAGTCCATGTATACATGTACCGTGGAGATATTGACGCCATTGAATTTTAGTATTAAGCGTTCCAGTCTCTATGATCATCGAAGCACCGGGGTCTCTCCACTCGGAAGGCCGAATGCGTATCTTGAACCGCTAGCGTAGCGTAGCTTGGTTATGTAAGTGTTTCCTCCCATGAAAATTAGCAAAGGCAAAAGAATGACTGATGAAGATAGTATTTTAGTGCATATATAAACGTAGATGTAGGTCGCTGGTATTGTTATTTTATAAAGGTAAGCCTATAAACTTTGAATTCTAGATTGGAGCTCTTTTTGTTCTTCTTGTTCTTCTTGTTCTGCGTCTTGTAAGCTTTGCAGGCTTTTAGAGGGTGTTTGGGGTATATATGTTAGATAGTTTGCGGTTTTCTTTGGTACAGAATGTTGCTTGTCTTTGCTGGGCAAGTGTAACTCTTGTAGTCTAGGTGTACTTTTTTTTCTTTTTTTTCTTCTTTTTTTTTTTGGGAAGGGGGTAGGTTCCATATGGTTTGTGTATATATGTATATATTTGGGATGGAATCGGTTTTCTTCAGGTTTTAGACCTGATCTTATCTAACTTTGTTGGGAGGCTGGGGGAGGTGGAACTTTGTAATTTCGGAAGTAGGATAGACCTGGCAATCTGATGCTTGTACTTATAATTTAATGTGCTTAAGTGTAAAATTGCAGTTAAGCATTCACATTTAGTCCCTTCACTTGGTCAAAAAGAAAGAGAGAAAAAATAACGAATTAATATGATTAGAACTGGGGGTTACGAGACGCTGGACACTCCAAACATAGTTTTGGTTACATTGAGCAGAGGGGCCTTCGTCTTTACTCCTCTCCAATTCCATACACATACAGAAATGGTATGAGCACACACACATGTGGTATATACGTTTTTCACTGCGAGCTAATCGAAAGATTGGCGAAAACGTTTTGCATGCTATACTTCGACTGGTACATACGTACACATGGAAATCCTGGTATATCATTTCGCAAAGCATGACAATTAAACATTCAAGCCTACCTACAAAGAAACCGAGGGAACTCAATGTACAATAGTACGGGGTGTGAATAGCTATAGCTCTAAGGTCACACGGTTTATCGACTCCGCATGCATCGGATATGTTGTTGAGATTCTGTAAGTTCCTAGTATTTCGATACTATATCCGTGAGCACCAACAGCCTAGAAATATATATAACTAGATATATTTTAATAATATAGCTATGGCCTGAGAAGTAATCCACTGCCGTCCCGATACCTACCCTGATATCTTCGATTGCACCAGGTTTTTGGATATAATTAATTGTGTTGGGAGTGTGGTAGTTTCCCAGCGTGGGCAAGATCTCGCTAATCGGGAAGATGGCCGCATTTAGGCCGCTGTCAACAACCCTCCCCGCCTTGATCAGATTACCCATATTTATATCCCTCCAACTCCGACTTCGATTCCTCTTACAAACCACATTCAATTACATCCTCACCGCGCGTACAATAACCAAATCTACCAGACTTCTAAATTAAAAAAGAAAGAAAAAGAAAAGGAAAAGGACCATATCTTTCTAAAGAAAAGAAAAAAAATGTCCAACGCAAGGCCAGCAAGTCACGCCGGCAGCTGGTATTCGGACGACAAGGCGGCGCTTGACCGCGAGCTTTCAGGGTACCTGTCCAATGTGCCGTCTAGCATCGATGACGTCGGTGAGATACCTCCGGCTGGGGCTAGGATTATCATCGCACCGTACGTTATCATACTACTACTACTACTACTCAATCGGTTGTCTGGTTGGAAAGGTTCAGAAGATGATAGCTGATGAAAGGTGTTTTTCGTTTGGATAATACAGCCACGCGGGGTACTCCTACTCCGGCCCCGCTGCCGCATGGGCTTATAAATCCCTAAACCTGACGGATATGTACGTCCCCGCCGATATCCTCCCTACCTTTATCTTCACAAATCCTCCCATATACACTAGTACAATATACCATGATGATAGATAGATAGATAAAAGTACCTAAATATACTAACCAACCTCCACGTCTTCACAAGAAAACGAGTCTTCATCCTAGGACCCTCCCACCACATCTACCTAGACGGCTGCGCCCTAACCTCACACTCAACCTACGACACCCCTCTGGGCCCTCTCACAATCGACACAGCTGCAAACACAGCTCTTCTCCAAAAGGCTTCTAGCAAATTCTCAATCATGAGTCAAACCGCAGATTCGGACGAGCATAGCATAGAGATGCATCTTCCGTACACTTACAAAACCCTGATCAACCACTTCGGAACCCACGATAATATTCCACCGGTGGTACCAATCCTCGTCGGTGCTATAAATACGGCTTCGGAAAAGGTGTACGGTAACATTTTGGCGGAGTACCTTGATAAACCTGAGAATGCGTTCATAATCTCATCGGATTTTTGTCATTGGGGTAGTAGGTTTAGCTATCAATACTACATCCCCACACCAGGTGGTGAAGGCTTCGCTCTCAAAAGGAATTCAAAGACACCACCGTCCGGTTCACAGGAGATATGGAAATCTATAGAGGAACTGGATAAAGCTGCCATCGACGCTATAGAAACAGGTGTTCATGACAATTTTGCAAAGTATCTGAGGGAGACGAAGAATACGGTTTGTGGAAGACATCCGATTGGTGTTATTATGGCGGCTTTGGAGGAGTTAGTGAAGGCGAGGGAGAGGAATGGGGAGGATGTTACCGGGAAGGGGAAGTTTAAGTTTGTGAGGTATGAGCAGAGCAGTAAGTGCAGGAGGGTGGAGGATAGTAGCGTTAGCTATGCTAGTGCTTTTGCGGTTTTGTGAGCGGCACGGGTTTTGTCCTCTTCCTTCGTCTTCTTTCTATTATTTTAGTTTTGTATGCTTCATAGGGGGCGGGTTAATGGTGGAAGGAGGGGGTATGGCGTTTTAACGATCGGTGGTGCGGCGCATTCATACAATATATATCATGACATATCATTTCTAGAAGGGGAGATACAAAGGCGTGATAGAAGCCTCTTTACATCAATTCAATTGTCTCGTTTAACATTGAAGAGTGACGATAATGTGATCGAGAATATCGTGAACCATGGACTGGGAATATATGTGAGAATATAATATAGTATCTGCTTTCTTTTTTTTTTCAAGGATTGTATGCGTGATATCAGTCGCTAGACATTATATGCTAAAAGCCCTTCCCCATACCATTAAGATGAAAACCAAGAAAACAGAAATAGGAAGCTATAAATGAGCAACCATGCAAAAGAAGATAAAGAGATGGGAATAAAAACGCCATGATGCGCCTGAAGAGAGTATTTTTTGTGAAAAAAAAATAAAAATAAAAATAAAAATGAGAAAACAAGTAGTATGTATCTCGCTCCCCGATATTGATTCTGGAGGGCAGAAAAATTGAAAAGCAAAAAGGACAAGAACACCCCGCTTTCAAACGTAACGGTCATGACGGTATTATGGAAGAAGAAATGAAAGTGACAAGGAAAAAAAAACGCAAGATCTGCCATCTGCCATCAGGAGTCTACAACGGCCCTGGAGCTCTGGGGCTCATCGGACTGTTTGGATTGCTCGCTCCGATAACCCTCACCAGCGGCACATTCAGATTCGCCGGTTGCTGTGCCTGCTGTCCTTCCTGACCAGGGACTGGCCGCCTTCTTGTTGCCGCACTTTCACTTCTTACCGGCGGGCTGACGGGGCTCATATATGGCGGTGCATCACCCCAATCGAGCCCATCGTAGCTCGGCGGCAATCTCGCCTCGCCAATATCCGCACCAGCAAGCATTTCTGTCGAATCTCTGCGGTCCATGCTTCCTCTACCCTCCGTAACATTGGTATTCAGCGACAGCATCGATCCGGCGCGCGAACGTCTGCTGGCGGTACCGCTCGCGTTATCAGCGAGCAATGGCTGTGAATCCGATGATGCGCCGTTATTCCTGTTCGTAGATGTGGATCTCACACGACTACCGTCGTGTCTAGCATACCCAACATCACCGTACGAAACCTCAGAAAGTCGCCGTGTCCGATCGTTCAAGATAGCCGCTGTAAGTTCGCTTGCCGTCCGTCCGCTTCCACCAGCTTCCATATCCATAGCTGTCAAAGAAACCGAAGATCCAGTCCCACCATTCCCATCATTTCCAAGTGTTGTAACGCTGCCGCTGGCGGATCTGGCTTCTCGCGCGGCTCGTTGCGCCCGTCGCTGTAGTCGGAGTTCGTACATAGCCTGCATTCTCTCTTCTCTGCGATCTTCTTCTTCATCCGCTGTTTCTGGCAATTGAACGATAGTATCAAGTCCTCCACGTTCGCCTTCCCTTCCGATCGTGCGTTCTAGGTCCATTTCCGCCATCTCACGGTATGGTGGGAGTGTAATCACACTCCTGACGCTATTCTGCCGATCCAAAGCTCTGTTCGCCTCGACGTTCGCACGAGATCTGGCAACGCGGTTGATACGTGCTTGATTCGGGTTTCTACTGCTGCCGGAGTTGCTACCGCCCGCGGCCTGGTAGCCCATAACATCCCAATTCTTCCATTTCTTTTTCAGATATGATCCGGGCAGGTATTTTGGGTCTTTGTAGCGTAGACGGATGGATTTTAGGATTACGTAGGATAGGAAGCCGAGGATTACGACACCAATGATCGCTACTATCGTCTGTTATAATAGAAAATTTTACAATTCGCATTAGCCAATTTCTTCACAATCTTCGATTTTTCTTTTCAAAGGTTCTATTTTTAGATATCCTTGTCTTTTTCACGAACAAGAAAAATCTCTTGAATTTCAAAAAATTTCCTGTTTTTTCTGTTTCTTCTTTTTCTTTGTTTTTTTTACGGAGGTGGAAAAAAACATACAGTTACGATTCCAGTCTGTGTAGAATTCATATTCAAGCCATTCCGGTTATTCGAGCTGGAGCTGCTAGTCGGAGTAGGCGACGGCCTGGGAGTAGAAGTTCCTGAGGGTCTGGGGGTTCTGGTAGCCGTCGCAACTGACTGAGAAGCGGAGGCATCCTGCGGACTGTTGGTGGGAGTCGGTCTGAGTGTTAGATCGGACGGTGGGAAAGGCGAGTCGGACTGTGGCGACCTTGGGTTGGATACGTCTGCCTGCCGGCGCTCGATGGGCTTCGGTATTAAAGGAGGTGCCATTGTTTTGACGAAAAACACGAAAGCAGCAGGAAAAACACAGACACAAGGAGACAAACAAAAAGGAAGACTAGGGAATGGAGGAATAGGGGACTATAGATAGACAGTCTAGAAGCTATTTCAAAAAGGATAGAAAAGTTGGATATCGCAGCTGAAAAGATGTAAGAGAGAGAAGGGAGGAAGAAGTTGAGTGAGTGAGTGTGTGTGGTACTAAAGTAAGGTAGTTTAGGTAGGTAGGTAGGTTAGTGCTAGCAAGGTGAAGGTAAGCAAGCATGCAAGCAAGCTCAAGGAATCGCGGCTGACAGAACCCCCCCTTCTTCCTCTTCTATTTTTTTTTTTTTTTAAACCACCAAAAACAATTCCAAAAGATCCGACCGAAGATGTCAAACACCCGCCCTGTCGGTGCCAGGCAGCCAGCAGGAAAAAAAACCGGGCTGGCTAGCTGGACTGGGGCTGAGAATAGAAATTTATAAGAATAGCGTCTTATAAAGTGACTTCAGGAGACAGGCGGGCTTAAGCGAACTTGGAACGGGGAAAGATGCGGTTTAGCCTGTGGGCCTCGATTCGAAGGGGTGGGCTCTTTCCCTTCCTCCAGTATGCTTCTTGTTGAAGCTTGGTTTTGGTATGATTGATACCCTTTTCAGTCGAGTATATATACTATCTTGAAATGATTATAATCCTAATGCAATGGTCGTGATGTTTAATTAGGAGGTTGAAGAAGAATAAGATGATGATGGTGAAAGGCTAAGAAGCCTCGATCGGAGAATTCGACTCTGAACCCGGAACAAAAATACCGAGAGAGACAGAAAAGTAACGTAACCTAACGTAACTGCCGTTTTTCGTCTTTCTCTTTCGCCAATGTCTTGTCTTGATAGAAACTGGTGAGGGTCGTGCCTGTTTGGCTGCTGCTGCTGCTGGCTACCACTGGCTCTTTCCTGCCTCGGATGGATGATGGGGGGGATTTAAATGGACGGATGATATGATGCTAACTAATTCAATAAGGCTGTGCAGCCCGAATCAAATAGCAAAACAGCCAATGACCGATCGGGTTCTCCTGAAGCTATTCCTTTGGCAGCTTCCAATGTGACGTTGAATTGACCGAACCTTCCGTCGTCGTCGCAGCTAAGCAACTGAAGTAAACAAGTAGGTAAGCCCCGTTATCCCCCTTAAATACCAGACAAGACCCGGGCCCACTGGTTAAGCTAGTTAAGCTACGGTGATAGTAAAACTGGTATCGAGGGAAAGGGAATGGAGCAGCAACAACCGATTAAATTGCAATTGACTGCGTGGAATGGTAAATATGAATAAAGGGAGAGAGAGAAATAATTAATTAAGGATAAGGGGGAGGAGAAGGAAGACAGACAAAAAGACAGACAGAAAGACATGTATCGATCAAGCTGTCAGACCCGTACTTCTTTCGATCAATATCAATCAACCGGTCTGTCAATGCAGTCTAATCAGTCCGATGGGGTGGGCGAATGGCCAGTTTAAAGATCTCGAGACCTCGCGCGACCAAGGAAAGAAAGAAAAAAAAGGAATAACTAACCAACCAAATAAGTAATACTTCGGCTTCACCACATGCACAGACAGACAAACGAGCTTGATCATTTAATACAATTAATAAAGGAGACGGAGAGGCTTCAAAGAAGGAAGAAGAACGACTACGACACGAAGCAGGCGCAGTGGACAGGGCTAACTTTCTTCTTAAACTGTTCGTCCATGGCCACGCCGGCGTTTATTGGCGGAAACTCTGTAACGACACAACCTTGTGCTACTCTCAACCGGCCGGAGTTATGCCCATGATCATATTGATTTGATATCTTTTGGATCTTAATCCCCCCTCCAGCTAACTACCTGACTACTTAAGTATTATCTTTTGCAACCGAAAGACGCTGCGCTGCACTAGTTACTGCAGACAAGATAAGTGTTCAAAGCTACTGCAGCTGGATTACAATCCCGAAAAGAAGGCTGGCAGCTTGTATATCTGTCGGCTGCAGGACCCAGGCCAGTATGTATGTATGCAGGACCAGGGCTGTGTTTCTCTCCCTTGGCCTTGAAATTCATGAAATTCATGAAATTATCTTTCTTTCTCTCCAAATACCCTGGTTAAAACCGTTTGTACCAACAGACACAAAAGAGATCGCAATCGACAAGCTTTTCTGGGAATTCAAAATTCGGATCGAAACGGCCACCAGTTGAAGTTTAGCCTACGAAACCAACAGGGCTGCAAATACAAATCAATCAGGGTTCCTGGCACTAATTGGCTGGCAGCTGGCATCGACAAAAGCCCCCCTGCACGCGCCTCAAAAGAAAGGTTAGTTAGCTAAGTAAGTACTTACTTCGTAGCTATCCTCCTTGATCCGTAAAGCTAGTCATGTATTATTACCTTCCACTTTTTCTGTTCTTCGAAGATGAAAAAACAAAAAAAAAGATGTCATTTTGTGCTTCAAGTTTGTTAGCTTTGCTGATGCAGTAAGCCTCGGAAACCGTTGGATCCCAAGCGACAAAAAAGCACAGTAAATGATACTTTACTAGCATCCGAAACGAAAATTAAAGCTCACCCTCATTACAAAAAAAAAAAAAAAAAAAAAAAAGAACTTGAAAGAAGACCATTGCAAGTATGGGATTATTCTCTTTTCCCGTTTCGAGGTCTTCACCCGTGAACATGGATAATGGATATACCAGATCTCGTGACAGGGGGTGTGGAGAAACAAAAAGGGTGTGGTCGGGCTGACAGTTTTTCCTGTGGGGGAAAAGCATCGATCCAACTTAGCTTAGACGAGAGGCACTTTTTAATTCAAATACTTTTGATGCTCAGGACGCCTGCATTACGAAATACCCAGGATCATAGATCTCATTTTTTTTATTTTGAACGACTGCCCCCCTTCCTCTAGTCTTGTCTTTGTCTCTCTTTCTTCAGATCGTGAGGGTCTAGATCCGTTGATACACAGGTAATTTTTTTGATAATTACTAAGCTAATATAATTTAGCAGTACACCGTTACTAGCATTAGCAAAGGTCAGTCCTATATGGCTGGAGCCGAAGTATCGTGGTTATATACCGGTCTTGCCGCCGGAAGACGCCATAGCCGTCGGCATTGATACGTCGAATATCCAGAACGAAACAAAGAAAGATCGCTGTAGACGTTAACCAAAGGCTCCACATCTACTTACTTCCTTAGCTTCTTCAGCTCCTGGAAGCGCCGCGGGTATATATAGTAATTCCCCAAGCACCTTAACATCTATGCCACAGTTCTACAGACGCCTCAGATCTCACCCCCAAAAGAGTATCCACAAAAAAAAAAGCCATTCCCCACTTTTTCCCCCCCTCTTCTGCCAATGCGACAGCTCTTTTTTGTCATTATCGTCTCCTCCAGAATTCAATTAATATGCATACTTGGCCCAAGGCTTGTTCGTAGATCCTATGAATATGGTCCATGGGGCGTTTTGATACACACTTTAAGTACTTATGCGTCCCCCCGCTTTCTCGTGTTTCTTGACTGCACATCATGATAAAGGGGACGATAATAAAGTAAGTGCCTGGATTACATGCATTAAAAAAACGGCTCAGCCTCAAAACAATTACCATATGAATTTATGTTTTTTTTTTAATGTTGGATTGTAATATAACCAGTCAGTTGTGCGAACCGAGTGTGTGGGCTGTACAGTCAGTACAGTACTGTGCTGTTCGCTTGTGATCATGGCCTCTTGCCACCCTGACTGCCCCACTTTTGGGACCGAGACTACTGCCAGTTGCTGAGCCTTGAAAGGAAGAAGATGGTCGGATTTGGACCATTTCGCGAAGCTGGTGGTCTTTTAACAGTCTTTCCGTTCGCTATCGTATCAGATCAGATCGAAAGGACTAGCTATATACTACCTTGCGAAATCCATAGACATGCCTGTAAAAAAAAAAACTTTGAAGCTAAAATCCAAACGAGAAGGTATTAAACCACCACCCACCAAAAAAAAAAAAAAAGGATGATTCGAAAGACGAACTCCCAAACCAAAGTTGAACATGTTTTTATTTGCCGGCACTCAGAATCGAACTGAGGCTGTATCGGAATTGCTCCATCGGAAAACTTCGATGGTCCACAACGATACGTACTAACCACTATACTATGCCGGCTGCTCATTTGTTGAGGCACGGGACTGTGGCGCGGGTATTTGAGATTGTTACCAAAATTGATCCGTTTTTGACCCCTTGTTTCTCTGGCCGGCCATGGAACTTCTGACACTTGACGTTTTGACATTGACATTTTGTTTGCGCCGCAGGATGCGGCATCACGGCCATGTCACGGTATTTCTATATGACAGGAGGACTGACATAGTAAATATATCGCGCCAATATCGTATTACACCCACATCCACACACACACACACACGCAAGCGTTTTAATATCAAGATCTCCTATATACCCCCCTTCCCCACTCTCCTTATTTTTAGCAGTCTTACGCCATAACGAAAATCCTACCATCGGCAAACCCATTTTTCTTCGTCAAAATCGGGGCAAAAAAGGTCCTTTACCGCGAAGCCGAAAAAGGAAAATCCAACAAAACAACGCGGTTTGGGTCTATGTGTTGTTGCTACCAGCTGAAGGCGGATGTAGAAATGAGCCAATTTACGAACCACCTTAGTCCGTCTATATACCTACCTACCTAGGTACGTATCTAACACGGCCCATCGAACAGAGCAGTTCGCCTGGGATGATATCTTATTACACAGTAAATTACGTTAAACTACGGGAGACAATGCAAATTTTATATTTCCGCACTATATGGATTCGACTGTAAGCTCCATCTAGCATCGTAAGAATAATGTGGGAACCGCATTAGGAGCTCATATAAAACATCATTAATTATCTAGCACGGCTAAGCAGTTAAAGAAACCAGTGCTGCATACACCGAAATAAAAATAAAAAAACAAAACCGATAAAACACCATACGCCGCCGCAACTAAATATATGCTATGAAAGAAAAACAGGAAAAAGAAATGCGAACATGCGGTTTGTATAATGCAGAATACGCCAGCCATGCGTTTGAAAACCACTTTTAGTATCGTGATAGCATCGAATAGGAATGCCAGAGAACGATTGAGAGGCAGATACCAAGCTTCATAAGCGTGAGAACTTGTAGCCGAGCATAAAGCTGCTTCCCATGACCGATGATGCAACTTATAGTTCATACTCATCCTCCACAAATTCATCGCAGAAGTTCATCCCATCAGTCAAGTATTTCCCATTCCAAGCCCAAGGGCCCCTCGCCTCAACACCCCCAAGCATCCTTGTGCCAGGATTGTCTTCGGCAAACTTGTTTGTGGTAGTAGTACTGAAGCTGCTCTTGAACTTCCCTAGTCTCTCAGTATTCTCGAACTCGAGTTTTAAGACTTTAGGTTGATCGTAAATATAACCATACTCATGATTGGTCCCCATGACAAAAGTCTCGAGTTTCGGTTTGAGGCACATTCTCTGTCTTTTCCCATCGGGCGTCTTCGGGAAAGCCGCTGACATCGCACGGAACTGACGAGCTGCTAGCAATTCCATCATCTTATGGGTTTGCTCCTCGTTATACCGTGCGGCAGACGAGCAGGCTGGACCGTGTAACAAGCGGACAATTCTTAGATTGGCGGGGATTCGGAGGTGCTTCTACATTCCATCAACGCTGTTAGCCTTCATCTGAGTTCTTTGTAGGTTGTATTCAATGAATAGATATGGAAGGTGTCGTACCAAACACATTATTCCAGAACGCCTCCCAGTATACGATCGATACTTGGTGAGAGCCAGTTCCTCGAGGTTAGTCCAATCTTCGAAGTTCTCTCTGTCACTCTCTCTATTATCAATCACCTCGAGCCAGAGGTGTTTGATATTGTGCTTCTGGGAGTCCAGCCACTTGCGATCGAACGGCAAAGTTCGCGGCAAAGCAATATGGAGCGTCTCCAAGGGTGGAAGACGCTGGAGCAAACTTTGGATAGTTTGCGAGTTTGTGACGCTGTATCGGAGCTGAAGGGACTTCAACTTCCCCATTGAGCTCGCAAGCTCCAGAAGGATGTTGTCTGACTCCGGGCAGTTCACCAGACTGAGGGCCTCCACAACCTCAGGGTTGAAGAATTTGGTCTTTCTATAGACCTCCTCCAACCCTTCGAGGTTGTGCAGCTTCAGGTCACGGAGCTGCAAACGTTCTTCCCACTGTCCGGGGGCGGTAGGGAAGAGGTGGAGCGTACTCGGGGATGAGAAATGCCTCGGCATCCCAAAGGAGTCACTAGGGAACTCAAAGTTCAGGACCTTGAGTTTCCCGAAATTTGCCTTGATCAGGCCCCAGACCGGATCAACGTCTTCCAGCTTTAGAGACAGTGGGGCCGGTACCCCCCAAATCTGCTTTTCCCGTGCGAGGCGGATGGAGAGCCTCTCAATATTGGTCTGCCCCTCCATCCCCTCTTTGCAATGCATGGGCGGGAAGAACTTCTGCTTGAAGCTAAGGGTCAAGTCCTTGATAGACTTGCATTGCTCGAGAAGCTTGGTAGTCAGATTCCTCATCCTGTCATCACGTCCGCGTAAACTAGAGACAATGTATTAGCAGATATCCATGAAGCCTTTTAGACGCGAGTTATCAAAAGCGAGTAACATACTGGACACCCTGAAGATTGGGGAAGATTGGTGTCGCTAGGCTCGTACTCCTCTTCTCGCCCTTATCGACGGCACTAGGGTCCGAGCCTTCGGGGTCAATGCTACTATAGTACTCGTCCTCCAATTCTTCTACGATTGAGGCTTCGAAAGCGTCTAGGTCGGCCAATTTGGTCGGGAAGAACTCAATTGACTGAACCAATTCACAAACCTCCTCCCGGAGGTCGCTCAACTTGGCAACGTCATATGAAGGCTTGATGACCATGCGCCTGTACAAGCGCTGCGCTGCAAAAGCATTCAATTGGCGACAAGTGAGTGCAAGAGAAAGTATATCTTTCTTTGGCAGCTACAGGGTATTAAGGCTTCATTAGCTTTAAAAATTCTTTTTTTGTTTCACTCTACTTTTTCGAGCAGTATTGAAGATTGTAAGGGATCAAGACACTTACATAATCGACGATTAGGAAGGTAACCTCTGGCGGGGAACTAAGGATGCTCTTCCCAGCTGCCAGCCCAGCAGGAAGAGGGGTTTCGATGGAGCTCATGGCTACACAGATGAATGGTTTACCCGACACGGGAAACGTAGATGCCAAGCTGATGGATATTATGACGAAAGAAGATGGGAGATGGGAACGATCGTTCAATGATCAATTTTGGTGTACCAAAATTAAGTCGTTGCAAGACACGTGGGGATATCGCAGCTAGCAACGAGAAAAACGAAAGCGAGGAAGAGGAAGCTTTTGAGAAGATATCACCTTTGTAGTGTCTGAGAAGAGATGATTGAAGCAGATATGATCGATCTGAAGGAGTTCTGATGATGATATTGATAGTTTTGATCAAGACGGGGAAGGTGGTGAGGGGGATGAAAGAGATGAAGAAGAGATGAAGAAGATGTTGATGGTGGTGGTTGAAGTAGTGAAGGAGAAGGGAGCTGGGAAGCACAGGCATAACCATACCAACTGAGCTCAGCTGCTCACAACCACTTCAACTAAACTATCACGACTCCTTATTGAGGTCCGAAAGCGCTGAGGTTAGTAACCCTAGGGCAAGAACGTCTCGACTTTATCGCAGGTCAATACGTCGAAGCATCGAGATTGTCAAAGATCATATGAGCAGTATTCTATATATAGATCGGAAGACCACATCCAGCACCCTCTACCATCATGAAATACTTCATAACCTTTCAATCGAAATGCATCTTGCAGCCGACCGTCCCTTTGATTTCATATCCCTAATTCTAGCCATGCAAGTCTCCGGCCAGCTCGAAGTTCCACCACCACGCTTTCTGTCAGTATCTCCTGTCGCTCCGACAGTATCTCCACTGACCACTCCGCCGCTTTCTCCACGAGATGAGGGCTACGATTCCGAGGCTACCATCGAAGATACTTCCCTCAATGGCCAGAACGAAGATAACCGCAATGACAGCCCCGCCCCAAGAAATGCTCTAGGTGAGCATCCAGTTCCACAATATCTTAACCTAAATGAGGATTTCAACCCCGCCCAGCTAGATGCGGTTGTCCAATCTGCAGATTCTTTAACAGCCAGCCATCTAAGGCCGGCTCTGGTCGAACAACTAGTATACGACACTATCATGGTCCAAAACGAACAACATACGACGGTTGAAGCTGCCCTAGAGCGCCAGAGAGAGTTGAAGAGGGGAGACATAAAAAGGAAGAGAAAGAGAAGCGAAGAAAAGACAAAGCTGGAGGAGTTAATCGAAGCATTAGAAACTATGAAGGAACAAGACGAAGAAGCGGAAAAAGGAAAGATAACACAAAAAGAAGAGGGAGCGAAAGAAGACAAGGCGGAAAACAAAAAAGACAAGGCGGAAAAGAAAGAAGATAACGCGGAAAAGAAAGATGAGGATTCGGGGAAGACAGTCAAGAGGCCAAGATTGAGAATTACATGCAAGGGACTCAATGAAAAGGAGAGACGCATGAAATAAAGCGAGTGAAGTTGTAGCCTCTGGTCGATGTCGTATTTATCACATCTACGGTACGGACACTCTTCGAGATCGATTTTAACTTTACGCGTTCGCCGTAACACAAAATCATCTTATAGAGAGCGGTATATTGCTCTTTTTTCCAGTGTACCGCTGAAAACTCCCTCTTCGGAATAGTTCTTCCCCAAAATGCATGTACCTTAATATTTAATTCTCTCACTTTTGCTTATGTATCTCGCACTGACGTTGTCTTCACATGGCCCATTCAATCTACACGGCTAACCACGAAGGGCAAGAAAACGCCATGCAGATCGGAATTTTGTACTTCATTATCCTATTTAATCTCACACGAGCACAATGGTCCTACCGTCTAATCTACACTCCCATAACCAGGGACGTCGTTTCATGGTTAACGGTTCCCACTTCGCACATCCCCAAATCATGCGCGAGCCTCAGTCGCCGCTTCACACACCGTAATGCTAGAAATCCCGGTCCCGCATCCGCAGATTCACAGCTGCGAACCCTAGCCGGTATAGCGATCCACCAACCTCTTGCAACAGACAATCGTGGTAACCCCAAGATGGCCAGGTACATTGGTTTCTGGGGTAGCTATTATTGTAAATCCCTACCAAAGTTCGTGGTACACTTCAGGCCTGAGACGAATACCCTACAAAGCGTGTCGTTCCAAAATTTTGATAGATTTATCCCCGGATTCAATGCCAGTGACTATAATATCTGGGGATGGGGTGAGATCCCGCAGGGAGATTTGATATTTAGTAGCGTCCCGGCCGGAGCAGCCGCATTTAGAGAAAGCGGTGCTCACACATGGACTGGAAATTACATTGTGGTTGAAGACATGGTTGGCGTGGGCCCTCGGTCAATATTACATGGAGAGGCGCCAGCAAACCCCGGCGGCAGACCGACACATTGGCATATCGATATCGGTGAAACACTACAATCGGCCCTTACAAGACCCAAAGATGGGATTTATCGGCAGATAGAGGATGATATCGTGAGCTATAGATACTATGGCCCGTTGGCACCAGAGGCTACAATATTACGGGAGGGAGGCAACCCTACGGATGATCTAAGGGAGTTGTATAGATATCAGGATCAAGGCGGGAGAGGAATGATCCGAATGGAAGAGGAACCTGGATTAATGCCCGCGTATAATATGGATGAACAGAAAAAGGCCATTTTGAGAGCTTATGTGCAAGTTCATGGAGCAGAAGCTGCGCTATATGCGCTTCAGCAAATGATTGATGAGTATAGATTCCAGCATTACATACGCTTGCTTACCCCAGAGCTGTTGGAGGCCGCGAGAAGGGATGGAATCATGCAGCTTCAAGTCGGGGAGAGGGCCGATAGATTAGCACAGAATCATATACTACGGGAAACGATTAAAAGGCCCCTGGAAGATAGAGAAGCCTTCCTGGCGGAGAGCAGGGCAGGTTTGCAGCGAGAGAGGGATACCGGGAGAAATATAGTCCTACTATTAGTAAACGAGATCCAAGATCTTAACAACCCTGGGGGCAGGAACGGGAATGTTTTGGGGAATTATGGGATTATGCCTACCGGTAACCGGCTTTGGGGAAATTTTGAAGTTCAGGAGGCGCCTTTGGGAAACATACAAGGGACTGGGCTACAAATGCTAGGCCCTGGGCTCGAAAGTAATAACGGACTACAGGGAAGAATCAATATTGGAGCGCAATATCCAGCTCAGCAGTTGCAAGGACCCAATCCTCTGTCCTCCAACCGCGAATCTATAGAAAATAGAGAGATGGAAAGACTATCAGAAAACAATAGCGTCTTGGGACTAGAGGCTGGGGATGGTCTGAACTTAATTTTAGCACCCGACTATCAAGATGAGCACGATGAAACCGTTACAAACGAGCAACCAAACCTCGAAAGCTTGGTCGAATCGGATCCCGTAGCCGCCGAGCGCGAGGCCGAAGCAAATGCGGTCCCAGAGAATGGATTTATAGACATGGAGACTAGAAGTTTCGTTGACTCCAAGGTCGAAGACCTTGTAAAGTCTGAATACAGCGAATTATTTCGGTCAGAAGGGCTGGACAATAACTACGATAGCTCCAGCGAGCCCGACTTTGAAGAACCTTTCTCGCTTGATACTATACCCGAAGAGCCATTTGATCGAATGGCCGAGGAGTCGCTTGATCGAATACCCGAAGAGTCATTTGAACAAATACCCGTGAACCAAATATTCGAAGAGCCACAAAGCACAATCCTAGAAGAGATCCCATTAAATACGGAGCTCGAAGTTGAAGATAATGCTATAATTCCCGAACAAAATCCCCCTTTACAGAATGCAGAAGAAGACCAGCCACGGATAGTATTGGACGTATTAGAAGACGAGCCGGAAGAAGAACCGATAAGATTCTCTACATCATTCGGACGAGATCAGTATCGAGCTGAAGCGCCACCGGATGACTCGCCAGAAACTCTTCGCCGTACAACGACCCATGGACGAATGGACTTTCGCCAGTGGCTAGAATCGCGGCCTGGGCAAGCATTGCCGAGACTCATAAGCGACGGCATCATCCCCGAAGTACCCCAAGTAAATAACGAAGAAGAGGAAAGGATTGTACCACCCGAGTAAAAAGTGGATGTATCGATGTGAGGCTCTCATCTTTGCAGTAAGCTATGTAAAGGTATAATGTGTTGACTATGTGATATTTCTAAGTTCGGGAATACCTCGAAACGGCTAGCGGAATTTTGCTCACCAACGTCTCTCAACGGGCGTAGTATACGACTTAGTTCAACTCTGATATCAATATTTAGCATGCAGCCTGGGGGGAATTTTTCAAAGTAGAATGCCTTGAAATCTAAGATTTGTGGAATTGATTCAACCGGTACTTCAAAATGAAATTCCAGTGAAATGCACTCGTTTCGCCTCGATTATTAATTAGCCAAACGGAATTACTGAGATACCTACATGTATATAGGTACTTAGGTACTTAGAGCGATAATATAGTACCTTCTAGGATCTTTATTTGAAAGTAAAAAAAAACTGTGTACATACATACTATACAATGCGAATTTGCGAACTAACCCTTCAAGATTGAAAATTGAAAAGAGAACATGAAAGATATTGTACAAAAATAAAGGAAAAAGACAAAGACAGGGAAAGACAAGAAGAAGAAAAGAAACGGATACCCATATAAAATAATCTATCGAAAGCTAAAGGAATTAACGGCAAGTACTCAGTTCCCTTCGGTAAATGGCTAGTCGCCATCATACGAAATTATCCTCTTCCTCCTGTTTTTTCAACAACCGTCTAAAACTATCGCTCCTAGTGACCAATTTCGTAAACGGCCCCTCATCGACTACCCTCCCATTTTCTAAAACCACAACTCGATCTGCCATCCTCATCATATCCGTTTTGTGCGTTACCATAATGACAGTAGTCCCCCAGCCCCTCCATCCACCACTGACACCTTTGTTTTTCAAAGTCCATATCGAATCCAGTATGGTCGCTGAACTGACTGCATCTAACCCAGCTGTCGCTTGATCCAATATCAAAATCTTTGGATCTCGTACCAGCGCTCTTGCAATTGCGATCTTTTGCAACTGACCTCCCGACAAACTTTCATCCCCCATGTTAAGCAACGTATCATAACCATCCTTCAACCCCTCAATCCATTCCCCCAGACCAGCCGCATTTGCTGCATTAACTATTTGCTGAGACTGAGCGCCGCGTTCGCCACCCATGCTTCCGGAAAGCTTATTGTGCTCATTTGAGCCGTATAAAATATTTTCTCGAACAGAAGCGGGGAATAGGTGTGGATGCTGCGGAACTATCGCCACCTGTCTTCGTAGATTTCCAATATCCAGGTCTGAAGTCTGGTACCCAGAGAATATTATATCGCCTGAGCTCGGTGAGTATAATCTCTCCATGAGTGACACCAGTGTACTCTTTCCTGAACCTGAAGCCCCGACAATGGCGATAAACTCTCCGGGGTTGACTTGTAGATTAACGTTCTTCAGTACGTTCGCTCTTTTTCTTGATGGATATGAAAACGAAACGTCACGAATAATTAACGAGCCATCTAAATCGATTTTGCGAGAGCCTTGGTTTTCATGGCTGATTGACTTCAACTCGAGAAGCCGGAGGACCCGGCGTGCGTAGTCTTTACTCGCAGAAACTTGGGGGATTATCCGCAAGGTTGCTGCACTGTTGGAAAGACTGAAGAGTAGCATAGAAAATACTGTGAGGGCTTTTTCGAGGGCCAGACCCCTTGTTGTGATAAGGCGTGCGCCGTACCAAAAGAGCAAGGCTATGATAATTAAAACTTGTTAGAAATCTTAAGATACCAATAGAACATAAGATAGAAGCTATGTAACCTACCAGTCGTCAAGAACACTCCAGTGTCGCTCAGTCCCACTGTCAAACCCGTACATACTGCGCGCTTCCTCCCAGCAATCAAGTTATTTTTCAAGAGCTGACGGTGCTTATGATCGAAGTACCCTTTTAAAGACAACGTCCTCACAGCTACTAGGTTATCTAGTACATCCCTCAGGAATATCGCCAACTCTTCAGCTTCCCCGTTGCACCGCTCTTCACATCGCTCGCTCACCCACGAGAATACCCTTAAGACAAACAATAGCACAGGGATAGCGATAAGTCCGACTGCCGTGAGCTCCACTGACTGCGTAAAACTCCACCCGACTCCGACGCCTAGTATGGTCAACGCACCGACTGCAAATCCCGCTTGCCTTCCCAGCAAATTCCTCATCTCCTCAGCATTCCCTTCTAGATCTTGGGCTATTCGGCAGATTTTGTTCCTATCAACATCAAACCATGACCTTGCTTGACTCATAACCAGCCCATAGGCTCTTACTCTTACAGATTCAATCCACCGTTGAGCTGAATACTCAAGAAGGTAGAGTTGTAGCGCGGAGGTGGCAGAGTCGGCTAAGGCAATGCCAGTAATGACCAACGCCCAAAAGGCTGCTCTGGTGCCTGTACCTGTTGTATCTGTAAAGAAGATATGAACCAAGCGGGCGAGGGCAAAGGAAAATGCTGGAGTTGTGGCAGCTGAAATTATGCAACAGATGAGGCCGCAAGCGATACAGAATTTCTCATACCCGCTTGTGTGTGGGCCAACTGTTGAAAATATGTGGCGGAGGCCTTGTTGACCCTTCAGCCTAGTAGATTTACATTCAGGCTTAGGAGGTACTTCTTCCATGCTTTGGCGGGTTCGTCTAGGCCGTTTGCCGGCCTCGCTTGCTGTGCGCTTGAGACTTTGGGAACGACTGGGAGCGGTAGGAACCCCAGGCGCCCTGTGGTTTTGGAAGGTTACTCGGGGTTGATTTAAAGACTTGTGAGTTCGCGGGGCGAGGGATTGTCTAAAAGCATTGATTGAAGGCTCGACAAACGGTAGGAGGGTGGTTCTATTCGGACATTGGTTTTCCTTTTCGGGGTCATACAAGTAGAAATCGATGAGTGAATCCTCGTAGCAGGATTCCGAACGAAGAGATTCTTCATATGGATCCTCAACGCCCTTTAGAAGATCTGCGAAGGGGCCTTGATAAAACGCCTCGAGGGATCTTCTTTCGCCTACCTGAACGACCTTTCCGGCGTCCATGACATAGACCCAATCATTCGGTCGGATATCAGACAAATTATGTGTGATAATAATCGTGGTCTTGTTCTTACGCCACTCTCGAAGGGTGTTCATGACAAGTACCTTAGTAGCTTCGTCAAGGCCTGTAGTGGGCTCGTCTAAGATCATGATAGGAGTGTCACGGAGCCGTGCACGAGCAAGAGAAACTCGCTGCTTTTGGCCGCCAGATAGGTTCGTCCCTCCCGGCGTGAGCTTCGTGCGGAGCCCATGCGGAAGGTCAGTGATTACCTCGCTGAGGAAGACATCGTCACAGACACGCCAAATGTCCTTATTAGTTAGGTTGTCCGTGTTTGTCTTGCCAAAGCGGATATTACGAGAAATGGATTCATTGAAAAGAGCAGGTCGCTGGGGGACATAAGTTACATTCTCATGAACCCAGTCCCGATCGAGTTTCTCCAGAGGATACTCATCGATTAAGATACTACCCGAGTTATGCTTCCAGACAGTGAGAAGAAGATTGGCGAGAGTGCTCTTCCCACAACCGGACTTTCCGACAATAAAGACTGTCTCGCCTGCGTTCACGAACATCGACAGTCCATTAAGACTGGCAACGTCTCTGCGGGACGGGTAGTGAAATCTAACCTAAATTTCTAAAATCAGTCTTATTTGATGGCAATGCGAGCTTTAGAGCCTCGTAAACTTACATCATGGAAAGCTATAAACCCATTGCACTTTTCAGGCGAAATTCCAGTTTTTCTCCTTGGCATGTCAAATTCTATATCTGGCATTGCTAGTCTTCTCAGATTTGACGCCGCATACTTCCCTTTCTCCAATAATATTACTAAAGGGAATATCGTTTCAATCTGCTGCCCTGCAATAAGACATGCCCAGAAAGCAGTCATATACTGAGCGTACTCTTCAAATGACGTCGCTCTCGTCACTAATGTCGCAGCATACCAGAACCCTTGAACAAAAACCATAAGGGTAAGAAACCGCAATATAGCATTCTGGAAGGCAGCGTATTTAGCTATCCTATTGTACGCTAGCCCAGCAGCTTTAACCGCAGTCTTATAAAGACTAATTTCCATTTCTTGACCATTAAAATACTTGACAGTATCGATTCCCTTTACCGCACGGGAAAGACTCTGGGTTGCGGAACCAAGCGCTAAGGACTGCTGGCCGATGCTGTGTTCCATTCCATTTGAGAAGAATGCGACCGAAAGAGCGGCAACCGGCGTCCCAGCAAGGCATATGAGGGTTAGGTGCCACGAAAAGTAGAACGCAATTATGAGACATGCGATCGCAGTCATGACGGCTTGGAGTAGTAGCCCTAGCGGTTGCGAAGCCGCAAGTTGGAACTCAGTAATTTGGCTATTACAACGCCTCAGGATTAGTTTTTATTTTCTACCTACAGCAGCAAAATGGCTAACTTACGTATGGCACCTGTTTGCAATCTTTAGAATCTCATGCTCCGTGTTATCAAACCACTCTAGTTCTTTCGCCATCAACGCCTGGTATACCACAGCTCTCGCACTCTCTGCCTGTAGTTCCCCGAACCATATCCATGAACAATAAAATGCTCCATAGGCTAGCCATCCGCCTCCGGCCAGAAAAATATAATACTTGATCCATTCCGATATCTTAGGTAATAGTTCCTCCGCGGTCACTTCCCCCCGTCCGTATAATGCGAACTCAGCAAAAACATACCCAAGGATAATAGACGAAAGCGGGAGTACTGCGGCAGAGACTATAGACGAAGCCACACCGAAGGTGAGGCAGAGTGCGTGATCACGGCGTGTAAACCCAAAATAGGACGCCCAGGTAACATATCTACGCATCTCTCGCTCCTCTTCCGAATTCCCCGTATATATATACGGCTGACAAAACGGAGGTGCTCGCGGAATATTGGATTGTCTGTTACCGGCTTCTGTAGGGAGCAGTGAAGTCGACCCGATATTCTTCTCCTTTGGCTTGTATTCGTGTTCGATTATGAGATGGGATTCGACATTCTTAACCAGCTTATCCCGATCGAGGCATGGGAATGAAGAGGAAATAGAGGTGGTGGGAGAAGATTTCTCTTGTGTAGCTTCGTTGTTCAAACCGCCCTGGATGCCACATAGGACTGTGCCACCAAGAGGACTGCATGGCAGTAGAAGTTCCAGTGTTGGTTTTAATGAGCGAGGAGATGAAAGTGGCGTGGAAATATCGCTCGAAGTGTCACTTGAAGTGTCACTTGAAGTATCAGACTCAGAAAAGTTGGATTGGTTGCTGTCATCTGAGCTCGAATCTGAATCCGAATCTGAATACGTTGGATTGGGCTCGAGTTCTAGCTGGATGCTTGGAGCCAATCCCTGAAAATCCCCTTCCTGCTCCCCTCGAAGCCATTCCAACCCCCTGTCACTACCTTCCACGGCATCAACAGGGGGCCCGAGGGAACATGGCCCTTCTGAATATGGCGGTAGGTCGTCCAATGTGTCTGATGGGTTTAATTTCCGCTGTTAGGATGTGTACAACCTGTAGCAGCGCCTAGCTAGCGCCTATGCTGTTAATGTATCTGATGCTGTTGGCAGGTGACCTTATATATAGTATAGCATACCAATACTATATCGGGGGGTGGTTGGAATAGTGGTTGGCTCTGTTGTAGTACACCGTTCAAAGGCAGGACAAAACCAGAATTATTATATATGCGCATATGCATAATTATATAGATATATACGAAAGAGAGTATGAAGTGAGGTTTTTGAATTGAAAAAGTAGAACAGTTACTAAAGTTCAAGTTTAACTTGGAATTATATAAGAGAAAGGGTTAATAAATAGCATACCCACTGGCCACAACTAGTACCTATAACCAAACTACACGCGGTGAGGTTGGGAGTTGCATCCTAAATCAATTGTGTTGTTGTGTTGTCTGTTATAAGAAATGTGTTGTCTTCTGCTGCATCCGGTATATCACGTGATCATCACGACCAGCCAGGCGTTTCCAGTCTCGGCACGGCCGCTTTGGGAAATATAACATCTTAACCTTCTCCAACGCATAATATTAAATTTCTCATGGGCATCGAACGCCATTCTCTAGTTACGAGACTGGACAAAAAAAAATACTATCGCGAAAAAAAGAAAAAAAAGTTTAGAGTTAGGGATTCAGCGTTTAATCTAATCTAGATGAAGTTCCCGAATTTAATCATCCTGTTGGATTGGAATATATCTTGTTTACTGGAAGAGAAGCATCAGGATCCGGACGTAAAGACTACAGATACCATACACATCGGTGGATATAAATACGCCCCCCTCGCAGTAGTTGACCAAGCATCCCCACGAAATACCAAGATACTAAGCTTATTCTCGATAGGATGGTAAGCTAGGCCCATAGCTCTCTGATTACGGCAGTATATATTGAATATTTATCCCCAGTTCTTAATAAATATCAAAGAAACGATATGCGCCGGGCACTACTTAACTTCAGGCCCCCGTTATTAATTCTCGCGATATTATCATTTACTACCATATGTGGCGCTCATCCCACACCCGTAATTTCAACTATTGGTAGCACTTCACCTACCACTACCGTCAAGGGGCCCGGGTCTCAGAGCGTAAGCCCTTTCGCTCACAACGCTACAACTAGCCATTTAAACACCCATATAATACAGAGTAATGCCTCTTCTTTCACCGGCGTCGAAACTGGCAAATATTCGTCCACGCCTGTGAGTGTTACAGAGCTACAAGACGGGAATCGGCCGACCGATACAGGTTCCAGATTTTCGCCTATCAACAAGTCTGAAAACGCGAGTGCTCTAGTCGGCCGGGGGCGGGGCGTGCAGGAACTACGGCCCAGTTTCTTCTATACGGAGGGGGCTCCGAAAATACGATGCGGCATATTTGATCAGTTCCTGCCGCTTTTATATAAATATTCTAATTCCAAGTGGGCAACCTCCGGCGCAATGGCTTATGGTGTCCCTTCACGGAGTTTCAAAGAGTTCAAGAACCAAGTCAGCGCCATTGTAAAAGCGGTCGCCGATATTGATGAAGTCTCCGAAAAGTCTGGTCTCCCTAGCGATCAAAATAAAAGACAGATGTGGGATGAACACAGGCAGTCCTGTATAAATAATTGCAGATGTACGCCGTTGGGTACCCTAGATTTTAACAGAGACAGATTCTACGGTATCAATGGTTGCGACAGTATATCGCGATCAGCTATATGCAGGATGATATTCGGTAGGCTACCAACAAGCAAAATTCCTTTTACGATCGTTGCTATGGCCGTGGCCACGATGAGTGTATGAAACAAGACCAAAAAAAACGTACAACGCCGAGGTCGACAAGCTCGTAAATTCCATAGATCTAAGTTTAATTGGCTAACTAAGTCATTAACTGTAACTGGTGTCCAGGTTGTGAGTGCTATGCAATATTAGGGCACCCAAAAGAGCTTACCGTTGGCCGTCGACGGTACACCCTACAAGAACTTGCCAGAGCCGCCAATGAAATACCCGAGGCATACCGAAATTTACCTGAGAACCAGGGTTGGCGGTATAGTGTTCCGAGGCCTGTTATAGAAGAGGAATGGAAGGCACAGTTAGAGCGGCAGAAACCCGGCGGGTGGTCACGCATCCCGGATTTCCTTCATATAATGTTTAAGAATTATGGCGAGCAGGAGATTGGCCCGATACAAAGCAACCCTTTTTTTTCCCTTAAAAACGAGCCTAAGCCTCTAACTCCGCTACGCCCCGCCGATTTTGAGTTATCATACCGTCGCCACGACGCACCACCGGACCACGCCCAACATGGTAATTATGACAACGAACCTCCTCTGTTTGGACGGCAACAGCACCGCCCATTCCATGACCCAGCCGAGAACAATCCATTCGGCTTCGCCGACAACTCCCCGGCCCCTCCCTTGCCTTACAGACCACAGCCCCGCCCAGCTCCAGTTGAACCCGGAGTTGAACTTAGAGGGCCCCTGGGGCTCACCAGACCAGGTATTCATCCAATGGAACTTGGCAATCGGCCCCCCAGGAATTCAGCAGAGCTTAGCAACCCTCACTTGCTTCGTGAACAACGGGCTCCTCTTGGTGAACCCGACAACAACCCTTACCTTCCAGTTGACGACCCCGACTACCCTGGCGAAATGGCAGATCCGGAAGACCCAATATTCGAAATGGATATCTACGAGCCCCCACCAAGACGGCCCCCTCAGTTCCAGGGAGTAGGAGGCAGACGTGTAGATATAATGAATGAAGAAGAGGATGATAGGAGGAACCTCCGACAAATGGGGGTTCCGAGGGAACATTTCGATGGCAGGCGTGGGCCTTTCGGTGGTGGTGGTGGTGGGTCTTGGTCCGGATTCCATCGAAGAAAGCTCAAGAAGCGAGACTCCTCCCTTGAAAGCAACCTCAAAGGCAGTCAAGAAGCCGGAGGACAGATGCCTCCCTTTGGTCATGTTCTACAGGTAAAAGGCTAAATTTTGAACTCTGGGACGTTAACACGACCCCAACCCCCCACAGCCGTGGCCAACAACGGCTGGGACAGAGACTACCCAGCCCCTCGGGCAGGGATTTTACGTGGTGCGGGAAATATATGTAAACCGCGAGCTTCCATTGTCATAATTTGACCCAGTGGTGCTCCTATATTATTGAGTGTCACATTTGCTGCACCCCCCCTTGTTTTTATAGTGTAGTTGCAGGCCATACCAATCCGTGGAGAATTTTTTACGAGACCGGTATAAGCTGATACGCCTTGGATCATGTATCTGTATATACGCAAAGTTTAAAAGATTGAGCCAGCTAGTATTACTTATCTAATTTAGCTGGGATATTTAAACCATTCCATGCGCCATTGATGCGTGTGCATGAGACTATATAAGAATGGTACCGCGGACCGCACCAACTTGATTGTGTAGACCTATTCATACACCATAAAAGGGGCCTCATTTCTCGGTTGAGCTTGCCTGTGTTTGAAGGGCTCACTTTTAAGGTTTCGGTTCAATTAATTTTATATGTGCAAAGGTTTTAAAGAGGTGTGTTTTTTGCTGTCGAGTGTAACAGCTACTTTAGATAAACAGCCAGGCACTTGAAAGAGAAAACCCTCATATTCCATGATATAAACAATATCACAACAGGCGGCTCACCAGACGACACTATCGATATCGTACTAGTATACTCATCTATGCTAAAAATTTAAACGTTGGACGACGCAGTTGTGTAACATGGTTAACTACCGTTCCGGAAATCAGTGCGATGTTATTATTGTCAGTACGGCATTAATACGGTATTACGGCCATTATACCTGAATATAACTGGATTATAATGGCATTCAAAAAAACTCATTGCTCTGGCACAGTGTCTAGTACTAACCAAGTCGCTAGCCATCTTGCCCACTAAACAGTCCATTTGATGTAATAACTTAATAACAAATAGGCTTGGAGGTAGTAAGAGATAGGTAAGTAGACTAGTAAGTACCCAGAAAGGCCGTTAGGTAGGCATGTAGGCCCTTAAATAAGTACTTGGGCATAAATTGAGAAGAGCCGATAAGCTTAAGACTATGGAGTGGCTCAATGAGACCACTGTTTCCACTGTATCATTGGTGTAAAAGACATATCTTGCACACGCATAAAAGGGTTGAGTATAGGCCAGATATAGAACCAAATGCATATGTGGACAACATTAGTAAGTGTACATATACAAATGACCTTTTGTTTTCATGCTACACCCTGCTATAAATTATGCACAACAATTAAGCAACAACTTCATATATCTCGTACCTCAAATGAGGCCACGCATATATATATATATATATATATAATTCTTAGGCGCTTCTATCAATCCAACAAACAAGTGGTTGAGTTTGAGAGCGTGACTGAGTAGTAACTATAGTATACTCAAGTATATATTGCTAGGCCAGTACACATACGCATACCTATACACCTGGGTGCTCGTCTACATAGCTACATATATAGAAGTGTATCCGAGACCGCTGGACCCAGCATCCTTAGTTGCATTTGATCAATTGGTCATGATCCTACTTTTATAGACTTTTACAAAATTTTCCCATCGGCGTCTTGTTACCGAACGCCTGTGATTTGCAATGCCATGGCCACTTTGAAAATTCATTTACTTCAGTCCCCACAGCTAGTGCTAGCGGTTTTTATTTTTCTGTTCACTGTTCTGGGGGTATCCTACCCGGCTCCGCAATCCACACACAAGGACTCTGACATAGCGGTTGCTACCTCGAGCCCGCAAACATCACGTACACTCTCTTACCTACCGACTGCTAGCTCCCTTGCACTTAGCAACACCGCGTCCGCAGTGCTTTCAGGTTTTTCGACAACGACCACCGCTACTAATACTAAAACCACTCCACACGAAAACGAAGCCACCACGGTATCACCACCCCCCCAGCTTGACAGAGAATCGCCAAGGGGACCCAGGGACCCTAGGGATTCGCTAAAAACCGTCACTCATGTCAATACACGTAAAGCAGCTATGGAAGAGCTTGAGCCTAACAGACGCGCAGTACTTGACGAGACACTCTTCTATGATAAGAAGATCCGGTTCGCATGTAACACCTCTCCTCGTTTCCCAAATCTACTTCGAGACATCCTTAGAATGCAGCTGCCTTATCAAAATTCTGACATGCGGTTCTGGGAATTGGGAGCTCCGCTTATTCAATATATATCGGGATATAACATACGACAGTCGAGGTTTAGAAAGCACATGCTTTTGTATCTCGACGTCTACGGAGATCCCGCCGGCGACGGTAACGCAGGATGGCTTTCCACGTTTAGAACGCGTATAAGGTCCCGGCTTGAACACTGTAGGAATCTCGACATGTACTGCGATAAGAACGGGAATGCGCTTCCCAGGCCGGAGACGGTCCCGGAGCGTCGATATATTCTTACTTCCTCTATCGGGATCTGTGTACGCCTCTACGGTTAGTGTGTTTCCCAATTGTGATAGATATAACCATAGCAAGATGAAAGATTGCAGAGAACATAAGCATATATATGTTTATACAGGCCTATGCCGAAATACACACGACGATGCTAATCAATGATGAACCAATACTAGACTGTCGTTGCACGGCCTTCCTACGCCAGCCGAAATTGAGTGAGGGCTATAGACACTACACGATCCACGATTTCGTGGAAGCGATAAGCCGGATCCCCGCCTATGTTCGGGTGCATCCGTCAAACCGGCATTGGCGGTGGAGGGTTAATCCCCATCTTCGCCAATATCAAGGACAAACCATCGGGTTCGACCTGGACGGTTATCTCCCGGGAAATAATGAGATTGCGGCTCCTGAGATTGTGGCTCCTGAGATCGTGGCTCCTGAGATCGTGGCTCCTGAGATCGTGGCCCTTCCACCCGTGGAGCAACTGATAGAGAATCAAGCCGCAGAATTAAACTACCAACAAGCACCTCCACTATACGGGCAACTTGGCCAAGAGATATATCAGCCACCGAACCCGCCAGAATTGATGCCTGCCGAGCAATACTTCTGGCTTCAGCAACTAGAGGAATTTCTGCGAACTGGACAGGATCAAGGAGCACAGTACGATTACACCGGTCGTGCTTTCTTCGACCCTAATGGTGGTGGTTCCGGCTCTGGGGGTAGTGGTTACGGAGGCGGGTTTGGAGGTGGGTTTGGAGGCGGGTTCGATCAAGGTGGCGGCAGGGTTGGATGGAAGAAGCGAGACCTCTTGGCCGAAAACCACCAGCCACAGGACCCAGACCCCTTGAAAGTCACTGAAGTACAGGCACCATGAGTACACAGTCCGCTTCTGCCTATCCAACAATCTGGTTTAGACCCAGATGTTCGTTGGATTGGTTTAGTTCTTTGTTCGCTTGCATTTAATAATATTCCAAAAGAACACTTAGTGCCTTTTCGCCATATGCATGTTGTTTTTGTTATAGATACGCCCCCTTCTGAACCTGGATTTAGAGTTATGGCTACTACATGAGCCCGCGCTATAGTAGGGTTCTAGTTTATAACCGCTAGATACCCAATAGCTTTGTTAGTTGGAGTTCCCAGCTAGTTATCAATATCAATATTTCTTGATAGAGGTATTTCTACGGGTCTACTCGCTCTCTGCACTAACTAGAAGATCAATCCCGGAGACCTAGGTATCCCATAAATCTAAGCCAACCGCTCGAATCAATGAGCGATGCAATCTCGAAGCTATAGAGTGGCGGCTAGATCAACAGTAGTAAATGTTAAGTTTCGCTCGAGATGGTATCTAATGCTGTTTAATTCGCGGAAAAAAAAGAAGAAAAAGCAAAATGAAAATAAAAAGAGAGAGCGCCCCAAAGCTAATAGCCGCCAAATTTGCACTCTACATAATAACTATTGGTCCTATGTACCTCAAAATGCAAACACCACTGTACCACTTAACGCTATCTATGCATGCGCTTTATCATAGATCCAGTCATTTAGCCCTAGTTTGTTCCTGCAAGGGGTTGCGTTGATCAGTCAAAATACAACATTCACTAGTCTCAGGAGCCACCACCCAACATACCTTGCAATCTCAATAGCATAAAACTAGATGAAGAGAAGAAGAAAAGTGTTACTTATCAGCGATACGCTCCCACAAAAGTTTCGCATAAAGTTGGCTTTTATCAAAGGTATATTTAGAAGCCATCTCACAGCCTCGATACCAATATTGATAGCAGTATATTTGGTCATATGAGACTAGCCGGCTCCTCGAGTTTTCAAGGAATGATTTACGGAGGATTCCATACCTGCATTCTAACGGCTGTGGCCCCCAAAAGTTATTAGCCCACTAGTACCCCCACAAGTTTATATGAATCCATGGAGGAGGATAAAGGTCTTACAAAATATCGTCGTTTCCTGATCATACTCTGCACCCGGCTCCGTCCTTAACATAGTCCCGAAATTGAAGTCTTTGACCTATCCTCCCACCCCCAAAAGCACATTAACAAACTCTGCTCTACACCACATTCCCTCAAACTAGTGAATGAAACAGTTGGACCAATACCTTATTCTCATAACCATTGATAAAATTCCTCCACCTTTCTTTCCCATCCTTACTCTTCATCGCATCCTCATCCAACTTCTTCGAAACATCGACTTCTGGAAATATCTCCTTGAAGTGTTCGTAGATCTCGTCATCGATTTTAGTGAGTTTTAGATCGGAGCCACGGCAGCGAGTGAGCAGTTCCCAGTGGGTTTGCATGTACATTACGGCTGTGCGATTCGTTTGCAGGCGGAGTTAGAGACCCATTCTCGACCACAACGGTGGTTGGTTAAGCTAGTGTAGAATATGGTTGTGGGTACCTTTCACGGCGAACTGCTTCTCGATCTGAGATTTCCAACCAATGTTAGCTTACTTCCAATTGTGGTGATCCACGGTAATTTAAGGTCAAACTAGAAATGGAAATTTACATCTTCGGAGTTTTCCGCCGTCTCGGCGTTGAATACGGATGACATGGTTATTTTAATGTAAGAATGATGTTGTTACGATGGCCGATGGAGGGGTATCGATATCGATGGTTCTGTTGTGTGATATGTTCTATGGATGGATGGCGGGGCTGTTCGACCTTTTGGTGGGATGGTTTTGCGACAAAGTCTTTTTTTTGCAGGGTAGAAAGGTTAGCCCCACCGTGCCGCATTCGGTACCATTTTTATATCACGAAACTTCAGACGAAAAGCTCATTTGTAGGGCGTGAAGTAAAATACGAAGATTGATATAGATATGAAATTAGCATAAGTATCAAAATACAATTTTCCGCAGTTAATCTGAGTCTCCTGTCGTTATATCTAAACTGCCGCACTGTTATCGCCGCGGGTGCCGTACAGGCCTCATCCGCTTAATAAAAAAAACTTCACCAAAGAAAAACCAAACCTCAACTCACAAGCGCAGCTTCACACATTCCATCCCACCCCTCAACCAAATAGCCACCATACTTCATCGGCTTCACTCAATTGACAGCTCTACTTGCTGTCATACCTCCAAGAGATGAGGGCGAGATCCCATATAATACGGCGACAATGCCGTTCATTTGCTTCCTTATCCGCCGTTCCACGACCTACACCTCTCCGAACAGTGGTTCCGAGGGCGACAACTACCCGGACATCGGCGATAGCTCCTTCGCTGCTCAACTCGAGATATAGTGTTCCATATGGTATTAGACATCAAAGCGCTGCCGCTGCTTCTCTGTAAAGCTTCCCTTTCCCTTCTCAATGCTTTTTTTTTTTGTGTTTTCCTCTTTCGGGTCTATAGTTAGATATAATTTGGCTAATTGGATAACTATCAATGCGAATACAATAGTCTCGCAGATGCAGCACAGGGCGCGGATGCACTCACCACGGACGGTATCCTAGCCCGTCTAGATCCCGCCGAGCTCTCCCGTCTCTCCCATCTCCGAAACATCGGTATAGCCGCTCATATCGACTCCGGAAAAACAACATGTACGGAACGAGTCCTCTACTACACCGGCCGAATCCACTCAATCCACGAAGTCAGAGGCAAAGACTCCGTTGGTGCAAAGATGGATAGCATGGACCTTGAGCGCGAAAAGGGAATCACCATCAAATCCGCTGCTACGTTTTGCAACTGGACGAAGAAGGATGATCAGGGCGTTGATCAGAAGTATCATATCAATTTGATCGATACGCCGGGCCATATCGATTTTACGGTTGAAGTGGAGAGGGCATTGAGAGTTCTGGATGGAGCTGTTATGATCCTCTGTGCTGTTGGAGGCGTGCAATCTCAGACCATTACCGTTGATCGTCAGATGAGACGTTATAACGTCCCAAGAATTTCATTTATCAACAAGCTCGACCGGATGGGTGCCAACCCGTTCAAAGTTATCGACCAGATGAACCAAAAGCTAAAAATCCCGGCGGCAGCAGTACAAATCCCCATTGGAACCGAGGACCAGCTTAGGGGTGTTATCGACTTGGTCAGAATGAAGGCTATTTACTTCGAAGGTCACAGGGGAAATATTGTCAAGGAAACAGATGATATTCCAGAACACTGCAAGGAACTAGCGAAGGAGAAGAAATCGGCTCTGATAGCTGCTTTGGCGGATGTTGATGACGAAATCGCGGAAATTTGGCTTGAAGAACAGATTCCTACGAATGACCAGATTCATGCCGCTATCAGACGCTCTACTTTGGCATTGAAGTTCACACCTGTATTCATGGGTTCGGCGCTGGCAGACAAGGGTGTGCAACCTATGCTTGATGGTGTTATTAATTACCTGCCCCAGCCCGCTGAAGTCAAGAACACCGCCTTGGACCGCAAGCGGAAGGAAATGCCAGTCGCCTTGATCCCACATACACAAGCACCATTTATTGGGCTTGCATTCAAACTCGAAGAAAGCAACTTCGGACAGTTGACTTATATCAGAGTGTACCAAGGAACACTGAAAAAGGGAGGGTTTGTGTTTAACATCAGAACAGGAAAGAAAGTCAAGGTCCCCAGATTAGTGAGAATGCACTCTGATGAAATGGAGGACGTGGAGAGTATCGGAGCTGGTGAGATTTGCGCAGTCTTTGGAGTGGAGTGTGCTTCTGGTGATACCTTTTCGGATGGACAGCAGTCTTATACTCTCGTTAGTACCCTACACTCTCCTCCCTTAACATTCTTTTTTTTCCCCGGAGTCGTTTGAGAAATAAAACGGGAGAAACAAAACATAACTAATAATATCCTCTCCGCAGCAATCGATGCACGTTCCCGAACCCGTCATCTCCCTCGCCATAAAACCCAAATCCAACAACCAAACCGCCAACTTCTCAAAAGCCATGTCCCGCTTCCAACGTGAGGATCCAACCTTCCGAGTCACCCAGGACTCAGAAACCCAAGAGACAATCATCTCAGGCATGGGGGAACTACACATTGAGATCTACGTGGAAAGAATGCGAAGAGAATACAACGTGGACTGCATCACCGGTCAACCGAAGGTTGCTTACCGCGAAACAGTTACGGAGAAGGTTGCATTCGATCACACACTTAAGAAGCAATCCGGTGGTGCAGGAGATTTCGCCAGAGTCGCCGGATTTGTGGAGCCAACTGGTGACTTAGGAGAGAATATCTTCGAAAACGCAGTTTTCGGAGGAGCTATCGACGAGAAATTCATCTTTGCTTGTGAAAAGGGATTCAGGGCCAGCTGTGATAAGGGGCCTTTACTGGGCCACAAAGTTCTCGGCTGTAAGATGACGGTTAACGATGGTGCAACCCACGTTGTTGATTCTTCTGAAATGGCGTTCAAGATCGCAACTCAGCAGGCTATGCGGAAGGCGTTCAAGGACGCTAAGGCTATCATTTTGGAACCTATCATGCGTGTCGCCATCTCGGCGCCCGGAGAGTTCCAGGGTGCGATTGTGGGATTGATGAATAAACGAAATGCAATGATTGAAGACACCGAGATCGGTGTTGATGATTTTACGATGTATGCGGAAGCTGGCTTACATAGCATGTTCGGATTCTCGAGCGTGCTTAGAGCCGCTACGCAAGGAAAGGGAGAATTTACGATGGAGTTTTTGAAGTATAGCCCTGCTATGCCACAGCATCAGAAGGAGTTGATTGCTGCGCATGAGAAGGAAATGGCAGCGAAGGAGAAATAGTTTTGAGAAAGGTTCTCACCTTTAATGACTCCCGCCTGAAGAAAGCATAAGAAGACCCGCAGAGAGAAGTATACACAAACTCCTCCCCTTCAATAGGGATGTGCATTGGCATATTTATATAAAAAAGAGAAGGACTGATATAATAGAGCTGCGTATATTATAGACTATAGTTTCATTTTGCTCCCTCAACCCCCTACTCCTTCACTTCCCTTCATTGTATATGTATCAGTCTCATAATATATTTTCCATAGCACCTGTATCATATTCCACGAAAAAAGTTGGAAACGAAACGAGAAAAGGGCAAAGAAGCGGCGATGATGTCTTTTTTTTTATACCCTTACCTTATTTTAAAATTTGTATATATACTATCATATTTTCCTTCTTTTCCTTTTTTGTTGGTTCCTTGGCTCACATACACTGTATACACGCATGTCATATACATATATTTGTCATGCTTCAGGGAAGCCTGCCGGAGAGGCAAATGTTGGAAGCATGTTGGAAGCATGTTGGGGACATGGCGGACACATATTTGTTAGAGAACCCTGCGTGGCGGCCGGCACACATGGCACGGCATGGGGCCTATTGTATATAAATACTAGCTAGCTAGAATGGCGGTCAAAATCTTCACTTCACTTCACTTCATCTGCTTTCACATCATCTACGATTACGATTCCCTAAAACAGCGCGATATAGACGTTGGTTTTTTGGAAGGATACTTTTCTTAGATTCGAAGGCCATCATATATAAAGATCATAGGCATTCCCTAGTATAGCAAACCATATAAATGAAAAAAATGTAAAGAAAAAATGTAAAGAAAAAAATTTAAAATTTAAAATTTAGAAAATAGCTGGGTCTGGGTATATAAAGAGAGTTCATAACAGTTGGTTTTGAGTAGTTCGTCAGTAAGGAAAGAAGACATAAAGGAAAAATTGCAAGAAACAGACAGAATGCAGACGCCTCTATAACGCCCTATGTTATAAGGAAAAACCACCTTCTCCAAAAAAAAAAAAAAGGAACAAAACCCATGATCCCAAAGTAAAAGAAGCGAAAGAAAGGCTGATGATGATGAATCAAAAAGTGATCGTAAGAAAATAGTAAAAAAAAAAACTGCCGTTGCAACCTCTTCTTATTCTTTCAATGCATGGTATATTATGATTACCATTATACCTCCTTTGTACTTCTTCCCCATTTTCCTCTATGAAGGTATAGATTTATTAATTTTTTATTAAATTTAGACCTGAGTATGTCTCAAAGGCTCATAAGCACCTCCAGTCTTATATTCCGTCTGTCCGTATTGCTGATGTGGAGCCGGGGCTGGACCACCACCACCAACGTATGGGGAGGTAACCCTTTCGTAACCCTTAACGGGGCTGGCGCTGCGGACTCTCTCAACCATCAAGATCTTGTCGCGACGTCCACTGCAGCAGCAGGTGGAGAATGTCCAGAACAACATGGCTGCGAAGGAAACAGCGACACCGATAAACATTATAGTGTATGTTTCTCTGTTGATAGTACCTCGGACACCGAAGGTGTTGAAGGTTGCATCGAAGGTCTTGGAGAGAGTGAGGTAGAGGGCGATGTTGATGGTTGAGGCAGCGACGAGAGCCCAGAAAGCAAAGACGGCGACGAAGGTGGTGACACAAGAACCCCAGCGGGAGAGGAATCCGAACCAACCAAGGATGAATTCAAGACCGGTTGCACCGATACCGAAAATGAAGCAGATGAACTGAGCGCGGGTCAAGGCTGAAACGGCCTTGAAGAAGTCGTTGACTTGGGTTGGGAATGTGAGATTCCTGCCGTTGTCAGCTTCCTGATTGATAATATCGATGATGTTGAAGACGAAGGAGCTGGATGGAGAAGAGCAGTTCTTGACGTCCCAGGAACCGGTGACATTATCGTAGGTACCAGAGCAGTAGTTGAAGAGACCGGCTTGGTAGAAATCAGAAACACCGATGAGATTGGCGGTGTTCTGGATGGTCAAATTGATGCCTACAGCATCACGGATGATGTCATCGAGCTGTCCGGGGATATCTCCAAGCTCATTGGGAGCATCGATATATCGGGTGTCGAGACGGAGGAAATAGAAGCGGTTGAGGAAAGCATTATTGACATTGGTCTGTCCAATGAAAACGGAAATTACGATTAAGGCGATTGTGGCAGCGGTCGCCAGCAGCGGGAAAGACACGCAAACGGCGCGAGCGGCTCTACCCATTATTGCTTTGTTTTTTTTTTTATGAACCTACTATTGAAGTTGGTGATGATTGGTGGGGTGTAGGAAGAGGAGGAAGAGGAGGAGGTTGGGGGGGAAAAGGTGTGGTGTTGAAGCGTCGTCTCTCGCACACACACACAAATCTGTCTACAACCTCAATCAGGTATCTACACTTTTTTCGGAACTAAAAAAAAAGCAGATACTTTCACGGGAAAGCGGATACTGATAAGACGGAGATACTCGATGGTATATTTATAAAAGATAGAATGGGAACGAAAGGAAAGGAGTCATGCAGGACAGGTGGACCAGCAGCTTATATAAACCTCAACATCCTCAAGCCTTTCGATCGATCAATTCAGCTCGCACAGCCGGCGTGTCAGTTAAAGCTACGAGCCCTGTCGGTTGACAGTCCCATGCAATATCAACCTCGAGTTAGCTCCACCATGGCCTTGCCCCCCTCCCCGGCGGGGAGAAGAAGAAGGCCAAGATTTTGTCAGCCTCACGCCGAACACAGCGTACTCGGCACCTTCCCCGCTGCCAAAAAAGCACAGTCTCAGGAAGTACCCGTTACATTCGCTCCTTCAGAAAAAAGCATGCCTCCGGCCAAGACAGCACAAGAAAGCAGAAAGGCAGGAAGGTTCTGCTAATAATAGTTGCAAGCTTTGCCCCCGGGAAAAATTATGGGACCTTGGATTGTGGCCTGCGTAATGGGGCTGAGCCACCCACAAGAACGTCCATCCAACAATTGATGCTCCCTACACACGGTATTGCATATCCACCGCCATGGGTCAAAGGGAAAAAAAGTCCCCAATGCAGGCGCAGGGATCGTCGCGACATGGTCTGTCTGTTAGACGAACGAATTCTTGGCCTCGCAGGATCAGACAGACACAGGTAGTAGTAGTTTGAGTTATGTACCGAACATGGACTTCACCTACTTAAGTTACTTACACAGAAACAGAAAAGGTGGTGCATCGACCACAAGGTCCAGCTTGGCATGCTTACTATTTGTCACTTTTTTATCCCGTCTCTACTTATTTGTAGACTATTCTGCATTATGTAGATAGACGGGTGGAGATATGGCACAGTGCAGCACGGTGCCCAGAATGCGGCTGATTAGATCTTTCATGCTCGCGTCTCTGACAATATACGAGCCGTCGAATCGTTTGGCCCAAACAGCGGGGATCGTTCCTACGAGCTTCAAAAAAAGAGGAAGAAGAAGCCAAGTTTACAGGTGTATATGCATGGAAGAGGAGCTACCCTGGACGAAAAAATAGAAGGACACTAGTGCAGCTGTGCATATAGAGTTTAGTCCGAACTTTCCCCCGCCGTCGTTCATACCCTAATTCATGCTTACATACGGCAGAAAACAAAATACGACTGGCCGAGGGTCTTGGGATGTAAGCTTAGTAGTAGTCGTTGAAGCAGAACTGAAGAGACATTAACTAGCACTTGAGAATCTATACACTAGGCATGCAACTTTCAACTAAGTCAGACTGTGAATTCACACCTGTTCTCGGGATAACCTTCAGTTTGAATTTTCTCTCAACCTCAACCAGCTGGGATATTGCAATATAACCGTCAGGGCTGAAACATTATGGTACTAACAGTCATTATAGTCATTCCTGTGAGGCTTCAGAGGTTGATATGTATCTTATCACCTCGTGCGACTCTCATACATAGAATCCTAGGATTGGATTCAAGTAATTCCCTCTCAGACTTGAGTCCAGACGTGTGAATTATACTGACATGCATACCTGTACAACCCTCCCTTCTTCGAGCCTTCCGCACATCATCTGCTCCTGCTCCTGCTCACATCCGCGAGGCTGTTTTTTTATCGAGTTCCTACTTACTGGACCTACCCGTCCCTCCATAGTCCTTTCGGTTTGCTTGCATGCATGTGCAACCTTAACACGGGATAGACCGCTCACTGTCCAGGGACCTAGCTAAAACCCCTCCGACGGAATACACCCTTAAGCTCTTCTGACCTTTCGGTTCATTACCCGAAAATGAAAAATCAAAAAAATAACACAATCGAATTAACTAAAGGAAAACAAAAACAAAAATAAACATGCATGCTCGTCGACTCGACTCGAGTTCATTATTGAGATCTTCTTGAATTCTCTCAGTCACTCACTCAATTTTACAACCCGGAAAAGAATTGCGGTTACAAGAGAAATTCAAGAAAGAAAGTAAAAAAAGGCTATGCATATAGATGTCTAAAAATTGATCACAACGTAGCATCAGCCTGTTTCCTTTTTTTCTCCCTGCTTTCCTCTTTCCGCTTGTTTTGCTGGTGTTCTGTGACGAATTCACCTCAAACACTCAGTTCGCAGACTCCGCAGTACTGTCCTCAATCTGTATGTGAAACATCCGCTTAAAAAATCTTTTCTTCTTGAGAGAGGGCGGGAAAGGAAAGTACAAGAATGAAGGAAGTAAAGGAAGGTGATAAACGGCTTCCAAGAATTACGTACTCCCCGCGGCGCAGAAGCCGAATTCTCTCTCTCCCATCACGTCAAAAGGTGCGAATACCGCATCAAGAAAGTAATCACCAACCAATCAATCCGTCAATCCAATCTTAGTGCCCGCGTTCCAATTTTAAGGCTCCGAATCGCGCGCACAACATTTAGAAAAGAAAAAGAAGCCAGAAAATGTTAACAGGGCATGTCAATGGACAGAATCAGAATGAGATCAGTCAACCTTGCCGACCGCGGGAAAAGGGTATGGCTATGGTAATAGTACAGTAGAAAGCACTGCCTCATGTTTTCTTTCCCGCGGCAATCTGAATCAAAATTGGAATTGCTGCGCAACTGACTAGTGGTATTGCGATTCGATCTTCAAGGGTTGCGCGTTCATTTTTCCTACCTAGAAAAAAGCTTTTGCAATTGCTTAGCTTAGCCTGGCTGGTTGGTTGGCCTTCTGTGAACCTGAATCAAAATTATATCATCTATAGATTCGGATGGAGACTTCGGGGTTCACAAAGCAAAGACATAAACACGTTATAGGGTAGCATCCAAAAGGAATAATATACTACTAAATCTCGTCATAGAACGAGACAATGATATACGAAAAAAATAATAAAATAAAAAGATATAGAGAAAACCACACCCGCTTCAAAAGCTGTAAACTAGCATATTGCTGTTGAAGAAAAAGTAAGAAAGGAAACGATAAGGAAGAAATAATTGACGACTGTAAAAGGCACAATCGATTTAGTAGAGAAAACGCCCCATTCGCCTGTCGTAATCAATCCCAGACCAAGTCAAGCCGGAAACAACCAAAAAAAGAACTATGGAAAACCAAATATCCAAAAAAAAGAGACCGCTCGAGTAGTAGGGGCAACAGCAGGAATAGCAGCAATAATGACGTTGGAAGAAATCACTTCCCGCTCAACTGCCTCCCTAAACTCCCCATAGCCTCACGCCACCCCATCCCCTCACCGCAAACAACCCTCTCCAGATACTCATCCAACTTCCACCCACTCATACCTTCCCCATAGACAGCCTCAGCTCTAATTCCAACTCCCTTCAAAATATCATCCCCTGGAACCAAGAACCTAACTCTAACTTTTGCTTTCCTCTCCATAACTAACATATCAGCCATAAACACCATCCCTCCGTTTTCAAAACTGATATTGTTAGGATACGGTCCCGCAACCTTTGATATCTCCTCCAACAAATTAGAAGCTCTATCCCATCGTTTAGAGATATGTTTCAATAAATCCTTGAATTTTTTGAAACCTCCATTTCGGGCTGACGTTTGAATGGCCTCGATGAAGAACTTCTGCTGAGTTGTCGGAGCAGGCGTGTTCAACAAAGTCAGTTCAACGGGTGACTTCTCGTTATCCGGTCGCTGAGCATCAAATCTGACTCCGAGGACGTTCTTGTAAGCCATTTCAAGGAAAGAGGGGCCTTCAGCTTTCTTCAGCGTCCAACCCGTCTTTTCTTCGAGCTGACGAACACGATCTAAAACCACCAAAGTCAGCGAGATCTCACATTATGTCTTAATAGTAGAATAGCAAAACTCACCAATGCTCCCAACAACTTCCTCTTCCGTATATCCCTTGTTCGCTTCTGCGACTCTCTCCGCACTTTCAATAGCGCTCAAACACCTCTCTCTCCGTTCCTCTCGCCCTTTAACCTCCCCTTCAAGCTCCTCCCCGACACTATTCAACCTCTCCAGCTCCTTCTTCTTTTCTTCCAACCTCTTCTTCGCACTGCTAAGTGCCTCCCTCTTCACCTCCAGCTCTTTAGGATCGCACCCTTCAATCTCCTCCTTCCTAACTTTCAACACTTCAAGCTTCTCTTCCAACTCTTTCTTCTTTCCATCCAACCCGGGGCTCAACTTATCCACAATCTCCCTCCACTTCTTCAAATTTCCCTCATCAACTTTCAAATTCTCCAAATTCTCACGTGCTTTCGCTTTAATGGTCTCCTGAAGGCCCTGACGCCATGTATACCAATCCCCCCTAGCCTCTAACCTAGAACTGCTCTTAATATTCTTGAACTGCAAATCCATCACCGCCCTAACATCTGGTGGTGCAAGTAGATACTCTCGGAACAACCGTGGGTTCTCTTCGAGTACCATCTTCTCGATCTGCTTGAACATTTCTTTGCCCTCTTTGTTTGAGCGTTTGAGTTCTCGTTGTAGCTATATCACAATAAATTAGCATCTCTATCCCTCTTTCAACCTGTTCCAGTAATATCCTGAAAAAAACTCACATGCTCGTAAAGCTCCAAAAAGGGCCGAATAGTCAACTGTCCATTGATTTGATCACCGATAGAAACCTCCTCATCGTTCATCTCAACCCCCAATCCTAGGATCGCGCCAGTCTGTCGTCTATGCTTCGTAGATGTGATGCCATCCAAGAATGAGATGCCAATCATGGACAAAAAGTCCTTCATGGCCATATTTGGTACATTAACTTCATCTTCCTCATCATTATCGACATCCATCGCAGATTCAGGCTCAGCTTGGACAGGTGGTGGTGGTGGTGCAGCCTTAGCAGGAGTATTAATAGCTCTCGAAGGCCCGAAGACATCCTCGTCCTTCTTCTCCTTCGGCGTTTCCTGAACTTCAAACCTGACTGAAGGTTTCTCGGCGACAGCGGGAGTAGTAGCAGGAACGGGCTGTTCTTCCAAACTCCTCCTCTTCTTTCGTGCCGGGCTTCCAGATGGCCCAATTTCCAAGCTAGAGCCTCCTGCAGCTGCAGCCATCAGATCTCCCTTCACGGCGTCAAACGACCGCTTAGGTCGTCCCACCGATCCAGTGGACATCATATCAATGGTCTTCTTCGGCGTCATCCTCTCCAACATCTCCTTGATTCCCTTAGCACCCTTGATACCTTCATCACTTCCAAACATGGCAGCAGCAGCACCTTCCTTCTTCTCATCCTTCAAATCTTTAAGAAGCTGAGAAAGTGGTCGGACACCTGGTGAAAACGGCTCCAATTCCGCATTAGCAATCGGCTTCCTAGCACTTAGGATCTTTCGTACGGACGGAGATCCCATTCCGGCTTTAGAGATGCCGACACCGGTGGCTCCTCGTGCGCTTGGAGACTGAATGTTCATGTTCATGTTAGTGAGATGGATGCCCGGGGAAACTACGCCGGCGAGGCGTCGTTTGGCGGAGAGGCCATGGTCGAGAACGGCAACCTTGCCAGAACCAGCAAGAGTGGTAGCTTTGGGGGTTGGGGTTCCTTGCTGCGGAGTCCTGAGGCTACGTCTTGGAGTTGCGGTCTTTGGAGTGATCTTTGGGGTTGTCGTAATAGCCACCTTTGGCGTCGGCTTAGGCGTAGCTTTCTTTGCAGAGACAGCTTTGGGGGTTTTTGAAGCAGCCTTTGGAGTCGAAACTTCGGGTTCAATTGGGGCAGTAGGTTCGGGCGCAGCCACCGGCTCGGGTTCGGCAGCGGGTTCACCCTGTGGGGTCGCAGCACTTGATCTCAAAGATCTCCCTAGCGACTTCGGTGTAGCCTCCTTACCCTTCTGCGGTGTAGCAGAGCCTTTTGGTCGTCCCCTCTTCGGCGTATCTGCAGCCGGTGGGGTGCTAGTGACACTTGCAGATCTGGCCCTGGCCTCAGCCACCAGCGCCGACAAAGAAGGATTCACATGCATGGTGACAGCTGCCAAATCTGCCGTCGGGCTTTGCGGCTCTTCAGCTTCAGGAATACTCATAGTAGGCTCCAATCTTGCTTGTTCAATAATCCCACCAATAGCCACAGTCATATCCATGTCCATACTTCTAGTAGTGTTTTCATCTTCTGGCTCTGGCTGGCGTCGGCTGGCGAGGACTCCTCCGATAGCAACTGTCAATTCCATGCTCATCTCTTCATCATCCTCATCGTCATCATGACTCGGAGAAACAACAGACTTAATCCCTCCAATAGCTCTCGTAAGTTCCATCGTCTGGTCATCATCTTCAGGGCTAAACCGTGGGAGCTTCGGATATGTAATCGGCTGTGTCCTAGCGGAGAGCAACCCGGGCCCAATAGCCCTAGTGATCTCCATTGTCATCTCTCCGTCGTCGGTACCTTCACTAACGGTCGACAATCTTCGATTTGACAAAATTCCAGGGCCAATGGCTTGTGTAAAGTCCATTGTCATATCGTCGTCCATAAGATCCCGATCCCCCCTAGCTGGAGAAGGGCTAGTAAGAACTCCTCCTCCAACAACCCTTGTTATTTCCATTGTAGCCTCATCATCGTCATCCTGGCGCATAAGCTCCGCGGCACGAGGGGCAGACGAGAAGCCAGTTTCGGGATAACTAAGCCTTGGGTGGTCGTGACGTCGTCCCGAAAATGGCATTTCGGGGTTCGAGTCCTGTGGCCGGGCTGGCGCGGATGTGAAGTTCGTTTCCGGGTGGCTAAGTCGTGGGTGGTTGTGTTCACGGGCGATCCAGGGTCTAAAAGTCGCAGTAACTTCGTTGTCGTCAACGATATCCATATCATCGCTATCGTCGTCCGAAGCATCTGTTCTAGCAGTAACCGACGGGGAGACAACTGAGATTAAACCAGTATCATCCTCATCAGAACTATCTTCAGGCGCCAATGTGCTCTCTGCATCGTCCGTCATGGCTGGAGATGAGAAAACGGAGCTGGGCGTGGGCGACCCTGTGAACTCCTCCGTCTGGTCGAACCTGGCCATCGGGGTCATGGGCTTCCTGTTTTCCTTCTTGTGTTCCAACCTCGCAGATTCTGGCTCTGGAACATCGTGTTCCACCTGTTTCTCCGGGGTTGAAGGCTGTTCTACATCGCTAGACTCTGCCTCAGAAGATGTGGCAACTTCGTTGTTCACCGGGGCTGGTGCCGCCGCTCTAGGGTTTGCAGCAGGTGCTTTTGTATTATTGGCTCCAGTTGATGGTGATGTATTCGAAATCCTCATCTCCTCCAAAACGTGCATTGTAACTTCAGGATTGAAGCTTACACGACGGCCACCCAGAGACTTTCGACGGTTTTCCCTGTGACTAAGAGCGGCAGACCGTTGAGCCTCTCGCTGTTGGCGAGCCTGTTGCTGTTCCAGCTCCGTCTTCAATGGAACCATGATTGGAGGGGCAAGCGCCTTAAGCTTGCTGCTTTTGCTATTGAATGACGGAATCTGCTGCAGCGGAGATATTGGAATTGGCGGCTGAAGGATTGATTTAATAACCTAATCATCACCATCACCATCATCATTTAGCATTTATATTCCACTACAACATCGTTCCATTATATTCAGAATTGGTAGTTATACCTTCTCTTGTTGTTTCTGTTCATTGATGGCGCGCTGGAGCTCACCGGGTCCAAGGGACTTTGAACGCGACTTCTTAGATGCGCCAGTCCTTCCTCCACCGTTCTCCTTATTATCGTCGGTGGCAGGCTTCGACAACGATGAAGACGGTACAAAGGCGATTGACTTCCGGGAGCCCCGTTTACGGGATATTGGTTCCGACATGGTTAAGTAATTGGATTGTGAAGTTTTTCAAAACCCCCTTCGTTTTGGGGGCGGTGGTGGTGGTTGATGTTGTTTAGTTGTTGGCAAAATAGGTCCAGTGTGGTACAGTATTTAGAAGTTGTACGATCAAGCTAACATTGCAGGGGCAAGGAAATGGAAGACAAGATGGGGATGTTTATATCCGCCTCGGGAAGCAAAAGCAGGAAAACAAAAGCGATTAGTCACGGCTCAGGCGGGGTATCGTTGAAGTCTCCCGATAGTTCCCTCCTGTGAAGTGGCAAAGGGAATAAAAGACGATAAAAGAAGGCAGAGCACAGGACTGATGACGGAGCGGTGGGATGATCTTCAGGCGAAGGGTTGCAGAGGTTGCTCCTGTCAACACATTTTAGGCCGGTCTTTTGCGCTGGGGGGAAGACGCGCCTTTTTTCTGTTGTTGTTTTGTTTACGAGATTTTGGTGCATTTTGCGCTAGTCTGTAAGAGGATATCTAAGCGAGATATCAACACATCGAGCCTCTGACCAACACATCAACCACATCTTCTGTTTGTCTTGAGCAAAATTACCATATTGGGAGGATAACCCTAAGCCCTAAAACACCTTTCCCGCCAAAGGAAAATTATACTGTTCGCCAAAGCCAAACATCTCGAAAATACCCATCGACAAACCAGAATTCCCGACCACACCGCAGATTCCCCGACACACGACCTCGATCCCTCCTCGTCGACATCTCCAAACTACAACCATGGCCACCGAATTAACCGTCCAGTCGGAACGTGCGTTCCAGAAGCAGCCACATATCTTCCTCGCCCACAAGGCATCTGCGCAGAAGAAGAAGGCAGGAAAGGGTCGAAGATGGTACAAGAACGTTGGATTGGGCTTCAAGACCCCAAAGACCGCCATTGAGGGTGGATACATTGGTACGACTATTACTATTATTATTCCGCGACAAGTTTGAAAATCAAAAGGGGAACTCCAAACGCAAAGAGAAGGAAGAGATATAGAGAGATGCACACAAGATATGAGGGAGGGAGAATTCAACAAATTCGAACAAGACATCTGGATGGAAATATGGGAATATGGAGACCAGAACTCGCAGGGAACTCATGAGGCTGACCGGCGTGAAATCGTTTCGACATAATATAGACAAGAAGTGCCCCTTCACCGGCCAGATCTCCATCCGTGGACGTATCCTCTCCGGAACCGTCATCTCCACCAAGATGCACCGATCCCTCGTCATCCGTCGACCATACCTCCACTTCATCCCCAAGTACAACCGTTACGAGAAGAGGCATCACAACGTACCGGCCCACGTTTCGCCGGCTTTCCGTGTTGAGGATGGCGACTATGTTACCATTGGACAATGCAGGCCATTGAGCAAGACTGTACGTTCTTTTTTTTAATTTCTACATCAACATCAAAAAATCTCAAAAAAAAAAAAAAAACGAAGATGACAACCTATATTCATCTAACCATGGGAAATGAAATGATGACTAATATTATATGTGATTATAGGTCCGCTTCAACGTCCTCCGAGTGCAGGGCAAGAAGGCCAAGGGCTCGAAGCAATTCTCCAAGTTCTAAACGAAAAAAAAAAACCAAAAGCCATTCATCCTTTTGTTTTTTTTTTGAAACTATAACTTTTATGGGAATTCTGTTACACTGTTACATTTAATGGCGTCGTCGAGAACCTTTTTCTTACGCTTTCTTCTTTGTCCTTTTTACTCGTAATATATATCTTACTACCACCTTTTTTTACGCCCTCAGTCTCAGTCTCTCTCACTCACGCTTTGTCCATACCCATCATCATCATCGCCATCATCAATACCACCGTCACCATTATCACCGTCGACATGATCAACATCACCCACCATGACGAAGAAAACCACACATTTTTTTTCACGCCCTTTGTTACGATACCAGAGGTGTTTTTTTCTCTCTCTTCATGTCGGGACGGAAAAAAAGAAACCAAGAAGGCTTTTCATACTTGGTTCTGCTTGAAATAAAACGGGAGGCTGTGGGGTTTTTTCCAACTTTGTTTTTGATAGAACCTCTCGTGTGTGTTTGTTTTAGCAGGATTATTATATCAGCAAACAATCATACTTACCTCTCTTTGTGTGTGTGTGTGTGTGTGTGCTCTCTGAAGCTGTAGACGTGACGGGTGTGCTTGGCCGTTTATTCATTACAAGACAACTGGGTGTAGTCGTCGTACTTTTTCCGTGAACAATATTCGTAGTACCTAAACATTTAAGAACGGCGACAAGATAAGGGTATCATTAAAGCGTCTATAAAAAAACCCCGGCCTGGTGTAGTCCCCCATAAATAAATTAAAAGAACGCCAACAAGATATACCAAAATCCGATACGTAGCAGCAGCAGCAGCACTACCGATATATATCACACCTCCATCCCATCCCCCCCAACCGCCACACTACTCCCCCCACCTCCTCCAAACTCCTCAAGCTCAATCCTCCGAATATCAACCCCCATAACAACCACCAACCCCAAATACCTCGACGTCAAATCTACCTTCCTCCCCGCATCCTCAAGTTTAAACTTTGGAAGTCTGTATTCGTGCGTTCGTGCTAGTATTAGATTCGCATCCTGCACACACACACCCTCTCTTATAATTAGCATGTGATATTTATGAAGAGCGTTTATAACGGGGAGTGGTTACATACGCGATCAGTACACTTCAGCTCTCCAACAAACATTCGAGTATCGTTGGTTGTTACTCGGAGGGTTTTGGTTATGAAGGAGTGGAGGAGGGCGTCTGGAAGGACGCCGGTAGACTCCATTGCTTTTTTTCTTTTTTCTTTTTTTCTTTTGTAAAGTACCCGAGTGGAGTAGAAGCGATGGGATGTAGGCTGTAATCGAGCTGTTTCCTTTTAGCTTCGAAGGTTTGAAGCTGGTAGCTTCTGGGTAGGTATATTATCGTGAGTCTTGGATGTTAGGAAGGTTGAAGATTTGGTGTGGTATTTTTTGGTGGGGGCAACGCAGTTTCCGAACTCTCACCAAAGTCACGGTCAGCCAACGATGACCTTAGGACATCAGGTTGTAGTCTGTTTATATCTATAGACCCCTAGCCTAGCGTAACTTCTACAGCATATTAAACACTTAATCAATAAACGGAATGTATAACCTCTCCATTTAAATATTTCCGCCCCAGAAGAATGAATATACAAAGTACGTTTCCTATTTAACTAGAAAACGCTTGAGAGAGGCGGGTGAAACCGCTCAAGGCCCCCCACAAATGCAGAATGTTATGCAAAACGGGGTATCCAACATTAAAAACGAAGGAAATAGAATTAAAGGAATTATGGGTGATCCTGAGAACGCCGATGTAAATGCCAAAAGTAAGTACGGCGTGGTCTCGTAACAATAGAGCCTCAAGAAGCTAGAAGAGAAAATCCGCATCACCAACCATCACCCTCAGAGAGATCAGTCCGACGAATCATCCGAGGAAGGACCATTAAAGTGTGCATCCCGTTGCATTTCCAGCTGAGCCATCAACTCCCTGATATCCCCCGGCGTCCTATTCGCAAGATCTGCCTGTGAAATGTTAAGGTCCTGGCGCACAGCCTCCTTACTACTAGCGATTGCGGCTTTGGCCCGCTATATGTAAAAAAAAATAATAATAAAAAGGCCGAGTTAGCAATATGAAGTTTGAAAATAATAACCAGCTAAACAAGCTTACCTTAACAATAGTTTCTCCGATCTTAGCAGCCTCCTCTAACTTTATATGCTTAGGCCCACGAATCATCGGTGAAACAGCAGATCCAGCTTTTGCAGGCGAGATGGAAATCTCATCTGCCTTCCGCTTACTGATACCCGGTGAGCTACGTGGTGGGGTTCTGGGGCTTTCGAATGGAGATGAAGCAAGTACTCTTGGTGTCATGTGGAGGTCATGAGTAGTTGGTGTTTCTTGTCGTAGAGCTTTATGTTGGCGGTAGGGCGAAGATTGGGTTTGGCAGACTTGAACTTCGTTTTCCTCTTCTCCTTCACTTTCTTCTTCTTCGCCTTCGTCTTCTTCGTCCGCATCTTCGTAGTATTCCACCTCTCCTTCATCTTGAATGTCCTCCCCATCTCTAGGCCTTTCCCCTACCACGGCTCCAGCTTCTTCTGCCGCCATCGTATCAGAATCATTGCCTTGTGTAGCCGTCGCAGGCAACTCTTCCTGTTTAACAGCAACCGAACTATCACCTTCAACCGGTGATGAAGGCCTCATCGGAACCCCCACAACCCTTCTCTTCGGCGGCGTAGACTTCTCCACCACAGCCCTCCGCAAAGCAGACACCGGCGTGCTAATCTTTCCAATCCCTTTTTGCGCTTTTCTCGGAGTCCGCTCATACTCCGACGCCACCGGCGTTGGCATAGATGACTCAGGAGGCGGATCAGCGTCTAGAAAAGAATCTGCATCGGAATTTTCAAAGACTTCGTTTTCGCGGTCGAATGGGTCCTTGAGTTGTGAAAGAGGCGTGGCTGCCCATTCGATTTTCGGTTCGTCTGAATCTTCTTCTTGTACGGTCTGGTTTGTGAGTGTAAATACATGCTGTTCACGAGCTGCTGGGGCTTCAGGTTGGTTATCCGCCGTCTTTTGTTTTCTTTTCTGTTTTAAATCTGTGCTCTTCTGGGTTGAAGTCTCGATTGTAGAATGGAAGGGCTCGAAGTCCTCTGGGTATCTCCACGTGCAAGTACCATCGTCCCGTGGTTCGAAATTCGGCACTGCTCGCATATGTTTTTGAAGTTCTCGTTTTGGGGGTGGCCAGAGGGCTATTGAAGTCAATATAAGATATCGATATTCGTAAAATATATTTTTAGGGAAACTTACCACTGTGTTTCGACAACGCTTCCGCTTGATCTTCGGGTACCCTAGTTCGTTCAGGTAAAACCTAGCATTTCATTATTAGACAAATATGAACAGCTAGCCGCAGGGGGCGGGGTACTTTACCTTATCCTGTGCCTTTTCATTCATTAGATGCTGAAGTATTTCGTTAAGCTTGGTTAAAAGATTTGGGTGATCCACTGGCACTGATATTTCACTGTCTACGCATGTCGTCTCTCTGGCCTCGGGGTTGGTTGAAATAGAATCTGCATAGGACGGCTCTACCTTAATGGCGGCGGGGAACTTAGGTGGTTGTGGTGAGGACTGCGTGGAAGGTGGGTTCGATGTTTCTTGTGCTTGCAGTCGCGACGTCCGCCCTTGAAGTTGGGCTTGCTGTGGGACAGAGTGAACTCGCTCTGGTTCCTTTTCGGCTTGAGTAGATGGAGGTTCAACACCTTCCAATTTGACTTTGACAGGAATAGGGACATTCTGTTCAGTGTCTGGGGCAGGTGGTTTAGAAGCATTTTGGGTCAAGGTTTTCCGAACAGGAGGTTTTCCAGTTTCTTCTAGACGATGTTTTGGCGCAGGTCTCTGAGAAGATTGTGGGGTTGAACTCAAAACGATAGGCGATCTCGATACTAGTGGAGCTGGGGCTTGACTAGGATGTTCAGCTGCTACTGCAGGCTGGGATGGTCTCACGGAGCCTTGACGCTTAGTGTAAGACTTATCCTGTGAAGGTTTTATACCTTGGATTCCAAGCTCCTCGGATAGAATGGGTACCGAGTGTCGGATGTTTGGTTTACTCCTATTGCTCTGCAGCTCTCTCGATGTCTCTAGTCGCTTAGGCTCGGTGATAACACCCTCCATCGGATCTCCAGCAGGAAGAGGGGCAGAGGGCCTTGTAGCCGGGGCCTTCGTATGCTCCTGGCCGCTAAAAGAATTTGTGCTCGTCTTCCTCACCACTTTTTGAGAATGCTTGTTGTGTGCATCTGCATGAGGTAGTGGGATAGCAGGAGTATCATACGGCGATGGGTTCCTTGGAGCTTCGAGGGTGGTGCTCCGCTGGGTACCGTGTGCTTGTTCAGCGGCCAGAGTCGCCTTCTTGACCCGGGCCAACGCCGCTTCAAGTTGTTCGCGACCTCCTGGTCTCGCTTGTGGTGGCAGGACCTTGGTTTCTTTGCGGCTTGACTCAGGCCTGATCGTTTTTTTAGGCGGCACTATGGGTATTTTAGGTGGCGACGGGGGTTTTTCAGGCGGTTCTACCTCCCGGACAAGTTCCTTCTTGATCTTTATTTCTCTTGTAGTCCCAATAGGACGCCGACGTTGAACAATCAACTTTTGGGGCTTAACCTGAGCTATCGCGACTTTCGCTAGAATTTTAGCTGCGTAGAAGTCTGAGATGTGCCCATATACAATAGTTACCCCTGCCCGGTAATTGAATTCGCTGTCCGATGCCTTTGAATAGAGTGTCCGGACGATTTCATTGAAGTTCTCGTATTCCACTGGGTCGAGGTCATATTGGAATCGTGCTATCCTCTTTTCTAGACCTGGCGTGCTTCCGACTTCTTTCCCACGTTTGGAGCTTGAAGGTGGGAATTGAGTTGCGAATTGGGTGCCTAACATTTCATCATCGGATTGGAAGTTGCCTACTCGGCCTTCTTTCGTTCTTTGTTGGGTGGCCGAGAAACCATGGCTGTATTGAGAAGGTTCAAGACTCTGCGGTTCATTTTTTAACAACGACTGAAGGTTCTTGTAGGCCAGTCGTATGTCGAAAAGTGATCCGATTGACCCCTCCTTACAGTACATGGATTCAAAGACATTCCTCCGTGCCCTTTTCACAACTCGCGCCATCGTCTTATCGTTGGCTTGGAATAGTTGTAAAAAAGTGGACTTGATATCCTGAACCTCACGAAATCCCATATGGCTCATAGACTGCGAAAACCTTTGCCAGGCCCTTTCGATATACCATATTCTGGCAAGTTTTGCGATTATTTCCGTGCACCAGAGGTCCAAACCAGGTATTCGAATAGGTAGGACTGGGAATTGGTTCACAATATCCATAAGCTCCCAGTTCTCTTCGAGCGAAGGTGGGGCTTGAGAGCAGAGAGCCTTTGTTTGGAGAACTTTTGAGATATCAACCTCGAGGAGTAGCCCATCTGCTGGGAGAAAGTTGTTCTCGGGTCGGTATTCACCTATCGAGGCGGCAATGGACGGGTACTTCAAGCTCTTAGGCCGCTTAGGCTTCCGGTTGGTACTTCTAGAGAGCTTTAGTTGGTCATTTCTGGTGAGGCCTTCTTCCCAGCTTTTCGAACAGGATCCTGGAAATCGGAATATATATCGTGTGATTTGGATGATTGTTCCCTCCCGGATGGAGCTTGCATAGCTATACAAGCCATTGCAGGGTTTAAAAAGAGTCGGAATCGAGACATTGCCATCACTAACAATGGCATTGAAAGGTTTTCCAGCGATAACCTCAGAAGTTAACTGTTAGGGAATATTTTCGTCAGCAAAGAGTCGACGATCTGACGATTTCGATTTTTTTCTCCTTTCTTTTTTTTTTTTTTAATTTTGTTTATAGATAGGCAGATAGGCGAGTTCGTACTTGAATGATCTGGACGTTGTGTTTCGTGTCCCTAACCGGAGACTGAATATGCGTGGGAGGTGTCCAGTCTATCGGTTTGACAAGAGTTTTATGGTAAGACTGCTTGCAATGTTCGGATTTCGGTACGGATTCAAGGACCGGGCAAGGCTTTCGTTTGGCCTTCACTTCAGCGAAGTACCGAGCTTTAGCTTCTGCCTTTAGCTTGGAGTATTTGCGGATCTCGCGAGTCCTGTTGAATTGGGTGAGGTTCCTCTGTTCCCGAACCTGGCGACGAGCTTCGTCGAGTCGTTCGAGCTCAGCTTTGAGATCTGGTTCGATCCATTCGCGAAGGGGATTCATCGTGGTAGGGTGGTGTCGGGGAGGTGAGATGAGATGGTGATGATGATAATGATAATAATATAGTAGGAGAAGGATGAGGGAGAGTCGAATTCATCATGGATGTAGATTGGGTCTAGGATGCGGTCAACTCAAGAAGACTAGCTAAGGTAATACCTATTAGCCCAGCAGCAGCAGCAGCAGCTGTGCCTGTCCATCCCTTCGTGGCTGTTGGAAATTTACTCATGATAGCGTGGAAGACGCGCGACGCGGCTGCCCCCGGCGTAATTAATTGACTAATTAGAAATGGCAACCCGACCGGGTCTGGTCTCGCTTCGGCGGGTTACAGACAAAAAGCCTGGGCGACTAACCGACTATGACGGACCGACAGGCTGCAGACTGACAGACTGACTGGCATGGTGATGTCATAACGGCCGGCGGTTGTACTGATCCGACAGATATGCCGCGTCATGCAATTGATACAATTGTACACAAAATACCTCCTACCTATGGTTTCATAGTACAAGGTAGGTAGTAGCTGATCCGATGCTCATCTAGGTATGATGATACCAGTACTGACGTGTTGTCTAAAAGTCATTCCGCGGTGTACTTGCTGGGTAGTAAGTACCCAGGTACCACGGCGACACGATCCTTAAGGGTACTTTCGTTGCGGTCGGGATCAACTAAGCTCTAAGCTCTTAACTAGCTCTAAGATGCACCTCCATACATGCCCAGGTGCATATGAGGTATTTCTGCACTGCTCAGGCCTGATACAATTCAATTCAATTCAATTCAGGTACGGTACAGTGCCGTGCAGCGCTGTGCAGTTTGCTACCTGCATTAATCCCCATGCTTACTTAATAAACTTGCTTAAGTAGGTACTTGAGTTAGTGACTGGGTAGGTAGGTAGTTACCGAAATCCATGGTAATTATACATCTACCAGTTAGCCATGCAGTGCTAGTGCAGTGGCCCATGTCCATGTTACTGCTGCTGCTGCTCCTGCTGCTGATGATGATAGCCTATTGGTGGGATGGTGGGCTGGCCTGGTTTGTTGGCGGGGTGTGCACTAACCGACCGGATTGCTTGTTTGGATGGATGAAGATGCCCCGCCAAGACCTCTTGACCAGTACGTGCAGTGTCGTCAGCAATTTAAATTGTTACCGAGCAGCTGGCATATGGCAGCTGGCAAGCTCCGGACCCCTCGCTTGTATCTTGAAACAAACAACCATCAACTAATCCTCCTCCATTTACATACAATACATTCCCGACTTCAAACCTCAAAATACATCCATCCCATCTAATCTAGACTATTCCTCCCAATACGAAGTAGCGTAGTTTCAATATCGCAGAAGTTTCCTACTGGTTCGCCTTGTTTCCATCCTTTCTGACAATAATACATGGTTGGCCCGTCTCTGCTCCTGCGGCTACATCTTTCTGTTGCCACTGCACTAGAGGAGGCAGAAGCAGAAGTCCCACCTCGTCATCACCGCTCTGCGCCCACCCTTGTGATAGCTTCCAACATTCCATGTCTTCAAAACCGATGAAATCCCGTGAAGCCAGTGCGTTAGGTCAGGGTTAGCTTTATCCCTCAAAAACGTCTACTGCGATCTTTCCCTTTTTCAAATACTCTGCAGCTGTACACACACACACACCACACACACCCGATTTTCTTGTTCAATTCTCTGTAGGGCCCTGCTCGCTCGTCCCGATCCCGAGTTACGCTAAGCAGCTGGTGGACTGACTCTGTGGAACTTGCCTGGCCCGCTTCCCTGCCCGATTATAGAACAATATGGAACGTACTAGCCAGCGTCGACCGTCGCTGGACAGTATATCTTCCGTCCTCACTCCCTCTCAGCCGATAGACCCTGCCGTTCTCGATGACATCCATGCCGTCGCCGCGAACTCTCCCACCCTGACGAGCTTCTCCCTTGCTCCTGCCCGAAAGAAGTCTGTCGTTCCTGAGCAGACAAGTCTGAATCGAATATATAGTCTAGTCAAGGGCGTTGTCGGGAGCAATAAGGACAGCCCGGATTCCTCTTCAAGGAAACCTAGATCCGAGTATACTGGCAAGAACGACGATTCTGCGAGTATTCGGTCTGGCTATTCACATATCGAAGCTAGTGCCAGTGATCTGCCACAGCTGGCATCTCCGACCGCCTCTTCATACCCATCGAAACTTACAGAACAAAGCCCCATGAGTCCGTTTCAGGAACTCATCTCCCCGATCAAAGGGCCGACCCGGAAGACGACTATGATCGAACGGGCGGCGACGAGGACACCCCAACCTGAGGAGCGGGGTCGTCCGGCTCGAGAAAAGCTGTATAGCGACCTTAGTCGGGCTAACAGTACTAGGTCGCTGGCATCGACAGGACAGAGGACACCGGCATCAGCCAACTTCCCGCGGACCGGGACTCCCTATCAGTCACAGGCTCCGTTTGAGGGTGCGGATTCTCAGGTCGAATTCGGGGACGAGCAGGAGTACGGCTCCTTTGCAACGTCGCTAAACGAAGGATCTGCTATTTTGGCAGATACGCAAAACCGACAGGGCCATTCTCGACGAGAGAGCTTGATGAGCGTGGCATCTGGACAGTACGACCCGCTCGGGAATAGGGCTGTTGATGCTGACTTAGATAACGTTGAGGAGGATAATGACCTAGATAACGATGATAAGGCGAGTGAGATATCGACTGATGACGAAGATGCTGTTATTGAAATGGGTGGTTATCTGGGGAAAGTCTCGGGGTTGGGGAAGGCGCTGAATGATAAGAATCTGGAGCCAGCTGTAACCAAAGCTGAGGTTATGACATCGAACACCACTAGCATCTCTGCAAAGGAAACTCGCAGAACATCGACATCAACCTCAGCAATACAATCTCCTACTGGTCCAAACTTTTCACCAAGCGCCTCCCGACATCAATACCGGGCTTCCATCGATAAAACAATGGAGCTCCCAACAGATGATCTGCTGGGCAGAGATGCCATTGTCGAACCTCTTCCTCATCATCCATCCTTGAAATCACCCCTCCTCGTCGCAGAAGAGGCTCCACAGGAAGAAATCTATGTTGCCAAAGACACCGATATGCAAACTCAGCCAAGTGCCAGTAGCCTACTCGAAGCAGCCATCTTAGACCCCGATGAAACTGTCCGAATCAGAAAACCGAGACTAAAAACCACTTCCCAGCATACCCTACTTCAACGGGGTTCATCTTCTTCCTCCGTCGCAACCGGAGCTACTACAACCGGTAGAGGGGATCAGGGGACTGTAGAGATGTCCCGAGCCGTCAGAAACGACGCTCTCCAAAGTAGTTCTCAGGCATCCTCCAAACTGATCCCGGATGAAGATAAAGTCGGTGCAACCCTCCGCCAGCTCCGGCTAGGCAAGGGTCTGTCAAGAGACTTCTGGATGAAAGACGAAAACTGCAAGGAATGCTTCACATGCCAAAGGCCTTTCACCACCTTTAGGCGAAAACATCATTGTCGTAAGCAAAATCCCTCTAAACAACCCATCAGATAGCTATCAGAAGATACTAAAATGTGATATCAGGAACCTGTGGGCAGATATTCTGCTCGAGATGCACCACCCTTGTTGACGGTGACAAATTCGGCCACAGCGGCAGCATGAGGGTTTGCACTGACCGGTGCCTTCGGATCCTTGAGAACTATCAAGATGGCGATAGCTCCGGCACCGAAGCAAATTACTCATTCAAGCCCAGCCGTCGAGTTCCTTCGGGCAACACGCCAAAAACACCAAAGGGTGGTCGTCCAAAATCCGGAGTATTTGATCCTCAGACTACGACACCAAGGAAGAGGCCGAACAGAATTGGCACAAAGCAAGGAGCTGCCCTGGACTATGATTCAGGAGCACTGACCCCAAGTCGCCCTAGTAGTGCGCGATCTATGCGAAGGCCTGTCAGTTCATACAACCTTTTTCAACAAGTCCAAGCTCCTGGAACCCCTATCAGCCGAAGTCAGCACTCGAAGTCGGTGAACAGATGGTCTATCTTTGGCCAAGTTCCAAGTCCCGAGTCAAATGCTTCCGAAGACCATCGAGCTCCTTTCCAGGGCCCATCAAACGACATATTCAAACATCATGTTGCGAAAGACAGTATCATTGATCCTGAACTTGCCCCGTATATGAGCGATGAAGATGCCGATGGCGAGGATGAGCCTATGGGAATATTTGCTACTATCGCACCAAAATTCCAGAGCCCTCAAGAGGATGACATGATGAAACAGATTGCCATGAATGCCAATGCTCTGGCAGCCTTACAAACGGACACTCCTGGGACCCCTGGAGAAGTCAAGTCTATCAGACCACCAACCCGACATAAGAAAACTGTTTCAATATCTGCCGTTTTGCCGCCTTCTAGCTCTCGAATGCACGGCGGACCCACCCCATCACAAGTTCAATTCCAAGGACATCGGAGACGCAAATCTGGCTATAGCATGGGCCCACAGACCCCCGTCGTCTCGCAGAATTATCTTGCACTTCTTCAAAAGTCAAGCCACAAGTCTCTGCTTACCCCCGGTAGTAGAAACTCTTTTGGTGCCCTTCTGGGCAATATCCCTTTTGACTACGGGTTTGTGAAGCAGTTGAAGCCTAAAGTCGAGTTAAACCCGGCTTCTATCCAGCATGTTAAACGACTACTCCACCAGATGCTTGTCGCCGCGAAAATCGACAACATCAAAGCGTGGGAAAATGCGTTGCTTCCTGCTATCACCAAATGTACGGATGAAGTCAAGCCGGATGTTCGAAATGGCGAGCCCATCGACTTAAGGCATTTCTGCAAAATCAAGAGGATCCCAGGTGGGAAACCGAGCGATACTCACTATGTAAGCGGTGTCGTCTTCACAAAAAATCTGGCCTTGAAGTCGATGCGAAGATCCATCTCAAACCCAAGAATTGTAGTTGTTGCGTTCCCTGTTGAGTACCATCGGCACCAAGCTCATTTTATGAGTCTTGAGCCTGTGATCGCCCAAGAAAAAGATTACTTAAAGGCAATGGTTAACAGAATTCTTTCATTGAACCCGAGCATCGTGCTTGTGGAAAGAGATGTTAGCGGGTTAGCCCTCGAGTATCTCAAAGGGCAGAACATCGCTGTAGCCATGCGAGTCAAACCAACCGTTATCGAAGCCGTCGCTCGATGCGCACAAGCGGATATAATCATGTCAGCAGAGGAAACCACATTCAGGTCCCACCGTGTCGGAAAATGTCTATCGTTCGACGTTAAAACCTATGCCCACAAGGATATCTCTACGGCTACAAATCGAAGGACTTATATGTATTTTTCAGGTTGTAAGAGCGATCTTGGGTGTACTATTGTTCTTAGGGGTGCGGATGCATCGACTTTGGCAAAGATCAAGAGGATTACGGAGTTTATGGTTTACGCGGTTTATAATATGAAGTTGGAGACAACTTTGTTAGAGGAGGAAGGGGCTATCATTCCAGATTCTGTTGTTGAGGGTTCCCTGGAGCGAAGCGGGACGTTGAGGCCAGATAGGTTGGCTGAAAGTTTGAAGTTGAACGCAGATACGGCGGTCTGCGCCGATTTTGTCGCTGAACCAAAGGTTAACGGCAATATAGTCGCTCCTCAGCTTTCGGAAGAACCAGCTACCATCACTGATGAAAAGGCGAGCCTCAAAGAGAACGAAGAACCGAAGCCCGAGGGAACTCAAACAAATGATAGTCCAGTTGAAAATGAAAAGCCGAAGGGAATGACGCAATCAGGCACTCTCATTCCGGAGTCAACAGAAGACTACCCAGAAGACCTCCCGGCTCCGAATTACTACAGCGAGTATGTCAAAGAGCATGAGAATAAGATTCTTTCGGTTTCGCCATTTATTAAATTCGCGCAACCGCATCTTCTCATGAGAGCTCGCGATTTTGAGCGACGCCTAGAATACCTCAAACGACAGATCAAGCAACTGACCGGATCTGAGTCGAATGTTGACAGGAACAATGAATTTCCTGATGAGCAGGAACCCTTCGAGCTGATTACTCCAGAGATGTTACATGGACAGGTTGCCGGCAAGAGCCGCAAGATGAATGAATTAGTCCGGGCTGTTCACGAGGCGGAGTACGACAAAGTCTTGTTTATCTACGAAACTCAGAAGAAGCAATGGGAAAACTATCTTGCGCAGAACGAGGATTTGTTTGACCCGCTTGAGCATCAGCGTATTGTTATGCTGTACAGTATGATAAGCACGGACACTTCGATCCCCTGTCGTGGACCCGAGAATATTCTCTTCGAGTACTACAACGACCAAGACGACGAGGATGAGTATACTCGGGATAGAGATTATTTCCGGGAGGCGGACTGCACGCTTGGGCAGTATGTTCACGATTTGATTCACACGAGAGAGTATCTCTGTGATACAGGATGTGGCAAGCCCATGATGGAACATCACAGGTCATATGTACACGGAGAGGCCAGGATCAGTGTTCATGTTGAGGCTTATCCAACACCAGCGCCAGTCGATAACCCCGAGGACATCCTAATGTGGAGTACCTGCAAAATATGTGTGGACAAGACGCCAACAACTCCTGTTCGTATGAGCGACTCGACATGGCGATACTCTCTAGGGAAGTTTTTTGAGACTGCTTTCTGGAGTGTTGGGCTTACAACGCAGAAGGATGGGTGTATTCACGATCTTCACCGCGACCATATCCGTTATTTTGGGATGAACGACCATGCGGTGAAGATCGACTGGGCTCCTATTGCTTTGATGGAAGTTACTGTTCCTCGACCAAAGGTTACTTGGAAACCGGAGCTTGACCTCAAGATGAAGAATGAGATTTATCTCAATATGGAAAGTAAGATCAACAAGTACTGGGACTCTGTCGCCTGCCGCCTGAATAGCCTCAATATTGAAGCCGTCGCCGCTGAGAACTTGGAGGCGTGCAAAGCCGAGATTGAATCTCTTCTCAAAAGGGCAGAGGAAGAACGAAATTGGTTGGTATCGAAACTTCAAGAAAAATACACGAATTCCCGGTATTACGAAGTCATCCCACTCAACCGAGCTATGCGAGCGCTTCAAGAGCGAGTTTCGGATTGGGATAACGAATTCACCGACTTTTATGAGAAATTCTTCCCGTCCGAGAAGGATATTACAAGGATGGCTACTGCTCAGCTTAGAAAATTGTTCTTGGATAGGAGTTCGACTTCTAGTACCGTGCATACGGATACTGAGTCTACGACTACTGCGGATAAGGAATCTATACAATCCGTTATTATGGATGATGGGCCCGGAAGCTCGCCTACGAGCGTTCGTAGATCTTCACAGATGAGTCCGGAAGTTGCGCAGGAGGTTTTGACATCTGTGGTTGAGGACAATACGCAGGCACCCTCAGGATCTCCCATGGACTCCAGACAAAACAGCATTTCGGAGCATAGTGGGCATCAAGCGGATTCTACAGAGCTCAAGGCCGAGACTGAAGTAGAGAAACAACCACCAGAGTCAACACAAGACGATTCTAGCTTGCATGGGACGTCGCCAGAATTACCTTCTAGCCCGGAGATGACGAGAACGAACTCCCTGTCTGCTAGTGTTCAGACTATACCTTCTGTTACTGATGAGTCTTCGCATCCTGTTAGTCCTGCTAACAGTAGTCCTGTTCTGGAACGTACGATGTCGAAGTCGGCCGAGACCACGGGGTCGCTGGCTGCATCGTCCGTGGTGGGATCTTTCGAAGGCGGTCACAAGGTGGAGGAGTCTAAAGAACACCTTGAAGATAAAGATACAAAACTGGAGAAGACTCACAGCGACGATCATTCTTCGGGCGATCATACTCCGACGCCTGCTGCTGCGATACCCGTGCCTACCAAACCATTACAGCAAAGGAGGAAAGGACCAAATCCCTTACCCCCTCCAGGACGTCAAAGTACAATTTACGGCGTGAGCAGAACGAGCACCAGTGGATCTACAATCTCGGCGGCTTCTACAACTCGAGCGCTCGGGCTTACGCAATCCATGCGTCCCACAGACCTTCTTAGAAAGAAGAGCGAGAAGACTGGCAAGAAATTGCAGAAGGCTCCTCCAGAGCCGAAGCCCGATCGTCAAAAACCCGAGAAAATCAAGATATCCGACCGTATGAGGCATGTCACGACGACTCTCGCCGGTAAAAACCACACGAAAGCACATCCTCAGATACCAATTCCTCGTTCTCACCCAGGAACAACCCTTGGCTCTGGACCTCGAGTATCTAATCTTGCTAAGAGGTTTGAAGAGTTGAGCAGGGAGTTTCAACGTGAAAGAGAGAATAACGAGAGGAGGACGTTGGCTAATCGTAGATCGCGAGCTTTCCCTGTTGTTTCGATGAAGCCGATGGTGGAAGTTTTCAAGGATATTGAACAGGCTGCTCAAGAGGTTTCGGATGATGAGTTGGCGGATCCACCGGTTCCTGAGCCGCGGAATATGCCTATTCCCGAGGCGAACAAGTTCGCTGAATCCATGGGTTCTACTGAACATACTATGCCAAGTCCTGAGGTTCAACCCAAGCCACAGGAAGAGAAGATTTCAGAAACCAAAGAGGAACAGCCTGAGGAAAAGACAGCTGAGGAAACACCCGGCGAGCCATCTGGAGAACCTCGACCAAAGACCGCAGAGCACGAGGTTGAGGCGAGCGATACGGAGATGTCGCTGGTTAGTGATAGTGAATCATCCAAAATATTGTCTGCCGTCGCCGAAGAGGTCCTCAAAGTTCCAGAGGTATCAGATGAAATCAAAGCAGAAGTTGAGGCCGGCCTTCAGCGCAGTGAGAGATCTTCGCTCATGAGGTTGTTGACTAACTTTTGGTCCGAACGCTCTGCCAGCGGATGGAGTACTTTGGATTACCCACTTATGCCGTCTGATCATGTCTTCAGTGACTCTGATGTTATTGTCCGTGAGGACGAACCCAGCTCTTTGATTGCGTTTACTCTAGGAATGCCGAGCTATAACTCGATGTTGGCGCAGCTGAGAGCCGATGCTATGAATAGCCTTGAAAGCTCCGTCGGGACTATCATCCACGAAGGAACAGCGCATCACCATCACGAGCATTCGAATGAGCTTGACCACGCAGTTCAAAGGTCTTTACTTCGGGAGACTGGAACCCATCTGCGGTATCAGTTCCAAAAGGGTAATGCGAGAATGTACTGTAAAGTCTTTTTCGCCGAGCAATTCGACGCACTCCGCCGGAACTGTGGCGTCGCCGACCGGTTCATCGAGTCACTATCCCGGTGTATCAAGTGGGATTCTAAGGGTGGTAAGACAAAGTCTGTCTTTTTGAAGACTTTGGATGACCGCATCATCCTGAAGCAGCTATCTTTGATCGAGACCGCTGCATTTCTAAAGTTTGCGCCGTCGTACTTTCATATTATGTCTGAGGCATTGTTTCATGAACTCCCAACGGCTATAGCGAAGATGTTGGGGTTCTTTACGATCTATATTAAGAATCCTAATACTGGCACGGAGTTTAGATGGGATTTGCTGGTTATGGAGAACTTATTTTACGATCGGAAGATGTCACGGGTGAGTTTTGCAATCCCCCCCTTTTTTTGGTGCATGGGGGGTGGCGGTGCCGCTGATGGCGAATGTTTACTAATATTTACATCGAAAAAAAATAGACATTCGATCTCAAGGGGTCCATGAGGAACCGATACGTCCAAGAAACAGGCGAGCAGAACGAAGTACTCCTGGACGAGAACATGGTAGACTATGTTTGGAAAAACCCGCTTTTCGTCCGAGAGCATTCGAAGAAACTACTTCGTGCTAGCTTGTGGAATGATACGCTATTCTTGGAACGTAACCAAGTTATGGATTACTCATTAATGGTGGGGATCGATGACCAGCGAAAGGAGCTTGTGATTGGGCTTATTGGTATGTATATGTTCAACCTCTCCCGCCTCTTTCTTATCCGAAAGGATTCTCTTTACTTTAAGCGAGCTGCGGGGCAAGAACACTTTCCACATTTAGGAATATAATAATAGTTGGGCTAATGTATTTCTGTTGTATGCGTGCGAAAAATAGATTGCGTCAGAACATACACGTTTGATAAAAGGATTGAGAATTATATCAAGTCGACGGGTATTGCTGGTGGAAGGAATAAGCCTACGATTACGAGTCCGAAGGAGTATAAGCGAAGGTTTAGAGAGGCGATGGAGCGGTACGTGCTAGAAGCGCCGAAGTATGTATTATTCCCTCAATCCTTCGTTCAATCCCCCAATACTCCCCCCGATCCTTAGGCTCGCGTTTGCCGCTTTTTTCTTGTGGGGCAGGATTGTGGACTTGGCTTTTACTAACCTGGCTTTTGCTATACAGTTGTTGGAGACAGCCGAGGGTTACCTGGTTGAATCCTGTAGGCATTCCGTTTGCTGCGAAGAAACAGCTTGAGGAGGCACAGAAGAGGGAGCTTGAGATGGCTGCCGGTGCGTCTTAGGCGTTTGCCGTCTGTGGTAGTCAGTTGCCATAGTGGCTAATGTTGGTTTTGGGTGTTTCACATCTTCGGGTTTTGTAAGTTGGATTATTTCGCGATATGGCTTGTTGTTTGATGGGATATTTTAGCGGTGTGCGCGGGAAACATTACTTGCATTTACATGGTTGAAACTTGTGCTACTTGCATTCCTGGTCGCTGTTAGTTATGTTCTGTTTCAAAAATGTTTCTTTGTATTTTTGATATTCGCCGGGGTGTTCATGGTTACACAGGGCTTATCTACGGGTGGATGCTTCATGCCTGGCCCGAAATTACATGTTACATCTTTTTTCTTTCTTTCTTTTTTTTTTATCGTTTCGATGATGTAGTTTTTTGAGCGTGGAGTTTTCCTTTCACACGGGCTGGTATGGCCTACATATATTATTTGAGGACGGCGCAAGGGCGGTTACTTGCCTGTAACTTAGTTTCAAGAACTATGAGCGGATGAATAAAATACAAGACACCATGGTTGAAGATGGTGAAATAATCGGTTTATCTTACTTGTACTCTGGCGGACAAAAGGGGTCAGAATACAATGAACTCAGAAACACATGATGAATTCGCAAACACACATCGAACTTTAGGTAAGATTTTGGCATGGCATAAGTATAGCATAAGTGTGTTAATTTAACACACTTATGCATATATGTTCCTAAACAAAAAAAAAAAAAAAAAAAAAAAAAAAAAAAAATTTAAAGCCATTTTTAATGGGCCCCCCATTTTCACTATCGGGACTTATCTAGCTTAACCTGATACCTAGTTGGCGGCCCGGTTATTGGGTTTGTCAGTCCAGTTCTTAGCCATCCTGCCAGCCAGCCAGCTTGCATGATTATAACCTGCCTGGCCTCGTAAACCGGCCCCAACGAATCTGCCTATTGATAAGGCCAGATTGGGGTTAGCAGGCGGGCAAGCAACAGATTAGAACTTATATACCATCATGTCAATGTTTTCGTTGTCAAGGTCTAAGGAGATCTACCAACAATATCTCTAAAAAATTAAATATATTCTTGTGTAGTGATCATAAGTGTGTTAAATTAACGTACTTATGCCATGCCAAAATCTTAAATTTTGGTGTGTGTTGTATAAGTTCAGTGTGTGTTTTGTGAGTTCAGAGCGTTTTGATCCCTTTTGTATGGTATAGGATACGCACATTAACTGATATCTAGAATCTCAGTTATCATGATGCCGATATTTATAATTTTTATTTAAATGCGCATGTGAAATGCCTGTAGCACTGGCGGTTGAAGACCTGTGCGCTCCTTAATCGGGCAGGAACACAAAAACCACGCTGCCCCTGCTTGAGTTTAGTTTGATACCAAGCTTTTTTCCCGTGCTGTCAGGAGTGGGGGCGGGTGGGACATCGCTCCGGCGATGTTTGACAGGGATTGATCAAATAATCCGACCTGGTACGCGGGATGTGTGTATAATCCAACAGCTTAATTAACGGAACGACGAGATGTCGAACAGGAAGAAAAAGGGAGTTTATATTTCAGCCGCTTTTGTTAAATGAACAGGGTGAGATATCTAACTAGGTAGATACCTACTTAGATAGTATGTATCATGACAAAGAAATAAAGAAGGCTGAAAGGAAAAGGGAAAAAGAAAGAAATCCCATATACTCCGATCGAACGAACAGTATCAACGCCCTATTTTTGTTACAACCCAGCCAGTATTGCAATCTCGTTGCGTGTTTGTCTCAAAGAAAAAAAGTATTGATAATAGTACAAATGTAAATTCATTCCTCCAAAGGACAAGGTATCAATACTCCAATACCAAATAAAGTAAGAAACGAAAGAAGAGGATTATTACAATTAATCGTCTTGAAGAGGAAGAAAAGAAAGCCAGACTCTACCCATGGAACCTCTATATAAGAAAAATTATGGCGCCTTTTTTTGGTGTGTGCTTATGGAAAATGTAACCAATCACCTGAGTACCCGGCGTCCAGGTACGGCAGGCGACATTTATCCATCAGTGTGCATCTTATCGAATCGATCAATTTGTTCCAGTTTGAGTTGCGGTTGCCGACGAATCTGAGATTTTCAGGGTTTGATTACTTAGTTATTTGGTACAACCTCGTGAATCAGAGGATCTTTTGGGCCAGGAAGGGGGGGGGTAAGGGGATTGACTGAGAGTGATTTTTTCTTTAATGACTTACCCATCACATTCGACTGCCATCCAGAGTTGCATTATGTGGGTTATCATTGCATCAGTTCGGTTTACTGATAGTCGTAGATTTTGGAATGGACTGCCGTCGAAACGTGGGATGTTGGAGTATGACCTTTTTAATGGATATGATTAGTCCGGTTTTCTCCAGATAGTCCTTTACGGACTGCAGTAGTGAGACGATTACGTGGACCACCCGTTTTCGAATTTGATGATTCGTATTCCTTTCACAAACCAAAAAAAGGGTGACACAATTGAAAGCATAATTTCTCGATATCCCGAGGAAAATCGAATGAAATGCCTGCTGAACAAAAATCTAACTGCACTGGGATAATTGGGAAGTCTTTCAGATTTTTATTTTTAAACTTACCAATACCATTTCGGGTTTGAGAATGCAGTTCCCACTGGGTTTATCCCCTCCGTCCGCTTGATTTCTTCGATTGCGCCGGGATCTTCGGTTGTAACGAATGCACGTTTTCGGTATAGGAATGGATTTCGTAGGATGAAGCGCTCGGCTGCGACGATGTAGTCGCGGGTACTGATTAGACGGCCTTCGATCGCTTTGTCTCCGTGGCGAATATGGATCGAGATCGTGGATGGCGGGAGTGGAAATGGGACGGTGTGGAGTTCTGCCTGTAATTTTTCGTTTTGTATGAGTGGTCGGTCTGGAAGTGATAGACTATGCTCAAATTCATGATTCTAAAGATCCTACCTTCCCATCCTCAGCTTTCACATTGGTATCTACGGCCGTATGAAGGGTTCCGTTCTTCCTCATCTCCACCATTCGAGCCAGAGTCTGCGGATTTGGGCGGAATACGTAGGCATACATCTGAGCGTGCCACCAATATCTCATAAATGCACCAGTGACAGCCAATCCCGTATCCTTCATATACCTCGTCAACGCTACAGCAGGCAGAGGTGGAACGAATTTATTACCCCCAGGAACAGTATCAAGAGGTATCTCCCTCACGGAGTTCTCCGGGGTAGCATACGCAGCGCAAGACGTAATATCCTCCAACAGACATTCCAACGATGCGTTTCGGCCTCGAAATTCACCGCAGTCGTTGCTCACCAGATGGCCTCCTGGCGGGTTTTTGGGATCAAGAACTAGGATTCGACCGACTGAGAGTGCAAGTTCGAGTTCTCGGAATATGACGCGAACGGCGGCGCCTAGACCATACCAAGGGGCTTTTTCTTCGATAATGTAGAACTTTTTACCTTCGCAACTTTCTGGGTGTTGATGGTCGTAGACCCATCTTTGGGCCCATTTTGTTCTTTTTTTTTTATGGAGTTAGATAGGTTAAGTGGGCGATTTAAAGTATACAATTTAGTAAAGACTTACAGAGGTGCAAGTCCATCGTCATCTAGACTTTCGATATGGCTCTGCCAGCCACCTTCTCTATTGATTCCATAGAAAGTTTGGATCTTTTCCAGCTGTTTTTGAGAAAGTTGGCTTTGAGGGCCTGATGGTAGTAATTCACGTTGTTCGTTTGTTAGAACATCGAATAGATCCCCTTCATTCGGTGCTGGAAGCGGCTGAAACCATCCTCGAGGATTTTTGTACCCATTAGGGAAGTCGGCCTCGATTTGCTCGACGTCGAGCTTTTTAGGGTCGATTGTTGGAGCGGATGGTTTTCCTGTTTTTGCTGCTGGTTTTACGGTTTTGGACTTGGCCTTTGGTTTCACTGTCTTTGATATGGGTTTTGTAGTCTTCGATGTCGATGTTGGTTCTTCGATATCTATTGGATTAATACTGGCTGGAGTGATTGTTGGAAGGCTTGTTGGAATATCGATATCGACAGTAGAGCTCAGGCTTGCGCTTGCAGATGCAAGGCTTTCTGCGCTTTTTGCCCGTGAGATTCTTAACGATGTACCAATAGCCTCGAAGTTATATAAAAAGAAACATATCGACATGAAGAAGATAGACCCGAAGGCTATCCTCAAAGGCGACTGTTTCGTCATAGTAAATAAAAAATAAAAAAAAAAAAGAATTTGTAGCGGTGGGGAAACCGTGGAATTAACGAGAGTAGAGCTTTTAACGATTCAAGAATTCGAACATCTTTTTCAAGGTTCGCTAGGTTGAGTCTTATATCAAATCATTTTATTACTATACAGGATAATATTATTCCAGCCCGGGACTCCCCCCCTCAGCCAGAATCCGTTTGAGGGGGGGTGCAGCCCTTCCGTTCTGAGGCGGCTGAGGGAATGACTTGACGGTTCGGAGGGACTGGTGACGTGACACAAACATTGTCATAAATACTACAACATGCCTCGAAACTCATGTTTTTTTTTTACAAATGCGCATGGGGCTAACGCTATCATAACGTGGGAAAAGAAAAGTACTTATTGGGAGGTGGATATATAACTAAGCTTGGTCTGTCTTAGACAACATTCAGGCTGGGGATCCTGGGATGTTTTAAGTAATAGAGATAAGACTATGGTCTGCTACCTATACCGACGTTTTTCTTATGCATGCAGTTCGCGATAAAGGATGATGAAATCATGGGAGTGGCCACCTTAATTCAGTCGAATCTGCAGTCTGATTGTGAGTTGACTGGCATATAATATGTAGAATGATAACAGTGTTGAATTATATAAGCCATTTTCAGCTCGGGTGACACAACCTCCAATCAGAGTTCTGTATTACCGAGCCTTCCTTGCAGAAAAATGTAACCTCAGGTTTTTCTTGGCGCCCACTTTTCGACTGGGAAAACTTCCCCTCTTTACTGCATGTTGGACCCTTTTTCCTGGTGTGCCGAACAAGAAGTCTTAAAACCTACCCGACCTGGTCTGTTCGCGACCGTTCGAGCAGTAAATCATCCAAAGATTTTTGTTTCAATTCCGTTGAAACGGGGGTCTTAGTGAAGCTTAAGAGCAGGGCTTCATACCCGATTGGCTTGCCTGTTCCCTTCCCAAATACTCTGCCAGCCACATATGCGCTATATTCAGGGCATCTGCATTCCCTACTTCCACAAAACGCCCTTTCTTGAAACTATTTTCTCAATTCGGAGAATCAATTAGTATTTGCATTGCTCTAGAACTCAAGTCGATCGATTGACAGTCCCGTATCATATCGGCAGGGCGCATTTCGAATTAGGACGTCCCCGCGCGCGAATTTCAAAGCTTGTATGGTGGAGGCAATGCGCGCTGCAATCCACAAAGCCCCTGCTCGTGATCGTTTTGCGCCGGTTGAATATAAAAAAATTTTTTCTGACCATTGCATAGTCAATATTAAGATACTTGTTAATACTATTGTTTTTTTGACGAAAAACATGGCTCCAACCATGTCATCGGGAGGAGCACCGGATATCCTTTTCCTGACCCTTACGTATAACCTCAACAAAGGTGATATTCTATCGCTCATATGCATATGTTGATAACGTGCAAGCTCTACCCCACCAGTCGCCTGCCGTCGCCAACTTACTAACTGCTCCACATTGGATGTCTTCATTAAAACGGTGCGCTCGGGCAGTATCGGGCACCAATATGCCAAAAAGTATCCGAGCTCGGATGACCGGTTATTCGGATTTAGTTGGCCGTGGTTCATACAAAATTATTATATTAATCCGAGGATTTTTGATCCTGTTCTGCGTGGGCTTCTTTGCAACTGACGACAATTGTGTTTAATCTTGGCGTCGCCAATGTGGAGATATTGGGGTGCTGTGTACGTGTGTCCACCCGTGCGCCATGCATTTCGAAATTAATGTTTGCCTGACGGTTTTGTCGGAATCCTAACCCTTTTGCCAATGAGAATCATCATTTGGGTCCGTCTATTCAAGATCGATTAGCTTTTCGATGGACTTTTCAGCCTCTGTGCAGCGCTACTCTTCCTGTGAGAGCTTTTTATGAAATTCGAGGTCTTCTTTTTTGTTGGTGGCGTTGTAGCATTCCTGGCGACAGAAACGGATGTTCGCTGAAGACAGTAGTATCTTGTCAGATAATTGATGGTATATTTCCATATTCTCATAGTTATCCATCATATACTTGCCCCCACAGACCTTGCCAAAAAGAATTTGGTCTCAGAAGCATTTCCTTTCAAGGCCGCCGCCAACGGAACGTTCTACAACCCTTTTAGCAAATGCTGTCCATAGCATTACTTGCCCAAGCTAGCTCTCTGATCTAGCTGAGGACCCTTACAGAACAGAAGCCAGATCTTTTCCCTAATCAGTTAACTAGAGACTAGACTCTCGCTGCTCCATTCCACTCGATCCGAGAATTCTTCATAGAATCGGCGGGTATCCTCGTCACCAAACTATTTCTTGTGGATCCACAAGATCCTCACATGGTGAAATCTCGGACGACTTTAGGGAAATTTCAAAGTGCATTTACGGATATGCGGCAACTACATACGTCGCCCGGACTTAAATGCCAAGTAATAATTACTTCATTCGGCTGGGGTCCCTCACTTGATGGTATCATTATAAGATCTTAAATAGTTCCTCATCAGTTACTAGGGGGTGTGGGGGTGTTAACCTTTGGCGGCGGAAATTTAGCAGATATATCCGATGCCTACGGTCGAGGAATTGATCGTCTATAGAACTAAACCTAAGGGTTCTAAGTACAGGCTTAGAAATGGTGATGTGGCGATATGTGGCTTAAAAGACTTCCGCTGTCCTATATACCAGATTCCACTCCACTTTAGAAGACTGCATATATGCATAATTAGAGGGAACAAGAAATGTGCAAGTTCGCATATGAGAACAAAAGGTCTCCTAACCTGGTAAAGACCCTAACATCGGAATTCTGAAGATCATGTAGTACGAGAATGCGAAATTTCGAAATAGTATTAGCTAACCTATACTATCTAATTAGTGCCGCGGATCCCCAGGTTTCACCGAGCTGTCGGCAAAGGGGGCATAAATCATACTAGAACCAGTTAGATCCCATAATGGACTGCTTTAAGGCTCGTTTCTAGTATTCGCTCACTCCTGAGAACGCCTCTTAATACACCTTAAGGCATTGTGTAAGCCATATTCTCGGGACCTAATCTGTGGCGTCCGGGTGGCACATGTTGGCGCCACTTTCTACGGATAAGGCGGATCTAGGCCATAGGCTAGCGAGGCCTCGAGTTCAGTTCAAACGTACTACGCTCAGTAAAACTCAGCGGTAGGTTGGTTAGTAGATATAAGATACGTCTCGACGTATCCTCATCGATGTATCGCACATACACCGATCAGTATAGGGCTGCATGTTCAGGCGTTGTTGTATTTTTGGAATCGGATCCCATACTGACTGATGTCTCATATCGGCATGTTTTAACGTTTTATGTAGGAGTGATTCCTATTTATGTCAAATGATCCTTTGAAACCGAGCCCCTAATCTAAACTAAGGCTCAACGTTTAACTCCCGTATAGATAAGGATTCAAGACAATATCTCGTTATTAGAGTCGGGGCGGCATCTGCTGCACCGCTGCTATTAACTTTCCCCTACATGCTACGATTAATTAATCATCGATCATCAACCAGATTTATTCTCAAGTTATGCAGGCGTTTATGCAAAAGGACCGGTGACACTTAATGGAAATATCCGGGACGTCTCAGCAGATTGAGATCTACCAACATGTACTAGCTACATTATTTGTGACAACGGTGCGACGTACCGGTTACCACTCGGGTACACCGAGTGAGCCGTGTATGGTATATCCCGTGTACTGTAGAATGTTATGAAGGCCTGGAGAGTTGGAGTTGGAGACGCCGATACACACTGTGAGACTATGGCGGTGGCTTTGTGCAGGTGCGTACGCCTGATTATAGGATTATCCCACCTTCAAAGTGGACCCGAGCACCAAACCATAGGTGTCGACGTCTATAGACGGAATTTTCTCCGCCTCGTTATCTCAAAATGAGAACAACGTTATACATATATGTATACAAACTAAACCTCTGTATACTAAACATGCATCAAGTAAAATTTACGGTTGAGTCCATGGGTTTAATGCGCTCCGTAAACTATAATGAACCTTAGAAGGCCGATGCATCGATGCTTGTATAGTACTTGCCAATTTAATGCATATATCGGTTGTGATCGTACAATGCTGTGCTCCCGCGACAAAATTACAGGGTTTCCTAAGGAACTTGCATCCTTCGAGATCCCGCTTTGAAAGCCTATGGGCTGCGGCTGAGTAAAGGCTCAACGGTCTATCTATCCGGCCATCGATTAAATACCTGGATAGATAGCTATAGCAAGAGCGACTAGTATAATACTATGCTGACTTGGCTCGATATCCATAGATATCGTGTTGGGAATTTCCGGAAAGAACTCAGAATAATACCCATATTTGGGATTTGAAATTATCACCTAGATGTCAGGGTACTATTTAGGCTTTTGTAGAAGCTGATGAATATGTATCTCGCGATCAGGGCGTGGTTTAATAAACATATGTGGAGTTATCTTTGAGGGCGAGGTGAGGTGCAATGCGGTGTGGGAGGGCTAGGCGCAGGCTGTGAAGTCTTAACTAAGCACGAGGCCAAACTACCAAGGTATATACCAGACTTCCTGCTAGGCTCTCTTCCCCCCCAAACTTCTGCAGTTCCCACTCCGTAACTCTGGCTACCTAAGAGCCTCCCCCCATGCTTAATAATAGAATTTCTAGGTAGACAGGCCAGGCCGGCACGGACTATCAAGATTATCAATCGATAATCCCAACATGTCAACATCGGCCCACTTGACATTCGATGCTATGTTACACATTCGGGAAACCCTAAATGGGTAGTACTAAAATCTTACTACAGATTTTCGCCTTAAAGTGGGAAATCCGACCATATGTAGGATAATTGAACCATTTTAACCGGTGTTATGGAAAGTCGATACCCATTCTGCAACTGTTGGATCGGATCGATACAGGATCGATACATGTATTTCCCCAGATGATATTCGAGATACTTTCTAGAGTACTCGAGTTCAGCTGTGAAGCGGGGGGGTTTGCATATCGTAATTTCGTTTAAGTTGCATATCAGCTTGATCCGGATTTCTATTACTGATGATGTGCGTCCAGTGGTCAAGGACGAGTATCCTCATGCTCAAGAAGAACTGGAAACCCTAAATCTGGTCGAGCTTCTATTTTGGGATTTGACAGGGGTGGTGCTTTCAATGCCTTTGCTTTGGGTGGCCCAGCCTTCTGGATCATTGTTGTTGTGAGACTGCTGTTGGCTGGACCAAGCGAGCGAATCAACGTCCAGAACTCACTTCTGGGGTTCGACAAGACTCGCCGCACAAATTTCCATATTCGCGCGCTTCGTGATGACGGCGGCATTGGGTCAGGGCCCATTTCTCCCATTCCTGGCCTGGCCTAGGTGGTTAAGGAGATATTCGATGATGTAAAGTTTGATTACTCTTCCCGCGAATCAACTCCAGGAATCGACATGGTTCTTCTAGTCGCTCCGCTAGATCAAAAGAAGTTGTCAACAATCCCTATTTCGGAGATTGAGTTTAATCAAAAAGAACTTGTTCCCTTGCATCGAAAGCAAGGTGTCGACGAGCTCTCATTTCACCAGAACGAACAACGAATCTTCGTAGAAAAATTTTCAGCTTCAGTCGCAAATAGGGAGGTCGAGGTATGTATTGTGGTACTTTGATTACAGGCACCCTGCATACGCTATGCAATGTACACGTTCTGGGTGATATATTTTCTGGACTCAACTAGTCCAAGCTAACTTAGCTCCCGTATGCTGATGGGTAATATTGAATACCCTGGATACATAGAACCTGGGACCTATCAAAACTTTTTTTTTTTTTTTTTTTTTTTTTTTTTTTTTTACTCTTTGGAAATATTTTAAAATATTAAGAGGAAATTCGGCATCGGGATTCCCCATCCAATCACGCCCACTGTAGGATCTTGAGGATTGTACTGTGTATATCGAAACTATGTGACAATCGGTTGCCGATGGCATCATTCGGCGTCGAAGTACCCAAAAACATGTTAATGCGTTGATAATTTGCCCCCACTGTCAAGCAAGATTACGAAAGGAGGCGAAATCCTGGGAGATATGTATGTTGACCTGTGATCATTTTGAGTGCTATTGCATCGATTAGCTCCAACTGATAATCTTGCATCCGGACGCCAATGACTGCTCAAAACAAATCGGAGAAAAAATAAATAAATAAAAATCAGTTGCATCAACAATGGATGTCAATGCTTGTGCATGTAAGATTATCTGGCGAGATATCACGGAGGGTAGCACAATAGGGAAACCTGTTATCGACATGACTTTGCGCTTTCTAGGAAGTGTTTATCGAGGTCCCGGTATCGTGTCTACCGAAGACGGCATGTGTGAAATTAACAGAGACGTCTGGTATGTGAAACTGTGGAGCCGGTCGGATTGAGGGGAAGGTGTTTGGAAAGTGCTGCCGCTTAACACCCATGTTACCACACACCGACGCTGTCGACCAGTAAGGAAGGCTAGACGGTCTGGGGAATACCGTCGCGAAAAAGCACGATGTAACAGAGATATATCTCTCATGGCTCTCTTGTCGATGAATAATCGACAGGTATCAATAGAGACAATTCTCGTTCTTGCTAACAATTGTTTTCATTCTTTCCTTCTTTCTTTCTGTTATTCAGACCAGTTTGAGGATATCTCCGCCGGAGTCCAGGACCGAGCGTCCATAGTCATGGCGCACAAACCCTTTTGGCAATTGGAGATTAATTGCTTTGGCTTTCTGCCAAATTGATATTTATGCTGTACTTTACTGTACCGTGTAGTATAGGTTACAAGACATGCATAGAACGAAAGTATTTTTGGCAAAGAAATAAGGATATTCAATCGAATCGCAGGCGAAAGGAGGGACCTGTCTTACGTACCCGCGGCCTGTACATACATGTACCGCCGCTCCTGATGTCGACGTTCAGCATCCTTTCAGTGCGGCGGCAGTTGGGGAGCATGTCGGTGCTTCTTGGTGCGAGACCTTGCTGCTCCAATCAAACGGTGAAAAAAACCCACAGATTTGCGCCTCCTTCCAGACATGGGTCTAAATCTGGCGTGCATTCCTGTTCTTCGCCCCCAACGCCCCACATCGTGCAGGCAATTATTAGTTCTTGCATTGAGTAGCAGCAGCAGCGTTAGGCCCGTTTGTGCTCCCAGTGGTAAGGCCCCAGTAGGCAGGCAAGGCTCGATTTGTATGGAGTCTGAAGCAGCGCCGGGCAGGGTTGAGTTAGGAAAGTTGTAGCACAGAAAGTTATGGGTTATACTTCTATGTGTTATGGGCTGGTGAGGTTGCTTTTTCGCGAGGGGCCTAGCATGTTACGGAGGCGTTCGAGGAGCGAAACAAGAGCCAGTAGCACGGGTGGACTCGGTTGGGTTGGTTAAACTGTGTGGTAAAGCTGCTCCTTCCACTCTGAAAGTCCAATTAATATGGGTATGGAAGTACTGGAGACTCGAGGCCAGACATACTAGTACATCCATACATAAGCATAGACCGTGGGGCATAAAAACGTCTCGTCCCCCATCCGCTCCCGCTCGCAGTCCTGTTCTTCCGTTTGGTCGTCTCATCTCATCTCATCTCAGGCCTCGCCTCGTACTTGACTACTCCACAGAAACATTCCTTTGCAAGTATCGATAAGAACACCTATCCGTATCCGTAGTATAGTATATTATTATTCTACAAGAGAAAGATCTAGAACACATTAGAGGTATCATACACTGGTTGTCTGGCCTCTTCGAAATTCATACATACACACATTACTACGATTCGTCCGCCCGACATATAAAACATAAAAATAAGAAATACAGAAAAACAGGGAAGCCTGCAAATACAAACTATCGATTGATTCATCCGTTGACTGCGTCTTTGGACTTTTTCCCGCACCACTCTTTTAACCAGTCTAGTCCAACCCAGTCACCGATCTCACCAAAGTCCGGCCTGGCCATTATACCCAATTCGTCAACCCGCAGAAAACCAGGCACGTCACCAGAGCTCCTGCATAAACCGCACAGTGAGAAGGATCAGTCACAATCCTAGAAACAAATAATAAGAGGGAGCAGTACATTCTGCTGCAAACGGCCACCACTCAAATTACATATTACTGGCACTCGGAACGCGCGTGTCTGGACATTCTTTGGCGACTCCTCTGTTCCATTTCGACGTCGTACATATATATTACGACAGTCAGGGAATCCTACTACAAACAGCTTACGACCCCTCGCATTCAAATATAATAAAATAAATATATAAGTATCGACATCTATATAAGTCATAAACATCTTCGCCATGGAGTTCGCTACCCGCCGACCAGCACTTCCTCTCCTCAACCATCAGCGACGCACTTCTGTTCCGCGACTTTCAATCATCATTAAAGACTCTCGCTTCCCAGACGCCAAACATATAATCTCTCCTATCTCCCCTATCTCTCCAAGGGGAAGAGCCAAGAACATTGCCACTGTGGTGGTTATGTCACCGCGCCTTTTTTCGCCTGTTTCCACTCCAAAGATCTTGTCGCCTGCTAGTTCCCGTCGGGGAAGCGAAGAATCCACAACTAGTCGCCGCGCCTCAAGAACATCCATCAACATGGGTAGCCGAAGAAGAGAAAGCATCATCTATAGGAATGAGCAAGAGTATGACTCTGCTACTACCGTTGTCGAAAGAAAGGTTTCACCCGAAGATACCACTATGGATGAGGACTTCCCATCCACAAAGAGCTCGGTCGCTCCTTTGGTCACCAAGGTCCGAGCATACTCTATTGCGACACTAAAGTCGCGACGAAGGACCACTAGGACCACAATGGCTATGCAAGAACAGACACCAATCATTGTCGGCGGACAAAGGAGGCGGTCTAGCATCGTCGTTGTCCACAACTGTTCGCCCCCTCCTTCAGCTACGCGAGAGTTTTCCGAAATGCCAGAAGAAAGCGAAGACGAAGCTTAAACGATACCCATTACTCTTTTATTCCTTCTGGATACTTCTTCTATACATACATTAACTCTTTCCGACCGACCACCTTCGCTGTACATACATCACTCTTCACCTGGTGGATTACTCTTTCTTCCTCTCTTCCTTCACCGACATATTTTTTTTCTTTTTTTCCTTTGTATATCTCGGCCTGGGTACAACGGATTACTGGGCTGGCTTGGGAATCTTTTATTGGCCAGGAGTGGATTGAATTATTGGGTTATTGCTTCACGAATTTTAATCAACGATTCTACGACAACGTTTTCTGTATTATATTTATCTTTCTTCTTTTTTTATTTGTTCTATACTTTTCGACGACTTGCCATTGGTTACGGAGTTTTACGGCCTTCTGAGAGTTCTTCTTTCACGATTTTTTGATGTTTAATTTTCAATGTCTATTGGTTTCTGTATGATGAGACACATGCAAAACCTGATTCGAGAGATTCAAATGAAAAACGAGTTTCCAAACGATCAAATCAAGTTATGACAAATTCCATGCATGAACACAAAAATCGAGTGCTGTAGACCAAGTGCTGTAGACCAACGAGTGGTGTAGCTCGAATGTTGTAGAAGTTACCACAAACTCAGCCTTGAAAACGGTGGTCTTCCTTTGTGCCACCTACCAAGTTGGTCGGGACGCAAAGGTCCAAAAACCCGACGTGCCGTGTCGACATGTATTCCCAACATCTTTTTGGTTCGTAGACGGTTGGTAAAAAGTCGAAAGGTTACATAACCCGCTCCCCCTCGAACAAATAAAGTGTTTGAAGTGTATTGGGTGGCTGACGTCCCCTTTCTCAGCCGTTTGACGACTTTCGGTTCAAAGTTCGAAGTTATGCCTATGAAATTCATTTACCTGAAACATGTTCGCAACCCAATACCCTGGACGTTAATGTAGACTCTCCCTGCAGCAGATCATGCGAATGCTGTGCTTACATTTTCGAGGATTGAGCCCCGGAAGGTTGATCTGTAGAAATGAAGATACCTAGGAAGCCGTGGTCTCGTAAGGAAGCCGTATGGGCATATGTAATATGCGCATACTGAATCAAATACAGTCACCAGGCCGCCGTCATTAAGATATCAAGGCCACGCCGCAATGCGGCAGATCTGATCACAACACATCTGGTCTCATTGGTAACACATCTTGATCACCACGCGGCGCCATGTCACAGTATTTGTACCACACTGACAACACATTCCTGATGTTGGATCATCAAAGTCTCGATCTAGAGAGTTTTGGTGGTTGAGGAATTCGATAACGGGGTATAATTTAACTTGTCTTTCAGATTGGGTGAACCTTATAGAAAATCCAAAATACGGTTAACAATTTCGCAATTACCTTAACCTATACGTATTTGGCCAATTAATGACCTACCTCCAGTTGCTTTTTCAAAGAAAGGAGTCTTGGTTGCTTGCGAACCACATTTATTAGTAATTTACATGTATTTTTCTCACGACGGTTAAGAATTCGCCACGATGTGAACTTTAGTATTCTCGTGTCTATTTTCGCGATATCGCACAGCAGCATTAAGTTTTCGTCATTCCTCTGGGGGATTCATGAATTTGCCAGGGATCGAGTTAATGTATGTGTATTTTACTCCCCTCAGCCGTGCTTGACACATCTCATCTCCGCAAATACCACCAGAACGTTTAAACCTCGAGCGTATAATAATACCCAGGTACCAGAAGACTTTTAATGGGTCTAGACCGAACATATGGAGCATATACTATACCCCCCTGCGACCTGAGATACTCATACCCTCAACACTGGGATTCTTCAGCGAATAAAAGCCATGATGTCGACATGTCTACAGATCAAACCCTCGAAGGCGTCATGACCCCCTTGTGCTCGCACCCTCCCCAGGGCCCGATCAACTTCAACAGTCACGGAGATATGGTGTGAAAATAAAACACAAGAGGCACTAGGCTGCGAAAGCGTGTAATCGTTGCAAGAAAGCGAAGGCTAAGGTGTTTCCACTTGCGGGATTAGATATTAGTATTGATACGTATTGCGTAAAATCTAACCAGGCTCCAGCCCCCAGTGTAGCAAAGACAGGCCGCAGTGTGAAAGGTGTCGACTCAAGGGCCAGGAGTGCTGATACGTAATTGAAGACTCAGGCGGTCAAAGAAAACCCTTGAAACATGAGTTGAAGTTGCTCCAGGACGAAAATAACAGCCACAAGACATTTATCGACTACATGAGAACTGCAAGCCCCACCAACCTTGAGAAAGACTATGAGTGTTCTACAGAGCGGGCTTTTCCTTGGAAGAATTACTTTTGTTTATCCGGAATGACGGCACTTCCATGCTACCCATGAGGGACATCCCCAGAACCGGAGACCATGAAACTGACACTCCTGCACAACGCCAAGCTGGAGGGAATGAGACGAACCGTGCCTACACAAACGGATCCCGGAATAATTGGCGATAGACCTCTCGGTGGCTTAAAGGTGGTCCCATGGACGACCGTTACTGACGACAACGAGCTTGTATCCCACCTGTTATCTTCTTTTATCATTTGTTATTGGTTTGCAGGGAACTTCTATGATCCCAGAACATTCATAGAAGGTATGATAAACAACAATTTGAACTACGTTCTCCCCATCTCGTTAATTGTATATTGAAGGCGGCCTGTGTGAGTATCCGGATATCCTCCTTAAGTTCGAAGAATACGATTATTTCAATTGGAAAATATCCTATATCAGATACAGTCAGTCGATCAGACACACAAATAGACTTTGCGACATAAACTACCAAGCTAATGTACCCTTCAAAGCATTTCTCCACCAGGATCCTGGTCCGAGCGGACCACTACAGCCCGAATACTCTGACCTACCGGCTCATGGAAGAGGCGGTGAAGTTTTGGCATCTGGAATGCAATAACTCGACGCTAATTACCATTCAACCTGGCCTTATCCTATGTGAAGCGGTCGGTGTTGGCGGTATGGATAATTTAGGGTGGATGTTCTTCCAAACTGCTACATCCCTCTTAAACAGACTGGTAGATGAAAAGTTTAAAGCTTTAGAGGCTTCCAAGAGCAAGGGCAAAAATATATCCGATCCGGTAGAAGAAGCCTGCAAAGATATGAATAGGCAATAAAGGCTACTGCCTGGGGCGCGTTTCAGCTATTCAGGTTTGTTCAACGAATAGCCCTGTTATAGTACTATGGTTTATAACGTACATGGCAAACGTCTTATATATACGGTTCTCTATTTAAATGTAAACCAGTCATGGATATTCAGAAAATCTCATTTCCTAAGCGCGCAGCTCTAAGTGATAAGGCAAGCAACGGCATACCTGCAATGCTGATATAGCGACCCTATCTATATACACAACCCTCGAGCCATATCGAAACGACGAGGGAGCGCAGGCTTTTACTGAGCTTTAAATAATCAATTACAAATTAGCTAAGCTACAAATCAAAAACGATCATGACATACTCCCAATAGCAGTGGAGCAAAAATTACTCCTGCTAAGGTCGATCGTAGATCAGAAGAAAAATCTACCTGAAGGTCTCAGAATTGGACAAAGCATTGCGCCATTCATTGTAGCTTCACAGTAAGTTCCCAACATAGTCATTCCGGGCGGGCGAGGTTGGCTTTTACCCTTCTATATCTCACAATCTACCCATCAGATATAAACTAACGTCTTAACTGCGCAACTGTCTGTATTTTAGTCTCTGTATTCACATGCTGTTATCGAAGTATATAGCACGCCTATTGAAAGAGTCCTCCGCCGAGAATCCTGAACAACTTTAAGATATTCGCGCACTGTTAGTAATTGCTCCTTGAAGCGGAGTCCAGTCTCTACGATATCATGGAAATGGTTGAAAAAAAGTACAGTATGAGGTTATTACGTATACCGGAACTATTACTGATGGGCCCACTTACCACATTCAAGATGGTAATGGAAGACTCAAACACAGTCGGCCTCCTAAGACTAGACCAACGTCCAAACCGCCAGTTGCAAAGAAATACCCCCCCTTAAGGAGGGACCAGCGTCTAATACACCTGCTACAAAGACGTTTTCTCCTCTTTCGGTTGAAGAACAACCTACCGAAGGGGCTGCAGCAGATTCGGTGACAGTTGCCACTACAGAAGCCCCTGCACCTATGATAAGGCGATCGCTTTCTATTAGTAGATACGAAAAGAGGATGGATTGGCTCTGTACAGCTAGTAACCAATTCTTCATGATCAAGATATTTCCAGAGCCTTGCAACTCAATTTTAAGCAACTTAATCTTAGCCTAGGCCCTCGACCTGAGCAGAGACTTCAAGAGTTGTTCGAAGTAGGGAGGGGCGGCGCTCAAAATGGATGTCTAAAGTTATGCAGCTTCAAACAAGCAGCTTCAAACAATGATGACATCGACCCTTGATCCTGTTGAAGGAAACCTGAGAGATGTACTCAATGGGTTGGAAGCGCTTTCGATGCAAGTTTGATACACATAGGTAACGTGTTCGGGTGTATATACGCGTAATAACGTAGTCGAGATGAGGGTTATCGGCTCTCAGAATTAAATGATGGATTGTCTTTCTGCCTGGACACTTTTTTTAACAGTTGGTTCTCGTTGGAAAACATTGTGGTATTATTGTTTAATGAATATTGAATTTGGGGGCCGTATAAGGGGTCAGGGTTTTGTTCAAACCTTCGCAATAAGGCCAGACTGTTCGCTTTGCGACTTTAACTTGACGAAGCGGAGGAGGAGGGGGGTTGTTTCTCTTCGTATCGGGTCGTATACGTATACGCTCTGTGGGCAGGAGGTTGGCTAGGTCGAGTCTTCGAGGTTGAGTCCGTCTCTTTAAAATTTTTAATTTTCCGTATTTCCCATGTTGAAGTTAAGTTTTGGCATTCATGATACTCTCAAATTCAATGCGTGTCAATCCCGAGCCCCCCTGAACTATCTCGCGCTCGAAGCCTTGTGAACTTGCTTCGATCACAACATTTACCGTCCATCCGGCTAGGCTTCGAAAAGAGTAAGTACTTTTAGTTAGCCAGTATCTTCTATATTACTTACCTAGGTTTCATCGTGCCCGGTCTATGGGAAATATCTGAGTACCTATCCTATTATTTGCAATCTACACCTCGGTTCTCCATATAATCTTCGGTCCATTGCCGAGTCTCTCGAGATCTGACCCCCTCATCAAGCCAATATTTTACAACAATTACAACACTGAGAGCTAGTTCGCCAAATTAGGATGAATCCTATGGCTATATAATTTGAATTCTCTGGCCAATCGTTATTATGATTATAAACGTCGAGAGGGGAGATAGTTGATGCTGGTGGAATCCACCATTTTGCTTATCAGGAATCTAGATGACCGTAACCCGTAGGCCCCGCTGCTCCGAGCCTCAGCGAAAAACAAGTCTCGCCACAAATTTCCTGAGACATATATATGCATGAATGTGGATACATTGGTCCAGATCAAATATCGCTACAAATATTCAAGGATTCAGGATTGGAAGTGTGCATATGCGCATGTGATTCGATTATTATTGTGTTATTTTGACAAGTGCCCTAGCCTGGTAGCCAGCCAGGACGACCGGGACTAGGAGATTAGAATGGGACAGTAATTCCGATCTATTCTGCTTGCCTCGGACTGAGATCTGGATACCGATTCGGTCCCTAATAGGGGCAATATCTTTGGTCTCAATCCCAAAACCTGGTCGTTACATAAGCCGGTATACGTACTAATGTAACTGGTCCAAAAAAATTTCGCTACCACTGAATAATATTGCAGCCGTGAGACAGGAATCTCGTCTCCTGCATGACTGCCAAATAGCCAACGCCCCACAGACTCAGCCGTCCCGGATTTTAGCTGACCTCCTAACTTCCTCAGCTCGCGAACTCCTGCTGTGCATGTTGTAGCTCTCAGAAGCCCCCTAAATTCCGCGTGAGATCGTGCAGCGGTGCGTCTGATCACCCAGTCGCCCCCCAAAAGTTTCGGGAGTTCCCAAAATTCCACCTAATCCTCCGCGTATCTCGAATCAGCCAATACAAACATGCTTCTAGCATCTGAATTCCGAGATATATACATATACATCTGTGGTAGAATGCACATACACAGGTGCGCGACGTGATATTTGCTGGTATTAGGGAGTAATCCGCATTTCCACTTGCGTACGGCCTGAGATCGATCGAGTTTTTCCATCTCTATGGAACTACTTTGCCCCCAGCGCCTAGATTCGAGGCCATGGAACTACCTCGCCAGCCCACTAACACCGTGATGTGCGTGCATGCAGCTAATTAGCTATTTCAGCATACGTACTCTGTGCTGGTGATTTCAAATTTCCCCCCTCAGACCAGTGCTAACCGCCCTCCTTTGCAAAATTTATTAAAAAATTCAGCCATGAGCATGAGAGGTTTTAGCACGTGCACGGCGTCGCAAGGTGTCTTCCTAGGCATTTCTTGACCTGTGGTGCTGTCGGCGTCTCAGACACCGCTATGTCAAGTGAACCGATCATTCTAAAGATATCGTCGCGCGGATGGTTTCGTCGTCGTGTCAAGTTCATTGGTGGCGAGCAGCAGGTTTGCGTATCATAGGTTTGATGAATCGAATTTCGTGGTAGATGGGATGTCGCTATTAATCTAAGCTTCGAGAAACCGTAGTTTTGGTGGTATCCTTCGTGGAGGCTGGTTTACGAGACCAGTGATCTGACAAAACAGAAGACCTCTTTGACACCAGGCGCAAACAAATCCGCCTTTGGTATTTCATGATCGCCTCCTTCAGCATTCAATGCTTCCAAGAGAGACGTTATGTTAGGTAATATGCTACCGAAACCGGCGTTTTATCCAACCAGCTGACATGCGCAAGTTATCATGTATCATAGCAACTGCAAGACTTTGACTGCAAAAAAAAGATATCGCCATTGGCGCCGAGGTGGTGAAATCGCATCGCCGATTGCGCTCGAGCTTCAGTAGGTCGTAGGATTCTAATTTGTACACTTGTGTGACAAGTGCCGGATTTCATGATAACTTACCGGTGTTCCTTTTTTATCGGACTCTGCGCGCAGAGGCTGCTGCGCGGGCGAAGATAAATTTGGTTGGCGAATTTCGATAAACAGCGCGCCGATACCGTTGTGAGAAGGAGCAACCGAGGATACTAATGTTAGCTATATTACTCAAGACGACATGTTTCCCGAAAGCCCAAGAAAAAATTCCGTAGGAAAACTTGTATCTCCAGACGTGCGAAAGCACGGTAGATGTGCTCGGTTCATGGAACCGCAAGGGTTTATGTCATGAAGCATGTATTGTGACTTCCAGAGTATCGGCCAGGATAACCGAACTAAAACGTCAATGCAGCCATTCATACATGTATGTATGTGCATCGGCCGTCCGTCCACCGCTCCGAATACACGTTTTCTCTGCAGGGTCTGCTAAGATTGGGCTCTTGCACCACACATATGCATCTTGCGACAGTGGGGTGGGGATCCACCCGTTTGTGGAGCTCGATGGAAATTTAGAAAAGCCACATTGTTGGGATATCGGTCATAAGGAATTGTGATACATGGCGTGGTCGCCACTTGGACGCTAGTTGCAGATATTAGGGCTACAATACAGCTGACCAGAGCTACTGAACACCACTTGGTCCTCCAATTAGAACAACATCCATGGGCATTAGTGGATTCTGCTGGTGAAAAGGCGAGAGTGAAAAAAGTGCATTCTGTTTGTTCGCCCAGAGTCTTGGTCTTTATAGGATTGAAAAAAACGGCGTTGCCGACAGCTAAACTAGTCTCGGAAAATTTGGTAGTCTAGAATGACCCCCCTGTCGCCATTCATCCGAATCACACATATCCACATTGTGGCACTTGGCAGCCAGGTGCTGGCAGTAGTATCAACGCTTCATGCAGATATCGCCAGCCACGAATGCACAGAAACTTCGAGGTTCCCGCAGTGTCTTAGGATTCAATACTTTTCAAGGAAACCTTCAAACCCTCAAGATGCCGGCTACAAGGGTGCACCCAGCATGTCCAATTGAAAACCTGGCAGCGTTTATCAACACCACAAAACTGATATGCAAATTAAAATATCTCATAGACGTTTGATTTTGATGCAGGCCAAGATGATATCAAGCAGCGCATTTTGGTGTTAACAAAATAGCAATATAGTGCTCAAGCCTGGATCAATGGTTTCACAGGCGGTTAGCAGTGATTCGATAAAAGTGGTACCCGTTATCTTACGCTTAGAGACAGACGCCGGATATCTTGCAACGGATATCAAATACAGATGTTAAACAATCTGTTATCTGATATGCATCTAGCAAGGCTCAGATAGAGTATTTATGGTTACACAAGGCGAGCGCCTATAAAATTTCGGTTCACTATCCACGAATAGTGCGAATGCTAGATAGTTCTATATTCATAAAGCATAACTCGGCTCTCCCATTTAATATCATTTCCTCGCCAAAACTACCAGCCTTTGCCCAGATTATGATTGACATGATCACTAGACCTCTATCCAATATATGCCATGAAACGCATGCGTCGACGGGATAGACAATTCATCGAATCATTCTTGAAATGGTCAATTGATCAACGGTCAGAAAAATAATATGCAATACTAGGCACCCGTTTTGATAGTAATCAACCGATAACCGGTTAACCTCCAATACCCCAAGAATGCCAGGGTTCAACTCCGCATAATGCAACGTTCCGGGGCGTATCCCTGCGGGTTCGCAAGGACCATCAGTGGACAGGGATAAGCTATGACCTCCGTATATGCTATCTCTATTCGGTATGTCTATAGATCTGGGACAACTCGAATTATATACATATTGTGTTTTTCAATATTTTGTCGATTGATCGTTGGTAGATATTGAATCTTTGTATTAGACAGTCGGAATATTAATTGAGATGACTCTCGGTTCGAGAATGAAGCGATGCAAAACGACGTGGGCACTTCCGAGATCTGGATTTTATCCACAGTAATTGCTAGCAATGGATGTATAGACCGTGGAATGTATGACATAGATCCAAAACAAACACAGAACCGACTAATCATATAAAGCCAACCTTGTTTTGAGTGTATATTTTCTTTTCTAGGCAAATAGGGATGTCATTTTTGAGCAACCAATGTAACGCATCGACAAGCCCTGCAGAGGAAGTATATAGAATATTAATTATTTTGGTACGGGGCAAAGGATGAAAGTGAGCCAAGATGATGAAACGGAAGACGACGAGAGATTACAAATTCGAGCTACCAGTTTACTGTAGACTACCTACGCTAGTGATACTAAGTAGGTATGCTTTCTGCCGCGGTGTAAATCTAGACTTTAAATGGATCACGAAGCACATCCATCCAGCATTCACATCGAATGAGATTATTATTACTATATTATACAAAGCCATATTATATTTCAATATGTAACACTTCCCGGTTATAACGGCCTTACGCCGAGCGAGCGCTTCTGTGCCGAGTACGGGGCTGTCTGGCCAGGAAATTGAGTGAACTGTTCCATATAATATCAGGGCGTGTACGTCTAAGTTAGTATCGTTGCCCAGACTAATGTGGCCAAACCTGGCGGTTGTCGGCTCGCCAAAATTTCAAACCAAGGCTCTGCGCCTGTTGGATTTTTCTTACTTGCACGGGTGGCCAGGTGTTGTTGGATACTTACCGGCTGAGGCTTTATACTTGATCAGCTTAAACATAGAAAGGGCTTCACAGGAAATGTATGGAAAAAATGAGGAAAACAAAATAAAATCACGGGATACCTAGGTATTTAGGTAGAAAAGAATCAACTCTGGGATGCAATTCTGTTTTTATGCCGGCGACCATGTGGTAAAGCTCTGAACCAGCAAGAATCATATAAACCACAACGACCCACCATTTTGACAATACATGTACTATCGTCAACTAAGCTGTATAATAATTGGTTTATTTTTGTGTGCTAGCGCGCTTGAGCTTTTTTCATGGCAAAGGACGATTTAAATCTTCCATGTGACTAGAACAAGAACCCTAGAACGGCTCTCTTCAAACCTGCCGATCATACTCGACCCTGCTTAAACATAACCCCCAGCTTTCTCCCACAGCGATTCGGGATTCGGGAGCTCATGGAATTTGGATACGTTTACTGAAGAAACCACATAGCACTAGCTAACGGCTATTTAATTTTTGCTTAGATGACCCACTTGGATAGCTGTCTGTACCTTCGTATCGGCTTACATTCCCGTGAGCTCGGAATGACAGGGTACGGGCCATACGTAGGTGCCGGTATTCCAATGAAAGAACTTTATCAGCACCATGAAGTTGACCGGGCTGGTAAATCTAACTTTTGCATGGAAAGACCTAGCGATCTTGCTAAAGATCTCAGATCAATCTCAACATTATCTAATAACTTTCTTTGTTTGTTCGAATCTTAGACGGATATTGTAAGTTTCGCACCGTGCACGCGTGAGTTCGGCGAAACATCCATGATAAAAGTACGAGGGAGTACATATAGAAAGAATCTCAGTTCAAGCGCGAACACAGAAACCCCAGCTGTCTTATCTGCCGTCCGGATAATTTCTGGATTACTTTCCGACCAAAATAATATGAAGTTCTGTGCAAGATGCTTTCAGTTTTCAATAGTATGCTATATAGACCAGGGTCATCCAAGTACCAAAGCCGGTTATCTTTTAAAGCTGCCTAGGACCCATATATGCTAAAAGCGAAACCCCCTGTCAACCGCCTGGTGGCTGCAGCCGACTAGACGACTTGTACCAAGAAAAAAGGCTTGTATCAACCTTCAACTTCACGGAATGGTAACAATGAGCAACAATTTGACAGGTGCCACGGAAGCAGTTCAGCCTGTACGCCCATACTCTGTACTCAGGTATGCACTGATAGATTATTAAGTTTGCAGCATGTAAGGGTTCCCAAATCGCGTGCCTCCAATCAAGAATCTGCTGTCATTAGGAGACCTAACTATCACTATCATACTCGCAAACCCGACAAATCTCACCCACTCGATTATTCCATGCAATTCTTGTGTTGCCAATTGACTATGTCGACATGATGTCGCATGCATGGCCTCATTTGGGATTCCAGTACGAGAGATGTGCTGACAATTTGCATTCAAACCAGGAAGATGGCCCGTCCACAAGCCGAATGATCGATGCTTCGGCATTCGTCAAGATCATCGATACACAGGAGCCATGTGCTCATGCATCGCCATGCGTTTGAAGGGCCCACTTTTAAACGGGTCACGGCCGCCAGATTTCCGTTATGAATCCTCGAGTTCGACCAATTGCCCAGCAAATAATTGTGCTTCATAAAGGGCTGCCGTGTCATTATTCGTGCACCACTTTAGCCGGTTTGCATGGCGTATGCCAATGTCGGCTCACAGCTAAATTACGCCAGCGAGAAAAGCTTTTTTTTTTTGCTGGAACGCTTAACCGAGAAAAAGAAATTTGGAGGCGTTTTGCATTTTCCATGCACTCGTTGAGGAAAACTTCCTTTGGTCCGGCGTCAAGATGCATGCAAGTGAGAGGCACCTTTCGAAGCTCCTTTTCATATTATTCAACCATCGTGGCTTCGGACAAATGCAAAACCTACTGCCTTGGTAGCTTGGCTATCGCGATATCGGTTGGCCTTGGGTTTCTCGAGTGCTTCACAGAAGAATAGGTTGGCCAAATCCACAGCCATTAGCCCTTCTAACCATACTGCGTAGAGGCAAAAAAAAAAAACCCCCCCAGCTCAAAAGTCTTAGTTTTTACGACCAGAGAGTATTCGTCCAAGCCATTGTATGTAACACCAAGAGGGCCTAGTAGAACCAAGCCTTTTTTTTCTGTAGGATTTCTGCGGTGACTTTATACCACTTTTGAGGAAGTTGGCCACGTTGGGGAGCTATCTGCCGTCCGCTCTTTCCGAAAGGCTCATATTCCCTCGTTAACAAGGCAGCTCAAACTCTGAAGATCACGAAACTGTAAGCGGCAAGGGTATGTGAAAAAAGGGCCTGGATTGTCACCCACGCTTTTTTTTTTTTTTTTTTTTTTTTTTCTGCAAAAAGCAAGTCCGCAGCACACTGTCATCCTGCCCAAATATTGCGGGGACGCTTGCGCGGGTGGATGGGAGTTTGTGGGTACACCCTGCACATCGACATGCGGGTGAAGGTGTTGAGAATTCGAAGGAAGGGTGACCTTGCCTTACGGGCATGCCCAATCTCGGACAAAAACAGGTCCGTTCGATAGCGCTAGTGACGGTTTCGCACATTGCCAGACTCTTGGGAGCAACTAATTTGCAAGCCTCCAGACCTCACTGATCGAACGATGTGGGTCGGGCGTCGAGGCTTGGCCTCAAGTCCGTTAGGCTGAGAATCGTACGATGAGACTATGGACCATGGGGAAGCGAATCTGGAGTTATGGAGAAAACTGGAGTCAGGTATCGATACTCCACATCTTTACTCGGACGTAAACCGGAGTATGAGACCCGAGCGTGTCTGTCCTCCAGTTTTCGAAACTTTGGATGGCGCTGATGCGCACTTGCGGAAATTTTGCATGATCTCATCCTAGTGGCCAGCATGCTTTCATCCCCAGATCGTCGCCCTTGGAGGGTGGGATGCCAGGTATATAAGGTGCGACTGAGGACAATGGATAAACTCGAGCAAGAACCCTGGATACTCCGCTATCTTCCTCTTCATACCTTGCCAGCATTGCATACCTGTCAGCAGCTTAAGCTCGAAGATAAATATATATATATATCTACCTTCCCGCCTGAGAAGTCAGTCTACAGCAACAGCTATAGCCTCCTGGGAGAAAAATCTTACCTTGCACTTTTAACGACTTCGAGTATATCTTCTTTCGAACGCATATATCAAAATGTCTCACGAATCCAAGGAATACACCAACGGTGCCAGCAATGGTATCAACGGCGCCCCTCTCACCCAGACCGAGTCTTTGCTCCCTCCCCATGGAGGTGCTTTCATGCCTGGTAAGTCGCAAAAGTCGCAAGTTCGCCAAATGCGCACGCCATTGCTAACTTTGAATCGCATCTTCCAGGTCCATACAAGAAGAAGCAGTTCCGTGAATTCGCCAATCCAGCTCCTCTCGGTCTCTGCGCTTTCGCCTTGACGACTTTCATTCTCAGCTTAGTCAACATTGGCTCCCGAGGAATCCACACCAACGCCATCGTGCTTGGCTGCGCCTATGCCTATGGTGGTCTTGTTCAGTTGCTCGCAGGAATGTGGGAAATGGCCGTTGGTAACACCTTCGGTGCTACTGCTTTGTCCTCCTATGGTGGTTTCTGGATCAGGTAAATCGCACACCGTGGCACAAGATTGAGAAGAAGAAGAAAAAAGTAGATTGCTAATTCGGATGCAGTTTCGCTATCATTATCGCTGGTGGAAACCAGAGCTACGGTGTCATCGCCGCCTACGGCAAATCTGGTCTTCCAGAGGAAGTCGTTGAGAAGCACGTCTCCTCCGCCCTCGGATTCTACTTGACCGGATGGTGGATCTTCACCACACTCCTCCTGTTCTGCACTCTCCGATCCACTGTCGCCTTCTTCACCCTCTTTCTCTCCCTCGATATCTGCTTCCTCCTCCTCGCCGTTGCTCACTTCGTCACTGAGGAAGGTGGTGCCCCCAGCAAGAACATTACGATCGCTGGTGGTATTTTCGGCATGATCGCTGCTTTCTTGGCTTGGTACAACGCTTTGGCTGGTCTTTTGGATGCAAAGAACAGGTCAGTAGGAGCTCGAATCCCAAGAAAACGAGAATTATTAGCTAACCTTTCAATAGCTGGTTCCCAATCCCAGTTCTCCACTTCCCATGGAGCGAGACCGGCAAGGCCAGGAAGGCCGAGACCTCCGCTGCCTAAATCAGCACAAAGTAGTTTCCTTCTTTGGGAGGATTTGGCAGAGCGATGTTCATGTTTGTTCGCAAATAGCGAAGTGTCGAAAGTTTCATTTTTCTTTTATATCTCACTTGTTAATATAAACCGCACGTATGTTAATTTAATAACGAATCACGTTATGGGATTTCACCATACCTTCTAAATTGCCCCGCAATCGCAAATTTTCGAAATTCCGTAGTCTTTATAGTCCGTTTTGTTTCGCTTGTTTCCTGTTTTGCATATGATCGCGCTCGAAACCTTCTGTATCCGCCGTTATCCACACAAACACAAACAACCACAAACACGATCGACCGAGACACCTCGATAGCGTTTTACAGCCGCTCAAAGCTAAGATGTTTCGCATTTCGAGGGAGCTTGCCAATCCGAGTTATGGGGAGCTCAGACAAAGCGGTCAGAGCTGCAAGCTGCAAAAATCTTCATTTTAGCGGGGTTATCGAACATCGAAAGGAAGGTGCAAAATCGCAGGGGGAAAAAAGTGACCAGGAAGTGGCCTGTGCGGCCCTGCATATGCGCCTGACCTTTATGGGAGTTCCCGGAGACGACTCTCCCAGAATCACGAGATAGGGCTGAATCGACCCAAATTCCACACCCAATAAAATCGCAAAAAATTGCTAAGATCGTAAAAAACCTTCGACAAAACGTGAATGGCGTAGAACTTCTATATTTGGGAAAGCCTCTGGGAATGCATATGCGCATGTGTGCATAATTCCGTTTTTATGTGAGGCCGGGTGGAGGGACATTCCGATGCAAGGCTGATCCTCACTTCCCACTTGCCCGGGCCTAGCACTACCAAGCTGCAGATACCCGTTCTTGAATACCCACGTGGAAGCCATGCGGGTCGATCCCGCGGAGAAGGTTTAGTGAGGTTTTGAGCTGGGGCCCTCTGCGGAGGCGGAAAGTTTATCCACAGTGTCGTCCTGAACCACGACACCAAACGGCCCCAGCGCCGGAGGCTCTATAAGGTGCCACTGCAGTGGATGGAACATAATTTCGGGTCCGAAATCCGTTATATGTAAGTAGAGACAAGCACACCCTTAGAACCCTAAAACCGTTCAATTCGATGCTAGACAAATGGGCAAGCGGCATTCACAGACTGTGTTGTCCCTAAATTTCCCATATAAAAATACCACATGCTACAGTTCTACTTCACGTCGTTCGTGTCAAAAACTGTACCGTTTAGTACTGGTAGTGTAGACGCCCACCACAATACAAGTTGACAGATAAAAACCGAAAACGAAAAGGCAGCATTGAGACCCGGGGAACTAATTACGCCTGGGATATATTTTTCTTTTCTTTCCTAAGGATAGGGGTTTAGCTTGGCAAATACAACCACACATAGCAACTTCACATGCACAAATTAGCCAATTACATATATCGGTGTATCTTTAATGGGCGATTTGAGAGCCAAAATCGGTCATGTAATAGCCTATTCCATTAACCTCTAAACCGGTTGCCCATATACTGCAGGGTATTCTGTCGAATTCACAAGTGCTTGACTATATGTAGGCTCCGATGACTAGAGCCCCAGAGCTGCAATACAGCATACCATACAAACTCAAGTGCCACACTCAAGCACTGCACTCTATAGACACACAACGTTGCATGCATAATACCACCTTTGGGTCAGCCGGCTAGCTAGTAGTCAAACCCTCCATTCACGAGAACATCCCACACCCATCCGGAGCTTGCTTGAACTGTATCATCCCTAGTCAATCTGAAAAACCTTGGGTCAAGTAGCACTTCCAGACACTCCTGGGTCAGCTCCGGATATTTTGTTACCGGTTCAAGGAGGGCGCAACATTGTCGGAATCGAAAAATTCTGTCGGTGTTCCAGAGTCATGTTAGTAGCGTGCCGGGATAATTGGGAGTAAATAGTATAGCCGCCTAGTGTTTATGGATTTAGAGGGGTATCTTACGCGTTACTGTTAATAGCCTTAACCTTACGCGCAATACTTCCGAGGCCCTTTCGAGCTGAGATGAAAGGATCATGGTTCATGAAGCCTACCATATATGATAGGAAGGTATTGTAGCCATGTTGGATATTCTGGGCATCTGCCCATGGTTTGAATCGTACAATCGCCTCCAAGAGATGGAAGTTGCAACCAGTTAGGATTTGAAGTTCGCAACGCCTCAATGCAACGGTCTCTTCATCGTTGACATCGCCATCGGTAGTCTCGAATAGTAGCATGTTCGGTAGCAGTTGAAACACTTCGCAGAATCGCCACCACGATTCCATCTCCACCTATCACCAAAATCAGCCCTCATTCACGAATATCCGTTTTAAATTCAGCCAGAACTAGTGGGAAAAGCTCACAGGTGACAGCCCCCCGAAATAGAAACGACCATCAGTGTAATTACTCCGTAGCTCATGCGCGATAGTAATTGGACGGTTCGAACTGCGTATCAGGATCTGACCATGAGATATCCGCCTCAAAATTTCCACAAAAGGCCAATCCATATTCCATATCGAGCCCTCGTTCAACATATTACCACCTCGAGATTCACCTTGCACACCATCCAAGCCCTCAGCCCGGGCTCCATCAACTATATAAGTGTGTCGGATACCCATGCGATGTTCATGGTCTACAAACGCAATCAACCCCTCCCAACCGTCCAGCGTCTGTATTTGCGAAAGTTTCTCACCATCTTCCACGTATGCTAGAACAAAAGAGCGTTTGACTTGATAGAAGCTAGACTCAGAAAACCTGCCGTAGTCCGGTATGAAAATGACCTTCTCTTGGCGTAAGAGTAGACAAGCCAGTACAGCAAGAATGTATGATTTTCCCCAGCCAGGTGTACTGCTAAGGACATATTCACCGCTTTTCTGGCGCATGAGATTTTTGACATCGTAGTAAATATCCCAGAAATCGACACGACCCATATACCTGAGGTATTGGGGTCTCGATGAAAACATGGTGAACCGATTGAGGTAAGTGGTCATTTCGGGACAAAGACACGCAATAGGTATGTCAATTTGACGGTGTGGGTCAGAGTAGGTGTCTGGATTTGGATCCATCGACCTAACTTTCTTTAGGATTGCAACAGCTAACTCTCGCATACGCACCGCCCCTATAAAAAGCCAGTCTCTATTGTAAGCAGGACCTTCATAATTTAGAGCTTTGAACTAAAAATTGGGGGGATGATAATGGGTGATTCGGAATCGAGTAATTACCCGGCTCGATCAGTGGTAACCATCTAGCCCTATGAGGCGCCATGATGACTGACGCTGAACCCAGTAGGAATATCAACCTCGAATATTCGAATTGCTAGGGGGGTTGAAGAGTACTCGAGTTAATGTGCAGTCTAAATACTTGTTACTTTAGACATACCGTAGGGAGTTTGGGTACTTTTCTGGGACTGCTTCCGAACAATAAAACATTTTAAAAAGAAATCAAGCCGTCTTGTTGTCTTTCAAGTCGTTATTTATACTGTTTTAAGTTCCCTTTTTTCTATAAACCGTCTTGAGAAACCAGCCAAAACCCCGTACGGTACCTAGGTACTAGGCAGATACTTATACTGGGAAAGTCGACCAAAACAATGGGGAGTATTATGCGCGATTAATATGATATGAATGCATTAATGAACCCCGGGGACGAGGAGCCAAAGTGGTTTAGTATATAGTAGCTTGGAGTAAGTCCTCAAAATATATTAATATATATATATATATATATACTATAAAATACATCATTCCCTGTAATGCTAGACAGATGCTATGGTACGCAATAACAACCCCAAAAGAAAAACACGTTATCTTGAGACATCATCCCTTGCGCGTACGCAATCAATCATCGTATCTATGATATATACATCTTACATGAAGAGTCTATAGTTACAATCGAAAATAGGAGAAAGCAGTAATACAGCCCAATCGCAGCTCAGGTTAGAAGAGTAATCGCTCTGCCTTTTTGAGATCACCATCTGTCATATTTAGGGCCCGGACTGCTCTGAAATGTTCCGCCCCTTCTCCCACCAGTGTTCTCAATGGCCCTGGCCAGGGAGAAGAACTATTCAGCTCCCTCAATGGCGGTGTACTGAGATTTATCTGACGAGGAGCATATGGATCGTATAATGCATTGCTCATCGCCTTCACCCATTGCCATGGTTCAGAGAACCCATCTGCGCCACCGGCATTAAAGTACTCCCAACCTATAACACCTCCAAAAGTAGGGTAGTTAGTTCGCAGCTGTCTGATAACTTCAGCCAGCCGTTTATGGGAAACGAACCCTGACCCCCCGTTCCCAGGGTGACCAAGAATACCCATGACAATGCGGGATGGCTCCCATTTGCCCACCATCGCTATAGCATTGTAGTATTTTAAGTCGTTTGCGTCACCCCAACCATTGTAGAATTGGCAATTGTACCAATCCACAAGCTTTCCCGATGGGCGAGTTGAGGACACTGCCAATCTGTCAAGATCATTGTAGTCGAAACCTGATAGCCCAACAGCCCAGGGTCTTGGGAACATAGCCGATGCCACGGGCGCCATCGTTAAAATGAATTCAGGTCCGAGGTCGGAGTCTAAACGACGCAAAAGACGCAGCGGTACAGAAATGTCGACATTCTCCTCAATATCTAGGTCAATACCGTCGAAGCCGTACCTCCGAAGCATTTTTAACAAAGGGGTGTAATACGCTTCAAACTAAATTTGTCAGTTCATGAAGAAACTAAGTTAGTAGGTTACTTCATACAAATATACATTCAACTATATTCTATAACATTACAGTCTTAATTACTTATAGGGGTTTGTGAGATCTAACCTGTTCGTCGGGTCCAGATAACCTTTGGTAGCTACCCTGAGCTGCCCCTCCTAATAACATTATAATCTTTATGCCAAACTGCTGAAGTATCCTGATTTGAGGCCAAATAAAGTCGTACCGGTGATCTTCTGGGGGCACATCGTTTAGATGAATGTTTCCGGGAGGGTCGTTTAGATGAATTGCTGCCATATAAACGTGGGTAACTCGAGTCTCGCGATCCAATAATGCTAGCAAGTTCAACGGTCCTCCATTTGGCGCCGCAAATGTTTGAACCCAGACCTGTGATCTCGGTTTAACCATAGGTGGGAGCCTAGGTTTTAGACTGGACCCAAGTCGCTGATTAGCATTCTGTGGAACAGTAAGAGAGAGACACAGAGAGGGTAATAGCCATAGTGCTACCCGGGAAAATGTAGTAAGTTTCATGATGTTGGTGTTGTCTGGTTATCGCCCATACGAGATATAGATCTACAATATGAACCTATCTACGAAATCACTATCATTCCGAGTATATTGCTACCAAGTCATTATATATATTTTTACGTTTTCAACAATCTGACATATATATGCATATTGAGGCTGGAATCACAGCATTACAATTCAACATTACAATTCAGACTTGTGGTCATTCAGCCATCTTAATATTTAGGATTTAACCCGGGGGGGTGGAATTCCGTAAGCTAGAAGAAGAACGCTCGAACAAAACACAGAAATACAAAGAATCCAACACGTGCGCACGTGCTGGATCATCTGCTATCCTAGTAGAACGAAGATCTAAAATTTTACATCTCAAAGGCTTGGCCAGCTATTTATGGATTTATATAATCATGAGTAGGTAATGGCCCCGGTTTGGAATGGATTCTCATTCGAGCATCCATGCCGAATTCCGAATTGACTTGAGGCCCATGTAGTACAGTATTTTCCAGTTAAATTAAATCCAATATGACCAATCCGGGGTTGGGCTCCAGCGAAAATTATAACCAAGACAATTTCATAAATTAAAATGGAATGGTAAAAATATATATGGGGGCTCTGGAGCTAGCTTTGCAGCCTATACAAACAAATTTGGTCAAAAGTTGGAAATGGTACAAGGATAGAAGAGAAATCAGACTACAAGGAATTCCGGAATTCCAACCCCGCCTATATCTCAACATGTGGTTTTTATATTTATTGTAATCAAAATCCATTGATTTGTCACTATTAACTACGAGAAACCGGAATGCTTGGCCCATTTGGCGACTCGCCAATTGTAACTACTCGCAATTTCAATAACATTGAGATATTCGTGCGATCGATCGTGGCAGGCTAATTACGTTAACGGCTGTTCCTAAAATTTACCTAGCTCTAGCAAGTACAAGATAACCTCTTCAAAGTTTCGATCAAGATTTTGCATTGTGCGAGCTTGCAAATTCACACGCCAAGTATGTTTTTTGAGCAATTAATATACCACCGAGAAAACCGGGTCTGCGCTTGAGTTTTCGTCATTACGGCATAGGGACACCGGGCCGCCATGGCGGAAATATTCTTAGCGTCGGATTAACTTTTCGTCTAAACTGTTCGATGTTCGGATCAACTAAAACTGTTTGGAGCATGGTACACCTCGCGCACGTGAAGATCTTCCATATTCCTTCCAACAGCTTCCCGATGTCATTCTGTAGTGGCTACCATCTGCATTCCTCCATAGATGTCCGCGTGTTATGCCCATGACGTCTACCATATGACTAGATTCCCAATATCGCATATAGTCTTCCAACACAGTCAACACAATTTATCTCAGGGCGTCAACCAACAAAAGGATTGAAACTGTTAAATACCTAGATATAAATATTAATATTTCCGACAATGGAATCGACGATTGGGCACAAATTATACCTACAAAACACCGGCTCCAGAGAAAATAAGACGCCATCAGCGGAACTATATGCTTGTCCCGCCGGAAGCCTTGCCTAGGACCATGGTAAAGGCTATATCTCATGTTTCATGTCGCAGAGCAGTATTTGGTTAACCGGGGATCCAGGGACGTATTACAGGGGTTAACTCGCGCTTGTGGGGAAAAACCATGGATCCGTTCACCGTTTCGGCTAACACGCTATGGCTGTGCCTTTCATATTACCAAAGGATTATTGATCAATATCGTTGTATGGATATACCAGGAACCTCGATCTCCTTGTCCCGACAAAGCATGTGTCTGCGCCTGTCCTTGAATCCCGTCTATCCGACCCTAGGTGTGATAATTAACCCTAACAAGTCGGTTTAAACTCAGAATTGAACCGATGATGGTATGTATAAATATGATGGCACACCTACCTGTCCGCGAACAAGGTCTATAGCCCGTGAAGACTTGTAATCCACAACTCTCCCTCGCGGCCTTATAGTCGACATCGGTAGTCATGGTTCGGTACGCAGCTGCCTTCTTGGCGCTTGCCACAGCCCCTCTTTTGGTGGCTTCAGCAGCTTCCCAGTGTTACAAATGGAAAAACGTTAAGATTGGTGGTGGTGGTGGCTTCGTCGACGGGATTGTGTTTAACCCAAGCGCTTCTGGTGTCGCATACGCACGAACTGACATCGGCGGAGCTTATCGATTGAATGCTGATGATTCATGGACCCCTCTATTGGATTGGGTAGATTCCACCAATTGGTAAGCTATGAAAAATGTCTAAACAATACTATAGTACAGGAGTGTCCTGACGACCAATAAAATAGGAACTATATGGGAGTCGACGCCATCGCCACGGATCCTATTGACACTAACAGAGTTGTTATGGCCGTTGGCCTGTATACTAATGATTGGGATCCTAACATGGGATCTATCCTTCGCTCAACAGACAAGGGAAATACATGGTCCGCTACCAAGCTACCCTTTAAGGTTGGAGGAAACATGCCCGGAAGAGGAATGGGAGAGGTAAGATCACCAACTTTTCATCTACATATACAGTCCAATGGCCGTAGAATCGATACAACCAAGTTGATTATGGACATATACCTTGATACCAATGCTAACATCATAAACTTCTCTCGGTTTGTAGCGTCTTGCAATTGACCCAAATTCCAACAATATCCTTTATTTCGGTGCCCGTAGTGGAAACGGTCTCTGGAAATCGACCGATTATGGTGCGACTTGGGCTAAAGTTTCTTCTTTCACTTCCGTCGGCACTTTCGTTCCAAACCCGTCTAGCAGCAACTCCTATGATAGGGATATTGTCGGGATTGCATGGGTTACTTTCGACTCCACCAGTGGATCCAAGGGTTCTGCCACTCCTAGAATCTTCGTCGGTGTCGCTGATAAGGCTAATTCCATTTGGGTTTCCACCAACGGAGGCTCAAGCTGTAAGTTTTATCCGAGTTCTGAATGTCTTGTCATGAGTTTGGCCTGCATCCCTAGAAGGTCGCTGGGCTATATTTCGCTTATGGGTGTCACTAACTCATATACCCGGATATACAGGGAGTCTTGTATCCGGGCAACCAAGCCAGAACTTCTTGCCACACAAGGGCGTTCTTTCTCCATCAGATAAGACCCTCTATATCACATACTCTGACGGCGCAGGTCCTTATGACGGGACCCTAGGCGCCGTTTGGAAATACAACATCGCTTCTGGCGCCTGGACAAACATCACCCCAGCCAGCGGAGATGATCTTTACTTCGGATTTGGAGGTTTTGCGGTTGACCTTAAGAAGCCAGGCACCATCATGGTAGCAGCGCTCAATGCCTGGTGGCCAGAAGGGGTAGGTCTCCAACGCCGTGGCATTCCATTTGGATATTCTTTGAGTTTTATTAACATGGTTTTCGATAGCTTATCTTCCGCAGTACCGACAGTGGTGCAACCTGGACCAAGGCCTGGGACTGGAACGGCTACCCAGCCAGGACTAAACGCTTCACTATGGACTCTAGTTTGGCTCCATGGTTGAGCGACCCCTCCGCAGAAGTCCCCGAACCAATCGGCTGGATGATGGAATCTTTGGTCATCGACCCTTTCAACTCCGATCACTGGCTATATGGAACTGGTGCAACCATCTATGGTGGCCGCGATTTGACTAAGTGGGATTCTGGTGGTGTCATCACTATCAAGTCTCTCGCCGATGGTATTGAGGAAACTGCAATCCTGGGACTCCTTTCCCCTCCAACCCAGCACGTTAAGCTTGTCTCGAGTGTCGGTGACATTGATGGGTTCGTCCATGACAATTTGGATACCCCAAGGACTTCTGCCTCCCAGTTCCACAACCCGAAGTTTGCGACAACCTTTTCTCTCGACTACGCGGGTAACCAGCCATTGAACTATGTCCGTGTAGGTGGCGACGCCGGAAATATCGCTGTTTCCACCAATGGAGGTGTTTCCTGGTCCTCTCATCCTCAGTCCGCAGGAACTACTGGAACGAATGGTTTCGTTTCATACTCTGCAAATGCCGATACCATCGTCTGGAGCACCAACAACATTGGTGTGATCCGCTCTGCTAATGGTGGAAGCTTCACAACTGTATCCTCACTCCCAGCCAATGCATATGTTGCCGCTGATCGTCGCGACAATACCGTCTTCTACGCCGTTTCAGGAAACAAGTTCTACGTTTCCAAGAATACTGGTGCTACTTTCACTCAGACTGCGACACTTTCAGGAAGCTACGGTTATAAAATTGTTCCTAACCCTGGAACTGCTGGAGATGTCTGGGTTTCCACAGACGGAGGTCTCTTCCGTTCTACTAATACTGGGACTTCTTTTACTACTATCAGCGGGCCTACATGGGCTGCACACTTTGACCTCGGTGCTCCAAAGACATCTGGAGCATACTGGTCGATTGCGGCTATGGCCACTATTGACGGCAAGAAAGGTCTATATAGATCTGATGATGCTGGTGCCACTTGGGTCCAGATTAACGATGCTACAATGGGTTTCGGCACCGCCGAAAGCAACAGAGTCGCTGTCGACTATGCCGTCTACGGAAGAATCTTCGCTGGCGGTGGAAATGGACGTGGTATCTTCTATGGTACGTGTATATAATACGAGCTTTCAGATAATGCTCAACTGTTAACTCCCCTTTGAAAAACAGGTACCCCATGCAGCGGATCCACCACGACAACCACTGCCGCAACCACCACAAGGGTTACCACAACCCCATCTACCACCACCCGTGTCACAACTACTCCAGTGACCACCCCATCAACCACTATTCGAACTTCTGCTACAACCACCCCAGTTACTACCACTCGATCTACCACCACTACGACTCGCGCCACCACTACCGCTATAACCACAACCGCCAGCACCACAATCCGAACAACCACTGGTAAGTTTACAGACCAATGAAGATGAGGTTCTCTCGAGAATGCATGCTAACGATATGTCACAGCCGGTGGTGCCGTTCAATCTCAATGGGGACAATGCGGTGGTCAAGGCTGGACAGGACCAACCGCCTGTGCGCCTCCTGCTTCTTGCGTCTCTAGCAACCCTTACTACTCCCAGTGCTTGTAAGCCGCGAATGATAAGTACGAATATATTGTAAATATGGCGTAGATACCATGTACATATCTATATGGCTTTTATAATGGTTTTATATGTTTTTTCTAATATCAGAGAATTATTTCAAGTATCAATTTGAATGTTCAAATTCTGAATTTAATATGAAACAGTGGTTTATATGGAATCTATAACATTATTTATATTAAAAATACATCTGAGCACCGGGTGTATCACAAATATTGCGGGGGTTTTACAAGGCCTGGAATAAGCCGACTTTGTCATACAATAGCTATTAGAAATTACACATATATATTCTTACCTAAGTATACACTGTTCCACCACGCAATACTTCATTTATCTCTACAGACGAAGTCCTGAGCTCCCCAAGCAAACTTAATACCATTTTTTTATTTAAGATAATTATCAAATCTAGAAAATACATTTTAATTTCCCGAAAGAACGTACCTCAAACCAGAGGTCCTTACAGCGCTGACAGTAGACCACACTTAAAATATACTTCCCAAAATCGATGCCTATTTGTGGATCGGGGTGAAAGGTGCCGGTGCTGTATGTAAATGAAATTTGTTAGTTTTCCAGGATCCAAAGTAGGTATTGGCACGATAGAATATAGGGTATTCCCACTCCAATCTTCCCAGCACCTAAAGCTGGCAATACGATCACTCCAGTCCGAGAGATTATGGAAATCAAGTCTACCATTGCCCGGCCACCAAATCCACATGAATTCTTCGCCAGTTGGGTGACAACCGTCATTACTAATCCTCATCAGTACGCTTATACAGCCGCCCATACGGGCATACAATCTCTATATAGCGATTCAATGTTTATCCTAACATACCTGAAAATCAAACACATCGTCCCCGGATCCGGCCCGAAAGATTTGAGAGTACGAAACCACGGTGTTCCAGTAAGGCGGATACAGTCGTTCAGCGGGTGTATTTTGTATTCCCTAAGTCCTCCGGAACCCCAGTCAAATTCCGTGGAGATAAAAATCTAAAAATACAATCAATTGATATCAATAACTTGCCCCAGTTGTTCTAACATCAAATACACTCCCGGGGAGTACTGAAGGAAGACATACACCACCGACATTCCGTTTAGCTATTTTCACGGGTTTCTCTATTGTTCCATTTGCTAGAGCACGTGCAGAGGCGTGATGGTGAAAAGCCCAGCTTTCTTTATAATCTTTAGAAGGGATGGTTTTCCATTCGACGACTTTAAACGGGAGGGCCTTTTGTGCTTCAAATTGTGCCCTGGCCTTCGCTGCTGCAAGTCGATCGAGGTTTTTGAAATTAGTTGGTTGAGGGACGGCGAGGCTGGGAAGGATATTCGATAACGCGAAGATCGTGAATAACACAGATTTCATTCTGAAAGAGAATAAATTAATTATAAAGTAAGAACCAGGGTGCACGATTATATAATAATTAGAAATAAAAGTCTAGCATCGATTTCGTCCTGAACAAGTACTGTGGATAGTAAATGGGAGGATGCATAAATTTAAGTACATGTACCAGCAGTTAAGGTATTTATGTCCCGAGCAGGTTGTACATTTTATGAACATATGCTATAACCAGGGGCGCAAAATGAAGCCTTTCCATATTTTACGAATACTAATCAGTTTAGCAATATTCTGCATATTTAGCTGTCTGTGAGGCTCCAAGCTTTGACGAAGCGCGAAGCGCGAAGGTAGTGTTCAGATGGATTGGGATCAACCCAATGTTCGGCGGCAGCGAGATATACTTAGGCCAGAGCCATAGCCAACAATAGTAGTGTAATTAATTGCGATTTCATGTAATTAAAACTTTTCCATACATAGCAAGTCATCTCATGTATGCATATATTTTGGATTAGGGCCTGTACTTTTGTAGATTTTGATACCCTATGCAGATTAGCAATATTCGAAACTTTCGAAACTTTGGAATCGATAGCAGCGCTATTAAACATCGTAGCCTGCGATACGGAAATTAAACGCCGTTAGTATTTTCTATTCTACCTATTATACTGTAGTGTATGCCTCTGCCCTTCAGTGGTTGGACCGCTCTGTGTGGCTATGACGTCCGATGTTCGTTGTGAGCGTTGGAATTTATTGGACACAGCCACTAAGTAGAGTGCTCGAGTGGCGCTTCAATGCAATCTTCAAGACAAGGCTGAGATCAACTCTGGCGACATGGCGGCACCGACTGTCCAGCGTACTTTGCATCGATATCAAAAAATTCAATATCGGCACTGCGCACCGCAATTCCTTCTATCCGCAACGTAAGACCCGTCTACCGATCAATGTTTTGAATTTTATGAAAACAGAATGCTCGTAACTCAAACCATAACACTGAAACTGTTTGCGCGATCGATACGAAAAACCTCTGTCGTCAAAACAACGGGAAGAATTCAATGCGCTGCTCGCATTCGGAAACACGTCTACCTTCGCCCGTGGTGTAAGCGGCTCGAACTCAGCCCCACGGACAAGATACCTCGCATATAACAGTATGCACATGCAAAAGACAAAAAGATATGGCGAAATCCACTCTTTTTTTTCTTCTTTCTTTCATATGCAACTTTTCCGAGTCCGATCTGTGGGGCCATGTCCTGGGATTTTAGTCGAGCTGAAACCCCGAGGAAGTGCCTATTGATATATTGGGCTCGCTACATGTTGCCAATTGTGGGCGCGCCCAACATCTGGAGTTAGAAATCAATGGCATGACGATCAACTAACTTTTTGTTGGAACCCTCGTCGGAGTTGGGGAAGAGTGGTGGATCTGTTATGGGGAAACTGATAACCAACTTTTCTTTAGCCGGCAGGTGGGATACAATTTGTCTTTTTAACAATTGGACCCAGGTTATCCCAAGGTCTGGAGTATATGTTGGAACAAGAAGGCGGTTATAAAACCCTTCCCCGCACGGCTTATGAGTCGGCTATTGTGGATATCGATATACAATCATGAATAACATCCATATTCTTACCTTTTTTACTTTTGAGGAAAAAAAAAAAAACTAAAAAAAAAAAAAAACTCTTGAGACTATGGCATCTAACTGAGACACGGCTCGTCCAAAGTCTTTCCTCACCGACGGCATATGCGCATGCTGTGCGAGAATAGAGTTGCTACCTAAGTACGTGTTTTCGGGCAAACTCTTACAGGGAAGCTTCAACTCTGCGACATCAAAAGCTTGACTGGGCCTTAAATACCCACTGATAACTCTGGGATACCATGAATCGAGCTTCGATATAGCAGGTATTAGGTACCGGTAGCCGGAGGATATATGGGCAAAAACAAGTAAGAAAAAAGCCCGCAAAGCGGGGTTCAATCAATATCGATTGAAGATCGAACCGATGGTCCGGGTTAATAATCGGTTTTGCATCCACCCTCCACCCAATCGAATCCGAAGCCAGGCATAAGCTGCCAGGTTGCGGGTAGGATAGACCAGACGCTATTAGTTGAAAAAGGTAAGGTTTTTATCCCGACTAGGAAAATCGGGATTATGTCTATTGATGGCGTAAGATTTCCTTTCCTTGGTTTTGAACATCCCTCTCGGGATACCAGTTCTGACGAATTCGGAGGCATTAACGTTCAAATTGGGGCATGCATGCTGCAGCTAGGTGCATAAACCTGTGTATGTCAATGAGACCAGTGTATGTCGAAGAATTAAGAAAAACGTAAACAACACGTTCCCCCAACCGTCTGTCGACGCCAACTTTATTTTATTTTTTATTTTAAACTTTCGCACGCTCAAAGGAGACGCAAACAAACGGAGTCGAGCCCGTCGACTACTGGTGCCTTGCATTGCATTGGAGTGATTCATAGTCTAGACGGTATGGTATCCGCCGGTCCAAACGAAGTGGCTGACTAGGTGCATATGCAATGCTAGAAGCCACGGGATCATGATAACGGAGGGTTGGGTTCAAGAATGACACTTGAAAAGAGATTTTCTCCCCCTGAGGGGGAGTTCAGCTATCAGCTAAACGAGTGGCGTGGTTGTTCGACTGTTGGAACGCGGAGGTATAATTTCAATGAGGAATGTTGATACATACTCTGCGCTCCTGTGATAACGTAAACAGAGTGTTGTTTTGGCGAGGACAAGTAGCTAACCTTCGGCGATCCATAACCAAGAAAGATTGAATGGCGCAGGGCGATTACATACGTCGATAAGAGTACTGGGGAAGTTGGTCAAAATTATTATATGCATACAGACACAGCGAGAATATAAAATTGGCTGTGTCATGTTTCGCAGGACAAAAGAACGGGAGAGCAGAGTATCAAGAGATTGCACATGTATGGAAAAGCTCGAGAATACGGATTGTTGCTCCGAGGACAGTACCAGTGTAACAAACTTTGTGATCGTTAAGGGTCTGGCATATTTGTCCATGGCCACTTGGATGATGGGATAATCAGAATGCTTGCCGCAGACGGCTTTCTGTGGAACCAGATGATTAGACGCTCTGTTGGATCGTCCATAGCTCGTTGGACTTCATTCTTGGTATCATTGTTTGTTCCTGGCCTCGCCCATGGCTACCTTAAGCTTCAATCTCGCTTTTACCTTGCATTGTGATTAATACCAAAAAAATTAAAAATGAAATTCGAATGGGAGCCTTCGATCTGGGCAGATATTGAAATCGAGGACTGTTGTCTCGACCGAGTAAAATAATTACTGGCCAGTCTCTAACCGGGGTCACCAACGTCATTCTCAAGGATAGCCTTTCCGTCTGCATGCATCCGAAAATACCAATTTTTCGTGTTTGCTGTAGACTATGTATGTACAGCCTCGGCGCAAGCGTAAATGTGCAACTAGTAATCAGCTAGGTAGGTCTAGGATTGAGCTTGTTAGGATGCAGTCTAGAAAGGTATCAGCGGGTCCAGTTCGGATTTGTTCGAATTTTCATTATTATATTTTCCCTGTTCAGCTTGTTGGTTTGTTGGTTCTCAGTGAAAGCTTCCGTTGAGCTCCGTTCATGAGCATATGTAATGTGCTCTCGACTCATCCACCAAAAGTGCAAAGCGGTCTTAACGAATGGCAGGCGTGCAGTGTTATACGCGATTCTAATATAGTGCAGCAGCGGGGGTCATTAGCTTGTGCATCGCGTGTCGACGAGCACGCGACGCGGTACCGACGAACTAAGTTGATACCCCGTGTAGACAGACATTAAGTTACCAAAGATGTATTCCTATGCAGCAGTGAATAAAATGAGTCAAGACCATATTAGGGAATTATCTTCTGGAAGAAAACTCTTTTGGGAAGTATCTAAATTTATAATCTGTTTCGACCATGCCTCTTTAAGGGACGGTCCCGTTTCGCTTAACGCACCAATGATACGGGCACGCCGCACGATCCGTCGGCCGTCATGCAAGAACCTTGTCGTTCGTTTTGAGCCGAGAGGATGGGTGTTTCAAGTTGGTCCCCTTTATTCCGCCTACGGGATTCCTGGTTGAAATTGCTACATATGTGTTTAATTGGCGTCTTAGGTTGAACCTGGCAGGCAGGTATTTCGCTGCATTTATATCAATAGTTGTCAGGTTATTACTCTGGATTCGTACGGCATAGATGGGTATTTGGGTCAATGATGCCCCCCTTTGTCATCAATAACGACATCCTACTCATTGCAGGTGCAATGCACGTAAAACCTAAAGATTGATGAGATGTCGAAGAGCATCCTCGAAGTATATGATGTAGGTATGTCGGTCATGTATCTGCAGACCATACTCAAGCAACGGAGGTTTCCAGGATCTTGGTTTCCTGAGGTGTGGGACTGACGTGTCCTGTGGCTGATGTATCCCACGATCATGCATGATAGCTGTGGCGTTACCTACCTGAGCAAGACCGACTGAGCCTCACTGCATGACTGACGGGCCAATTGCCGGTGGTCGAGCCTCCGCTTCGAATAGTGGGGTCCCGAAATATAGTGGCTGGATTGGGACGTTCAGGCCCGAAACTGGCCACCTTCAGCTGAATCCGGTTAATTAAGTGCTAGTGGGGCACCCGCCTTGGATTCGTTTCGTCCTATCACCTTTGGATGCTCGGTCGACATGAATTCTGTCTGCCAGGAAAATACGATGCAAAGTGCTGGTCGCCGTTGGTTGCACAAACCTTTCTCGAAAACCTGGTAGATATTTTCAAGGAGCCAAACACTGTCGATAAATGGCGGAAAGCAAAAATGGTTCTTTTCAAAACGGAGCATTTCAATTGAGCAGGTGAAAATAATGAAGGATTGAACACAAGCTTTCTTTTCTATCCAGAGGTATCGAGGATATTTGCTCCGAACCGCCTGGAAAGGGTCGAAAAAAGAACTAAACTCCGAATGCAGGTATACGGTCGTGAAACGCGTATAACAGTTGATTTTCGCGTGGTAATGTGAAAAATTTTTTGTTCCCCTCCAACCCTTTTGGACTCCTTTTTTGGCTTTTTTTTTTTTCTCATGACCCAAGACCTTGCAAACAGGCTGAGACAGGCTAGACGCACGTCGACGCATATGTATGCATCCGTAGGAACATATCTAGATCCTTAAGCTCTCTGTTGTGTAGGTTGGGACGGGTCGGAAAATGTCCACGACTTGATGGAGCCAGTGTTCCCTGGCGTGCAGAGCCAACCTCGTGAGGAGCATAATTGGTACAGTGTTAAGGGACGGATAAGAATCAAAAGGGTGTCTGGCAACTGCGATCATACCGAAAGCAGGCGGTACTTGTTATACCGCGGTTTCTTTTTAACGAGATGTGAGCAAATTGGCGGGTCGGAGTTAGAGGGCAAAGCGTTGGAGCATCCCTACGTTATCCCTCAGCTCAATTTCCAATAGCTATTTTATCTCAGCCACCAGCGTTGGATGGTGGAATTTTGCGGCCTCGAAGTTAAATACAACCCCAGCGATGTTTGTGCCTGGAAGGCCGGAGTTCGATTGCTAATTTTGCTGTGCCGGATGCCTGTGGTGGGGCTTATTTCGGGGTGACCTCATCGGCCTAGTATCTGTGACTTTGGGGGAATGACACCATTTGGTGCGATCTGTTTCGTATGAGAAGGTAGAAGGAACAAAGCTGCGCATGCGTACATGTACTAAGTAGGTAATAACGCACTTAGACTGGAACCTTATGGGGATACAAGGCCATGGGTTCTGAGCCAGAAGTCTCAGAGCGTGCATATTGCGACCCATATAGCAGCAGCAATTGCAATCGAGGGGAGGATCGTTGCCGGTTTACCTCCTTCGCTCTTGGGGGTTCCACGCGTCAGAATCTCGAGTACGGAGTAAGCGTGGAAGAATTAATATAATCGTGCATGCCCGAGTTCACCATGTAAAAAACCGTGGCCATGCAAACACGCCGACCCCTTTAAACTTGTCCAACCGATCTCTAACCCTGCCCGTGGCCCTCCAGGTTGGCGTTGGAGGGGTTGGTGGATGTGGATTCTTGGGCTATGGCTGGCTTTGCGGAGACTAACAAAGCAACCTCTTAAGCTGGCCCCGTGCTACTTGCTATTCATTGTTCCCGTAACTGTTGATAATGCAAGACAGTTGATCTCCAACCGCATCATAACTTTCTCTTTCGTGCAGTTGGTACATACCGTACCAGATCAGGCGATGCAAGACAATACATAAGTGGAATAATGGACACCTATTGATTGACTGACATATATATTTGATTGATTGGTTGATTGACTGCCTCCGCGCAACTATGAGAGTTAATAAGTTCGATTGGAAAGAACAAAGCGTTCCTGCATCGAACACCTGGTTTCAATATTAAAAGTGGCAAAGGAGGCGATGGCTTTAAATTTATGAAGGGAAATTATGTTGAGAAATATCCAATGCATGGGGCAGTAAAATTCCGGTGCCTTGGCTCACGTTAGTACCCTGAGCTAAGCTGCCTTATACGACCTCGATCTCGCTCGTCGGCCTTTCAGTTGCGGCGACAATGAAGGACGAGAGTTGCCAAAGGAGCTTGAACCCTCCCCGGTCCATACATAGGACTAGATCGGACTAGATCAGTCCCAATCATGATAATCATTAGTATCATTAGCACTATTATCGTCATCATCATCATCATCATCATGATTTAGACATTTTGGTGTTTCGTGCGTGAGTCAAGACATCAGAGAAGGTGCGTGTTAGCATACCAAACATGCAAACCGTATGAGCACGTACCTTGCCCTAAGAACGAACTACCTGCCAAAGGCATCGAATTCCTCAGGTTCACTCTTTGAAGAAGAGGTACCGTTCCTTCGACGTGTAATGTACCTGTTTCGTGTGTGTGAGGCTGTATTTTCCCTCCGCGCCCCTCCTCGCTTTGGGTCTTTGTTCTCTCCGTACGTACGAGCGGGTATGTGCCGTACTAGCACACACACACCATCGAAAGATAATCCCAATTTGGCTGCTGGTTGTGGTCGACTCGACAGCAACTAGTTAGGTCCCGGTTCCTTGCTATATCTGGGGATGGGGGGCAGATGTACTTAATTAGTATGTACGCCTAATTAGATAGTTTGCATCTGTATGTATAGGACAGAACAGACAGACGGAGCAAAAGGCACTCGCCAACCAAGGTTAATTAGGTGTGGGTGCCCGGTAATTCCTTTTTCCTTCGATCCTCCCAGTCAAGGAAGGGAGAATCCCAAACCAGGAGAGGGACACACCTGGCCGTTCGAACTGCTGCAGAGAATTGGTTTGGATTGTCTGGCAAGTGCTGGGTTTAGTCTGGTTTCCTCTTTGCTCCTGCTTCCTGCTCTCGCACAGCCAGGCCAGGCCAGCAAAAAAAACAAGAAAAGGGCAAGTACCAGGAAGTAGGTAACTAGCATCGTTCGAGGTAACCCGCACCAGGACGCTAGTTAGTTAGTTGGTCAGGTTAGTTAGTATCCTGCACTATAGTCCTGCGGCAGACCTACCTAGGAACGGGAACAGAAGCGGGAGTAACAGCAGCAGCAGCAGGAAGCAGCAAGCAAGCAGGAAGTAGGACCACCACCACCAAGCAGGAGTAGGAGTGGTAGTGTAGTATACCAGGAGTACATACACACATGTAACTAGGAGAACACAAACGGTGTAGAGGAGAGAGTCCATTCATTCCTATTCGTCGTCTGGTACCGTCCCTATTCTTCCTTTTTCTTCATCATCCACTCATCGTCCACTCTTTCCCTTTCCTTTTGTTCTTTCTTCCTCTTTCTAACCTGACACTCTCTCTTTCATCGTCGTCGTTCTTGTCTTCCTTCTTTAAACCTCTTCTTCCCCCCCTCCTCGTCTCCGGTCTGCCTCTACTCCCCAGGCATTCCATTTCCGAACTGTCAATATTCCGACATTCGAAACGAGACGACTTTCCGACTAAAGATACAAGTTGCATACACCGACTGCAATCTTGTATCGTACAATCCTTCGACTCGTCCCTATACACCTCCCATACGACATCGAGGACTTGCCGCTATATTGCAAATAGCACTCTCTTATCTTGTCTGTTTCAAAACCGGAGAGATACAAGTGGTTGTTGGGATTCATCTTTGTCGTCTCGCCACCTCAGCTCCATCCTTGGAACCGTAAATATCAACCCACACCCTCACCTTCCAACCCCTCTCCTCTCTTCCTCCACCTCCACCTCCTCTCTTGCGCCATTCCAGTATCCCCCTCACCGGTACTGGTCTGTCCTGGTTCTTCTGTGTCTTGAAATTATCTGCTGGAAGGACAACTTCATAGCGGAGAACCCCCGGACTCTTTCTCACCGCCCCTCCCTTCGACTTTGATACGGTTTCCTCAGCCACTGGCGGACTCGTGCCATCCCTTGTAAATTCTCGGTTTCTTGTAGTTCACAGCATTTTGCTTTGCATAGTTTTTTGTTAGGTTGTTCATTTATTTTAGTTTCTAGTTTTTTGCTCTTTCTCTTTCTTTCTTTCTTTCTTCCTTACTTCCAAAGAGATATTTGGTAAGTCTCATCGGGTTTTCCCTTTTTTGATATTACCGTTAGCGTTGTTGGCCCATGGAAAATTTTCCCCTTGACTGGTTCAAGACCACGGTCAATTTTTCTCTCTTCCTCTCTCTCTTTCTCTTTCCATCTGGAAATACCTACCTCGAACACATCCACCACCCGACGGTTTGATCCATCGCCCACTCAGATATTCAGCATCAGAGAATCTTCCTTGTGAGGTTCTTTGCCATTAGAGTTGACAGTGGATTTCTAAGCCCGTGGTATTGGTGACTGTGTTGGCCTGTAGTCATTTCCATCCATCCATCCATCATCTTGTGTGGTTGGCGTTGCTGCGCTGCTGCAAGAAAAGGATCGATCTCCACACCTCACAGCCTTTTCTCTCCCTTCACATCCTCTCCCCTATCGCGACCTCTACAATTCCATTTCTCTTCCTCCTCTTCCCACCAACAACATCGTCACAGCTGTTGTCGTTCATCCTCCTCATCTTCTTCTTCTCCATCATACTCTTTTCCATCGCTGTTACGACTCCAGCACCATAATCTTCTTCATCCTCTCGTTCTCTGTCTCTCTCTCTCTCTCCTTAGATCATCCTCATCTAACTAGGTCTTTCTACAGAGCCTCTAGCCTTTTATCTCATCACATTCTTTCCGAAAAAAGACTTATCTACGAAGGTAACAGGACTACGGTGGTTTTGTTACTTTTACTAGAATACTCATCCAAACCTAAGAACCGTCGGTTTCAAAAAGTCAGACGAAAGGACGCCTAGGAGACGTTAACTCGTTGATCCTCGCGCTTTTTCGAAGAACTTGAGATTCGCCGTTGGGACAACAGTAAAAAAAACCCTTTCGAAATCAGCAACTTACTCGCTCTTCCTAGCCTTGGATGCAGTCTTCTGTCGACAACCGCGAATCGCTCTGAGGATTCTCAACTTTTACGGGGTGCAGATCTCATTTGCATCTCCAAAGTCATCCAATTCGTCGACTAGTCTTCGGTCAATACCTCAAAACTGGATTCTCCAGCAACACCAGTCCCGTTGTTCCTTTAATCCAACTACAGCCACTCTTTTACCTGTTTGCTTTACAAAGTCGACATTTCTTTTTTCCTGAGGAACACCAACGGATGCACCTTTGGCAACTTTGAGGATCAATATATCGACGTCCATTCTTTATCTTTTAATATTAATATTAATACCCAACAACCTACACAATGGCTCAATACTCAGCATCTCTGGGAAACGGTGGCGTCACTGTTAGATCAGTCAATGATCATTTCTTCGAGAGTGAGGACGACCGCGGTGGACGATATATTAGGAGCAAGTCCCGCGAGGCCCAGCGTTTTGCCGCCGAGCAACTCCAGATTATGGCCGACGAAATGTCCCGAGCTACTGCAGACGAATATCAGGAAGATATCCTCGATCACATGGAACGTATGGAAGCCGAAACCCTCCCCGATGTCGATAGCATAGATATCCAGACCGAGATCCAGTGGTTTATGCGTCCGTACCTCCTTGATTTTCTGATCGAGGCTCACATCGCTTTCCAACTTCACCCGGAGACTCTCTTCCTTACCGTCAACCTTTTAGACCGATACTGTTCCAAGCGCGTTGTGTTTAAGCGGCACTATCAGCTTGTCGGATGCGCTGCGATGCTCATCGCTGCCAAATATGGAGATAAGAAGGACCGTGTCCCAACCATCAGAGAGCTACAAAGCATGTGCTGCGGCCTCTATGAGGAAGATATGTTTGTCCAGATGGAGCGTCATGTTCTCCAGACCTTGAATTGGATTATTGGACACCCGACTGTTGATAACTTCCTTCAGATGATTCTTTCCGAGGTCAGTTATGACCCCGAGGTGGAGTACATGGCTTTGTATCTCAGTGAGATTGCAATGTTCCATAAGGACTTCGTCAGCACCCTTCCATCTGTCATGGCACGTTCTTCCCTGGCTCTCGCTAGGCACATCCTTGGTCGGACACCGCCGCCACAGTCGGACTGGGCAATGTCATATGATACCACAACCATTGTCCTACTGTCGCAGCATCTCCATCGTCCCTCCCAGGTTCTTGTCCGAAAATACTCGAGCGCCCATTACGGGACAGTTGCGGTCACTTTGGAAGACTTCATGGCCAAGCAAGCTGCCATTGCTCGAAGGCACACAATTGCTCCGCGTGTCCGCCAAATGGCCCCGCAGCCACAGGTGCCGGAGTCTGAGGGTACATTAGCGCCGCAGCCAGCCACTACCGCCCCAATGACACCCCAGAAGCCAGGCCTGGGGCCTCAGCAGCAGCAGATGCCACATGGGTACCCAACGCCTCCGGAGACGCCAAACGATGATTATTTTGAACATCAACAGGCTCTCCTTGCGGCTAAGGCCGCGGCGGCTGGTGCCCTTGTGCCGCAGAATCCCACTACGCCAATGCCCACTCCAACCTCCGTGCCAGTCCAACCAGTCCCAGTCTACCAATTCTAGAAGTCGAAATACTAACTATCTTCACCTCACCTCACCTCACCTCACCTCACCTCACCTCACCTCACCTCCCCGACCCCCACACCCCTTTGACCTTCGTTATCGACTTAACGCTCGAACGCGGAAGTCGAATGGAGCATTCGCAAACTCAAACAGGAGCCCTCTTGAACACTTTTCACCCTACCCCCCGAAAAAGTTTAAAAGCACCAAAAAAAAAAAATTCAACTTCGATTTCTGTTTTCTCGTCAGGAGCGTTGTCGTCTGACATCCACTTTTGAACATCCGGTTATCATCGTCCAGCAATTTCTGTTTTGGCTGTCTGATCAGCCAACCTTTGACCCAACCAGGGCCGTGGTTTACCATGTGTTCCTGCTTGGCGGTCGGGGGTGGCCCCTCGGTGCTCTGCCTGGTTTTATCTTTTGCTAAAGGTTCTTATTATTGCTATGGTTGCCCCCACACTCCTGCATACTATTGATATTTAGCGAGTTTTTTCCAAAGCGATTATGGCTTTTTCTCTTTTTTCCTTTGTTAATATTAACTTCTTCATCAATCCAAAAGAAAATAAATACTCCCCAACCCCCCTTAGATGCACTTTTTTCTATCCTGCATTGCGTTTTGTTTCATCTTTTCTCACTGCATATCAAAAGAATCGGTCGTTTACTGAGGAGGTTAATACTGCAATTTCATTTGTATTCCGTTTTGCAAACGGAATGGGTACAGAAGACGGACGGTCAGATTGTTTACAAAACGGAGGAGGAACAAAGGTCCCTCTGGCGAGCTGTATATAGGCAGCAGTCTACTGCTTCTCTTGGGTTCAGTTGGAACGGGAGAGGCTAGACGGCGGATCGAACACCACGGTTTCGCTGTCACTAACCTTATCTCGGTACACATGGTCCATCTTAGCTGGTGGTACCCTTCCCGAATATCACACTTATTCTTCACACCCGCTTCTCTCGCGTGCGACTTTTACTCTTATTCCCAACCTGTGTTCTTGTGCATTTTCATCGACTTTTATTATTTCTGAACTCTTCACCCTCACCAATCTCGAGACTACCCCCATCTCGATTTTGCCTTCGAAAAAGCCGGTCCCTCGTATTCTGTCACTTCCAATACCCTATACCCCGAGTGCGTTTAATCCCACCTGTCATTCTTACTGCGTTCCCACCGCTTTTAGACCTTTCGACACCCCCTTTAGATTATTCTCAAATCCTTTTTCTGTTTTTTTTTTATAACGTCGGAAATGGCCGATGGAGCCTTAGGCTGTTGTAATAATCCACCATTTCCTCATTCGCTACCAATCCTTTCCCTGACTTACTTAACCAGGACATACATGCTTATCCTTTCAATCCTCTCTTTGTGCCTCCCTCCCGGGACCCTTCGTACTCTTTAGTCATACCACCTTTTTTTTTTTTGCAAATCGCTTCTCTGTATATTATTTAACCCTCTTTATATACTCTGGTATGACGCAAAACTATTTTTGATGATTTGGAATCTCGTAGACGACCTAAGTGCTCACATGGTCATACTGTATTGATCCGGATGCCGATGACTATAAGTGTTTGATAGGGCTGCTCAAGCAGGCAATGGGCTAACGTCAAGAGTGCGTTGGAGTGTTGTACAATGTTGCACAGCACGTGACATCGCTTCAGGCACCAAAACATCGCGTCAACCGCATGGAAGCCATGTTTGGGTGCTCCTGGGGCCAGGCCTGAATGACCTCCAAAACCTCGCCAACTTACCACACACCCTCCTTTAAATGAATATAACATAACCTCCCGAAACCAAAATATGGAGCCTCTACAGCCCTTCAATCCGCCGGTCGAGATAGACAAGGTCCTCGATGGACTCAATCCTGTCCAACGCGAAGCGGTTATGAGTACCGCAGAGGTTCTACAGATTCTAGCTCCTCGTAAGCTTATATGGAAACATTTTGCACTTTTGGGGGGGTCAATGGGTTAACAGTACTATCTTATACAGCTGGGTCTGGGAAAACACGAACTCTGACATCAAGGGTTTCTTGGTTACTTGCGAATGGCATGAACCCGTCGAATATCATCGTCGCTACGTTCACCAATAAGGCTAGCAAGGAAATGAAAGAGAGGATTTCAAAGATGATTGGTGGAGGTTTGGAAAACCGGCTTATCATTGGAACCTTCCATTCAATTGCTACACGATATTTGGTGTGGTTTTCTTAGTCGGACCGGTTTGTGGAGTGTTTGGAAAGACGGTTTACTAATCTATATGTCATGGCATAGCGAAAGTACGGACATCTGATCGGGCTCCCGAGTGGATTCAGCATTGCCGATGCAGGGGACAGCTCAACAATTATATCTCGCATTATCAAGAAGAATAAATATTCGACAATGGACGGGAATGACGCCGGGAACGTAAAGTCAAGAATCTCAAATCTCAAATCAAAGATGCAATCAGTGGATGTGTACATCGCCACTCAGAAAAAGAGCAACCACAACGACGAATTCGGCAAAGTTTACAGTCAATATGAAAAGGAGCTCAAAAACTCGAACCTGTTGGATTTCGACGATTTGCTGCTAAGATGTTTAGATCTTTTGAGGGCTCATCCTCTTTGTGTCTCCAATATCGAGGCGGTTTTGATAGACGAATTCCAGGATACCAACTTAGTCCAGTTCGACTTGATGTGTTTATTTGCTGCAAGGAGGAACAGGATTACAATTGTTGGCGATCCGTACGTCCTATACCTCCTTTGACTAGGAAATAAAGCCACATACTGACAACATAGATAGTGATCAGAGCATTTACGGTTTCCGCGCAGCCGAGATTGGTAACTTAAGCACTATGCAAGAAGTCTACCCTCACACTATTGTTATCAATCTTGAGGAGAACTACCGGTCATCCGCTGCCATCTTACACTGTTCATTAGAAGTAATCGAACAGGATAAAGCAAGGCCCCAGAAGGGAATTACACCAACACATGAAATCGGCATATCTCCAGTACTTCGCCAGCTTCCATGCCCTTACTCAGAAGCACGCTGGATTGTTCAGGAGGTCCTTCGGCTAAGAGCTGTTACCGGAAATCTGTTCACTTTCAGCGATATTGCAGTTCTTGTCCGGTCTGGTGGCCTGGCTAGGGAAATCGAAACTCAGATGAATCAAAGGAGTGTACCATACCGTCTTCTTGCTGGTATCAAGTTCTTTGAGCGAGCAGAGGTTAAGCCTGTTCTTGACTATCTTCGTGTCATTCTCGATCCAAGCAACAGCGAGGCCCTTCTTAGAATTCTTAACACCCCTAGGAGAGGTTTAGGGGACAAAGCATTCAAAGAAATATCAGCTACGGCGGAAAAGAAGGGCATAAGCATCTGGAATGTCGTTCAGAAGGCAGCACGAGGCGATATGAAAATAGACGGTATCAGTAACCCTGGACTCGTTGGATTGAGTAAATTCGTCAAGGTCATTAAGGACACACAGAATACCCTTCAGTCTGAAGAGAGCAACAATCCGGAGGTGATTGGCACAGTCATTCGATCATTGCTGGAAAAGATTGATTACAAAACCTATGTTGGCGAGAAACTTCAAGGCGAGTTCGAAGATAGATGGCAACATGTGGAGGAATTCATCACTCAAGCAGTCGAATTCTGTAATAATGTCTTAGCTGGCATTGATGAGGTTGATCTTCCTGACACGGAAGCTGCAGGAAACCCCATTGAAGAATCTGAACTTGTGGTTGCATTGGGAAAGTTCCTTGCAAATGCAGCGCTTGCATCAGTAAAAGAAGGACCGGAAGCTGATGAAAGTGGGAATGGTAGCGGTGTTCTGACTATCTCTACCATCCACAATGCCAAAGGTGTGCTTTACCACCGAATTTAATGTCGGATAGTGCTAACAAAACAATAGGTCTTGAATGGCCCATAGTTTTCATCCCTGGGTGTTACAACGGATCTATCCCGCACTCCCGGGCCGAGGATCATGACGAGGAGAGGCGGCTGCTATATGTCGCGATGACAAGAGCTCAAGCTCTTCTCTACCTTTCGTATCCCTCCGAGCTTCGAGACCGAAAATCAGGTGAAATGCGTAAGTCACATCACCCGCAGAGTTAAAAAAAGACCTAGGACGTGCTAATCCCTACCTAGAGGACTCCAATCTATGCTCTTTCTTGGCAGAGAGTAGCTTGAAACCCCTAATGGTAGATCAAGGACCGACAATTACATTCCAAAGTATACAGTCCTTCAGCAATATCATGTCACGACAATGCCCGACCAATGAAGAAGTTCAAGCGATAATCAATGCCGCCGGCCTCGAACGATTAGATGACTGGGTAGAGTCTGATGAGCTGACCAGAAACTATGGAGGCTACCCTGAAGATGAATTTATAGGCCTGGGGGATGAATATAATTTCCAACCACAGCGAACTACTAAAAGAGGCTACAAGAGATCCTCGAGCAATGGGGTTTCGGCGTATAACCAGAGTTATGCGCCTTCATACAACAGGACTAATTCCTACCCGGCTACGACCCGAACTACTATGACTTCTAGGCTCTCTACGCAGACGACCACGATGCAGGGCTTCAAGTCGGCTCATAGTCATATGCACACTCTTGCTACCTCGCGACTCGAATGTGAAGCCGATGTTCGAAAGGCATCGGTAAAAAGAAAATCAGACCAAATCACCGAGGAGAAACCAGGAACCCAGCCCACTCAGCAGAAAATCCTAAAAAAGAAAACAGGCAAGGATGCTAAAGCCAAGCCCCAGAACACCTTAACTAATTATTTTCGGAAACCTTCGGACGGCTTACCTGATGCGAACCCTGTTTCACAAGCTAAGGCTATCACTAGGGAAGAGGAGAAGTTCATATTCCTCTCGTCTTCCCCAGAGAGACCGCCTAGAAATGAAGTCGCTGCTCAGAATAAACGGCTTCTTGACGAGATGCGCCGTAATCCGCCGACATCGAAGTTTACTTCTGTCGCTAGTATGATTGGCGAGTCCAAGTCCTATACCGCGCCGACGACTATGAGTCGGATGGCGGCCACAGTTACAAATACTGGACCTAGCACGGGTACTTCGTCAGCTGCATCTGGTGGACCTAAGAAGACCCTCGGGATGAAAAGGTCAATGACGAGTTGGAATGATCGCAAGCGCAAGTAGGCAGGTACCCGAGTACAAAACTCAGGTCTTCTGGAGGCCTGTTATGACCTCAACAATCTTAGGTCACCCTCCTTTTTTACCAATTCAAACAGCGTTGCAACATTTTAGCCTACACATGACACATTTGCATATGCGACATGGTAAATAACGGCGTTTAGACACACCGGCGTTTTTTTGGGGGGTTATTATTTTTGATAATGGCATTGCATATATATGTGCGCCTGGCGTTTTGTTGAGCTTGTGAATACGCGATTGTATTATTGTGGATCTTGTATATAAAAATAAACAAGACGAATCCTTTGATCGTCCCAATCGATGACTATTGTACCTGCCAGACCTTCATGGAACCCAAAAAGATGTGTACCATCATCAATCAATCAACCATCTGAGATTAACTATGTACAACCGGGCGGGATTATGATCCCATATAATATACAATTAAATACCCCTTTCGCCATAGAGATGTTGTCTTCCATTCCAGTATGCGCCCAGGACCATCGTCATCTTTGCCTTTGAGACCGCATGGGTAAGTAGGACAGACTATTATGACAGACTGCTTCCAATTCCTACATCCGACTTCAATGGGGTCCCTTATCCCTGTCGCTGCTTATGCTTCTGGTTCTTTGAGCAAATAATGTAAAGGTAGCCCTTCCTTCGAACGCTCTATGAACCCCATCAAAAAGGTTAACAAATTATTTCCAAAAAAAAGCCCATATATTCAAAAGAGAGGTAAAATGTACCTTGCACCCACTGCACAACTTCTTAACTGCACTCCTAACCTTCATACCCCGTATCTGTGATAACGACAATGGCTGATTCCTGGGAACAAGAGATAGTGCAGTAGGTCTGATCATATTCGACGTAATAACCGACGCCGGCTTGAATGAAGACTGGTTTGTAAGGGTGGCGAGTGTTCGGAGGGTTGTTACTGAGGATGCCGGGGATGAAAGTACCCGTGGCAGGGTTGTGGGGAGACGGCGTAGTGGTAGTGATAGCATTTTGGATGGTTGGCGGTTTGACTTGCAGATTTGTTTTGCTGCTTTGTCGTTACCGGTGTAGGCTTTGTTGGTCGGGTCGGGTTGAAGTTGAAGTCGAAGGCTCGAGATGTTACCTTTTGCGAATGGGCGCCACAGATTGAGTTAGATTTATTATCACGTGATACGAAAAGCGGCGGAAGCAAGTCCAACGCAAATTAGACTTCAAAAAACAACACTAAGTATTCTGTTTATCAAAAAAGTGAAACAGACCTTGGAGAAGTATAAAAGAAAGCAGCTGGATAAAATATCCATTTTTATTACAATCAACTAAGTATTAGGTAAGAATGTACAACAATCCAAGAAAATAAGGAGAAGCAAAAAGAGAAAAGGGAAATCAATCTAATGAAGCTATATTTAAACGAACGACCGCTGCTTTTTTTTGTTTATCCCCAACAACCAAACCGAAAAGCCGCCACACGCCCCAGTTACTTGTATCAATGAGAAAAACATTAAGTATCACCTGAAAGTAGGTTTTGGAAACCGTACACGGTATCGCCTAACCGACTGCCCTATCAAGGCTTTGTCTATTCTATCCTCTTCTTTCCCTCTTCGAGGTGAATTAGTCGGATACTGCTGGCGCCACGTTCATGCCTTGCGACCCATTTTCCGATCAGCTTATCCTTGGCTACTTTTCCGAGAGCATCATTGTAACCTTCATTTGCCCAGGAAAGATTATTCAGCTTAGGCCAGTTCACCTATTGCGGAATAAATCTAGTTAGTAATAGTTCACAGGATGTAGGTAGAGCAAGGGATGCTTACAAAGAGCATGCCGTGGTTTTTAATAAAGATGCCAGCCCACACAACAATCAACAGCGACAAACCAATGAAAATCCTTAACGCGAGTATCGTAGAGGGATCAGATGTCGTGAACATTGCTGCGATTAGGAAGACCAATGCGCCTAGGAGGATATACGGTACGCTCTGGATGAAGACTGGACGGCGGTCGACAAACATAAGACTAGATGTGATACCGGATGTTGCAGGAAGGTAGGTGCCCAGGAACAGATCATAGGCATCCTGACGCGGCCCGTCCATGAAGTTGTTCAAGTAGTAGCGGGTGAGAGAATTTACACCGTCAGCTAGGGCACCATTCGTCGTTCGCTTGCCGGTTCTTGTGAAGTCAGTCTTAAGAGCGCCGGTTCCAGAGTAAGCACGGCTCACGACATCGGCATTATCAGCCCACACTACGCAATTAGTTTAGTAGATATCCCATACAAATGACAGGAGCCGATCTCACCATTTCTGAAAAGGAACTCAAAGGCTGCATATTGTTCGATTGTTTCACCCTGGTTCAACACTCCAAGGTCAATCAATTGCCTGCTTAATGTCCATCTTGCTAACATGCTCTGGACGACATTCGTTCGATCCAAGCAGTCCATGCAGTTGGTTCGGACAACGGACGTTTGAGCATTCTTCACGGTCAACCCACCGAGCCCCTCAGTCGCATGGAAATACTGCTGTTTTTCCAGGGCGTCCCCAAGCTGGTCTAGCAAGAGCAATGCACGATGCCATTTCAGTCCACGGCATTCGTGATGGAAATCGAAGAAGATGTAGTGAACATGGTCGACAATGCTCTTCCGCTGCGTCGGTTCGATAGCACGGAATTGCTCCTCCGTCCGCAAACTAGCTTTCTCCCCTTCAACAGGATTGGATACGATCGACCTGACAACTGCTTCATACGCCTCTTTAACATTTTTCTCCCTACCACTCTGATTGACAAGGTTGACGCAATAGTTGTCGCCATAGAGTCGGACTTGTTCTGCAAAATGTTTCGTGGCCGCTGCCGCTGGATCGATGCTTCGGATCAGGAGCTTCGGAACAAACTTCAAGTTGTTGACTTCTGCCCAAAATACGGGAACACTCCCTCTTGTTTGAACATAAGACATAATTTGAACCTGTTGCTTCTCTTGCGGAGCCGTTTTATCATATCCAGCCAATCCAGTACCAACACTTCCGGTTATAATAATCTGCTCCGTTTCGTTGAAGTTGGATACATTGCCGTTTTCGTCAATACCTCTCGAGAAATATCTTGTTCCAGCTCTGAACCGAGACCTCCTGGTGATCAAAATGAAGGATAGTGGCGTGGACTTGATAGCAGTGGCTGTGATTGACATCATCCCAAAGATAACTGGGAGAATGTAGGGAGTGACCTGGCTAACGTCAGAACATGAGCACCCAGACTTGATTACTATCCATAACATACCGCAGGACTGGAGCTGCTGAGGTCAATGAGGTCAGACGAGATGTGTCTATTCCAAAAGAACCTGGTGTCCGCCTAGATTACCATATTAGCCAAACTGCTCAGCCTCGACTGATAATCATCATACGTACTCGCTGCCATAACGGTAGACTCTGGTCAGCATGAACCTGACGCTGGAACGTATTGGTAAGGTCGAAAGAATATGAGAAGTACATCGGACCCGTCCTCAGGTGAGTGGTAAGGAGCTGCATATATGTGTCTTCATCGGTGTCCTGGCAGATAATCTTGTCAATCTACGAGTCCTGAAGCTGAACCGAACCGAAATAAACATCCAGAATACTATGGGCAACAAACATGCAGAGGTGTCTCCCTGAGAGGCAAGAATTCGGTAGCCTGTATCTTGTATACGGCATGTTCATTGATCCTTCCAACCTGGGCAGCCTTCGTGATGACGATCAAATACTTATCTACAACCTTCAGTCAGATTTATATTTTGGAAAAAAAAAAAAAAAAAGCCTGAAGCTCCGTGGAAACCGCTCTTCTACGAACCCAATCTCAGACGAATCATGCCAAGGATGCCAGCGATACTCGTGACCCGTTTACCACCCGTCATCGGCGCATTGCTGAGCCACGTATGGCCAGACGGCCGATCAACGACCAGTGTAGGCGCCGACGGATTTGACGGTGATGTAAAGGCATAGTGGGTGGCTGAAGCATGGATGTTGATATCACGATAGGGGAACAGTGACGCCATGTCGATAATTCTGGCCACGTTTAAGCAACTGTCGAGCTCGCTAGGTGACGTCTTTGGAGTTGGAATGGTACTATGAACTGACGCCCTGAAGGTAAGGGGGAAAAACCGAGTCTAGTAGCGAGGATATCACCGGGCGACGGATAGTATCGACGAAAGGAGGTGAACCGATCAAGAGCGCTCTGGCTATTTGGGAGAAAAACTGGAGAAGGAATACAAGGGCGAGGGCCGAAGGGGAGAGGGAGAGTGGGATGTGATCACAGGCATGTTCGTTATGGCCATGCAGGTTGACGAAATTAAGACACACTCAACCCAACACGGCAACACTTGCCAAGCCAAGCCCCTCAGGAACAGTAGGCCAGGCACGTAACTACAGGCACGAACGGATTGGGCTCTGGCTCTATTGGCATTTGGCTACGGTAACACACAAACCCACCACCAAACGAGACGAGACGAACTCGATTCACGATTCCGAACCACCCCCCAGTCGGTGCGACAGACGGTTCCTGTCAAGCTAAACTTCGACTTCCCTGGATATCTCCACATTGAAATCTACCATCTCCGAACATCTGAGGCATATCAGCGTCCGCTATCCGCGCCATTTTCCCATCGATACCACCCCTTAACTAGCACCTTACATGCTGTGATGCATTCGTAGCGTGTCCTTTCGATATAAGCTTGCAAACTTCGACCAAGAGCGTCGGATAGATAGACAGACGTTGGGTCGGGACGACCAATCCTGAGACTGCGAGGAGGGATGGATCGAAAATGCCTTCTAGTAATAGGGGCAGGCGTTCTTATCAGACTGGTTCTTTTCACTGCTTTCCCTTCCCTACCAACAATCCTCGCCCAGAGAGTGGAGATATCTACACCAGTCACGTCCTATAAACGCCGTACGTTAAACCAAAGGCCCGGGATATAAATGGTGTGGATATATATATTGACACTCCATTGGCAATATATTATAGTTCAGGAAGGAATTTACCTTTATACACATGGAGTATCGCCTTACGATGGTGGGGTCTTCCATCAGGTATTGATAGATTCTTAGACTTCTCTAGAATTATAGCCACACATTGACTAACACTAGACAAATGATGCTTACCATCTAGGCGCCGCTGCTACTATCGCTATTCTCAATATTGCCCCCTTCTACTATTGTCACGAACCTACTCTACGTCCTTGCCGACATCTTTTCTGCCATTTCGTTGGTTCAAATCGCTTCGTCAGGTGTCCCCACTGTAACACCCCACCATGTTTCCCCGAGAAAGGCAAATTCATGGCCACCATGGGCCATCGCTGCTGCGTAAGCATTCTCTTGAATCTAGGTATAGCGAAAACGCTTGATTAACCTCTAGGTGGGATCAGATTTCTATTCAATCCGTTCACAATAGCGACATGTATCGCTCGTCCCACAATCGTCTTCACGAACACGATTATCTTACACGCAATAGCAGCTGCAGTTAATGGTACTACACATCCGAACGTTACCAATTTGTCGGCATTAGCTAAGACGATTCGAACTATATAGGTCGACGTGGTCCGGCATTCGTATCCATAGCCATGGCGACATACCTGTCATTGTACCCAATATTACTTCTACCGCCACTCTTGTTCTTGACTTATGACTCTTTGAAGCCTATTTCAAAACCTTCGATCCAGGTGATTATTTATCATTCCTGATTAAAATGAGCACCGCACTCACGTCTTAGTTCCAGGCATTTTCAGCTATCAGCGTTATTATGCTGAGCGTAGTTTTGATGGTGTATTTCAAACTCTCCCACTTGATAACTGGGTCCTGGGAGTTTATCGCATCAACATACGGTGTTCACCTGCTACTGCCGGATCTTACGCCGAATGTTGGGTTATGGTGGTACTTCTTCATTGAGATGTTCGACAGCTTTCGAGCATTCTTCCTCTGCCTGTTCCAGCTGCACCTTTTGATATATGTCCCATCAGTTTGCCTAAGGTTAAGGTACGGCACAATACGTTTAGTGGACTGTTCTATGTCCCCAGCTAATCAAACCTTGGCCCAGAAAACAACCACTGTTCGCGCTAATCACCTTGATTGGGATTTGCTCAATATTCAAATCCTATCCAGCGATCGGAGATACTGGCCTCTATTTGTCACTTCTCATGTTGTATAACCATACATTCCCACGTAAGTTCTTGGTGCCCCCCTATACATAACGACTTTTTGCCTAACTCGGGTTGAAAGTTATGCGGTACACTTTCTTCCTCGCTGCCGCCATTTTATACGCAACTTTCTTAGGGCCAGCGTTTTACTACTTGTGGGTATATGCCGGTAGTGGAAACGCAAACTTTTTCTACGCTATCACTTTGGTGTGGTCGATATTCAATGCATTGATTGTAGCAGATGCGATTTACGCCGTCCTTCGAGATGAGCATGAAACTGAACGACCAGAGTTAATTGGTAAAGACGTCGTGCAGATATAGTGGAGCAGGGTTTATGGCTATGGAAATGAAATAAATATTTAGCATGTTTCATTTTGTACATATTTTACACCAACATCGTCTTGGGCATTCTATCATATCTAGAAAGCATGACCTTTGAATACGGCTTGCAACCAAATCTAGCTATTGCGAACAGGGTATCATGTAATATTCGCAGGAGTCATAGTGAATTCAACTATCATTGTCGTCATAATCTTCTGCTTCGTCTTCACCCCCATCTTCTTCACCGTCGTCAATCCAAAATGCCTTCGACAAAATGTGATAAGTCGAAGGTTTAATTGTGCCATTTCTTAAAATCTTTGGGTCCGGTGATATCTCATCCAGATCATACCCTTCCCTCTCATAGAATCTCCTCGCACCACGGTTACTATCAAATACCGTCAACATAGCCTTCTCAACACCCACCCTTCTTCCAAACTCCTCGGCCACATCAAGCAACTTTTTCCCCAGTCCCATTTTCTGATAAGCTGGTAAAATATCCAACTCATAAGTATATATCACCTCCGAGCCTTCCTCCTCCGTAATCATAAACTCAAGAAATCCGACAAAACTAGACCCAGAGGCCTGACCACTACCACCAGATACAGCAGTAAGAACCAGATACCGCATAGCAGGGTGTTTCATCTCTTCCTTCTTTTTCCGCGGATGCCATCCTCTAGAAGTTGCCTTGTAAGATGCCGACATGTTTGCTTCTAATAAATCGAAGCAATTGTCGAATACATCCGGTGGCAAAGATGATGATTTGAATAATTCGATATTGTAGGATTGTGCAGTAGTGTCATCGTTGATGCCGTTGGTAGTGGTGAATGTGAGAAGGGAGGGGTCGAGGAAACGCGACTTTAGATCTTCGAGGGGTAGGGAATTGGTCTGGACGATTAGAGAGGGAGCGGAGTCTAGTGGTTCTTGGCGAGATCTTTTGGAGGTGCCGTCGGTTGAGACGGAGGCGTGACCAGATAGTGCGGGTTTGGAGGACATGTTGAATGTAATTTTTGATATATGGCTTTAAATTGTAGCGTGTGGACTTGCTGTTGTGATTTTTGGTGGGAAGAGTTGGATTTTTGGTGTTGAATGTGTTACAGATCTAGACGATAGACGCCAGTTGCGAACGCGTGGATAGGCCGCATGGGTCCACAAGTCAAGTATCTATAAGGTGTCATACTCATTTCCAGAAGTATTGAGATATGACCTGCAGCTAGAGGGGCTCCAGGTTAACTCGAGAGTTTATATATGTAGCTCTTTTAATTTAGTCACGAAATAGATCTGTATCGATATATATCACTGAAGCGTTCGAAAAATTTAAATGCATTTACATATAGAAGTCTCATACGTCTACAAGTCCTATCCGAGATAAAGGCATAGGTCCACCAGAAGAACACATTCGTCATTACTATATAGCATGTACGCTACAAGACTGCTATACACTCAGCCATGTTCAAGGGAAATAAAATAGAGCCAGGTTGAGACCGCGGCCGGTCAAGAAGAATTCCGTGAACATTAACGCCAAGCGGCAGGAGCCAAGTTGCAATTTGGTAAGGACTTTAGTAGTTCAAGTTAGCTAGAGCTAACTTCAAACTTATGATTTACAGTGCCCCTTTTATTGTGGTATATAAATATCAATAGCCGTGAGATACCATGAAATTTTGATGGAGCATTCGTAAATTCTGAGCTTTCAGACGAATCACCTAGTACATTATCAGGATCCAACAGAACGCCAGCTACAGTCTGTGATCATTATAATATTATATATACTTATGTGGTAGGGGCGCTAGAATCCCGTATTCGAGTAGAAGGATAAGTCAATCGAATCGATTCTTAATAGGTACAAACTCGTAGAACAACTGTAGTATGTAAACTTGATTATATGATATTAATGACTGGATAGAAAGGAGGTCAATTTTCCCGTAAAATAGAAATAAATAGATAGCCCAGTCACTGTAATTCGGCTGGGAAGACTCAATGTTGTGTCGTAAACCAGCCTCTACGAGGTTTTGAAGCAGCCCGATAAATTATGAGTACACGCATGCATTGACACGACGCATGTTCTGCAGCATATATTTACAAAGGCCCAACGATATCACAAAGACTCAATTTCATATAGAGCTAACCGTAAGCTCGCACTACAGTCCTATAGCTAAGGTTCTTCAATAAAACTAGAACACCGGAGCCATACTATCGACTATAGCTATGAAAAAGATTGAAGTAGGTTCCTAACAGCATGGTCACATATTATATTATGTGAATGAACCACTTTAATAGTAGAGATGGACTTCAAATTTAAACCAGGATCCCCGGTGCTTCTCCTCCAAGTATATAGATCTATATATCTATGCTATATTTTTAGCGGTATCGTACGTTAGTTGTCTGAATAAATCGAGGGAATAACATGACGAAGAATTACTTGTATATGCATGATCACCCAGATCCCAAAGACACACAAGTTAACAAAGCCTATGGATTTATATATTTATATGTGAGTGTATGTACTAGACTTGGAACCAATCCGTTAGTACAATGGATGCCTGCATAGTTCTCTCGCCATATAGCATATGCATATGGAGCTCTCGACTTAAGCCAAGTATCTATTCTCACGTTTTATAAAGGAGAGCTCCTCCGCCCACCAAACTTGAGTCCCGAACGAGTGTCTTATTCAGGGTCTTTATAAATCCGTGTAACAAATGTATGCTATAAATCCTTGAGTATGTTGACTTCGCCCACGAGACCAGCCCATAATTATAAGCTCCAGTCTACAAGTCCTTAAGAGGCTATATTGCAACTATCTAGTTCAAACTAGTTGGTAACCCCCCAAAAGCAAACATTGACAACAGCCCCTACACAAAAGAAACGGTTTTAGGGGTTATGAATCATATGATACAGCAATTATTAAGGCTACCTACAGCCTCGTTTTTTCCCATTTTACAAGCCTTGAACTTAGGTCTAGAAGGCTGCACCCTAAATTTTGCGTTGTTTGTTCAAGAAATCTTGGCAGAATACATGCATTGTATTCCCAGAAGGGTGCAACAACCTCAAATTTAATTTTAAACTACAACAATCCACCCGTTTGAACGCCAGAGATCAAGGTGTGCTGCGGGGGAACCGGATATCGGGTGCTATGATAACTGCATTCAGAAGATACGCCTCCAGTCGATCTGGTGCCAAGCTGGGGCTGGATCGGGTACGTTCCGGAGCCGCCGTTCCTCGTCAGCATTGCATTTCGATGTAGACTACATGTGTCTACAGCGAGCGCTGCAGCGAGCCTCGTTTTTGGATCCTGACAGATGTATCGACAGTTTATTCAACGATCTCGGGTACTTGCATTATGGAGGGACATACTGAGAACCGTGCGGCGTAAGTAAAAGAAACACCGTGGCAATTCGCCTACCAATTAGTTTTCCGTCTAATCGAGCCATCTCAACTGACATTCTGGGGTAAAAAGATATCGAAGACCTAGCCACGAGGGAGGAAATGCGCTCCTGGGCAAGACACGAATTTAAGCGCAATAAGAACGTTCAGGAGATGGTAAGTATATATGTCTTCCAGGGTATACGTTGCGTATTGTTTGCAGTTACATTTAAGCCTAATATCGTCTCACCCGTGGGTCCACCCCGATTGAATCCGCAGACACAAATTCGTTACCTGATATCAGTAAGATTGTCCTTCCCCAACCCCCGCTTATCGTCGATGTCGACAGCTGTACAGATGCATCCTCAGCCCCCACCCCCTGCATTTGTGGTAGAATTGCGCAAGCCAGCCTAAAATGCTCTTCCATCTCGTATTCCTATCCGCTCCCAGCCTTCCAGGATTTACCATGATGAAAGTTCAAACTGACGCAGCAATTGCGTTAATCTATATATAGCAAGGAAGACACGAAATGGAAACTATTAGTCAGTCAATAGGGTACAGTTTTAAAGGATAGGACATATGGAGCTTGGCGGTTTAAGTGGGTGGTTTCCTATTTCAAGGCATGCAACTAGTGAGTTATTGCAGCTCTATAGTCTTTGACTGGTTGTCTAATAGTAATTTTATTGGTGAACTAGGTCTGTTGGACAACTTAGTACTTCAGAGTGGTACTTGCGAGATCGTCCTTTCGAGGATGTATACATCTGAAAAGGCATTTGGACTTGAGGGTACATCCACAAAGACGGAGCTAGCCCCCCTAGAGCTCCCGTACCGGTGTCAATGCAAGCAATCGTACCGGGTCATAGGTAATCCTTGACAGCGAAGCTATTGCTTATGCACTGTGTGGTCAGAGATTTGACTGATGGGTATTAGTTTAGATAAATGTTGGCTGTATCTAGCCGTTGGAGATGCAATACTACACGATCTCGCAACGATCGATCTTCTCTGTCGGTCTATAATCAGTTCCTCTCCAATCGATATAAATATTCGGAAGGATTACCCAAGTACCCGGCTACGAAGGAATTGCGCAGTGCAGCTCAGTGAGTTGGTTGCGGACCCACAAATCAGAGTCTAGACTGTGGATTTGTGGAACCCACCTGCCTCGTAAAGAAAGCACAACCAGCTGTCGAACAGATAGTAACAGCTGGCCAGGCATACACCTTGCAGTTGCATTCCAAGCCCTTGTGTCTGCTGCACGATGTTGGACTGGATGCTTGTCAAAAGAAAAGATACATTGAAAAATTTTCTGCGCAAAGAACCGTTCGTTCCGACCCGAGAAACGTTGAGCGATTGGTGGGTAACCCCAGGTCTAGCCAGCTAGTTCAAGCTCAAATCCATTCATCAAGCGCACAGAATCGAAGCTAAGTCAATGCACGTTATACCGAGTACTTTCTTATGCATATCGTACAGAGAGCGCAGTTAGACAAAAAGGGCTACACCGGTCGTGGGTGCAGCTAGCATCGGGTATGTTGATGTCCCGGGATAGATTCTCCCGCGATGATATACATCAATGACGCCCGGGGTACGATATTTAAAAGCTTAGATAACAGCGATCAGCACCAGATTGTCCTTCGCAAGATTCTTCTCCCGCTGTTTCGTCCATATCCCAATCAGCGGAAGTCTAAGCGCATTGTCATCCGCAGAAGCAAAAACAGGGCGGGCCCTTTGGGCTCTTTATCCAACATGTGCGCTAAGACGAACGATACATCTGACACTATTCAACCGAACGGGGGAGGAAAAAAAAAAAACCAAACTTTTGCCTACGAGGCGACGGCTCTATCACGGACATAGCCTCAATTGACCCGCTTCAGCGTGAATTTTGAATGGCTATTTCATGAAACCTCTTTACTTTGGATATAGAATGAGACACCCGTGAAGGATTCGACTAATTGGAATCACTCCTCGACCTCCATGAGCGTTCCGTTTTCTTATCGTGACCGAATTCTTGATTTTTTCAAGTCGAGTCCACCAGGCAGTCAGACTCGAGAAGACCCGTATGCCCGTGAACCCTAGGCGGATTGAAATCATACCACCAACATTGGCATGCAGAAGCTACAGCGTATACGTATGTATCTGCACGCACGTCAAAGGCATATCATAAGCTATGTAATATCAAAGAACATCACCCGGAGAGATACGCTTGAATCACTTGCATATTCCACTAAACGAATGTCTCGTGTCGCCATGCTTAATCCTCGCGAAACTGTCTTAACGAGCGGGGAAAACCAACTCCAGATCAAAACAGGAGTTTGTAAACCCTCCGCGCGCCGACCCAGTCCTCCGCAAACTCACACCATCCTTAGCATTTTGCTTTTTCTCTAGATGTATTCGATGCGGGTCGATTCGAGAAGAAAGACACGGGATGTCGATATTTTAGCATCGATGCGACCAAGGTAAAAATCGGCGAATCCGCATCGGTTTTGACCCACCATCTCATGCGATAAAAGCCCCTCGACTCCTCTGTCGTTTCATTATACAGATCCTGGCCGAGGGATTCCTTGGTTGACAGGCGTCTACCTTGTAGGCAAAACCCTTCTGTGATGCTTACACAGCATGGACATCAGTTTAAGATTAGATATATTTGACTGGGCGGGAACCAAAAGTAACGCAATCATCCATCCCGCTCGTCAAAATATAGACCGGAGCGGCACGAAACGGGACGTTTCTCTGACAGCCAGGGAGTCGATGATGGAGAAAGAAAAAAATTTTCACCAGCATTGGCAGATGGCTTGCTGGCGGTCTTCGTCTTCCTTTAGTTCTATGCATGTATTAAATCGTCGCGTTATGCAAAACGCCCTTTCCGTCTTCCTTGCTTTCGAAATTCATGCATCTCTATCCTTTCGCCAGGTCGTTTCGAAGTTCTTTTCCCCTCTTCTCCTCAACTCCTGGGTCTTCAACCGTTTTTTCTTTTTTCTTTCTATTTTTTCGCTCACACCCTAGAGCCCGGCTGCATATCTCGCCTATTCATTTTCAAGTCCCGTGATTCGAAATGCACCAGAACAGTTGCATTAGAAGAGGTGTTTGCTGGGTTGGCATGCACTACGTGCAGCAGTTCATGGATCATGTCGAATCAAACGTGTTTATGAACTACTAAATATGCATCATGCAGAAAATACATGCCGGCTGGTGAGGAGAAAGGCCCACACAGCTACCTAGCGGTCAAACGCAAGAAAAAGGGAAAAAAGTGGGTAATCTTCTGGCAGTCCAGGTTCATCGATTCGATATTCTTTCCTCAGTACAACCCTAGAAGCATATTCTCTACAACTCACATTTGAGACAGACATCACGCCATCACCTTTTTATAATCTTTCGACATGGGGATGCGCTGGCCAGTGCTGCAAGATTTACAAAGGATATGACCTGTCAATTCGTCATCTTGTTGTTTCGAGTAAAGCGAATCCAAAGGCACCATGGAAGAATAGGAGATGGGGGGTGAAAGTCCCTCAGCTACATACTTACCTACGTCGATTTCAGAGTAAGAGCATGGATACACAAACGAGTTTGCTGGGTTGCCGCATAATTCCCATCGCTGTTAGATGCAAGCTAAAGGGTTTTGCAGATGGATGGTCAAACACTCGTTTGCTGCCTCGCCCATGTCCCCAGGATCTACGATTTTGAACTTCGAGAAAAAATATGGGCAATTGTGTTGGGCATATACCGGAGCGGGATAGTGGAGATAATATGTCATTTCCCCTCTTTTTTCTTGGGATTGTCGCATTGGAGCTGTCGTCGGAGGAGCTGGACCTCGCGCAAAGAAGAGTTCCTCGCTGTGCTGTGAAAGAGGGGTGGTCATCTGACTTTCATGCAATGCGTGTATCCATAACCAAGACTAGCGGGATACCGACGGTGTGGTTAGGCCACTTTGGCAATTATCCATCGAGTACCAATAAGCTGTGTCGGCTGGCCGTCGTTTTCCTGCCTGCTCCGTCGACATGGATCTTATTCGACATTTTCCTACTTGCAGAGTTCACGCACGCATCCATTTCTTGTCAAGTTGCGTGCAAGGCAGTACGAACGGGACCGTAGACACTGCCGTTGGTTTGCATCTCGAGCATGGTTTGCAGGGGAATGATGACCTTTCTTATGCACTGCATATGTGTATGTAGGTATTCGCTGTCCGGCGCTTAGGTCAACTTAAATACATCCGGTTGGTTGGGCTCACATCCATCATGCACGTTTTCCATCTTGCCAAGGGGATGCAGACCGAATAAGGATGGCACGGGCACAAACAGTGTGGGAGGGAAAAGGATATCGATGGTCCCCCGGTACCGGTACACCGGACCGGTACCACATGCTCCATGGGCCTTGTAGTATCAACCCGGGCACCCGGTGCCATCAACCTGGGACCGCGAGTGCCAATTGAAAGCAGCTCAGCTCAACACCAACCGCGTTATCAGGTTTGAAACACTCATCTCTGCGAAATCCCTTTTGGACGAGATGTGATTGAAAGCCGTGCCCGCTCCACTCATCGAGACCGGAGAACTGGATAGGCCAATCAGGACATCAGTGGCCTCAGACCCGATCGATGTTGTATGGCATCATTGTGACTGAATGAAACGTGCCAAATGTTATAGGGTCAGCCATCGGGAGCACTTCCGGTGATTGAAGCCTTACTGGATTTGCTGTTAGCTCTAGAATCCCTGGTCTACACCGTAGGGAGTCGCATTAACTCTGGAATTGTGTGATCCTGGCAGCTTCGGTCGGCAGCTTCCCATGCACCAATCCCGAGCAGCTCCTTTCGCTTCCTCCTTCGCCGTTTGGTAAAAGTAGGTAAGTCAGAACTTAGTAGAGGCCAATATTCCTGCTGGTGCTGTTGATACTTAATTATGCCATTGCATAGTGCGAGGGTGTGGTGTGGTGTGAACAAAACAGAGGAGAAAGCGAACGGATCAGATTAAGCCTAGTGGTCTAGCTGCCGAGACTTGGGATCGAAATTCCTCGAGGTCTGTCATGTTGTCTCGATGCTGTTGACGTTTCTTCCTCGCCTCGCTTCTTTCCGGATTTCATACATCCCATTGCATCGGCCCCATCAGCGACGTGCCATTGGCTTCCGGGCCGACCTCACCTGCAGGACAGTCATGGCTCCTCCGTCCTCTGCCCCATCTGCATCCGCATCTGGAGGTCGCCGAAAGCGCGCCAGGACACAAACCGAGGAGACAGCACATGATTCTCAGACGACAACGACGACACCACCAACGCGTCGAAGCCAACGGGCTAAGCTGACCAACACATCTGTGCCTGACCAGACCAAGGCTATTCCGGTCAAGCAGGAGGACTCTGAAGGCGAAGAACCTCCTAAAGTCGCCAACAAGAAGGCATCGAGGCCGAGGGCTAAGCCAAAGCCGGCCAAATCTGAGGATGTACTAGACGATGCTAAACTGAGTCCCAGCTCCACTTCGGCCTCCAAAGAGGCAGTTAAGCAGGAAGACTCTATGCAAGCTCGGGAAACCGGTGGGTTCTGGCTTATGAAATCGGAGCCAGATGCCTTTAGCTATGAGGACCTTTGCAAGCATGACGGTCCAGCCGGTTGGGATGGTGTCAGAAACCACGTTGCAAAGGTCTGTCTTGCCTGTCTTGCATCCCCCCCACAGCCGCCCCAGCATTATCCTTCTTTCGTTGAGATGTCTATCAATCTATCTCCACTTGCTCGAACCAAACAAACAGCTCCCGTGTCTTCTTACTCAATTTTAGCTTCGGCACTAAGGTCAAGAACGCCATCTCGCAATTTGCCAGTGCTCCGGCACTGGGAAATGGGCCGTCAGGCGATTGCCCACATGCCATGTGGTTTCTTAGCGAGATTGTAGCCTTTTAGCCGTGATTATATGACAAAGTTCGAGATAATAACGGGCCCTCATCTGATTAACATCGTATTCCAGAAACATTTGATGTCAATGAAAGTGGGAGACAGGGCATTCTTCTACCATTCGAATTGTAAAGAGCCCGGAATTGTTGGGGTTATGGAAATTACCCGCGATGCCTCAATTGATGGTAAGGGAACCTCCTGTCCCTTGGTTATTTTTTGCACGTTTCTTCTCGTTTACGCTAGTCCATGGGTTATATCGACTTGCTTAAATTGCTTACTATTCAACTTTGGCATGGATCGCTGGTCGATGCTAATCTCTGGAATAGAGTCCCAGTTCGACCCCCAAGCCAAGTATTACGACTCAAAGGCAACCACATTGAAACCTAGATGGTACCTTGTACACTGCAGGTATGTCGATAACAGCCTTTTTAAAAGAGATTTTTTACACCATCCCGAATATTGCTTGATACACTCTCCTACCCCCCGGGAAGTTATCTTGATTGACGAATTTGCCTGATTGATGCCATGCATGGGAAAACTTTAGTCCTATCCGGAAGCTCGGACGCCAAATTACTCTGGCGGAACTGAGGACGCATTCCGGCGGTGCCCTCAAGGAGATGGCTCTCTTCCGCCAAACCAGGCTGTCTGTCAGTCCTGTCAGTGCTGCAGAATTTCAATTTATCCTTGACTTGGAAAATAAACCCGAAGGAAAGGATACGGATTAAACCTGGTTGGGACCGGGGAAAGTGTCCCGGCTGGCAAAAGTTCTAAGGAAAAAACTGCATTGATTCAAATCTCATTAAATTGACTGTCAAAAAAAAGTAATAAAATCGCACTTTACACAATAGCACGAGTTTTTGCAGGACTTTCCTGGTTTGTGGAAAGCGTATTAGTCGTCATTTACTGACCCCGCTTTCTGGATCAACTATCGATTAGTGTCCCATAGATAGTCTCTGGGACACATTTTTTCAGTGAAGCGGCATTTATTTCAATCTGCGAACTCAAAACCGGCAATATCATTTCCGTACCCTCGTCTAGGGACTTGCTGGGGGTGGAAACTTCCTGCGGTTAGATTTTTTTTTTGCCAGGTGGGATGATGAATATTGGTATCAATTAATAGTGGAGCAGGATTTCTGGGAATTTGGCTCATGTTACCAACCCAGTCTCGCGGAACCAACCCGTTTCCTATTCAGTCCAAGCTTAATGTTTCCCTGCCCCGGGACCGTGGGCCGGCATATCAATATTACCCACAATGCCCCAAGCAACACGCAATTATGCACACCCAGCAGTTTCTTTGGGAAGATATCACGCACCTTTCCCTGAGAAAAATTGCCCACCGACCGCTGAAAGAGATCCACCTTGAACGCCAAAAAAACTGTTGGTGTCAAATCCTAAATACGAGGCGAGGAATGGCTTCCACGTTGGGCGAATAATCCTTGTGTCGGGCGTTTTTTCTGAAGGGGCACCACCGAAAAAACGGCAGACCGTTGTGCATTGATGGTATCGCTGTCTGCCTCACCACGCAATCCATCTGTTGCCAGTTTGGGGGGCGGCCGGGTTTGTCCTCCACGGTCCAAGGGGTGAAATGCAACACGCTTTTGTGTTGTCGAAAAGCTCTCAAGTGTGTGCTCTTGAGCTCTCTGTAGAGAGCTTCCTAACCAGCGACGATCAACAATCTTTCTTTCCGCAAAATTACGGGCCATCCGCTACAATGACATATCGTGCCGTGTGCGTCCTATCCGCCCTGCGAGCAAGCAGTCTATTTTCGAAAGAAGATGGCTGCAGTTTCGTTAACCGCACGAATCTTTTTAGGGTGCGCGATCCAGAAAAGCGGCCGGCCAGCGGACTCGGCCGCTTTTCCTGCCTGCGCAATGCACCGTTTACGCTTCCTTTCCGCTGCAATTGATAAAAAAAGGGTGTAGAAAAGGAAAAGCCATCTGGGACGGGGAGCTGGGAGACAGTCCCAAAACCCAAGACAAAAACCCCATTAGCTCCGTCGCTGATGGTTAAAAGAGGAGACGGAAGTTTGAACACATCGCTGGGATCCTTTATGTAATTTACCTAACTGTCGGGTTCGCTATGTTGGTCCATCTAGGTAAAGCGTGTCGTCAGCGAGCAGCCTCTTTCTTGATAGAGTATAAACCGTAACCAACGAAATACCACACAAAAGTCACCAAGAGAGAAAAATCCACCACACCCCTAGAAGGAAATGCCTTTTTTACCACATGCAAGACCCGCGAAACATCGGCTTTCGCTACCACTTCCCGTCCAGTAGGAAGCGAAGAAGTTACCGTGCGAGGGCGAGGCGGTGGTAGAATTAAGAAGGTCAAAAGGGTTCTATAAGCTAAAAAATTTCCTATTTACCAAGAAATAAAAATAAAATAAGATAAAAAAAATAAAATAAAAAATAAAAAAAGATTAAAATTCCCTTCGCCATCATTGTCTAGGGTTTTTTTGTTACCCCGCTTTATACCATTTCGCTGATCCCATACTTAGAGCGGATTAAAAGGGTTTCAGTTAGCCGGAATTTTTGATAACTCTATACTAATCTTCAGCTCATGTGTGCTGGCTACTTTGAGAAAAGCTTGAACTCCCCTAGGCGATAGCGACGGCGTGCGATTCGCAGGATCGCAGGATAAACTGGAGACCAGCCCGTATGTATCGCACTAAACTGTGGGTGTGTGGTGGCCCACGCCCACTCGTTAAACTGTGATCAGGCGTCAAGCTTAAAAACCGATTTCTCGGTGTAAAAAGAGAGTTAATCGTTCATCTTGGCCTTCCGTGCAAAGCGGGAAAAAGTAAGTGATACGTCGTTCCACGGAGTGAACGATCTTGCAGCAAAAAAGCTAGCTGTGAATATGCGAATAAAAACCCCCATCACCATGTCCAGCTGAACAGAAAGACGCAACAAAACGTCACGGAAATGCAACGCGATGGCACACACGCATCTAGAAAGTCTACGCCATACCGGCATATGGGACTTGACTTCTTTTTGATGTCTAAGTAGAAAATTTTGCATCCCAGCCACGTTTCTTCGAGTTTTTAAAATTTTTTGGAGCCCCCAAGCACACACACACACACCCACAAAAAAAAAAAAAAAAAACAAAGGAATCCCATGTCTGTGGGTGACCTAGGACCTAGACATCTTTAGTGGATCCACTCGAAAAAAAAAAAAAAAAAAAAAAAAAAAAAAATCGCAACACTGGAAGTGAACCCGGGACCCGACAAGAAGGATATCATCCAAGTGCAGCGAGAGACGCGGGAAGAGAGACACTATTGTGGAAAAAAGAAAAGAAAAGGAAGAACGGAGAGAGAGTATCGGCGTGGGTAGAGGCGAACGTTTCTCTCCTAATACTCCATCTACGGAAGGTTGTGACTACAAATTTCCTTCCATGGGCCGAAGGCACCGGAAGGGAGCGTGGGGAACTGTTTCCTAAATACAAATACCTAGCTAAACGTGCCTCAAAAGTAACCGGTAACCAGGTGGGTTGTAACATTGATAGGCTGTAACGACCAAGGTATACAGGCACGGGAAGTATCATCTACATCTCCAACTTGGAAGGAGGATGTATGTAATGTATGTATACCCTGACGAAGGTCTGGAATACTTTTAGCCACCCCCCTCCTTCAACATTTAATGCCAGTTGGTATGGATCAATCCAATTCGCCGAGCTACCGAACCTTAGTATGCTAACATTGTATACCAAGTGTTCCGACATGTGCGCCAGTTATTAATGCATATGCTATGACTTCGTCTCCCTGAGCGAATTTAAGAAAAAGGTTTCGTCTACGTGCATCGAAGCCATGTACCTTTTGGTGTCCATCTTTGTCCGTAGATGGTGAAACAATACCTTGATAAGATAGCTCAGTTAGCCGTCGGGACTTGTCTGAGATCGTTTAGGAGAAAAGGAGCCAACTTGGTCGTATTGTCGATAGGCAGTATCCCAACAATGGGGTCTTGTTAGAAGGGCTAATGGTGTAATCCATGGGGTCAGCCCCTATCGTCTACATGGTGCCTTGCAGAGCTATCAATCCATGATGCTTGTCTAGCCAGCACACTACACCTGCAAGTTTCACTTCAGCCATTGAGGAATGTGAAAATCCCAAGCCTGGTCAGAATGAAACGAATTGCTTGAGTAATTAAGTATCTTGGTGGATGGGCGGCTTAGGACAACCGTCTACATCAGGATGAAGCAAAATAAACTTGGATTGCTAAAATACAACACGGTTTCTGCCACAAAGTGACAGGGTTCACAGTCTGGCCGAGTATAGGAATAAAGCTATTTCATGTCAATACACATATGTGCCAACACTTTGGAAAGGGTGTGCGGCATAGGAAAGAGAGAAAAAATTAGTGTGATAGATAGATAGATAGATAGATAGATAGATAGATAGGTAGGTAGGTAGGTAGGTAGATAGAGAAAGATAGACAGAGAGGGAAAGAAAGATAGCAATATGGCAAGGAGGAAGATTTCGAAATATGAGTAAAAGTAGTATGAAATACATGGTAGAAGTTTGAATTGCCTCCTGTTTCCTAAGTATCTATGTCAGGTAAACATAAGGTTAAAAATACGAAAATACAGAGATCCGCCCATCGCCGAAGAAACAGAGATAAAGAAAAAGACATCTAGAAATAACGCCAACGTGGAAACACTCGTCTTGTTGAACAAAAGCTGTTTCAGAATATATTCCAGCCCTGATAACGTCGACAGAACAAATAAACCGCGCCCAAGTGAAGGTGCATAATTTGATCCATGGCGAACCAGCGCTGTTGTCTTAAGAGGATGGACAAAGATGTATAGGAAAACTTTTTAAACTGATGTTTGACCTTGATGTTGCTTGTGTGAAAAGAAATGAAAATAAAAATAAAAATAAAAACACCCGACCAAACGCCATAATATTTAGAAAGCCCGAAACAAGAAAGTGATGATCCCGCGAGGGACTAAAGACACCTGCGACTATTTTTGAGCTCGAAGACTTTTTCTTTCCGTTTTGCCGGCGTGGCTGAACTTTTTTTGTCTATTAGTGTACTTTTGAAAGCGCGAATCAGAGGCTTCGAAGAACGTGAAAATTGGACGCTTGTCGGTAAATCGTTCGTATTCGTGGTGTCAGACATATGTGTACGAAGTAAACAAATCATCGCGTGCCCCATTCAGACTTGATTTGATCCCGACCGTTGATGTGTTCAGGGATGGGTTGAGGCCGAGGATGGTGGAGCGAGCCATTGCGAGACTTCATGTTGTAAGCCTCGACCAACGGTCGGTCCGGACCATCGAGAGGCATGGCTCCTACAGGCATACCATTGGGGTAGACCTGGCCTGCGGAGTAGGCTCTACCAGCTCGTCGACTCTCGGTCGAAAGGGTTCGACTGAGTGGGATGCCAGGGCTTCCAACAGGGTCCTCTCTAACATGGGCATAGGCAGGAGAAGTATATGGGCCTTCATTCATCAGATGTGGCTGGTTAGCTCGTGCCATGGTCCTGGGTGAGAGCTGAAGCCCATGGTTGTTGTGTCGTGAAACTGGTTGCTGGGGATTCCCAAGGGAAGATGAGATGGTATTGGGCAGCGGTGTCCCAGCGTATCTCATTGCGAGGTTCCGATAGTGGTCCCTCTCTTCTTCAACAACCTTGAGGCGGGTCTCGAGCTCAACAATTCTTGCGCTCATCTCCCTTTCCCTTTCTTTGCGCCGTTGCCTAAACCTGGCAGAGGCACCAGCGTTTCTTTTTCGCTTCTCGTCAGCTAACTTTGAAGCGGCAGTAGTATCTACAGGAATAGCAAGGCCTTCTAACCCTGCAAGATGGAGTCCGTATGTGGATGGCTGGCTAGTAGTCCGACCCATAGGCGACGATGAATGTCCTTCATGGAAAGGAGGATTCATTGGGTACACAGGACTCGTTTGCGAGTAGCTTGGTGGAAGAGAATGAGGTTGATTCCTGGAAAATGGCGAACTGCCTGGAGAAGTCGCCATGGGAGGTTGGCTCTGAGTATGCTGCCCATTGATCGGTGGGAAAGGGAACCCGCCTGCTGGATGCATCTGGCTAGCAGGAGATGCCAAGGTAGCAGAGTGTCGGGGGGGTGTTCCACCCGAAGAGACAGAGGGCTGATGGGGCTCGATCATTGGGAGCGGACCGTCTCTTTGTTTGGTCGACGGTGGGACCGGCTGCTTGATATTCCTCGGGAAGGTACCATAATCGAGGCTATCCTTCATCCTGGAGGGGTCATACCTATCAGTAGGCGAAGGAGGAAGGGATCTTGTGAATGGAGGTTGCTGAGGTGTAGATGATATCCTCTGGGGGGTGTCGAGCTCAGCCTCGTCTGCATTCCGCCTTCGAGCGCTCGAACTGTGACCCATATCACCCTTGTTTGGGGTAGGGTTGAGCATATTGCTCACATCTAGAGGCCTCGAGGCACGCTGGTCAGGACTGGGAGCAGTTGAAGATACAGCTGACATCTCAGATGTTTGAGAGGGCGCCATAGCGCCATATGAGTGTGACTTTGAAATATAGTCGCCTTTGGTATGCACCTGCCCAATGTGTCTAGCATCATCATGCTGTCTCTCACCATCACTGCTATCACTGCTGCTGGAAGCAGGCGAGTGAGGAGGGCCTGGGTATGCATGCGACATAGATGGAGCGTCCCTTAGCTGCGCTGCAGGGAATGGCCCAGACCAATGGCGGCATTGACGAGTGTCTTCCTCCTCACGGTCAAGCACAGATGGTGACCTGCTCCGAGGAGGAGGGGACAAAGGGTACTGAGGATGAATTACAGAAGCCAAACCAGCGACTTTTGAAAGGAACCCCTCTGGGTAGTTTTGTATAGAATGGGGGGGTGGGTTTAGTGTTGTTGTCGCTTGAAGGTAGTCCACGGTTCTGGTAGGAAATAGGCGAGGGGGATCCAATGCAATGGGGACCGGCAGCTTGGGGAGCAGAGCTGGCGATATGGAAAGGCAGGTCCGAAACGGTAGACGAACCTGTTCGGCCGGCTTTTGTTATATGAAATTAATTAACCGTCGAATGATATGGTATCGTATATGCTGTCCAAAATAAGGCCGAATGCGAATATTCGAACTTGTGAAGCAGCGAGCGCCGACAACAAGTTCTACAATTCGATATTCTGGGATTTTCGAAATTTCAAGATAGAAACGAAAGATGTAAGAAAACTTCTGATGAACTTTGCTTCTATCTTTGTTTTTCTTTCTCTTTTAAATTTGTAGATAAGGTCCTCTTTCGGTGAATATACTCGAGATAGATGAAGGTTTTTTTCCTTTGGAGGATATCGGGATTTTCTCTATGTATGTAGTAGCAGTGGTAGTAGTATGTATGTACTTTGGGAACAAGAAGATAAGGAAGTGTGCTCTCTCAGAAACAACCTGATGGCCTCGAGTGTGGGACACCACAGGATATAAAGTAGTAATGTTGCGGGAGCACACTGAACATGAACCAGTGCGGTGCGAGCACTGTCCGCACACAGCATCTCGAGCACCAATGGGCGAGAGAGCATGGGGCCTGCTTTTTCCCTTCCCATGAGGTGTGTGACTGGGGGAGGGCTGCTTAGTTCGATACTTCACGATGCAAGAGAGTGTGTGCAATAACAATCGGGTACAAATTGGGGTCCATTGGTACTTTCTTTTTCCCTAATGAACCTGGTCGGGTCCGGATGTCCATGATTCTTTTTTTTCTGTCCGTGAAGTCACAGATTCACCGGGGGGACCGCTTCCCGCAAGGGTTTATGCACCCTCGCCGGGCTAAACCGGGTGTGGGTCTACCACCCATGTGCATCCATGCCCCCGGTACGAAGTAGGCTGTGACCCACGCATGGTCATGACAAACACTTCTTGAGATACCCTTGTCCGGGGCCGCCCCGATAGATACCATCACGATTGTGTCTCGGCCAGGCCAAGTAAAAACAACACCGGCTTCAAGGCATCCTTGAAATATCTGGCGCACTGGGGTGCTCGACCTGACTTAGTCTGGAAATATTCGAAAAAAGATAACAATGAATAGGACAAGCATGCGAGAGGAGAATAATACTCGCCCCCCTTCATGTTCATTAGCCAGTCAGGCTTGTGAGGCCTTCCCCAAGGATCCCCATCTTGCCGTCGTCCCCGAATGAACTAACCATTTCTTCAGACCTCAAGGCTGTTAGCTAGGGAAAGGCGAAAAAAAATAAAAAAAAATAAAAAAAAACAACTTCTTTGGCATCAATCCAACTTGAGGGTTATGGGGCGAAACGTTTCAGCGATTCTGTCTCTGGCAGCTGATATTTACAACTTTGTACAGCGGAATCAAGGTTTCCCAACCGATGCCTCTATCCTGGAAGCCTTAGCTTCGCCCCCAGGTATCGAAAGTTGATAAATCATAGACAAAAGGAGTTACCATGGCATAGGTAACTATAGGGAAGCTAGTCAAGTAACCGACGCGGAAGCGGGTTGAAGAAACAAGCGGTTTGGCAACTTGGGAAACGTGGGATGTCCCAACTTCCTGCCGTCAAGGGCTATAGTGTAGTATCTTGTTGGAAGTGGATGCCGCCAATTAGGGAGTAACGATAGAGAATCCGCAGTATTACCTACTGTTCCTACTTGCCCCCATCGCGATAGCTCCTTCTACATTACCATTCCCGCGCCCGCTATTACCTGATCCATAAGGTGGATTCCCATTGAATCCCCAATCGATCCTTATATCAAATCTGGAGATGTGGGGACTCGCTCCGTTCCAACTTAACCATCGGTGTCTGTCTCTCTAGTTTGCTTTGCGGCATCGGAATAGGGAAGTAATAATAACTTTCCGTAATATAGCCGTTTGAAGCTATCTTTATCATGGGGAATCCGTTCAAAACATAGTATGAATTCAAATATTAATTTGTCTGGCTTTGAGGACCGGCTGCTTGGTTCCCCTATAGCTATAGTATCCGTTGGGAGAGAGAGCCCGTTAAAACCCCCTGGTCTTTTAGAATTTTATCCGCCAAAAGATAATTGTCTTTTTGTCTAAGGGGTGAGATGTTCTCTTCAAGGATTATTACAATGGCATGACATCGTGAGAAAAGTTAAGTGATACGTGATAGACATATCATATTAGTATATCGTTTCTATGAAAATCCTGCCGCATTATCTACCTGTTAACAATTTGCCAACTGGTGATCAGTATAGTTAAGACCTGGTTAAACAGAAGATGCTGGTGGGAAAAAAAAATACGACATCCTGTGATGGGAAAGCTAGCTATGCCGGCAGACATGATGCAACCATAAGGCGCGCACTCCGCGAGGATGTCTTGGTGCACAGTAGTTCCATACTTACGTATGTACTCCGTAAATGCGGTATCGTATCAATAGTGCTGCTGTATAGTACCATAGCTGTGAAGCATTCCCCAAGCGACATCCTTGCGAACGCCTCACAATCTGACACATAGCCAGTCACATCACGCTTCAGAGCGTTGTGGGAAGCGGAGTGGATGTCTATTCTGCACGGGGAAGACGTAAAGCAAAGCAAAGAATGCCGGGTACATCTCTCACTCTCGTCAAGGGCGCCTGAATTAGAATCGTTTGACGAGGTCCAGTTCGACTTTAATTACTAAATAGTATTCTCGTTATTACTTGTGCTGTTATTTCCCCCGGGAAAACCAGATAACTTTCCGTGGGGGGTAATTTTGGTCTCGAGTGATCTCGCTTCTGGATACTTGGGAATTCGATTTAATCCATCGACCTGAAATTTGGCACGCTGACGTTTTTTCTGCTGACCTTTTCTGGTCGGTGTGGCACAAATGACAGGGAATACGCGAGTCCCGGTAACTTACTGACTGCCCGCCTAACCCAGATCCTTGGAACCGCAAAAAAGGTCGGTCTCCGATGAGTAGGTAGTTCGCATACATCCCGCTCGCTTTTTTGAGGCTGTCCAAGGCTTTGCTGTGCTTCGCTTTTGCTATGCTTCGCTTTGCTACGTTCGGTATTCCCTTTTTTTTTTTTTTTTTTTTTTTTTCCTTCTTGCGGGAACTGAATTAGTTTAGCCATACCGATTGATCATCTGCACAGGCTGAAGAAGCTGAACATCACGTTCACGATCTAAACTCAACTTGACTTTCAACATTCCTCACAGTTATAAAAAAAAAAAAAAAAAAAAAGGAAAAGGAAAGGGAAAAGGATCTTGGAAGCTTGGTAAAACAGTTGAAGTTTGTGGTTCATGCTTTTACAAGCCTTGAACCCCATTCGCTGGGTGCCCGCTGGGAATTGGAAGCATGAGCCAATGCAATCTCAGTCCCACCATCTCCACATCTCATCGACCCGATGTCCTTGAAGCATTTTTTTTTTCGACATTGAGTGAAAAAAACGCTATTTCCCCTCAAAAAAAATATTTCAGTAACCATGTCGGACCCGACACTCTGGAAATTAGACCCTTGTGGCAGCGCCTTCACTGCTTTAAGCGTTTTGGAAATTTGGGGGGTCCGGGTCACAGGGCCAGTTCCGGTTAAGGCAGCAGAGCATCGGTCCCCACCTTTTGATTATTCACAATATCATTGTTCTAAAAATTTCTTCTTTACCCAGAAGACTAAACTTTTCCAACACACAGAAGATTACAAGTCTAGTCTACGGAAACTTTCCTTCGTGACCCCAAGGCGAACAAAAAAGAACCAACAGAAGCGGGGGGGTTAAAAAAATAAAAAATAAAGAAAAACAGGTTCATCTTGACGGTCTTTAGTTGGGGGTGTTAGATTTTTTATGCAGACGGCCGATGTACCGGGATCATACCAACATCCGGAAACCCCACAGACCGCTCTGGACAATCTCTGGTGTTGTCTGGGGCAGTTTATCACACATAACACAGTTCCTCGGGAGAAGCTTCATTGGTTATCGATACTTCAGGAATGAGAGAGAGGGCTTGATCATGATCCACTTCAGCGGAGCATCTCTCATCATGATAATGATTCATCCCTTTTCCTGGGAACATCCCGACGTTCCGGTTTCCCCTCACTTCCTTCTGTCTTGTCTTGCTCAGCCGTCCGTGTCGTTTCTTTTTCACTTCCTGCTCTGGGGGGTGGGCAAACGGACGAACGAGGATAATGCGAAATATAGACACAATTTGTCAAAGCAGATACATCCAAAACCTATCAAAGGGGTGTACATACGAATGGAGAGTGAAAGACCAAGAAGAAAAAAATAATATAAAAAAAACGAAGACGGGACGGCAAAATGTTTCTGATGAGGCCACTACGCCCAAAAAGCCGTATCTAGCTAGCTAGTAACGTCATCGAAGCCCAAAGACCCCCGCCGATTTCGCGCCAAATGAGGATCGTGACGGCTCGTTGGTTCTGTTCCCTTCCCAGCACCCACACTGACGGGTCATTTCCCGACAACTTAGTTTCGTTCGCTGACCCGTTCTTTTGATATCGCATGGTCCTTTCCAGCGAGAGAGCTTCGAAAAAAGCCCACACCCTCTCTCATTTTAATCTTGGTTCGGCGTCACTTGACTATTGACGAACAAAATTGGGTTCGTGAAGACAGCCAAAATAACGACTTTGTGATGTGTGCAGAAGAGAAACGTTTCTCTTTCATCCGATAAAATACACTCCCTTGTAACCCCCTAGCCCTTGTTTCGCTTTAATTTGACGTCATCGGCGATGGTCGAAATCGGACGAAGAGGAGCCATATATCCAAGGGGGAAAAGGAAAAGAAAGGAAAGAAAGAAAAGGAAAAGAAACCTAGACCCACGGTCTTATCCGAGTGTGTCCACAAAACCGATAACAACAGAAACCAAACAAAAAAAAAACGCTGTGAGCCGCTTGCGGAATTGCAGGATGTGAAAGGAAGCAGATGCAAGGGGGATAGGCATCTCAACTTTTGGCGCCGTCTATTAGCAAGAAACCAGCTACACCATTCACGGGCAAGGGATTCCTTGGCTCACATAGGAATCCTACGATATATCTATCCAGTTTAGCGGAGAGGGGTAAAACTGCAGAATGCAATCCGTATCAATTATCAGGATATGTGGCGCACGATATAGCATTTGTCAGGGCGGTGGGGTGGGGTTTATTTCTCCAGCCATGGGCATCTCGTTTCAATTGAGGAGACATCTGTCGAGAAAGGCTCAGCCATGGTAAACCAATCTCGGTGGTATAGTATGCAAGTGAACATCGAATGGGGATGAGCAGCCATTATCCCAGCTGGCTGCACAAAATACTCGTCGAGACCTGTCACAAGCTGCAGCGATCATGTCATCTGCCTGACGAAAAAGAGCAGACAAAAGAAGAAAAAAAACATTCAATCACCAGGTACCGAACACATACCAGGTTTCTCGTGTACCAGGAGAACAACAAAAGTCGAAGGGATCAGACCCGGTGGGTTGCACGAAATCGCAACGAAACGTAACGAGCCTTCAAGGTTCGTGGGCGCCACTGTACCGAAAGGGAACAGAGATGTTGATGTGGTGTTACAAGCGATGTCGTCAATCTACCCTCTTTTCACTGTTGGCTCCCGTACCCGTTCCCCTTCCCTCAGGCGAGAGGCAAAAGGGTAAAAAGCCATGAGGCCATGCAGATTACCTGCAGCCTGGATGCCTCAAGCGAAGGGGCACCGAGCTGGCTACGTACAGCAGCCATCAAAAAAACTCTACTGTTTTTAGATCGAGCCGCGCATACTTCTAGGTAATATATCTATAGCTAGCTAGGCAGCTGGCAGTCGAGTCTTCCACACATACGAATACTAACCATGGCCACACCTATCTATCCAAAACCTTCAAGTTTAATAATCCAACATTGTCATGGAGCAGAAAAAAACCCTGTGCGACTTCTGTACTATACGACGACTACAATCGATAATAACAATCCAAATCGATAGCCGGCTATCAGGTAATAACCAATAGTCCAAGAACTTGCTAATCCTGCTTATGGACATTCCTCCCATGCACTGTAACATCGAACTAAAAGAGAGAGAGAGGGAAACAAAACAAAAGGCCCATTATACTTTTCATAACGCCAAGTACAAATCATGATGTGTATATCAGGGTGACCCAGCTAGTAGCTCCCGGAACGTCCGCGAAGTGGATATCCGGGTATCATCGTCCGTAGTTAGCTCGTACTTGGCCAGCTTGGTTTGTGCAATCCTCAGCGCGGACCGTGCCTCGAACGAGGTCCTGCGTGTCTCGAACATCGCATCTAAAAACAGTCTAACCTCTATCCCATGCGAACGGATTTCACTTTAATGACATTCAAATTTCGCCATATTAGCTTCGGGTGGAGCTGGGGTGAAAGAAAAGACGTTGAGATGAGGCCATGACCGATGCTGTCTAACTAGCCAAAAAGTCATTCATGCAGTGACAATCACAATTCACGACGCGTAAAAGTAAAAACAAAGAACAACGAAAGAGACTAAATCTGCCTAATTGTGACTAGCTGAAGTATCGCCTTGAAGTTCACAAAATCCGTACATACATTTGCTGCCCCACTTCCCAGGGCTAGGATGTTTAAAAAAAGCAGCCACAGGGAACCAGGGTTCTGGGGGGATGGTAAGCAGAACGCCTCAAGGGCATCCCAGGCGACGCCCTAAATTCCAACCTCACACCCAGACAAACCCACCAGTCGGTGATTACTTAGGAGAAATAACACACACATCACTCTCTTGACTTCCGTGGGACAAAATCAATTCCATACATTAAACCAAAAAAGAGACAACAGGGTAAATGATTGCCCGTGATGATAAAAATACATGAATAGAGAAGGATGAATATATTCGATAATATATCCAACAATGGTTTTATTAAGTAACATAGTGAAACGTGTTGGCCTATGGTGAGCCTAGATTTTCTTTTCCCGTTATCAAATTGTGGAACCAGATGCGAGCACGGGATGCAGCCATGCAAAAAGCTGTCGAAGTTCTAGATCCTCATCACATTTCCTTTTAGTCGGTGATCGATCGAAATCGGGTGACAACCTTTCTTCTCATCTGTATCACATTTTTATTTTTTACAAAAGGGGGGACAGTCTATAAGTGAGATGTTCTTGGCGTATCATCGGAGAAGTTGGCTGTTAGCCGCTTATTGGCTTAGAAAGTTCAAGGCGAGATAACTTCGGAATTGCCTTCAAAGTAAGACGCCTTGCACCGGAGCATTATCCGAGACTATAACTACATCCTTTGTCTTTTGTTGATGATTTTTCTTCTATTGATGTGTGTGTGTGTGTGTGTGTGCGTGTGTGTGTGTGTATGTTTCTTTTACAAACATCAGTGAGCAAACAAGCGTCTACTAGTCACTAGTCATGCAAAAGACCTATATTTTAGACGCACTAAGAAGAATCTAGAACCTAAAAAGGTTTTTACTTCCTGTTTCCAAGGTTCACATGAACGGCTTTCGCCTGCGTATACGCCTGAAGGCCATACTCACCAAGTTCCCGTCCGATACCTGTAGATAATTTTTTGAACGGTTAGCGGCACGCCGTTGGAAAACGATGAATTAACAAGTATCTCAAACTCGGCAATAGATTGATTCGTGTTCGAAGGGGCTATTTTTGATAATAAACTTACCAGACTGCTTAACGCCACCAAATGGGATGCCGAAATGCGAATCGTTCGAGCTGTTAATCCAGACCATCCCAGCTTGGAGTTTCGCAGCGACCCGGTGGGCACGTTCGATGTCCCTGGTAAACAGTGCTGCCCCCAGGCCATAGGTGGTGTCATTTGCCCTGTTGACAACCTCTTCCTCGGTGCTGAAACTTGAGAAGCATACAAACGGGCCGAAAATTTCTTCACGAGAAATAGTCATATCGTCCTTCACATCTGCAAAAATCGTAGGCTGAATGAAATAACCTTTGTCACCGTGCTTCTTTCCTCCCGAAACCAATCTTGCACCTTCAGAAAGGCCAGTTTCGACGTATCCCAATATCTTGTCATACTGAACCTTCGAAACCTGGGGGCCTTGGAAAGTCGTTTCCGCGAATGGGTCACCGACCACGTTGGTCTTGGGGAACAATCAGTGACAAGCTTTTGGATGAAACGAAGGCAATATTAGTAGTGTAGGCGTACGTACCTCAGTCACGACCTTCTTGAACTCTTCGAGGAACTGATCATAAATCTTCTCTTGTACATAGACTCTCGAGGTTGCAGTGCAGACCTGTCCCATGTTGCTCATGATGCCAGCATGAGTCCATTTGACGGCTTGGTCTATTTCGGCATCTTCGAAGATAATATTCGGACTCTTTCCTCCAGTCTCCAGAGTACTGCATACTCAGCGTCAGTAAACAATAATAGAGCATCCCGATCGTGAGCGAGCTACTCCGAGGTGGCACCCACATATTCTTCAAGTTCACGGATGCCATCTTCATGATCTGTTTCCCTGTGAATGTGGAACCGGTGAATGCAATCTACGATACACAGCATATATGAGATCGGGATTCCGTTATCGCCAAGAAGGAAAAGAATCGCGATTTCCGCAGGACAGGGAACAGCACGGGATTACGGACCTTGTCCACATCTAGATGTTGCACAAGCGCTGCTCCAGCAGTCTTACCATAGCCACTGAGGACATTGACGACACCTGGAGGAAACCCAGCTTCGTTGACGAGATTGCACAAGTATAAGATCGATAACGGAGTCTGTTCCGCCGATTTCATGACCACGACGTTACCAGTAGCGAGAGCTGGCCCGAGTTTCCATGCTGCCATCAAAAGTGGGTAGTTCCATCTTTCTGTAATGTTAGTATGACCAATCATTCCACGGAAAATCCCGTCCCCCAAGTAAAACAAGGGCCAGGCTTACGGGATAATCTAAGATATAACGGTTAGCCACACATGCGATGTTGGATTTCTACATCGTCGGGTCGACACACCTGAGCACAGACGCCAATGGGCTCATGTCTAGTGTAGGCAAATTTTTGGGGAGAGGTATCAATAGTTCTGCCGTAAATTTTGTCTGCCCAACCAGCGTAGTGTCTGTAATACCGATTAGCATGGCGTCTAGGCCAATGGCGCCCCGAATCTAAGGGAGGCTTCAAGGGTTCAGGTCAGAGCATTGGGGGGGTTTTTTTTTGCCTCCGACAATTGGTTATTACCTAAACACACTAACACACTCTGCAACATCTTCATCGAGAGCTACAGTATACGGCTTCCCGTTATCCATCGTTTCGATGGTAGCGAGGACCTTTGCGTCACGTTCCATCAAGTCGGCGAGTTTGTGCAACAAGCTGCCTCGTTTGGACGTGTCAATGTCGGACCAACTTGGGTTTTTGAAGGCCTTTCTAGCTGCGGCCACGGCAATGTCGACATCCTCTTCTTCCGCGGCGTATACCTGGCATATTTCTTCCTCGGTACTTCGGGGGAGCTGTTAGAGATACTGTATTCATTTTATAGTTACCTTCCTTCCACTCCGGGGGGGTTATATCACTTACGCTGGATTGACAGTCGCGAGTTTGTTCCCAGCCTTGGATCCAACCCATTCTCCCCCGATGAACAAGCCCGTTGGTTGCTGATAAGTCACTCCATTTGGAGCCTTGATTTCTTGGGTTAAAGATGAAGTCATTGTCGAAGATAGTCGGCGGTGCAGGAGTAGATTGCTTGACGGTGAAAAGCTACGAGATTGCAAGAATCTGAAACTTGTGTTTGGGATGACAGGAATATATAACTGTTGCAATTGTGGGATTCTGCTACAGCATATAGTCCCAAGCTTCCGCCCTCGAACCTGCAGATGCTGAGAATTATTACGTAGTGCTGCTTCCCGTTGCGTAAGTATCGACGGGCGACGGGTGCAGTTTAAAGTGGAGCGAATCATATATCCCGGTCCTCAAAGTACCCCGCTGGTACCGCTTCTGTGCATGCCTTCGAAGAATGCAATTACCTGAATCAATGTCCAATTGTAGCCGTTTGTAAGCTGCTTTTTTATGCACCAGGCAGGACGTTGCTATTGGCCAAGCCACATGCACGAACAAAAAACCTGCCGGTCGATGCACGATATCGATAAATGTGGGGGTGGAGAGCTCTCAAAAAACGTTATCGTGAGTCCGAAGAAGGTATCAATAGCCTTTTGTGTCTACAATTTGTAAGTCAGATTGCATTCCCTGCGGGGAGTTTTTTGGCTGCCCAAAGTCCAGACCAATTGTATTGCATATCAGTTAATTGCACCTTCGAAGCTAAACTCAGAGCTAAGTTAACTCAACGACACAGCAACACATCACGGACCTCCCACACGTGAGCTGGTCCGTATAGAGCTCTGTAGGTATATCTATTCCCTATATCATGCAAATCAAATCAAGTGTACATTCGCGTTTTCCCCAAACGTTGCAAACGTTGACAACCATGGCGTTAGATTTCTAAAGGAGGGTGTGAAAATAAATTCTAATAGGGGCGGCTGGTAGACATACGAATTCAAGTCACTGCTACACAAAGTCGACGTTGTGCACGAGAAAATTGTCGATAGACGACGCGACGACTAGACTATTAGCTACTTGCATCTGCATTTGCATCTGCAGCACCGCGAAAGTTACTTAAGTTTGTCCCACCAGACCTGCATCGGGATCTCCTCGAGCTTGATACATCGGTTCGGCCAAGCGGGGCAGATGCGCCAGAGCTCCCGTCGGAAGCTTAGCAGACAGACTAACCGGACGGCACCACGCGAAAGAAACGGTTCCTCAGGCAAATCCCCCTTTGCCAATTTCTAATCTAGCTTCTTTATTTACTCTCACACAAACTACTTCTTCAGAATATTCGAAACCCACTGTCCTGTCCTGTTCTTGTGTAATCGTTCCATCCCTCTTCAGCTTCAGCCAAGGAAAAGGCCTAGTCGGTTACCAGTATACCACTCGATCTAAGCGGTCTCGTATCCGCCAATTCCTGCAAGTAATAGTCGGCTCCAATCGGCCGAGGTCGGTTTAATAGTCTTGCCTGGTAAGATATTCGGCTATTCCGACGTCATTTCTGCGTACGACGGGCTACCCCATATTCATTCCCGTAGTTTGGGCTTCTCGCTCGACTCGGGTGCTTGGGTCATATCAGGCATCCCCCCAAATTGCAGCTGCAACACGGCCTGGCAGACCACTCCAAAATTTCACCCGAACACGAAAGGAGGAACTGCGCTGACTCCACACAATTCTCAGATATACAAGGGGGCGCCATTGTTCATACAGAAGCAGAAAAAAGACGCACCAACAGACTCACTGTTAAGATTGATTGCATCGTACGGCGGGCCAAGATATCTGGGAGTCCACATATTGTCTTGCTCATTAATTTTTTATTAGGATGTGAGTTTGTCTTTAGTTTTCCTTGCATTAGTTCACTAACTATACCGAGGTTTTTTTTTCGTCCAATATGTTAGTTCATATAACCTAGGCTGACAATATCCTCAAACGAAATGACCGATGCACAGACACTTTTGTTATCTAAAAGCGAGCACCAATGCCCCGTTTTCCGTCCCTTCTCATTTCAGCTGCTCAAAATACATCAAGAGGCCTGAGGGCGCCGAAACAGTATCCACTGTCTACCAGAATCTTCGCAATGACAATGTCATCAGCTCACCTGGTGCCTCCGGTAAATGCATATTTCAAAAACCTCATGGCACATGCTGAGGGGAACCCCCAAATTCCCTTCAATATATTCCTGTCTTTCCCCACTTTCTCTTTGACCATCGGATCGTAGGCTGATAAATCGCCTGTTTTGACGTGTGACACTAGCTCAAAGACAAATCCTTGTTCAAGGAGAATGTGGCTTTCGTCAATGGCAAATGGGTCAAGGCGAAGTCTGGCAAGATATTTGAAGTCTACGGTAAGCTAGGTTTATCCTTGAAACGACATGCAATTATGGAGCGAAAAAAACCGTTTTATTGCGCACGTACATGTATTTCGGAGTAATATGCTCCAGGGCATGGGCCGCAAAATAATCACGATAGATACCCATACTACCCCATATCTCTCAAAATAGCTAACTGAAATGGAACTTACACCTTTTGATAGATCCTGCTTCGATGAAACTTATTGGGACTGTCCCTGAAATGGAGACAGTCGATGTAAACGAGGCGATCGATCATGCTGCTGCAGCGTTCAAGGATTTTCGAAAGACGTTGCCCCGTGAGCGGGCACGGATGCTTAGAAAGTGGTACGATTTGATGATGGAGAACAAGGAAGACCTTGCGACGCTGATAACCTGGGAAAATGGCAAGCCTACCGCTGACGCGCTAGGGGAAGTCAATTATGCAGCCGCTTTTCTTGAATGGTTTTCAGAAGAGGCTCCGCGACTATATGGCGACACGATACCAACTGCTGTAGCAGGGAATAGGGTTGTAACTATTAAGCAACCAGTTGGAGTCTGCGCCTTGATCACCCCGTAGGTTACCCTCCCGAAATAACCGAGACTGTGCTTTTGAATAATATGTTAAATTACCATGGGCGTGAAACAAAAATGCCTCGATGAAACTTAAGTCATCGAGGCAAATGGTGGCCAAATGCTAACGTGGAAATTATGGCGCAGTTGGAACTTCCCTGCTGCAATGGTCACACGAAAACTGGGGCCTGCTCTCGCAGCTGGGTGCACTGTTGTTGCGAAGACACCGGGTGAAACTCCCTTCACTGCCCTCGCCCTAGGAGAGCTAGCTCAACGAGCCGGTATTCCGCCCGGCGTTGTCAATTTCGTGACAGCGCTTGATCATACACCAGCTATTGGCCAACTGTTGTGCGAGCATCCCACAGTTAAGAAATTGTCCTTCACAGGAAGCACGAATGTGGGGAAACTACTGATGAAGCAGTCATCATCCACCCTCAAGAAACTTTCTTTTGAACTGGGAGGCAATGCTCCACTCATTGTGTTCGATGTGAGTGAATTAAGCAACCAATTACATAGTCATGATTGCCTTCAAGTTCTTACCGGATTCCGCTATCTCTAGGATGCTGATCTCGAAACTGCAGTTACGGGAGCCATCACCTCGAAGTTCAGAACGAGTGGTCAGACATGCGTCTGCGCCAATCGGTTGTATGTGCAGTCTGGTATATACGACAAATTTGCCGAAAGGTTTGCGGAGAAGGTCAAGGGCTTCAAGGTCGGCTCAGGGTATGATCAAGGTATAACTCATGGGCCCCTGATTCATGGAAGGGCGGTCTCCAAGGTCGAACAACATATCAGGGATGCTACATCGAAGGGTGCCCAAGTCCTCGTGGGTGGCCAAAGGCTACCTGACCTCGGCGAGAATTTCCACCAGCCTACCGTGCTCTCTGGGGTTACGGCGGATATGGCTATTGCGGGCGAGGAAACCTTTGGCCCCCTTGCCGGGTTGTTCAAGTTCGACACGGAGGAAGAGGTTATCAAAGCGGCCAATAATGCAGACGTCGGGCTCGCGGGATATTTCTTCACTAGTGATATCCAGAGGGCGTGGAGAGTGGCGGAAGCCCTTGAAGGCAAGTTGATCATGTTTCTTTGATATTAATATCATAACATCGTGGATACTAACTGCTTCATAGTGGGCATGGTTGGCATCAATACTGGTCTTATCTCAGACGTCGCGTCTCCATTTGGTGGAGTAAAACTATCAGGATTTGGACGAGAGGGAAGGTGAGTTATATCTGGAGATATTGTGACTATCGATCAGGAGACCAGAAGGCAGAAGCTGACATAAAGTTTACTTAGCAAATACGGTATCGACGAATACGTTGCTATCAAGACAATGACTTTCGGTGGAGTACAGCATATTGGTTGAACAAAGGTCACCCTAGCTGCATGGCATAATCATCGCCAAATATACTCATTAGGTAGCCGGTAGATGGCCTGTACAGTCATTCAAAAGTATTATGTTTTCCGAGACTTTGATTCAAGCGTAAGAAACTCACAGGCCCTAGTGATATCATATCGTACGAGCACATGTACCTTTAATAACTTGGTACTCGAATACGGGATTCTCTACGATCTGCGACATGTTGCAATATGCTATATGCAATTAAACACGCTCGGATAGACATTTCCAGCCACCATGGAGTGTCTATACGCTGCGTTTCGTATAGAACGACTTGGTGATCAGACGGAATAGGATTCGTATCCATGCTTTGCGGAATCATACTGTTTAGGGTCTAGCAATGTCCAGGTACTGAGTCGAGACCAGCGCCTCTCCATGAGCTCCAAGCCGAATGCATCAAATTTGAATGAATTCGATATGCATGAAAGTGCAGAAATGTGTTGCTCAGTAATCAGAAACCAATCGATGGCATCATATGTCGTCCCTCAGGCTCTGTATAACAAAGTCCAACAGTTAAAGTTGGCTTCCGAAAGCTCCGTTGGGAAGGTAAGAAATCCATTTGACAAAAAATATCTTCTCTCGCAACCCGAATATACCAAATAACCTGATTGATTTCAGACATCGTTGAGAAACCACAGGTCTTCAAATTACCACACCCGCCAATTACACTCGTAAGTGGCCTGTTAATGTTCCTCGAGACATCTGGAGACGGAGATATGTACGATCCAGAGTCAATACGCCCGAATTGACAATCTGACCGAGACAATGCAGGCGCCGGAACCTCAAAGCTCAAAGTCTCATCAACCAGTCCTTCCTTGGAAAAAATGGCCGTCAATCCCAAATTTGCTGCCCATGTCTTCACCGTTGAGGGCGGAAGCAGGCCAGTCCATACTCTCGAGCTGTGTAAGTCAGCCCTCATGGCCTCGAGCCTCGGGCATCTCCAATTGGGTTCAGAATGTTCCTGTTTGGGTTGTCGTCATTTATCACATTTTCAACACATTGAGTTTTATCACGCAGGAGTTAGGCTGACCCGTTGACCCTCACCTTGTCACATATTTTCGGGACGGGCTTGGTGTAGATCTCGATTTTGTTTGTCCCGTAAGTGGCGCTTAAGTTCGAGTCTCCGACGCTGTTGGGGCCTTCCTATGTTCGAATGCTCTTATGCCCTCCCTTGCCATGATTTGATATATTGGTGGGCGACTTGTTTCGAAACCAAAAATCCACATCCGGGAGCAGAGGCCCGTGGACGAACCCACAGAATCATGCAACTCGTTGGCCCACCGGGCCCACAATTACCTGTATGGGGGACCAGAAAACCTAAATCCACCGGATTGCGAATGATTTCTCATTTCTGACCCATCTGCTTTTGTTGAAATCTGTTGGATGGGCTTTTGTGCAATGTACTCGCACTTCCTTGTTCCCGTGTCTCAGAGGGCGCAGAACAGGCTTCAGCCGTTCTTGCCGTCCGCCTACCAACCAAACTGCGGGAAATACAGTCGCCTTTGCACGTATTTTTCAGATGCTAAGTTGCCTCGTCTTCTACTCGGGCTGAAGGGATTTCCTGTGCGCATGCACGGTATCGGGGGCCCGACTTTACGTAAAGTGCTCAGGGAGTTTTGATAACGTTACGGGGAAGCTAACCTCTGGTGTATCTTTGGATCGTATAACAGTTCTCTGCAAAGCTTTGGAAGAGGTGCGTCTAAACCGTCCTGTCCTTGCTAGTGTTTATTACGGGCCACGGCTTGCGAGCCGTGAGGGAGTATGCCGTACAGACGTCGATGTGGGGATCCGATGTCCTTGAAGACGACTATTCCTTATAGGGTCTTTTAGGACTTATAATACGAGCAAAACTAAACTACATAAGCATCACTAACATTCCTGAGCTTTGTTCATGTTTGATATCTTCAGGATCAACGAAGATGTGATTCCTCACCTGAAGGCGACGAAGCCTGACCAGGTGGAGATCATATTCCGCCAGGTACGTACATTGCAGCTCCTTCGACAAATTTACTGCCTACATCCCTGATCAAAAAATAATCTCGAGACGATACCTTCATCTGTCCCATGTTCCAGGACCACGCCCCATATGTCTCATGCACTTTGTTCTTTTGCTAACCAACCTTTGTACTGTTCAAAGCTTATTCAACCGTGGCATCCATCGTCCACTCTTGCCCATGAATCCGCGCTCGCCGTCGAGAGGGTCGCCCCCGGAAAATTCTGGGAGTACTCGAACGCCCTGTTTGGCGCCCAGAAGGAATACTTCGACGTTAACGTTGTGAACGAGACCCGTAACCAGACATACCAAAGGCTCGCCGAGCTCGCCGGCACCGTGGGTGTCGACAAGGATGCGGTTTATAAGCTCTTGCATGTTGCAGATAAACCGGATGGAGATGCTTATAACATTGGGAATCAGGTGGGTTGTGAATTCTTTTTTCTCTCTTTCTTGCCTTGCTTTCTTGTTTCGCATGCCTTCTTTTTCTTTCTTTTCTTTTCTTTTTCTTTATTCTATGAGACTTGCCCGTTGCTACTATTATTGGCGGGCCTTGAAGGGGGTTGGAACGGGTTGGCAGTTCAGTCATCCATCGGTGTATTCTATAGGTGGGGCCGACATATAGGATTATTCTTGCTGATACATTTATACCTCCGACGGATTGTAGATCACAAACGACGTCAAGTTCATCACCAAAGCAGCTCGGCAGGTGTCTGCACATGTGACGCCCACTGTCTTCTTCAATGGGGTCGTGGAAAACTCTATCAGCAGCGGCTGGACCTTGGACCAGTGGAAGGAATGGATTGACAACAATGTGGTTTAAATGGATGAAGCAATAAAGTTGAAGAAATGCCATATGTGCACGATGCATGCAGTTTCCAGTTCTTGTTTGGAAAGAGAAGGAAAAAAAAAAAAAGCTGGTTATATTTACATGGGAATTGCGAATGCGAGTGCGATTTGCCTTAGTTCGTGTTTCTCCACTTTCTTGGATTTTGCCTAACCACTAGTGCTCCATGCCTTAGCTTAGCACAGTGGCTTTTATGCAACAGAGATATATGATATAACTGAAGTCCAGATATCCTTCATGCTACGTGATGTAAGTGTATTACATCGGATGAATATGGGATGTTCATACAAGGTTTCAAAGACAGTCCAAACTGGCAAAATGCAATGCAATGTATGCTTCGTGGCCGAGCATACCCGCCGATCAGAAGGAAAGAAGAGAAGAAAACGCCACGATAGCAACGTAGCCAACGGGCATTAGAGGTTGGGCAGGAAGGTGCCGGAAAGAGCTTCAGCCTTACTTTCCAAAACTGGGCACCGCCATCTGAGAGGTTTACAGTGATTTATAATTCCTATGCCCCGGCCGATTTGCCCTCGGCGGGGAATTCCGAATGTCTGGGTTGATCGATTTGTGATAAACATACAGGTTCGATTGAATCTTACAGCCTTGTTCCCTTGAAATTCGTATGGCGGCTCTGTAAAGGTTTTTTGATCGACGAGAGCGTAGGATGAAAAAAGTACGCGAGCTATAGAGTCGCGGTTTTAATTTATAGTACCGCGGTGTATCGGCTTTTGTCCCACCACAACATATAAGTTGCTATTATAACAAGAGAGACTATCAATATGCCTGGCGACAGATGCGAACATGTAAACACTCAACATAAGTGACATACTGCAGCTGCTTCCAGCTTCCCCGTTTCTTAAGAATCTCGGGGAAAATTCGGATTTCCTAGCTATATGGCCTAGAATTCTATTGTATCCAAAGTGACAATCAGTTGAAAACCCCGTTACCCGCAAACCTAGACCTCAGTCATAAGGCGCAAGTTTTCGTGGTAGGGGATAAGTTAAGTGTCGTGTCGTTTTGTGCGACGCAGCTGCGCAGGAGCCTATTGTATTAGGCCCGCTTTGGGTAATTTCCGGCACTGAGTTGGATAAAGGGCGTCATGTTCTCAGGCCTTCCCAGGATCTAGGGTGCATGTATGTACACGTCGACATAGTCCGCTTTCGTACATATGTAAGTACTTACTCACTTATCCGGCGGCCCGCTGCGAAGTCGCCGGTTTTTTTTTATATTTATTCTTTTATTTCTTTCTGCTTTGAAGCTTCACTTTTTTGGTTAGTAATACTGCGAGTGTTCTTAATTGAAGCTGTATAAGGATGTGCATTGTATAGGCTGGATATGTTATGAATCACCCGTAACGTGCAGCATTGGTCTAGTTTTACTTGCGACCTGTTTCTTCAGCTTTGGTTCAGGTACGCATATGCCGCCGGGCTTAAATGCTTTATCGTTCATGTTTGATATCGTATCCAGATAAGGTCTGCAGCAATCAAATAACTTGTTTGAGATCAGCGCAGTCTGGTCCTGGTAGCTAGAATAGGTACCTGTTTATAGCCGCTTCTCGGCTTCACGACGGAGAATTGAAAGTTCTTGTTCACCTTCGCACCTTATTTCCGTTGATTACAGGGCCGTGCGAAAAGATGCGATTATATTAATACTGTCGAATCTCATTGTGCCACATCGACCCCAGTGTATAGGTATGCGCACGAGGAGTCATGAATGCCTGCGTCCTGTGCTGTGTAGTCTGCACTATGTGTCGGGCCTCGAAAAAATGCAACGCCTGCACAACAATATCTCCGGGAACACTTTTTGTTTTTCTTTCCTCTGGGGGAATTAAACAGCTCGCGGTATCCCGTTTGATAGTTATTTCACGGAGGGAAATTTTGAACTAAATCTATAGAACGGCCGTGTATGTAGGATCATGCTTTAGCTTCGGGGTTAAAAATGTAATTTTGCTTGGAAAATCCTTTTAGTTCCTCGAGCTAGGCGGTCAGGGTCGCAATCGCAGTTACAGGCCCACGTGGCGTCGTCAAAAATTCCATTGTTTTCGGTGCCCAGTCTCGTAATAATTCGCGATCGACCCCCCCGAAGAAAAGTTTTGGGTTAACTGGGGTTTAATAGCTTCGAATAGTGGTACTCGGAAGCCCGGCATTGCGCCGTCATACGATTATGTTCCGTCCGTTGGGAGATACATCTCCACTCTAGCGAATATCTAACAGGGCACCTGCTTCAGGCCCACTAAATATTCAAGTATGTTCCTGGGATCTGTTGATCGAAGTAGAGTGTAATTATACACTAAAAAAGCGGGAATCTATCTATCTAATTATCTTATGTGCATCGCCAAACTATACCCTCGTATTAACTACTGTATGATTGACGTAAATATGTGAAAATTTGGTTCAGGTAGCAGTGCAACCACCGAGCCGTTCCACGACCCCGGTACAACGCTCGCATGTTTCTGCCTCGTTTTTCGACGTATACATCCAGCACCTTGGGCACTTTTGTCCCTGTGCTGGGACGGCAATGGCTGTTCCTTGGTCTTGCAGTATGTTAAACGGCTTGGTGTGTGACCATGCTCGCTCAGCTACGTCTGCGGGCAGTGAGGTGTGCACGTGAACTTTGGAGCACAGTAGGATGGCGGACAGCTCTGCCTCTATTGGAATTAATCGGGCATTAGTAGTCTTTTCGTCGATTCAATATTCTTGAATTATTGAAATCTTGGGTGAGATAGTTGACTTACCGATTTCTTGTAAAAACTTCTGCGACTCACCACCTTCGGGCACAACTAAGATAATATCTGCTTCCAAGTTCGCTCTTAGGTTCTTCGCGGTCCTTGCTTCTTCAACTACAAGGTTTACTGCCTCTACACAACTCTCGAAGGACTGGAATTTATTTCCTAAGTTCTTTGCGGCATCGCACGACCATTCTTCTGGTGGTTCGACCCATTTACTCCTTACTGGCTGTTCCATATTCTGTGTGATTGCTGGAGTAGAGTGGCTCCAGATCTCCTCTGTTAGTAGTGGAACTATGGGAGACAGGAGGTTGAGATAATGTTTGAGGATATAGAAAAGTGTGGTTTGTGCTGATGCACGAGAGATCCCATCGTCGACATAGAGCCTGTCTTTCAGGATGTTAAGGTAGAAGGCTGATAGGAAACTGATGTTAAAGACGTTGGTAGAATGGAAGACTAAATTGTTCTTTTAGTAAGATAGCGAGAGCAGTGGGTATAGTGTTCAACGATAACTTACTCTTGCTAAAAGTGAAGGCATCGTACTCTGCCTTTGAAGCATTACTTAATTCTGCCAGGCGGTATAGAGCGTACTGATCGATCTTAAGGAGCTCATTATATGGGACCTCTTTCCCATCCCAATCTCCAAGATTTCCTAATAAGAATCTACCCGTCATTCTATACTTTCTGAGGGCTTCCTGTGCAAATCTCAGCACCTTCTCGCCGATGGTCCCGTCCGTTGTGAAGTCCGTCATGGCGACCCAAAGTCTCAGTGTATCAATATCGGGACTCTGTTCCTTCTTCGTTGCCTGCGATGACTCTGTCACCGCCTTTGGTTTCTTCTCTGCCTTCTGTTTCTTAGTTTTCTCAGGCTTTTGTGCAATCTTTGCCATCTGGCCGGCTCGCTGCCAATACGACCCATCAATGATTTCCTGGGGGCTGATGATGTTCCCCAAAGACTTCGACATCTTCTTTCCCTTCTCGTCTAGCACGAAACCGTGTGTGATAACTTTCTCATAAGGTGCCTTCCCAGTACTTGCCACGGAAGTAAGAAGCGAGGATTGGAACCACCCGCGATGTTGATCTGATCCTTCAAGATACATGTCTACCAGTGTGCGGCCCTCTCGTTCCCCAAGTTTCTCGCGGATAAGGGTCCAGCTGGTTCCGCTATCGAACCACACATCCATGGTTTCGATTCCGCGTTTGTATTGCTTATCGCGATATTGGGGAGCCACCCACTCCTCTGAATCGGGATCGGACCACCATGCATCCGTACCCTTTTTTTCGATAACAGAGATGATATGCTCAACACTCTCCTCAGTAAGTAATGCTTCGCCACTCTCTATTTCATACAAGGCAGGGATTGGGACACCCCATGTTCTCTGTCTGGAGATACACCATTCGTCACGGTCCGCAACGTAAGCATGGAGACGATGCTGACCAGCTTCTGGAACAAACTGGATTTTCTGGATTTCAGAGATGGCGGATTCTTTAATCATTTCTACGCCGGCGAACCACTGTGGTGTTGCACGTTGGATGATTGGGAGCTTTGTACGCCAGTCGTACGGGTATTTGTGTAGAAATTTGGGCTGGCAGCCGAGGAGGACACTATGTTCCGAGAGGAGAGAGATGATCTTGTCCTGGCCGGCAGAAAGAACATTGAGGCCGGTTAGGTCATAGGTTGGCAGAGCATCTGAGGTGTAGTTTCCTGCGTCGTCGATTGGAGAGAAAGGTTGGATATTGTGCTTCTGACAAGTGAGATAATCTTCCATACCGTGGCCCGGCGCACAGTGGACGAGACCTGTACCGGTGTCTGCGGTGACATAGTCCGCTGCAAGAACTGGATGTGGGGGAGCAGTTGGCGGGAAGAGAGGGTGGCTGTAAGTTATATCCAGAAGAGCTTTTCCAGGAATATCTTTGATGATGACCTCGAGCTCCTCGTCTAGAAGTTTCTGCAAATGCTCCACTCGCTCTTCACCTGCTAGAAGTTGACCATGTTTTGGGGAGTTTACCACAACGTATTTGAGATCTGGGTTGACCAAGATGGCACGGTTGCCTGGGATAGACCATGGTGTGGTGGTCCAGATGGCAGCACTGATGGTCTTGTCAACATCAGGGAGTCCGGAGAGATAGGAGCCTAGGTTTGCAAGAGGGAACTTGATAGTGGCTGCTTTGCTGTTGTGGGCTTCGTTGTACTCCAGTTCCGCCTCAGCGAGAGCAGTTCTTGAGCTCGGTGACCAGTATACCGGTTTGAAATGCCTGTAGATGAGACCTGGAAACACACAGTTAGCAGGTTGCTATTGTGTAGGATTACTTTTATCTTACCCTTCTTGATCATCTCTTTAAAGACATGGAGTTGTCGAACTTCATAATCCAAGTCTAGCAGCCACTCAGTCAGTCAAGGTTTACGATACCTATATAATCAATATTGTGTGGGTATTACCCATTGTCCTGTATGCATTTTCCCAGTCGCCAATGACACCCCAGCTCCTAAATTCTGCTTTTTGTGCCTCCACTGTATCTGCGGCGAGCTTTCGGGCGAGTCCACGTATTTCAGTGGCATGAAGGTGCTTATTTTTTTCGATGGCCTCCGCGGGCGACATCACAGAGACATCTCCAGTGGTATTACGGATGTTCTGCAGGGCTTTGAGCTCGATAGGCAGCCCGTGGCAATCCCATCCTGGGATGTAAGACACTCTCTTGCCCAATTTTATATTGTATCGGACAATGATGTCCTTGAGAATTTTGTTCATGGCATGCCCTGAGTTTTATGACTGTTTTAGACCGTATTACTCACAAGAGATATACAAAGCATGATTACTAACCTGTATGAAGGGCCCCATTCGCAAATGGCGGACCATCATGAAATACAAATGTTTTATTGGCGGGAAGATTCTCCCACTATAAGTATACTTGATATATATCAGAATTAGACTTTCCATAAAATAAGTGCAGGTAATTTGAATGCCGCTATATTAAAATCTGAGGATGAAGTAGGGAACGAAAGGAAAGGACTGACCTGCCACTCATACAGATCGTCTGTACATTTCTCGAGAAGTTCTTTTGCAGAAGCCGGAGTAAGGGTATTTCTGATAGGAAATGTTGTAGTCGGTAGCTTGAGGGTATCTTTCAGATTGACCCTGGAGTTTAGTGTTGCTGAAGTCATGATGGATCTCTTCCCGTGCTTTGTGATTTGGAGAAGAGACCTCATCATCGATCTCGAAAACCCGCCAACCTTTATACTAGATTACGAGACGACTTTGTAGTCATACATATGAGTCAACCAGGGTGTGTGTTCACGGCTCTTGGGAACCGGTACATAGAAGGAGTGGTTCCTGGTCCGGTAAGTAAGCCTTGAGTCTTCTGGGGTTGTTACATTGAAGTTTGAAGCTTGGTTTTAGTTAACGACAAGGGAGTAACTATCCGGTCCATTGGCACATCAACGGACAATTGAATTGGACCAATACGATGAACAGGAATGAGGGAAACTAGGCAGCAGCGTCGGCTCTCATGCACGATATTTTATGGACTTACTTAGGAACGTTTACTTGCATATACGCATCGATAGTATATTTACATATACCGAATCTTCCTCTGTAGTTTTTTCTGCGCTGGAAAAAGCTTCAGCAGAATGGAGTTTTTTGGTGGAAATTTCATTCTGACAAACAACAACGTCAGATTGTGTTGAGTGTGACAAACAAAGTGTGTTGCGGCAACACGTGCTAATCTAGTGCTATAAACATGTGAGTCTCACAAGTTAACCGTGCAAGTCATACTTGTTGATTTTGCTCATGGTAGGATCATTTGAGATTAATCATGGTTTGGCATACTAGGACGGACGCATAGCATAGCATGGTATCCATACATGTGGTTATCATGCACGGCCGCGCGGAGACCTGGCCATGAAAACTGCACACCCACAATGCACAACGTGATGGACATATACGGCATGGAGCGCTCGAGTGCATTGACTGCACCTCCTCGCATGCAAACCATTCGACCTGGTTGGCCCCACGTGAGTGCTCGCCAATATCTACGAATGGCCATAGCTGCTGGCTGGCTGGCCCTTCCAAGGACCCGAGGCCGGGCGGATCGGAGGCGTTCCATCCCAGCAAGCTAAGGAGCGAGAAAGCATGGGGGCCATAATACCGCTCCGCCATAACGAGCATTGCGCATCGAATCGAAATATTGCAAGCAGCCAGCCAACCAGCCGGACGGTTGGGATGCTGGATGGGCGTCAGGCAGCAGCAGGCAAAGCCCGTTAGTATATGTAGCTGTCGTCCCGCTGTCGTCCATGACATTTGGAGCTTGATTTAAGCTTAAAAGGACGGCATGTCATGGAAGCTGGTGCTCGCATGTGTGCTGATTAGTCCCTGCACCTTTTTCTCCCTTTTTAACGGCAGTTTGGACAGCTTGGGAGGAGGAGGAAAAGCAGAAGCGGAAGAAGAAGGGCGGATGGCTCTTGTTCTGTACATGTGTTCAAGCTTAACCTTGAGCTCGAGCAAGCTTGCAAGCCCCATGCCTCGATTCGATTAATTCAGGGTCGACTCGACTCGGAAACCCAATTGCATTGCATTGGAACCACAGTTACAGCAGCAGCTACATTGAAAGCGAGCTACAGCAGCCACAGCAAACATTAAGACAGCCAGGTCCGACTAACCGGGCCAGTCTAAACTACCTAGCCAAGGGATAAGTCGTTAACACTAACAATGCTATACGTCAATAAAGCACTCGGTCGTCCGTCCCTTTCCTCTGCCTCGCGCAACCGCTTTGACGGGTTTGATTATCTCTCGGAAGGAAGTTGAGGGAAAAGACCAAAGGCTGGGCACGTGCGTTGTTGCCTCCAACAGAAAGGAGTCCGGACGGAAAATGGATGAATTGGGCAGGCGTAATTCTCCTCCCTGGTGTTCCCCAGTGCTTAGCATTCTGGGCTGGTTTTCTGGCTGGACATGGACGGATCCGACTGGCACTGGACTGGAACGAAACTGAGCCGAACTGGACTGGACTGGGAAAGAGGGGATTGGGTCGAATGATAGGATAGGTATTCGTTAACGCTCTCCCTCGTCATTGTATCCCATACGTACATCCCGTACGATACGATACGACAGAGTATCCTGTCTTGTCTTGTCATATCCCATCTTATCCTTACGCCATCTCGTAGACCGCCCTACCTCTCCGTCGTCTTTCGTGGGCGGGGTCTCGTGGGGGTCCCATCGCAAGCAAGCAAAGAAAGAAAGGAAGAAAGCAAGCAATTTGGAAAGCACGCACACACGCACGCTCGCCGAAAGCAAAGCCGTTTTTTCCCCCATTCCGCTTTATCGATTCCATCGCTTTTCCCCTTCGGTGCATTATTCGGGACGGTGCGGTGCAGTGACCATTTTTCTCAAGAAAAAAGTCGTCTCGAGAGCGAAAGCCAGGAAGGGCGTTAAAAGAAAAGAAAAAGGTATCCATTTTCTTTGACGAATCGAATGAACAAACGATGCACCTCCACCGCATGGACGCAGCAGCAGCAGTAGCCATACTATCCGATAGTTATAGTCGATCCTGCACCCAAAGCAGCCGTCCTTTATTTCTCTCTGCGTTTGTGAGCAGAGTCTTCTAACGTTAAAATTTAGTTCCAAAGCAAAGGTTCCGACGTCCCGAGTATCTTAATCTTGTTGTGTCACATCTTTTGCTTGAGCAGGGGTTGGCTTCTACCTACACAGCAGCCCCAAGGCAGGTTCTGTCCTTATCTCACGCGACGTCACGGATCCCGACTTCTTTACCCATGTTCTATAATCGCTTATAGATATTCCGACCGACTGTGTAAGAGCGACTGCGACTCTCTTGTTCTTTTCAACTTCAGACGCGGCTGGTTGCCTTTGCCCGAGGTTTGATCGATATCCTTCCTTTCTGTGTGCGGTGGAGCCCGGTCGACAAAGCTGCTGCTCGTAGCGCACATGCAGCAGCAGCATTCCAAAATTCAGCCCGGCGGACGGCAATAATCCACACCAATCACTCGAACCACTGCATCCCACCTGCAGACCTGTTTTTTCCTTGGTTACGAGATTGGACAGTTGTCTTCCTCATTGGGCCGTTAGATCTTGAGGAACCCCATCAGTTTTTCCAGTATTGGGATATTCAGGTCCACGGAATTGTGATACGACGATAGTTTTAGGCACTTCCTGTCTCATACGGTTTCCCGCTTATAGCTGTAAATCCTTGCCTCGAATCACAGTTTTCGAAATTTCTGCTTGGATCAAGTCCCTGTTCGAGCTTTAGGCTCGTCATTGATACCTTATGAGCTCAATGCTAGACCGCTCGGTGTAAGTTACCCCGTCTTTTTAGCCCTCGCTTCCGCCCGGATACCCCGAGAGAGATATCAATATAAAAAATACAACAACATAGATCCTAAGCGCCGTATTCTCTTTAGATCCATATCCTCAGGTCGATCGCGAAATGATAACTCGGTAGACAATGGAGCTAGAAAAAATAGCTCAGCAGGTAGCTCTCTATCTGTCGCCTCCAAGGCAGCCAACGGCATTGGTCACCGGAGGGCTCCGACAAATGGGTCAAACCTCTTCCGCCGGCGACACATCGATGTCATCGTCCGAAATATCCTTATAGCTTTAAGGAAACCTAAACCGTCTGAAATACATCTGGTATATCATCTGATCAGCCAATTAAATGCGATTTTGCAACTTCAGCGCCGTTATATGACTGTTTCTGAGTCAACATTTCTGGATGAGATTGTAACAGTGCCGACTCTGTTGAAGATCATCGACACCATCACGAAGGAGGATTTTGTCGGTTGGCAGATTGCTAGCCACACAGACCATGGGTTGCTTTGTCGTGAACTCCAATTAAGGACGATTGTTTGTGGATTGAGGCTTTTACGGCTTCATGGTCTGAAGACCCTCGACGGAGACCTATTAGATAATTTAACAAAAAAACTACCGTCTGCAGCGGACCCCAATCGAAGGAAAGACCATGATACCGCTGGTGAAGTCGATATCTATAACTGGAACATCGGTATGTTAAATGGGAAATTGCCCCACACTGCTATGCTGGTTGTATGCTGATTTCTAAATGCAATGCTTAGATTTCTTACTCGTTTATATCAGAAATTTCCTTTCCAGTCTTCCTGAGAGCCGGACTGCGAATGCCGCAATAGTCAGCAAGATCATAACAAGTGCCTCCGGTTTAGCGGATGAACAAACTGAAGTTATTCCCTTAAAGATCCTCAGCAAGTCAAGGGAGCTACTGAACCAACCGGACATATCGGATTCAACGCAAACAAACTGGCATAAGATATATATAGACCTGGATGATCTCAGTTGGAGTTTGGTAGAATGGCACAAACGGGCCAAAGTTTCGCAGGATGTAGCACCCGACGCACAGGAGCACAACTTGCACCTGATACAAGAGATTGAAGAACTTGTGGTGGAGCAACTGGAGCTCGTAATGGATAGACAACTATCACTCCTCGAACAGGCGGAGAGTGAAGATACAGAGGCACCGGAAGGCAAAGACCCAGAGACTGTTAAGAAGTGTTCTGACAACGCCCAACATCTTGCGTATTCGTCTCTTGACCTTCTTCAGCAACTCGTAGTGGGAGCCCTCGGAGATGGCTCATTAAAACGAGCCCGAGAAATCTCGATGCATGTTGTAAAATCGACGACGAAAAGCAGCCTCCGCTGCAAAGCATTCGACATCCTCTCTATATTGATGCAAAAAGGTGTCCTTTCTCTTATCCAACTTGATGCAGAGCTCAAGGGTTGGGATGTGGACAGCAGCTTCTATTTAATGGTTTTGGAACAGCGGGATCGATCACAGTCCGCCATGCTAACCAAGCGACGGCTTGATGAGCAAAGCGAGGTACAAACGGATCAGAGCATATTCAAACTCCCAGACAAAGAGCTCGATAATCCATATCAGGAACCAGAATCAGAATCTGCATCACAGGTTGCTACCTTAAGCTTTAGGTCGCGGCCGAACGTATCAGTGCCCCTGCTTGCCGACTTGGATGAGTGGCGGACCTTCCTATCTGAGATTGAGTTGGAGCTAGAGTGTGAAGGCAGAAAAGGTACTATCCACGGGAACCACTCAACCATGGATATAGACGAAGCCGTTTTAGCTAATGCAAAATCGTTCTAGATGGTAAACCTTCGGATGATCTTGGAATCATGACATGTGGCTGCGTGATGTCGGAGAAATTCGCCCGATTGGAGTTACAACGCAGTATTGTGAGTAAAATTATCCTTGTTTGGCTATTCTTGTCAATCATATGACCACGTGCTTATCGTATTTTCTGTGCTAGTGTCCTCGCTGCCATCGAGTAACGGAATGGAAACATCCTGCCCAGAAGTTAAGGCGCATAGCGAAGCTAGTTGCTGCTAAGCGAATGGAAATGGGTGCCGTCCTGAATACCAATCATAGGTTCAGCGTCGTGATATCCTCGCCGGGTGGGCCGGACGAGTTTGAAGATGGAATATCAAGTGAAATTGGAGGATCCACTGCTCCATCTGAAATCGAAGAAGCCATGGCAGTAGGGGCAGGGGCGGGTGGTTTCCCAAAGGAAGTCCCCTGGGAGAACCCTTCCATAAAATACACACCATCCACACTAGAAAAGCTGCTGAGGGATGCCCCACCGCAGATTGTTCCACGTAACGCTGGGAAGTACGTTTTGGCACTTATCTGGCGAAATTATGGCACAAATTACTCACAGGTCATGTAGTGATTCCGACGGATCGAGAAGTACATCACGGAATGCCTCAATAATTGATACGGCCAGTGAAGAGAACCTAGCTGTCCCGGGGCTATCGAGTTCACTCCCAATTAATCGACAAATAACCCACCGTACAGGTCTTAGTTCGATACTACCCACGACAAAACCGATGTTCGGGATGCAAAGAAGACAAAGTGGATCTGACCGGCACTCCGAAAGATCTGGTCCGGCTTCGACAAATGGCGGTAGAGCGTTCACCGAACCTGGACCTAGGTCCCCTGATAGAACGCAAGGAAGTAATTCTCCAACCGCCTTCAGAAAAATCCAAAGGCCGGCCCCGCTAAACACAGATATATTACCAGGTGGTATTTATGGCTCGTACCAACGTCCCGGTACCGGAGCGAATTTATCGACGTCGCCTATAGGCGCTCCTCTATCGCATTCGCCATCTGTAAGCTCAAGATATAGGGTTCCGAGCCTGCCGGGTGGTACTTCGGGGGTAAAACCACTTATGGGATCTTTGCGGATGCATTCCCCAAGCACTGCCCATCCGGAGGAAGATGAAGCTGGCCCATCGGATTATCATGGCCCGAGGATAGGCAGAAATGATCGGATTGCAAACTGGATCGATCGAAACCAGGAAGTCCCTCAAGAGAATACTGTGGTCCGGCCACCTTTGAACCAGCAAGAAGAGCAGCGACACAATAAGTTTTCGAAGAACTTTCCGTTCTATAAAGGTACGTATTATGTCTCGAGTGGTTTCCAACAGCAGGCTAACATTGCAAAAGCGGAGTATGTCCACCACATTCCAACTGGTGGCCGCCTACGATTCCCTGATATCGTTGCCACCGCGATCTCTCCGAGCTGCACGAAGTTTGTTCTCCTAGAACGGAAGAAGTTCAAGGTTTTCTCAATACTATCAAGTGAGAAGACACCCGAATTGCTCTGTGCTGGGAAATGTACTGGAGAATATGGCCCGCATGCAAACCAATACGGCCTTATTTCGGCTGAGGACCGTGTCATGGCTAAGGTTTGACTACCCATACCCCTTTCAACTAGCAGCAATACTGACATTATGTTTTATTTAGCCAAAGCGTTTCGAGTATCTTTTCGCAGCTTGTAGCGAAAATTTACTTGCTATTGCTGGAACAAGCGGCACGCTGAAAGTTCACGATCTAAGACAAGATGGTAAAACGGTCTACACTTATATATCTGAATCATCCGATATTAAGTGCATGGTAGGAATAATGTTTCCCTCTAGATTCTTGAAGAAAATTATATTGATATTGGCATAGGCAATGTCTGGGGACGGTTCTACGATCGCGCTAGGGGTAGTTAACATGGAGCATGGCAAAAACCAAACCATGATTGTCCTCCACCACCTCGACACAGCCCTGGAAACCGGGAACGGCTCCGTGGGCTTAACAAAAATCATCGTCCCGTATACGGACACCACAGGCACGCTCTCTTTCTCCGATGATGGTGTATACCTCGCTTGCAGTACCTTGCGAGAACCACGATTCCTAGTTTATGATCTCGCCGCTCAGCCCCCGAAACTTGTTATGAAGTCTTCTCGAAAGCTGGATATCTCACATGACGCTGAAGGCATCACGTCTGTTAAATTCTTCCCTGGTAATCGACTTATGTGCGTTACGAGTGTTGCCACCAACGCGATGCCAATTGTGGTGGATAATTGTATTGGTCTGCTGGATTCATCAGGCCGTCAGGAACCTATACGTCTTGTTACCAGACTCAACACCGTAGGAGACAAGGTGCACGGGTGCTGCACCTCTCCGACTGGCGAATCCCTCGCCGCGTTAGACCGATCTGGTAACGTCTTGATTTTATATTTCCCACTGGGGCTGGTGAACGACGAAGGAAGAAGACCGAGATGCCTGAAGGTGGCGAAGGTCCAGGGCGCAATCAAGATGACAGAGGCGGCATCCATGTCGTTTTCCCCAGATGGGTACAGGTTGATTATTGTGGACCGGAAGGGAGATATTACCATCATCGACTTTGCAGAGTTGGATGATGGGAAGTTGAGTAAGAGCACCGCTTGGGAGTAATATTTTTGATGCTTCCTAAACCCTTTCGATTTTACGACCTTTTATTGCGATCTTGGCGCCTTTCACGACTATTTGCAACTTTTCTTTTGCGGCGAATCAAAAAATTTTCATGCTGAAAAAAGTATCCTTTTGGCCAGATTCCCTTCTTCCATACCCTTTCGGTATTTATAGCTGTTACTTTTTTAACACCAATTCCCATATCCCTTAAGTTGTCCGTTCGCACCTCTTTTAAAATGATACCACCATCCTATCGGCCCCTTCATGAACTTAGTCTACTCTGAGCGCCTTTCCACTCAGTCTTCATGTTTTCTATATATCCCCTACGATATTTTATTTATATACCAGCAGTGTTACACGTTAAAACGACACCCCTTTCACATATTGTTTTTCACTTCAAACTTGTCATTTTTGGTTAGAACCCTTGCGGTGACCTTTACGACTTTTTGATATAATAACCCCCCCTTCATTCCCCCATTCTTATTGTTTATATATCTTTTTGTCTACGTGTTTATGATCTAATAACTAAGGGATCTCGGATCTCTCGGCGGAGGTAGTGTGATGTCGTCCTGTATGAAGTTTTGTTTTTTAAAAAAATACTTTGTGGATAAAAAGAATAGTATATCTGAGAGAAAGTTACAATAGACTTAATTGATTGAATATGAAATATTTGGATACTTATTTAAAATTGCGTTTTGCGACGCGGTATTTTGAGCCTACATCTGTCATGGACACCCGCTTCCGGGCTTGGAAGGGTCCAAACGAACCGATGCTGTTTCTGTTGAACTCTATTTACGCAAACTAGTTTCTCAGCTTTCGATTTTGGGTGTGTAGTCTAGTGGTTATGATTTTTCCTTTACAGCTTCCGAGTTGAAATCGGAAAGGGTCCTCAGTTCGATCCTGAGCACGCTCAATTTTTTTGGATTCTTTTCGTTTCGTTTTGTTGCTGGATAGAACTGTTCTCGCTTGGCGAGTAGAAAACGTGGGACCTGCCCGTTTTGGGGAGTTGCTTGTCTAGCTTGAGATTGAAACGAAGGGTTTGGTATTTGGTGATTTGACGGATATCCACGAATAGGCATATATCGATATATATCGATTAATCGACTGTATCAGTATATCAATAGTTTTGGACAATAGGTTAAAAAAGATGAAGGAGGTGGATGGATACATATACCTAGTCTTGCAATATATACCTACCAGGCTAAGGACTGGTTATATAGTTACCTGGGGGTTCTAGTGTTCCTGACTTCAAACATACCTGACCTTAAGTAGGCTTTAGAATATGAATTCATCTCGGTCTCAAGCTTAAAACCCTTATACTAGCACGCTGGGACCCGTGCTTATATGCTCGCTATATCATCAAGGGTAAGGGGGGGTAACTTTCGAGGGATTTCGGAAACAAGATACAGCTAACTAGACTAAATACGTAAGTACCTATTCAAAAATATATTCTACAGAGTATTGCGAAACTCCCGCCTAACACCAATCCCACGGTATGTGTTATAATACAGATTGATTGATCCCCCTTCATCATGAGATAGGCGTCCATAGCATCGGTGATACGCCTCGATTAATTCTTGCCCTTCTTCTTCTCCCGTTCGATCTTCCTCCTCTTGCCCTCCAGCCTCTCTTTCTCGTCTTGCTTCTTTTTGTTTCCGTACTCCATTCTCTCGTACAGCTTTCTCTTCTTCTTTGTCATCATCATCTTCTGTCTCTCTATTTCGTCTTCCCGTTGTTTCTTCTCCTTGTCCTGCTTCTTCTTAGCCTCTGACTTCTTGGACTTCTTCTCGTCCTTGTATGCAACTCCCTTAGCCTCGGCCTCCAATTCGCGTTGATGTTGAAGCTGTTTTGAGACTTCGTCGTCTTCGGACTCGGCATCAGACTCGTCTAAGGCAACGCCTCCTTTGGCCTCCTCTTCCTCCTCTTCCTCGCTATCATCCTCGCCTTCACCGGCAAGTTCAGTGTTCATTCCACCCCATTCTTCATCCTCGCTATCTCCAGCTTCAACACCATTCTTCTCCCCATTGTCCAGCATCTTAACGTCTTCCTCCTCCTCTTCCTCCTCCTCTTCACTTTCTCCGTCATCTTCAACTGGCGCAGTAGGATCGTATTCTCCTTCATTTGCCTTCACCCATGGGCTCAAATGCGGTGGTAATTCTGCGCCCTGTGCGTATGAATCAGGTCGCAAGACCCGTCCAGCGTTCACACAGTCCCAGATATACTGGGGTTGCACATACAGGCGTCCCAAAACCTTGCCCCTTCCGGTAGTCGCCTCCTCTTTGGCTTCAACACCAGCTGGCATAGGTGGTAATCCCACTTGAGGCGGTCGGTCAACAATTTGGATGGTAATATTTGGGTCTCGATCATCCTTGGTAAATGATCCCTCGCCAAGGACCGCATCCCATCCGATTCTCTTGCATCCGAAAGACCTTAGCAGAAATTCCAATGGCTCTCTTGGTGTCTCGCGGGACAGGAACACAGTCCACTCTGAGAACATGTTAGAGGTCTTCCCTTCCCCGCCAAGGTCTTCAGTAGGCTGCTCGAGAACATCGGTTGTAGCACCATCTTTCGATGGTATAGCCGTAAACTTATCAAGTCCCTCGTTGATCCTTTCTCCTTCTTCGGCTACCGGGGCAACAGCGTTTTCATCCTCTTCTTCACCCTTTTCCTCGATTTCCTTAATCTTCTCGCCTAGTGTCTCTAACTGTTTACTGACATCCTTCTTCACTACGGCCTGTCCGTTTGTGCCATTCTCAATCTCTCCGATGACTTTCTTGCTCTCCAAACTAAAAGCCCTCAGACCCGCACCCATCTCGTCCATCTTCTTATCAAACTTTGGCGGATATACCAATCCTTCCAGAGTATACAACCTAAACAGCACAAAGCCCAACAAAGTTGTATAGAAATCCAAGAATGTAAGCATAATCCTGAAATCCACATCTCGCGGCACACTCTGCGCAAATTTGTATGGTACAAGCCAGAGCACATCTTGTCCCTGGATGGTAGCCTGGTAGTAAATCCCCTTGATTGATAAGAACGACTTTTTCAGCGCATGTTTTCGGATCACGTAGTGCTGGAATTCGTTCGCTAGTCTGGCGCAAGTTTCTATCGTCTTTGACGGGATGTCTCTATTCGATGGAAGGTTTGCGAAGAGGAAGACAGTGGATAAGGCATCGTCTAGGTCACGGACTGCATCGGTGAAGGCAGGGTAACGCTCTTTGATGATGTGGTCGAGTTTTACACGAGGCTTGTGTAGGTCTTCGAGACGTTTGGCATCGGAGAAGTCGCCACGACCAAGGGCTTTAGAAAGCTTTTTGCTGAAGGTCTTATGCTCACGGAACTTCTGTAGAACGGGCTCGTGGAGGAGGTATTGGATATCTTTGGTCTGTTTTTACTATCTGTCAGAATAGCTTCTATTTAAGTAAGATGGAGGGATTATATGGAGGGGGTTATGTACGTAGTAAAAGGTCACTGGGGCAGTGGAACCCTTGTTGGCTTTCTTCTTATTACGAGGTTCTCGTGGGTAGATTCCTATACACGGGCCAATTGGTATCAGGACCTTGTCGCAGAAAATAAATTCTTAGAATTTTATGTGCTAGGCATGCGTACCCTTGAAAATACAAAGCCTCCTGAAGTCTGGTAGAGATATTTGGAGCTTGCGAACAGCCTGTGTCCTGGTGATGAAGTTTCTGGCATTTCCGGCCACGCCTAATATGATCAAACGATGGAAGGTTTAGTATACAGTCAAGAGTTTCGAAGATCTATAGGTTAGACTGTACCCTTCTTTTTAATTTTACCCATTGTGCTGATTCTGCGATGTTGAACGATAGTCTAGGAAGTGGGTAGTGTAGATTAGGTAGTGTAGCTTGTGGAGTAGGAAAAAAGATTCGCGACCAGATTTTTTTTTTTCGCAAAGCTTAAAAGCGAAAAAAAAAAAAAAAAAGTTAAGACTTGCGGCTCTGAGGACCATCGCAACACTAAAAATACAACAGCACCACGCATGGCTCGCGCTCGAGATTCTCGAAGTCAGGCTCAGTAGGTTCAGACCCGGTATTGGAACGCTGAATGTCAGATTGTATTATTGTACAGAAGTTAGTATAATCCATTGAAGGCCTCAGCAAGCTCTAAGGAGCAGTAGTAGCAAAACGGAAGGGGCGAATCGTCTCCAAAACTCCGACTGACAGGCTAACCAAAGAAGAAAAATTGAAGAACGACAGTAATCAAATAAGGTATCACAATCATAACCCGACTTGAAAGAAAGGCAGTGGAAAGAAAAAGAAAACACCGCTTGCGATGCGCCTGAGAAATGCTTAAATCCCATGCATACCCACGAACGCCTTGCCAACGAAGCGTCGATACTACGAGACTAATCCATGAACACGTTTTCGCCGCTAATCGTAAAAAGCCCATCGATAGCAACCCTCCCTGTCAAAAATACTGGGGAAAAAGAGGGGGAAAAAAGAAAATTAAGGCCTAACAATGGTTAACCAATGTACCACACAGAAACTCTTGCCTACTTCCCCGTCAGCTCACGAATCTGAGCCCTCAGTCTCTCGTTCTCATCTCTCAAAAATTTCACTTCGCCTCTTTCATTCTTGATCAGGCCTTCCAAAAATTCATCTTGTTCCTTAAACTTAAGCTTCATTTCTGCCTTCAGGGCCACTATGTCCTGCTGGAACGAAGTCTTTAAGTCTGCGATCATATCGTGGATGCTCATTACCCCGTTTTGCGTACTGGTGGCGGACAACGCTACCCCACTACTCCTCATATTCGGCGAACTGCCCCCAACATTCACACGCTTAGATGGCTTTCTAACTTCCTCGGGTATCCAAATATCCTCCGGGATCGGTGATTTTTGCTTTCCCTTTCCTTTGGAAACCAACCTGGGTACTTCTCGCTGCGCATCTTCTTTGGTAGCCTCATAAGGATCATCCGCAGCCTTTCTCTTAGCACTACCAACCTTTGGCGATAAAGTGGGAAGATCAAGATAAGGTGCTTCGTCAATTTCCATATCGTCGTCTTTGAAGATGAGATCGGAAACAGGCGGGAAGCTACCCTCTTTCTTCTTACGTTTCTTCTCCTCCTTTTCAGACTTTCTTCGTTCCTTCTCTTCCAACTTGGTCCTCCTTTTTTCCGCTTTCGCATCGACCTTGCTACTTGCAGAATTTTCCTTGCCCTCCACAACTTCAGGAACACTGGAATCATGCTTAGATTTCTGATTCGGGAGGTGTGATGAGAATAGGGACAAGACGGAATGCCCGTGTCCGGACTCGAGTTTAGCGCGGACTTTCCGGAAATCTTCAACTGCTTTGCTCTCAGTCGAAGGGAGTGGGGGTCCTGTTGGTAAGGCGGGAGGTGGTGCGAAATCTCGACCTTTAGGTGGCTCTGGCTTAGCGTCGTCTTTTAAAGGAACAGCTGGTTTAATTTCGTCAACTTCCTCATCTTGCTGGACGGGTTCCGGGGCCGGTCTCGTCGGCGGTGGTAGCATTTGCTCCTTCCTTGCCCCCTTTGTCTTCGGCAATTCCGTCATAGCCCTTTGAACTAATTTTCCTTCTCCTTGGACGGCAGCCTTCTTTGCAGGACTCTTCGACTTAGTGTTGGCCAAACTTGGGGATGAAATGCTAGACCTCAGTAATCCTTCCTCATCCTGTCTGATCAACTTGTCGATCTTGTCCGCTTGTTCCTTATCTGGGGAATGTTGAACTGATCGAACACTCAATCTTGCGCTTCGTCTCCTTGGGGTATTCCTCATTGGTTCGTTCTTGACTGGTGAGAAGATGCTCATATAATCTGCGGTGTATCCCTTCTGAAGGTCTTCCCATGCAGGCTTCTGCTCCGTAAACGTTTCGGCAACATCTTCCCATGAGTCTTCCTTCTCAACTCCGGACGGGGCTTTAGGGAGGGGCTTGTTTTGGTTTGGAGGGGGGGCTCGAGTTGCAGGCGATGAAGGGGGGAACTCGATAGGTGCCTCTGGCTTCTCTGCTGCAACAATGGGCCCTTCCTCCTTTGCAGTTGGGAGGGTTTGTCTAAACCTCAGCTGATGGGGTGTACGGTTAGGAATGGGTAGGGCACTGCTAAGCTTCCTGGGTGACATTTGGGGTCGTATAATTTTGGTGCCCGTCACAGGTAGCTTGACATCCCCTAACTTCCATCTAACCTCACGGACCCTGTTCTCCCTTTCCACTTGAACCTCATGTAATCGGTTTCCATCTTGGTCGTAGATGTAACACCACCCATGTAACGTCCCGATAACAGCAAACCACTTAGTTCCCTTCTTCACATCTTCGGACCGAATAGCAAGACAAGTGGCCGGCGCCCCGATTTTGAAGGTACCAACAACGGTCTTCTTTTCGAAATCAAGAACAGCACACTTTCCATCCTCACCAACCGATACAGCTCTAGCTTGTGGACCTGGGATAAATTGGGCAGCTGTCAGCCCCTTCCCGCCCATCATTGCATCATGTAAATGGCCAAAGGCATGTATATGCTGTCCAGTTTTAGTAGCTTTTGTGTAATCGTATGCAGCCAGAACACCATCAGCAAACGAGATCATAAAGAGATTCTTCTTCGTAGGGTGAAACGATGATAGAATAACTCTTTGGTCCGAAGCTTGCGGTTTCAGATGGTAAGTCGTTCTAAGACTAAGGTTATCCAAGTGAATAGTTGGTGGATCTTTGGATGCAGAAAGGACGAGAGCCGAGTCAAAAGAGGTTGAGAATGTGGTGACAGGCGAAGGGTGGGGCTTGAGGATTTCTGAGAACTTGTCATCACGAATATTGTAGGTTTGAATGGCGTTTCTGAGCATGATGTTTAGAAAAAGACTTTTGCCATCGGCTGCATACTCGAGCAAACGGGTAGTCTAGAAAGGACATTAGCTATTAAGACTAATATACGTTTAGTCAGAGAATTGATACTAACATCCGCGCCCCTGAGCCTATACGAATTGGGCTGTCCTTGTTCTATTCTGTGTAAAACGACAACTTGCGATCCTGCTACGGCGAGAACATTTCCTGGTGGTGATCTCGTATCAGCTAATGCCATCGCCCGTTCTCAACGGAGGAAGCTGGTGGGGTACCCTCTTTAGCCAGCCTTGCGGCGACAATGCCTTCGGTCCCGGACTTAAACACCGTGTCATACTTGTTGTCTATGCCGTCCCAAACATTGACTTCCGTAGCTGTTGTGATGATAACTTTCCAGGTAGATTCGGCATCCTGGGCAGGCTGCTGTGACCTGCTGGCACTTCTGTTTTTTAGTCGCAAGGACATCGTGAGAGATGTCGGAGAAGAGTCCAGCTAGAACCGAATTAGGATACCGTGTGCTATCGCATCAAGGTAGTTGATATGTCGTTGAGGGGGTGGTTGATGGATCCGGGAGGGGAGGGATAGTAGATTAGGTATTGGATACTTGGTGGTGATGTCCGCTGCATGCTGGCGCCCGACAATTGACAACCTGCGACAGCAACAACACGCGCCGACGATAAACAACCCGACATCATGTGTTGCCAAGAGTCTTTGCTCCCTGCATTATTTCCATTTTTGGACATGATTCCTCCCACCAAAATTTCAACATCCAACGTCGCCGGCAACACATTCACCCCGCCAGCTTCTTTTTTTGCAGCGCAATTCCTCCTCGACGACAGCTGTCGGAAGGCATCCAACGGCCTCATCCGGCATCTCTCACCATACATACTCCAATCCAGCGCGATGTCAACACCAGCGCTTCAATCATCGGCCTTTGTCTGCCGCTCTTGCAGCCGACATCTTCGACCATGCATCCCTTCCTCGGCCACTCGTAGCTTCAGTACAACTGCTTCAGTGGATGGACCATCAACAGCCAGTCCATACAGTCCTTACTACGTCGATATTCCCTTCCCACCTCAAAGATACGCTCCCTGGAAGCCTAGGGCGAAGGGATCCCGCCCTGAGCCGCGAAAAGTGTTCCGCAATGACAAGGACAACAAAAAGATAACATCGAACTACCTCGCCCTTGTCTCGAAAGAGCCTACCGTCTTCTCTAAGCCCGGCAAAACCGCCCCGGCGAGGGAAAAGGCATACATCACATGGAAGGAAAGAATGGCAGATTCTCGCCGTCGAAATATTCGGGACGGTCTTCTCCAGCTTCACGCCGAAAAGTCTCGCCGAGATCAACTCATTGCGCAACGGTCCGAGGAGAAGCAAGCTCTCCGTGCTAAGCTCCTAGCCGAGGAGGATAGCGAGATGGTTAAACTCACCACGCCGACTATTATATCTGCTTTACAAAAAAGTCATCCTTTGACAGATCCGGGGCGTGAAGAGCGCCTTGCAGAGAAGCGTGAGCGATACCTAAAGCTTGAATCGGAGAAAAGCGCTGAGCGTCTCGAAGAGCTCCACGAGCTCTACATCCGCGCCCATGAATTCATTTTCACCGAAGCGCAGCTTGACCAAGTCATAAACAGGGAGTTCTCATCTATAAGCGAAGCCGAACAAGTCCATATGCATCCACCAGACGCTACTCAGGTCGTTGCCAGACAAGCCAGGACAGATATAGAAAGCCAAGGCTTCTACCTGAAGGACGAAATCGTTTTCAATGCTTTTGCAGATGCTTTGACTGGAGGTTCGAGGAGAACGGAGCAGAGCAAGATGACTGCAGAGCAGGCGCTCGAAGAATACGCACCCGACATGACATATACCGGTTATGGATACGCCGGTAAAAAGACAGGCCAGTCGACAGCCAAAGCAACAACCGACCTTTTCAATATAATTCCATAAAATATGAAGGGGGGACTTCGAACAACATCGAGATATGTATATATAGTTACTTAAGATATGATGGCGCGATGATTTCGGAAACCTTCATCACATGTAAATACTCAGATATTTTGTTATCGCAACGAATATCAGTTCCGCGTTTGCGGTTATAATTGATTTCAAATATTACGCCGTTTAATCTAAATCCTTTGTCTCTAGTAGCTTCACCGCTACCACCATTTAACCTGATGTCTAGCCGGATCTCTAGTTACTATAGCTATCTTTCACACCTCAATTCACAGTCAACGTATCCAGCCCCTCCAAAACTGCTTCCGCATCAACCTTGTTCAAGACATTTTCCATCCTCGAAAGCCCTAACTCTAACTCCTCCCTATTTGTTGAAAAGCTGAATCTGTACCACCCATGCTCTTCTCCATAGAACATTTCAGCACTTCCAACATAAACACCTCCATCCACCATCTTCTCCCACAAGATCCGATCGCGCTTTTGTGCGCCTTCGGGTTGGCCCGGGATATTGGTTTTCCCACCAGGGATTTTCCCATCATCCCCCTTTGGTAGCTTAATCTTCGCTAGATACCTCCTAAGATCAGTCCAGATGAAGAAACCAGCGTTGGACCCAGTAATATAAGGAATGTTGTGCTTGTCGAACCAGTCAACAAGGAGTTGGTACTGTTCCCCAAGCTTTTTCTGGTTCGCAGCTACAAACCCATCAAGGAATTCATGGTCGTTAAGAATTGTTCTCCAAGCAATATCTGGTAGGGAACTTGGCCATTGGAAAACGCCAACCGCCGCAACCGCCGCCAGAAAGATTTGTTGATTCCATGGAGAGATCAGACATCCCATGCGAAGTCCGTTAGCGCAAAAGTCCTTAGACATTCCGTAAAGGACATGAACAAGATGGGGGGAAATAACATCTGTCAAGCCGGGAACAGCGAAAGCGGAGGTGAAGGGAGCGGCAGAAGCGTTGGAAGGTGTGGAGTAAATTGAGAGAGCGTAGATCTCATCGGAGATAAAATGGATTTGGTGAGAGTTGCAGAACTTGGCATATTCCTTGATGACTTCCGGGGTCTGAATAAATCAATTAGTACCTCGAGGCCTCTCGAAGGCTCAATTGCAGGCATCTACCCTGGAGAACTTACGTAGCATTTCCCGAGAGGGTTGTGCGGGCTACCACGATGTCAGCATTACCCAAGATATTAATATTGGAACCAACATACTTGCAAAGGATCATTCCCCTGACCCTAACACCATTGTTTCTCTGAACCTGCAGCTCTTTTTCGTAATATTTAACCGCCTCAGGTCCCATGGGATCCACTCCCTTCAAGCTAACTGGTACCAACTTCAACTTGCTCCTCCCAAACAAATCATGCGCAAATCCGGTGTATATCGGTCGTCCAATCAATATAGCTTCGCCCTCGTCGGCTATAGAATGGCAAAGAAGGTCTAGAACACCGCTGACACCGATCGCGGTGTACACATGTTCGGCCTTCACCTCAAATGTTGGCGAGAACTTGCGGTTGTAGAGGGAAGCGAGAGCTTCCCGCAGCATAACAGAGCCGCCAGGGCCCGTGCCGTAGGTTAAATCGAACGGTGTGACTTTAATCTATTAAATCCATTCATTTGATTAGAGTTCGCTAGAAATTAAAATGAGAATCTATGTACTTGAAAATATACCTTATCCGCGTAGTACTCTACAAGTTCTTTGTGCATGAGACTATTCTCTGCGACTCCAAGTGAGATACTATGAACTAGTGTTAGCTCAATCTGTAGTTAGACTGAAAAGTAATGCGAATTTTCATCATTGGTTCTAACTTACATCCCGTTCGGGTTCTTCTCTTTGTCATACATATTTTGGAAAATCTAGATACCAGATTACGAGCTTAGCTTCTAGCTTCCCAATTGGCAAACCTAAATCTAAAAAGGTATCACCCAGGGACATGGATACCTTCATCAGATCCGCCATGGCACCGAAAGCGCTAGCGCTCTCGAGCCCTCGTTTGGACAGCGATTCCTCCACAGTTGAGCCCATCTTGTCGTCTTCTGGAAGTAGTTGCATTGGGAAGGAAAACTAAGGTTGTTTGTCGGAATGGGTCGATATTTAAGGCAAACGGAGCTAATAGTAAGCAACTGAAAATGATAACCTCGAAAGCTAGCTACAGGTAGCTCCCTACGTATACAGCTATTATTCCGTGGAAGTTAGTTTCTGCGGGCCTAGAATCGACTTTGATTATGTAACCCCTAGCTGAGTCATGAATTTGTATGCACGTCCCGGATCTTAATCTTTGTAAAAACGAGCGGCAAGGTGGTATTTTATATGGCTCAGCGCGTTGCCACAGAGTTCATAGGCATCCAGGCTCTGCGACAGCGGGGCCTTATTGTGCTCCGAAGCCGAAGCTAAAAACCTGGACAATGCAACTAAAAACCGGGGTAACAAGTCGGACGAGATCAAAGCTGCATATGGCTTACCAATTCGCTTTCAGTTTACCCGAAAGTCCCCGCTGACTTGACTCTCGAGCTCTCGTCGCGAAGGTGGCTTAACTTGACTGGTCTCGGAATTTAACGTTATAACTTTAGAAGTCTTGCAAAAGGAATAGAGACACGACGTAAGCGTCAGATACCAGCCATTTGAATTTACGATTGGAATAGCTTTAGCTTATCACTAGATATCAAACTCGAAAAGTTGAATTCGGGAACACGCCTGCAACGGGTGGTCCATATTATGTATATACGTTTTAAGTTTTTTAGCCCGCGCCAGTTTCAACCGGCACATCTCTATCCCGGTTGTTGGGAATTGACTTCATTTCGCTCAAGAATACTAGCTGATATTACTAATACAACAAGCCGTCCCCGACTTGGAAGCGGCTTTGAACTCTCTCTCTCGCTATACTAGAAAGACTCCAGTATGCCAGGCCAGTAGAGTTGCACGCGTTCTCCTCGCTCTGACCAATATTATTGACCAAATGATACAAAAATAAAGGACTTAACAACCTATAGCTAGTGTACATATAACGCAGGTAAGGATACCCAGTAATGGCAGACCTGCAGTCGGGTATGCAAAATATGGCCCCGAGGTCTATCAACGCCCCAGAATCAAAGCTGGCCGACAAATGCACGTAGTCGGATTAAATCCTTCGAAATCATTGCATCCAATCTATTTAATCACCACGACCAGTTCCCCACGCAAGCTCTACTGAGTTTCACTTGGTCCGCTCGAAGATTCACCGTTAGCAGTGGGCATTGGTATTGGCCCACCAGGTGAATCCGGTTTCCTCGCAGTCAAAACTTCGCATCCATTCTCAGTGACCAACAAGCAGTGTTCAAACTGTGCAGATTTTAACCCATCTGCCGTTGTACTTGTCCAGTTATCAGGCCACGTTTTATCTCGCCACGTACCCAGGTTAATCATTGGCTCGATAGTAAAGCACATTCCGGCCTTTGCTGCGCCGACAGCCTTGTTTTTGGCGTAATGTGGGACGTTCGGTGCGCAATGGAAAAGAGTGTTTACGCCGTGTCCGCAGTAGGTTTTAACGACCGAGCAACCTCGGGATTTGGCATGTTTTTCGATAACATTTCCGGGTTCTCTGAATAGCATGCCAGGCTGTGAATCCCCAATGTCAGTGTCTTGAAGATCCTATACTGTAAGGCTTATGATAATACCTTAACAATCGCAATCGCCTTGTCCAGGCACTCTCGGCTAGTCTCCACGACCCTAACAGTATCGGGATCCGCCTTCGCCTTGTCCCCAACATAGTAGGTCTCATTCAGATCAGCATGGTAGCCGTTGTGGTATGCCGAAATATCGATATTGATGATGTCGCCATCCTCCAAAGGTCTCTGATCTGGAATACCGTGACATATCGACTCGTTTACCGATGTACATACGGACTTGGGAAACTTGTTGTAGTTCAAGGGCGACGGGTAGGCCTATACGAATCCACATTAGAATGTATCCTTGCCACCACTTGATACTGCTTAGCAGAGCTTTCCTTACATTCCTCTCAATTGTCGCCTTGTGTACGATCTCATCGATCTCATCTGTGGTGATTCCTGGCCTTACTGCTGCAGCCGCAATATCCAAAATCTCTCTTCCTAGCCTACACACCTCTTTCATTGCTGCGATTCCCTTCTCATCCAGGATTTGGATCTTATTTGCCCTCTGAAATATACCTTCCGAACGAGGGATTCCATCTCCGGCATAGTCTGGTTTTTGAATATGGTCTGGGACGGAACGGTATGGCGACAGAGGGTAAACCGGTCTTAACGGGCCAGAGTACGGGTAGGTCGGGAAGGGATCATAGGTTCCGGTAGCTGGGTTCGAAGGGTAAGGTGTTGGTTTCTGAAGGTCTTTAATTGTACGGAAGATGGAATTTTCTTGCTCACTTGCAGTCTTATGGACTTGTTTGTGGTTGGACTAAATAATTCAAGATCAATGGATAGAGCATTAACCAAAAGTTAGTAGACAGCCCTTTTAAGATCGAAATGTGACTCCAAAGAGCACTCTAAAAATCATGAAATTAAAAATAAAAAACCATACCCAACTATTCTTAAAACAATCCTGCGAACAGAAAAAACTGTTCTTGATACCCAATTTCAGACATGTCGGACATTGTAGCGTGCCGGCGGGATTTGTGCACTCCACGCCTTTGCATTTCGCGGCGTCACTTGCGGTCATGGTGAAATATTTACTTTCTTTGCTTCTTCACAAGTAAGGTCGAGGGATCTTACTGGCTTCGACTGGGTGGGAATACTTGAAATTTCAAGGTGGCGGTGGTTGTTATACGAGGTTCTATGGAGAATGTACAGAACTTTGGAGGATTGTGGGAGAAGGTTAGTCAAGGTGGATAGATGGTGGTGTGCGAATCATCAAGAGTGTGGGGAGGACAGAGATTTTGGGGCTGCGCAACACGCCAACGCATCCAGTCTGTTGTATTATGGCCCGATTCGATTAATCCGATAGCCCACAAAGAGAGAAGAAGGGACGACCTGCATGCAACCCGTGCATACCTACACCCAACAGTCGGATTTCAGACTGCCAGTGAACCTCACAAGAAAAACAACAGACTGGTAGTTGGCCCGTCATACGCATTCGTGGCTTGTTTCCTTAAATTATCCAATTGCAAATTGTAATTATATTAGTTCAGGTTGCGCAAGTGCACTAATAACCAGTAGCACGACATTTCATTGTGTAACCAGAATGCGGACTACAAAGTCTAGTTACCCCCAGGGCAAAACAGTGTCCAAAAATGCAAAATTCGATAGTGATCACGAGCTTGTGAGACTAAAGAAGGGATATATATACACATCTCCATGTCCACCAATTAACGAGCTGCCGAACAAGTTATACCCATTCCGTCACGACCACCGTCTCCACATCGTCAAACCACCCAACATACACAGTCTCCGTGACCGTTTGAATCTCCCTCAATGTAGACATTCGTGTAATATGTTTTGTAACCGTCCTCCAGCAGCTCTTCGTAACAGTAGCCGTCCGCGTATGATACCTTGTGATTGTTTTCATTTTGGTAAGCGCTGGCCGGCACGCACAACCGCTTGTCGTCGTCATTTTTGTTGCCCCGTTTGATGTGCTTTCACTTATACTTGTGCTTAGCGTACTTGTGCTGGGAGTGCTTGTGCTTGTTCTTGCGCTAGGAGTGCTTGTGCTTGTTCTCATGCTAGGAGCGCTTGTGTTTGCGCTAGGAGTGCTTGTGCTTGTTCTTATGCTAGGAGCGCTTGTACTTGTTTTTATGCTAGGAGCGCTTGTACTTGTTCTTATGCTGGGAGCACTTGTGCCTGTTCTTATGCTGGGAGCGCCCGTGCTTGTTCTTATGCTGGGAGCGCTTGTGCTTGTTCTTATGCTGGGAGCGCCCGTGCTTGTTCTTGTGCTAAGAGTGCTTGTGCTTGTTCTTGTGCTGAGAGTGCTTGTACTCTTCCTTGTGCTCGTTTTAGTGCTAGTTTTAGTGTTTTTCCTCGTGATTGCCCGTGAGCTTGCGGTGGTCGGTCTGTCTCGATAAATTATGGTTGTATACGAGACAGTAAGAGTCGTAGTGAATCCATTGCCGCCAACGGCAACGAGAGTATAAGGTAGATATTGAAACTTGAGCGCGCGCTTAATCAGAGGGAGGGGATTGACATTTAGAGATGCCACCGGTGTAGGGGATATTGTGAGAAGTTGTAAGAGAAGAAACAAGAGGGAACATAGGAACCGCATTGTATATATTTGAACTCTGGTCTAAATTTGTAATACTGAGGATTGAACGGGACCAAGACTGAATGGTTTAAGCTTATTTAAACTTAATGTCTTCGAATGTCGACGGATATATATTATATTGTGTCCTGACACAAAGCCGTGGGCCTGATTTTATATTATATATCGGTCGTATCTCCTGCAACCTACTGGATAACAGTGACTGAATATACGGGCGTGCCTCTTATATATTAAGAACTAAGATGTACCAGCACGCTTTCCTTAAGGCCCGAACCCCTGAATCTAGTTTCGCAGGGGGGGCAGAATTGAATTTTCAGAAATGTCGCAAAGAAACCGACATGGTAAAAGTATGTCTAGTTTACACCAGGCTTCCCACGAGCTCTTACCACACCTGTCACTTAGAATGCAAGTGCTATCATGAGGTTGGCAGATGCGCAGACCGGTGTTTCAGCTGTTAGGTTTCGGACAACGCAGAAGTCTCCCTTTGGAATGTTGTATCTTTCTCCGCACCATATTGGTATATGGTCTCGCGAGCATTCTTCGGGCTCAAGGCTTCGACCTGGACGTGGCTTGCCGAAGGCTGGAAATTCCCCAGGTGGGGCCTCTACTAGATTCGAGCTCAGGTTGGTATAAGTTTCAAGCTAACAAAATCGACTCATGTGATCATAGGAAACCACAGGTAGAATAAGTACAGAGGTGAAATAATTACTAAATCGAAGAATGCTAAAGTCTTGTACAAAACACCCGACAAGTAAATCTATAAAACCAGCCCCCAGTTAATAATTATTACAAATTTTTACAATCGTGAGATTTCGAAACCCGCCCAGCTAAATTACACACTCAGATCAATACCAAGACCGCCAGCTTTTTTTTTTTTTTGTAGACCATGAAACACCACGTTAAGTCCGCTTAATCTTCAAAATGACCCAGCTTAAAAGCCTGTATCCAAAAATGATAGCCACCAAGATACCAGCCCACTCTCCATTCTTTCCGGTTTTATAGCCATAGACTGCTAGAACCCCGTCGCCGTCGATCATACACTGGTCTTCAAGTGCTGTAGAGTACATGCAGTGACATCCCTCTCCGCACTCATAGTTCCTCCTTGAAAATTCGTTGACCATCATACCCTGGAAGACATAGGATTGGTAATCGATATACCTTGCCCAGTATTTCCAGAACACATTCAGTATACGAGGGCTGACGAGGAAGCCTCCGACGGACATCCAGAGGCCGTTAAGGAAGGCGGTAAGGGCGAGCGAGACGACAAAGATGGGGAAAAGGGATGATACGAAGACGACAAGAGATTCAGCAGCCAGAAGGTCGAGGAAAAGCCACATCACCCAGTACATGAAAGCTGTTCCAGAGGGGTAGAAGTTCGAGAGCCAGTATGAGACCACTGAGAAAAGGATGGCAATCAAGACTAATTGTTCATAGCTGTTAGTGTCCGCCTGTTAGGATGTGATTCCTCGGCAAACTTACAAAGATAGGGTATCCCAATGAAAAAGTTTGCGACTATGAAAGCTGTGGGGCCGTAAAGGCCATTATTGCGCTCCTTTATAAAAGTGGCTCGATCCTCGAGAAAGGCGGGAATATATGCGACTGCCATGAAAGACATAAAGGCGGAACCGAAGAACTATGAAACCCCGTCAGGTTAATATCTGAATATACATAAGTTCCCGCCCGGTGAACTGCGACCACTTACAATAGCATTAACGAATGGCTGGATCGAATCCTGGTGGGTCGATAGTCGAAGCCAGACTGTTCCCATCATGATCGCAAGACCTACCGAACAATTAGTTTTCCAGACACAAATACATTAAATAACCGACAACATTAAAACTTACCCATGTACATGGCGATACGAACACCATACGCAAAAACATCTCGGTAGCTCTTAACAAAGCTACGATGTAGTAAAACCACTGGTATCAGAATCTGAGTCGTCTTTCCCTGAGCCTCTAATTGCACTTCTGTCTTCCCACTTTGAGCTGCCGTGATCTGTTCCCCGATGATAGCATGTTTTTCCGAAGCATTCCATTTGGATTGAATGGCTTGTAGTTGCTCTGTAGCCAACTGCTTATCTTGCGCAAAGTCGACATTGATTATGTCCAAAAGGTATTCTGCCGGATTGTAAAAATGCGGGATTTCGAATCCTATGGAGGCAAAGTATGAACGAGTGTCCGACAGTGGGCCAGAGTAGCACATCTTTCCTTGCGACAGGAGATATAGGGAGTCAAAGAGATTGAAGGTCGACGTCGAAGGTTGGTGGATCGAGCAGATGACGATGAGCTATTCCAATATCGAACTTAGCATTGCCATAGCGGAATATAAATGACGAGCGGGAAATGTTCTAATAACCGACCTTATTTGCTTTGCAAACATTCTTTAGGTAGGACATAACCTCATAGCTAGCAGCCGAGTCGAGTCCACTGGTCGGCTCGTCGAGGAACAAGATCTTTGGACAGGTGATCAAAGAACTGGCCACACCAAGTCGTCTCTTTTGTCCTCCACTCAAACCCCGACGGACCGGGGTACCAACCAGTGTGGTCTGGTTTCCGACAAGGCCAAATGACGCGAGAAGGGCATCGATTCTCCGTTTCCGCTCAGCAGTAGTGATCGAGCTAGGGACAAATATATGTTAACCAGGAAAGTCCTCCTTTAAATTTAACCTCGGTGTTCTACATACTTGGAAAGGGCCAATTTTGCAGAAAAGTCCAAAGTCTCTCTTGCAGTCAAGCTACCGATCAGGTGGTCTTCCTGTTCAACGTAGCTGCTGATTTTTCGAAACTTCGTTTTGGACAATTCACCGCCATTGACAAGTATCTTTCCACTGGTTGCTATTTTATGCGTTCGACCGGCGAGAAGGTTGAGCATCGTGGTTTTACCGGATCCGCTGGGTCCCATAAGGGCGACCATTTCGCCTACGAGTTTTTAATTCAACATGTCAGCAATATATTAATGACATGCTATTCAAACTATTTCCAACACTACGATTTTTTAACATACCAGCGCGAATAATTCCGCTAACATTGTCAAGAATTCGTTTTTCTTCCTTAGAACCCTTAATTGGAACAGTGACAGTAAGAGAATCAAACGATAAACTGTCAACTGTATCGTTCATCAAATGCGCATCCGGAAGTGCCTCAACGTCGGTCAGCGTCCCATTTTGAGACTCAGATTTTGTTGTTTCCGGATCCATTGCGGGCAACAATAGAATAAGGTTATGGTCGCACTAATAAAGGTACTATTTTAAAAATGCAACAAATGCAGGGCAGATGCACTTCCCGGGATTTTGATCGAAGAGGTCTAAAAAAGAGACGAATGAGAACTGGTATGAATGGCGTGCTTCGGGAAAATCATCGAGGTTCCTTAGGATCCCTTATAAGTCAAAGCCTTGGCTTTCAAACGGCCGCTCGTTCCCAGCCATTATATAATCTGTCTGTTCTGGCCCCGGTCCAACGAACAGTAAGCTCTGGAAAACCGGATTAAGGCGCGGCTGACGATACACAGACTTGACACGGAAATCCAGCCCTGTTGGGCTCTCAGAATTGCGAACAACACTCGGGAGCCTGTTGTTGTTTGCACTTAGTACTAATTAGTCCGAGGCCCTGGACGGCCTGTTCACAGTGAGCTGGGCGACCAAGCTGGGCTGGGCCATTAAAGTTTCGAAACTGCACAAGCTTTGTCACTAGTCTAGGCCCCGAATGCGAACTGCTGTAGTCAGCATCGCTTTTATTGGTTATTTCACCCGATTTAAACGGGCACACCTTTTTTCCGATATCCAGCTGAAGAAGAGAGGTTTGGGACGATATCGCCAAAAGTTACCAGAAAGTCACCAGAAAGTCACCGATATTAACATTTCTCCTGCATGCACGGCGCACCCGGATCCAGATCTCTCGATATCAGGCCACCAAATTTCCGGCCGCCGAGTACGGCTCAGCCGGTATCGATATATATAAAAATAATTTTGGGGGTATTGGAAACCTCAGCCGTTCTAGACTAACAAAACAAGCATTCGAATTACAACGATTTCTAATCCAATTACACCTTGAGCCATAAATTCAGCACACCCTTTGCATATTCTACTATCTCGTCCCCGCCAAGTTTGCTCTCTCCGTAGAGACGGTCGACGAATGATATTGGTACCTCGGCGACTGAATAACCCATCGCCCTGGCTCGGACCATCATTTCCTGCGGGATATATATTAGCTTGCGTGTCTTGAATCAACTGGTTCCTTGGATTTGTAGGGCTGAACCAACCATCTGGAACGTGTATCCCTTGCTCTCGGTGCTCTTAATAACATTCTCCAAGACGGACTTCTTATATAGCCGGAAACTTCCGGTCAAATCACTAACATTCGGCCTGAGGACGACGCTGGCGAAGAGGTTGGCACCCCTACTGACGAGTTTTCTCTTGAAATCCCAGCCGTAGACCCCACCGTCGCCTGCATACCGTGTACCCGTGACAATGTCGTAGTTCTTCGATTTCTGGACCTTGATCATCTCAGGGATGAATTTGGGCTGTACCAATGGTTAGTCTGGAGTTCTTGGTGAACCCGACCAGCGTTACAATGGAGACGAACGTGATGACTAAAATCGGCATCCATGATAATAACATAGTTGCCTGTGACGAATTGAAGTCCGTGGACATATGCAGTTCCGAGACCCAATTTTCCAGCTCTTGGTTTCAAGACAACATTCGATCCATAGGTCTGGATCAGCTGGTTTGCGACCTCCTGTGTCCCGTCCGGCGATGCATCGTCGACAATGATGATTTCCCAATCAAGTTTACTATACCAACATAAACCAATTGAAGTTAGAACAAAGGTGCGGTCTAAGAGTTATAAGAGTTACACAGTTTACAGAAGCGGGTTTGTTGGAAGGTGGATGGAGACGGTATGTAACAGGGATAGCGTACGCCTTGGTGAACGTCTTCTCGAGCAGCCATACGATGATGGGCAAATTGTTTCGCTCGTTGTAGGTGGGTAATATTATCGAGTATTTGTCGCCGGCCATATTGGAGTATATTGGTATATTCCTTCGGTGGGGTATTTGTGGATAAGGGAGTATTGTCTGTGGTCGCGATTGAAGGGGTCTCGTGAAGCCAGGTTGGAGGTTAACTTGCGCCCGGGCGATTGGGAGTTGTTGCCAGGTCGCGTTAATTAGCCACAAACAGGGCAACAATCAGCAGGGTAACCTCACCTCCAACGCATTTCAGCAGGGTGGCGCCTTCTTTCGCAATCCGGACTTAAGCCTCCTGGTAACTATAGTTCCAAGCCTCTTTTCGATAACACCCCTTCCGAATTACCTATTCACCATACTACAGCAGGCTGGAGTATTCTAACGATGAGATAGTTAAGACGTACTAGCTTTGGGGAGCTAGTATTGGCCCATATCATTCCATCATACCATTCGCAATGTTTAAAAGACAGGCCCAGACCCCCACCTCCTCGGCATCTATTGCCCAGGCGGGGATGGCCCGGTCGACGAAAGACTGGAGCAAAACCACTACGTCAAAACCGCTGGAATATGGTTTAGCATCGAAAGGGGATACGAGGTAGATTTTTTTTCCTCTTTCGATTTCAACTGTATTATATACATACCTTGCTCACTTCTGCCTGCCAGGTTGGCCGACTACTCAAACCAGGAATCGTTCTTCCACACTATTCAAACCCGCTATTTGGCCCATATCGGGTCATTTCCATCGGTTCCTGCTCTAGACGAACAGCTTGCAGCTCTCTCTATAGCCTCGAATAACACATACACGCCTCCTTCATCCGCGTCTACATCCCAGCCTTCAACTCCCCATCCCGACCTAACAACCCTCCAAAACATCCTTATGGATATGCGCAAACTCCGAGAGGGTCTATTAGCCTCTAACCGCCTAGATGATTTCGCAAAGTCTGTATATATCTTCATCACACGTGCTGCGATTCTATTGTCACACCCAGAGTCCTATTTCCCATCAATACGGCATCTTCTCTACGTCCTTCATCTACAGAACCCATTGTCGAATCCTGAGATTAATGAGCTTGCTGGGTATTTAATGCTGCACCTTGCATGCTCTACGAATTCATACCACGATGCATATGAAGTTAGACAGAAGTTTAAGATCAGAGATCATAGAGTCGATATGGCAATTAGAGCATTGGTTGCAGGGGATTATTGGTTGTTCTGGAGTATGAAAAAGTCTGTGGATGGATATAAGAGTAAGATTATGGACAGGGCGGTGAAGGATGTTCGCAAACATGCTTTGAAATGTGTGGGAAGCGCATATCATACGGTCGACGTTGAGTTTTTAGAAGGATGCACGGGGAGGGAGTGGGGTGTCCTAAAGGATGAATTCGGAATTGCATGGGAAGAGGATGCTGGTAAAATCATTATCCGAAAGAGACCAGAGGCAAAAGGCAAGACATTGGCTGTCAGGAAGGAGGAGAAGAGAGAGATCAAGAAAGAACCTGTAGAACCAACGCCCAAGCCGACGAAAGTAGACCCAGCGCCAAAACCGAAAGCCGCAGCTCCGAGTGGTCTGGCAGCAAGCCGGTGGGCTACCCCCAGAACCGAAAGCGGCCGGCAAAAAGACGACTGGACACAATGGGGATGACACTATTTTCAGCAAGTTCATTCTTTGATGCCTTATCAAATTAGCGGGCGTAGGCGTTAACTTGGTGCGTGATGATATCAAGGTGCGTTTGATCTTGAAGTATTATATTTATAGTAGTGGGCGAAAATAAAACAAATAGGCCAACCGGAACTCCATCCCTTGCCAGTGTATCATAGAACCAAGAAATTCGAGAAGCCAAGAACGCAAAGGAATACTGTCGTATGCCATAGAAGGCCTTTTTTTACACATCCATTTGTTCGATCAGGTTCCTCGAGAGCCTCTGGTAGTTCCACTAGTACCCCTAGGAATACCTCTTCCAATGCCAGACCCTGACCTCCCGGAATACCGGGCCAATCCAGACCCTCTCGCGGTACCCCTTCTTGTCTGAGCGGTGCTAGAAGATGACACCGACGCCCCTGTAGACGATGTAGTAGAAGTCGGTCGGCCATAGCCGCTGCTGTAAACACTTGTACCCTTACTTCCAGTCGTTTTCCTTCCAGCCCCCCGCCCTCCTCTTGTACCCCTAGTAGCTGCCTGCGCCGCTTGTGCCGCTGCCGCTGCTTCTCTCGCTCTCGTCTCCCTTTCTCTCGCAAAAGCAGCCTCTTCCTCCTCTCTCCTCCGTCGTTCGGCTTCCAGCGCTTGTGTTTGAGCCTCTTCCTCCATTTCGGCAATATCGTTCGAAGAGCCCTTCCAATGCCCATTTAGGATGATTCGAGATGTATGTGTTGACTGTGAAAGAATCTGCGAATACTTGTCTAATAAGAAGTTCGCATTATCCACGGCTTGGTTGACAGTCTGTAGAAGTTAGCTACCGAGTCCTAGTAGGCGTATTTAAGCCAAGCAGATATCACTCCTCGTACCCCCATATTCTCCATTGCCGTCTGTAGACTCTTATTAACCGCAACAATCAATTTATTGACCCGTCTCACGGACTCCAATTCAGCGCGTAAGGCCGCCTCGCGGGCTTCTTCGTCTGCGACCGATGATACAAAGCGATTACCAGATTGCTGAGGATCCTCGGATTTGATGTTTGGATGGTCGTCGTCTAGGTCTAGGTCCATATCAAGATCCGGCAATTCTTCATGGCGACTCATGGGACCATCATATGGCATCATGGAAGACTCTTCCAGCTCGCGTGTGAAGGAGTCGTCGAGATCCATGGTGGGGGCGGGGTGAGTTTTCGGTGAGTAAAATTTCCTGCGAGAAGGCTTAGGAGGATTGTGGATTAGGTATTTGTAAGCTGTGGTGCATGTGGGTGTACAATGTCCATCATCAAGGTCCCGGAGGCAGCTTAGAGGAGATTCGCAGGCATGTTGGTACGCAACAGAGCTGTGATACACGAGACGAGACTTTAGTTGAAGCAATTGGCTGGCGGAGCGCGCTACCGACTCGAGCTACCCTTGCACATAGAGCTTCGAAATACCACATTACCAACACAGATAGATGTACTGAGCATACCAGGGCCAGTTTGAAGTTTTTACAATGAATCTTGAGAAGGGCCTTTGAAAGCAAGTTTGGTGGTGCATTAAATCGGCTTTTTGAGTGTTAGTCACATGATATACGTTTATGAGCTCATAGTACCCATATGGATCCTCCAAACCCCAAATCCTTTCTAAACCACCACATTACCCAACCCCTCTACTGACCTATTCACACGACTACTCAATCGAAATATCGCCAGGCCGCAAAATATGTCGCTCCCTTCTGCCCTAATATGTTCAATTTAACATTTGCAGCGTTGTGGGTGTTGTCTTGTCATATTTCTTAGCCTGGTATTCTTAAAAATGTTGATATCACCAATGATCTGATAGGGCTTCAATCTCCGCTCAGCCTTATCGATAATACGAAAATGCCAAGGTTTCCAGAATTGGTTAGAAGCTCTACTTTTTATGAAAATAATGAAAGAAAAAACTTTGAACCTAGCCCTTCCATGGTTCTCCTTCCTCATCTTCAACCTTCTTCTTATCATCATCCAATCTCCATCCCTCTGCATCATCAACAGCCTCTTTTTCTACCCATTATCACCTTCACAATCTCACTATTTACTATCTTTTAGCTATTCTGGTTGTTTATTTCCTCTGGATATGGTAAGTGAGGCCTCTCAAACTTCTAGATTTCCCTGGATTTCCCTTCTCGCTGTATTCACGCGTATTGTTGACGACTATCATTGCCTTCATGTCTGCGGAACGAAGGCTAATAGATGGTTTGTTAGAGCACGCGCGAAAGGTAGACAGCGTAATGTACGACACAAGGTACAATTCCCCATCGTGTCTTCTAGCTAGCTACTCGAAGCTGGAGCATCTGCAAATACTTTTCTTTAGCAGTTCTGATTCGTGAGTATCCAATATTCCAATAGACATAGACTCGAACCGGTATAAATATATACCGAGAGGGTTACGATGCAGCAAATCCTGACTGCCGGTTTATCCCTCAGTCTGTTCCATGGATTCGTGAGGGTTCCAATATCGGATACCTAGATGTACCCAATATCATTGGGCTAGTTGGGCCACCAGCTACCATTTTCGTGCATGCACAAGCCGGCGTCGACCAGGTAAGCACCATACACTCCCAGCTGCTATTTTGAACCTTGGCTGCAAGGCATAGAAGAGGCACTTGGCTAACAGCGCTGTTACCAGGTTTCCCCAGCCGGCTATCTGAGAAAGGCAGTCAAATTGCACCAATTGCAAATGCAAGGCACGACTATATCTAGTCGCCAACCTCTCTCATCCATGGCTCCATCCGGGCTAAACATAGGGAAATGCCAAGACAAAGCCTCTGCCACAAATCAGGAGGCTGGCACGATGGGCAAATTAAAATGTGTTGTCTCCCAGCCACACACATTTTGTTTTGCGGTTTCCTTTCTGGGCCGCGAAATGTAAACAACAACAGCACAGCAACCACCGCAACGCTGTTTCTACTCCAACAACGTCCACTCATCGCCCGTTCACTGTTCCCACCGACGCTCCCGCTACCCCCCATACATATTTTAATATCTCCGACCGCCTGAGGCTCTTCATACCAAGGGGGGCCTAGAGGATCATATCTAATTTGTCATCGGTCCCTGAGAGAGAGTACGACTATTTCGACTGTGTCCTTTGCCGTTTGTTTGAGTTTTCAAGAAAGGGGCATCTGATTTGCCTCTTCACCCATTTATCCATCGCCATCGTCATCACTGCCTTAGGCCCACCGACACTCATAGGACCCACTATCGTCGACAGTCCCTGTCCAAGGCTTCAACAACACGTATCGCCATCTAGCTTGGATAGAATAAAGGGCAAGCCCCTCTCTTACTGTCCTCGACAGCAGATCGTTTGCGCCAGAAATCCACGACAATTCGTGCCTGACGTTGGAGGAAGGAAGGAAAAAAAAAAATTAAAAAATTTAAAAGGAAAAAAAAAAAAAAAAAGAAAGACCTTTCTACATATTGGATCTCCTCTCCCCATCACCCCCATCACCCCTCTCCCCCAAACATCAAACATCATCGCTCCATCCATACCGACAACCTCATCACCATCGTGACCTGCAAACCACGACCCCAAACCCCCCCATTTATCTTTTCCAAGACGTTCGCGCCAGAGGCCAACAGGCACGATGGCAGCCACCCCTCCACCACGTTCCCCGATCGAGTGTCCTGGCGCGCCTCTTTGGCCCGCTAAGTACGAGCAGCCCCATGAGGTCCGCCGGTCCACTAGAATCGCCGCTGCTGGCCAGAAGTCCAAGGGTGAGCCATCGACCCCTCGTCGGGATCACAGGATAACCCCTCCCCCTACTGCAAAAAAAGACAAGTCTACTGCTGGCCGTAACCTCTTTGGAGGCAATGCACCACAAACTCCAATGAAGAAGAAGTCTGCTATGCCTGCTACCCCAGTCTCTGTCGCAAAATCCGCAAAAGCAGCCTCTCTTATTTCTAAATTCTCTCTGGATCAACGTTCCGACAATCCCATCACGATATTCGAGGATTCTAATGCTCGACTCCCAGAAGCTATCGGTGATCATGAGGACGACATATTCAAGACTGAAAAAGAATCAAAGCGCCGCAAGGTTACCATATCAGACGAGTTTGTGCCCCCCACTTCTGAAGGCATGTTCGTTGTCCAGTGAGTATCCCCCATATATTCTAACTACACCGTACCAAAAATACGAGATGCTAATATCAATATCGTAGGCGCGGAAGACGAATGTGGAAGGCATTTGAGGAGACCTCCGTCTTTGAAGGACCTCCTCCCCGTAAGAATCTCTTTGCAAACTATCCGAAAGTCTCCAAGGCCAAAGCACAGGCACAAGCACAGGTACAGGCAGAGGTCCCGATGCCGGAAGATACCCTTCCACCTCTCGCCACCGATGATGAAGAAACCGAGCGAGAAGACTCTCCTGAGCCTAGCACCCGCATCGTCCGTTTCCAGGAGGCCGGGATTAAGGCTTCGCCGTCTGCTTCTACCGTTTCTACCAGTACCACTACTCGCTCTGTCGCCACCCCAAAGAAACCAAGAACTCCTCGCCATGCCAAAAAGGGTATCGACATCGACACCGCCTTTATGACACCCCCGGAGACTCTTGGACGTGTTCACACGATCGATATCGGCGATACAGGTAATTCTAGCAGAACCGCCGTGAAACGCAAGTTATCCTATGCAGCAGCAGGCCTCGCCACTCCCGAAGCAACACCGGCAAAGAAGCGTGGGAAAGCAGCGTCAGGCGCGCCAATTCCTCGTACCGATGATCCTTTTGCGTCCTCGCCTACTCGCACCCGTCGCGGCAGTGGGAAATCCCGTGTCTAGATGCAAAGATCTTGGCGCGAGTTACTTCAGGTCGACGACTTGAGCGATTAGCTTGGATTATAATTTCCTTTGTTCATGGGCAGATAGTCTCCTCTTTTATCCAACTTGCATTAACGACATTCACGAGATTCTTTTTTCTTTCTTTCGGTTTTCTGGCGTTCGTCGGGGAAACTGGAATCTGCTTTCGAAACACTGCCTTTCCTTTATCGATCCTATAGTCCCATACGCACGCCTCATAAATCTTCATATCGACACTCCCTCCACTCAATAAAATCCGAATTCTCAAAAACCAAATATCTGGTCCATTTCCTTGCCAAGTTTCACTGTTCAGCGTTGTCATCCGGTTTTCGTTTTCCAAAACCATACACAGTTTTCATATGTTACTCCACGTTTTTTTCTCGCCCGCATTATGATGAAAACAAGGCATCGGGCAATTGTTAGTTTTTTCCTTGCTCTGTTTTGTTTAACATATTTTACTGGTTCCCGGGACTGCTCCTCCCGTTGAGTTTTTACTGTTCCACAAGTTTACCCCTCCACATCCCGACCAACTCTCCCCTGTAACCTTTAGCTACTGGTGGAGTTCCACGGCATCCCATCTTACCCACGGCTAGAGCTTGTATCCGCAAAAAAGTGTAACCTTGTTTATCACTGATTCCTGTTGTCTATTTTCCCACTTTTCTGGAGGAGCAGAGGAAATTAACGAGGGGTGTCCTCATTCCATTTCCGGGAACCGCATTCATGTATAATAGTTGACGCCTACGCACACCCAGAATATCTCTGAGTGAAGCCGGGGCATATTTAGCAAAATCGGCATTAGGCCGGCTTATTAGGTCAAAAAAGGCAAATAAATATATATTTTTCTCAAAAGGGATATCCTCTTCATGTTACCTCGGTTAAAGAGGTGACGGATGTTTCTTGAAGTTTTAATTTTAAAAAACGCTTAACTTGAATTCTCCATTGTCTTTGTGATGTAGCTTCGCATGCGATCTTTTTTTTTTTTTTTTTTGTTTATCGTATATGTCCAATCCAATACGTCACCCGCATACGAAGCCCGATTAGCATCGCATTGGAGGCCACAATTGCAAAGTCCCATTATCATGTGCATGTGGTTAGATCTCTGGGAGTATGAGGCTCAATAGTTTCATATTTTTGCTGAATCGAATCGCTAACGCAAGCTCCCCCAACGTTTCTTTCGGATGGGAATCCTCGGTTTAACGATTTTGCTTCCCGTGAGCCGACATCCGAGCCCCAATGATCCTGGGCTGTCGCGATGCTTAATTCTGCCAAGGTTCTTAAGCTCCAGAACGAAAGGGTTCTCGATCTCGAGTTCGTGCGACCTGTTATAGCTTGGGTCGCATGTGCTTAGTTCTCCCAACAACCTGGAATAAGGCTGCTCTGATTCGAGGTTATTATGAGATCTTAAGCCATTGACAGTATATTTGCAGAATTTACTTATGCGCGCTACCGACAGAGGCGATGAGGGGCAAATGCAGGTCAGCATGGATTAGATATTATATCAGGGGATGGTGGTGTATTCGTCACATGCGATTGTCTTTCTTTCTTTCTTTCGTTAGATCGAAGTGGTTCGGGATTTTTGATTTTTGTTCAAGGTACCCGCTTTTGTTGGGGCAGCGTGGTCCCTATATTAAAAGGCCTCAATGCAAGCTTCGAGTCGCCTTTAAATTCTGTTGATCAATTGAACACATGCTTTTTTAGAGAGCATTCGTGGCATGTGGGTTCAAAGATGGAAGCTATAATTGAAGATTGATTAATCATGTGGCAATTGGTGCCATGGCTCCTTGATATATTCTCAAGCTCAAACTGGCCTTTGGGGGGGCTTTAGTTTGGGTTTCCATCTTCAATTAATATTAATTCCCCATCATTTCTCCAGTCGGAACTTATCGTCCGATCATATCACTTAGCTTCGATCAGATAACAACCGCTGCCTTTCAAAGGATACATAGATTCTAAACTGACTAGGAACTACTATGGAAGTCAGACAACGAACCGCTAAGCAGGAGAAACATCCTCATCACGACCGTCATGGTCTATGTGCGAATGATGTGGTTCATGAAACCGCTGAGGTTGGTTAGAAGCTGTCAACCCGTTGATAACCGCTTTTTTTTTACATGCCAATGCAACGGCTGCTCCCGTCGAGAAAACCCAAAACCGCTAATAAAATTACATTCCAATGCATGCAGGTTACACGGGAAGTAGTCGAGAAGGTTACTGAAAAGTTGACGTGCATGTGGGATGAACTCCGTAGGTTGCAACAGGTTCCAACACATTTGGGAAAAAAAAGGAGATCTTGCTAACTAGATCTTGGGGATGGGTTTATAGAGGAATGGCAAAGGTAAGATGTCCGGGTTTGATTTGTCGGGTTTGATCAAGTTGGAGTCGATGTTCTAATGTTGTGATTGGTGTGGGGTTTAGGGATAATCATTTCATCATATCTGGATATCGGTGAGAATCGTTCGTCACCTATCACATCTTCTCCAGACCGTTCTAATACGGTTACCATCTAGCCCAGCTACAGCTTCATACTTGAAGTCGGTTAAGTCGCTCTCATACTGGCACAATGAGACCGTGAACATTTATACCCATCTACTCGGGGCCGTATTCTTTGGCATTCTATCTTCAATACTCTATTCAACATTATCACCCCGCTACCCCTCAGCCAGTACGGCAGATATCTATGTCTTCCTCTGCTTCTTTGCAGGATGTCTATTCTGCCTGGGTATGTCGGCGTTCTACCACACAGTGAGCAATCACAGCCACGAAGCGGCAAGGTGGTGGAATGTATTGGACTACGTAGGCATTGTGGGATTGATCACCGGGAGTTTCATCCCGAGTGTCTATTACGGGTTTAAATGTGAAACGCTGATTAGGGATGGATATTGGACCATGGTGAGTATCTTGGAGTTATGGATAGATTTGTGGAAAAGGTGGCTAATATTAGTCTAGATCTGCACAATTGCGATTGCATGTGCTACAGTGTCCGTTCACCCACATTTCCGAACACCGAAATATCGTCCTGTCCGGACGGCGATGTTCATAGCTATGGGCTTATCAGGCGTGCTTCCAATATTGCATGGGATCCAATTACATGGAATCGAAGAGGTTGAACGAAGGGCTTCGATGACTTGGTTGTTGGCGGAAGGCGCTGCTTACATAGTTGGAGCGTTGTTGTACGCTGCGAGAGTACCAGAAAGATTGATGCCGGGGAAGTTTGATATTGTAGGAGCGAGTCATCAGCTCTTTCACATTCTGGTGCTTGTTGGTGCTGGATGTCATTTGAAGGGGATGGTGATGTCGTTCGATAACGCTCACGCGAATGGACTGCAGTGCCCCTAGACATCGGAAATTGATACTACCTAGACAGCCTGAGACCAATGGTACCCAGATACCGGAGCATGTTTTATTTGGTAAATAAAACAGTGGGTTATTGGGGGGTTAGATATAGAAGTGTCTGAGGGCGGAAGGTTTTCTAATTTGCAATGGCTAGGAGATAGAGATGAGGGATATAGATGGATATGATTGATATTTGATAATGTAACAGTTTAATTTAAAGCCTTGAATCCAAGATAACCCCGTATAACACCAATAAGCGGCCCAATGCGTTAAAGTCGTTCCAATGCATTGTCGTGTCTAGACTGAATGATATGCCGGTATCGATGGTTTATTTCTTGCCAGACCTAGAGCTATTTGTTAGTATAATGGAGTTCGAGGGTGATAATATCGATATTCCAGTCCAGCATGAGCATACTTCTTGATACCGCCACCTCCCATGGGCCCCTTTTGACCGGCTCTACAAATCGTACTCGTCAGTAATGTTCTTGCGAGGAAATATCTGTTCACAAATGTTCTGCTTACTTCGCCTGTGCCGCTTTCAATTCGGCAGCCTCTGCGCAATTGTTGTCAGGTATTAGTATCCACGACCGCTCCAGGTCATCTTGTAGAACAGTTAAGGCGTACCCCTCTTCTGCTTTTCCTTGAAGGCGAGATCATCCTATAACATACGTTAGTAAGCTGTATCCTAAAAGTTATTTTTCAACCCCATCTAGTGCTGAGGCAAACGATGAATCATACATCATCGAGGTCCTTCTTCTCCTTCTTTGGAGCCTTCAGCGGCTTTGCTTTTCCTCCCTGACGTCCGGACATATTTGTATCTTCCTATACGAATTCTTCGGTGTTTCTTTGAAATACGGTTGATGGATGGTTGATGAAAAGTTTTGAGCGAAGGGCTGGGCTGTTAGACAAATCAGAACGGGGTTGGAGAGCGCTTGCTAATAAAGCAGCTGCCAAGAATGATCGACACACAACCTCAACTCACCGGCATCGAAACAGACGACTCATTTGCATTCTCGTGTTTCTTTCTCCTCCTCCTTTTCCGGTTCCATCGACATCAACCACTCTCATCGTCACCACCCACATTTCGTTATCTTGCTCCGACTTCATACTACCCCCGAAACTAGCAGGGCCCCGACATTTCAATTCAATTCATCCAGGGGGGTCAAGTCTACGTGCTCTTCGCTGGTAGGGACTTGCTGCTGTCACGAATTTTTTCTTTTTTTTTCTTTCCTGCAAAAGTTTATATTCTGTATTTGCTGTAAAACACATCTCGGGAGTCTCTGGCTAACCATTCGTCAAATACGACCTATTCGTCTTAACTGCCTGCCTAGAGCAATACTCGACATTGCTCTCTTCTCCCTGAATATCTCTCCAGAAGCTTAAAAAAACGGGAATACAAGCCCGAGTCGGAATACCGTCTCTGCTCGATCTTCCTTGAGTCTTGTTTTCCGTTTCTTTGTATTCGCAAAGAAAAAGAAGAGAGAACTCAAAGAGATGGCGACGGAAATGGATACGGCCAGTGCAATGCACGCCGACAACCAAGATAAAGTAGAGAAGGCACCACACTCGTTGCCTTCCGTTGATGACACTCGCGTTGACCGACAAAATAGTGAACATCAAGCCGACTCCGTAAAGAATAACTCCCGTCCAACAAACGGAGATCGAGAATTGTCCTCCGAGCCCAACGGTACTCGAAAGCGGCCTAGAAGCGGCGAACGAACCGCCGATATTCGGTATGCGTCGAAACAATTACAGCCATCGGTGGCAAAACCTGCTGCTCCGACCATGATGGGCCGGCAGCGGATATCATACGCCGATATAGATACGATGGATACCCAACCGGATTTTTCAAGACAGACTGAGGCTACGTCACGTACAAATCCCACTCGAGACTCTCAAAAACTATCACCAATTGCAAAACGCGCTAGAACACGGAGCAGATCCCGAAGTAGGTCCCGATCACGGTCTCCGGTCCGAGATTCCCGGAGGGGCTATTATGGCGAGTCACGATACGACCGAAGGTCTTATTATGATAGTCGAGGCAGTAGGTATGACGACCGACGAGAGAGGGACAGGGAACGGGATAGAGAAAGGGAGAGGGAGAGGGATCGCGATAGCAGGGATAGGGATAGCGGTAGAAATTATCCAGTGAGCGAAAGAGATAGAAGAGGAAATACTTACTCTTCTTCTGCAAAATCATCTCAATCATTTACTAGAAATGACGCTGAAACTAGAAGACGAGAAGGTACTACTGGTTCTTCTACGGGAAGACAGCGGTCACCGGCTGCCGCTAACACGGCGTCCTCCGACTCTTCTGGCGCGGCCAGAAGAAACGGCAGAGCAGAGTCCGGCGAAGCTAGAAGGTCGGTCATGTTCGACAACGGTCGCTCTCCGCCTGATACTGATATCAATAATTCACGTAGCACATCGCCTAAGGAAAGCGTTAAGGATGAACCAAAAGATGTTGAGATGGAAGAACCGAGAAAGCCTGTTGACGAAGCTGCGATTCTCGAAGAACGCAGAAAGCGTCGTGAGGCCATCAAAGCTAAATACAAAGGTCAAGCTACACCTCTACTTGTCTCTGCCTTAGCACTCAATACTCCCACTTCAGCAGCCTCTACGCCAGCCGAGGCCACACCACTTACTCCAGGTAGGCCTAGACACCAAAATAATCTAGTATTACACATTCTAAGACCGGATGGTTCAGGTTCGCCGTTTGCCCCTTCTAGAGAAGAGTCGCCCGCCGAGTTTTCGATCGAGAAGCAAGATAGCACCGAGAGTAAGCCCCAAGGCGAGGAAGACCCTTCGGCCGCAGACTATGATCCCAATGAAGATCTAGATGATCGTATGAAGGACAAGCGTTATCACCAAGAGAACGAGGTCTCGTCAGGTGCATACGATGAAATCAAGACTAATCATGACATCCTAATGCCTGAAAAGCCGTCTGAAGAACTAGCCAAAGAGCCAGAAAATGATGCCGACGAATTCGACATGTTCGCGGAAGGCGACGATGACGATATGTTTGCTCCAGCACCGACCAGAGCCAGAGCGGTGAACCCTGCCGGCACCGGTGCAATTATTGCTCAAGCCAAACAGATGGATTTCAACATGGTTGATGACTGGGACGACTTCGAAGGCTATTACCGCGTAGTTCTTGGTGAGCTTATCGATGGCAGATATCACGTCCAGGCAAATCTCGGAAAAGGAATGTTTTCCGGTGTGGTGCGGGCTCTTGATACAGAGACGCAGAAGCTGGTCGCCATCAAGCTAATCCGTAACAATGAGACGATGTAAGCTTTTATCCCCCAAAATGTTTATTTACTATGGATAGTTGCTAATAGTTGTACTCTGAACAGGCGTAAAGCTGGACAGAAAGAGATCGACATTCTAAAGAAGCTCGCAGCTCATGATCCAGAAGACCGAAAACACTGTGTCCGCTTAGAAAGGTCATTTGACCATAAAGGGCACCTGTGTCTCGTATTTGAGAATTTAAGTATCAACCTACGTGAAGTTCTCAAGAAGTTTGGTAGGGATATTGGTATCAATCTACGAGCTGTTAGAACATACGCCCAGCAGCTTTTTCTTGGGTTAACGCTACTTAAGAAGTGCAATATCCTTCATGCAGATATCAAACCGGATAACATTCTAGTCAATGACGGACGAAATATCCTGAAGATTTGTGACTTGGGTTCAGCATCTGATGCATCAGAGAATGAAATTACGCCGTACCTAGTCAGTCGGTTCTATCGAGCGCCCGAAGTCATCTTGGGGATGCCCTACGACTTTGCGATGGACATGTGGTCGGTCGGATGCACTCTCTATGAGTTGTATACAGGAAAAATATTGTTCACGGGTCGGACCAACAACCAGATGCTAAAGAGCATGATGGAGTGCCGTGGGAAGTTCAGCCAGAAGATGCTCAAGAAAGGACAGTTCACACCAATGCACTTTGACGAAATGTTGAACTTTAGAAGCGTGGAGAAGGATAAGTTAACGAACAAGGTACGTTAGGAATTTCAGCTTTGACCGTCCTCACATTATGCCGTAAGTCGCAGTCGCAAGAACAGCACAGCTAACATGCAGTCGCATTCGCAGGATGTTGTTCGGGTCATCAATTTTACAAAGCCAACCAGGGAGCTTAAACCCAGGCTTATGGCGTCTACCTCCGGCATGAAGGATGCAGAAATTAAAGAACTCAATCTCTTCGTCGATTTATTGGATCGATGCTTACAGCTGAACCCCGAAAAGCGAATTACTCCGCTAGAGGCTCTTAAGCACCCGTTCATCCATAAGGCTCTGAAAGCTTAGGTACACGCCTCGTTTCTAGAAAGGAAAGAAAAGAAAAATGGTGTTATATTGCTTTGCATATCTATAACCAAATAGCATGCCATTTTACCGTTAATACAGGGAAGATGATTGATCAAGATAAGCGCAGGGGCACATATGTAATGTGTCGCTTTTGTTTAAGAAAAGCCCAGTGATCGGGTTGGCTGTCGATAAACAAACATTGCTCAACTCGCCTGACAGCTTGCAGGACGGCACGGGTCGTGCAGGATAGCCTCGCCGTCTCTCCTGATCTTTTGAACCCTGGGAGATAAACGTTGTCATGGTTTCCCTGGATTTCTATTACTAAATATAGCGAGTGGATAACGAAAGTGTGGGTTTTGATCTTAATTGCATTGCTTCTGACTTCTAGCCAGTTATTATTTATTGTATTACCTGCCAGGTGGGGTTGGAATATACGAGAAAGGATATGTACGCAGACGTGGGATGAAATTTAGACAGGATGTTACAACAGTCCAATAGATCTTGAAAACTGAAGGGGGTGGCCCCGGCCATTTCCCTTATTTTCTATGTTTTCTTTCGCTTTCGCTTTCGTATTCGTTTTAATTAAGGCCACTCTGGAGTTGGGGAGGATCATGGGACTCTCGCCTCGCGCAGTTCGCCCATCATCCGGTGTCTGCATATCCATTCCATGGAAACGCAGCCTTCCGCAAAAGAAAGGTTAAAAAGTGGATAAGAGATAAAAAAAAGTCTCGTGATTTAAGACCCTGGATGAGCAAAAGGCTGATTCCCCTGGCCAGCTCGAGGAGATGTTGTTTTGTTGCACCATATGACTTTACACATTAACTCCTAGCCTCTTGAGAGGCTTTCGTGATCTAATGTGTCACGATAGCCCAGATCTGAGAGGGTGAGAGCAGATCTGCGAGGGACAAGAAGTTGGCGCGTTAAAGGATCTGCACCTTGGATACTCGGAAAGGGATGGGAGTGTTTCAGAAATGGTATTTGGCTTGAAAGGTTTGTGTAGTTGTGTAACCTTGTTTATTAGAGAGGCTTTTTTTCCATTGGTGATACAAAGTGGTGGTTGGTGAGTAAGTTCGGAGCAATCTAGACGTTCGTTTGTGTCGTTTTGTTGGGGACAACGCAAACTTTTTGTGGTATGTGGAATTGAGCACAAACATTTCGAATATCATAATGTCATGTCCTCGAGACGAGTATCTTCTTTGGCTTCCTCCCCGTAGAAAAACACAGGCATTGAGGCTAATGCGTTATCTAATTTTGGGTTCCATTAAGTTTGTACGGCACGGTTTTCTAGTTGGTTCAGTTCGTGATAAGGGGGGAAAGGAAAAGTCTAGGGAAATGCATATCTTATCATCGCCTTCCTTGTTCGTAAGTGGGTTGCATATTGTTGCGTTATGCTTTCGCTGTGCCATTTTAATTTCTTCTGTAGCCAAAAGCTAGGCTGGCTGTGCCATTTTTCAAATTCCTTTTCGGTACCTGGCAACTGTTCTTTGGGATTCGTTATTCAATTTCTCCTTCGTGCATAGATGCCAGTAAGTGGCACATTTCACCCGACGGCGTGGGTTTTGGAAATCATGCTCGGGTTTTAGGAGACCAGAGGGACCGCCAGGTCGATTTTGTCACCTAGGGTTGACGGATCCTTTTTTTTTTTTCTTAAGCACGGAAATTTTTCAAAACCCTCTTTTTAGTTTTTATTTAATTGGACAATCATGTTTAGGTATACCGTGTCGGATGACACTTGTAACATTATACCGTGATCATGATACGTGGAAAGGAATGGATACGCTTTTCCACTCTTTTTGCGTGTGGGTCGCATGAAAGGCTTCTGCCATTCATGGAGGTTTGCTGCAGCCTTTAATTCCTATATTTCCATCCTACATATACATAGCTGCATCCCCAATGGAAGTACCGTGCGGTAAAGGTTCTCGGCGCCCTGTTACGGGATATAGGATCCGAAACTAGGCCGCTTGATTGCTTTCGATCGGTAAGCCGATCAGTGTGATCTGAGAATATCACCCCGAGATGGTGGGGTGCAGTAGCTCGGTGCAATGGTGGGGAATGCATTTTGGTCTCGCGCATACGGAATATAATAAAATCCTGTCTCGTATATGTGATTTAGGTATCACCGGGAGAAGTATCCGTGCCGGTGCATGTATCAGTTTATTTTTTTATTTTCACTTCCTTTGCTATCCTGACTTAAGTTAGTAGGATGCACGGTTGGGCGTTATTTTCAGGGCTATTGATTTGCTTTCGATCTTTGTTGCTTGCATATAGCCCCGTTCCGTTGCGTAACACCGTGGGTAACGGACCCGTGCTTTCGGTGGGAAATATCTAATTTTGTCGACAAGCTTTAAGATTTTGGCCTGTCTGATTGTTGATTTTGAATATCATCGTATAATCGTTACCCCAACTGTCATGGCACAGCTATTTAGACTTGCCTAGAGCAGGCTTGTCCCGGCGGCAGATCAGCGGTTAGGATCGTGACGTCTTTGGGTGGTTGGTTGCAGGCGTTTGGATTTGGAGATTACGGTGTTGGAGTACGTCAACAAGGCATATTCCAGCTTCTGTTGGACGGGGCTTTTTTTTTTTTTTTTTTTTTTTCTAGATGAAGATCAATTCACGAAATTCGTATATATCCTAATTTCTTGAAAGAGACGAAATATCGGATAGAGGTCCCTGAAACCATGATTCCGATCCTGCGATGGATAGAAAGGTTAGCTAAACTTAGTGATTTTTGTCTGGTCTCTGACTTATACGCGAGCCCGCATATCTGCACGTTGGCCTTAAGCGAAACGTAAGAATAGACAGGGGTGTAGCTACCCGCTCGGGATAGTGGAAGGCTTCAAAGGTACCTAGCGGTACCCAAGCAAAAAAATACAAATTTATGTAGCGACGTTCTGTGTTTGAGAGACGCCTAGCCTTGCTGCCTTGCTGTCTTATCGTTTATAATGGCAAGTCCTTAGACTTTTGCTTTGACATTTATGTATGAACGTGGATGCAGATATGTATTGTTTTAGGAGAAGGCCGTGTCGTGTCTTGTTGGCATGATGCACGCTTTGTATATTAGCGAAATGCAGGAAGTCATTTGAGGGATGCTTTTGTATAAGCGTTTGCCTAAGAGTCCCATGAAAGTACTATAATTTTCACATGAATAATACTGTACTTAATTACGAGATCGTGGTTGATTGGGGTACATTCCTGTGATGTTTGACCACCAGACGGCACAACGTTGCCTTGTGGTGCTTGGTAAAACCAAGGCTGTCCATGAGGATGACAATACCTGCCGGCAGCGATCTCGGGTAGACGATCCTCAGGACTCTGCTCGGGTAGCAAGCACATCCTTTGGTAAAGTGGTATTTCGGTTCCTCGCAATCGCTATTTTTATAATTAGAAGCGTTCATGAAATCATCACTGATCTTGCGGACACATGCCGGATTAGGGGCAATAATTGAACATGATCCCACAGCATCGCGGCTGGAGGTATCCACACTGGACCGAATTTCACTATTTCTAACATGTCAAACATATGTAGGCCCGGGTTACTAACATGCAACAAACATAGGCTTCTGCAAAGTGCCGGAGGCTTATAACATGTTTTTTAGGGAAAATCCTACCTTGTACGGGATGTTGTACCCACATACACTTCTCAAAAACAAATCCCTTTGCATAATCCTTTTTGAATTTCTGAGACTTGGGGAGCCCTAAAATATGTTTGCCTACCTGTTAGCTACTTTACTGTACCCTAAACTAAGGTCGCCGGAACCATATAGTTTATGCATGTTGTGTGGGTTACGAGAAGCAGCCTGTAGACAATTATGGCCATATGGTTGGAAAGTTCCCCACATAACCGAACACAACCCTTCCTTCAGCCCTGAGCACAGCCTTTCGGTAACGATTGCAACAGACTTGTGAGATCCACAGCACCTATTTAGAATAATTGGTTGAGAAATCTCACTCAGATCGGAGGAAGGGGGAACAAGCCTTCCAACTAACATTCTAGAGCTCGCTTGGAACATTTTTCCAGACGTTGGTGTGCGTGCGAGAGTGTGTGTCTACATGTAAGGTGTCCGAACAGCCGTCTGACCTGTAATCGAACGCGCGTTCAGAGTACATCCTATAGCATTCTTGAAATGGGAAACGGGGCACAGCTCGTTCGCAACTCGATCGGATGCTGCGACCTTCAATGTCCAAAGCTGCATCTAGGAATAAGCTGGTTAGGTTACCTATTACGGCCTAACCATCGACTAAGATCCAACACGATGTTATCGAATAACCTTCAACAGAGCGACAATGTTGGAGTTGTTTCGAAACACCAGGATATGTTCGCAGTATACGAGCTTATGGGTGAGGGTGCAAACGGGATTATAGAACCGCACACACGTATGTGGCGCATATGGCGTAAGGGTTTTCGGTAATTAGTTCCGTCATCAATTGCACAAGACCGCCCATCCCGTGTCCATCCCAACATTCAGCTCGAATTTGATATGATTCTGTTGAAACGAGCTGGGGTTTCCTTTTGTGATATAGGAGCTATAGCACGGGTTTGTTAATGACATCTTTGCGATGTCACAAGTAGCGAAAAATTGGAAATAATATCGCAAAAAACAACGTTACCCCAACCAGGAAATTTGCAATTTCCTTTTTTAAAATATTATATCGAATGCATTCGATATAGTAACTTCATTCTTTTTTGTGATCTTTCACATGCTTGTTCCCTGTGGTTGGCTTTGAGAATACAGTTCTTTTTGTATTTTGTAATCTTGAACTAGATTTGGAGAGCTCGTTCGTCGGCTCCACTGCACCAACTTAGAGTTTGAGGTTGCTCGAACATTCTAGGGTACTAGCTTGTCGTGCAAATTCCGAATAAATGGGCTTGGGATATGTGACAGCCCGATACCCATGGGCTAGTCTCTTTGATATCTGGAGCAGGATCCACGCTTGTTGTCAGGCTAAAGAGTTTTCCACATGCGGGATTTGGAAATTTCCCTTAATTATTTTAGTCTGGCGTCTGATCAGCCAAGCTAGCTATGTGATTTGAGTGTGCATTTGGCATATAGTATATATATTTTCGTATTAATATCACCAAAAAAATACCGGATTCGTGGTTACGAAGCGGTTTTCGGGATAATTAGCCCTTGCCAGTCGAGCCAAAAAGGCTTCCGTCTATACCGATGGCATGTTGGGACCGGGTTTCTGTGGGGGTACTTGTCCAATATATATATTCCATATAAGTATTTCATGTATAGTAACATGGGGGATAAAAGTTGACAGCGCAGCCGGTATGTACATGTATTTTCATGTTTATTGATCAACGGCAGGCCTGGTGATGTGGTGTGTGATGTATCAGGTTCGTATCGGGGCTAGGCTTTTGATAAGTGCATGGGCAATATTAGCCGTAAGTACTAAATATCATGCGTTGATTGGAAGCTGGTGGGTTGTCCCCTTGTAGACACTAATGTAGAATGTTATATGTATGTCGATGAGAGCATGATAGCGGCGATCGAGATGCAAGTGTGTGCTTGTTAAAAGACGTGGCGGAGAGACGAAACCGGGCTAGAGGTAATACTACTGCTGGAAAGCGGGGCCTTTTCTTCGTTTGATTTGAGAACATTAAACATTTTGCCTGCCTTCTTCGAAACTCGTATCCGCTATACCTTCGTTTTTGGATATATTCCGAGATCGATAGTATAGTATCATCATCATAAACTAAAACTCTCCAAGTGGGTGATGCTTCATACGGTCCATACATAGGAAAGGAACGGCCGGCTGTGGGTACTTTGTCAACATGTTTCGGTCCTGATAACCAAGTTCGGTTCGCGAGTTCGTGCAAATGTTGCTGATCTGTGGGCCTCTCTTAGCCTCCCAGTGTTAATGGTGTCCGCATATGATCTCACAAGCTGGCCAGCGCTGGTGAGTGAGCATGGCCGAAAAATGTGGGTCATACTTCAATACATGCTGTACTATCATAGACCTTTCGAAGAAAAGAAAAAGAAGTCATCGAAAGTTCCTCAGGTGTAACACTCCTTGATCCACTGGTGTGTTGACAGCGGATCCATCAAAGCTGCACTGCGGTCCCGATTTTATTCCACCCCCAACCGGCTGTGAGGATTCTGGGTAAGCCACCAACCATCAAGGCGGATCTTTCGGCACTTTTCTTGTTCGTTCGTTCTTTTTTTGATCGGATGAAACGCCCATCAGGAAGGCCTGTAAAAACCTACGGGTGACATGTAGTATGTATGGAGTACAGATCACCTCAAAGATTCGTATCTACGCACAAAAGGGGGCTTGTTTTGTTCAAGACGGAACAACCCTCAGACCTGTCTCCATTCCAGTCCTGCATGCGAGAGGCATATGCAGGACGGCTAGATTGATTGGCGAGGTTTGATGTTGAGTGAATATACAAATAAGAAAGGGGTTGCTGGTTTTTTTATCCCGACCGGACTACTGCTCTTTCTTTTGCATGCAGTGCTGCAAGATAGATGAAATTGGGTAAGCACATCGCGATATCATGTCATGGTAAGCTTAGGTATTCGATGGTGGGGTAATAAGTACACGTTAATAACTCTGTAGTTGTGGATCAGAGGCAGGATTTGAAGGGAGAGGCTGGCACGATATCACTAAAAAGAGTAAGAGAGGCTGTTGCAGAAATGGGTTGAGAAGCAAGCACAGACCCACTTTTCAGAAGCCGAAAGTCTGTTTGGCTCGAATACCTGTCGCCGTTAATATTTGCGGTGGAAATAAGGGTAGCTGGTACCTGAAAATGTCTCTCGCAAACATAACATCCCTGACAAGCCACCAGAGAACTTGACGAGGGTGGGACCGTTAATTCTTCTTAGGCATATAAGTTCCCGTGTTATTACATTTCGCACATGGCAGTTCTACGTATGGTGGCGAGACTAGAAGGAGAGAGGAGGGGAAAGATTCTGTGCACTTTTCGAAGGCAATTAATCGTAAGGGAAAACTTGCGTTTTTTCCCTCGTTTCCCGCGGCGCTGCAGGCGGAAAAAGGTATGTAATGCAGAGTAATCGTCTCGAGATCCTGCTGTAGCACATCGATCCGAGCGGTCGCTGTCTCATGGAAAGTTTAAACAGCCTCGCGGGTAAGGAATCGGTCGCTTTGTGTATATACCCCTTCGAGGCGTTGGAATGTGCATCGAAGATACATCGGTGAGGGGCATGATATGTGGGCCCGAGGACGCGCATTTTGTCATTATAACGTACTCCGTCCGTAATAGACGAACATGGCTGGAACTACCTGGACTAAGATGGCTGCGGACCTTAAAAGGCCGATATCAAGGCCGTATTGAACAATTGAAGGTGCTTGGACGGCAACTAATCCCCATCAACTACTTCTTCCTGAGTACCTAATTTATATTATGTCAAGTACTTGCACAAGAATGTAAGTTGGAGGACCTTGCTCCGTGAAGCTCGAAGTGATCCTTCCTGAATCTACTAGGATCGACGCTGCAAGTTTAGGTCCTGCATCTAGAATATATCAGCCCCTTGAGGTTCCCTGTACGAAATTCTTAGATTGCACATGAAGTTTTCCACAGCAGTGGATCGGCCGTACTCCAAGAGGGTTTAGGTTCCTAATATGTCCTTATACACAAAAGAAAGGGAAATGGAAGGGGATATAATCCGGCTTGTTGATGTCGAACACTTTGTTGGCATAAGGTTTGAGATATTTTGATAGGATAGTGCATTGTAGTGCGACCAACCAGTTGTTGTTGTCTGACTGGGCGAACGCAGTAATAAAGTTGCCGTGTCGCAAAGATGAAATCAGCGATAAAGTAACAACCCATGGAAACTTTGAGGCTGCTTTCGAAAATCTGACCGTGAGTATATAGCCGGATCAGTCGGAAAACCGGTCATCGTGGACCAAGGCCAGGCCATCCTAAAGGCAAAGCAATACGCACGGAGACACTGCCTGTAGCCGTTGCGTATGCGTCTACATACCTAACTGCGACATGCGCACACACACACACTCGCTTTGTTCGGCTGTTTTACGATTGCCTATCGAAGTTCTCGATCTTCGGGCAGGCTAGGCTCTAGACTGCAGGTTTTGTGAGTCCACAGGGCTTAACTAAGCACAAGGGTGACTAGAATCTTGAAGATCGAGAGTTTCGCCTCTGAAGGGATCTACTTGCAGTCATGCGAGAGGTTGCCAATGTGGATTCCGATATGTGCCCCTCTGGCCATGGATCAGCTATAACAGCGAAGGTCTTATAGCTGGATCCTCTCGATTACGATTAGTAGTGAGACAGCAAATTCCGCGTATTTGATTGGCTTCTATTAGGGGGCCAACGTTAAGCCTGCAACAAAAACTGGGGTCCGTTCCTGAATTCGAGGGATGGCCGGCTCTCAGGAGGACGTGATATACTATAGTAGTACGCAATGCAAACTTGGTCAGTAACCTTGCATCCCTATCCATATCCATACTGTTATGGAGTGGAAATCTTAATAGCTGACAAGGGAAACTTTCCGCTCGTCTCTTTTGTGGGGTATGTAGGTACTCCTGGGAAATGCCGTCCGCGGTCTGCCGCATGACCAGCTGCAGCGAGGTATAATCAAACAGCGTCTACATCTCCCCCTTTTGACTTTTATGGATTTTTTTGAGTTTGATATGGCTGCCCTTAGCGCACGAGGGCTTGAAGGAACGAGCATCAAAAGGAAAACCTTAAAGAACGTTGGCGCAAAGCTGACGAGAACGGCATTGATAATGAACCACGTATCTCAATATACCTGATAATTTCGTACTTTAAATGAGGGCAAAAGATACCATGCCTTGCACCTGTCAGGCGGGTGGTTATTCATACGAACCCCGGCTACAGCGGTTGTTGGACAGAAAGTTGACCAGGCCAGCCAGCACAAGAGACTTAACATGCTCAAATTATTGGTAATTTTCGCTTTATTCATGCGCCAGTGTATTATCAATTTCATGATGACTTCTCAATCGCTGCTTTTCTGTGGTCTTCATTCCTCAGTTTATTTTTGGAAAAAAGAGTTCTTGACATTCAAGATGGGTCCTTCGTTCCGCAAAGCGTAATTTGAGACCTTTCCACAACGAACAGCCTGAGGGTATTTTGGCCTTGAGGGCGCCCGTTTCATGTAACCTACGAACTGCCTTTCCCACGTTTTTGTGCCTTGTTGCAAAGCCTGTGAGAGCTGAACCTCAAACAATAACAAAGATGCCGAAATTGCCCTAAAAACCACACGAGTGGAAAAAGAGAATGACAACGATAGGCCATGCTTGCTCGGGGGTGCATGTCACAGCTGTCGCCACAGATGGGAAACAAGCCTGACGTTTCTCTTACTAGCTTGCAGTTTAGTCGTTTTGACCTGAGGAAGTGAATAGACTGAGTCGTCGTCGCTATAACCTTTTCTGACAGCCGGGTCCTTCGCCTTGCGGGCTGTTTTACTTGTTTAAGTATCGTTTATACATATGCCTTGGCTGGAACGGCACTAGAAGGGTTGAGGAGCTCTAGAAGGGAAAATAATTATGTATTCGTTCACGGAAGGGAACTTGTTATGATTTCCATTTTGTGGATAGTTTGATTTCTATGAATAGATGGATCCTTTTCAAAGAGGAGGCCCTCTCTCTCTATTAAAAATTTCCCAAACAGAGTTGCGAACTGGCCGTTTGCAGACAACAAGTTGAGAAAGCCAAAAAGCGATTTTGAACCGCTCGAGCCAGTGTAAATTCCAAACATTTTGACAAGCAGTAAAGATGCAACGCAGTATATTCAGGATATCATTTCGAAGTAAAAGAAAAATATGTACCATTCTTCCCCCAAAAAGAAGACAAACGATGATAAAAACTGCGCCAAAACTTGCCCTTATGATACTGAAAAGAAAAATATCCGTTTTGAACGATGTAATGATGCAGGAAGAAAAATTGGAAACGATCGAATTTGGTATTTCAGATTGATGCCCCCCCAGTGCCCCAAAAGTAGTAAAACCCCATCCCCAAAGAGTAATCAAAAATAATCCAAAAAATAGAAACAAAAACCAGGACATCTTTTTGCAAGAATAATAGTAGTGACCCCCAATCATACAGGTATCATAGGTAATGACTTTGAGACATAGGAAATAAGAACAATAAAAAAAAAACCAAATAAATCCCAGAAAACTCCATACATGCTTTATATGTGGTTGTAAAAATGACAAGAAGCTCCAGTGGTATCAAGTTATAGCGATTGTTGATAAAAAGAAATCATAGTTCCCCAAGCCGTATATTTTCATGAAAATTAGGAAATCATTTGAAGGATATATGTTATAAAAGAATTGAAAGGGTATTAAAACACTCTCTAGCAGGCTTGGATGCTAGGAGGGAGTGCTGGTGGTTGAGGGACAATATATTTGACTCCGTCGAAAGGACTCCAGGCGTTCTTATATTGGAATGAAAGTGGAGCATACTCATCAGCGACAGATGGAGTGATTGGAGTGCCCGTTGAAGAATTGCTCGATGATCTTGAAGAGTATCCATTGTTATTGTTACGGAGGGAAGCTGGAACAGGGACTTGTCCATTGAACACCTGGGGTGGGAGCTGGAACATGTCGGTGACAGAGATGTTTGGAGAAGAGTTGGTCTCGCTAAGTGGTGGGCTGTCCAGAGGGCTGTTGGTTGTGAACCTGGAACAGTGGTGGATCCTGTAGCGAAGCTCTGGGATGGTAATCCTCTTTGCTGGGTTGATCTCGAAAATCCTTCGGAGAATCAAGTCCAATTCAGCAGACAAGGGAAGGATGGTCCTGAGGAAACCGGCATCCTTCAAGAAAGCTCGGAAGGTGCTGTCGCTCTGCGAAGCACGCTTCCATGGGTTTCGTCCACAGGTGAGGTTGACGAGAATTACACCGAGCGACCAAATATCATTTGGAGCAGAGGCGTAACAGGCAGATCCCCTGGATGGAGATTGTTGACATTCTATAAAATTATTGTTAGTACAAGAAATATACATTAGGAGGTATATATGATTGCTGCTTACCAGGAGACATATAGAAAGTAGAGCCACAGCCAAAGTCAGAAGTGATTGGTTCTGTGGTAGCAAGGCCAAAGTCTGCAAGCTTGACTTGGGTTCCATTATCGGTAACCAAGATGTTTTCTGGTTTAAGATCCCGATGATAGATTCCCATGGAGTGGCAGTACTCTACAGCATCCAAGAGTTGTAGGAAGACTCGCTTGGCCAAGATGTCGTTGCCTACGAAGTTGCCATGTTCGGTAATGTTTGTGAAGAGGTCACCTTCTGGGCAGTACTCGATAATGACATAAGTGCAGTCAACGGCGTGCAGGATCTTGACCAGGTTGACGACATTTGGGTGTGCACTAGCACGGTGGTGCAGGGCGATTTCCCGTTCCTGGAACCTGCGCTGTCGCGAATCGAGCCCAACTCTGGATAGAGCTTTGACGGCATATGGGATATGTGTGTATATGTCGACCGCGGTGTAGACGACGCCATATGCACCAACACCCAAGATGCCGGTGAGTTCTATCCTACCAGCGAGTAGGTGGCCTATTCTGTCCTCTGGTCTGGTGGTGAGAGCAACTTGGGAAGGTAACGAGATGTCCGACATGATTGTGTTGTGAGATGTGTTGTGATGAGGTTGAGCGAGTAGCGAATGAGAGACTAGCAAAGAGGGACAGTTGTCGGAGAGATAGGGAAAGTTGCTTTGGTGGAAAGTGTCGGTGGGGGATGGATGAATATAAAGAAGATGATCGAATTACTGCAATACCATCCGGGGAGTCGAAGAGAAAGATCTGGCAAGATATATTAAAGTGGCTTGTTTGTGAATGTGGAAATATTTGGTTATAGAGGGAATGTGGTGAAGATATATAAAAATCGAGGTTGGATGTGGTGAGGTATTTGAGGAACGTCGCAAAGCAAAGCAATAATGCTATAAGTAGGAAAGTAGTATGGAGAACTGAGTTGTACAGCAATGCGAAGGACTTTCTTCTTATTCGTCACAAAGCCAGCAGGCAAGGGGTTATGTGGAGGGCAATGGTGGGGAGTTCTATTATCGAGGGCGAATGATAGAAGCCCTGTGCCATTTGCTTTTTTTGTATACTTACTTTCTTCTTCTTCTTCCTTTTCTTCCTTTTGTTTTTCTATTTTTTGCTTCTTCTGCTGCCCTTTCCCTCCCTTCGCTGGCTGGCTGGGCTGTTGGCTGTCTCTGCGGTGTGACGAGTGCGAGGGGGATCAAAAAAAACCTAGTGCTTTACGACTGGACTTGGCCTGACTTGGAGTTTGTACGGATTAAGATTTCGGTGTGTGTGCCACTCTGCCCCCGAAGTGAGTGATTGAAAGTGCCTTTATGACCGATATGAGGGTCAAGTGTGTAAGCAGGCTAACGAGACCCAGCAAATTTCTCGGCCTGGGCTGGGGCTGTAAAAACGAAAGTCTGTTCTCGGAAGAGCTACCACCCAGCTACGGCCTAGAGGTACTCCTGAGTGTGTAATACATTTTCCCTTCGGCCTTTTGGACTAGTTAACGAGCTGCGACCTCTTCTATCCCTCTCTTGTCCTTGTAATATTTTTCTTTCTTTTTTTTGCTTCCTTTCCAACAAGGAGTGTTTAACGATATGGTATGTGAATTAGAAGAAGAAAACATGGCTATGACATTTTCTGGTCCCTCCGGAACTGCCCTCGTCTTAGGGTCGGTACGTGTGTGAGTATGCGTCTCCAAAGCCGCAGCTTTGTAGCCTGCTCTGGTTTTTTTCAGACCGCATGCATGTGCGTGTATGTATTGCATATCATTTGGAACAAATGAGTGGCTCGTCGGAGCAAATACGGATGGAACCTGGCCCACGAGAGAGTAACACGACTCAAACGACCCAGAGACTAGACTGGGTTCAGTGCACACACTTCTGATGAGCAAAATTAGCAGCAAAAATCCTGTGCGAAGGAGGACCAGCAGTAGGAGGATTTGCTTTTTTGACCGGTCTCTTCCTTCCAAATCCCAATGCCATGCATCGGTTAGATACATGTTTGTACTTCTGCCGTCATTTTGTAAAGAGGGTTACTTCGAATCCTTATGCCCTTATTCTTCTTCTTCTTTTTTTTTTTTTGGCCTCAGTGAGAAGTACCAGGTGACGATGGTGGAGGTGGTCTAGGTAACTCTGTGGACAAACTTGCAGTACTGGAGAAGGGATACATGTAGGTATCCTCCTCCACAAAACGTAGGAATAAGAAAAGAAAAAAAACAGGAACCCTCGCCCATGCCGGTGGTCATCGACGGTCGCTAACATATTTTACCCCCATGATTCCCATAATTTGTTTTTCACCCATCTGATAGTCTGTGCCGATGGTTTTCTTCGACAGCCTGGATAACGGTATGCTTGGTTGTTTGTACCCCTGCTCATAGGCGGGCTGACGCGAAAGCCAAGAGAATAGGAGTACCGTTGAGTACCTGGCCCACTCGGAAGGCTACTTTCTTTGGCGCACTTGACTCTGAATGTTTTTTTTTTTTTTGCCATTCGAATGACATATCGGCCATTCTTTTGGTTACTGTCTTTTTTTTTTTTTTTTTTTTTCTTTCTATGGTAGACCGACTATCAAATGATGATATGATAATTATTGGTTCTTGCATTTTGAATTTCATCGCGGCTGTTATTCTGAAGCCCGAGCTGCATCATTCGAACCTTGCATGGAATTGCAGCAAGCCATCAATAACCAACATATGGCCGGTGCATGCAATGCTGCAATGAGGTTGTAAAGTTTTCGAATCCCTCGCCGAAGCTAAGTATGTATACATGTATACATATGCCCATACATAGTACATTGTTGGAGGTTGCATGTATACAGTGTTATCACATGTTAGTTAGCTACGTTAGGACCAACTGGTCCTCTGTTCTACAGCCTACGCAACTTGAACTATTATAACCCGAGAATGTTGCGCCAGGCTGGTCTCGTAACGCCAGGCTAAACCATTCCTTTATGGAATTGATCATTAGCCACCATCCCACTATTGTGTACGTGTGTTGGCGCGCGAAACTATAGGACCAGTACTAGTAAGTAGCTACTTGAGTAGCTACCACAGTTACAACATCTCGAGAAGCAATCTATCAACTGGACACTCATTGGTTGGGAGCCACCAGATCAGATCGGCCGATTTACCCTCCCTGATCAGTAATAGTATTGCTCAGATTTCGCTGTCAGAAAAGCCGGTACTGCAACAGCCGCCATAAGCTCACAATATGATATTACCTTTCGTCGTAGCCGCATCTTGCAATATTGTCTTCAAGCTGTGACGCTTTGCGCTCCGCTCCCTTAATCAAACCTTACGATCGTTTAAACTTTGGTTTGATTTTCAATCCGTTTACTTGTGATTATCAGCTCGGCCCAAAGGCACAAACGTAATTACCAAGCAGCTTGTATCCCTATTAGGATTCAACATGCAGAAATACCAAATTCCCATTCCCTTCTGAGCCGTCTCTGAGGCAAAACACCCCCCGTCGTAGTATCATGTATACCCCAGGTCCATTCTACTCCGTTTCGCATGCAAAAATGGGACTATCACCTGTTCAGACTTTCCACGGAGGGAAACAATTTGGAAGTATAACTGGTACGTCGTAGATACTTTCGCATTTTGACGCCCCTCGCCCCAATCTGCCAACAAAAATAAACTATCTCGCTTCTGCATTTAGGTTGCGTGCATTCAGTTAAGGGGACCGAGCTAAGAAGCTCAAGAAGGTACCTTGATCCTTCTATGATCGCAAGGTACCCATCTGTACAATACATGCTGCCAAAGTGGCTCCAGCCGCTGGCGCAAGGGCTGAGTTGAAGACGATCTTCAAGGCTAAGAAACATGTCGAGCAAATGCTATTTAGGCATCTTTTTACCCTTCGCACTAGCATCGAGATCGATCCTTGGACCGCCACCCCTTGGTGGGGTCCAGGCCTCATTCATCATGAAATACTTTCGATGATCATGCCAGGCGGTACATACCGCAAGACAATGGCTGCTCTGACAGCTGTAAACCTAGACGAAACAGAGTCTTCCTTGCTCTAGTCTTGCTGGCCTATAGGCTGTCACTTATACCGTTATAGCTTACAGTTATATACATGAATATTAACCTTTGAGCTTCCTGAAGCTGTGTGGTTTAACCCCACAGCTTGCAATGTACCTGTTCAAAGTTTTCTCCTTATTCAACTGTGTTAATTTAGGGAGTCGCTTCCACGGACTTAAAGCTGAAGAGTTACAGTAGCCTTTTGATAATAATAGAGACGCAATCTTGACAATTAGGCGGTCCCAGAAGAAGTTAAGGCCGAATGCTAACCGATTGGAGCCACGAAAATAAGCTGGATCTCCGGATATTCGCACCAAGGTGGAGTATTTCCCTTTAACGACAAACATACTTATGGATGTATGTACATGTACTCAGGGACAGCTTTCTCGATTTACTTCTACTCATCAGTTCTTTCTACAACGGAACCGACCGGATTTCGACGAGCACATAAAAAACCCTCTTGCTAAATGGCAAAATAAAGTACCGGAGGCAACAATAGCAAGGAATGATATCAGCCACATGCTGGATCTTGCGAATTCAAGACACTAACCAGGCTGCGCACTGTCACCAAGATACCATTCCCGTCTGTGCAAGCCACATCTTGCGGGGATTCCCTGTCTCCTCCTTCTACTTCTGTTCTCTAGCCTGGATTTTATTCTTGGGAGGCGCGCTCCTCCAGAAAATCCCTTCAATTTTAATCAGAGACAGGCCTGGGCACGTTTCCTTATCGCCCATCGCGGCCGGGGCCCTGATTGGCTAGTGATCGGACGATATTCAGCTTTAGTCATATGAAGGTGGTCTCTTTCAGCAATGCATTTCCTTGCCACCTAGGAGCAGCAGGGAATCTTTACGTCAATCTGCGGAGCAGTCACCAGAAAATCAGGCTGTTTGTCGACTTCGAACGTTGGGGAAATTCGAATCAGGATTTTCCCCATTTGTACGGCAAGCCCATCCCCACCACACCTCCTTTCCAGAATTTTCGGTTTCCGCTTACTGGGAGTCCATGGAGACTTCGCTGATTGGAGCGACTGACCCCGACAAAATGGTTTGAGCATATTGCTGTCTACGGCTAGCGCATGCTAGTGTCGGGTCATCGCTCTTATTTGCCAGAAATCACCAGCGCATTCGTTTTCCATTCCACAGCTTGGTCTGATGTTTAGTCCATGCTGATGCCGGTCCTGCATCTGGTTATCCTCGTGGACCAGTCTGTATGGAAGTACCACATTTCTGGGAAAAGGTACATCATGTACACCAAGTCCCCTGCCGCGACTATGCGTTGTCCTCCGCCTCGGGGTCATTTGCCTGCCCAATCAGAGTGGCCCATACGGCAGCAGATCGTTTCCACTATATCGAATTGAAACATCTCGGGTTGCCAGCAAAGTGGCCCATCGCATGAAGTTGATTGAGCCGTTCTGTCGAATTGCGATTGCGGTTGCTGAAAACAATCAATCAATCTGAATTCATGAATCGCAAACTAGCACATGCACTCCAACCTGTCCTCGCAAGAATGAAAACTAGCCAGCAAATAACGGAGATCAAAGGGTGAGGCACTCTCACTTGCCTTCCTTCACTCGGCTATCGGGACGGCATTGGCACCTGTGTGTTTCGTACACGGTGGGGACTTGTATTGCGATTCACGAGGCTCCACCCAGAGTTTCATCCTCAGATATCAGTATCGAAGGCCAAGGCAAATGCCCAAGCGTTTTTGAGGATCCTATATGCGCATATGCGCACTTCGCGGGCAGAACGGCACAGTCGGCCACAAAAGCTGGCCTGAAAGACCATAACTACCGTGGCGGTACTTCCGATTATGCCAATAACTCAGAAACCCAATCTGATGAAAACTTTGAGTAGAAAAAATAAAAATAAAAAAATAACAAATAACAATTGACAAAACCACATCATGATTATGAGGAGTTCCTTTGCATAAGTCTGGAGTGGTTAAGCCGTAGGCAGCAAGGGCTTCGCCGTTTGCAGTAGATCAGACGAGACCTACTTGAAAAAATATCCAACAATGATATTATTCCAACCCGAAGAGTTCATTTGCAGAAAACCCAGCCGGCAAATTACCAGACTGCTTATTTCGCGGCCTCCGTGCGTTTACCGAGAACGAGTGTCTGGGAGGTTCCATTCAACGGATAAGCCGCTTTTTTCGCTTTTCGCTTTTGATGTCTTGCTCCCAAGTCTTGGATCACCATCTCGCACTCGGGTCAGCTCGGTCAAGCAATTAAACGATATTAACAAAAAGTGCGACAGATCAAAGGGAGGAGAGTTTTGACAAAGTGGATATTGCTTTCGTGTGGCATCCCGCAGCCTTACATGGGATCATCATACCGAATTCGATTTCGAAGCGAGAGAGGTCTCGACGAGGCCCATGGTCATATGATCCCTGAACAATCGATGAAGTGCTTTTTGGTGGAGAAACCTCCTTGTTTCTCGAAAAAATGCTCTCTCGAAAAGAGAGTCTTGCGTTAAGTAAGGGTGTAAAACGTGGTCTCACACGCTATGACCCACCCTGATAACAATCACGGCATGCCTTTCCCACGTTTCTCCTCGTTTAACATGATTGTGTTCCGTTTCCTCAGCCCATATTCGAAATCGGTGTAAGGATTGAGAGACACCGAAAAAAAGAGACGAGCTCGTCTCCTCAACATAGACCGTCATGTGCACTTCGATCTCTAGTTTTATGGGCTTTGTAAGATTTGCTCCCTTTTTGCCCCTTACATGAGTAAACGGGAGCCGGGCGGAAGATGACCAGTCATATTTCTCGAAATATACTACTCTACTCTTCTCAAGCTTGGAGATCCTGATCGAGGGGACGGATCGGGTATTACTTTCTATCCGCAGGGCCCGGATGACCGTCTACGTACGACGGTTGAGAATGCCATTTCGTATGTTCTATTGTTGGACCACCCTCGCAAGATCTTCCCCAACATGACGACCTCGGCTATTCATGCATAAACGAGGGAGGATAACCATGAATCCAGAGACATGCTTGCACGGAGATCTCGAGACCCTGCCACAGTGCGCACGTATTTGCAGCCGAACTTGCCTTGTGAGCAACCGATAATCTACCCGTTTTTCTACATAGCTGCAGATGTCAAAATTTTTTATGAATCCTTGCAACCATGTCCTCATGATGCTGTGTACGGTGATCCATGTAAATTAGCATGGGAGGGGGTTCGAGCACATCCTTGGGAGATGGCGTTGAAAAGCTTTTGCAAGATCTTAAACTTGCCCAAATGCAGCGGGTCGAGCATGCCAATCGTCAGAAATTACCAGCTAGTCGAGGGTTGAATTTTTGAGATATGCAGCAATCTTTTGCAATAAGTTGCACAAGTATAGCAAGTATCTGCAAGTCCCTCATGTATGGCGTTCAAGGTCGCCGCCTTTCCTGAATTACAAACCTGGCTTTTGACAAGGTCGAAAAATATGCTCGACTAACTTGGTCGGGTATTTTGGCGTGCATGATAATACCAAGATGTCGGACAGGAAATACTAAGTCCGAGGAGACGAGTTATGCGGTGTGTGGTGTGGTGCTGCCTGAGCGTCGGACACCGCCATCGATCGGAGTGACGGTCTAGATTTTACCAGCTGCACCTGCAACTGTGGCGCAACCAACAACCCCCTGTCGAGCAGTTACGTCGTCCAAGCCCAAAAAACCTTCCCGAGTCAGACCATTTCACGCAAAACCCTCTCTGCTGCATGTCTAACCCTGGCTGCCAAAAAAGTCTACGCGAGATGAGTGGTCTTAGACCAAGGTGTTTTCTGCTCGCACGGAGCCAGTTGGCGAATAGCCCTCCGCACACGACCGACGGCGTCTGACGATGAGGCGCTAATACATAGCTTTAACGGAGATACACCAGATGCGGTAGCTATTCTCATTCGGTCCACAGACCCGAACAAAAGGCATTTTTTACCAAAAAAATGAAAAAAATAAAATCGAAACTAGTTAAGATCTCGGGGACAAAAAAATCCAACAGCTGCTAGTTGCAGCTCTATACTTATCATTATGACATCGATATCAGTTCATCGGAGCAATAACGACGGAAGAATACCAATGAACGGCTGATCAACATCATCGAATGGGCTGTTTATTCGCTAAGGATAACTCCTCCGCAGCTGCGGGCGTGCCGGCTTCATGAGTAGTCTCGTTGATCCATACCTTGTTGATCCCAGGTGCATCTTTTGATCATTGAACGGATACATCACCGAGGATACCTCGCACAGCTTCGAGCAAGGAGAGAGAGCCTCCGCATGAAATGTGGAGAATCAAATATTCAAAAATACATGTACAACCGTGTGAATACGGGTTATACGGGGTATGCATATGCGCAGCTCCATATTTCTGGTCTTGCCTCGCTTGTTACTCGAAATACTTGATACGAGATACGCCCCTCCATGTGGCCTTCAATCCCGAGATCGATCTGCCCTCTGTCACTTTAAACTATACGATCTAGACGGAGAATACTTGTCCGTAGCGAGGAGCCGCTGAGGTCATTGGGATTCCGGTACCCCCCCCTTGCTTCAGTCCGTCTCAATTTTTGTTTACGCATTATCCCTCCGTGTGCACACGGGCTTCACCCTACATACTCGTAGACAAAAAAACAAAACGCCATGCAAGCTCCTTGCCTCGGTCACACCAGCAGCTGATGGAATTTCTTTTACTTAGACAATTTTCAGTGTGTTCAGTGTTACGTTGGCATTTCATTGGCATGCACTGATTAGATTCTCTCCAGAAAAGCCTCCTCCGGTTTCTCATTTCCAACCAATTGTAGCTTCACATTTACTAACTATTTCGAAGTTGGACAAGTGGATGCCTGGTTTATAGATACAGAAAAAATTTATAGGACTAAGCCGAAGCAGGACGGCTCTCTGCAAGCGCAAGCACGACCCTCTTTTCTAGTTCCAACGTCTACGTTTTCCAACTTCCAACAATCCAACACACAAGGACCCACCAAGTCGGCCATTCCTCCGGACCGACCGCTTCCCATTTTATTTTTTTTCTTTCGTTTCCTCATTCCTTCCCCAAAAGAAATATCCCAGAAACCATTTTCTTGGGAAACCCGAGTGCGCTATTATTTGCGATTTGCATTTCGACCCAGTCTTCGTATTCCAGAACCCAAAACCCCGTGACCCGGGAAGGAACTATTCCCTGAAGAGGTTGTAGTTACGTCAAAAGGATTTTATCCAGCCAGTGAAAAACGACCCGTGCCGCCGGACGAATATTCCACTATTGATGATAGCAAACAAACTAACGGGAATGTCTTTTTTATTTTAATTTTTTTTACTACCGACTTTCACGAAAACTTATTTGTAAAAATATCCCGCCAAGTTCAATGGGAAAGGAATCTCCAAGTCACCTGCGCTCGTGGGCCGCAGCCAAACTGTGTCTGTGTTTGTGTGTGTGGATGGGTGGAGATAATGATGTGGAGACACCTTCATATGGGGAAGTTTCAGCCAAAAAGAAAGGTTAAAAGAGGGCTAAAAAGAACGAGTTTCTGGGCGGGCGCGCAGCCCATCCGATTACCTGGAAGCGCCCTGATAAAGCCCGATTACCGTGATGGTGGGAAGATCATCTATCAATTTGTTCTGTGATTGGGCAATTGTCGATGGCGTATGGGTCATAGCTTCACTTCATCGAGAATGTTTTATGAAAAACGTTGCATCATGGGACTTGAAGAAAAAATTGAAATCGTCTTAGATCAGCCCGATATTGCTCTCATATACATACTACATGCATTATACACTCCGTAAATCCATTATTCATTATTGCGGGTGCGATGGCCTGAGAAAGAGGCTCGGCATATTCTCGTGAATTCGACACCCGACGGTAAATATGTACCATTCAAACCCCTGACATATCTTCAGAATTGAACCCCATTGAGACAGGTGGGTAACATTTCGATGTTGCTCACATTTTATTTTCGTCATGTTCGATGGTTCTCCAAAGTGCATGCCACCGTCATGGCCCCGTCTCGCCACGGAACATCGGCCCTTCCATCTTCATTCCCTCGCAAGGTGCATACGCCTATCTCCTAAATCTAGACGATATCGAAAGCCCAACCCCAACGTTCATCCTTTCCTTTTGGGTTTTAGGATGAAGTCCTATATCACTGGATCCTTATGACTGGGCTTATATGGGAGCCTCAATATTGGTAAGCTAGTCATAGGCGAACGGAGGAGCTCCGCGGCATGCGAAAAAACGCCTCGAACCGAATTACCATCTCCGGAGACCAAAATGTGTAATATTCAGAGCGAATATCCATATCTCCAAGTGATGTTGGAGATGCCTAAAGAAAGGGGGGAAATCGTCCATCATCTTCATTTCTATTGGTTTGTTTTTTCGGAGCTCTGTTTGAGAGCTATCTATGCCAGTTATAACAACCATCCAAAGACTGAAATAAAAAAGGAAAACAGAAACAGGAACCACAAACAGCCCACTTACGCCGCAGAAACATTCCAACATTCAAAGTTGGGAGAAAAGCAACAAGCAAACAAAATGCATATAGGTTCCCGAGTGATACGTCTCTGAACGCCGATTTTTCTGTACATACCCTACCGATGCCATGTGAGCTGAATAACAAAAAAACGAAACATATGACGAAGGAGAGGAGCGGCTGACAAGCTATCTTCGTTGTGCAGCTGTTGCATGAATGTCCCGACGTGGTGTTCGCTTCTGGTAGTTCATGATCTCACGGCTTCGACGTTGCTTCGCGCGCTTATACTTGTAATACAACGTGAATATATCCTACCCCACACCGGGTTAGCATTAGTGTAACTCTATCAAATGTAAAAGCGCAGGTTTATTATGAGTTACCTTAATCAGAACGAACAAACAACCGCCCAGGATGTTTCGATGGAATCTCTCCGGGAGTATCCTGCGAAGGAGTGGGATTTTGCCGAGGGCGCCACCCATCGCAGCGACCACGCCTGGGAACAACAGCGCTCCAACGACTAGATTGGCAGTCTCTGGTCCCAAAACCAATTCCCTCTCTACCCTCCAAACATCGGCCTGTTGACCTGCTGCCGCCGCCTCGGGCTCAGGCTCTTCCTCCTCTTCTCCAGCCGCCAAATTGGCGTCACCATTTGCAGCCTCTTCTCCATCCACGTCTCGAACTTGTATTTCTAACCCAACATTCTCTTCCTCGACTCCCTGGGTAGCCGCTGTTGGACCAATCTCTGCGGTCCATTGCCTATCATATGGCAACAAGAACTTGTTATAAAGGCTTTCATAGATCGTTCTTGCATATGGCAATAATGCGAGTGTTATCGCTGGCGAAGGTGGCAAGGTAAGGTAGAACGGTTCGTCCCGACAAAAATAGATTAGAGGTAGTATTGGCAAGGTAGCGTCCATCAGCCTCGTTCTCGAAACTATCAAGACGATGGGTAGCATTGGCAACCCTGTTGCAAGACGCCATGACCATTCAAAATCACGACCGTTAGGACCAAGGATGATGGCATTTGCCTCCTTGGTGCCGCATATTAAGTAAACTGCATTAACGCCTAGAGGACTATTAGTGTCATAGTCCAACCTCTAACTGCTGTTTTAGTGGTTCCGTACCGTATACTGTGCATGTAATAAAGAAGGCAGAGCCCAGACCAGCAAAAATAGCCATCGTGTTGGTTTGCCTCATAAGCTTTTCCATCGTTCTTCCGAGATCTACTATGGCGCTCCTCTCTTGCTTCAATACGATGTTTGACCTGCACTGAGGACACTGGATTGGCTTATTCATCTCCGAGGGTGTTTTTTCTTTATCTGATATCCAGTCCAACAAACAACCTTCATGCGCTGTGAGTGCACATTTACAAGGCTTCTTCCAGACACCGTGGATAGAGGGAGCGAACTCCTCATCCTTTCGTGAATCCAAACATATCCAGCACTTGTCTTCTTCGTCGTAGTCGGGGACAGATGCCTGCGGCTTGAGCGGAATCAATAGACCGGGTTCGTCGGTCGAGCCGTCCTGGTTAATCAGAGTAGAGTCCGAGAGTTGTCCGGCGTCTATTTCGGACTCAGGGGCTCCAGAGTTTCCCCTCCTGATACCTGAACGTTGGGCTTGGAGATGCGACATCGTGACCGTCGTAGGTATCAGGCGTGGTATAGGTATATCGTAGCAGTATCGGTAGTATTAGTCGGATACAAACGTATGAGTTGTACCGGCGCGTCCGTGACGTAGGATAGTGTCGGCTTCGATATTCGACGTGTGAATCAGCGTATCTCTCTATCTGACGTAAAGAACCGTGTTTCCCGCGATATCAAGCGATCTATGGATAGCAAAGAGCGACTGACGGTTGTGGTTGTGGTGGTTTTGACGATGTTTTCCTTGGAATAGAGCTTGTAGGAGGTTGGGGACCTTGTCTCTGGTTTGCCGCGGCTGTCAACGACCCGCGCTAGTTCATGCAAGGGCAGTCGTCTGATCTATGCACATATCTCAGATCCGCAACTTAACTTGTTCTTATCCGGAACTTCAACGTCGAACCATCCGATCTTTTAATTGCTCGTCGGCAGCAGGTCTGAGAGCGACCGTTACCAACTAGCTCCTGATTACTACTACTCAAAACGCGATTGCATATTTCTTGCTAGTGGTGCGTGGGTATATCGACGTTTTCAGTCTAGTGGGAATCCAATATCCAAAAAAAAATCTCGAATTTGTTATCTCGACCTTGATATCATGTTCAGTTCATCCTCGAGAATTCGCAATAGATTCAGAAGAAACACGGCAGACCGGGCCCTTAACTGAAATCCTTGATACCGATCATGACGTCTTCAAGAGCCACCGGGGAGGCCACCGATATGCCACCCACCGTTACGACACCGTCAAGACCCAAACGACAAGCTGTGATCCAGCGAAAGCCGATTGACCTATACGACGGCGATTCCGACGAATCAGAAGAATCACGGCGTGAGAGACTATTAAACCTTGAACTTGAGGCTCTCGACAGCTCCGATAAGTTCCAGCTTCCAGCTCGAGCCAAAGCCAAAGCTAGGAAACCAAAGGCCATTGCGAAAGCTACTACTACTAAAGCTCCGGCGAAGGTGCCATCGAAGACCCCGAAAAGGACCACAAATAAATTTGATTCAGATGAAGAAAACGAATTAGAGGGAACCAACGCCGATGCTCTCTACGAGGAATCACCAGACGAGGGGGATCCGGACGAAGGAGATGCATCTGACGGTGAAGGCGAATATGAAGGGACAGGCCCTACCACACCCACAAAAAGGAATGGCACCTCTCTAAACAGACCTGCGAAGAAGAAAATACCCAAGAATGTGAACACACCGGTTGCCCTTCATCGGCGAATGATCAGACGGATGAAGGATATCTCGTACTGGGGTGACCACGAGATTGATCCCACGGCTGTAAAGAGGAAGGAGGCGGCTAGGCCGTTCATTTATGATATATCCGCTCCATCTCGAAGGAACGTTGGCCGCGGTTTAAATTTCGACATTGAGAAAGAAGCAGAGGAACTTGCTAAAGGGATCTTTATTGAAAGAATTAAACACTTCCAGGAGACCATCCTGCTTGATAGGGTCGCAGACGCAACCGAGATAGCGAACTATTACTGGCAAGTCCCTAAGAAGCCGTTGACACTCTTCTTAGGCCCCATTACAAAATCTGGGCAGCAAAAGAAGGTTCAGTTAGGAATACACGGATCAGTCAGCTTGACCGAACCGGAGTTATTCCACAGCAAGAACGGATGGATTATACATTGTGGCAACGAAGTACAATCCCTCGACTGGGCTACCCGACAGGACACAGACAACCAATTTCTCGCGATAGGGACTAAATTCCAAGAAGGAAAGCCTGTAACCAGGGACATACCACCCGGGTTCGCACCTTGCGTCTGCCCTTCACAAATCCAGATATGGCGTGTACCAATATCAAAACCAAACACTACTCCCAAACCTCCCCCAACTCTCGATCACACCCTCTTGATGGACTGGGGTGCAGCAATAGAAATCAAATGGCGCCCAGGGAACGCACCGGTCAAAGAACCTGGAATCATCGGCCACATAATGGCCCTCTTTGAAGACGGGCAAGCTCGTTTAATCGAAATCAAAGAGCACCCTCCATCATCAACCCCATCAAACTCCCCAATCTACAAAATCACCCAGCCTATGCAAACCCTCTTCTTGAACGACACCCTTTACACAGTTTTCACCTGGGTAAACCACCACACCGTCGCATTGGGCTGTGCGAACGGCTCAGTCGCAATATACGATCTGAACTCTACCCTTACAGGCAGAGAACACCTCCCAAAATCATACCACTACATCGCCGCCAGTTACATATGTTCAATATGTTCTTTGGCACCCAGTTTTCCAGAGATGATTGCGACTTACTCCATGGACGGAAGCTTCAACATGCACGATATCCGCGAACCGGGTATTTCAAACGTTCTATCCCACAGAACTAGAACGGTAGCAATGTCCACCCCGGTAGCGTGGTGCGAAATGGCCCAATCTCTATGTTACCCGGAAGACCTGTCGGGCGTCCTGTGCATGGGAATCCGCAAAGCCAAAAAATCAGGCGGATTCCTCTGCTCTAATAACCCGGGCGATACGATAGCCGCATCCACGGGTTGTGGAACGGGTTTGCATCCATTCCTTCTAAACGGCGGTCGAGACGGGAAAGTAAGAATAGCAAACCTAGTAAGAAAATATTTCTACTCAAAATGTCAAGCTATGCAGCAGGTGTGGTTCCAATTGGAATACGCCCCCACTACAGGGTTTTACAGGATATTGGATGGATTTAAGCCTGAGATGGTAGTACATCGGAATAGAGTTGCCGTTGGCCTGCCGTTTTATACGTATCATACGAATGTTACGAAGGTTTGCTGGAACAATAATTTGAAATATGGGACGTGGGCGGCTGCTGGGACGGGGTCTGGGTTGGTGAGAGTGGAGGATGTGAGTTTGGATGTTAACGAGCCTATGCCGGAGGGTAATACTGGGGAAAACATGGATATGGACAATGGAGAAGGTTCTGAGATGGTCGCAGAAGATGTTGAGATGGAGATGGAGTAACCAGTGGGGCGCTGAAGGATATGGACGTGCACTACTAAGATGTATTCTTATGGCAATGTAATATATACAGATATCACGATAATGGACCACGAATTACGAATCACGTCTGGAAATGAGATGGCCAATATAATAGCTTCTGCATTCAAACTATCTAGGTACCCGACACACGTGAATCCCGATGTATAACTGGCATATGACAGGAAACTGACAAGAAGACTACAACAGAGCACGAAGACGAGTAGCTAGTATAAAGGAGGGCAAAAGCGAGAGCAGAAGCTATTTATGACCAATTTTCTTTTTTGTTCTATTTTCTTTTTTTTTTTTTGTAAATTTGTATTTTCCGGGAGGGATAATGCGCGGGAGTGCTAGTGAAAGCACTCTAAGGGTATGGCCCACGAGGGGAGCCCCGTGTATAGGTAACATGAAACCTGAGCCGCGATATTCCAAACCCACACTCTCATGGTATATATAACTAAATCAAACTATCTCGAATACACCTCCTCCAGTAGTGGTCAATCTGAAACCCTCTCGCCTTAACGGAAGGCAATACTCCCCTAGTCCTCCGTGCTCCGCGACTTTCTCTTTTTTATATATTTATAGACGACCAATCGGCCGATACTTACCTCGGACGTAACGGTAAAGCTGGTAAAAAGCAGATTAAGGAAGGGGAAAAAAAAAGAAGAATAAACGCTAATGTGCAGGGACGGAGTCAATAGGGCCTGTGACGGAAACAAAACGGTAGGTAAGGGAAAAAAAAAACTACAACAGAAACGAAGACGAAAAACCTGGAAAGTCAAACCCATTTTAGTGTACCTAAATGCAAAAAAAGAAGAAAGAAAAAAAAAGGTACAGAAGAACGTTGGGGAATTAAGAACGAGAAGATGAGCTGCTTCTAGTAGAGCGATCTATGGGGATGTTGTATTAATAAAAGCACTAATGTCGTGGAAGGGTATTTGATCTAAAGGCCGTTTTGGGGAAAATAAAAAAAAAAGTGGGAAGGAAAACTAAAAACTCTGGAAAAGAAGACGTTGAAAGCGAAAAGACGAGGAACCTATATTATTAGATTTTGAGGATAAACAGTTCTGGAAGTGATAAAGACTGAGGAAATAGGAAACCCGATAATGCCGAAAACCTAAAAGCGTGTCCGTTTGAGCCTACGGAGTGATGATTGGATAGGAGGGGAGCGTTATGCAGCATCAGGAGAAATCGGAAGAGTTTCTTGAAATAGAAAGTCGTTGTCGCGAGGCGTTATGGTATCACCCTCGCCGTGTTAAGAGAAGTTCCTCAGGGGACGTAGACTGTTTGCTCAATTCTTCTTCGGCCAACATCTGTTCATAGAACTGGCGAATCTGCTGCACTCTCTCTTCGATCTGTTTGGCTTTTTCTAACTCTCCAATTTTTCTGAACTCTTCGGCAGCTGGTTCGTAGCTTTCGAGTTGTCTACGGATCTTTTGCTTCTGTTCATCGGTTAAAGGTTTGAACGGAGCCGTCTGGACACCACCCTGCCTCTTCTCGCGGCTTCCCTAAGACGACGGAAGGAGGGCAGTGTCACCTTTGCCGCCTTCAATCCATTTCTGATCAACCAAAGCGACGTGTTCATTGTAAAGCAGTTTGTAGGCCGTCTTGATTGTACCGTCGCTTACACCAGCAACTGCTGAAATCTCCTTTGCGGTCTTGGGTTGACGCATAAGGTGCGAGATCATATAGATACACGCAGCAGCTGATGAAATTGGAGATCTTCCGGCAAGTGTTCCCTTTTGAGCAGCACGTTCTGCAAGTTCTTGCGAGATATAGATGAGGTTGTGCGTAAGTCCCAAGTTGTTACAGAAACGGATCATGAGATCGTGTGCCTTGGTCGAAGTAGTAGAAGTGTAACCAGCATTTTCGTTGGCAATGCCACCACCACTGACGATTTCCGCGACAGTAGCCTCGCCCTGTTGTGAGAAGAACTTCTCAAGGGCCTTGAAGACTCGTCCGATCTCCTTCTTTGGAACCTTGGTGATTGCAAAGATCTCCCGGAATGTTCGTGGAACATTGCACTTTCGGCAAGCGATGAAGATACAGCCTGCAATGATAACCTCTTGTGGTTTACCCTTGAAAGCCTTGGCATCATCAACTGATTTATAGAGCTGTTTTGCAGTATCGGCAACGTTCTTCTGGAGGTTAGTAGAATCGCAGAAGGCCCCGATTTCCTTGTAGGCTGCTAACAAGCTCTTGGTAGACTTGTCGTGCGTGACCTTGTTCTGAGCACGGTGCAGGTCGCGGGCACGTCCGCTTCCGCCATCGGAAAAACTGATACCAGTGTCTAGCTGGTTACCGTTCAAGAGAGGATTGGCGCTGTCACCGACACGAGAAGGGTCATCGTTGCCCTGGTCGTCATTCGAGAATGTTCGCCATTCCGAGCGAGTATCAATAGTGCGATCCCCGAGCACCAAGCCGCATGAGCCACAGACAATGTCTCCCGACGAAAATTCCTCAACCAGATTTGGAGGGAATTCCTTACAATCCTTGCAAATTACATGGATATTGAGATTCTTCTCGAACGGGCGATCGGCTGCTGGGACACCAGGCTTTGGCAGCCCATTGTTTTGGGCGTAGGGTGGTGCAATTGCTGACATCATCATGATGGGCTAAGTACGTTCTGTCTAGAGGAATCCCAGACGTTCTTGTTGGAAGGTTGGGTGGGATTTCAACGGAAGTAAACGATCCTTGCGGGGAACACGCGGTTGAACTGGCTTAGTTCTTCAGTTTCTGAGAAGTGTCAGCTTTTGCTTGATTTCCCGACTGCCTGAAGCCCCTCATCAAGTGAACACAGAATCATAGTACCTGTTCAGAGTGCCTATGGTTATACTAGGCAAACCTATAGATCGCAGAAGGATAGTCCGTGATTCAAAGCGTACGCTGGAATCGTCTTCGATCGATCGATGTCGTGAAAGGCAGAGAGTCCTTTTCAAACACCCGTGACTTTAGATCTGTGCTACAGAACCAGTGAAGGTGTCCACCGGGCCGTTCTTTCTTTCTCGAGTATCTGTTGGATGGCAACAGAAGTCGAAGAGAGGCTTAAAAACGGGGTGAGGCAGAGATAGTACAATCTGAAGGTCGTGAATAGGACGACAGTGGGTGATAAGTCGAGGCAGGGAAGGATCCAGGCTCCAGAACGTTGCTATATACGTCGGGAGGCTTTAAACGAATTTAAGAATGAGTATCAGTGCGTTTGCTATCAAAGCGGCGGCGATACTCGAAGACTCCGGCTGTTGAGACGAAGTTTCGATGGCGGTGATGATGGTTGAGGTGGGATGTAGGTGTGATGGTTTGGAGTTTCTGCGGCGATGATGCTCGAGGATTATTTGTGACAGGGGAATGACTAATAATAGCAAAACAAATTTTCCGCGTTGCGGCTCTGCTCGATTTATTAGTTCTGGGAAGTACGCGGGGCAGGATCTCAGGATAGGCGTAGCTATGGGAACCAGCGTTCGGCTGCAAAATTGTGAGTCCGATGGACGACCGAGCAGGACCAATGCCTGCCTGTTGACCCGCATATAACGTACCAAAACCTCATCTCGACCTTCAACCACCCGCAGGAACTCCTCCTCTCCTCTCCTCTCTTCCTCAATTGCTTCAACATGTCGTTCGCATTACGGGCTTCGGTATGGTTATAATCTCGGTCTTACAATTGAAATGCTCCTCGGAACGGCAGGCCTTGCTAACGTCAATATCTCTCGCAGAGGTCTATCCTCCCTCGCGCTTCCGCCGCCCTGAAAAGCCAGTCCAGGACATTCGCCGTTTCTGCCTCCCGAAGATGTTAGTCTACTTCTCTACATGCTTTCAATTACGAGATTTTACAATTGTGTCTTCGGAAACTGTTGCAATCCCGATATGAATACCCTCTTACTAACGAGAAAAAACCCCGCCATCCATATAGCCGATATCGTCCAGGACCTCTACCTCCGCGAACTCAAATCCTACAAGCCTACCCCACCAAAGGCCAACGACCACGAAGGCCAGGTCCGCGTCTGGAAGGCCCCGGCTACCGCCAGCGCTCCAGATCTCGGTGAAGCTTCCTTGACATCCGATATCTCCGCCTACCAGGCCCAGGTTGTCGAGACCGAGTCTGGTATTCCGGATGCCGCCGCCGCTGAAGGTGCCGTTCCCGTGAAGAATGCGGATGACTGGTTCGATGAGGAGGCTGCATTTGCTGAAGAGAAGCCAGCGCATCATTAAATCTTTCCCATAAGGATTTGATGTGAGCTGTTTGAAAGATTTGATAAGATAAAAGCGGCTTGTATATACTTGGAAAAGCAATGGTGAGGGGGTGAAGGAGGGTGTAAGGCTTGTTAATTGTGTATAATGGCATTTGAAACGTTCCAGAACTCAAAAAGAAAAATAGAAGCTCTGTCTACATCTCAGGTTCCCTAGTCTCTGTGTCATTTTGGTTGACGAAACGTCATTTTTTTTATATCAAAATAGTATTGGAGCACCTTCTAGAACCCGCCAGTAGACAACTATACTGGAAAAACTGGTGGTGGTCTTGAACAAGGCTATATGGATTCCTATAACCATATCATTGTTTAACATTTCATTGTACGCAAAGCAGTGCATGTGAGGTTGATGGTTCAGATTGCCCAGGGCAGTTCAGATCCCAGTGCCAAGGATCAACGTCCAGAGTTCCCGGTCACCCGTAGGGCCTTCCCGATTGGCCAATATTGACTACTCACATAGTATACAGCGAAACACCAATATAAATTTCAATTAGTTGACTAGGAACAATTATACCATGTATGTTACCATGTAATACCTGTGTATTTTCTCTATCATCGAAGCTCTGTCTATGCCAATTTCCATTTCATTATGCATGCAAATAATGCATCAGCTCCATCAAATAAATACATACGCCCCATTCGCCCAGATATTCAAGAAAGAGAAGAAAAGGACCATATCAAAAAATTATATGCACACTCAAGCTCGAGCCTCCCCACCATGAAAAGTCCCATCTTGCAGGCTCGAACATATGAACTTTTTTTTTCTCATGAAAACAAGACATTGTAAAAAAAGGAAAAAGGCCACATCATATGATCATTATTACAACAGCCACTCTACTCCTTGGTAGCGAAGGCCATCCCCCGGGGAAGCAAGAAAAGAAGAGTCAAGGCTTTAATGGCCAGTTCTCTTCTTCATGAGAGCACGTCTCTCTGCCTCCTTATCAGCATCGTAGATAAGGAATTCGTGAAGGGCCTTTCCACCGGGTACCATGGGCAGGACGGGAATCTTCTTGTCTGTAACGACCTCCATCAGGATTGGGCCGTCGTTGTATTCCAAGAAGGTTGTCAAGCCGTCCTTGAGCTCCTCTGGTTTGGACACACGGAGGGCTTTCAGGCCCATGGCTTCAGCCAACTTGACGAAGTTCGGGTTGCCTTGGTGCGTATGTCTACAGGGACAGTTAGCATTCTGGTTTCTCAAATGAGCTTGTAGTTAAGTAGGAAAGGTGTAAACTTACGCAAATCGATCTTCGTAGAACAGGGACTGCCACTGTGTGACCATGCCCTGCTCTTCGTTGTTCAAAACAATGATCTTAACGCCAATATTGAATTGCGCAGCGGTAGCCAATTCCATCAAAGTCATCTGGAAACTGGCATCGCCGTCAATATCAATAACAATGGAATCAGGTCTTGCAACCTTGGCGCCAATGGCACTAGGTAAACCGTATCCCATTGTTCCGAGCCCACCGGAGGTAATCATGGTTCTTGGGTGTCTCCATCTGAAATGCTGAGCAGCCCACATCTGATGCTGTCCAACACCGGTGGTGATAACAACCTTCTCCTTGTAAGGTGCTGTCATATTTGACAATTCTTCAATGACAGTCTGTGGGTTTAACAAGCCGCTGGGGAGATTCTTTTCGTAGATGAAGGGGAAACGTTTCTTCCAGTCTGCGATCTGGGAAAACCATTCTGGACGGGCTTCGATGGCGTCAAGTTGCGGGAGGAGGAGCTGAAGGTTATCGGCGACGTCACCTTCAATGGCTTCGTTGGCTTGGACAACCTTGTTGATATTCTTAGGCATGATTTCGAAGTGAACAATACCACCACGGCCTTCGGCTGCGGCGAGTTTAGCTGCTGGGGCAAATTCTAATGATATCTATCAGTACAACAGCTCTTTCAAAGGGTATTCTTTGGGCTTTTAGCAAAACTCACTAGGAATATTTCCAGTCACACGATCGTCGAATCTGGCACCAAGAGCGAGGATAAGATCGGCCTCTTGTATAGCCATGTTGGCATAACCACTACCGTGCATTCCGAGCATGTGTAAACTCTTCTCGTCGAGCTCATCGAAAGCACCCAATCCCTGGAGAGTGGTTGTGACAGGGATCTTGGACTTTTCTGACAGTGCTTTCAGAAGCTCTGGACCTTCTGGTCTGGCGAGAATACCCTGTCCAGCGTAGATGACTGGCTTCTTGGAGATATTGATGAGACGGGCGACCTTCTTCAGGGAGCTGTCTAATTGCCTCTTCATCTCAGCCTGGAGGGCGAGAGAAGCAGCAGATGGGCAAGACGGCAAAGTTGCACGGATTGGGATAGGATTTCTCAGAATTCCAGCAGTGACATCCTTGGGCAAGTCGACAAGAACGGGGCCAGGACGACCAGATGTAGCAATCTCAAACGCTTCGTTAATGCGTCTCGGAAGCTCAGCGATATTCTTGACCATAACATTCCATTTTGTGCACGCTCTGCTGATTCCAACAACGTCGGCTTCCTGGAAACCGTCTGTTCCGATAGCAGTGGTGGGGACTTGACCAGTGAAGACGATCAATGGGGTTCCGTCGCTTAGGGCATCTTGCATTGGAGTGACAACGTTGGTAGCACCGGGTCCAGAGGTGACAAGGACGACGCCTGGCTTGCCAGAAGCTCTAGCGTATCCCTCGGCCATGTGACCAGCACCTTGTTCATGTCTAGGGAGAATAAAGTCGAAATGTTTCGAGTTGTAGATAGCATCGAAGACAGGGAGGATAGTGCCACCGGGATAACCGACTAAGCCATAATATTAGGTCAAACGCTCTTGCAGTTTCCAGTGGGTATGCATGTTTTCTTACAGATATGCTTAACATCATGTCTTAGCATCATCTCGTGGAAAATTTCTCCTCCAGTCATACCAACAAAACTGTAGGTGGCAAACAAAAAACAAGATGACTGTTAGCCCCGCCATACAATGAAAATAACCAAATTGAAGGCAAGGAAATCTTACGTTTCATCGAATTCCGGTGCCTTCTGGTTTTGAAGAGGGTGTAATTGTTCTGCCTTTGCTGGCGGGACATCTTGCTGGAAGGATGGTGAGGGGAGTGGTCTCGTGGAGCTGTGGGTAAGCAGAAAAAAATAGGTCAAATTAGCTATCACCTTCAATTATACATCATCAAAGGGAGGTAATTTACATACGCAGCGGTAGAGGTAGTTTGGCTTCTCGATTGTTCAGTTTTCTGTGATCGCAGAGATCTGTGGAAGGATAGGGCCGCGGCCGGTGTTGTGGTATGGAGGGGCCTTGTGGCGGCTTTTGAAAAAGCCTGGCGACATATTTTCGTCGCCGAATTGCGAATCATTGTGAAGGTAACGTGGGCTATAGAACGGCGACGTTGAAAGCACTATGCATGTATCAGGAATAGGCGACCAAAGTGAAGGGTACGATGAATGGTAAATGTTGGTTGTGATGAGGTTGTTAATTTTGGAAGAGAGGGAATATGAGTCTTCTTGCAATCTTGTTCACTGCTACGGACTTTTGGGCCGGATATAAAAAAAAAAATTATTTCTCGATTGAAAGAACAACTTCAATTAATTACCGACGAACTGTTTTAACCTAGGCTCTTATAACAGGACTACCATTCGATTGGATTTGACTCATTCCTGGCCAGACAATGGCCCGACTTTCGGTGGCCATCAGGCTCCTCAAGTCCGCTGTCGAGCATCTGAAAATTTGGTACACACTATGCTACATACATCTCGACTGCACACTACCGCCGGCTCTTTTTTTTTTTTTTTTTTTCTGTCTTGGAAAGACAAACTACTGGATGTAGCGGCCCTGACGAAAATTTTCCCGAAAAGGGTTTTAGCCATGCAGCTGGGGCAGGCCATTCAGCCGAAAGTGTGGAGAGCATCCCAGCAGGGTAGTTCCGATGTCGCTCCACCGTTCCGACCACGCTCCCAGGCACCCGGCCTAGCGCTCCAATTACTGATCAGGGATATGTTGTTAAGTAATTGGGTTAACATGTGCTTCTGTGATCCTTCACGATAGCTAGACGATGACCGGCTTCGAGATCGAATCGGTTTAGAGATCTGCTAAATCTTGCTGGGTCAGAGACCGAAGGTTAAACGTTAAGCTTGCGAAAGGCCGGCTAGGAACGGGTAGCTATGTAATAGAGCCACAGGTATACGCATGGTATATGTAAGTACTATGCAATGTCTACACATTCCCTAGCTTACCCAGGTGCTATACTATATACTGTGGAATGCCGTTGCAAGCACTGCGGTAGTTTCTTTCCTGCAGGAAGATGCAAATGTGGTAACGGAAGGTAAAACTAGGTTTATGCGGAGGAACACATTCGAACGTTTCTAAGCTAGGATAGGGTATTCGACGCTTTTCAGGGTCTGGATGCTCGATTCCTGGAGGCTCTGAGTGAGCATGGAATGTATTACCCTGAGACCGTTCTTCTTTTTTTTTTTTTTTTTTTTTTTTTTGCAAATTAGAGCGAACGTTCGAACAAGCAACCAAGGCTGCCGTAAGTTATGATATTGATGCGTAATTAATTATACCGCCGGTGCAATGTGACTTGAGCACGAACGCGATCGATCGAGTGGTCTTTTTGTGGCCTCGAGCTCTGACGAGCTCAAGCTTAAGCTTGTGTCCAGCAGAAGTTAACATGTTTGTATTTGACGTTTCCGCCTTCTGGGGTTAGTACGACCGAAGTATTACCAGGGTGTGACCTCACCCGTCGAAAGCGGGCTCGTATATTAATATTATGCGCAGCGGGGTAATTCCGTTAATATTAATTCTCCAAATCGTCCCATTATCATCCTGTTCCTGATCTGATCCTGACATCGAACCAAGCCAAGCTTTATTGGATAGAACTCAAGCTGGGGTCCAAGCTCTAGCGTTACCAAAGAAAAACACACACGAACACGGTTTTTGTTAATTGTTACTTTTGGTTTCTCCTCGAGATCCTCGCTTGTGGGTATCGATAGCTCAAAGTTTAAGTATCAAACTATAAGCTTAGCTTCTCAGTGGGACGAAATTTAAAGTCATGGCAGGGTCAGGCGTATACGTGCCAGAAGTGACGGCTCTGGATCAAATCTACGCTCCCGAAGCTATTCTTTCCCAGGGAAAAAGATGGAACGAACTATCGACAGAATTCGAGAGGCTGTATGGCAAGACACCGGATTTTATTGCTCGGGCGCCAGGGCGGGTTAATATTATCGGAGAGGTCAGTGTCGATTTTCTTAGATGTTCATGGAGCAATACCAACGGGGCTTGTATTCCTTTTATGTGAAGTGTAAAGATCTAGGCGTACCTATTGGCTAATATTGTTATATGTGTGGGTGTGAATATGAGGAAAGTATAGCACATAGACTATATGCTCTACGAAGTCATGCCTATGGCCGTCGCAATCGATCTCCTAGTCGCAGTTGCCGCGGTGCCTACACCTGAAGGCAAGGAAGCGACGGTAGAGATAGCTAATCTGGCATCCGATAAGTTCCCGTCTAAAGAATTCACCATCCCTCGGGAAGGAGACGTTGAGATAAGCAGTGAGGATCATCATTGGTCGAATTACTTCAAATGTGGTATCCGAGGCGCCTTTGAGCTTCTTCGAAGCGAGGGATGGAATGGAACACCGGCTAGCATGAAGGTTCTCGTTCACGGAACGATTCCGTCCGGTGGTGGTCTATCGAGCAGCGCTGCGTTCACTTGTGCGAGTGCATTAGCAGTATTCACTGCCAACGGGCAGAAGGAGATTGAGAAGTCCAAACTGGTCAATCTTGCAATTGTCAGTGAGCGATTCGTAGGAGTGAACAGCGGAGGGTGAGTGCATTAGTTCTATTTCTAAATTTCTCATGATGTCGGATACAGGCGGGGTAGACCCAAAGAAACAAGATGACAAGCCTGGGTCTCGGCTTTGAAATAGAGCCGTTTGGTTAACAAATCATGCAGAATGGACCAAACCGCTTCTGTCTTTGGTGACAAGGATAGTGCGTTATACGTGTCATTCGTTCCAGAGCTGAAGGCGAAGCAATTTTCGTTTCCAAAATCCGATCCACCCCTCAGCTTTCTCATCGCCCAGACCTATGTCACGTCGGAGAAGAAGACTACTGCGCCAATCCACTATAACCTTAGGGTTGTGGAAACAACTCTTGCAGCAGTCGTTCTGGCGAAGAAACTGGGCCTCGGATCTCTGCCCAATGATAACGGGCCTCTTGGGTACTCGCTCAGTGGTCTACAAAGCAAGTACTTTGAGAAGCAGGGAACCACACCAGGCGTAGTGCAACAACTGGAGGCTATGGTCGGTGTTGTAAAACAGACACTTACTCAGGAAGAGGGCTATACGAAGGAGGAAATTGCAGAGATACTAGAGACCACACCCGAGGCTCTCACGGAGCGATATATGACCCGTTTTCCAGGTATGGCGGTTCCAACTTTAAATTTATGAGACCAGAAGTAATCATGATTAATACTGATCCAACTTTGGGAGGGTAATAATAGTCCGAGCTGAGAAGTTTCAACTGAGGGCGAGAGCGACACACGTTTACTCCGAGTCGTTACGAGTGAACAAGTTTGCTGAACTCATGATGAATGCACCCGAGAGCGCATCGCTATCATACCTTGAGGCAATGGGCCAATTGATGAATGAATCCCAAGATTCCTGCAGGGATCTATTCGACTGCTCGTGTCCGGAGCTGGATACCTTGTGCAATATTGCAAGGAAAGCCGGCAGTGTCGGAAGCCGTCTGACAGGAGCTGGGTGGGGAGGGTGTAGTGTGCATTTAATACCAGAGGACAAGGTACCGCAGGTTGAAGCGGCACTAAGGGAAGAGTATTATAAGGAGAAGTACCCTCAAGCATTGGAGTCGGAGGATGCATGGAGGGAAGCAGTGGTGGTGTCGAAGCCTGGACAGGGGGCCGTTGTCTATCGAGGATTCTAATGTGCTCTTGCCTCCCACTTACCTATTACTCGCAGTGCAGTGCAATTCATAATAGAGAGCTCGAGTCTGGTCTGGGTGCAGAGCTAGGGAGCTGCAGAGCCGAGAGGTCTAGCCTCGAATAGACTGACGGACATGTACGTATACTGGGTCTGATATCCGGCCATATATAGCCACAGCTATAACCGTTGAAGGGTTAGCGGGAGACCTGCCTGCCTGTGTAACAAAGTGTCTTCATGCAACGCAAGTCTGAGCTGGTTGCTGTGTGTTATTTTGGAAACCCTCTTTTATTCCTTCGACTCAGCTCAGCTCAGCTGGCCCAAAGAAGTATCAAAAATGTGATTGAGCAATTGCAATTGCATGGCCAAGAGCTCAAGAGAGGGGATCCGAATATTCTTATGTACCCAGGTAAGCATTATGATCCTGGTTCGAAAACGGGCGTGGAAAGAGGCTGCATTAGCACCCGTCTCGGGGTTATAAGCTTGTATGCCTAAGCACTTTCTTACTATCCAGGTACCTACCTAGGTACTTTCTTACTTTTAACGTATATAAGTATACGCTGTCGCTGCATTGGATTCCCTTCTAATAAAGACGTCGTCGGTGTGGTTGTGCAGGGACCAGCATGTGGCGCCAAAACCCGCCAACCTTTTTTTTTCTCGCCTTCCTGCAAATGCATGCGCGAACCTGCAGAGGGCCGCCCTTTTAAAGTGCCCGCCTCGTTTTCCACTAGCTAACGAGCCGAAGTCGACGACGGCTGCGACGACAAACGACAAATGACATAACTACATTACTTAGCTTGGTACCAGTAGTGGTGGGTTATTTAGCTTTCTGGTATGGAGCAGCTGTGGTTCTACATGTACATGTAGTTCCTGATTATCACGATATCTACTCGAGTAATTACTAAAAAAATAGGTAGAAGAGGATACCTGTTGGTTAGTCGCCCGTGCAGTGGAATTAGTGACCAGCCGGTCTAGATCCCGATCCCCGCCTGGCTGGCTTGCTTGTTCTCTCTCCCTCTCCCTCTCTTTGTTTTTTCCTTGGTGCTGTGCCTGCCCTGCTTTCTCTGCCCTGCCCTGACGCCTTCTGACTGGACACCTAACCAGAACCTCCCAAGTCCAAGCCTGGTCCCGTCCTACATACCTTCAGATCCTTTCAATATTAAATTCCCCATTCCCCTCATCCCAAGACCTATCACGACCATTCAATAGTCAGCTAAAGTCCTTCCGAGCAGTCGATTTGCTCTGGCGGATAATTTGTGTCGAGTCGACTTCCTGCACGCTCCACTCTCGGCTTATTTTCAGGAGAAGGGGTCAACAACATCACCACCAAATTCACACCCCATCAACGTCATCCGTTCACGTCCTAGCGCGCTTCTAACCATCACCCTCATCCGTCATCGTCACCATCGTCGCTTTGAGAGCGACATCAATCTCTAAATTTCCCACCCTTCGTAGTTCCAACCGGCACCGTGTCGCCCAGCAATCCAGTCGCGGAGATGTCGGACACACGTCTCTATCTTGGGAATTTACCTCGGACAGGCAAGTCTCGCCTCTTCCACGCTACCTGGGATCTCGCTGGAGGGTTGTCGCATGAGCACATCGAGTGTTGCTGGATGCCTCCGGAACGCGCGGGATGCCGACGGGAGGCTGAATATGATCTTATATACATTCCAATCATATTATAATACGTCCGGCTTTGCTAACAATCGCTGGATCCTCTTTTTTTGGTCCGTTGGTCAATATATAGCCACTAAGAAAGATGTCGAGGATTTCTTTGTGAAGCACGGGCATGGTACCATCCAAGAGATCAAACTTATGAACGGGTTCGGTTTCATTGAATACTCGAATCCTTCTGATGCTCGAGATATTGTTCCTAGTATGTATCATCCCACATATATATGTGTGCATGCGTGTGCGTGTGTTCGGGATGCGTGAAACTCGTCTGTTAACATTGATGTCTTCTGCAGTCTTCCGTAAGAAATGCGGCTTCCCTGGTCGAAGATGCACTTCGCCGTGATGCTAAACTTGACTTCTGTTTCTCCTGCAAGACGGGAAGGAGTTCATGGATTCTAGGTTGACCGTCCAATTTGCACGTGGCCCTCGTCCGACACGCAGCGACTTTAGCGGACCATCTGGAGATCGTACTCCCCGCCCACGCCGTACCCCCTATCGGATGAACATCTCTGGGCTTCCTACGGATACCAGCTGGCAGGTCTGTCTCTCTGTTACACCCAAAAACCATTCACCACCTATTGCAACGTGTATGAGCTCTGGATTGTCGTCATTCATGCATAAACCCGCCTGAGATCACTCTGGATTCTTGCTCTTTGTCAGCGGAACGGGATGACGTGCTGTTTCCGTCGTATGGCCAATTGTATGGGGGTATTTGCTTCGCACTATGAGAGGATATAGATCTGGCTTTTGATATTGGAACTGCCCACCAGCTTGGAGCTTCACATATCGAAACAGCGAAACACCTCCCAAGGTGTAGACACCCCGGCAGGTGAAGCAGGAGCTTCGCCTGTTGCTATATCTGGACTGGATAGAAAAGAAAACACCACGCCCTTTGGTCCCTCCCAACGAACCAGAAAATGTGTATCCCCCCTTTGGAGTTCTGTCTATCTGGAAAGGAGGGAAAGAAAGCCGAACGTGCCTCTCACCTCCTCCCTGCTGCCTGATTGCCTGTTGATTCTCCCCGGTCCTGGCTGGATTGTTTCATCCTTTCTGCGGCTGCTGCTGCTGTGTAGCCCGGAACAGACATTTTTTTGCAAGAAGGAAAAAAAAAAAAAAAAAAAACCAAAGTTGCTTTGCCATCAACAGCGTCTCTGCCTGCACATACACACGCTCAATGAAATCATTCTGGATCTTATGGACGCCACTTATACGAATATCTTACAATGTAGGATCTGAAAGACTTTGCTAGAAAGTCCGGTGTCGACGTCGTCTTCAGTGAAGTCTCGCGAAACCGTGATGGATCTGGGTAAGTCTCTTTTGTTCCCCATGCATCTTACTACCAGATCGTTAATTAATACGAGCGCTGCCATAGCATCGTTGAATTCGAAACTGCGGATGATCTCAGGATAGCCATCAACAAGCTGGATAACTACGACTTCAAGGGAGCTAGAGTCTCCTGTACATCCGATGTAAGCTTGATTCTTCCAACAAGTTATCATTAGGGTAAGCGTTAATTGTGGAAAAATTACCACGAAAAGCAACAGGCAAGGAATTCCAGAGGACGTTCTCGATCCCCACCACCAGCTGGCCGACGTAACGGCTACTCTCCACGCGAAGGCCGAGGATATTCACCAGGACGCAGAGGAGGCTATTCTCCACACCGCGGTGGAGACCGTGGTTATTCACCAAGAGGCAGAGGATATTCCCCACCACGTGGCAATGATAGCCGAGGAGGCGACCGTGGATTCCGTGAGCGATCTCCCTACGGAGGCGGCCGTGAAGAGCGTCGTGGAGGTGGTGGAGGAGACTACCGTAATGACAGACGCTTTACCCCTCCTTATGATAGACGTTCTCCTGACGGTTATGGGCGGTCAGGCGGTAGATACGATGAGCAGCGTGGAGGAAGCGGAGGAGGTGGTGGTGGGAGGTATGATGAGCCACCAAGGAGATATGATGACGACAAACGCGGCGGCTATGGAGGTAATGAATACGGTGGACCGCCTCCTCGGGGAGGCAGTGGCCGCTCCCCACCACGTTACAGAGATGACTACGACCGCGGTCAAAGGTCTGGCGGTGGTCGGTATTAGGTATGAACTTTGGGTGTAGTTATAGGGGATTCTCCCAAACTTGATTAGCAGAGGATACTGATTGCACCGGCACAGAAATACCCTATGCTCAACAGCCCTTCCAGCCTTTCTCGAGGTGAGATAGGTGGATGGAGAGATCCGTCCCAAACATCGCCCAGGCGACGCCGTGAAAGTGCCGCCCGGCCATCAGGCAGAGCTCCGTGAATCAATCCAAACCAATACGATAATGTCTAACCTTTGACTAAGAATGCTAAACGACACCAAAAAAAACCAGACCCAACAATGAATCGAGACCATTCCATCCATAGCTCTCCCCGCAATATTGACACCCGCCTCGATTAATCTTACGACTAAGCTACGATGCATGGTTTCTTGTATGCGTATAAAGTACTTGCATACAAGATTACGCATCTTCCTTCTCCTGCGCTGCACTGCACTGTCCTTTCAACCGAAGCTTCGCTGTAAATTATCTTGCGCGCGAAGCATAGCATACTCTATCCTGTCTTATTTACCTGTATAGTAGCGGATTGCTTCTTCTTCATGCATCTAATTGTGCTTTTCAATGAATGACAAAGCATTATTCTAAATGCTGTCCTAGGATGACTCTCTATACGTAGCCACATATGAATTTTTACTAGTTATCTAGTTTGGAAATAAGACTAGTGATCGGATGTTATGTATGCTTCCAGCTACAAAAAAGGAGATATCGATCCAAGTGCTTCAAGACTATAATATACCAAGTCAAGATAGCTAAGTAGGTAGGCATATACCGTAATGACACCCCTGCACCCCCCACCGGCCCCTAAACGACGTTGCAGCTCTCAGGTCCCCCCATTAGCCTGTTTGTGTTGCGCGTCCACTTAGTCCCCTCCGCTGCCGCAAGCTCCCCAATGACGACGGTTGTTCAACCCCCATATCCCACCAAGTACCAAAGTAACTCTCCGAAGAGCATCCCACGGACCACCAGATATAGCATCTTCCCTCCCTCCACCTCCACCACCTCCACCACCACCACCCCTCTTCCGCGCCACGACCGGTCCTCCGTAATATCCTATCTCCTACCTTATCCGTCCCATACCCACACACCATATACGTCCTGAGCTGTTCCAACGATGTCGTCGACTGCGCTTGGATTGCAATCCGAAGAGGCCCGTCTCCTCGAAGAAGCTCGCGCGGTGGTTAAGCAGCAGACACGCTTGATGCTGAAATGCCTGGAAACACCAGGGAAACTTATGGATGCGCTGAAATGCAGGTGCGCAGCACTTTCCCTCTTTTCTCACCTCTCTGGAATACGCAAGGGTCTCTTCTGTTGCTAATATCTTGACCTATCCTGTTTGGGGGGGCTTTTCGACGTATAGCTCGACATTGGTATCGGAACTCCGAACAAGTAGTTTAGGACCCAAGATGTACTATGAGCTCTACATGGACGTCTTTGATGCGCTTCGACACCTTTCGGCATTTTTGAGGGAGAGCCATCCCGTCAACCATTTGGCGGACCTGTATGAACTGGTGCAGTATGCGGGTATGCAGCCCCCCTATCCTGTCGCTTAATTGTCGGATATGCGATCTTTGAGAGTGAGATAGGAGCTAATTCGACTGTGGCTTGAAAGGCAATATTATACCGCGATTGTACCTGATGATTACGGTTGGAACGGTTTACATGAGCATTGAAGATGCGCCGGTGAAGGAGATCATGAAGGATATGATGGAAATGAGTAGAGGCGTCCAGCATCCCATTCGGTATGTGGAAGCATAAGATCACGGGGTCATAGCTCGGAGTAGGAGGCTAATGTGCATGTTTTAATAGTGGTCTATTCTTGCGATACTACCTTTCAGGACAGGCGAGGGAGCATTTACCTACTGGACTTGGAGATGGGTATGGTTTTAGTCTTCTTAAGACGGCCGGATTTGAGAGAGGTGGGAGCTGACGTTTTGAGTATGGGGCAGGCCGGAAGGAAACCTCACCGATTCGATATCTTTCGTCCTTAACAACTTCGTGGAGATGAACAAGCTATGGGTCCGGTTACAGCATCAAGGTCATTCTAGAGAACGAGAAAAGAGGTCACAGGAGCGAAAGGAGTTACAGTTACTCGTCGGAAGCAACTTGGTCCGACTGAGCCAGTTGGTGGATCTTGAGGCCTACAAGAAGACAATCCTAGGCCCACTGCTGGAACAGGTTGTGCAGTGTCGGGATAAGCTGGCGCAAGAGTATCTCTTGGAAGGTGGGTCTGATTTGAGCTCAAGTCAAAGGCAGCTTTGCAGCTAATACGATGGCTTTTATAGTCATAATACAGGTTTTCCCGGATGAGTTTCACTTGCACACACTGAACGAATTCCTGTCTGCGACGGCGAGGTTGAATCCAGACGTTAATATCAAATCAATCATTATCGCCCTAATGGACCGGTTATCGACCTATGCGGCTAGAGATGCAAATTCAGAATCTTCCGAGGACCGAAAAGCCAAGGAGCTGGCTGCTGTCGAGGCTTTGATGGAGAAGCTTAAACTGGAGAAGGATAAAAAACCAGACCCGGTACCTGTGCCTGCGCCTGTGGCGGATGTTGCTCCACCGGATACAGAAAGTAGCTCGAATACTGCCGACGAAACCGATGACTCGAAACCCAAGGAGGATGGGGCCGACGAGGCACCCAAAGAGGCAACTACGGATGGAGAAGAGGATGATACCCCTATATTATCAAGGGTGAAGCTCTACGAGATCTTCTACGCCCAGGTGGTTAATCTAGCAAATGCTCAGATGCTGCCAATACAGGATATCACAGCTTTGCTGGTGTCATTGGCCAATCTTGCATTGAACATCTATCCTGAGAACTTGGAATATGTTGACCAGGTGCTGGAGTATACCCACAAGAAAGTCCAGGAGCTGTCTAGTTCGGCAGATCTTCACTTGTTGGCTACACAACAGAATATTCTCGGGGTATTGCTCGCGCCTTTGGGCTCGTACGTTTCTTTATTTACAGTTCTTGCACTGCCGAATTACATCCCTTTGCTTCACGCACAATCATACCAAACGAGGCGCGCTGTTGCTTCATCTGTGATCAAGACCATTCTCTCTAGCTCAGTCAAGGTTTCGACGGAAGAGCACGTTCAAGGCGTCCTCGGTCTCGTTCAGGTATTGATCAAGGAGTCGGCCCCTCAGCAGGCAATGTACCCAGGAACTCAGCAGCGACGGCTCCGAGAAACAGACAGCGAGGAAGTTGTCGAAGAACAGGGTTGGCTCGCACGGTTAGTTCACGTCATCCAGAGCGATGATAATGATGTCCAGTACAGACTCCTCCAAGCTACTCAGAAGGCTTTCGCAGAGGGTGGTGACAGGGTTAAGTATACCACCCCAGCAATGATAACTGCCTGCGTGAAACTTGCGCGGAGGTATAAGACCAGAGAACATTTTGACGATGACTGGCAGACAAAGAGCCAGTCGTTGTACAAGTTCGCGCATCAAATGCTGAGTGCGCTGTACACTCGTGTTAATTGCGCAGACCTTTGTCTCAGACTCTTTGTTATGTGTGGCCAAATTGCAGATCAGGGACAGAGTTTTGAGGAAGCAGCCTACGAATTCTTCGCCCAGGCGTTTACGATATACGAAGAAGCGATTTCGGATTCGAGGGCGCAGTTCCAGGCCGTCTGTGTCATTTCGGGGGCGCTGCATTCTACAAGAAACTTTTCGAAGGAAAATTACGATACCTTGATTACTAAATGCGCACTGCACGGATCGAAATTGTTGAAGAAGCCAGATCAATGCCGTGCAGTTTATCTTGCAAGCCATTTGTGGTGGGCTGTCGAGATTCCTGCGAGAGAGGAGGAGGATGGCAAGACGGTAAGCAGTCCTTTATTTTGATATTTGTTGTGGGATGGAGGCTAATTATACGACAGCTTTATCGGGACGGAAAGCGCGTTCTGGAGTGCTTGCAGCGAGCGCTTAGGGTTGCAGATGCTTGCATGGATGCGGCGGTATCGATTGAACTTTTTGTTGAAATCCTCAATCGATATGTCTATTACTTTGACCAGCAGAATGAAGCTGTATGTTCATTTCTTTCCTGATATACTAACGTGGATTCAACGGCTTACGGTTGTGTATAGGTTACCGTTCGATATATCAACGGCCTCATCGAGCTAATCCATTCGAATTTGGCGAATAATGCCGACTCCGCTGCCAATGAGAGCCCCAAGGCTCACTTTGAGCGAACCTTGGAGTACATCTCATCGAGAGACTATGAAGGAGTCATTACGGACATGAAGGGTTAAAATACCACTTGCATCTTTTCTGCATCCATACTGTTTGGTTGGCCGGTTTGGCCGGTTGTGGTGAACTGTCTATATTACATACTATTTACATCAAACTTAAAGCATAATGTCACCTAATCCGCGGCCTTTCAAATCCGTTTCTTTTGCTCCTTCTTCTTTTGAACGTTGTGCTTTTGTTTGTTTGTCGAAGACACCGACTCCATGGCTGTCCCATTTTGCTATCGGCTTTCGCATAGTTTTCCCTCCATACCCTCTTCTATCCATTCCTGCGGATATGCATACGCACAGTTTTCGTTCAAACCATGTAGAATACCTGCTTCTCCTTCCCCTTTAAAAGGGGCCTGTTTTTCGCCAATTATCGTAGCCATCCGAAAAGCATAATTTGTACAAGACACACCGCTATCCTTCGCCCTCCACACTTCACTCCCCGCACTACTTCCTCTTCACAACCTTGTCCTTCGGCCTCTTCCACTCCTCGTTGAACCCACCTCTCGGCGGAGTATCTGTCGGAATTCTCATCTCCCTCGGGAAAGTACCCACACCCTTCATATCCGTCGCAATCCTATACAGTCGTTCGTCACACCTCTTAAGTTCCTCAACCGCATCATGGATCTTATTATACTGTCGTTCAAGCTCTCGTTCCCTCTCTGCCTTCTGCTTGTGTTTGAATAACAGGTAGGCTTGTTGGATTGTCCAGTGTCGAAGGTTACGGATGTATGACCATTTGAAAGGACGGCCACCTTTGGGGTGGGCGAGGGCGTAATCGATCATTTCTATTGTACGTAGGTGGGGGATTGTTTTGTTAGTTTGATTTTTTTCATTTATAGATTATATTTAATTTTTATCTTGGGAGGGTATATTGGGATTAACATACGGATCTTGGGATCCTTCAGCTCTTTCTTCCGTTTCCGAGCATATGAGCGGGATTGAATGGTGGGGAGTAGGAGGGATTGGACGGCATTGTGGATGGAGGGGCGGGCGTGAGTGAGAGACGGTAGTCTTGAGAAGAGAATTGAGCGGTGGAAAGGTGATATCGACATCTTGGATGTAGGTCTGGTGTGGCTTGGGATTGGACGGCCTTGGAGGGGGGGTTGTCGCGTGGGTATCGGACCTTGGTAGTTCGAAGTTTTGAGGTTTAAACTTTATTTAGTACCCAGTTGGTTAAGGCATTGTGCGGCTCTGTGGTGGGAGTGCCAAGAGAAAAGACTTTCTTTGCGCCGACAACACTGTTGGCTTGTTGGATTTCTTTTTCCGTTTCTTGATTTTCGGTCAGTTCGACAAATTAAATGAATTCAATTCAAATGGTTAGGCTGCATACATACAGCTTTACCTTACTATTTTTGTTTCTAACAGGTAGCTAGAGATGATTCTGGATGTAATTGTAATTTATAACATTAGGGATACTCTAACCACAAATCCTAGCTCATTTTTACTTAATTATTTGGTTTTTAGTGATAAGGCTAAACGGATGTATTGACTCTATGGGAACATCGTATTTCTGAGTACTCTGGGGAGCCTAGTTCGGAAAGCATTCTATCGCTTATTAACCATCTATGGTCATGTATATATCATAAAGCACTGGGAGTTTACAATACGGCCTCAATTGGGTGCCAATGCAAAGCATTCGTTCAACACTAGAACTATCAGTGACTTGCGATATAGATACGTTAAGGCAAGAGCCGTTATCTTGCTAGAGCCCTATAAATCCGGCATATCATACATCACATGAGCAAAAAATAAAAACTAATGTTCCCCCCTCAAAAAAATTACATATTTCTTCCACCAGTAACCATCTATGTAATTATACCGTTAGCAAGACATCTCGAATGGGAAAGTGATCTTAAGAATGGGTAAAAAAAAAAACTAAACTTACTAATACGTGTCCAGTAACATAGCTCATCAAGGGACTCGCAAGCGCTACGATAGCCCCAGCGGCTTCCAATGGTGTTCCTCCTCTCTGAAGTGGGATTTCCTTGAGACCGGCGCTACCAGCACCCGTGGCGCTGGCGCCTGGGATACCGATTGCGACCTTCTCATTGCCATAGACGGCGAAGCCACCGGATTCCTTGGCGGCTGTTAAGCGGGTAGTCTAGTGATTTTGATTATATATGTTAGGGTTGATATTTATGTGGGTTTTTTATTGTTGGATGGGGTGGGAAAACTCACGATGTAGCCGTATGCGATAGAGTTGGCACGAACGCCATATTTTGGGCCCCATTCCTTAGCTCTGTAGGACACAAATTATTAGCCTATAGTATATTCTATAGGTAAACGAAATACTCACATTGTCTTTGCCATTCCAGTGACACCGGACTTCGCTATGCTGTAATCTGCGTTCTGTGTTAGCTTGCGACCTCAGAGTACTGTAGCTATGTATTAATATCCTCCGATCTGGAAACTTACTAATCTGTCCGGCATTTCCGTTAACACCAGTGGTCGACGAGATAGTGGTGATTGTTCTGTTCTCGCCGTCGGTGACGCGGAAGAAAGGGGCGGCCGCTCTTACGAGCATGAAGGGAGCCTTGTTGTGAACTGAGATCATGGCATCGAATTGCTTGTCTGTCATTTTGTGGATGACTGTATACCAAGCTGTTAATATTCCTGAAGCACGTATATACATAAGGATTGTGAGATGATCCAAAGAACGTACCAGCGTCCCATGTGAAACCAGCTATAAATTAAAATATCATGAGTTAGTGATAAGAACCGATAGCCATTAGATATGTTATTCCAAAGATTTTATGAGTCTTTACCATTTAAAACAAGATGGTGAATCTTCCCACCGCCAAACTCCGCTGCCTTCTTTACGAGGTTATCGTTGTATTCCTAAATAGAAGAAAACTATTAACGATCCCGAATCCACCCACCCGTCTAGGCCTCTAGAATAACAACAGGCGCAAAGAAATCCTCAGAATAAACTAAACTGCTCCCAAAAAAACCATGTACAAAATAAAGATATAGAAAACATAGGATTGTATCTTACCTGGCTTGTAACATCACCGGCAACAGCAATTGCTTTACCACCACTTTCTGTGATTTCCTTCGCAGTAGCTTCAGCTTTAGCTTGGTCGATATCGCAAACAACTACGTTTGCACCGTCCTTAGCGAATAGCTTTGCGCACTCGGCGCCGATACCCTGCCCGCTGCCAGTAATAATGGCAGTTTGGCCGGCAAACATTCCACTAGGGAAGTTGCCGGATACAGGACCGAGTTGTGATTGGAGTTGCTTAAGACGTTCAGCCATGATGATATTTTGTGCTAATCTGTAGATATGTATAAGGGCGGCTGAATCAGTATATTACTCTAGCTGGGCTCTGCTGTCGCTCGTTGTAGTGCAATGACAAGACTCTCGCGTAGTGTAGATCTGAGCCTGAGTCCGGGGTGGGTTTTAGGTACGTGGAACGTAGATGAAGCGAAACAGTAGGGAAAGTCCGACTACGGATACTACAGATTCAACCGGCGGATATTTATGTGAAGCGCTCAGCTTACTTACCTTTGGGACGGGAATTAGAATGTTTCGATATGCCGAAGCTACGCGCGGAATGTGGGATGATGCACTCTAGCCCGGGGACGCCCTTCGGGTTGTGCGATACGTGTGTGGGTGTGTTGGGCCGTGGCTGAAAATGCCCCGGATTTTTTGTTGGTGACATTGCGCTGCAGCATGCAGCGGCCATTGGCAGAAAGGTTTAGAACGGACGTAGTACTCCAGCTTCTACCCCGATTCAAGTACGTACCTATTCGTTAGTGCAATTGAAAAACCCACAACTTCCAGCAACTTGGAATTTTTGTGGACCTTTTTCGGCAGAGCCGAATGGGATAACTGATTCTCATATTCATATAAATATAGCTCGGTATCATGTGTGCCAGTGCGATAGAGCGTAACGTTATCGCGCCTGCAGGTGCATCGATCTGAATTGGATCTAGGCATTTTATGAAATAATGGTATATATCACATACACCTAACAATTCTTGCGGCTCTGGCACACTCTATTTGTAGATTTAAATATTCTGTAAGATCGGGGCCTTATATAGCCCTGAGCCAATCAAGCCCGGCGACGACCCATGGATCTGTTGACTGCTAATCTACGGAACACCATTCCACTCTCAACTATTAGCTACTAAAAGAATCAAAATGATAAAACCGTATAGTTTTTATATTGATATAGGATTGCCAGTATAGTATCACATATCTAGGTATCATATTATAGGAATGTACAAAGGCCAAACCAGGAACTATCATATATCTATCTTCTAATAAGATCCTACAAGGACGCCTTCTCTACAAACTTCTCAACCGCAAATCCATGTCTAGGCGCATGCACCCTAACCTTCCCATTCTTCCCTTCTACCTCAATCACAACCTCCTTGCTATTTAACCCGACCAGCGTACCCTTTTCCTTATGATTAAACCCTGAGTCAGTCGGGTAAACACTCACAACATCACCCCTCTTTAGCCCCTGCACTGTCGCTACAGCTTCGGCTTCAACACCTCCCTCAGGTTCCGCATAACCTGCATTCAAAATCTTCGAAGCCGCCGCGTCACCCTTAATTTTCTCCACAGGATATTCTTTAGCCTTTGCATCAACAACCTTGGAAAACCTATCCATCCATGCGAACACCTTTGGGAATTGTTGTGTGGTGATAGTATCGGCTGGGAAGGCGCCAGGCATGGTAGTCAACCATTTGAACACCCAAACCGCCTCGATATCTGCCAGTGTAGGAGTATCTGTTTTCAACAACCAATTCCTACCATCCGCTAGTAGTGTGGTTTCGAGTAATTCCATTGCATCTCGGACTTCGGCTGCTGCCGTGGGCTTTCTAAGCTTTCCGTTCGGTGCAGGTGTTGGTTGTGGTGGTGGTGTTTTTCCAGGAACGATTCCCATAAGTTCTGCGCGATCCTTTAGAAATGCAGGATCCTTGAAGGCTGGGAGGTTTGTGGGAAGGATCTGGGTTGCATTGCGGAAGATACCGCTGTCGGTCATTAAGAAGTCTAGGAGACGTTCAATGGCTTTTTGGTCACCTGTTGTGGCAGAGATGGATGGATGAGCGGCACTGGGTGGGTAGAGCTCCTCGAGTTTACGGATTATCAGACGAGAGTCAAGGTAGACATCTCGCCCGATTGAGAGGAGTGGAATGCGACGATAGGAGATGCCGAGCTGGGCGATATCTGGACGGGGGAGGATTGGCGGTTGATACTGGATATTGTAGCATACATGTTAGATTTAACTTGGATTGGATTTCGAGCAACTGATGCCTTGGTATTTGTATTTGTATCGGGAACTTACACATTGTGAGTATGGTATATTGCGCAGAGCTAGATACCAGACTACCCGCCTGGCGACTGGCGAAAATACGTAATGGTAAAGGACGATTGGGAGATCAGACCCCATGATGCCAGGTAGTTAGAGCTTATTTAAATTTTGATCACAGTTCCCAATCCAATATAGTTCCCAAAGTAAGTACGTATAGTATCAAGAAAATCGCGGAAGCATCAAAATCTAGGAACCTGCGACACGAGAGGCTGGGTTATATATATATCCACTCACACATACCTACTATAACGCGGGGAGGCCGACAAGGTGGGTATAAGTTACGCTTGCATTTTGTCGGCCGCGGCCTAACTAGCCAGGTCGAAGCTGGGTAAGTCGCGTTGTCGGTAGTTGGGGTGGCCATGTGGTTCCGAGGATGTGATCCCTGTTCTGTATAACCCCCCAAACTCGGCAATGCCGTGCAGCTGGTCACACGGGGACTGGTTGTATTATACCACTCGCAACACGGACTCTGCACTCAAGGTTCCTTAATTTTGGGGGTCATGTATAGAACTAGAGCCGTAGAGTCTAGAATTAAATTTCGCAGGTTTGTGAGGTATTACGTTTTATAGCTTCGGCATAGGAGTTTTTGGGATATGTATATACGCTCTAATTTTGTACAAGGGGCCTTAAATGAGGGAAGGTCAGAAGGGAACCAGCCTTACAATTGGGTATCAAAAGTCAACGAGACATCGATCAGTTAAGACATGGGCAAAGAACAGAAATTGTTTGAAAAGAAAAGAGCAAAGGCTCGAAGCTGGTCGCAGGCGCATGGAAAATATTCAAGAGAAAACAATTTTGGATGCTCGACCTGCAAGCGGGTAAAGCAACTGATGGAGAAATATATTTAAGAAAGAAAGAAAAGGAAACTATAGGGTATGCTAAATAGGTATGATGTATGATGCATAAGGAAAAAGCAAAAGACTGTCTGCGTTGGATCGTGACAAGCAAAAGCGATGGGATATCATATTGAACAAAAGAGGTAAAAAGAAAAGGCAAGGAAATGAACTATTGGTTCCGAACCGGCCAATCCATTGGCGGCGGGGGTGGTGGTGGGGGCGATAATCCGCCTAGCGGATGTGATCTCGAAGTAGCTATCGAAGGGTTGCGCGAATACGATGTCTCTATCGTTGACTGTGATAACCGTTGTTGAACTTCCCAAATGGTCTGTCCGTTTTTGCTCTCTCGGGTTCCGACCTTTATCTTTTTATACATCGGACTGTTCACATCTTTTACGATAATGCCATGTGTTCCTCTTCTTGCTTCGGGGCGGATATCTTCTCGCGATTGGCCAGCGGCGAGCCTTGCGACGTGCACAGGGCTTCCAACGGCTACTCCTTCCATGATTGGCGGAGGGGCAGGCAGATTCTTATCGAATGGGGAGTTTGAGTATCTTCGGTCGGAGTTGAGGCCATCACGCTTTACTACTGCAGGGCACCCGTTTTCTTGAACAAGAGGCGCACTGAGTAGTTTAGCGCCCATGGGGGCGCAAAGAAGAATCAAAGCGAGGGAAACTTCGAGCAGAGACCACCCCATACTCTGCAGCATCGAGACATCCATAAGCTGGGTAGCAAATCGGAGACAAGATGCGACGATGACCAGAGCACCACAGGCATAAAGGATGCAAACGCCCCGGATTTGGGATTTGCTGAGGCTGGCTTGAAGGAGAAGAGGGATGAGAATTGCAAGGACCATGGTATCTGTAACGATGTTGGAGATACCAGTGCCATATGTTAGGAGCATTTTTTTCTCACAGGATGCTGTGTCATGTTTTAGTATATAGTTTTTTTAGCCCGTTTGTTAGGATAGAACTTACTCGTTGAGTTCATGATGTTCCAAAAGTCGGTCAGAGGAGTGCAGGTCAGGAACAAGGCGAGGACGCAGAAAATAAATGAAGCTGTCGTGACGAAGAATCCAGCACGGAGAAACCACTTGATACTCTTGGTCTCTTGTGAAATTCGCAAGTAGAGAAACAAAAAGCTATATTTGATGAAGAAAGAACTATTCAACGATTATTAGACCGTGAAAATATCAAATAGTCTGTGAAGGAGATTTCTTACCTGAAGATGTATATAAGTTCGAAAACCATGTACAACTTCAAACCCACTGTGATTCTCTGCCATCTCACTGCCTCGAATTCTTGTGTCGTTTGTAGCATAGTATTGAGTGAAGCCCGACCTGTACCATTTTATTAGCAATCGAGATGCCAAGTCATATTAAAATATCTCCGTCATCAAAAGGAACCAGGCATACCCAAATACACAATTCTAGTAAAAATTAACTGGTCTGCAACTATCAAAATCCCAGCCAATACAGCGAACAAATCATCCCACCAGAATTTAGCATTGAATCTCGTCCTTGCGAAAAACCTCAGCATCAACGCCGCGACCCCTATGGTGACCAAAAACGGCGTCGCAGTAGCCAGCTGCGATGACGATCCAAATTTGGATGGATTTACGGTTGTCGGTCTTTCCCAGTTAGCGCCACCGAATGATCGGTCATCAAAGTAGTCGATAAAGCCATAGGAAAGCGCTATTGCGGATTTGTTATAGTTTGGTTTGGTGTTATCATCGGATGTTTGACGGACTTGGAGTGTGGCGGCGGTAGCAGCTTGGACAACTGCATTTGCAGCGTCGCGCTTTAATCGGTCTAGCAACATGAGATGCATTTGAAAATGAGGAATGTCGATGTCAGTCGAGTCATGAGGGAAGGTATTTCGAAGCGGATCGGATTTGTATATATATGTCTGTAAATGGTGAAGCCCCAAAATGTCCTTTCGTTAACGTAGAACAAATTTTTCTTCTAGTGAAGCCTTAGAGTTGACTAGTATGTCTCGATCCTGCATTCAACGGACGCCTTTGACGAAATGAGCGTGGTGAAGCACTGCAATAGCGAGCGTGATAGAGTGCTACAGGGTGAAGAAGGCGGTGTCGAGCACTGCGTCAAGCAGCCAGAGGCCATCTGCCTCCCTCCTCCAACTGCATCCAAAAAGAGCACACTAATGTATGGCTGGTAGGGCGGTGCAAAATTTAGAAAGGAGGGAAAATCGATAATGCAGCAGAATTATTTGGGAATAGCATTGGTTTTGAACAACCCGAATGCTAGACTTTCCAGTCCGGGACGGCAGGAAAAAGCGGTCGCCAATAGGAGGGGCAATACAATACGATCACCGATCTAGGTCGTTCGAGATAAAGAGACCGCAAGGTGCTCTGTGCATCTCTCTGCCTATCGAGCTCGAACGGACCTTCTTGGATTGCGTACGTCGTCGGTAGATATATTATAAAAAGACTGCCATGTAGCAATGTGTGGCATCACGAAGCAACTAGGCCCGCCAAACAGTGGAGGTATCATTTGGCCCGGCCCTCTTCGATAAAACAGTTTCCTGGTCCTCAGAAAGCGCTTTTGGCTGGAAATTTCATGCAGTAAGCACCTATCCGCAAGTTTTCCACCGGTGATCTCATGGGGTTTGATCAAAGATGGGTGTACAGCCTTCGGTGTCAAACTCGTGGCGTTTCAAAAGATAAAACAGGAGGGCTGCTCCGCAAGCTCCACAGTACGCTAACTACCCGATTGAACTTTAACCGCCGCCCCTTTGACGACCAATAGAGTTAACCTAACGGCACGACTACGTATTGCCCCATGTCAAATCACTAGCGTGCGCATCCATGTCCAGAGATGTTTTTCACACAATCGCACAATTTCACAACGCAAATAGGCTCACCAACGTTACCACTGCCTGATTCGTCAAAATTTCCTATTTCAAAGAAGACTTTCACACCCATGTGTTGCATGTTGCAGCTGGAGCTGGACAACACCTACGTCAGTCTAAAACCAAATCTTAAAAGTTTTCTGGAAATCGATTTTAAGAGAATTGAATAGTATTTTTTATAAAGATATACGCGCGATCACTAATTATTTGACATGGATGCGTATGCGTATATAATCGAATCGTATATTGACCTTGCGCTTTGATTGGGAAGTTGTATACTAGCTCGGGCACATCACATCGTTAAACTATAGCTAAATAGACTATCACCGCATCCTGAAATAACCACCCTAACACTAGTCCATTTGTTTGACGTAGATATCAACCTGCTTGGTTTGCCAGTTTCCACGCTCCAGCTGATCAACCACGCGTACGAACCGCGAGTTGCGATCGTTGGTATGACGTCTATTCTGATAGCATTCGCTACTTAGAAAATCCTCTGACTGGTAAGTATCGAAAAAAGTCGGTTGTGTTGTCACGATGACCTTGAATATGCTTTTCACCCTCTTTATTCCCTGCCTCGTTAACTCTTCAGGCACGCTCACCTTGATCCGGATGTTTCCACTACTCTTTCCAGCACGAACATGATTTAAACTCTCGCCTGGCTTGGGGATCAATTGTTTTATGCCTCCCAGTGGCCTCAGGTTGAAAATACAGTAGTAGATATCAGATGATGTCGATGTGTTTGAAATTTGGAAAGTTATGGTGTTGCCAGCTTTTACATCTTCACTTTCCCCTCGGGAGTCGGCTCTTGTGAACCCAAAAGAGAACATATTATCGATATTGGAAGAACTATTCCTTAGTCTCTCAATTCTCCGAAAGTTTTCTTGGCGGAGAAGAACACGGCATGCTTTTTCTGCTCCCTGGGGGTCATCGACTGAGATAGGCTGCACATATTGAATAGGCCCCGAATTCAAATCGGCAGACAGAATGTGGTAATAGCCATTGGATAGTCGAAGCCGGAAACTCGGCTCTTGATCGCTCTTTGTTGTTTTGAGGCGGATTCGAGCGGGTAAATGACAGCACCGTTCCAGCGTTTCTTGCCAGAGTTTGAGACACTCGCCGGGCCCGCTGCCTTCATCAACCTCAAGTTGAACATTAACAATATCCTCGTCTCCTGGAGACAAAAGCTCAGCTATGCAGCCGATTGATATGCGCGACAAGTCAACGCATGGTGGGAGATATGCCCGCGAGCTAAGGCCCCCGACGCGATCAATGGTTATCTCCACTACTTTCTCTTCGCTTTCCGAGACAGGATTAGAAGAACGAGCGTATATTGCATACCTCGCTCCTTTGGAGACGGAATGGGCTTCCCCAACGTTTAATTCTATATATCCTTGATCGCGACGGACCTTCTCGACGAATGCAAGCTCAGTTAGTGGTAATAGAATTTTGCTGAACAGGGTCCTGTTGCTGAGCCCCAAGATCACGGGATATTGGCCATGTGAATCTTGAAAAATATTTCTGTAGATAGAACGGTGCAGTATCTGGTAACTGGATGGCTTCTCTTGGTCATGGAGCTCTTCGAGGCCCTTCATCATCCAGTATGTTAATACACCATTTATATCGGGAGAGCTCGTCTCCCGCGCCTCTTGATTCGACTGGCAGGCTGCTAGTACAGTGTAGTCTCGGGTTCTCTCCCACCAGGCTCCCAATGCCCCTTTTGACTTTTCCAGGAGTTCTGGCTTGATGTCGTGCCCGCTCAGTTTCTCTGTTATATTAATATCGACACCTCTACGGCGGCCCTTGTTTTCATCGCGGTCTGCGCCTCCTGAATGACAGCAGTCCAGGACAACGAAAAGAATTCGGTCCTTGGCTATCTCGTCTAATATAGCCCCAAACTCAAAGTCTCTCAGATACCCCTCCTGGAACAGAAGTATCTCATCTTTTCTTTCCCCTTTTTTGACCTCCAGCTCCGGTAATAAAGTTGGGACACGAGAGCCATGCCCAGAAAAATGAATAACGATGACCGCCCCAGGTTTAGCATTATCTCTGACATCCTCCAGTGCCTTCCAGATATTAGTGTATGTTGGTTGCCGATCTCCTACTTTTGTTGTGAACCTTATGATGTTTTCTTGGGGGACGATACGAGACGCAAGCCATTTCTCTTGATCATCAACATCTTTGACGCAGCCGCGGAGATTTCTGATTTCAGGAATCCCAAGTGGACCATAATCGTTGATTCCGATCAATATTGCCCAATTGTTTTCGATTTGAGCCATATTTACTCGAATAAACGAATCCGACTTGGTTGAGCTTATCTGTAGTTTAAATATTTCTTTAGACAAAATTACAATATGGAGAATGAGCAGATAATAACTACTATACCTGAGTGCCTCGATACGAGAATTAGATATACTTATGTCTATAGATTTTTCTTGGGAATATGACTTGTTATCCTATCTTTTACCACGGGAAACTATTACAACTTAAATAGATTTCAAAATGGCCACTTCGTGCTTGACAAGCTAGATAAAGAAGGAACCCAAAATATGATTTTTAGTTGGGAAGCATAGACAACAGGTATGTAGGTATGCACAAGAAGTTCTCGGTTATTGGATGACATATGGTCTTGTAAACCAATCTCAATAGCATATATGCATATGCATATCGTTTCGCAAAAAACAATAGCCTCGAGCCTCGAAGCCATTAGACCTGCAAAGGAGAAATCAATTACGAAAGTGCAAAGTGTGAATGCATGCGTCACTGCAGGCCACGACATCAAAGGATAGATTTATGCCATGCACCTACACGTTTGCAGTGCCAGTCGTAAAATACCGCACATCAATGATTGTCACATTAAGTATATATACATATAAAACCAGAAATACATTTCTTTTAGAAAGTATCGAGATACAGATATCTTACCAGTGATTGATTGCGCCTACTTCTGTCGATGGTTCACCCATTAACTATGCTATTTCAACCCAGGGCATTGCCACTGTTCAGTCAGATTATGATAACCGCGCTGTCTATTCAATCCACTGTTATATGCTTTCCTCACCAAACTACAAGTATTTTTTTCCCTCTAAAGTCGGTGTATATATGAATATAGACAAGCTGTATAGCACCTCATCTGAAGCCAAAAACGGCGGTATCTTTATACTTCTAGCCTAAGCAATGGCACCTATTCGTTGGGATTCTGAGTCAGCCGGTATATAAATCCATCCTGTTGAAATTCCTGAAAATACTCATTCAAATGTATAACTAATTATGTATCATAGCTCCGACTACCCCGGAGCAGGTCAGTGATGCTACGGCTCTCAGCGCACCGTCTCGAGCTCCGTCTATGCTGAGTATACCGAATAGACCGGGGAAACTAAACGCGAGGATAAAATACGATGATTTTCTAGAACTGGCAATTACCATGACCAGGGAGATTATCATATGCTCCTCTGCCCCAGCATCTACCCAAGTGATTCTGCATAACATGAGAACTCTCTATGAGATGTGGTTCGAGATAGCCAGACACGACCTTGATCAACTCGACTTACGGGTAAGGGAAATGGTATTAGGTATTCCGGATGATCACCCAAGTCATGTATATCACTTATCCCAGCTGTTCTCGGAGAAGCTATGTTTGGTGATGAGTTCAGGTGATTTCGGCCAGGGAATTGAGTTATTTGACCGTACGAATCTTAACGAAGGAATTGACCGTAGACTGGAGGTTGTGAGTGCCGCAGGAAAGACACTCGATCCACAGGATACCGATCTGTCTGTATATATAACAGATCTCGTCCACTGCCTCCGGAAGCTATACGACCTTCTTCCCAATGATGAGAACTTCGAGGAACTCATACATAGGCTAATGCGTGGGTTAATATCATGCATTGATATAACATCAGACGAAAGGGCAGTCGTCAAGGGCCGGAGGTACAAAACAAACCAGGACATCGATCATAGGATGGATTGTTGCGACAATCTAATCGAGGCCCTTTGTATCAGATTCGAGGACGCGGGTGGATTCCCCGGTAGGAAAGGTAACGTTCTTTCATATCTAGACGATGCGATTTCGATTGGCGATGCTGCAATAAAAAACATGCCTGAACATGAGCAACGTCTCAAGTCTCTTCCTAGAGCTCTGATGCTACGGTATGAAAAACGTGGACTTCGGAAGGACATTGATGAGGCGATTAGGCTCGAGAGATTGCAACTTGAATTAGCTGAGTCCGGCGAAAGGAGCTATGTCCACTTGGAAGGCGACTGTCTTAACGAACTAGCAAATTTTCTTGCACTCAGATTTGAGCGAGAAAGCGAATTCAATGATATTAATGAAGCTGTCAGTTTTTCAGAACGCTCAGTGAAGCTGGGTGCGAGCATGAGGAGTGGTGTATTGGCTAGTTGGAAATGTGATTTGGGAAAATTTTATGGGTTGAAGTATTCAAGGACGACAAATCTTGAAGACTTAGAAAAGGGGATCGACCAGTTAAGGGATGCGCTAGATGAGCTAGATGCGGCAAATGTAGACTCGAAGTCTCCGCAACGCCTACAATGTCAAAATAATTTGGCTATATTGCTAGGGTGGAGATACGAGCGCTCTAGACAACGAGACGAAGGTGTGGGAAGTGCCGCCCAAAATGGAAGGCCAGAAGTCAATAAAGACCTCAATGAGGCCATCAGACTCCTCTGGCAGGTAGCCCTCGAACCGAACCTACATAACTTTGACACCGATTACATTCGATCTCTAAATAATCTCGGCAAGTTTCTCACCTGGAAATACAAAATATCCGGAGACGATAATGATATTTATCTAGCGATCGTTCTCGGCAGTAAAGTCAAAGAGAGAACCGATGAGCAGAGTACCGAACGTGCACGCTATCTAAGCAACCTCGCCGATATGTTTCGTTTGAGACATATCAAGAAAAAGAACGATACTGATGGAGAATCTGCCATCAAACTCCTTAAAGAAATCGTCAGCCTCGACTCTACTCCCCCAACTCACCGCATAAGCGCTGTTCTGGAGGCTATATCTTGGCTAGAGGAGACCAAGAACTGGTCTGATCTTAGAAAAATTACAGGAGCCGCTGTTAGGCTTTTGCCACGTGCAAGTGCGAGATCTTTAAGACAGACAGACCAACAAGATATCCTACGAAGATATGCGGGACTTACATCTCTAGCTGCGGCATCTGTTTTAAAAGCTGGCGGGACCCCCCTAGAGGCCGTGACACTGTTAGAAGAAGGCCGAGGTATAACCTCGATCTCCCAATTCGATACAAGAACGGATCTGATCGAACTTAAGGCCGCAGGGGGCGCCGCATCGAAATTAGCAGAAGAATTCGAACTTCTTCGAGATCAACCAGAACCCGATGAAAGCTTCAAAAGCATATCAACATCAAAGACCTCGCAGATTCCTTCCGCTAGTCGGAAACTAGATGAGAAGATGGAAGAAATCCGAAAGCTTGCTGGTTTCAAGACATTCTTAAAGCCACCGAGTGAAAATGATCTCAAGGCAGCTGCCGGGCCTAAAGGTAAAATCGTCATCATCAACATATCCTTTCGCTCCGACGCATTTATCATTGATAAGAACGGTATTGAGCTTTGCGAGTTGGGTAATGGCTCGGACCTGCGCCCAGAACTAGACAAAAAGATAAAAGCTTTCGCACCACATGCACACGGAAGCAGCGGAAGTATCTTCGAGACACTGGAGTGGATTTGGGATGTCATTGCGAACCCAATTCTCGAGCATCTGAAAATGAATAAAGCATGCGATGACGGCAATTGGCCCACAATCTGCTGGGTTCCAACCGGGCTGCTGTGTTCGCTGCCACTTCACGCTGCAGGCTATCACCAAGATGGATCACGCCGGACAGTTTTAGACTGTGTTATATCATCATACAGCCTTTCGGTCAAAGCTCGGCTATATACACGGCAAAACATGGCCAAATGGGGCCATCAAACAACAAACAGACGGGCAGTACTAGTCTCAATGCCGAAGACCGAGGAATATGAAGATCTTCCTGGCACCGAACCTGAAGTGACGGAAGTAAAGCGTATACTTCGAGGCTCCGGCTTTACGTGCGAGGATGGTTCATTGGACAAAGATGGCATAAGAGCTAAACTGTCAGATTGTGATATTTTCCATTTCGCCGGGCACGGGATCACTGACGCAGTCAACCCGTCTCAGAGCGGCATCATCCTCAACGATGGTTCCATGTCGGTACAAGACCTTGCCGGAATGAAACTCCATAAAAGAAACCCGCTTCTCGCATACCTTTCAGCCTGTTCCACCGGTCATAACAGAGATGGAGCACTGCAAGACGAAGGAATTCACTTGATGGGGGCTTGCCAGCTTGCAGGATTTCGACATGTTATTGGGTCAATGTGGGTTGTATCCGACGAAAGATGCCCCATGGTCGCACAAGATGTGTACGAAACCATAGTTGCAGAAAACCTAAGTGACGAATCTGTGGCTAAAGGCTTACATAATGCAATAATAAACTTACGCAGAAAGACGGGCGGCTCTGGCTACCGCAGGGATAGGAACGGGGATGTCTGTTATGAAGGAGGGGAGGAGGAGGAGGATCTGGAGACTAATGGTGGAGACCCGAGGCTGTGGGCACCCTATATCCATGTTGGTATTTCATAGGTGAAATTGAATTATACTTTCCAGATATGAGCATCTTAACTCAGATAACCGTATTATGTTCTATAATTGTATTGTTAAAGATGCTTGTAAAAGACCATATAACAGCCCATCAATATCACGAAATTGGGCGTGTGTAAATCGATGGGTAGAAGAGTCTCCTGGGTCACAGATTTGCTCCCTCACTTATTAGTACCTAGGTAGTTGCCACCATTCCCACGAGATCATGCTGCCCAGATCTCGTGCCGTGAATTCTTCTTCCAAACTACGCAATCGTACATAATCATCTAGCTTGCGCTTGTACTTTTCTCTATGGATACGTATACGCAAACTCCATTTCCTATAAGAGTTTGCTCTATGGATCATGTTGCACGGCAGCTTCTATCCCCCAGATGGCACGCTTGCTGTGTCCATGCATAACTGTTATCCGCGATTATATACGCCGTATGCGGGCCACTTCACGGAAGCTGGTACGCAAAACCAATCGTATGCATTGTTTGACAGCCTTTGTTAGGCGTGCAGAAGTAATGTCATAACGGTAATAGTGCGCATTATCTTTGACGTAATGGAGAATGTGAAGGCTATCCCTAGCAGAATAGATACTGCATGTTTTATATACGTACGTGGCCTAGCATATTCGAATCTGCAGGCTTCATTTGCCACAAGTAGTCAGCATTCCAGAAGAATAGTCCGGTCATGAGATCTTTAGCCTTCAGGCCCGATAAGTTGAATTCGCGAAGAAATGTTCCTAGAAATTGCTCCGGTACCGGCCCTAACACCAATCCAGAGCTTTGCGTGTTTGCTCGAAAGTAATTTGATATAGCACTACTCTTCAGCTGTATTTGATTGGGTCTTCTTGGGTTGGAGCTACCCCTCTGTTAGATTTATGTTTGCACGCATTTTTGCTGATTTTTTCGAGCCGGCTTGAGTTTCTTTCACACCCTCAACAAGATTCTGAGACTACTTTCAGAGAATCTATCTATCCACATATTATATTACCGACCCACGTTCAACGTTTTCGGTCTCTGTGTCTTCTTAAAGCACACATAATTCCAGACTAATCTTTTTAGATACTCTATTAAGCTAACAAAGGCAAATAATTTCAAGAGGGATCTCGACTCAGTTCATGATACCAAAGAATTTCCCGATGGTCAATCGCAAGGAGGGATTTGAGAGACCGTAAGTATGTGAGGTAGCCAGGCCGCCTTGCTTCCTGCCGCCGAAAAACTTTAAAAAGTCGCCCAAAATATGAAAGAGTCCATCTTATTTTGGGGCTTGGTGTAACGTGAGACCGGCGGCCGACTTATTAACAGCCGTGTAAATGTGGGCGCTGCATACCTATCTAGCCTTAAATTTATGACATGTAGTGCTGAGACTGTGAGTTTTGTTGTAACATCCCAACTATTCTGTGTTGTTGCATCCCCGACCCTGGTCTCTAAAAAACCCTGGTCTCGTTGGAAAAACCCTGGCCTTGTAAAACAACCATCTACCAACCCGATCTGATCACAACACAAAAATAGTGGCTGGTCTAAACCCAATGTTACACAACCCTGCCTAAATTAACAATTGATGCAATCAATATCCTTCCACCCCCCCGTGGCCAACCACTGGTGGCCACTCTCCTCCCTCCTCGCCACATGTAGTGCCCGGCAAAATTACACTTTCTTCAATTCCCCTTCTAAAAAATAATTAACCCTAACAGATCCCTATGCTACCCCCATCTCCTCGATCGTCCCCAGGTTCCAATTCAACCTTTATTCCTGTTTTCCAATACCACCAGCGACGCTATCAACGCAGATGTTATTCAAAACTGTACCCTCGATAGGTCTGAGCTAAGCTGGGTATCGTTCTACTACCTTTAACTGGAATTTGTGCTATATTCACCTTGCTGCTACTTCTACCATCATCGGTTTAGTTTAATTTTATCTCACAGCAGACGGATCCCGCCCGCAAGGTATTTTCGCTGCCCTCCCGGCTTATCTGGGATCCTCTGGAGTTGAATTCAAATTGACTACTTGTGGGAGCACGTAGTAACTAGCGGACTAACTAACTAATAAGTAACTCATAAAATAATTTATTGGCTGGTTTATCGACTGGTTTACAGACTGGCTGGCGGCTACCTCTCAGGTTAGTTTATGAATTAGTGAGCAACTGCTCCCCAAATCAGCTTATAGGTTAGGTTTTAAACTAAATTACAAACTAAGTTTATACAAGCGGCCAGTTTCACGTTAGTTTGTAGATTAATTCATAGAATTGCGGCTGGTTGGCTGGCTCGCTAACCAATCCTCCAGTTAATACATATACAGTTAACCAACCAACCAGCTAGTCTATAAAGAAGCCGCCAATCTGCGGATCTATACTTATGTAGTATAGAGATCTTAAATAGGAAATTTACTTAATCTGGACAGCGGTATTTACTATGTAGAGGATGTGGCATATATGAACCTCATGATAACGCACCCGCGATTCCCCAAATAGTTAGAAGCCAGGCATAATGGTAGTGAAAGTCATGGGAGTAGTCGAGAAACTCGGAGCGCTTGTAATAACTACACATATAAGGAGCCAATTTTGAGTCAGTGACCTTAAATACTTTAATCGCTGAGTGACCCGGTGTCCCTTTTTTCCACTGGCTATCTCGTGTTATAATACTAAGATAGTAGCTTTATCACAAAATCATATTCGAGAAGAATAAAATGTCTTTCTTAATACCTACAAAAATCCACGTTGGCGGTCTCGCCACTCAAAACGTCCTAATACACTTCGCCGGGTTACTTAGATATCACTAGCTTCACCGGTACCTTCCACCATCATAACCGGGAACTCGGGCAATGGCGCTGTTTTGGCAATTTTTTTTGTTGAAGGTTACTCTGATATAACAAATTGTTCTTTAACAGATATTCATATAGTACTACTGTCTCTACTAGGGTTCCTGGGAAGATTAGGGTGCTAAAGAGGGTAAATGTGAAGACTGACGGGGTTGGTTGTTTAAAACATTGAAAGCAGAGGGTTCAAGGATGATCTTAGAAATTGCCTTGAACGGCTAGATGAACAGGAAACTAAAGGGAATAAAGAGAAAGGCCCGAGTAGGCAGTATTCTTATCTCCAAAGAGTACTAAAGCTGCTTTGAAAGGCCTCAGAGAGAGAAAAGGAAAAAGCAACAAAGTGAAATATAAATGCTGCTCGGTAGGCAGCACAACAAAGGACTTTATGGACCAGAAATTTCCTGAGAAGACAGCTTTGATAGCTGGGACGCCTCGTCCGGAGGGTGCGCTACAGGTAGTGAATCATCCAGCAAGGATTGCGACAGGGTAGGATTGAGTGCGCGTGCGAGATCGGAATAGAGTATATACATTGGAACAATATAGTCTACGGTAGCTTGCTAGCTGTAAATAGAAGAAGGAAAGAAGAAGCAAGTTGTTATTTTGGTTCCTGGTACCTGACAGAAAATAGAACCACGATATTATATGTCCTGCATGTTAGTAGCTTGCATGGGATCATACGGAAATAAACCAAATTATCAATTACCTTGTAAGCGCTATGAATCTATAGTACAGTGTGCTATCAACGACCTAACCACCACCGTAACTCCATCCAAGCATATGCAGTGATCCCGTAGAACCTGATACAGTAATTGCGCCTAAACACGATAGATTTAAAGAAAGAGAAAAAAAACAGCATAAATCATTACTTGATTGCTCAAAGCTCCCCTTCTTCCCTGTCATCATCATCTTCAAACTCTCCTTCCTCGCGGTCGTCTAAAGTAGTAGCGCTTTGCGAAGTATCAGGGAGTTTAGAGTTTGTAGGCGGGGCATCTTGCATGCTTGTACCGTTGCTATTGGCGACACTCTCGTCTCCTTCGTAGGTGAGTTTTGTCGATGGTGCTGACGGGCGTGTTCTGTTACTATTGGTGTCTTCAGTCTCCGGTGTGGTGGGGTATTTCCCGTCAGCGTTTCTTAAGGGATTGTTCCTGTAAAGCCGGTTAGACCGATACACCCTCAGGGCCAATCTATTTCTGGAATAGTCTCAACGTACTCGTAGAGGTCGGCCATCTGGTTGCATGCTTTCTTAATATCCAGCAGATTCAAACCGATGACCTCCCACCAGGGTTGACCACCCTTTCCATCCTTGAAAACCGTATCGTTGAACTTAGCACTCATGTATAGGGCTGCTCCGGCAATTGTCGAGGCCGGGAACATGAGGCACAGAACGGTCAGGTGAGAGTCATTAATGAATGCCCAGGCAACCTTCATGATATCTTTTTCCTTCATTCCTCCACTCTCAACCTTTATGAGCTGGAGGTAGTCCTGGAGCAGCTTGTAGGGCTTTTCGACGTTAAAGTCGTAGCAGAGGGCAGCCAGCATGTACTCCTCAGTAAACATGATAGTGTCATGCCATTTCCAGTATTCTTTCGATTGCTCATCGATAATGATCTGGTCGTTCTTCTGGGCTGTCCTGGCTACGGCTTGAATCAAATCGGATAGCTTCCTGCAATTCTCTTCAACTTTGGTCGCAAGATAAAGGGCAGTCGCCGCCACATTCTACCGGCCAGAGCGCAAGTCAGTTTATCTGATCGCGGAAGAGGCCCTAAAGGGGACCCGTCTGGAATAACAAAGATAGGGTAGCCTTGATCCTTACATAATAGTGAAAGTCTTTCAGCGACTCCCGCATGAAGAACCGATGGAGGAACACTGATGCAGTCGCCAGGGTAAGCTGGGGCAATTTCAACTTTATCCCGACTTGAAGGATGAAGTTGCAGCCCTTGCTTCGGCCCTCCCGTTCCTGCTGGACTGTGACCCCACTCCTGAGTATAGACGGTGTTCGCACAAGTTCATCGTCCGTGAAGAGCCACTGATCATATTGGTCGGAGTCGTCCATGATGTAGTTGTTGTCGTGAGAAGGTGGTGCTAGGTTCTGCCTCATCGTAGTCGCCGTTGGCATCTCTCCTTGGACGGTAGTTCGTATATATATCGTTAGATCATGTCGTCCGGAGCAAGATGTTGGAACAGCGCAGCCTTCGGCAGAGTGAGAGAGATTGAGTGAGGTTGAAGCACAAAAAGAACTTTACGCGTTCGAGGCAGCGATGGCGCGCAACAACACAACGCTAAATTTCTAGAAATAACGGAGGTCATATTGAAGTCCGAGGTCGAAGGAGAGAACCTCATCAAAATCCCCGATAACAGCTGAAGGCCCAAATTCTCTGGGTACATAGGGAAATATACTTTGATACGACCCTGCTGACTAATAGAATATTGATAAGACAGTAAGTAGTAGGAGTGGATGAAAGTAGGATGTTCGAAGATAGAGAAGCCTCTCGTGAGGAGCAATTTAACATTGTGAATTACCACTATGTACATCATTCAGTAGCAAGCAAGCAAGAAAGAAATGGATCACGAACAAGGGGCCGCTGCACTGTCGTGCTGACTAGACTAGCGCCTACAAGGTTGTTCATATACTCTAACGACAATGCATGTATGTCAACATCAACTTCCGATGAATAGCCACGGTACCGGATAATAGTAAAGCAGAGGAAGTGCACCCATAAACGCTGAAAAAAAAAAAACAATTGGCCAACAAGATAGCTTTCAATATTACAAATTTCATATATATTCAAGATAACCCATACCCATCGTACAATACCGTCCACTACTACTTGGCTTCGGAAGAGCTGGATTCGCCATTGGTTCCATTCGCAGCAGCAGCAGCAGCAGCTTTTTGCTGGGCCGCTAGTTGCCAAGCTGGGATTGCACGTTGCCCGCCAGTTATTGCTCCAAGAGGTTTTCCACCACCAAGTGTTTGTCCACCCCCATTGGTAGCTGGTTCACTGGATGGGACGACAGCGGGCGAAGGGGAGGGCGCAGCGGAGGTTACGGTTGCAGCAGGTGGTGGAACGAAATGCGCTGGTTGAGCCGGGGGGGGTGTGAATCTGGTAGTTGCAGTTGCCCTATTGACAAGCAGTGCCTTCAAAGACTTCAATTCCGCCTGCAAATCCTTCAGGCTGGCGGCCTGGCTTTCCTTTTGTCCGTCCAACGCCTTTGGTATCAAATCCTTCAAATTGCGAACTTCGTCGTTGAGGCGCTTAGTCTCATCTTCCCTTCGTTTGCTCGATTCCTTTAGGGTTTCAACAACTCTTTCAACCTCCTCGAGAGCTTGGTCGACCTTGGTATTCCGTTTCTCTTCAGCTTCCTTTAGAGCCTCGGTGTCGGTCTTTAGGGACTCGAGGAGAGCGAATGCGTCGGAGAATGCAGTGTCGATAGCAGCTTTGTCGGCAGCAAGAGCTTCGGGCGTAGGTGGTGCGATTATTGGAGCGACATATCGCTTAGCCAGTTGGTAAAGACCGTACGACACAGAACCCGAAACAGTAGCCATCACAAACCAATCTCTCCAATCTCGTCCAGCAGGCCTGTATATCCGAGTTAGCAATACAGTCAGGTTGTAGACCCACAATTTTGTATAGAGTAACATACTCCTGTCGTTGGACCTGTCCGAAGTAACCACCGCCGCCATATCCCTGACTGAATGCTGCAGGTCTCTGCGGCACTGCGAATCCAGATGGCGCAGCACCAAAGGCTGGTATTAATGATGGGTCGACGCCTGTCCGTTGCAAAGCAGCTGCAATTTCTTCGGGTGTGAGGTTTTTGGATTGTAAAAACGCAATCCGTTTGTCGAGAGGGGCAGTGGCGACCGATGGGTCCTGGAGGACTGTTTACATAACATCGTTAGAATTTCCGGGTATGAACTATCGGAGGGGACTTTCTCAGGTACATACAGCCAATCTGTTATAGCCCATGTTAGCATTTCAGTAAGGTCAAAATATCAAATTCATATATACTCACAGCGCCTTGAATAAGATCTTCCCTCATGATGACGAAGGTGTGTAGTCGAGTTGTAGTTTGTCGCTTCGTGCACGCGTCCGCTTTAGGCCACCGGTAACACGGAAAGGGGGTTGAATGCTGCTTTTCTCCAAAAGAATCACGTCTACTGGCGAGGAGGATATGTCGACGACTTGCTTGCTGAGGTTGATGGATGTTGTTTAGAGAATTCTGCCGGGGTGGTCTTGGGGCTGGAGAAGGCTTTCGGCTCAGGGTGGGAGGTTTCGATGTTGGTGTTGTTTACCGGCCCCTTTGCGATTGGGAACGTGCCAGCATCTTGTGCTTTCTAGCCGAGGCATGTTTGCCGGCGATTGCGATTCCAACAAGGTCAACTCATTCCCCGAACCGCCAGGCAGCTTTACTGAACTATAATCGATTATCACTCTTACACCACAGGATTGAGGTATCTATCTGAAATATACGTATACATATGTTAATTTTATTATATGGATCTATTCTCCGTAGCTCATTCTACAATTTCGATATTATGTTTTATGTCCGCCAAAATATACAGATCGAAAACTGTCAGAACGTGTCGCTAGGCCTAGGTCTGATGTTACCTGAGTGCCGCATGCATCTCGATCCCAAAAACCGGGGGCATCCAAGACAAACCCCAATTCAAAACCATGTACTATCTCGGCATGGTTTCTAAATAGTGCGTAAAAAGATCAGCCGTTTGCAGATTTGAAGATTCAAGAAATATTACTTGAGAGTAAGGAGAAATCTGTGAGGCATGTAACCATACATTCTAGAGAGTCTTGTAACCATCCTGGGCTTGGAATGTTATTGGCCCCGTTACTCTAAATTTTTAAAACTTAATTGAACATCTTGGTGGAATATATAGGATTGAAATTAAATTATAGTATATCTATATAGTCCCCCAGAACAAGCCGTAGACGCAATACAGTCTAACTTCGGACAGAATATCATATTCAGGAAAAGGAGAAAAGATCCCGTTAAGTGGTTCTTCTGTTTTTATCTGTCTTCGAATTCCTGCACCGCAGAACATTTATGAGCGAAACTGGAGGGAACCCTCACGAGACAGTATCTTTTTCATCTTCTATTTTCCTTTTCCTTTTTTTTTTTTTTTTTGATATTCAGAGAAAACCTAGCCAAACCAAGTATATATACCTATAACACAGATTCCACCCTACATATTGGGGTTTTCTTGACATTCACGCCCCAATATTATAATGAATGCATCAAGTATCCAAATATAACTTGTTAGTTGGATGTTGATGCATTAAGACCGTGATCCGTTAATTAATATCCACGGTCTTAAATCGTCCCCATAATTTATCGCGTCTCAATATACTAGGTTTAGGTGTATCCCGCTACTATAGAACGGAACTATGAAATCTGGCTTGAATGCTCGACATTATCAATGTATCAATTTTACCGGAGATATCATCCGCGGATCGGCTAGCAATATACCTTACTCCAGAAGCTAAAATTTTATCCTGGTAATAGTTTTACAGTTGTCATTGCACAAGGCTAAAGTTATAGTAAAATTTAGATATGCCATGATACCCTTCTGAGAATGGAATCAGCTCAACTATTCAGTTATAAGCAACTGTCTCTTCCATCCGATATCCACGTGGCCACGTGAGCACACAGCAGATCTTCCAATAGTGGCTTGTGTTGGCCGAGGAATCTCGCGGGTTTTCCCAATATTGCAACGTCATATCTCGAACAATTCATCTTCAAAAAACGCCAACACCACCACCCATAATAACAATGACGATCTCCAAAACCTAATAACCACGACTATACTCGCCAAGAACGATGATTTGAAAGGAGTAATATTAGAGCTCGAACCTAGTCTCTAGCTTCAAGGACTGTACGACCTCGAAAGCTTAACTAGACCAATATACTGAGGCCTAAGAATAGCACGTGAAAATGGTGGGTTATTTTACAAAATTCTCGGTGATAGCAATCCCCCCTAACTAACATCACATAGCCACTCGTCATGCCTACTTTTATAAGCCAGCCAGTGCGGGCGGCATATAGTAGCGCTACCTCTCGGGCGGCACAGAGGGCATACATCCAAACCATTCTGGCCAGCATTCTCGCGATTACCCTCCTAGGTGTCGCGTGCTTTGGTTACATCCTCTTCTACTACAGCTACATCCCACAAATAGGACTTGAAACCACCGTTCATTTGGTCTATGGGCAAACTACAATAGGCACCCACCGTCCGGGACCAATTTCTAAGGGAACCAAATTGGTCCCAGCTGGGGGCGCTCCTATCTCAAAGGGCGTACTTATGCATGACCAGCCATATGACATTTATGTCTCCCTTACGCTTCCGACATCTCCTCATAATCTTAAGACTGGAAACTTTATGGTAAATTTAACACTTCTTAACGAGGGTCTTGATGTGCCAGGTATCCTGGCAACATCAAAACGACCGGCTTGTTTGACATACAAGTCTAATATCATAAATACCATGGATACTGTCATGAGGTCGCCGTTGTATTTGTCAGGGTGGAGGAAGGAGCAAGAAAGGATCGATATCCTAATGATGGAAGGAGAAGTTTTCACGAAAAAGAGGTTGCCGACTTATCTAGGCATGAGAGTTGGCAACGATTATGCTCCAGACAAGGCACCAGAGGCGTATGAAAGTAAAGTTTTCTTTAAGGCGAGATTTAGAGGCCTGAGGTACGTCTTAATATTCGTTTACGTAAATATGGTAATCGACAGCCGTGCGCCGGGTCGCTAACTAGAATACTTACAGGTACTTCATGTACAACTACCGAATCATTGCATTCGTAATCTTCACGTCCGCATTCTGGGTGACTGGGCTATTTTGGGCAGCAATTACTTGGGTATTTGTAGCTTCGTACTGGCTTGCTCCGGATGAAGACGAGGACGCCGACGAAGACGAAGACCCACTGATGGAAAAGCCGAAGCGGTCATCTGAAACAGACAGGCGCATGATTCACCCTTTGGCACCCGTTGAAGATGATTCGGCAGAAGATATACCCCGCCCACGGGGTGGGGTCTATGCCACACCAGAAGCTACACCTGCTCCTGAAGGAGAGGAGGGTGATGACGAAGATGATTCCGAAGACTTGTCTAATGATAGGAGTGATGAAGGCGGAAGGACGCCGACTAGCGTGGACGAGAATACTTTACATGGAAGCACACAGGATTCTGGCATCGGGACATCAATGAGTGAGCAGCGAGGGGAGGGGTTATTCAGGCGGAGGTCCGGAAGAAGGAATGAGTAGGCATTCTTCAATCTATCAAATACACTATTGTGGGTACCTGAAAAAGGACTGTAGGCTTCGATCTCAATCAGTCTTTGTATTTACTTACTTGTTATTTGAAATCCTTTACACGACAACGGTTTGGAGCCTCGTGCAGTTTTATTTTATTTTTTTCTCCCGAGAAGCCTGTTTTGCAGAACTTGGGGTGAACGTTGGCGTATAATTTTAATCTATATGATACCATTCACCCGCCCCGAATCGCTTGTGATATGCAATATACGGTCTTCTTAGCCGATATTCGTGGGGATCCAGAACACAATCCTCGTAAAGGCATTAATCTACAAATCGTATCGTGCCGTCTCTGCATTAAAAAAAAGCATGCCCCGTTCTAGTTTCTTGTTGTCTTGCTAGCCTATATTGATAAACGGCCCCGCAATGAGGTTTCCTGGATCTTTATTCACTTGTTATATCAGGCGCGGCATGAAGTGTTGGAGAAATCCCACCACCATGATCCCGGATTTTATGCAATGTGTGCAGTTACATACAAACAGGAACGATTTCATGGAATTTCTCACAGGTTTTCACTCTAGCCGATTGTTCAGATTTAGGCACACGTCCTTTCCGGTGTAAAATAGGCAGAGGAGACCCATCCAATCTTCGCTTCCGCCTGTAGGCCGCAGGCAAAGGGAACGGGCTATCAGTTTATCAACCCTGACAGGTGTGCGTATGCAAATGCAAAGATGATCCCCCTAAAGCTTGTGAGCTCCTAATTTAAAGATTGTGGGAAAGGAAAGGCAGACATGCATCTGAACACCACGGGCCGGAATAGTAAGCAATGCCTTGGTCTTTCGATCTTGAAGGGTTTCCAGAAACTGTCTGTTAGGAACGATGTGCATATGGATCTATTGAGAAATTGATATTCTGTGGATAGTGAGAAAGTTTTTACTCTGAATTGGACGTTTTTGAAACCCAATATTGGCCAAAGATAGGTACTCCGGCGGCACACTGAGGTTCTTGCTGAGGTAACGCCTCACCCTGCAAGTAACGCCACAAAGTTTGATTCTAAAAAAGGAAGCGGGATCCACTCTACTTTTTAGGAGAGGCTAATGGAGGGGGAACAAAGCCTCATTTTTGTAGGTAAACAAGAATGACGTTCGAGAAAAGGGTGTGCGAGGTTCATGCTTGTTGTTAAATTGCAAGGCTCTTCTTTTGGGATCCTTGCGAATCGTACCGCTCTTTTTAAACATTTTTTGGGATGAAATTATTCGTGACAGGCTCTCAAGGGGAAAAGGACGTGGTATTAAGGTATGGCGTCCGATAAAACAGGTATATAATCGTTAAACTATTGATGCTATTTTCGAGAACATCATCAAATGGGAAAAGAAGAATCCACGGAGGGAAAATTTTCATTTAAATTCTGAAGTATGTCATACTATGTAAGGGAAAGTGCAGTCTCATTAACTTAGAGATGGGAAACTGCAGCGCTGCAGTCAAATCGCAGAACCGCAAGTTATTTCCCCATAAGCATGCACCCGAAAAGGGTCTAGATAGAGGTCGCCTGACGGAATCTGGCGTGGAAGAAAATAGAATAGACAGCGACAGAATAGCATTAGTTCAGAAGTATTTTCAGCAAATGCTCAGCTAATGCGCGGAACGGAGATACTACAGTGTGATTTGAATTCTTCAGACGGACGAAGTCCAAGATTGAGTCGCTTCGAAATTCGATTCGACACAATTGAAGCTGAAGACTAGACTGTGAGTGGGGCAAAGGACCCGTGAGCCTGTATTCCCCATGCAAGGGCAGATCAGGAGGTGAGAATCTCGCCTCTCGCTTAAAAACACAAGAGAGCGAAGAGGTCCAATGCCCTTGCAGAATTGGGCAGTTTTCTTGAGACCAAACTTGACGTTTCCTGCTGATGGGTCTCTTTTTATGGTTGTCGGACCCACATTTAACCGGATCTGGCATGCTGAACCATGGGCAAGCAAGCGTTGCTTTGTGAAGCGCTTCTGTTCTGGATCAAACTCCGGGCACTGGTTATGAGAAGGGCCATAGAGATCGCCCGGCGAAAATAACCCTTCGTTTCGATGGGATCCGGATTTCGAGGCCAGGTGATACTAACACTTGAGGTTTTGATTAATATCCCTTGCTCCCTCTTCATCTCTTTGAAAAGGAAATCTTAAGGTGTCTGAAGGCAGCCGAACAGAATCCCAAGGTTAACCCCCAACTAGTCGGGGTAGACTAGTGCTATAGTTGGAACCTGAACATCGGGACGTAGTTGTTCATGGGTTCAAATAATTAAAGTGACTACAGGATCCCGCGCCGATGCTTGCCATGACCCGTCCAAGGCCCTTGACAATACTTGTAAACTTGGGGCCTCTGTAATACTAAATAACAGCAGGCATGTGCAGAGGACGAGCTGGTTGCCCTCAATCTCTGGACGCCGCACGTGCATGGGATGTGCTGGTTGAGATACCCAAGATGTCGACATCCGCAATTTCTGAAACGCCACAGGCGAGAGTGGTCGATAAAAAACTAGATTGCGAATTTTCGCCTTTTGCGCAATTCGCCCCGGATTAGATACGAGGTATACTGGCCTTGTCACCTTCTGAATATCGACAACCTCGTTTATGTCGATTGTAAATGCACATATATGCGGACGCGGGAACAAGCAATTGAGGAACACTTGTGAAACTTGCCTCGCGGGAGAGGATCTTCGGAAACGCTGCGCAACAGCTTGTTACGGCAGCCCATCGGAGTTTCTAGCGGGCAATATCGAGTTCATACTATGAAATTCATGAAAGTGTGTAGAGGTGGTAACCTAAAGCGCATGGTGTCTGCCGCAGACGAAGGGGGGACCAAAAAAATACTAAGGCGACTTTTTGCCAACTATCATTTGTTGGTGGTGCCTGGCGAGATCTTGGAACCCCGTGCATGTTTCCATTGTCAAAATTTGTGCGCGCGTGGAGAGGATCAGATTCTATGCATGTCGTCGGGCCTGGGGTTATTCTCAAACACCTACAGGGTTATATACCTGCCTATACCTGCCCGATAGGCGGGGATGTAGAACAGGATGCATGTTCCGTTTAATTGAACGACATTGGATGCTATAATATCGATCATGATCATGACCACATCACAATGTTGGGTCTGGGCGATATGATGACCTAATCCCATCGTCTCTAAATGTCAAAGGCTTTAAAGGAGAAAGAAAAAAGTATACATGTGGTGCAGGTTGATGGCGAGAAATGAAAAAGCTAAGCCCCGTCCGTCCATTACAGGAGATACACCGATCTCTTGCAATTTCAAAGAACTCTCTTCGAAGACAGTGCATAGCTAGAGAGTGGTGGTAATTATGAGAAAAGCGGCCTGGGCGCATTTGCATTCCCTAGGCCTTTAGCTTTAGCACATTCTATCGATTACATAGTATCTTAAAAATATATATCTGCGTCATTGTCCCAAAAAAATCCTCGTAGGATTTCATCCGTTTGTTCTGTTTTCTCCCACATATTCTATTTTTTCTTTCTTGGGACACCTCTCCGACCAGGGGCAGTGCGTCTACACCGAGTTTGGCTCCCTGCTTCGACATCCAACCAGTAAACATCATTGACAGTGGCCTTTTCAGCTAGCGCGCTGCAGTCTGGCAGTCTTTGCAGTGCTGTGCCTCAACCGTACGAAAGCTTTGCCCGCTAGGCCGAACGTTCACGGAGAGGCCAAACCCCAGTCTGGGCTGACAATCGAACGTTTCTCAGCTTGCTTAATATCAGGTACGGATCCCGTTAATTCCTCTGTTCTTTCCAAAATTCACAGGCTTTTTTGTTTTCTGGCTGGCTCCTCTTCGGTTTTTTCGAATTCGATCTCTGAGGGCGAATTTACCTAATCAAATTAATTAAATCGTCTGATTCGAGTATTCGATTCTTCTTGAATAACTTTTTTCTTCCTTCCTTCCTTCCTTTTAATTACATTTTTGATCCGGATATTCGAATTCGAACGTACGACTCCGCTTAACAGCCTGCCAAGCTTGCCTGTCAAAACATAGTATTGCGGCCTGGAAGCTGCATTTACTGACCTTTCAACTGTCGAGTCTGGCCGTTACGAGATTATTGCGACTGCATATTTTTAATACCTGGTGATTACTGTGCGGGCTATTCAACTAATACAGACTTTTATTGTTTTAAGACAATCCTGGTCCTTCGAGGCATTGACCTGCTTACCGCCCACCCGAAACTGTTTCTTCATTCTCACATTCATGCGCTGAGCATCTCCACCATCACATTCATACATCTTCGATATAAACAGACAAGAAACAACAGTCGCTGAACCCGAGGCAAAAACCGAAATTTACTTTCTACCGACGTTTTAAAAATTTCTGCCCCCTTCTGGTCCAAGTCTACCAGTCGCTATTTAGACAGCCGTCTGTCGTCTGATATTAAAGGTACGTTGATTCGTTTCCGTTTTGTCGGTGCGTTTCAAGGATGTCGAAACACCACCACCCGGCCTGGTTTGGTCTGTTCTTCAACCCTCCCCCGTATCGTATCCAACAGATGTTCCGCATATTGGAGGGAGCGATATAACATCGTTCTTAGCCAGTTTGTGCCATTTGCGGTCACAGCCACACTGCACCACCCGTATTGCATCGACGGGCTCTATCAGAAGCTGGACCGGAATGACATTTGACCCCAGATTTTATATAATATCTCTCTCCTGGGTATGCAATGTAATATATTTTTGCAATATGGGTCAAACAGGATACCCGGCAGAATCAGGCTCAATCCCCTTTCACAAGCCGAGAAGGGTCCATCCATCTATATCACCATATTTGGGTTCTTGCTTGAATTCCCAGCGTCGCAGGAGGAATGTTCGCTGGTTGCCCGTGAACTTCCTTTTCGGCCCAGACGACTTGCCTATTATCCGAGGGTGCCCATGTATGGCTGGTTGTACTGTCCGCCGTGGCCTTGTGTCTTTTAATTTAAAAGACCAGGTTGGAAACCCCAAAAATATTGCATCGGACGACACTTCGATCTTTTTTTTATTTTTTTTATTAAAGAATCGATCGATGTTTCTCAGAAAAGATTTCCTTCCAGATCGCGACTCGAGGATAGCACTATCGCTGGAACATCGCTAATTATCTTCGAAGCTTGTTGGACAGGTACCCCTGAGTTTGAGGACCAGAGATCCCTGACGCCTGCCTCTGTCCGTCTCCATCTTTGCCGTTTGCTAGCGCATTTAGATTCATTAGCACTGGGCACCTTCCATAACGTCGGCCAACCGAAACGAACCTGATAACCTTGTCCCACATTGCCCGTTGCTATTAAATAACTGTTGTTGCTGCTGCTGCATCGAAAGAGCAAGGCAGCGGGGCAAGCTCGTTCCTGCCTGTTGGATCGTCATTCCGACTTTGCCATAGATCCTGGTCTCATTTTGACGCACAAATAACTACTTGACGCTGGGCCGGTCCTCCGATTCTCTTTTTTTCCCTTCCGACACTCTACATTTTAATCCTTTCGACATGACGAGTTTTGTTACAACAGCCACAACCATGTTCAGTCGTTTTCCTTTACGGCACAGTAAGCCGAAGGAACCTGAAATCGGGTTCCCAATACTGGTCGAGAGCTCGCGACCGGATGTATTGCTTATGAGAAGTGAGAGCCATCAGAATATTCTTTCGTCGACGAAGTAAGCATACGTAACACCCACTTCCTCATATTTTAATACCTCATGCATGCGCTAACAAGCCTACGTCGTTTAGCTTTTCGGGGACACTAAAATACACCACTACCCCCAATTTTAATGCTCATCCTATCATGCCGGCATCGAACAGCCCTCCTACTTTCCACACCATACCCCGCCATCCAGCCCATTTAGCATCACTTCCTGGCACCAAGAAAAGCGCCTTTACTCGAAAACCAGTAGCTTCTGCTCCATCTAGTGCCACTATTGCACCAAAAAGCATAGATTTATTATTCGCTGCTGAGGCTAGCAGAAGAGGAAGCAGCCCAGACGAAGTTACAAGAAAAGAATCGCTCGACGTTGTCGAACCAAAAACAGATCTTCCGCCCCCACCACCAGAAAAAGCACCAAGGCTAAGGGATTCGATCGTACCTTCTTTAAGTGCTCTGGACAAGTCTTTTTTGGGTAGTATTTGCGGAGGAGACGAAATTATAGAGGAAGACGAAGATTCTGCATCCGACCCACCAACTCCAGTGCCCTCGACGAAACCGATTCCTTCAAACTCTACTTCTTCCAGGCTGCCACTTCCTCAGGCCCGGAAAGTGTCGTACGAACCTGAACCGTTGAAAGTACCTCCAAAGACGCGAAGCGGACCTTCATCTCCACCTAGAAAATCGCCACCACCAATCTTGTCTCCGACTGGAGCGCCTATGATCGAGCTTGCTCCGCTCACACCAATACTTCAAGATAACGGAGACGACACTTCCAGCGTACTCATGTCGCTTGTTTCAGAATCCGGAAACTCCTCGCCACAGGAGCCGAAAGGCGGCGAAGCATACATCGCTCTCCTCGAACGACAGCGAGACCAACTTATCGCAAAGCAAAGACGAGTTATGCAACAAATCAAGGGACTTGAGGCCTGCTTGCCGCCAAATCCATCCACTCACAACTACACTCATAGAGCGCAGCTAAAGGAAGACCTAAAACAATTACAATCTGAGTACGACGGTCTTTCGAGGGATCTTTATGAAAAGGGCCTCATGCTCCATCGCGCTTGGCGACGGAGAGACGCTAACCTGGGGCTTGAGGCACCCGCTGTTCTCTGGGTCCGGAGAGTTGGTGGCCCTTGAACGATATTACAGTCTTTCGGTTCTTTGCGCAACACTTCCTTGTCGTATTATTTTTAATGATTAGTCTCTGGTGTTCTTTTTTATCGATACCCCTCGACAACGATCACTTTATCTTCTATTTGTTTCTTCAAACCACCAGCGAGTTTCAGTTTCCGCTGCCTATCAAACTATCTACACAGCGCCCCTGAGTCCGTGGGGGATCATTGTTTCTTTCTTCACCATTTGGTTATACAATTTACCTCTCTTACGAGGTTTGATATAGGGTGTATCTGTTCGTGTTGGCGTTCTGCTTCTGATCTGATTCCAGCAACTTACTAGCGTGTTATCTGTATTTGGGGCTTCTTTTTTCTTCGCAATTTTTGTTTTCTGGGCCCACTTGAATATAGCTTTAGCTTTTTTACATATCATTATCGCAAGAAAACGGAGTTCAGGGAAATGAATAAATTCAAAATTTCTAGTCTACATCTTCGTCGTAATATCTAATTTTTGGTACTTGGTAAAATATAAAATTCCGCCTTCTTTATCCACGTGAACTAGCCTCCGTTATATGCCTGACAGCACTCGAGGGTTATTATTGCCCTCTGTTAATTATTAGTCTATAGATCTCTATGTCCACCTCGACTAACCAAGCCAAAAGTTAAATGATCATATGATTGAGATCCTGGCAGAAGCTTGTATATGACTTCTCACAATCTCGACAACCGCACCCAGTCAGATACATGCTCTCCCGCATTACCCCTACCACTTCGACAAACCGTACCTTTTCGTCCTGTATAGCTTGGTCTTCGACGCCCGGTGTGTTTGAATACCGGGCTCTAAGAGATGACAAGATTATTTGCCATAATTGACAGCGTACAGGACCCATCAACCCTGACCAGGCCAAATTCATCCACAAATGGAAGGCTTCTGGTGTCGCAATCTCGGCGGCCTGGCGGGACAGGATGATCGGGCTGTTGACGTCGAGTCCGAATGGGCTGGCTTCCTTTAAGAATTCCAAGTTCCCTTTTTTAAATGCGATAAGAAGCAATGTCTGAAGTACTCCACCTTTGGATTGCCCGGTGAACAGAGGTGGGTAACTTTCTAGGTAGTGCCGAGTGATGTCGATGTATCCTGCTAATGCTGATAGAACCACTGGCTGGTATCCCTCTAAATTAAAAACGGGTTCCAGAGATCTACCTGCTAGAAAGTCATACATCCTGCATATATCGTTCTTGTATGCTGGAATCGAATATCCAGAGAACGCCGCTTGGAGTGCTCTCTCATGAGATTCGTGGACGTCTAGTATATTTATCAAGTCCAACTTCCCAGTCAGAGCTGCCAATTGGTAAGGATTGAGGCGTACCCATTCCCCCAGACGAGTACCGGGAAATGAATTCCTTATTTCCTTTAAACCGGGAACTTCATCAATCAAAAAACATGCACATCTTCTCAGATTTAGCCTTTCAGGTGTGTTGAAGGTCTCAGCGGATATACCGTCTAGGCCGTCATCGAGAAAACGTGCTGAAATGGCATCCATTCCTCGGATATCGGGTCTAGTGATCTCCTCCATACTGGTATCTTGGGAGACGGCAAATGCGAGATGCTCAAGTTTATTTTTCCTAGCTATATGAATTTCTGTTTCCCCGAGCAAATTGCGGTGTAGAGCTGTGACTGGCCTGTCCGAGCTCAAACTATGCGCTAAGTGCTCGTCTTTTAACCAACAGGCACGGTGGGGGAGAGGGTCAATTCCGCGATAAAAGCTTAAGAGAATCGCTATATTTTCACTGACAGGTTGTCTGGGAGTTCCTATGAGGCGAGTTAATATTAAATTGTGGAGTATTTTTTCTGCTCGCTGGAAGTCACTATATTGAAGTGAAGCCTCAGGGGCTACTTCGTGCGTGTGACAGGCTGATGGTATTGTTTTAGTTTTGAGGTAAAGGAAGAGCTGACCGCAAGTCTTCTGGTTTTTAAGAAGGGCACTGAGATATGGCGATTCCATACCGCTATAATGTGTGACCTGAGTTTTAATTGACTTGGTGGTATAGGAGATTGGTGACATTGTCATCAAATCGAGTAGTGCCCTTGCTTCGTAGACTTTGCAATCGCCTCTGCTACTCAGATGCTCGACTATCGCGTTGGCTTCCGCCTGGAGCTTGACTAGTTCTGCTTCAAGACGTGCCTTGCAAAAAATCCGGATCTCGTTAAATATCATAAAGTTTCGATAGAGACTATTCGTATCCGGGTTGGGATGTTGATATCGTAGAGTGGCTGTTACTTCGGGGGGGTATCTTGAAACAGGAGTGTCCAGGGATCTGTAAATAGGAATAGAACGCAGATCCAGGCTGTCGGGTGCGAGTGCGGTTTTGATAGGGTGATCGTCGTAATCGAATAGCCCGGCGAGTAAGTAGAGAATGCAGTCGAAGTCACGGACGCTAAATTCGAATATTTAAACAAATAGCCGTTAGCTATATGTCTAATCTATCTCTACATCACCTAGTTCGGATTTGCATGTGGGATGACAAGTATAAATGCTTTTTACAATTTGAACCGCACTGGATTTTAGTCCCATCCACTTACATTTCCTTTGTCGGTCTAAATTTCACCTTCTGACTTAAAGCCAGTGGAATATTACTTTGCGCTGAGGATTCGTTTGCGAACTGTCGTTGCGAGCAAGGGAACCGGGACCTTATACACCAATCGCATTTTTCGGATGACTCAGATCCGGGTGTACACGTACTGGAACCTACATTTGGTTTCTGGGACCAGGTGCACTGGAAATTTTCAGGTTAATACCAATGCGATCGGTTTATATGTAAATCTGTAACCAGTGCACCAAAAACTTGGAACTCGGGCCATAAGACCATGAGTTTGAGCAAAAATAGAAAGTAATAAACATCCCCAAAAATAAACGTTCCATTTCACGTACCCTACGGCTGGATATTTTAGGGTGAACTGGATAGACTATATATACGTGCGCTTGTGTGCACCTGCAATTTATGTATGTATATGCCTTGGAATTAATTAAGAAATGTTTCATGATCTTACCTTCTTTTTGTCTTTACGACAGAAATAGCACTTAGAAACATTACCCATGTTCTTTCACGGCTGTCGTGGGTCTGTGGAAGGGGTCTCGGGTTTGCAGTCCCAGTGGTTTGGGCAAATATGGTTTGTATGCTTTGTTGTAGAAACCAATACCACAGCGTCTGCTAATTGTGGACCTAGTATGTGGGCTTTATGAGTGAGGTATTAGGATAAAGACTCTTTGATATTATATAATGGATAAGCGAATTCTATGGTCGGCAACCAAGCAGGGCTCGCAAAGGCTCAACCCCCAAAAAAGCTATAATGTAGGCATATATAATGATTGATCAAAATCTGAGGAGGTCTGGCTTCTGACTGACATTTCAATCATTTAAAAGGCCCGGCATCCATCTTTATATAGTATCTGCTCTTTCTGCTTCCTGTATCCATGATGCTAAAGTACTTCCAATTGTCAGTTCATATTTGACTGTTGGTGATATTAGACAAGGGAAAAAATAATAGGAGCCCAATTGACTGTGTCGTTGAGCCTTGGTCGCATTCGAATCGATGATCGATTATGATCTTTGTGGCTTGCAGCCGCTTCCGCTGCTCCTGAAAACTGGCCAGACTGGGCTATAAACGCCCAATTTGGCCTGTCTCAAACACACTTTAAATTGGTCAGCTCTCAGATTGACGTTAACGTGGCTGCGCTAGCGTAAGTGGAATCGGGACAGTTTGCCGAGTCACGTAATGCAAGAATTCAATAGTCCTGCTCCAGGAGTGCGAATATATTTTTCGCACTAACCTACCGCAAATCTACTCGCTCAACTTGCATACTGATCAAGTGGACCCTGGTATACCTTGTAATCTTCGTCACGATTCATGGTAGCGGGAGCACCTCCACGCCACGGCCATCAATCTGTTCGGCCTCGCCCGAATAATTTTGTCGCACAATATCTATGTTTTTGCGCCCTGACTTCGCGAATTCGGCCAAGCATAATGCTGCATGGCCCGCAACGACTGCAATTCGAAGGTCTGTTCCGACTCCAAGTAGAACATCGCCATAGGCACCGGGGGAGCGGCTGCCATCCCTGGGCTCCTGAAGATAAACTGGCCGTTGCCTTTGATTCGTCTAGCAAGGGTTCTGTATTTTATTTTCAGACGTGACAATGTAACGCATACGCAACGCTTTTCTATAACGAGCAACCGCCAACTTTAATATTTTGTAGCTGCAGGGTTCAAGCGCACGATCGGTCGATCGATATCATCAGGGGAATACATCTGCAGTAACACAGTCCTGGCGTGCTTATTGTGTCCTTGGAAATACTGACTCCCATAATAGAGGCCCCTTGCTTAACTAAGTTCAGTAGATTTCGGTATTTTTCCTATCCTAGAATCCTAGTTCTAGAATTGCCCCGTGAGATCCTTGGTGGCATCCTAAATATCTCAGCCTTGTTGCATTTTCTGCGTTGTGAATATTGTTGGGGATCTTGGGACGAGATCGGCTGGTTACATCATTTGGCTCACACTAACCAAAGTTCAGCTTACCCACATAAACCTTCCCATTTCCAACCGCCAGCTCCCGTTATTATAGGTACCAAAAACCTTCCTCGATTCATAACACTTGAGCATTCTCAAAACTCACCAAAATATGGCAGATCCGGTCCGCCCTATCATCGTCGAAACCATCAAAACCATGGAGGCTCAAGCCCCGGCTGTTACGGAGGCGTAAGCTCCAATTCTGCGAATATATCGGCTTACATCGGTGATCTCGAGCTAATATGATCGTGGTTTTTTTTTTTTCTAGAGTGCCGCTCGTGACTCCCTTGAATCTTATTCTCTTCTCGCTCGCTGCGTATCTTATTTACATGCGCTTCAAACCTTCTCCGATCCCTACAATCGCTGCCCCGGAACCCATCGTATTTACAACATACACACCGCGTACCCTAGTCAAGTACAATGGCACGGACGATCCTCGCATCTTGCTTGCGCTAAAAGGAAAAGTATTCGACGTATCATCGAAGCCGATGTTCTACGGGCCCGGTGCATCATATAGCATCTTTGCAGGAAGAGATGCGAGTAGAGGGTTAGCTAAGGGAGTTTTGGATCAGAGCTTGTTGACGCCGTTGGACCAAAAACTGGATACTTTGGAGGACCTGGCAGCAGATGAGAAGGAGACTCTGCAGGGGTGGTTTGATCAGTTTGTGGGGAAATATTTGGTTGTTGGGGAGCTGGTCAACGAGGGAGAAGAGGGCGGGGCTATAGAGAAGCAGTAATTACATTACGTTATCCGACTTGGCGCGATCTAGTGGGGTATAGCAACTTTATGCTTCAGGTGGGAGAACCTGTAGTTGAGGTTATAATTTATTCTTAATTTGATCGATTGAATTTAGAAAGAGAGTTTTAATTGAAGTCAAAGCATTACGGATGTGATGATCTCAGGTAGATTTGTTAGCCTCAAGAATACCATTACTATCTTCTATTATTCAATTTATCCCAAAAGCCATACATGCTTCTTGCTCAGTGTCGGAAATATACAAAAGAGAGGGGGAAGTGTGTGTGTCTGGATCTCAGATATGTACGAATGGAAACCTTATTACCAAATGAAAGCTTTTCCTAAACAAGCCAGCTGCGAGATATGCTCCAATAACGCCAAAACAAATGGGAAAGACATGCTGTATCCTTCTTCCTGCCCCCTTGTAACCTGTCACTTCACCATAAAGATATACTCCAGCCCCCATACTCCATTACCCTTTCCTCAGCGAGTCTACGGACAAAATTGGAATTTCCGAATCCCGAACGTCTCTGATACCCTCGTTTTTTCGACGCTCTACGAAGTTATCGATTTCATCGATCACGAGTGTCCATTCTGATAATGCTCGGCCGAAGTATTTCCAATTCTGAGGTGCTTTTCCAGTTGGTAGTAAAGCAGGTGGGCTGACTGAGGGAAGCTCCTTGTTTCCGTTGTTAGATTCAAACCAATCCTGTGTTAGACGAGGAAGTCGGGGAGGGTTGCTATTTTTGCCTTTCCTCGCATGTGGTGGGCGATCTGTGTATTCTAAAACGAATTTGAATTGCATTCTGCTCCTGTTGCCGAAGGCTGCGCCATAAGGGACTTTAGTCGCCTGCCAAGCATCCTTTCCGGATGAAGTTCGCGGTGGTACATAGCCAGAGTTTGTGGATTTCGATGTTGGCTGTGGGGCGACTGGCGCAGCTTTCGGCTGTGTGGTCGTAGAAGAGTCGGGTTTCAAGGCCTCTGCTGCACCCAAGAAATTTCTAAGAAGCGACCATCGCCTCTTAATAGCGGATCCGCCGTTTGATTCCCCGCTTGTTTCCTGCGTTTGTACGGGTTTCGCCGGCGCTGGCTTTGGCTGTTCTGTCTGTAGAGGTATCATTTTGTCGAGAGAAAACGGTCGCCCGAATCCAGGTTGGGATTCGACACGAATGATGGCGAGTTTTCGATTGGGCGCAGGTGGGCATGGTACTATAGATGGTCTTACTGTTGAATTGCGATCCGACTCATCACGCAAGAACATGAATGCCGCTTGGGATCCGTGGAGTCGCACCAAGAGCATTTCGAATATCTCCCTATCGCACGAGGTTGTTGAGATTTCGACTCCGTCAGGTGTAAGGCTCGCCTCCCCATTCGATCCTTGGCCCGAAAGTCTTCCCACTCTCCAGCACAACAATCTCATATAAAATGCTCGAACCATTGGGCACCAGTGGCTGAAAAACCTATTCCATATATCACCAGAAAGAAGCCAGTCCAAGCAAATCGATCGTTTCCTCTGGGGATCTTCCGCTATGAGATCCCAAACAACATAGATAAAAGAAAAAAGCCGAAGCTCGGTCATGCTGTTTTCATTTTTCATCATCTGTTTCGAAACCTCCATCCAAAAGGGCCAATCGATGTATTTTGCACCGGTTTCAGATTGTTGTTCGAACTGGTAGAGCGCCGGGATACCCTCCTCTAAGAGATCGCACAGAGAGACACAAGCTGAGTGTTCAACAACTTTAGTGTTTTTTGCCAGTGATTTGAGAAGGTTAGCAAAAGCTGTCGCAAATACATCTCGCATGGCATCGTTGAAATTTTTGTCCATCGTGATATCCTTCAAAAGCGAGAAGATTCTTTGGTCCATCAAAGGACGGTACATTGTTTTTGATGGTGCTTGTTGCATGGCGTTCCCGTTCCCATTCACAATCTGTGCGCCGACGATATCATCAAAGGTAACATTGACTGAGTTATTTTCGGACGGGGAGAGGTGAGGCGGCCCGCGATGAATGGCGGTTTCCAGAAGTGAGAGCAACTGGGCTTGAATGAAGAGAAATCCGGGTGCGCAAAGTCTAGCTGTCGCAGAAATCCCAACAGGTAAGTATTCTGCGAGCAAAAGATGGTAGTGCTTAGCGAACACGAAAAACATATCAGTCTCTCGGCCTGTCCATCGGGATATCCAGGGGCCTTTCCAGTCGATGTTGCTTGTTGCCACCATATAGTTACCAGGCTTTTTTAATCGCGGCAAGGCTGCGCTCATGGTGGTAAAACCAACGGAGTGAACCGATTGCGGGAACTCGCCGATGACACCTTCCGCCACGGCCTGGAGATCCATACCTCGCCCAATACCATACTCATTCAACACTTTGCGCAATTGCGGGGCTTTTAATCCAAGTAAACCAATGAGCATCTCACTAACACCGTTGACAAAGAAGAACGAATACGCGATAACCTTGCCGGCAAAATGCACAAGCCCACCACATTGCGGCTCGGACATCCCTTCAAGTGTGTAGGCGAGGGTATCGAGTAGCGAAGTTGTATACATTACTTTCATATCGTGCTGTAGCGACTTTTCGTATGATATTGTTGATGAAGCAGATGAAAGGGAAGAACACGAATTGGAGGGGCTTGGATTTCTTGTCGAGAGCGGTGCAAGAGATGAGGGGGCGCCCCGCCATTCTGGCCGTGATAGGATTCCGATTACACCTTCAAGATACGTTGATTTGTCCTGGATCGGGATCATATTGGCGCCATTTGAACGAAGAGACGCCAATAACAGCGTCCACCATTTGTTCAATGTTCGTATCCTTCGGTCTAGTTCATGAATATCAATGGGAACTGTCGAGGTTGAACTGTCGAACTTGCGCAGAAAGGGGATAAGCGAGCTACGGAGAACATGGGTTCGTTGAAGGATTGATTTGCAGTTGAACCTAGACCGTGTTAGTTAATGAGCTATCAGGGGCATTACTGGATTGCGTACTTCGAATAATCACTCTCGAGAGCCTTGAATCCAACCCATAGCTCATCTTTTTTGGGGCTGGTGTTGCCCAAAGATGATAAACTAATAGAGGAATTCGACCGTTGAGAAGACAAGGTGATGACCTGCCCCTCAGAGGCAGGTGTCTTCATAAATGCAACACTTGGCGGGCGTTTCTTCGATTTCAAAGACCGTAAGCTGGAAGAACTTGAAGATAATTGTTCAGGTGATCTTTGGAGAGTGTGACGGCGTTCTAAGACTGGTGCAGGGCGTTTCGGAGTGCTGGACCCGTTTGTAGAGGTGGAGGAGTTGTCGTCTTCAGGGTTACTAAAGATGGATTCATCTTTCCCATTTGGTGAAGGGGACCTTGACGAAGACGGAGAAAACTCTAGAGAATCTCTCCCAGCAAGATGATCATACTTGGAAAACATGTAGTTGAGATGGGGCTCAGAAGCTGAGCGCAAAAGAAAACTCGTCGGTCGTACTTTGCCAACAGAATCAGCTACCACAACATTTTTGGGCAAAGCTTCCAGAGTGAGGGATGCCATGGCTGCACCACAACTCAAATACTTGGGAGCTGGGGGGAAGCTAGTACTTGAGGGGAAAGGGGATCTGGTCCCTTCGGTCTAGCCTTCAGGATGTATTATTTCGAGGCTCGCGCTTGTAATTTGGGCAGGCCGGTAATCTATATTGTATCGTTTCAGGTGGTTCTGGTTAAGCAACTTCGGCTACTGCTTCATCTTGTCGAATATGTCTGCCGTATGCGTGTAGGATTACTTGTTAGAATGAAAATGGCGTAACTTGCCGCAACCACCGATATTAGATAATCCCGGAATTTAACTTTTGCAAACTTGATCGCCTCGCCGTACGAATACGATAGAAAGACTCAGGGATGCACGAATTTCTATTTGAGGGTTGGGGCGATTCGTTCAGAAGGCGGAATGCCAAAAGCCGATGACACTGAGGAGTTGATAAGATTGGTGCTGCGACAGGGAGGTACAAAAAAAACTTAGTATTATGGGCGACCGCAAACAATGAGAATAACGCTGAGAAATGCCGGCGGGAAATTCAGAAAAATGTTTCGAGAATGATATTGTTCATGTGTAGGGAGTTCCGTAAATGAAGATTGTATCCTTCAAGCGTCTAGCGAAGGAATGAAGTGGGTATTATCAGGCGCTCTCATAAACGGCTGAGAAAATCGGGGCTGAAATGTCGAAAACGAATGACAGACAAGCAGGAGATAAACGTGAATGTGAGCAGCTGGCTGCAACTGGGGTTGATCAGGAAGGGTAAGAATAGCAGCACAAGAGGGCATGCAAATGCAGGCTTCCGTTTCTTTTCTAGTTGAGGTGTTAGTCGTATTTCTTTGTTTCTATTTGCTGCTGAGGCTGACTGCAGGGAAGCACCGGCCGACTAGCTTCAGTTACCCACCCAAGCAGGATGCCTATTCGCACGACAACTCGGAGACGTGGCTTTGGGTGAACGTCTCTTGTGCTATCGTTAGAGATTGAGTGCCTGCGACTTGGGTGGCACTCACTTCCACAAGGGCGGTGTTGAGATGCCCTGCGAAATTGCAGTATCGGGAACAAAGTTTTTAAAGTTCCTTGCAATAGCCAAAAAGGATCCTGGGCGCAAACAAGTTTCTTCACCTGGTAAACAGCAGAAAAAAAATTGAAATCAATGATCGAGATCGAGCCCCGTCGGACTGTTTAAGGTCGAGTAATGCCTCGGATCGGCTCTCTTTTCTTCAGCGACCTTCTTTATGGGTGACGGGAAAACGAACCCCCGCCAGTACGCGAAATTGATGGACTGAGCTGGATGAGTGGGGCAATCTTTCATCGACAGATGGGGGTGGAGCTAGGGTTAAAGTCCGCCCCCGGTATGTGTCTATCCGCCTGTTCCGTGGTTTCGAGGGAGCACAAGAGGAAGTTCCAACGGCCTGGATTTCGGTCCACGCTGCGACAGTGTTGGATATGTGAAGTTACTTCGGAATTGATGCTTGAATCACTGCTGAAACGACTGTAGACCTTTCAAAACAAAGCAAGCAGTAGCAAGCAGCGACGAGAAAGAGTGATAAATCCTGCCCAACGGAGAGGGCACGCGTTTCGGGTGCCGGGTCAGACTTTAAATCAGACGAATCCATGGGCCGTGAAGGCTGACTGAGGACCATGTTGGAATCACACATCGTTTCCCGTGCATTGATGCATGCAGAGACAGCGCAGGAGGGGCTCGCAAAAACCAGCATCGGGTGGCTAGCCATCCGAATCCTCTCCTGCGTGGTTATCTATTCACAACGTGACGATATGGTGGTAGACCAATTCGGATCACAGAATAAGGGGCGTCTCTAGATATGAGCACTTGTGAGTGCATTGATTTTTGTGAAGCATAGCCAAGATGGCCAATGCAGCAAGACCTTATCACACAGATCTCGAGCTCCTCGAGGGGATGGCTTGCAGTGCTGTCCTTTCGAATTTCGTTCCTCAAGCCCTGAAACCAATCTTTCTTTCGATTTAGTTAGTCCGGTGTTCGACCAACAATAACAACATCCCCCACCAATATATCGATAGAGTTTCGTGTAACCACGAGGATTTAGAAGTCCACAAACCTGGCAGGGCCGAAGGGAAGAAGATATCGTGGTGGTTAAATTTGTAGCCGAAGCCTTCCCATAGGGCCTCAAGGGCGCCGGAACCCAAATTGGGCTGCTGATGTGCTCGCAGTCGCAGTTCACCCTGCATGGGTTCAAATTTCCTCATGCATGTCTCTAATTGACAAATGCACAATTGGTTCAGGAGCGGCTGACGTGCAGGGCCACTGATGAGCAAATCGGGTTTTTGTCACTTGGCTCTGCTGAGGCTCTTCCGCTTGGCAGATCGCATTCATGATCATGTTTATGACCAGGCTTATAATTAGTTCATATTGCAGGCGTCCTTTGACGTATGTATGGAATAGTGTATCTGGATGTGTCGAAATGCATACTGCGATTTAAAGCTTGAAGTACTACTATTCCTGACCCGGCGTGCCTGAGATGGCTGCCCTGCCATACCGTTACAACCGACGGTTTTCACCGAGAGATCAGCACTTTGTGCTACCTCACAACACAATATGCATCCCAACCTGACGTGAATGGCCGATGGTTCTCGAGTCGCACACAGCAGGCCTGGGCCGTGGTCGCGGTCGACGTCGATACTAACACAAGGTGTTAGAAGTGCATATGTGTGTATATACCTATATCGATACTAAATTTATAAATGTATGTATGCACATAAATGTATCCCAATATAATTCATAATTTGGTATCACCAGGTCGATATATCCTCACTTGCAAGCTCGAATCTTCGAATTTAATAAATATTAATATGTTGAGAACGGCCAACGGACTTAAATCTATCGCAATCAGTAATTAATATATCTATATATATTCCAAGCTAAGCGCTTAAGCTATCCAAGGCTGATAATATATATATATATTGACGCTCTGCGTATCCCCGGGCCTATGTTGTACCTGCAGCGCCGCGCGCTAGCTGTGGGTGCGTGATCGATGACGGAAGTTTAGCTTGGTTTAATCGCGTTAACCGGTTCTCGTGTACACAAATTTAAACATGTATTAATACATGTATATATGGTATCATGATCAATGGCTATAGCAGTGCGCGAGTGCCGCTATAGCTTTATCTAAAACGTAGTCTTCTGGACTCAAATGTTAGCCCGTTGCTTTCCGAGTTTTGATGCAGTGTAAGTACATACGATGCCTTTAAGTTCAGCTGATCAGCTTGCTCCAGGTAGCTTCAGTAAATTTATTTTAAAGTAAATTGAATCCCACGCAGATGTATACGTTGTTGGTCTTGTTAATTCAGATGCCAAAACAGAGATTGGGCCTCAGCCTGGATTATATAACTATAGAGGTTATATGCCACGCCTATAGGCCGTATGGCAATCTTATTGACATGACTGCTCGGGTTCATGTATAACCGTAACAGAATCCGAGAATTAAGAAACCCGAGGATAAAATTAAAATACAAAAACAAAAAAAGGCATAGTTCTAAAACATAGCGATCGTAGCTTGCAGCTAGACTCTAGGAATGCCAGCCAAACTCCTCATAAAATCCATGATTGACCCGTCTGCCAACCATCTTCAGTTTAGCTCCTTATAAAGACAATGAATCCATAAAATATGGAACAATTTTACCGACTTGTCTTATACGATATATTATTGGCTACTAGATCTGGGTACTAACGCCCACCACCTTCACCACCAAAATAACCACCATCTCCGCCAGAGTTGCCGCCGCAATCTCCAGAGTACTCAGGATTATAAAATACGGTATCCCCGTAGCTCGTCGCCGCCTGATAGCTCCCACTATTATCGTAATAGCTACTATCATAGGCGCAGGGGTCATTATTGTTGTCGGCATTCAGGCTTGTCGCTAACACAGCATTGAGCGCTACGCTATCCATGGCGTAAGGATTTGTATTGGCAGAACGATAGCTTGATGTGGACTCGCCATATCCACTCGGGGTGAGGCTTTGGGGCTTTGTTTTAACCTCTTTGGGGACATTTGAGGTGCTGCTGGAAGTCCTTGTTGTGAAGTTGCTTCTTATTTTATTTCCAGGCATATCAGAAAACGGTTTCTTCTTTTTCAAAAAACCAAAGCACCCCATTTTCGGTGTTTTGGGGGTTATCGAATTTTGGGGTAGATAAGTACAGGCGGTCAAAGTTATCGATTAGGACTTGCAGCCAATTGATGCCGTCAAAAAGCCCAGAATTTCGATGCTTGATTGCTAATGTTGGTTGATCTTATATAAAATTAGGAGAAGGTCTGGACCTGGATTCGACATAGGGGTGTATACCTAGGTAGATATAAGTACTTTCGTTGCTTAGTTAGTAGGGGGTAAGTATAAGTGAATATCTAGCGTTTTTAAGTTGAGCTCACTAGGATATTCCTACGTGTTGGATAATGAACATGCGCAAATCCGAGTGCCGATCGAATGTTTATACGTCCTGAAGGGGGAAGATATACGTAGTAGATATACTTTCACTGCCAGATAGAGTCAACGTTGTAACCACGTGCTTTAGAAATTTATATCATCAATTGGTGAAGTCGAGTGTTATTAAATCCTTCAACCCCAATTAGCAAAATTAGATGATACAACAATATTGTTAAGCCTATCTAGACCTTGCGAAGTTTTAGACAAAAAGAAAAGTGTTAGCCGGTATCTACCCCTTAGTTAGTTTACTAATGTGTATTGTGTGCACGGTATGACAATAGTTGGGTTTTTAAAATCAAGCTTTCCTTATTGTCGACATGTCTCGTGCCCTTTATTTACTAAGTAAGCTAACTTCGATTAGGCATCTAAGACTAAGCTGGGTATGACTACATGTACATCAACGAATACAGAATTTAAGATCGTGAGAACCCTAAGAGAGTGTACACCAAGAAAGATGGTTTCCTAGAAGCACAATAATTAATAAGAGTTAAGGAATCAAGCTTAGACCTCTAAGCTAGCTATAAATTTAAGTATCTGTGGGTTTAATTAAGACGTCCCAAAATTGCCTAAATTCATTTGACTCTTCTGTGAGCTAGCATACACTTGTGGTGACTGCGTCTGGGACTGAAACTAAGCTAGCATTATGGTCGAAGTGTATATTTGGGGTGGTTTGTTTTTAAGTAATATGGTATTAAGATATATGTATCTAGAACCCGCCCCCGCAGCTACTGGACCCGCCGCCGTCACCCCCACCGCTAGACGAACTCCCTCCACCGCCTCCATCTCCCCCAGAGCTATAGGAAGAAGATCCTCCGCCACCCCCGCTACTATATGTGTAACTGCTACTACTACAGTGGTCGCCTGAGCCACTGTGATGATTATGGTGACTATGACCATACGAGCTGTCCGGGTTCAAGCTTGTGGATAGCATCGAGTTTAACGCCACAAAATTATGGTTGTTGACTCCACTACCGCCACCACCACCTCCAGAAGGCCTAGATCTGGCTGGACTGTAGTTGGACTTCGGTTGTGGCGCGCCAGTTTTGGTATCCCTCTGTGGATTAGATACTACTACTTGAGGAACAACTGTAGTATCATTTTTGCCCGTTGGTTCCTGTTCACTGGAAGACTTTCTCTTCATTCGGTTGAAGAGTCGGCTGAAAATTGCCATCTTGATGGAACTGGATGAATTGTTAGGGAACTGAGGTTGGCGTGGTTGGAAAAGGAAACTAGTTTGGTTTTGATGAGGGGGTGAGCCGGACTGTTCCGGAGTAGGTGTACTGAAGAATGTTGAAAAGATATCCTGTGGATTTGGAGGAGGAGAGGTTTTTTTGGTCATATATAGAATTTCAAATAGGTTTATTTGGATTCAGTTGGCTTTTTTAGGGGGGTTAATGTCGAGATCAATATTCAGAAGTGGGTATATGGGTAAACATAGATATGATTTATATAATGTAATGTCAATGGGGATAAATTAAGTAGTTTATATAATAATTCGAGGCCCAGTGCCGCTGGAGCCGTAGGCAGACTACTCTACTAGCCTAGGAGTACCAGAAGTGCAGCTGGGTGGGGTTATTTCGGTGGGGATCGTGACGTCGTTGGTTGCAGCCTTGTGTTGAGTCTGTGGTATTTACCGAACTAGGTACCAACTTACTAGGTAAGTAGGCGGAGCCTTCAACACAGGGCTGTCAAGACAGTCCCAGAGGAGCCCCAGAGTGACTAATAATAACGTTAACGAACCAGTTAGACTGGAGCCAATTGCGCCAGCACTAAGGAAGTTAGCTTGTAGCACTGTGCACCTCGAGGCGACATTAGAGGCGTTGCGATTGCAAACCAATGCTGCTCCCTTGGTCATGTTGATGCCTTCTGGAGGCCTCCAATGCAATGCCGATAGGCACAGCCTTCCCAGAAACTCTTTCCATGGTTTGCCACCGACGTATACCTACCTAGGTGGTTACTAAAGACGAAAACCCACGGTTTGGCTGAGGAATGAGATTCCTCACTGTATCTGGCTTTTAATACAGCCGGGTTTCTGTGGTCTGGAGCACAGCGCGCCAAAGGAGCGTTATCATCACTGACAAAATTAAATTTACAATATTTTAAACGCTTGCACAATACAAAACCATATAATCACGCACCAACCCGTCGACTGACCAACTAGTTAGACAGCAACCCATAAACAAACTGGCTGGTAACTAGTCTATAAATGGGTGGTCCAGTGGTTTGTGAGTCAAGTTAACTGGTTCATAGATAGGCAGGCAAATTAGTAGCTTGGATAGTCCGAAGGCTGGCTGGCTAGTCGCTGGTTTACAAGCAGGCTAACTAACTAGCAGCTTATTAGCTCCCTAACTATAGCACCCTTCATGAAGAATACTCGTCTGCTAAGTAGACTATTGATTTAAAATTACAACATGCATGTAGACATACGAAACAGGCTATCCCCATATGTTGAAGATTCATTCGCTCTCTTCGTTCGGCATTATGTCCTTTCCTTTTCTAGGTTTAGCGCTAGCTGTTAACTGAAGTTTGCAATTTGATAGTTAACTAGGGTTTTCGGTATAACTCCAGGGCCAAGAGGGCCTTCCAAAACGCATCAAATGCGCTACTGTATGTGTAAATACAGGACGAGTGGGCTCGAAGGAACTTTTATTAGTGCATGGCGCGCTGTGGATCCAACGATGAGCATATCCATGTGTAGCCGATGCTGTATGTGTAATCTTGCTAGGTGACGAAGATATCAAGTTGGACCGACGTTTTATGAATGCTAAACGCAGTTTGGTATCATGATGTTGGTAGTTGGTACTCGAGGCGCGCGCATGCGCAGGGCATGGTAGCTATCCCAGTAGTTTATATATATGTTACGTCGTATGACCTGGATTTTGATTCTTAAAGTTTCAGAGGGATTGGCAAGTTTAAGCCCCCCCAAATCAAAAATTTAGGTATATGTATTGTTACTTAGCTGCGGGATAACCATATTGTCCACATTCATATGTCTTGAATTCATCTTGATGTTATCAATCTATTCCTTTGCTTTTCTATGGCTATCCTTATTTAATGGTTATACATAATATTTAAATCAATACACTGTGGAGACAGCGATATTGATTTATCGTTATACAAATTGTCCTTAGATCCGCCTGCAGGTGTTAATCTAGCTATTCGGTAACACAGGTTGGCTCTTAGTTAATTTAACATCTTGAGTAGAAATGCGCCTCTTTCCCTTGCAATCTGAGCGTCCGACAATTGTTTCTTTTTTGTTTCAATGGCTATATCTGCCCGTCTTGGTGAACTTGGGAGAGGCGACCTCTACACTGCTACCGACTGAGAACACATTAGTTCCAACAAGCACAAACCTCATCACCGGCACCGCCGCGGCCTCAAGTGAATCGTGCGTATTTTGTCTCAATGCTGTGCAGTCTAAAACGTCCGCGAGCCTCGACGAAAATACCGCTACAACTTCTAACCCTGTTCTCCGCGACGCGTTGACAAGGAATAAAATCCGGGGAAATCTCAAAACCAATTTGACAGCTGGAACTGGGTCTTCCGTTAGTTATAACGGAGTCTCCAAGGCAGAATTAAATATTCGTCGTAGTCTAGATCCTTCCTACTTTTATCATGGCGAAATGCAAATCAGATGCTATGATGAGAGAGCGACTTTCCAGATCATTGAGGATTTGGTATTGGGGACGATTCCATATAATGGTCTTTGGGGAATCACTCAGTCTGAGTACGAGAGCGAAATCAGCAGGTATACTCTTACTCCGCCACCTTACAAGGGCGCTCAGCCCAAACTCGATATGGCTAAAAGTAGGAGGATGGTGAGAACGTTACGCGAAATCTGTATGAACACTTGCAGATGCGATCCAATCACAGGTTTTATTATCGCAAATGTAAAGCCTGGACCGAGTAAATTGCGGAAGCATCGTGTGGATATGTGTACTACATCTGTCGTGGCCGTTAAGTGCCATGTTTTCTACAGTGAGTAAATCCCTGTAAACTAGCAATACTAATTTGCATTATTTGTATATTAGGATGTGCTTTTTAGATAAGATAGCTAATCCTGATGGGGACCTAGATTGCCACTGCGAGGTAATGCTTGGGCAGCCGCCTGCTGCAGGCGTGACCTTAGACGATGGGAGCCCACTTCTACTATCCCACTACCAAGACGCAATTAATCAAATACCAGCGCCAATCAGGCGCCTCCAAGAAAATAGAGAATGGACATGGGCAATAGATCCAAATGTTCCGGATAGTTACCTGGCACCTGGCCCGCAATTGGGATTTACGGTAGACTTGCTCGGTAACCCGATTGAACCTGAGAATGTCGCCCTAGAGTCTCTAGAGTACGAACCGCCATTACGTCTATCTGGCCCGAGTTGGCGTGATCCAAATAATGATCCCGACCCGGGCTCTGGTAGGCCGCCCACGGGTGGATACGGTTTGGGGTTTTCTGGGTCTTCTGGGTCGGGCCGTGGGTACCACCCAGGAGCATTTTCAGGGTTTCATAAGCACAGACGGGATATGGGTTCCCACGAGAGTGAAATAGAAGCGGCCGCGCACGCATAAGACTACCTCATAGTTTATCGTGAATACACGTTTTCTCTCTCTCAATCCTTTAGTTGGTACCCGTTTTACCCTTTTTGTTTTATAGTTGCGCTCTATGGCCTCGGCATGCCATCGTATTGATCCTGAATATGCAAATCGAGTATCTCGATTTTTAGACGCTAGATATATAAAGATTTATGCGTTATGTATATAGGTTTGCGTGGCTTGCTTAGCTTTGCAAATTTGGTATCGGGGACTTTATGTCCAGTATCGGGCCTTTATCCTGGTTACAGGAGTTAAACTTTAGTTGCAGATATTTAAATTATCTCAATATTAAATATAACATTTACTATCAAAGAAGCCAGAGGAGGGAAGGCACCCACGTTCCAGATAGCTGTGAGGGTTAGTGTTAGTATTCTAATACGATGCTTAAATGAACCTAGCTACTTTAAAGTCTAGTATTTTGTATAGAAAATACCCTGCCCTGGTAAGTTGTTAGTCGTAAGTAGTTCCGCGGCCGTACTTGTTGCCATTTTGTGTGCTGTAACGCATTTTAGGCTCTGTTTAATTAGGATCTATTTCATTGTGATTGTGGAAATATACTATGGATTGACGCAGTTGTCAATTGGATCAGGAGGCTCTTTAATTGGAAACGGCGCGCATCTATAGGAATAATCTATAGAAATAATCTATATATATATAGAGAGAGCCCTACTTTGCAATCGATTAATTCGATTGTGGCTTGCATGGTCATAGAGATGTGGAAGAGAGTATGACATGAATATTCGAATACCAACTTCAAAGCTACCGAAGCTAGGTTTCATGCACAAATATATATGCGCATATATGCTTTGGCTTTTTTAAGATACAAAAACCAATTCTACCAAGTAGTGATTTTATATATGCCATAGCCCCCAGAAGTAAGCGAAAGAAATTTCTATCTATGGCTTATTTCTTTGCTTCTAGCTATATTAATAGGCAAATCCTCAAACTTCTGCTGTCCGTTGTCTCCAAACGTCAGCCACGCGCTTGAGACCCAGTCACCATTGGTACGATTGTCATCTGGATCCAGCGGGTCTGAGACCATATCAGTTCTATTTTCCATCAACAGCTTAGCTTTATCTAGAACAGCATTCTCGCCAACAAAAATTGATACGCTGTTCTTGGTTTCCCAGATATAGGTACCTGGGACCCCGACTCCAGTGGAGTGTAATTCGATTGGCTCGTGGAGTTCGTGGCCGGAGATGAATATGAGGAAAGCCTTTCCGTTTGTGAGGGCGTCGATAACGGCTTCGATGCGGTTAGAAAGGGTGCCGCCTCCATCATTGTGCCTGAGTCCCCGGAAGAAGATTTTACCGGTAATTGGTGGTGGGGCCATTTTTGAAAATCTGTCAATGTCAAATTGGAAAAATATGTGTATAAGGTAGGAATTTGTTTAATCGAAAGCTTCTATGCTGATAGTAGAATCTTTGAAGACTGACTACAAGTATATCAAGAACCCGAGATCCCGGAGGAGATCTGGCTTCATTATATAGAGAAACTTCCCCTCTGTATTTCTTGTAGTACGTTACACCTGCTTCCGTAAACTAGCCTTCTTGAGATCTCGAGGGCTCGAGAGGCCCTGGTACTCGTTACACCCGACATAGCATCATCGCTAAATTCACTGGTGGCCATCCGCAATTACCTCACTATCAAACTCTAGGGTAATATGGTATCATACTAAGCTTAGGCACCTACAAGTACAAAAGTCAGCATAATCACTTCTCCACGACCTCCAAACTGGCCGCTCTCGGAGATTCTATTATTGCATCAGCGGCCATGCGTGATTAACTGTTTTATGTACATGCGTGTGCCTTGGCTCTTGGAGTCCTGGCTGGTGGTGCGGTGCATCTGTCCTATGTCTTAATTAAATCCCAATACCCACACGGGTGCACCCATTATTCTTAAGCCTTCTGGACCACCGCTAACTACAATAACGTATATGCCTGAATCTATATATTTATAAATTCCATCGAAGTTTATTGATTGTCAATGGCTACGCCCTGCATGGCGAATAATTACTTAAAATCATAAGAGGATATAAGGATTTTATAGAGCTGGCCTCGTGGCCGCCCTCCGGAAGAATCTATGAAGGTCTTAAATACCGCAGTGCATTACACGTCTATATAGCTAACTGATAATCTAACTGCAAGCCGCACCAGTCCCACAAGTCTCACAGTGGAGATCTATTGCATTTTGTGCCACACTTCAAGCAAAAACCAACACTGACGCTATCAATCCAATAGTTAAGCATATAAAAAACGAAAGAACGTAAACATAACGCTCACATAGGTATGATAACGACACCCGCTAACCACTAAAACCCAATTGTAAACCTTCAGCCCACTGTTATATGTCCTGCATAATATATTATAGAAAGTGGGGTGGTGGTCCGAACCGCACAAAAGAATATAATACTACAGCTAGTGGCCATGCACATCGATAAAAACCCTTCCGCCTGGAAATCCTCCAAGATCCAATCCTAATTGCCTGGGGTCGACGGAAAACACTTGCCCTAGCTGATGCTGAAAAACGTGTGCTAAGACGTGCCGATAAGCTAGGGGAAAGATGGATGGTCCGTTGTTTTTTGATATTCGAAATGCCAGGCCTGCCATCGAGTAGCTGAAGAAAGTAAAGATTATTCCGACTGCTGACGTCGAAAGTCACCCGGGCATTACGCCTCTCACGCACCTCCAAGTCCAAGTAATCCGAGGGGGTAAGCTGCATGCAGTTGGCAGCCGGTAGATCCATTAGGATTGTCTCATCACAAGATTTATCCCAAATTCCCTTGGACCAGACGTAAAAACGTAATATCGAAGGTAACAGTATATTCCGGCATGCGCTCCCAAGAACAGTAGTAAAGAATCCGAGGTTGAGCTTATTGAACTCCCTCGCCACCAGTTATACACCAAGAACCCCAGTAGTGATGTGATAACCCGCCGAGCATCGATAGAGAAAGTTATCAGCTCCATGAGCGGCTATTGTATCTCGTTGTTCTTCGTGTTGGGGCGTCGAATCCAGACCCATTATTGTGCGAATATTCGTTGGACCGTATCAGTGACAGGTAATATATAATATGCAATGCTAAGCGTAAAATGCTGTATGAACAACAGAAGACTAGATTAAATACCAAAGGTCAATAAAATGGACAAACTGTTCTATCAATCAGGGTAAATACTTCCGGGCCTACTCCGTCTCCAACTACCGGCTTCTCAAAATGCAACAATTTGGAGATGTCAGAGATCAAGAATATGAAACAAAGCATATTTTGTTGAATTTTCAATTTAAAAATGTATATTATCGTAATTAATTGTTGGTATATGCTTTGTCTCGGTCCCAAATGCTGTTGACCACAACTGTGACGATATCGCGATTAAATATATTAATCTGAAGTACCCTGGTGGGGAATCTATGCGTGTGCATATATACAATTCCACAACCTCCGACCAATCATGGTCATATCGCACTTACGATTACCCAAGACCTAAAATATACAAACTACCAATATTTACTAGTCGATCACATTACCCATTGAATCTAATCTCATGGCATTTAATTTAAAAGACGGATACAGCCTTAAAGGCATAGAAATGGACCCAGAATCAAGAAAAGGATCAAAGAGGAAGAAGAAGAAGAAGAATGATACACCACGCTTGCTATATATCAGAGGAAAGTAGAAAAAGGAGCCCATAACGTCCAGCTATGTAAAAACTTATAAGCATGCATGCATAAACAGTTTTCCAAATTCGTTTTATATAAGAAAAAAAACAAAAACAAGAGGCCCTAAAACAAAAAGATATGGTATCCATCCATCCATCCATCCAAAAATAGGTGAAAAATAAAAAATGAGATAATGTACGCCGGCGCTTTCCCTTGGAATCGCAAAATCTCAGATCATAAAAAAAAAGGGGGGGGGTACTCCTAAAAAGAACCTAGAAAAGACAAACGGTAAGAATCAGTCCAAAGAGAGGGGAATCAAGGAACAGAAGTCCTCGACCCCGGCCTCTCATCCTCCACCGCGCTACCCCCCACAGCTCCCGTCCCCGTAATCACCGGCCGATTATTACTTCCCTCACTTCCCTTCCTCCCACTCTCCCTACTCTCCCGACTTCTGATACTAGCCGCATCCCCACCACCAACAATTGGGCCCCCACTTTGTGCCAAACTCTTCGTCAACGTCTTCCTAACCCCCAAGGTACTACTATTCCCTCCAATCTTCTTCGCATTACCAGGTCTAATAGAAGTACTCCCCTTCGCATCCACATTCGCCGCCGCAACAGTACTACTCCCCAACCCAGGTGTGCTGGGAGCTCCCAATTTCCCTTCCTCAACAGCATCAAGTAGATACCATCGAAGACCATCGCTCAACTGGAACGGGTTATCCTCATCCACAGTCTCAACCCCAGTATCACTACTAACCGAGGATCCCTTATCTCCAATTGTAGCCACAGTACTCCCAGCCCCTCCATTATTCCCATTCTTCAAATCCACCACTCGTTGCTCAACCTTCGAGATCCTCGCTAGTAACCAATCCCTCGCCTTCAACCTATGGCCCTCCACCTCTCTCAAAAAGTAATGCGGAGCACCAACGTTGAATGCTGCCCATGGCCTAGTAACCTGATTCCTAGTCGGCAAGAAAAGCGCCAAATCCCCCTCTTTGAAACTCCTGTATGCGATCTTTTCACTCGCTTCTGCCGCAGCTCGATGGTATTTGTCGCGGTAGTCACGGCACTGTTTCTGCCATTTCCTAGCCATGTGCTCGGCCTCTCTGACTCGCTTCGTAACCGCGTCCCCAAACGCATCGAGGTCAAAGGTCCCAATCGAGCTTAAGAAAGTCGCATACTTCTCACTTTCCGCTTCCGAATCCGCATTGTCCATCCAATACAACAACTCCACATCGCCCTTTCCAAAGTCTCGTGGTAGCGGCGGCAGGCTCGTCGACATACTGATGCTCTTCGCCATCTGATCCCCATCAATACTACCTCGTGAAGGTCGTACGATTTGTGTAGCCCCATCGTCGTCCACGATCACTTTAAAACCTAGAGACTCAAGCAACTGTCCAGACCGTGCGTTGTGGGTGTACAGCTTCTGAGTCAGGTCCTTAGCCTTAACCGTCCGAGCCTCAAACCTGGTCTGTAGAGTACGGTTTCCGTCCTGTAGGGTTTGTAGCTGGGTTTCTCCGCGTGAAATTTGCTGTCGTAATTCTCCAACAAATCCTTCCAGCCGGGCCGTAAGCTCATCAACATCGAGTATCTGCGTCCGTGCGAGTTCGTAGTGGGAGTCGTGAATATTGGGTTGCTGGACTAGGACGCCGCTGACTTTACTCCTAAAGGTATCAAGCTCCTTGGTCGCTTTTTCAACCCTCGCCGTAAGCCGTTTATTCTCGGCATCCTTCACCTGAGCTGCCGCCTCAAGAGCATGAATCTTCCTCTCCAAATCCACAACCGCAAGACTATGTCTCTCCTGCTCTTCAAGCACCCGCTTCTCCCACCCGTCAATCGCCAGCATCTTCTGCTCATCCGCTTTTCTGACAACCTCCAATTCCTTTCTAAACCCCTCAGCTACCTTCTCGGCTCCAATCCTCATCTCTTCATTCTCCCTAATCATAGTCCCCATCTTCCCCTCGTGCTCTTCCAACAACAATTTATACTCCTCAAGCTCCCTCTGCATCTCCTCAACTTCTCTTCCAAGCCCACTATTTCTTGCCGCTTCAAGAGCTTTACTCTCCTCCATCCTATCCATCTCCGCGTAAACCTCTTCAACCCTCGTCTTCCACCCCTCCAGCTGCTCTTCAACCTCCACGATCTTATCCTGTAGCTCTTTCCTCTCCATATTAAACTCCTGTTGCTGAGCCTGAATATTCGCCAAAAGATCTTTCTTCGTAGAATCCACATCCATCATCTGCTTATCCCACCCCCTCTTCTCATCCTCAAACTTCTTGATCGCCTCTACCTCCAGCTTCTGCCTCGCCTCCCTTTCCTTCTCAAGATCATTTTCCAGAGTAACGATCCTCATTGTGAGCGCCTTAGATGGATCTTCTGTAACCGATATCCGTCGATTATTCACATTCATAGGTGTTATGATTGTTCCCTGAGAACTATTCCTAGACATCGGTTCCGCTGCAAGTGGGCTCCCAACGCCAACGGTGGCGCTTCCGTTCGTAGTGGCGCTTACGAACTGTACCCCAGCCGCGTTTCCAGGCCTCTGTTGTCGATGCAATAGATCCTCTAGCTTCCTAACCCGGCTTTCATACATCCTCGCCCTCTCCTCCAAGCGCGCCCTATCCTCACGTAACCGTTTGATAGTCGCATCGTCCGCTATTCCACCCACTGCTGCACCGCCACCGGTGCTCAAAAATGAACTAGCCATCGCGGCCTCGTGAATACTGCCCATCTTGAACGCCCTGGTCGCTAGAGCCGGTGTCGTAGCCTTCCTCTGCCTCCTAGTCGGCTTATCGAGATCAATAATCCCCTGCGCAAGCTCCCTAACCAATCCTTCAACTCCTTCAACCCCCTTAAGCGCATTAAGGAGAACATCCAAATCCGCACGACCAACGACCGGCCAACCTGCCGTTTCCGCCGAAAAGCTGACTTCAACACTAATCCCTCCTCCTCCACCGGCAACAGTCTCATCCTGCGGCGGTAAGAAAGCAACCATAAGCTCTCCACTAGAAGTCGTACTCTTCCACCACTTTTTCCTCCTCTTCTCCTCTTCCTCTTTTAACCCCGCCAGCTCCTCTGCTAGCTTAGCTCCATCCTGCCCCATTTTCTCCGCCCACTCCCGTCTCCTAACACACTCTACCAGAAAACTTGAATAAATCCCCGGTAGCCTCGCAACCAGCACCAGAGTTCCATAACCACGCTCACTCCTCTCCTCATACTCGACTTCACACTTCTTAACCACACTCGTGAGATCCGTATATAGCCTCTGTTCGATCTTAGATATCGCCTGCAGGCTCTGTACTGTAAACCCAGCAGCTACATTCTTCCGCTGTATGCAAGCCTGCACCAACCCGCCTAGCTCAGTCGTATACTGCATCAACGCCGGTAAATAGTCTTTCGTATGCGTATGCGCAACTTTGGTGATAGATGCCAAGCTCTTCTGGTTAGCCGGAAACGTAGCGATGTGTTCTGTATCCTGCTGGATCTTCTGTACCAAAGCCCTGATATCGGATAGTAATCCATCCGCATCCTCCGTCGAGTTCAGATTTTCATTCTTTTTCCATCCACGGTGGATGTCTGCTGTTAAGGAGGATGACTGCTGTCTTATACTTTCCAAGGTATTCCCCAGCCCCTGAACTTTCATCTCAAACTCCCTGGCAATGACTTCCAACTCCTTAGCCGCACCTCTAACATCCCCCAGCGCTACAATGTCAACCAACGTCCCCGTTGGCTTTACCCCCGGAATACCCCCCTTCCCAGCCTTCGCATTCTCAGCTGCTGTCACAATCTTCCCTACTTCTCTGTGTATCGGTATCCTTCCCAGCTTATCAACTCCACTCTCCCAGCTCCTTAACAGCTTGTCCTGCGATTCCAAAACTTCGAAAGCCCATGACTTCAACTCATCGTATTTCTGAGCGGATGTTTTCACGTGACTGTCTAGATTTGTGGTTGCAGCTGATAGGGAACGATCGATTACTGCTATTGAAGCTGTGGTTGACTTTATTGATGCGACGAGGGTGGTGGCGTGGGAGAATAGGGAGTTAGACCAGGATAGTCTGTTTGCGAAGAGGGTGCGCCATGATGCAATGTTGGATGGGGAGTCGGGTTGATCGGGTGGAGGAGAGGGTTTGCTAAGAGCCGGGATGGGGAATGAAGGTGGAGGAGCATTGGAAGATGGGGTGATATACTGGCGGGAGTAGAGGAATAGCTCTTTCTGTGTTTTATTAATGTGGTTTCGTTAGCTGGCGGGAAGCTTAACAGGAAGCTGTTTACCAAGTAGCTATTTTTTGGGGAAACATAAGGGTAGGGACAATAACAAAAAAAAAAAAGTGAGAACGAACCTCAGTAACCAGATTCCCCTGCTTGACCAGTGTTCCCTTGATAGTGGTTAAGATCTGGTTCGCAACGGGGACTTTGTACTGTTCTGCGATCCATGACTTGAGCTCGTCGACACTAGGGTAGAATAAAACATTAGCAGCTATCGTTTATCGCGATAAGCCGATTCCCTCTTCTCATCCCACCAAACCCGTTCTTAACACTAGAAGAAGGGAAAGAAAAAAAGAAGAGGAGGAATAAAAGAGGGATAAAAAGGAGGGGAGAGAGAGAGACGAACGAAGAGAACAGTCCAGGGTCCACAGAATAGGCGTCGCCCGTATGAGCGTATAGAATGGTGAGTTGCATGAAACTCGGAGCCGCCTGTGCCCTTTTTTCCCTTCCCGTTTGCTGGTGGGGAAATAAGGTAGATCCGATCGATGTGCTTGAAGTGTTATACGGGTGTTATTATGATAATGATGATGGGAGGGTATTATGGCGACTGCGACAACGATGATGATGGAGTATGAGGTATGAATGTATGGTCGGGGATAGCTAAGAGATAGCTGGGGCGGTGATGACGATGGAGGGTGGATGGAGGTTGTCGTGTGTATCTGTGTCTGTGTTTGGTTCTCGTCCGAGAAATAGTCAGTTCAAGCCCAAGTTAAGTTAAGAAGCAAGGCGCACAGGCGAGGTCGTTTCTCCCCCAAAAACAGCGTCACAGCGTCGGGTCTCTTGGCTTTAACTTACACTCTCCTTCCAACCTCACAATAATAGATAAAAATAAAAACAAACCCGGAATACAAAGAAGATACAGGATGAAAGAAGGGACAGAAGAGAAAGATAGAAAAAAACAGCGACAGAGGAAAAAGAGGAATAGAAGATAAAGTTGAAAGTGGAGACAAAAAAGAGGGCAAGTGTCAGTGGCGACAAGTCCACTCGAAAAGAAATGACAGCGATCAGGTGGCCCTGGCCTGCAGTTCGGAATCGAATGACGACGACAGACAGACGACAGCACCACTGCACAATTCAAATTTCTAACACGAGTAAGAGGTACCACTCTCCTTGCGATGCATGCATATATCTACTAGGTATATACTACTTACGTATGTATGCGCAGGATTAAAATCGCTACAAGAGAACGAGAGAATGAGAATGCAATGCAAATCCAAAGGGATGCATACGAAGCTGAAGACGTGGAAGCAATTAAATTTAAGAAGACTCAATTGAACAAGTCCTCAGCTCAGGATCCAATGCAATCCAATCCAAAAAAGCTAAAGGGTCCCAAAGCGCATCCTCAAAATGATGATTGCAAAGAAGAGAAAGCGAGGGTGAGAGAAAAGGAAGGAGAGAAAGAAAGATCCGATCCTGAGAATCTCAGATCCAGAACTTCACTTTGGACACGCCCGGGGAGCCAAGAGGTTCAGTATAAACAACCCCCTGTCCCAACAGTGATCCACAATTGGTCCAGACCCTTTTCAAGCCTAGCCAGCGGTGAAGTTTTGAAGTTGTCACCGTGCATATGCATACCTTATATTTCCGTCTCGTCTTGCTCTTTCGTCCGTTCCCGTTCCGAACCCGGTCAACCCGCCTGCTTCTAATTATACCTGTGGTATTTACTGCTACTACCTGGTAGTATCTTGAAATATTCTAAAGAAAAGATGATAAAATTGAAAAAAGTATGAAATGCATTTTACTTCACTTTTCGTATCATCCTCCAAGCTTCTGGCGCTCATGATTTGTTCGATAACAATATAACCAAAGAAAAAACTAAAGAGAGAAAGAGAGAAAACCTCCAATGAAACAACATAGCTCATGCAACGACGTAAGGAATCTAAGTAATAACATCCGGCTTCGCTCTGCCGGTATACTCCTCCAACTTCAGCAACGTAACCGCATTTCCAATGCTTTCCCTCAAAAACTCCTGCGCGTCCAGGCCATAAGTCGCCGGGTCCTATTGTAACACCATCGTATTAGTAACCCAGAAGTATAAGTATAAAGCGAGAACGAAGGAAGATACTCACATCACTGAACTTCTCCACATACAACCTAATCGTCGCTCCCGAACTTCCCGTCCCACTAAGCCTGACCACAAACCTCGCTCCGTCAGTTGTCTTAACATACAACCCCTGGTTCTTACTAACACTCCCATCCAAATCTTCGTAACTAAAGTCATCAGCCTCAACAACCGCACTCCCCTCTCCGACAGACTGTCCCACAAACGATCCCCCAAAGACATGTCCCTTCAACTCATCAATAACCTTCTGGGCTCCCTCGGAAGACACGTTTTCATAGTCATATCGCGTGAAGAAGGTACGGCCGTATTCTCTCCAGAACTCGTTCTGGATTGAGGAGATAGTAGCCGTGATTCCCTTCTGCTCGGATACCCCGGCAATGATGTTCAACCAAGCTGTAACCGCCCAGAGTCCGTCCTTCTCACGGATATGGTTCGATCCTGTTCCAAAGCTCTCTTCACCACAGATCGAAAGCTTATCCGCGTCAAACAGCGCGCAGAAGAATTTCCAGCCTATCATACACCTCCCAGGTTAGCAACTACCCCCCAAAAGACAATACAGATCAAGCAAGAAAGTGAGAAAGGAAGAAAAAATACCAGTAGGAACCTCATAACTTTCCAACCCCTTCTTCTTCGCTACCAAATCCACCGCTCCAGAAGTAGGCATACTCCTCGCCAACCCGAAAACTCCCTGCTTCTTGAAGTACGGAATCAAATCCGCATGGTGCGCAATAATCGCCAAACTATCACCAGGACTAACGAACGTCTTAGCCCCGTAGATCATATTTCTATCTCCATCTCCATCACTAGCCGCTCCGAACGGAATGACCTCATTATCCACTTTCTCAACAAGCTCATGCGCATAGGTAAGGTTTGGGTCGGGGTGTCCGCCTCCGAAATCGGGTAGTGGTACGGAGTTGATCACAGATGAAGCTGGGAGTCCGAGTTCTTCAACGAAGATGCGGACGGCGTATGGGCCTGTGACGGCATGGAGAGCGTCAAAGAGGATTTTGAAGTCCGGGTTCTTCTTCAAGAATCCACGGATCAACTCAAAGTCAAAGATCTCCTTCAACATATCCACATAATCCTGTACACCATCTACAATCTCCACCTCGAGATCTCCATATGTCGTCGTTCCAATCGTCGACAGATCAATCTACCAACCAAAGCCGCAATCAGTAAAAACAATAGTCGAATAATAACAATCGTAAATATAAAAAGAAAAAAGAACATACCTCTTCAACCCTAGTATCAACCTTATATTCGCCAATCTCCTTACTCGCCTTATAAATGTTATTCGTCACACTCTCCGGCGCGGGCCCTCCATTCGCCAAATTGTATTTAATCCCAAAGTCCTCTTCCGGACCGCCAGGATTATGCGACGCAGTCAACAGAATCCCTCCAGTAGCCCCTCTCTTTCTAATAACATTACTAGCAGCAGGAGTGCTCATAATCCCATCCTTTCCAATCAACAGCTTCTTAACACCATAAGCAGGTGCCATACGTGCGATCTTTTGAATCGCAACATCATTGTAGTAACGGCCGTCACCGCCGACGACGAGAAACGCGTCTTGAGCGCCTTCTGGGATGGAGAGGAGGATCGAGGCGATGAAGTTTTCGGTGTAGTTTAGTTGTTGGAAGACTTTGACCTTTTTGCGGAGGCCGGAGCTGTTATTACCAAAAAAAATGGTATATCAATTAGAACGTGTTTTCATTTTTATATGCCTTGAAGTGGGGGGAGCTAAGGAGGGGAAACCTTACGTTCCGGGCTTCTGGTCCACAAACGCTGTGGTGGGGATAGTCTGAACCGTCATCTTTGCTCCCAATTGAACAGTAGCAGCAACAGTAACAATCGAAAATCCTCTGGATAATAATAATCTACTACCAAAGAAACGAAAGCTCAGGATGATAAATGAGTATGGGTAACAATGAAGAAATGAAGAGAAGAGAGAAAAGAAAGGAACAGATCAATGGCGGCCACTACAGTATAAAAGAATTAGCTCAAGTAAACGAAGCGGAGTGGAGCTAGCCAGCTATCCCCCAACAATGACAATGACGTCTACACCCTTACCTTAAGTCGCTATCTCGGTATCTATGCTGTTCTATCTTAGCGAGCTCTTAGTCGGACCCTCAATTACCATGCAAATTAGAGTTATCCCGAGTCGACCTAACAACAGACCGGACTTCATCCCTTCTTTATATACACGGATCCTCAACCACCTCTCATTCACTATCACCATCAATTGTAATCATCCCATCAAGAATATAACAAGATATCAGTTGAATTCGAATTACACGTATACGCTGGCATGCCCAAACCCATCCTGCCCAAAAACTCCCCCCAATCGGATTAGCTATATTACCCAGGTCACCCAAATGAGGCTTTTTCCCGACCCAAAATAAAAAAATTTCCACAAAAAATTCCGTTGAGTGCTGGAGTGAGGGGCAACTCTTCGCCACCCCTCTCACCCCAAAAAAGTATACGATTTAGAAGAGCATGACATCGGATGGCCCACCGATAGGATAGGAAAAAAAAAAAAAAAAAAAAGGAGGAAACCCTCCGGATTGTCAGTGCCATTTCATCATCCCATATCATCATCATCCGCGCATATGCGCAATGCACGGCCAACTAACACTTCCCATCACTCAATCCATCCTTCACCTCAACAATGAGGGGCAATAATAAATGAGGGGCATAACCCAGAAAGAGGGGAAGACGACGATGTATGCAATGCACGTAAAATGCATGTACATACATACACAGGCGTGGATTCGGACGCCTTCTATCGCGTTCCATCCGACTATATTATATAGTGGTATATCATAGTTGGTTTAGTCTAGGCCTTATGAGTATAATATAGTAAAGCCAACCTAGTAATACGAAGGAAGAGGGTTAACCGCTTGTCAGCCACGACAAACACCAGGGATCCAATTCATCGTGCTGCAGAGTCTCTATTAGATGGAAATATCCAGAACTCATGGAGACATACATTGCTTTGTAGAATGTAGACACACAGCAGACCTGTCTCAACTTTTTTCATCCACCGAGGCAATTATAATCCTCACAAGTACAGCCGATAAAATCAAAATGCAGCAGAGCGGCAATGACAATGTAATGTGCATAGTAGCGGTAACTTAAAGAGACACCCACAAACAAAAAGAAAAAAGAAAGCGAAGGCGCAGTGATAGCAGATAACAATCTATCCTTCTCCCAATATCAAAGGCCTTTACTCCCGATCAACTAACGGCTGAGCCTCAGCTGTCCCGGTCGCATGCTCTGTCGCCTCCAAAACAATCTCCCCAGCCCTCTTAACCTCCTCAGCTTTCCTCCCACTGATAACGTCATCGTACTTCTTTGTATCAAACACCCACACTCCATTCGTCTTCGCTGGCTCATCCATACAAAGAGGTGTAAGCCCCAAAACTCCCTTCATAAACTTCCCGGCGCGGTCAACTAGCGCATCAATCGCCTCTACTTGGTCAACGGCGCTGAAATACCGCCTCTCCCATGTTGTTCCTTCTTCTTTCTCTTTCTTTCGTAGGTCTCGCTGCGCGTTCTCAATCTTGGACTTCTCAATCCCTGTCTCTTCGTAGTCGCCCTTATCGATAGCGGCTCCAACCTTCGCCCAGGCGCGTCTACTTTCCAGAGGATCCTGCTCTTCGATAGGTTTGATAGACAATGCCGTCGTTGGGTTCTTGTCTCCGTGCTCAAACCGTTCAATCTAGTCCCAAACTAAAGCATTAGCTTCCCAAAAGATATAAAGAATATACGAAAAAGAAAGTACTGACCTCAGTCTTCCCCTGCTTAACAACCAACTCTTTCGTCCACTGCCCAGAGATAGTATAAAGCAACTTTCCATTCTTATTGTCATACAGCTCCGCGGTGACCGAGTTCGACTTGCCCCCAACCCATCCCTTCCCTGCATATTCGATCTTTGCAAAGAACCCAGTACTCGACTGGATGATTGTAGACTTTTCAAGCTCCACAAACGGTGATCCGTAAACAAGACCCTCGATATGTAACGCTGGGAGTGTGATCAAATCTATATTCTTCTAAATCAGTATTCAAACCCTCCATAGAAATATATAAGAAGAAATGCCTTACACTCCTCATCCCACTTTTCAAGCCTCAACCTCGCAACACCAACCTGTTTGACATTGATAGTCATCGATGCAAACCCGGCTTTCTGCCCGTTATACCCTTGCAGCTTGACCCCATGCTTCTCATTGAATATAGAATAGGCCGTAACAGGTGGATGATGGCTGACTTGCTCCGAAATCAACTCCGTCCTTCCTGCTTCTTCATCATCCCAATGTCCGAGGAAAAGCTCTCCAAGGAAAGGATTCAAGGGTTTCTTTTCAGAGCCGCTGTGTTAATCATATAAAAGTACGTCTTGTTAGCACGAAAATATTATAGATAGAGATATTAAGATGAAGACCAAGGGAGGGGAGTACTAACAGCTTCTCACTTCTCGAGCTATACTGCTGCTTCAACGTAGACAAGAACCATTTCAACACAAGCAGCGCCCGCTTCTCTGGGTCTGCCTCTTTAGCCGGCGCTACGAATAGCTTGGGATGCTCCGTCTACAGAATCCAAGAAAAAAAGAAAAAAAAAAGAAAATTAGTAATTCATCACCCCCGGAGTATGTGTGTGGGGAAAATGGAGGGGGGTAAGAAGATGAGGCTATGCTCGGCCTCAAGGCGACCGGGAAAGCGTACCCAGTATGCACTGTACTCGACCAAGCTCGTTTTACTCAGAATGAACGGCTGCCGAGAAAGAAATCTGGTAGTTAGCAAAAAAAGCCTGTGGTTGAAAGGGGAAATCGGGATCGTGATGTCTTACGGGAGCAGTCATAGACGCCAAGTCGCCATTGAAGCTGTGTGTGTTTAACAAAGAACGTTAATATCAGCCACCAATCGTTGTTTGGTTGGAATTGAGGAAGTTTTACCTCGCAATAGACTAATAAAAATTAAATGAGTAAAAAATAAGAATCAGCTAGGCGCACTAATTATCTCCTTTCAATCTAGGAGAGGAAGGATCTAAGTAAAAGGAAACACAAACCTTCAAGAAAGAAGCCCACGTGCTCTTCGCAGACCCTGTTTTGCGACCCATTGTAAGCAAAATCCCGGTCAAAAAGAGAAAGACCCGAGTTTATAGACCGAGATCTTTGGGAGGAAGCGTTTATATGCAGACGCAGTAGATGTAGTAGACGGAGTCAAGGTAGTAGCCAGGAAGCAGCAGATGAATGGGAGCAAGAGTAGAAGAGGGATTCTAGAGATGGAGGGTGGGAATAGGAAGAGGGATGATTACCGGTTAACGCAGCAGCCATAGCGGGTAGTTATTGGGGGGTGGAAGAGTGAATAAAGAATATATGGCTAGAAATAGGTCGAGGGGAGGGGGATTAACTCTCTCGTAGGCCGGGACGTGGATAGTCGCTTAGGTCGAAGGTCTCAAAGGCGATCGATGAGGGGATGGAAGGGGCACCCTGTTCTAACAGCGACGACGGTGCGTGGTACAAAGATAACAGGTAATAATCGGTAGGCACCAGGTGGGAGTGGATCGATGCGTGGATGTGAATGTGGATCGGATGGGGTGTACGGTGTGTGTGGTGCAATATTATGGTAATGGTGCCCAGCGAGGGTGGTCGGGGTCAGGTATCTTAGGCTGTCGGCTATAGTGATAGCTTAGTTTAGTGCCGTAGACGGGTCGATGTCGTGAGAACTGCCTGATTGAGTGAATGGGAGTTATAAAGACTGAGAAAGAGACGGGACTACAGAGTTTTTCCAAGTAGCAGGTTTTATATAAAGGGGGTGGGAGTGTGTCCTGGGCGTCCTGGTGTGCAGTTCAGTTGCGGTGATCGTGTATGGATGTTGTTAGCGACGACAAGCTTAGCCAGCTGTTACCCAGGGTGAGCAGCTAGCTCTCTCGTTCGTCCGGTCTCCCAGCAGTTAATCTAAAATGAATAATTAAAAAAATAAATTGTGGGGAAGTAAAACTATCCGCAACCAGATACTTGGAAGGACAAAAATATCACCAAAATAATATGATAAACAAGAACGACAGTCGATTCGACAATCAAGCGCTGCTCATTAATGACATAAGTCTTTATATATACTATGCAATTCCGGCCTGCGGTCAGCGATAGTCCGCCGTTCTCATTCCCATTCCATTCATTAATTCTCCAGTAGTGCACACCAGAAGCTGTGAATATGCTCTATTACGTCACAACCTTTACCTCCCTAGAGTAGATGCAAGGTACCTTGATTACATACTCTCTCCCCATAGCAATCTCCTTTTTGCCCCCATGGATATGGCAATGGCTTCCCGAGAGGGCCATGTAGGTTGCCCGATCGATATGGGGAATCGGGAATAATATTATTGCATTGGGCGTCGAGTCGTACGATACTTATCAAATCGATCGATAAGAACCCGCCCGCCGGATGCCCCGGTTCGGCCTCCTTCCATGCCGGGAAGGCTTACATAATCACAACTCGCAAATTACAACACTCCAACACTCCAGCACTTGCAATTTCATAGGGTTATATCGGGCACCCTATGTTTATTAATATACTAAAGACCCATATATCATCACTCCGACTCTTAGACTTGAGTTTTCCGTACACGAACAGTGTTACAGCTCAGGTTATGTAGTATTTCTGAAACTACTTCCTCATATGCTACTTGTTTATAGAAATAGTCTTATTTTATGAAATTTAAACTATGTCTATGGTAATAGTAACCGAGACTAGTCATACAAAGTGGCCTGAACTATCCTAAAATGGAAAGGCGCCTTGTATAAGCTATAAGGTACCTAGGTATTTGTGTATAGTGCCCATCAAGCAGCAGTCACCAACAGTGTTCCGCGTACAAGACCATCAAACCGCTCCAATAGTTTACTCGGTGTTCTTGTACTCGGTTTAAACCTTTCCCATCTTAATGATTCAATCCAAGTGTTTACAAAGTTATCTCTAGGCTGTGGTGGATTTCCCCACAGCTTACGAACTGTCTCTCTCCTAGCCGCGGGAGTATCGCCACTAGCTGCTTCACCTTCCCATGTAGATTCTACCTGAGACGGCGATAGCGCAAGTGGAGGTGGATATTCGTCCCTGCCATCTCCACCAGGTAGACCAATATCACGGATCGTTCTTCCGACTTTGAACTTCTTGATTTGATCCTTGCACAGACACGGCTTGGGTACTTGCACGCTAATTCCGTATACTGAAGAGACTGTTGAAGATGAGCCATCTAGCAATGTAGATTTGTTGCTTGACGAGCTGCCCGGGTCTTGGTTTGGATCATCTACAGGAATTATTATGAGTTAGTATCATATGTAACTAGTAGAAATCAAGGGAGGTATTCTTACAAGGTGACCAGAGCGCTGCGGGCAGGGCTCCAACTATTGCCTCTGGTATATATATACGTAGTGGGACGTCGCATCTTCGCCCGACTTTACCAGATGGGGGAGTCATGCAAGAGGCTCTTGATGCTGCTACTAAAATTGGCTTCACCGAAAAAACCCTTGGACTGGTAAAGGATCAGTGTGACCCGATCCCATACGACGACAACATCGATCACGAAGCGGTGTTCATCCCCGTCACCCATGGACAACTGAGATTCAAAAAACTGAATCTTATCGATAAATTCGGAAGAGGGGTCGAAATTGTCGGAAAAGATGGTCTTTCCCCATGTATCTTTTCAGCCCTCAGCCCACACAGTGGATGGGAAAGTTGTTCCAAACGTGGTAGAACCAACCGGAGACAACTGCCAGTTCTTTCAGATTCCACCATCTATCAACCAACCCGCTCGTCTGTTTAATTCGTATCTCAAGCCGTCTGCGGGAACCGGTCAGGCTGCATGGGTCCCTTCTACGGAGTGGGATGACCCCGTTTGCGGGTACATAATGTATAACAGTGTCGATCTTTCGATGCAGGTCTTTGATCCTGTTGGTGAGCTCTACACAGAGATTCTGACGACAGAAGGTGACCTTAATTCGAGAACTGCCCAGTACAATACCCCGCCGAAATCACAGAAGCTCGAGGGTCCAACAATAGTCCTAAAATCCGCCCAATGGAAAGTTGTTATTCGAAACAACTTTATCGAATGTCTTAAAAATCCGCAATATGCAATGCGTATAATTCAAATGCTTGCAGACGCAGCGAGCTGTTCCGGCCCACCAGCAGAATCATACTCGAGTATAATTAATTCTGCTTTTGGACGGCCGTTCGCCTTGGCTGTTGCTGGATGGTCAATCGAGCTCTCCCACGAAGAGCTAGAGCCCCAAACAACAACAAAAAACGTAACAGGTCGAACTTATTCGAAGCTCTCCGATTACGAATTCCCGTTGCATATCGGTCTAAAGGAACACTCAAACGACGGATTAGCAGCTTATTTCCCCATTTCAAAGGAAAACAAGATGGAGCCAGACTTCCGCAACATCTATACCTTTTGGCCAAGTGGGAATGATCAGATCGATCGGAACGACTCCTTCAACTGCCATGGAATCCACATGTCCAGTCTTCCAACTTTACATGCACACCACGTGGAACCATTTAATGGTTCTAATGTGAGGCTGGAGAAAGACATGATCAACGAGCGATTTGAACATATTTTACCCTTCGCCCTGCTAGTCGACTTATTCCACCCAGTCAAGGCGCAAACTGGTGTTCTGCCGCCATCCAACCTCAGACTTCCAGATTGGCCGGTCCAACAGGCGTTGAGGACGATTCGACTATTTTATCGTGTAGGACAATTCTTATTTCGAGAAGACCCACTGAAAATGATGATTAACCAGCCCGAATCCGAAGGGGACGGGGATCGAGAGGGCTCCAACCCCGAGCTGGTAGTCCCTCCACTGTACATCCCAACCGTCCCACACGGGCAGTGGGAGTGGCTACAGCCATATCTATCAAGTGATGATAGCGAAACAAAATACTGGAGTCAGCCGGTTAGCAAAAGCGATATTCCAAGACCGGTTTTAGAAGACCTAAGGTCGCCATATACGATGGTCGATAGGATTATGAGGTCAACAGAACTATAATGCGATTCAGAGGAAATAACGGCCGAAAGGGTTGGCTGTTGTGTGACACCTGTCAGATATCTTTCTTCTTCTAGCATCTTTGCTAGCTTATTGAGGAACTAGAGATGGCGGTTGACGCCGCACATTTTGCCAACCGCTTACCCCCTTGCCCCCCAAAATAAAACATGTGATTGACCAAAACAGGTAAAGGATCTACACACAAAGCTAGATAAAATGGATAGAAATACAGCCGTTTCTATACAAATTCCTGATCTGCGTTCACTAAAGTTAGTCCCAACAACTCTAAAGGAGCAATCGGGCATAATGTTTACTACCACACACTCACCTGATTATTACAACTCAATAGCCAAAATTTTGGTAGTCAATTCCCATCCACAACATACTACGAGACTAGTTGACTACCTAGTTTGTATTAGTATTTAACACAAGCATATTATCCCTGGTCAACCTGGACTTGCTGCGACGCTAAACCCAAACCAAGAATTAAATACTTTATTTATGTCCAAATAAATTAACCACCCATCTATATACCAGTTAGTAGCCTACAAATTAACTAGTTAATAACCGGCAAATTAGCTAACCTATAAATCAGCTACTAACTAATCTATGAACTAGTCAGTTATTAGGTAGTTTGTGAACAAGCTACCAATCTGCAAATTAACTATCAACACGCATAATCCTACTAACTTGTAAACCCCCTAATAGTCCATAAACCATAGCCCGTAGTCGTTAAAATGAACACTCTTGGATGTGGACTCCAAAGGTGGGAACCTTTAGTCACCCAGTTCCGATGCTCAGGGCTAACTTGCAAAACCTTAAACCGCTATAAACGAAAAGGCAACAATAACAGCGCAAAGTGGGATGGATACCACAAAATACAGCCAGAACTTCGGCTGCCCCGGAGCAAAATCTTCGCCCATACTAAACACGCTCGCAACCCACGACAAGGGCACAAATATGAGAGCTATGATGGTGAGCCGCCTTACGTTCACAGCCTCTGCAATGGACCGGCGCGAGTCTAAAAGTTGATACACCGACGTCACCACGGGAACAAGACTCTCTAGAGACAAGCCCTGGAATTCGATCCTACTAGAAAGGTAGTCCAAATCCCTCAAGACCAAATCCCACGGACCTCTCTCGGGTTTGGCCGGTTTAAGCTGTTCCAATCGATACTTGATGAATTGTCTCGTAGATTGAATCATGGACCGGGTTTGGATGACTCGGTGGCGCCATCTTCGAACATCCGCCATGTCATTGTTCTCATGTACATTGTGCGGGACCGCCTTCGTATCTATGAATGAACATTCGTAGTGCCCTATGTATCGACCGAGGACCTGAGTATACAACATCCATTCCCCAATCACTGTCCTCACAGGATAGTATGCTAGGTCAAGAATGCACAGCCTGTCTCCTTCCAACACGGGGGGACTCTTGGCGAGGGCATCCTTAACAATGTGTAGTAACGAAGTGGAAGTGGTAGCGGCGCTGGCGTTGAGATGACGTCGTGAGGACTGGAACTCGGAAAATGAAAGCGGTCTTCGAAAATCTTCAATACCGCCGTGAAAAGGAATCTTAGGAACTCGGCCGATGGACGGGCCGCAGTCGATATCTGCTGTGGTTGAGTCGACAAAAATGATACCTTCATACATTTAAGGCAAAACCCCTGTCAGAGTCAAAACTTGCAGCTCCTCGGGATCAAGTGCAGCAAGGCTCACCAATACAGTACTGACAAGTCGTCTTCACAAACATGGAACAACAGCCGCGGACAATGCCTATTTGGCGACCGGAGATTGGCAACAGGCGTCGAACATTGCGAGATACATTAGCGGAAGTTTTGAGAATCCATGGAGCATCACGAAACGTCTCTTCTGTTCCAAGGGAGATAATTTGTTGAAAATGAATGTTAAACCAGTTTTCCCGAGTCATAGCGTGAGAAGGGGGCAATGATACAGCGGGTGGGGAAGGCATATTCTCAAAGTTTTCATTGTTGGTTCTAAGGTAGTCGGCAAGGCAAATTGGGTCAATATCGAGACTTTCACCAAGCGTTTCTATCATTGAAGGGTGAAGATCCTCAATGATGATAATGCGTCTTCGTATCGAAGGTGGTGGTGGCGCAAGAACGGAGCTAATATCATCCGGATGAACTTGCTGAACTTCTCTAGATCTATCTGTTTCTTTTTCTCCTATGGCGTATTCCAAGGCATAGATGCGACAAGAATCCGTTGGCAGAATTGTATTTTTAATGAAATTCTCTGAGCCAGTGATACATGGGTTCGCCTGTTGTCGATATTTTATATATTCTCCGTAGGTGGCAGTGTTCTTGCACTGTCTCTTGGATTCTGTAGGTTGGTGATCCATCGCTGCTGGCGCTGGCTAGATGCGTTACAAAATATGGCTGTTATGAAGCTACGAAAATTTTCGACTCGCAGCCGCCAAACTAGATATCGTCTGCAATTAAGATCAGACTGCAACGTTTGATATCAGCAGCGGTCAGGCTCGGCGCACCTCGTACATACATCCGAAGGGTGAAGCCCCACCTGAAAGGCTGTCAAAATTGCAATCCGACGTAAATTGAATATCTCCTTGAGAATTCTTGCATCTTGTAGCCAAACGTGAATCTAGTGATGGTCATCATATGCGATCACGCGCGTGCGCCGCCCTATGGATCTAATGAGTATCGTCACGCGTTAATGTAGCTAGTGTACATGTAGAGCTGCTTGAGGCTAGCATGCAGCAAGGTGGCGTAGCTTCGAGGCGGTGGAGTAATTGACCTGAGTTTCTTTTTTGACTGTAGGCCGTCTTATCGACTTTTGATAATATCGATATCGCAGCCCCAACTGTCTCTTCTTGGTAGCACTACAGCTTGAAGTTCCCCCCAAGCGCACTCTCCATGGCTTTACTCAAATTAATGTGCAACCTGAGTTCATACACAGTTGAAGAGAAGAGGATCCATCTCCTACAGCCAAGTGGAAACCTTGAGGGCTTATGCATGCTCTATAATTCATAACGCCAGATTCAGCCTCTGCTGTATACATGCAGCTGATTTCTATCGGCGCAACGTAGCTCCAGCAGTCACTTAGTCACCAGTCAATCAACGATCGGTACAGCTCCTCCCAACCGTTGCTGAATACGTTCTATATATGAGTCGTGCAAACCCGCAGAGCACTTTCCCCTTCCGCTGGGATATCACCATCATATCCAAGATCTTCAGTGGGGCCCTATCAAATAACGCAGAATATCCTAGCTCGAAGATATTTAGCAAGACTACATCTATCGATTTATCCTAGCTCAGCTACCCCCGGTTATAAGACCAAATCCTATTGTTTTTATATAGCAGGATGACAGAACTTAACCCACCCAACCCTGTCATTGACGACTTCATCAAACAGTACGCAGAATCAGGAGTTGCAGTCTACGCAAACTTAACCACAGTTGCCATGGATATTCTGACAAAAGAGCTGGAAGACATAGGTGTCAAGCACGAAATCTATGATCGGGGGAAGCAAGGATCTAGGGGAGGCAGAGCAAAGTCAGTCGAATCTGCTAGGCAAACTATTTTACGACGTCAAAAATTCCGAGGTATCCCCTACGATACGCTGGAGCAAATCACAGCAGATATGCACGACCTCGCAGGTCTCCGGATCGCCCTCTATTACCCCAACCAACTTGAAAAAGTTGGACGCTGGCTAGAAACCCGTTTTATGATTATAGGCAACCAGCGTTGGCCGGAGCCAAATGCCGGAGTATCCGAAATTGACACCAATGAACAGAAAAGGGTATTTCCTGGATATACCGCTCTCCATTTTCGGGTCCAGCTGCTTGAGGATGATCCTTCAAATTCTTCGGTAACAGAAGGAAGAGTCTTGGAAATACAGCTTATGTCGCTTCTTATGCATACATGGTCGAAAATTTATCACGAGCTCGTCTACAAACCACAGGAAGATTCACATATTGATAGAACTGACAAGCTTCTACTTGATTCTTCAAATGGAATTATCCTTGTTGGCGAGCAACTTTTAGGGCGTGTTGGAGAGAGCATCGGCAAAATGGATGAGCCCTTCGAATCCCAACAAGCCTGGGAACTGTACTTGCGCAGAGAAAGCGACAAATACTATTCCACAAGCCGGCCCCAAAATAAACCTAAGAACCCAAGCAATTCTCAAAGTAATATCGGAATCCAGAGTCAATGTCTGAGTGCATACAAGGCTAAGAGCGGAAATGGTGCTCCTCGGCCCAGGCCTAGGCTTATATCGATAGAAATGCTCTGTGAAAGCGACCAAATAAAGGAAATATTATACAAAACATTGATTAAGTATCGGCAAAACACCCCTAAAGGATTTTGTACCAATGTAAAGGGCTCGACCAAGCTCTCAAACGATCATGACCAATTCTCACTCGAGGAGCTTATTCGAAATTTCGCCGATTCCACAGTCTTAGCTAACGAATATCAAAAACATAGGCTCCCTTCACCGTATGCGGTGTTGAATAAGATTCCATGGCACAACATACCGGTAGTGCGCTTCAAGGCATTTATTGTTTGTGGTGCATTAAGGATGGCAGGTGACCTGGGAGGAATTTGGAGCCACGCTAAAACTTATCAGGAGCTCCCGTCTACCCTTGATTTTTCGGAAATTCTCGGTCCACGGCCTGAAAAGATTGAGCGCGAAACCATCCAGCTTCTGAATAAGTTCCTTGATTATATGATTCGATTTAAGGATTATAGTTGGCAAAGTACTCTCGCTATTGTTAGGATAGGGTGGCAAACCCTTCATCCCAATAGATACAGCGAATATTTTGAGAATATGGAAGATCTTCTTGATGCAATTGCAAGAGATATAACTTATGAGGTAAGTAAACCATTCTAACCAATGGTTTGAAGTAACAACCGGAGTTCAAATAAATCAAGTAGTTACTAACATAATTCGTTATCAGGAATTCCTATCGGGGAGGAGAGAGTGGGCTACAAGTCGGAGGGTGGCTTTGGAGGACCTAAAATTCGTTCACGACTTTATATATTGTTATGAAACGAGTGCAAGTGACCTTGAGGGCGGCAGGAATGAAGCAGCAACGCCTACAGTGAGGCTGCTGGGACGAAGCGGTCTGCTAACAACAAAACACACCAAAAATCCCGCGTTGCCGCAATCTGAGCCTACCGAGAATCTATCAGCCTCATTGGAACCAACCGGCCTCGCTCAACCGTTGCCTCGAGAAGGGGGCGGGGAAATATACCAACAAATACATCAACAAACGTATCAACATATATGGTGGCCAAAATATGTCAGAACCACATGTGTTACAACGCAAAAATGAAAATATATACTACTTTTTTTTAAAATTAATTACTAATAATGAAGATTTAAAATTAATATTAAATTATTTTAAAAATTTAGATAATTCGGAGATAAGACATCATGGAGGGATCACAAGATCAGAAAAAGGCAGCAAACATACCAACATACACACCAAAGGTGTCATGTGACCGAAAATTTAGTACCCAGCCCCAAACCAATTATTAACTCTTTAGACCAATTCAGGAAAATGGGTTATATTGTTCCAAGTGTTTGACGGCAGGATGATTAAGATATTTTTGAAATATCTTATGTTTAGTGTTTGACATGCCACACTAGTCCCGGTGTAAGTCCCATCATCCCCATACATTTAATGAACTCTAGGGCGATATTGAATAATAATATTCAAGTTGAAATATATATTTATTATAATATTTATTATATTGTTGATTATGAGGGTTTAAAATACATCAGCAAAAGTTTTTTGGTATTAAAAGGTAGCATTTTGTGTAGTTCAGATATTACAAAATTGATCTCGGATAATATCTTATAAACTTGAATTTATAAATTTAATTTTTCAAATCCAAAGTCCATGTGGTTTGGACTTGCCTCAATATTAAATTACTCCAAACCGCTCCACCCCCTTGCTAAATGTTTATATCTTAAAGTCCCGGGCCCTTTAATATGTCTTTACCACTGTGAAGCCCAATTTAAGACTAACTTATGTTTGATAGACGGCCCAGAAAACGCACACTTTTCTCGGATGGTGGCTGCCGGACCCGGCTTTGGTATTGTGTAACTGACTTAACATGACCAGCGTGGCGCCAGCGAGTTGACGTCTCAGGATTCATCAGACCAGTCGAAATCGTGACCTAGACGCCGTCCACATACTCGCACAGTATACAATTTAGTTTAGACATCCACAAGTCCCTTTAATTGAACTACAACTAAACTTCCAAGAATCTTAGCTGGCGGGGCTTATATGAAACGCTTTTCCGCTAGCTAATCTTTTCTTATATCTTGTGGGTAGAATTATAATTGCCGTGTGATAATGGAGCGAATGAGCCATGACTCAACTCGAGTCACAACTACCGTCAGCATACCTCCACATCCCCTTATCGCAATCCCCTCCCCAATCCAGACAGAATGTCCCTTTTTTAAAAAAAATGAAATGAAATAAAATAAGACTTCTATGCAAAATACAAGCCTCGAACTCCCGCTATTCCACAGCTTAAAAGAAAGAAAAGAAAAACTCCAAAAAATTTGTAGGCCCTCCAAGCCTATAAATTGTCATCCTTGTGCAGGGGCAATGCTAATCTTCTCTGTATTGTTACGTGTTTAGACCTGACCATTCGGCCAAACCACCCATTTCTAGGTAGTTGCTAGTAATAACCTTTCGTCGTTCTTATACCCTTCCTTCTTAGAAATCCCAGGTCCTGATTAGAACCCGCCGACTTCTACATCAAGTACCTTATCCATCCTCTCATCTTCCTCTCCCTTTTCACCGAAAAAATTTTTGATAACCCCAACGACACCATCAAATAATCCAGCTACAAGTTCCTTCTCTTCTTCACCAGTTTGTTTGAAATCTGGAAAAGCGTTAACCTCCAAAATCCTAACTCCCCCATCCTCACCGACCAAAAAGTCAAACCCAAAGACCTCGAATGCATTTGGCAGAGGTTGGAAATGTATTCTCCCCCCACTAACAGCAGCCTTAAAAACATCAGCCGTGATTTCTCGAAGCTGAGAATACCATCCTTCCACTGTTTCTTTCTCTACTGTGAATAGCTCAGATAGTTTCCAAAAGGGTATGACGCTACCGTCGTGAACACCGGATTGGAGGCAGGTGTTTGTCAGATGCGCTGATAGGTCTGTAGTGTCGGATGTTACATCTTGGAGTTGTGACGGTAGTGTATATGCGCTTGCGGCGAAAAGTGCTAGCATATTTTTGTAGATGTAGACTTTTAAGGCGGAGTAAGCTAGGACGTAGGTTCTTATGTGGAATTTTCGAGGACCCGATCCGGTATCCTGTTTAGGCGTGAGGAGCATTGGTGGGATATATGTTTGCGCTACAAAGTGTCGTAGTCGGGAGGTTACGACGCCATTTCCCTGCTTTTCCTTATTATCTCCAGATGGGGTTTCCGTATCTTCTTCTTCTTCATCATCTTCTTCATCAGACTCCGGCTCCTCCCACCCTTCAAAAATAGCCTGTAACTCCTCCATAGTCGAAAACAACCTAATCCCAACCCCGCGATCACTCATACCCGGTTTCAAAATCCACCATTCCCTACTATCCCCCTCCAACTCAGCATTCTTTTCCAAACTTTCCAAAAGCTCATACCCTTCCACCAAAGCCTCGTCCAAAAACTCAGCATAGTCGACTTCAAACTCCACACTTACTGGTGCAGCGGTTTTTAATATGCTCGTTGGATTCTTTTTGATGTAGCTTTCTATGGTGTGGAGGAGGTAGTGTTTTCGAATTAGGGCTTTGCGGATTATGTACGCGTTGAAGAGGTTGGTGGTGGGGTTGGAGAGCAGGGTTTGGAAGTCGAGGGATTCGTAGGAGGTCCATGTTAGGAGGGGAGTTTTTGAGGGGAGGGTGGTGGGGTTCTGGAGGAGTTTGGCAGACGGAAGGTGCTTGTGGATGGCGGATTCGATGAGAGGTTGGACGTAGGTTTTGTCGTCGGTGTAATCGATCAGGGCGTGGAGTTCTGGAGTTGATTCCGCCATTGTTTTGTCTCAGAGAAGATGAGAAAAGAGAAAATAAGAAGAATAAGAATAATGAGAATAATAGGAAAATGGAAGGATAAAGTGCTTCTATCTCTATATCGCAATGTCTAACTCAAATGCATAGCGCAGATACACTTACAGAAAGCGGGTAAAAAAAAAAAAAAAAAAAAAAAAAGTCTCTAGCTTTTAATAAACTGAAGCTGGGCGAATAAATGCAACAAGCGCCACAACGCTCGCTTATCTACGGCCCCGTGGCATGCAGATACATGCAATGACGGAAATCTAAATCCAAATCTAATCTAGAATCTATAATTTTAATTCGTCACCGATCCGGGCGCTGGCATGCATGAAATTGGCCTTCAACGGCGTTACACTATACTATACCGTCAGTACTGCTCTAGTGTAAGAAAGGATAAAATGGCATTGAGAATGGAGCGAACCTAATGAATCCCTGCATCAAAGCCCAGGCATCACTGCCAACTGCACCCTCCTCCTTTGCTGATTTCTCAACGTCAATAAACCTCGGTGCCCACTTAAACCTATACTTCTCCATCAGTTTTGCCGTAGCTTCTTCTGTGCCACCCTCCTCGGCAGGCGTAGAAACCCCATCTCTGGTAGCCTTCTCAAGCTTCCCTGGGTCCTCTTCCTCCTGATTGGTTTGAATAGCTTTATAGCATCCACCCCAGGTATTCTGAAGGATATGTGTGAATAAGATTTTGGAGTGGTAGACGCCTGCTTCCAGCGGTACGTTCACGGAGTAGATGTCAACGGAGCTATCGGTCGGCCAGTTTGCGTAGAGGTTTTCTATGATCTTGGCGGAGATGTCGGAGGCTTCTTGGACGACTCCCCAGTCGTGATCACGGGTTTTGTAGGCGTAGGAAACGGAGATGGATTTCGCGCCGCTCTGTATTTGTTATAATTGTATCTTTTAGTTAGTGAACTTGTTCTTTTTTCTCATGCTCTCCTCTTCTCGATATTTTAGAGCAATGGGAATATAAGCTCTCCAGCAAGCTCAGGAAGAACAGACATACTAAAGCCGCCTCCAACGACCCTCCCAAAGTCCCACTACTGAGAGCATAAACCGCCGACGAATTCCTTCCAAAATTCGGCCCCGAAACCACAAGATCAATCTTCCCCTTCTCCTTAAACAAATGAAATAATCCAATCTGCGTACAACTCGCCGGAGTCCCATTTATCAACACCCATTCTTCACCACCATCCGTTCGAGGTGTTTCCTCTGTTTTTTCGTTATCTGGCTGGTAAAATGTTGCTTTTGGATGGTGCCCGATGATATGGGCTTTTCCGATCCAGGATTTTTGATCGGCGGGGATGCAGACTGAGACGGTGTGGCCGCGGTCGCGGAGGGAGGTAATTAGGGATTTTATGAAGGGAGAGGATTCGGACGGTGGACCGTCATCGTTTGTGAGCTGTTATGGTGGCAATACAGGGAGCCAGGAGTTAGTCTAGCTTGTAGTATAGCATTTGCATTGCATTGGAGGGGAGCCTACGAGAATATGCATAGTAAATTTGGTGACGTTGTGAAAGCTGGTGAAGTCGTAGCGTCTAATTAGGATAGATGGATAGAAAGAAAGATAGAGAGCACGAAGGAAGAAAGGGAAGTGAAGGATTAGAAACGGGTGAAATGTAGGTAGGCAACTTGGGGAAAGGAAATGCCGAAGCGGTTGCTGCGGAATGCCTGCACGCTGGCCTGCAGGCGAGGTTAGCCGAAATGTCGAGCTCGACAGCTCAAATGTTGCATTTTTCGGATCGAGTGCGGCAACACAGGGCCCCGGTCTAGCTCGCGTCTGTCCAGAATTGAGATATGCATATTTCTCCCATGTAAAATCTTTCAAGTCATGACAGTAGATCATATGCGAAGAAGAAGGACGGAAATAGAAATAAAAAGAAAGTACTATTCGTTTACTATACATCCGTTTGCCAATAAAGGAGAGACGCCGAATTTCATATCGCCTTTGTCCAGAGTCCGTTCCAAGGAGAAATACAAGATACAGGGGTTTACTACTAATCAAAAAGGAAAGTACAGGATTCTCGATTCAAAGGAGACTTTTATAACGGCCCTTTCTTTTAGGTAGGGTGATCGATAGGGAAGTTTTAAATAGAAACTTCTTCAGCGTTGGCTTTGGACCTGGTCCTTGAAGAGATGCTGTTCTTCCTCTCCCCTGGAGCAGCTCTGGTCTCTTCTTTCTTTGGTCGGCCAGCTTTCTTCTTTGGTGGCTCAGAAGATGATTCAGCAGTCTCTGTCGGCTTAGCATCAAGCTCAGTTGACTCCGGAGCAGTTGGGTCTGTCACTTTAGCTGTTGGCTCTTCGACCCTTGGCTTCTTTGTTTCTGGCTCAGGGGCCTCAGCCTCTTGTTGATCTTCTTTTGACTCCTTCTTCTCAGCAGATCCAGAAGTGACCGGCTGCTCATTTGAAGTGGCAGCAGGCTCCTCAGATCGACCACGTTTTTCGCCAACAGAGGCATCAACAGTCGACTGTTTCTCCGGAGACGGCTCCCGAGCTTGGACTTCTTCACGAAGATCCATCATTGTATCAGCAGACTCTGTAGCTGGTTCACCATTAGTATGTCCATGGATGGTAGTCTGCCCACCACCACTACCCTCCGTCTTTTTATCCCTCTCCTCAGCAAGTTTAGCCTGCTCTTCAATCGATAAATTCGCCTCTTCTTTTTCCTGCTCCGTATCAGCAGGCCTAGATATCGGCGCAGACTGTCGAGGTGCAGGAAACGGCTTTCGTAACTTCCCATCTTCAGTGTTTGATTTCTCATTCTTGTTTTCGTCATCTTGATCAGGCTCATCTGACACGATTTCGAGCTCGCTGGCACGTTTGACGACATCAGTGCCGGAATCTTGCTTCAAGTGCACGGCAGGATTGTTGGCGTCGGCCTTGCGGGTTATGGTGTTCCCGTTGGAGGATTGGATTGAAAGGGAGCCTTGGTCGGCGACTTCGGTGACTGTGCCGGTTGGGCGGCCTTGGCCCCACTTCCATTGGGCTGGGTAGGGCATTCTTCGTTAGTGTTTTTACTTATTTGTTTATTTTTTATTTTTTATGATTTTGATCTTTTGATTGATAGCTAACGAGACCAATTGATAGTGGTGATTGAAGGGATGGAGTTCCAAATGTATAGACGTCATTCATAGAACAAATTTTAAAAAAAAAAAAAAAAAAAACAGTAGTAACAAATTGGCCGTTTACAATAATAACGACGAAATATATACGACCGTAAAACCCATTCGCAAAAGAAGCCAAACCAATTGCCGCTATAAATTCATATATATATATATATATGAATCCGGGGAATTATCGAGTGTGACCTAAATGTCATCCTGTGACGTCGTTTCCTCGGCATCGATCTTCCCAAACCAAAACCAAAAGAAAACGCCGCCAACCAATCACAACAAAGGAAACCAGTCGCGATCAACCAATCAAAAAGCGCTTACCTTCATCCCCAGGCTTGATATCCGCCATTTTTCTCCGGTTCGATTTTGTTGGAAATAAAAAAAATGAAGTTTCAAGAAATTTGATTAAATTCGATGGGAGGTGCTAGTTAATGTTTATTGAGAGCTAAAGTTGGTAGTTGGGAGGTGTAGGATTGTCTCTCGGAGGTTTAAAAAAGGATATTAGAAACCTTAAGGCTTAAGGCTTTGGTGAGGGAAAGACAAGGAAGTGAGGTCTGGAAGCTGGCAGAGGGAAAAAGTCTAAAAGCTATACAGCTCAATTGGAGGGAGGGAGAGAAAGGCCCAAAGGGAAGAAGGCTATAAGAAGGAAATCTTGACCCATTCAATTATAGTAAAGGCTGGTGTTGCGCAGAAAGCAGCAAGGAATTTAAAGATACCAAGTACCTCCTTAAGTACTGGGGTAAGAAAGAAAGATGGGGAAATGGGGAAAGGAAAGGGAAAGGGAAAGAGAGAGAGAGAGAGAGAGTGTGTGTGTGTGTGGGTGGGTGTTATACAGATCGATCGAGGGGCTGGACTTTTTTTTTTTAATTTTTGGAGACCTGTGCTTGCTGTCGTAAACGTAATATTATTATATCCTGGGGCTGGATAGATGGGAAGTGTGGGAATGCGGTGTTACCAGGATAAAACGAGTTCGATTTTTGACCCAATCGAAAAAAAGAGCTGGCTGCAAGCTGTGGATTGGAATGTGGAGGGGGGAGCGGGAGCAGATGTTACATGATTACTAACAGATATCGGTACTACTTGACGGCACGTACTCTCGATCGCGAGCGAGATCCTTACAGTTGCTTTGAAGAAACACACTGTGGAGCAAAGTTTTGGAGGCACTAGGGAAATTATAATATTACTGAAAGGAGAAAGTCGTCGGTCTAAAGGACCAGGAGCTGATGACGTCATGCTACTAAGGATTACGTTGTATAGGCCCTTTGTGGGAATTTCCCGAGCTGGAGTTTATGAGGTTCACATCATGATTTTATAAACTTACCCTGCTAGGTGTACAATGGATTGATACTAAACGAGCTCATAAAGAGTGTGTACATAAATTATGCCAATCACCCTAGGTAGGCGTCCAGCATATGCATTTATAGGACGTTGATTCGGTTGTGGTTGGCTGTTGGGATTACGGTCGCTATACACGCCGTGGGCCATGTATACGAGAGATGCGAACTAGCAGAGACCAGTTACCTAGGTGGCACTGTATGATTGCTTGGCCTGTAGCTAAATGAGATATCTAGCAATGATATGGGGACAGAAAAGCAGACCTTGAAGTTTGGTACGTATTCTGGAGTTTAGCTACCAAACGTCTTGAAGACGGTCGTGTAGCTTTTCGAGACCCGGCCGGCGTCTGATTTTCGGGGTATAAAAACGAGGCAATTGTGACTTAAAGAGTTGGTGAGGGATGCGTGACTCGGTGAACTGGGTTTGTCGTGAATGTTTGTATCAGAGAGTAAAAGAGCTGGGGCAGCACGAGGTTTGTTAGCTCGACGCGGTCTGGGGCCACACCTGCCACGATATGGGTATATATCTAACGCCACGATGCGTCGATAAACCTACCTTCTACAAATCTAAAAAGAAAATTAGCTTTATTGCAACATCATGCTAAAATAAACTAGTTTCGACATTTTTCAAATGCAATCGAAAATCGGGGGTCCTCTGTATACATGCATCGGTTTGCAACACCCAAGAAATTGGTGAGTTTCTGTGCTTGATATCCGCATTGACACCCTTGTCTCATGCGATATGCCCAGACATTCCCAGTTGCCCACCCCGGATTTTTTCGAGCCGCGCCGCGCCGTTGGATGACTGTGGTCCCCACATTATCGGAACCAGTACCGGCCAAGACTGCAGCACAAGTAAAATTAACTCGATACAGGGAGGAGTCCAGAGTGAGAAATTGATTTTTTGGAGCCGAGTTCGAATCGATTAATCCTCGTAGCGATCACAGCTGCAAGCTGGGTTGATATTTAATATTTTAAGATCCTTGAATTCAATTAACTATGCCGATATATCTTTTTCCTAGGGAGATATTAGTGGCTCGCCCGTCAATATAAACATTAAAACCTCCGATCAAGAAATCCTGATACGGGTTTTTGCTAACCAGCTGTCAGTATCGGTACCCAGATCTCGCACATGCAACACTGGCCATTAGGAAAAGGCGGCCAGCTGGATCGCGTACCTGAATGATCTTATCGTATTCTTCCATTTCTGAGACATCCATCTGCACACATGCATGAAATGATTGGCAAAGGAAATGTTTTAGAATTTTTGTGAACTGGTGCTTCAAGCTAGCTTCTGTGGTGAACATAATTTGTTGTGACACTCAAGATTGGTCGTGAGTTGGATGGATGAAATTATTGAGGACGCGGTTGCCAATTTAAATATAAATATTCCGGAGCTATTTTAAAACCTATCCCGCGAGATCTAGCTTGATCCAAGGTTATAGATCGATTTAGGTACTCGATATATTAGGGTGTTGTAGCTTTAGCTTTAGGTGTTAGCGGGCAAGGGTCCTAAACCGCACCTCTTGCTGTAACTACCTAGCCTATTAGCTTTCGTTAATAGTTTAGGATATATATATCATTAATTAGGGTCTAAAATAATCTAAAAGTTGGATCGAATTGAGCATGGACTGATATACTAATATAGATGTATTACACACAACCGATCGGATAGGTGAAGGAAAGTTGGCAGTTGGATCTTCATTTGGGCCTTGTAATGCGCTTGGCTTTATGCCTGCCGGTTGTTGTATTTCAATCCTGCATACTCTTCAGTGGCAAATATTAATGCAATGCAACAGCCCCCCTTTTTGACACACTGGTTGAAATATGAAGAGGGGAACCTGATGCAACCCGTACGGCTGGATAAAATAGCCGGTGATAATTACTTTGGTGTTCTGAGCGGGGGTACGCATATACGGCATGGGATATCGATATCGCATCTCCAATTCCTTCATGCTGGCGGTGCCTTTGGATCCTTTCGGGTGTACTCCGTATCCATTGACGTATAGTTAATTTCCCTGGTATAACTGCTTAATATGCCCACTTAATCATGATACTACCGACTTTGGGACCAACATCACCTACTATTGGATAGTATCAAAGTTGCCTAGTCGGAACGTAGGACTGGACATTAGCTGCAATTATAATGCAATCGGTCTACATATGTCTTCCTCTGGATGTTAATACTAATGTTGGACCGGGCGTGTGTATGTAGTATTGAACTATAGGGCAGTGGGAGCGGTTAGTTAGTAGGTAACGATGAATGAATCAATGAATCAACGAACGAACGGATTAATGCAGCAGAAGTAGCAAACAAAGAGGTGTTCGATTTGCCAGCTATAATAAGGCGAGTATAAGGCTGGCCGGTGGTCATCACGACTGACTTGAAGCATTTTGCCGATGATTTTTTGCCCACATTTATTCCTCTGCTGGAAACGAAAGTAGAGTAAAAAATAAAAAATAAAAATCAACAACTCGCCGCGGACAAGAAAGACGTCTACAACACATTTTCACAGTTAACAACTTGAATCCAGTATTCATTCTTGACTTCCCTTCAACAACTCTTTCATCTCATCTCCCATCTGCATCGTCATCGTCGTCATCATCATCATCAACCTCTTCTTCCGCTCTCCTCATCTCCATCCGAACCACTACCAAAGACTCTCGAATTAACTTGTCTCTCTATCTAATTCTTTCTGGTTCCTGAATTCGGTTTGTATCCCCTGTCAACTAGCTCTAGACTGTTAGTAGCTGTTCTGTTTGCCCCATCGTCGGCGAGGTTTGTTACGCACGGTCAGCTGACCATCTCAAAAATTCGCTTTCGCTTTGAGTTTTGCTTGTTAGCTCCAGTCCTTCATCAGTCGGACGTATCTCGTATCACCACCCTCAGAACAAGACCCCAATCCTCCCGTTTCTCCCTGGAATTCATCATCCACCTCCATCTTCATCTGTCTCCTGTTTCCTCTTCATCTACTACTTTCTCCTCTCAAGAATAGCTCGTTCACCGTGCTTTTTACTCGCTCGGTTGACGTTTATCCTGTAAGCATACTCCTTCCCTTTTCCCTGTTCTTTTTTTCCCTTTCACTTTCACTTTCTTTTTTCCTTTTTTCCCTTGCTGCCCTCCATGACCGGCTACTGGGTACATATGTTACGGGCCTGGTTTTTGGGCCATCACGACCCACATACCATCTACAATGCAGTATTTCAGCTTCCACGGCATCCTGTTTCAGATATCTCCGCTATGAAACACTTTCTGCCCAAGTCTGGTTATAGTCTGCTGCTGAAGGCGTCACGCTTCACCGTTCCTCTGGTTCTTTTGGTCCCTTTGGCTGTTCCTTAGCCTTATACGACCATTGGATGGCAATGGAATGGCCCAGCCCTAACTATAGTGTGCTGCTTTAAATATCGACCATGCCATGCCTACGAATCTCGTGTTGTCGAACCAGTTCAACCAAACCAAACCAAACCAAACCAAACAACTAACCTCCCTTTCTTTCTCCACAGTTTTAACCCTCCTCCCTTCCCCCGGATTCACGCCATTGGGAATCCAAATATCCTCTAACCCAACCATTATAAATCACACAATCACATAAATGTCCGATATTTCGGCTCAGAGAGCGCCCACCAGAGGGCGGGGACTGTCGCGTGGCGGTCGAGGTGGTGGCGCGATAGGCAGAGGAGGTCGTAACGGCCTGACCAGATCCAATGGGGACCACTACGACGAAGTTCCGCTGGAAGAACAAGGCGAACTCGGAAAGCTTAAGGCAAAATACGCTTCAGAGTTAATTCTTTTGAGGGAGATGTTCCCCGCTTGGTCTGAAGACGACCTGATTGGCCCTCTGGAAGAAGCATCCGGAGATACACACGTTGCTGCCAATAGGATTTCAGAAGGTATACTCCACAATTCCATCTGATAAGCTCGAGTCTTCCCTTCCCTTCCCTTCCCTTCCCTTCCTCTCCCTCTCCCTCCACAAAAACTCTCACGGCTAGGTACTATCTTACGATTGTTACTAACACTGATGACCTTCTAGGCCACGCCGCCCAGTGGAATGATGTTAAGAAGAAGACCAAAGAGAGACCAAAGCAGCAGAAGACCTCGTCCGCCAACACGACTGATGAAGGATCTCGTTCAGGCCGTGGCGGGTTTAAGTCTGCTAGAGGTACCTTCGAAGGAGGGAGAGGTGGCCGCGGAGGTGTACGTGGTACCGCTGAGCGTGGAGCTTTCCGTGGTGGACGTGGTGGGTTGGCTCCCCGTGGAGGAAAGACTAATGGAGCTGAAGAAACTCTACCTGTAGAAGCTCACGGGGATGAAGAGGCTGCCGATGGCGAAGCCGGTTCGAAGGATGGCTCCGGAGAAGCAACCGTATCACTTGTCGAGAAGGCCAAGGCCGTCACCCCAGTTGCTCCAATGACCGCTTCCGAGAAGCCTGCAGCAAAGAGCAGTGTCCCAGCAGAACCACCAAAGAAGACATGGGCCAGTTTATTGCATTCAGCACCACCACCACCTCCCCCACAACCACAACCTGTTCCCGTCCCTGCCCCCGTTGTTTCCAAGAAACCACAGAGCCCTCCCGAGACTAAGGTCGAACCTCCAGCTCCTGTCACCGAACCCACCGTCCCCCCTACCACGATTGCTCAGCCTCCACAAGAAACCACGGCCTCTCTCCCACCACCCGTTGTCACACCCGTCATTAAGAAATCCCCCATCGTCGCACCAGCCGTCCCCGCTATTTCGACATCTGCTGTCCCACAACCAGAATCGGTCGTTCCGACAGCCGTTCCGGAAACTACAAAGGTAACTGAGGATCACGATGAACCTGGACCTGCTGCCGAGGAACACCCTGAGGAAACTACCGCCGAGGATACCCCCGAGGAAACCCCTGAATCTCTCCCATCTCCTGGACTGGATAAATTGACTGAGGAAAACTTGGAAAAGATCGAAAATGTAGCGCCGGCCCCACCGACATCTACGGCTGCAAGCACCGTTGCAACGACACCCCTACCAATCTCTGCTCCATTGCAAATTTCGAAAGGACTTCCGCCAGCACATCGTGCTCCTGGTCACCGATCTGGGCTTCGCCGTATGTTAGACCAGCATGAAGCAGTAGTCATGCCACGAGGTGATTTTGTCGACCGAGCTGCTGTCCAGTTCGGCAGCATGGGCCTAAATGGCGATATCGATGAACCTGAGGAAGCTGAGCAACCAGAAAAACCCGAGACGGTTGCTCCACCCCAGCAATCTCCAATTGCCCAGCCAAAGGCAGCCCTTCCCACACCGGTTCCAGCCGCAAGCACACCATCTGTTGCTCCTCTTGCTCAGCAACCTGTTCCGACTGCCCAAGCTCAACCAGTTCAAGAGCAGCAGCAGCCACAGCAGCCACAGCAGCAGCAATTACAACAGCAACAGCAACCCCAGCAGCCGATTTCTCTTCCCCGTCAAGCTCCGGGTTTGGTTCCTCCTATCCAACAGCCGATATCTGGGAACCCGTTGTCCTCGTCTCCTAGTGCTCCTCAACAACTCCAACAACAACCATCTCAGTCTCTTGGACAATCCGTCCCACGCCAGTCTGGCTTCGGTGCAGATGCTGCTAAATTCGACAGCTATGGACAGCAACAGCAACAGCAGCAGCAGCAACTCTCTGGACAGCAAAACCCCGTCGGTCAGTCTCCATACGGCGGCTACCAAACACAGGCCCAGCAGCCTTCTCAGCCTTCTGCGGATCCATACGCAACGTATTACTCTGGTGCCAATGATCCAAACAGGGGCGGCTTCGGCGCCTTTTACTCTTCCCCATACACGGCTGGACAGGGACAACAGCAAGCTCAGCATCAGCCAAGCGACCAAGCTGCATCCCAACCCCGTTCTTCTAGCGCTTTAGGTGGAGGTGTCGGTGCTTCACTCGATAACGCCCAATCTGGCGCTGCGGTTTCAGGTAATCAACAGCAGCAAAGTCAGCAGTCTAGGTTTGGGACGTCGTTCCAAGGCAATGAGGCATCGCAACCAGGCCAGGCCAATGCCCAGCAAGGCGGACCTCAGCACCCGTCCCAATACCCGATGCACCCTTCGTACTACCCGTACTATAACTATATGTCTGTAAGTTATACTGCCGGCCCCATATTCTTATCCCATGCCGAGGCATCGGGTTTTTTGCGGCCACTTTTATCTACGTTGACTAACAGCCCCCGAGCAGATGTACGGCCACTACGGCAGCTACCCGAAGGGGTTTTATGGAGGATCTCCTCAAGCTTACATGTCTCCTGGAGGGTATGAGCACTCGTCTTCTCCCGGGAACTATAGCGGCTTCGGTGGACCAGGTTCTCAAGGCCGAGATTCCTCCGTAAACGAGTACGGGCGTACGGGTGCCACTCAAGGGCATGCGCAGCAGCAGCAGCAGCAGCAGCAGCAGCAATCGCAGCACCCCACTCTTGGCTACGGATCCGGTGGCATGCCTGACTACATGTCATCGCGCCAGCATGGCCAGTTGGGCGGTTTCGGTACCCAGCAGCAGCAGCATGGACTCGGAGGGCAACAAGGCGGACATACTGAAGAGACCTTGAAACCATATGGTGAGACAAAGGCTCCGACTGGCCCATCCGCCAACCCGGCCGGTGCCCCAGGAAGGCCACCCAGCACTTCGGGTCTCTCCGGACCAGGCCAGTCCCAAGTTCCGCAGGGCCAGTCGCAACAGCACCAGCAGAACCTGATGGGTGCCTACCCACAGCACCTGCAGGCGCAATCTGGAGGGAATACCCCTCTCATGGGTGGGAACCAGGGCCATCACAACAGCCAGTACGGCATGTACGGCGGATTTGGGTCCGGCTACCCACAGTATGGGAGCCAGGGGGGTAACCGCCAGCAAGGCGGTTGGGGATACGGGGGGCACTAGGGGGCCTGCCCAGTATTCGTGTGGATGGGGGCACCCTCCACCACACCCCAATTTTTCCTTGCCCAACCTTTTCCCTCCTTTTTTTGAATACCTCTCCGTTTTTTTTGTTTAAATAATGTCTTCGGGGGGGCCGAATACTGCGCCGGCGGCCCTGTGAAGCGCCTTTTTTTACTTTAAAAAACTGTGTTTTTAGGTGCTCTGTAAATGCTGTCTTTTTTGTGTGCTCTTTCGATTTCCCTTTTTTTTCTTATTATTATTACGTGTGATATTTTTTTTCTTTTACTATTATTCAAATGGGAAAAAAGGGTTTTTTCTTCTTTCACTTTTTATCGGGGTGTTCATGATGATTATTACTATTACTACTACTCTACTCTTTTGTTTCTTCTTCCTCTTCTTTCGTGTGCTCTACGAACTGCCTGCCTTGCCTGCCTGCTGTCTTTGATTCACGAGGTAATGTTTATATTACGAAGAAGCTCAGATCGCCGCTGGTATTCTTTTTTATCCTCTTTCCTTATCATAACTAGTCACCGTTAGTACCATGGTCGTACTACTACTTGAAATTAAAAATGGAATGCAAGGGGGGGTTTTCCGGGAGAGGATATATATTTTTTAAACATCCTCGATCAGGAAAAAATAAACAAAAGACCCTTTTCTCGATTTTGTCTCATCAAACCTTCGTGCGGCCACCTAGCTGGCCGGTTGATTTTCTCCTCTCTCGCTCTCACTCTCGTGCTTTGTCTTTTTTTCGATGCAACGTGCACGTGCTCGCGATTGATCATGGTATACTGGTGCTAGCTCCTACCTCGCGGATTGCCATCGCATTGGTTGTGCATTTACTGATAATCGAATGATGCAATGTTCATTGTTCCTGACTTGGTGGGTGGAAGAAGGTAGGAATTGTATATTTAGTTTTTACAGAAAAGTATAGCTTCATTCATTCACATTGCTTGACTGCTGCGGTTGTTACTATAGCTGTCGTCGTCGTGGGTACCCGATTATAAATGATAATTGACGCTAAACGCCGGAGCCGTGAAATACTTGCCTAGTATGAAGTTACGTTAAGGTTGCATGAGATTATAAGTTAGATAAGATAACTTAAGAGTTCGTATATATATGGATTTCTGGCTACAAGGGCATATTTCTGCAGAAGTCAGGGCAATCTGTGATATAGTTATATTGGATCGTGATAATAAGATCTGGGGATCTATATCACAAAAGGTGCGTTACCTATTGGCTGTTTCCAGACTGCGGGGAGTGGAGGGAACAAAGTGTGTTTCGGGCGGACAGCCGTAGATCCGTGGGTTTGTCAGATTGGCGAGTTTTGGAGTTGGAATTGGAATTGGGTGGTAAACTAAGGAAAAGCTTAGCAGCAGCTTCATCTCTCTTTCTTTTCCCTCCAATTCCCGCCCCGGCCAATAGCAATCCTTCCCTTTCTTTTCTCTCCTTCCTTTTTTTCTTCGCTTTTTCTTGGGGTCTAAGCGCATGAAACCACATCAACCACTTCATTTTTCGCTTCTCTTCTTCTTTCCCTTCCTACATCTTCTTCCTCTTCTTCTTCCCCTGCTTCGGATTCGGCTTTGACTTCGACTTTCTGCTTTTTTTCTGGAGGATGTTAGGACGTCGACGCGGCTAGCTGGCTATGATCTGGGCGACAACGTTATTATAGCTGGGCAGTAGTACATTGCATTGCGCCTGCTGCTGCTACGTACACCTTTTAGGTTTGCGACAAGGGCCCGTCTCGAGCTTCACTTCCGACATCATCACCACACAAAAAAAAACAGAAAATCCACGGCAGCCGGGAACAGAGGATAGCAGAAACCCGAAAGGAAAAATTAAGGAGGGATAGGGAAAAGGGACTTTAAAAAAAGGACGGGAAGAGGGGAATAGCTTCTTCTTCTTCTTCTTCTTTTTTTTCTTTTGTCCTCCTCTTCCTACTTTTTGATTACTAAAAAGAAAGGACTAAAAAAAAAAAACAAAAAAGTGACGAAATAAAAGAAGGAAAAAAGGCTCTTAAATGTCCTACTACGCCTACAACCCCTACGTCGTCAATCATCAAGACCGGGAATACTTCAAACGCAACGACTTCATCACCCGTTTCATAACCTACGTATCCGACCAAATGTCCTCCTTCCTCTCCACCTCGGAATCAAAACCTCAGATCATAGCCTACGCCGCCGGTGCCGGGTTGGCCGCCGGCGTGCTGATATATGTATTCGGACCTACGTTCTTTATCGATGGGAATAGTATGAATGGTGGGGTTTCGGCTGGTGGGAAGAGGAGGCAGACGGTTGTGGGGCTTTATAATCCTGCCAATGACTGTTTTGTGAATTCGGTGCTGCAGGCTTTGGCGGGGTGTGGGGAGCTGAGGAAGTTTTTGGGAGGGAGGATGGGGGTTCAGGGGGAGTTGGAGGAGGTGGAGAGGGGTGGGGGATTGGTTTGGAAGGGGAGGAAGCCGCTTTTGACGAAGGCTTTGAAGGAGATGCTTGATAGTATGTGGTTCTCTTCTTTCTCTTCTTTATTTTTGGTTTGGATAGGTGGTGGTGGTGGTCTAGGAGCTTTCTTTTTTTTTGCTAACATGCCCTTTTGTAGAGTTGAATGAGCGTCCGTTACATAGGAAGACGATTACGACGAGGGACTTTATATACCAGTTAGAACGAGTTTTTAGGTCCAGGATCTCGAGGAATCAGCAGGATGCACAGGAGTTTTTGCAAATTGTGGCGCAGACCTTGGCGGAGGAGTATGAAGCGCAGGAGAAGGTTAGGCTAACATTAAAAGAGGCCGAGGAAGAGGCTGAGAGCAAAGAAGAGGAGGAGGAGGAGGAGAACGAGGAAGATGAGAAGAAAGAAAGGATAGAGGAGGGCGAAGAACAGAAGGAGAAGGTTGCAGAGGGAGAAGAGAAGGCTGAGAAGGTTGAGGAGGGAGAGGAGAAGGCTGAGAAGGTCGATAAGGAGACGCAGGAGACGCAGGAGAAACAGGAGAGTGGAACGACCGGAGACGATACAAGCGAGGAGAGCTTTGAGGTTGTCCCGACACCTGGAGAACAGAGCGAGGAAGGGAAGGGAACAGATTTGGACATTTCGATCATCGAGAGCGTCAAGTCGACAACAGAAGAGCCTGAGTCGGTTGCCATTGAACCCTCGACGCCGGGAACTTCGAACGATGAGGAATCAGCGTCATCGACAGAGGAAGACGAGGAGTCGCCGAAACCTAAGCCGAAACACATTGCATTAGACACTAAGATAAAAGAACTAGAGCAGGAGAAAGCAGAAGAAGATAAGAAGGAAAAGAAGGAGGAACCGAAAGTTCCAGAGTTTGGCATGCCGATGGAGGGGAAGCTGGAGTCTGGAATTCAATGTCTCGTCTGTGGATTCGAGCCGAAACCCACAGGCTCGACGTTCGTCGTTTTAACTCTCAATGTTCCGGTACGGGGCTCAGCCACATTAGACGACTGCTTCAACGAACACCTATCCACAGAATTTATCGACGATTTCCAATGTGCGAAATGCAAATTGGTCAAGATGATTGCCGTCCAGGAAAAGAAACTCGCAACTACAAAGAATGAGAAGGAAGCCAGCGCTCTCCAAGCTTCGCTGGATACGCTGAACCACTGCCTTAAGAACGACCCAGAGGAAATCCCTAAAGATACCCTCCTGCCGCCGCCAAAGCTTACCACTGTCAAATCACGCATTGCAAAGCGAACATATTTCGCCCACTGTCCAAACGTCCTAGCGATCCATTTATCAAGGTCCATATTCGACTACTACTCCCGGAAGAACGGCTGTAAGGTAGCCTTCCCCGAGGAGCTGTTGTTGGGACCCTTGTTAAATCGGAGTAAATACAAGCTGTTAGGCTTGATCACGCACAGGGGCAGTCACGACAGTGGACATTATGAGTGCTATAGACGCCAGAATTCACATCCACCGCCTTATTCGACGCCGATGATGATGATGACACCGAAAGGTGAGGTTGGGACACCGGTTACACCTATCACACCTGCGACATTGGAGACACCGCTGGCTGGGCAGACGCCTAAGCCGGGAGCTAGTCAGGTTAATTTGGGGGAGAAGAATGGGGAGAGTAGTAGTAGTGGGATTGATACCCCTTCTGCTTCTACCCCTGTTTTACCGTTGGATGAGAAGAAGGGTGCTACTACTACTGGAGCTGCATTACCGGTTGGTGATAAGACGGTTACGGCTACAGCCGCAGGGAAGGCGAGCAAAGTTGATACGCTTTCGCTGAAGAGTTTTCCGTCGAAGGGGAAGAAGTCGAAGGGGGTGGACAGTCGGTGGTGGAGGATTAGTGATGATTCGGTGAAAGAGGTTAAGACGAATGATGTGCTCGGGTTGCAGAAGGAGGTTTATTTGCTTTTTTATGAGAAGATACATCCTGAGAGGTGAATCTGTTCCTTTCATCCTCTTTCTCTTTCTCTTTTTTTTTTTTTTTTTTTAACCGGTTGATGTTTCTTTCTTGGTAGTTTATGGCTGTTGAGTGGGGGGCTTTTGTATGGGATTGGGAATGATAGATGATAGATGCCTTTTTTCATGCATGCATTTCCCTGGCAGTTTTGTTTAATGTTCACTTGGAGGCTTTGGTATTGATGGGAAGAGGGGGAGGCTCCAATAACAATTGGATTGGATGTTTGTATATTTTTTTTATAGAGCTTTGCTTGGAGTGTTTGACGAAGCTTAGGGATGCATGCATGTATGTACGATATGATCAACATGTAATTGTTCATACTTAAAACTACCCTTTCTTTTTTTTTTTTTTTTTCGTGGGCGAAGAGCTGCAAGGGTGGTGGAGTGATAGGAGAGCAGGAGTCTTGGGCTCTGCCTCGATAGAACCAAGCCTTCTGGCTGAACGAGAAGAAGTAGAAGAAAAAGCAAAAGGGGCCAGCCAACGATCGTCCCCGGGTTTCTGCTTTTAAGCCTGCAAGTTGCATTTCTTCAAAGGACACCAACTAGGTAGTACTGTCGAGTACTTAGCGCACCAAAACGTCAGCTAGCCACAAATGCAACCCATTTTTGTGACCGCCTCGGATCCAGGCGCTATGTATGACGGACTTGAGTATTTACTCAATTTGACAAGCCCTTGTGTATGGTGACCCCCAAAGCTAGTATCTTGATATTTTTTTTCCCATCGTTTATTATAAGATCCACCGTCCTTGCATGTGGGTTAGAGGGGTACCTGACAGGGGGGGGGTTTATTTGACAAGGATCAGTAATTTTTTTGATCAGTGCTTTGAATTCATTGTAATGCAATATTTGATTGTTTTCGGTACTATCATTAATATAATAGTTGATCTCAAATCTTATTATTATCGTTTCTCATTTTCTGGAAGATCTGTTTCGGCTTCTTATTTTTTAAAAAAAAAAATTGTTTTTGTTCTGTTTGATGGTTCAGGTCTGAGGTCGGGGCTACTATGGCGGGTGACACAAAAAATTCGAACAACCCCAAAATATATATTGGGGGTTTGAAAATACTTTGGTCAAAGTTCTGATGTGATTTGGCCGACGGGTTGTTCGGCTCACTTTGTCATCCGAGTGCTTGACAAGCCTGCGGAAGGATCCATGCGAGTGCTGTTGAAGCGATTGCATGGTCGTAAGGTGGTGGAACGGGATCTCGCCCCTCTCGCGAAATCGTCAACTTGACCCGCATAACGAGACTGACCCGCATTGGGTTTTCTAGAGCTCTGTTTTTTCCTCTTTTCTATTGGTCTGGGCATCGGCTGGTCTCGTTGGAACCAGACAACACGGAGCTGTTCATCAACCGACCTATGATAATGCACTTTCCTATTGGTCTGAGCATCAATTGACCTGTGCTGGTTACCACTTTCCTATGAGTTTCCTCCAAGAGTTCGAGAAGAAACCTAGTTGAGCCATGAACCAAATGGCTATATATATTCATCTTTTCGACCCTGAAGCTCCATGGTAGGGCGTCTTGCGCATTGTGCTCACCTTTTTCCCCTATAAATCCTCAGTCTCGTAGCCATAAATTCTTGTCAGTCTTGACACAGCTGAATTCTCGTATTCGATATATTTTAATTTATACGTTTTCACAAATTGCATACCGGTTTTTATCACTGTCGCTACGCAAGGTAGCTTGCCAGTAACAGGTACCTAGGTAGTGCCTATACTACTACAACCGTTACTACGGTATACATCGAGTATGAGCGAGTCGCAATTAATACCGTTATGGGCGAGACTGTTTGACAGAACCTTGGGTTTTATAAGAGGCTTAGCCGCGAAACCCACCAAATTTAAAGCACGAAAATTTACTCCTGCAGAAATTGGAATACTTCTTCGGGATGAATTCTCGGCCGATCGCATGTCCTTCGATGGATATGTCGCCAAGAAAATCTCTAACTTGCGATCCCAACGACCAACCATGACCGCTGGACCCAATAATGAAATAAAGGAACCAGTTCCCACCCATACGCAAGAGCTTCCGGGGTCCGATTCAGCAGCCGAGTATGATTGTATTGGTACCGCGCCACTAAGCCCCCCAGCTCTAGACCAGCAACTCGCAACACAGTCGCCCAGTAGTTCTGATATGACGGATTTTATAACCGCCTACCAACCTCCTATAGCTACAACACCGCTATCGGTTCAGAGGATCGAAACGATACTCTCAGAGCAAAACTTCCGTAGGAATGTCTTTTCGAAAAGACAGGAGGGTGCATTACGGCTTTTGCGGTCTTATAAAACTGTAAGTTGACTTGCGCACGTCAGCGTCAGTGTCACAACATTTTATATCGGAATCATTCCACAGTATTAACAGTTGTTCGTTGAAACCGTGGCCCTTGCTTACAATATTATTTCAACCAGGTCCTATTAATTGATGAAGATATTGGGGATATGCCAGACGGTTGCAGACTCACACTCGCCTTGCTGGAAGAGGCTGTTAGCGTCCTTAAAAGATTCGTCGCTACGAATCAGATTGAAATCCGTTTCTTGAGGGACTCCCGCCCAAAAGTATTCCATCCACTTGATATCACGGAACATACCTTCAGACAGAAGATCGATCGCAAACGAGACCCAGATTCCCTTCTCTCAGGTCTTGAACCCGTTATAACCCGATTCATGAAGAATATGCCATCACACACATTACCAAAGAACGCTTCCCAAGGGCTTAATGTGGTTTGCCTTACGTCCGGGCGGGAATCGGATAAGGACAGCCTTGCAAACTACATTGAAAGTGTTGCGAAAAGCATGCTCATGAAAGGGAATCCCCCATCTATGATTGGTCTCAGTTTTGGCCAGATTGGAGATTTCCAGCTTGCAAAGTATTTTTTGGGATGGCTGGACGAGGAGTTGCGTGGTGCGCGTGACGGGTACGTTGGTATTCTTTCGACATTCTATTATCATTTTTCGGCAATTTAACTAACGTGCCTTCGTTCTGAATCAAAGCCGCCGTTGGGATATAGTCGATACCACTCAGTTTAAAAGACTTACGGATGTTTACAGCGCTGATAAACTGGTTAAATTACTCGTCGGCGGCTTTCATAAGACCATCGACCACTCCTTCTTCTAAGCGCTCGGGCGCGCAACAGAGTGTTGTCCTTTACGGAGCCAGGTCAAAAGTAAACGTATTTCCTTTCTTTCTCATGACAATGATTTACCAATTTTGGGCTATTTGTTTAATTTTAAACATGATCTATATGGTCGGACCTACATCGCTCTTCTATTGTTTACATGTATTTAAGGCTGAGCATCTTGACGCCCTCTTCAAATATGTCTGATGATATCTTTGCTTGTTATGTTAATCTGCTTAGCCTTTCCATTTGTTACTGTTAGCCTTTCCTTTTGTTAGTCTTGAATTCTTAGGTAGCGTTTTCATTTGTTAGCCTTAGTCATGTCATTTGTTCATACTAGCCGGGCCATTTCGTGGAGGCTGGTTTACGAGACCAATGATATCCTTTCTACTCAGTAACCCGAGTAGTTCTTCTCAAATCTCCCGGTTTCTAACTTGATTACTAACTAAATAGTATATATGAACGGGCTCCAGTATTTAGCAATCCACCCAAGACCAGGGGAATCCTGCCGCCCCTCATTGTCTAAGTATTAAATAGGTAAGTTTCGCAATACCAATTCTTACCGCAGCCCGGACCCGATCGAGGCGAAACCACATTTTCAAACTCCTAATTAATTCAAGCACTGGTTCTGTTTCCAGGCTTGGATTTAGCGAAGATATAGATATTTTTGTGAGTTAAATATCGAAAATTTTAGATCTAAACATTTCAAAGCATTTAATTGGGATGCTTCTTTTCTCCAAAGCTTAGTTTTACTCTACTCTAAATCAAATGTCGTGGTGAAATTGTTGGATTTTTGGCGAACCATGGTGGATTTGTTGCACATGCCACAAATCCGGGTTTCCTTACTAACGTGGTCTAGTGTAGCTTCGCTACCCGTGACACAGGGTTCGCGGCAGTGCCTGGGTTAGTCTTATTCAAACCCACAGCGAGATTTTCTTTGTAATGTACTGTAATGTAATATTGTGCTGTAAAACTAAATAGAACACTATCAAAGTTTGATAGCCTTTAATCCAGAATTTCAACAAAATCTCGCAACGACTTGAGGAATATACTTGGATAACCAAAAAAAACAAATATTTTTCTTCTTTTTTCTCTTTAGGATTTTCTCCTCTCATAAACCAGGCCCTATGAAATCACCACCACCAAGCACAACCACATTTAGCTTAGTATAATAACCTTTTTTAATTCTGCAACAGCTCCTGTAATAGAAAGCCCTTTGCAAGTCTCACTTGTGCATATGCCCTCTAACCACAACAATAAGCCAAAATAGTGTTTAGACCCTAGTCTCCCCCTATGCACCTAGCTAAGTAACATAGCAGCGTCCAGGCCGCGGGAGGCGGAGTGACCCAGGTATCAGGACTTGTGATAGCAAATTTGCAACATGCATGAAACTTTTTGTCGTTCGCGTTTTACTGCCACAAACGCGAGACTAAGTGGGCCTTGCATATGCACATCAACCGAGCTTTTCAACTTTGTGTTGTCTGGTTCCAACGAGACCAGCCGAGTGCTAGCCGAAATCAAATATGTGTGACTTTACCAGAAATGGTTTTCCGAGTAACATCATATGTAGGCATCCGCCCGCGCCATTGATGTATAAAAAATTCGCCTCCTAGCTTGACATCAGGCAACAGGGGAAATGTGAGCTTGTCCAGTAGGTATCTACTTAAGCATTTCATGAGCCTGTGATTCCCTAATCGGGCAGTTTTCGGGAAAACGAGAAATTCGTGGCAGCTTCGCCCTAATAAGTTAGACGTGAAAAGGCACATCGGCGAGCTTCGCTCTAATTGGCTTGTATTAAATATATAGTTTACACGGCACAGCATATATATATCATCATGCGCATTATTCTCAATATTGCCCGGTTCATAGGCATCCTATATTGTACGCAGCATAGCACTCATTTGTTTTCGTGCATCTAAATACTGTTGCACGGTCTGCATTGTGTATCTGCCATCATCTTGTTCGTCGGGAATTACTCAAGGCCTGAGTGACCAAGCAGAAAGTCCGTTTCAAAGGGCAACAAGACTAAATTGACAGATTCGTTATCATCGATTGTGAGGGGCCGTGGAATAACAAATAAGCTTGCAATGGCTGAGCTTGTCCTCAATAGCTTCTGCTTCCAGCATGCAATATATATCATTGCTTTTGTTGTTCAATGTGATATTATGAATGGTACGATTGGTTCCCCGCTACTAGGACCTATGTGCTCGTTGGAGAAACTCACTACACATCTGCTATATCTTGATGGCGCCTACTGATGATCACTAAACCTCCGACTAGGGGTACTTATAATTTTGATTTTCTTCCGGGTAAGGTACCCACTGACGGCAGTTTAACGCGGTGACGAACGGCTGGGATCTGAGCTAATGTAACACCATCTAGAGCAAGTAAAGACAAAGGTACTTCCCTTAAATATATTTAACTTCTATTAATTTATTTTTTTTGTGAATGTGTATAATTAAACGAGACACTTGATAGAAGTGCTAATATTGCCTTTGATCCAATGGACGCTATCGAAGAAAAGTTTTTATGGCATTACAGCAATCCGAGAGAGGTGCACGATGAAACCAGGCAACAGAGAAATTATTGTAGAGCTGCCGCTTGTCGTGACCTTATCTACGAGGCTAAGCGCAAGGGGTGTACTGAGGAGAAGTAGGGTAATCACTTTGTGTTGTCTGGTTCCAACGAGACCAGGTAATCATAAGATTTACATAACAAATAATCTGGAAGAGACACATACCAGGAGTTTGGTGGATTCTGGAAGGGGATCTGAATATTCAGAGAAGTGGAAGTGGCAGGACAAAATAGAGGCCGAACTATTTATGGTCGTAGCAGCAGTTACACCTTTTCCCAATAACTCTTTACGTACTCATCCATTCTTTCAGTATACTCGCCTCCGCTAGTCGCCCAACCCTTAATTCCCTCAACCAATATCATACTCTCCAACTGATCGTCGTTCTTCTGGTTCAAGTAGTCTTGAAACCATATCGAAGCTCTTGTGCCTCTCCCTCGGCTTGAATCTAGAGTAATGGCAACACAATTAGTTTAGATTACCTATATTGATAGGAATGGAGAAGAAAACCCACTGCAATACCAGATCACCTTCTTGATCCCTGCGGTTTTGAACAGCACATATAGTGATGCAATGGTGGTATACATGCTCTGCGCAGGTATATTGATTGAGCCACGTATAGATCCACCCTATGCCACAAGTTAATATAGAAACACGAAGGATGTTGCGGAGTCCTATTGGGCAATACCTCATAGTCGTTCCGTCGGACATCAATTAATACAAAATCTTTGGCTCCTGAAGCATCTGCGCTTTTTAGTAGCTCCAGGACTTCTTCCCGTACAATTTTGTTGGGAGTGTCAGACTTTGGCACTACTGAGATATTATTGGTTGTACCGGTTTTGTAGCGGCAGCTCGCCTTAGTTAGGAAAGCAAATGTGTTGAAACCGTTATATAAATCTATAAAAGATCTTTGAAGGCCCGTTAGTCTGCTCGTGCTCACGACTATAGTGCCTGAAATAGAAGACAAAAAAAAAGAAGAAGAAAAATTACTTCATTAAAAGCTCCGGTTCTTCCTCTATTTTATCCGTCTATTCTACCACAGTTTTTCAGAATCAATCATGAAGGATCAAAACGAATCGACTGTCCCTCAACTTCATGACCTGGCTGAAGGGGGAGACCTTGAAGATCAAAATGCGAGAGAAAAGCCTGATAGAAAATTATCGGCATTCAAATCTCTGGGGTTGCTGGATCGCTATCTTGCCGTATGGATACTGTTGGCGATGGTCATAGGAGTTCTCCTCGGTAACTTCGTTGAAGAGACTGGTCCTGCTCTTCAAAAAGGAAAATTCGTAGGAGTTTCGGTGCCAATAGGTAGGTATTTGACAATCTTCCTTTGGTTTACTAGAACTATACCCTGGACTAACGTCATTTTCTATTAGCGATCGGATTGCTAGTCATGATGTATCCAATATTGTGCAAAGTTCAATATGAGACCTTACATATTCTTCTTCAAAAACGGGATCTATGGGTTCAAATAGCGTTCAGCGTCTTTGTAAACTGGGTCGTTGCGCCTTTTCTGATGGTATTCTTCGAGCCCTTTCGGTATGGGCGTCAAAGGTGCTAATAAATTGGGTAGCTTGGCTTAGCGTGGGCATTCCTGCCAGATAAAAGCGATCTACGGACCGGATTGATCTTAGTCGGCCTGGGAAGGTGTATTGCTATGGTAAACTCGAGCAAGATATCAATATATTGCGCTATGGTTCTTTCGGGGCTAATCTTTCACTTCTAGGTCTTAATATGGAATGGCCTGGCGGGTGGCGATCAGAACTATTGTGCCATCTTGGTTGTCGTCAACTCTATTCTTCAGATGGTTCTGTTTGCACCGCTTGCAATATTTTTCATTCGGGTTATCAGCAGCGATGAGCAACTCGAACTCTCCTATTCAACCGTCGCAACGAATGTGGCAGTTTTTCTCGGGATACCTTTGGGGGCAGCTATTTTGACAAGATTCTTCGTCCGCAAGTTTCTAGGTGCTGACTACGAGGTTTTCATGAAGTGGCTGTCTCCATGGTCATTAATCGGTCTTCTTTATACCATCTTGGTCCTGTTTGCTTCTCAGGGCCGTCAAGTTGTTCACCAAATTGTCTCCGTGGTGCGTGTTGCTGCACCTTTGATAGTTTACTTTGTCGTCATTTTCCTTATCACTTTGAGTATAACACGCAGACTTGGGTTTGGTTACAAGCTCAGTGTCACGCAGAGTTTTACTGCTGCCAGTAATAATTTTGAATTAGCAATAGCCGTTGCTGTTGCAACTTTTGGCCCTGAAAGCGATCAGGCGCTAGCATCGACTGTTGGTCCGCTAATCGAGGTTCCTGTCTTGATTGCTCTTGTATATATTGTACGGGCGATCGGTAAGAGGTATAATTGGAAGGACTAACTGTTTGGCGCACTATTGTAACATAGGCAGAAACATACCCATATAATAGACATAGAAGAATAGAATACAACTTAGATTTCGTCGACGTCCCAGACAAAAAGGCCATGTTAGGAAGTGGAAACGGCATAAACTGGCCTCGTTGGAACTCGACAACCCGGCGTTGTTACCTCTATAAGTGGATATATGGTTAGAGCTGGCGTCGGATGTTTGCCCTTTCTAATTCACTTTTTTCACAGGTTCATGAAATAACCTAACTAGTTAAAAGTTACGAAGCATATCAACTTCGATTGTTCCTGAAGGAAGCTTGAAGTTGACCCAGCCAACCATCACAAAAAACCAAGTACCCCGTCTATACCCTAATAATCTAAGCTCCCAAAACCAATCTCCTAATCTCATCGTCCTGGGAAAAGATGCCCTCGTCTCTCTCTGCAACCTCCAAATTCCCCTCTCTCCTTCTCCATCTCTTCCCCATGACATCCTTAAACCAACTAACATTAACCTCACCTCCTATAATCTCCTTCGAAAACTCAACATTCGTAAACTCCGTCAACGGCTTCAACTTCACCTCCAAATCCGGAGCGACAAACAACACAGCGCTAAGCCTCCTAACCCCAGGAATACGTCTAACCCTATGTCTAACCGCACAAACCCGTCCTCCGGTCAAGATAAAAGCGCACCAACCGGCCAATACAACCGTTGCATCCCCTGGGATCTCAATCCAGGTACCAGGAGCATGTGGAGCTTCAATTTCAAGACCTGGGGTCCCATCTTGGAAGATTATACTAAATGTTCCGTAGTCAGTATGTTCTCCACAACCGTTTGAAGAGGTTGGGTTTGCTGTAAGAGGATTGTAGTCACAGAGACGGAAGTTCATGTTTAGGTCTTTATGAACCTGTGAGAGGTCAATACTGGAGACTTTCCCAAGCTGGGATAAGATGGTTGAGACATGATTTTCTGCTGTATTGTTGAAGAAGGAGATGACGTCGTTTAAGCCATATGAAGCGAGAGAAGCGCGAGTGGCTTCGGAGATGAGGGAGTCTCTGGCTGGAGACAGATCAATTGTGAATTTTTGGTCAGCGATGCCATTTTTGATAGCAGCTGATTTGAAGATGCCACGCTTTGGGTAGGCGTTGTTTAGAGCGGATGCAGCGGTTGGGTTTGCACGGAGGTGGTCGAAGAGGTGGCGGATCGCCTTGAATGGCGGTTGGACGGTAGGGTTGAGAAGTGCGATTGCGCCATGAAGAAGTTCGGGATTGGCGTGCGATTTAGCTGATGTAAGGGTGGTTTTACTAGTTTTGATTAGGTTCGGAGCTAGACGCTGGCGGAAAGCCTGAGCGGCGATTGGAGAAGCCATTGTTGGAGCTATTATGTAAGTTGTAGATGATACTGGGGATACTAGAATTATGTTGGCTGATTGAGATTGAATTGTTAACGATAGAAGTACCTCCAACGAAGTGTTCTACTTCGATGAGGCTGGTTTATGAGACCAGAAGTACCCGAATTTATAGACCAATTGCGGGGTTAATAATGCGCGTGTTTTGTAGATCAGCTTTCCTATTAGCCAACACAAGACTACTTAAAGTTCTTATGAAATATTAAAGTTCAGGCAACAGACGCGGTAATTCGGCCGTAAAAGATAACATGCCTGAAGTCGTTCGGACTTTTTCCATGAGGCTCGCGTTGTTTCTGTTGTAATTTTCTGTGCCCGACTGTTAAGTCGGGTTCTTAGTAACGATCCGTGCCCGTACCGCCGCACACCAAAAAATTGCGGGTGGGGGACCAAAAAAAATATATTGTTCCTTAGTGTTTTTAACAAATTTTAGCACAATTTTATACCAGACTTATTTTCAGTTATTGACAATATAATAAATTAAGTTTAAATATGAGTAGATTTTTGTTTGTTAGGTTTGAGAATAAAATTTAAATTTATTTAAAGTTCTTTTGTGTTGTGCAATAAATATTATATTTTTAATATATATATATATATATATATTTTTTGATTATTGGCTCTGTATGGTCTGGTAGTGCTCAGTCGGGTTTAAGTATGGTGGAGCGAAGCGGAGCTGTTCCAGTTGTAATTTGCTGCGGGGTCCCAATTGTGTCGTCGACAGATTCATTGAGGCTGGTCTCGTTGGAACCAGACAGCACAAAGTTGAAATTGAGGCTACATTTCGGCCTTTCTTGGTCTCGTTGGTCTCGTTGGTGGCTCTACAGCTCAGGGTGTTGGATTACGAGGAACGAGACCAGAGGCAACAATTGGGTAATTTCCGTTAACGCAAACAATACAACGTGCATTACACTCCACTGATCAGTACTGATCTTCTGAGTTCATCCTTTGATACGATACCGTGATATGCCACACAAGGCCGAATATCACTATCTAGACGGAACCGTCTACAGAATCCTATATAATTCCGCCCGAATGACTCTCAAACCACCGCCACTCCACCTTTCCCATCCATGTGGTGGCTGTCACTCCTTTTGGCTGTTCGAGGCTGAGGAAATTCGGAACTCTAACCGAAGACTGACTCCGAGGCACACTCTTCACCAATAAAACGCCAAGCGCTTAGACACACAGCACGTTATAAAACCTGCTTCAGAAAATTCAAAAGAAAAAAAAGAGAAACGTTATCTACCCTGCAAGGCATCTTACGAACCTAAATCGAAGGCGAAAGACAGTCTGTGTGTCGCGGTTTTTTAAGATTAACATGTAAAGAAATAGGAAGCTAACTAGCACAGAGATTATCTCGTGAAGGATCACAACGTAATCTTGTGGAGCTTGCCAAGATCAGAAGAACGCCTATTAAGCCTTCTTTGATGGTGACACCATCTCGCCTGTTTGGTGTATCCAAGGTCAGCCATAGCCATTGCACTTGCGATCAAGTGCATGGAATTTCAAGCCCTCGGGATCAATTATCTCGTTGTATACCAAAGGCGTCGAATAGCGAGTACTCACCGTGCCTGCCAAGGAAAGCATCAAGATTCCCAATCCCGCGAAACTATTCGAAATAGTCACCGAAACCAGTGATGATTTCCCAGGGCTGAAGTTGAAGAGATCCGAAAAGGCTGGATATTCTTTCCAAAATACTTTTAACATAACGATAGGCCAAGAAGGGTAAATTAACATCGTCAAACTAGCCAGTACGAGGGACCCACCGTCGGAAAAGGCATGGTGGGGCTTGCCCCATCCAGTAAGGCGACCAAACATGGATAGGCAGGCTAACCGGTTTTATGACATGGTAAGGCTCTAGTTTCGCTGTAGACCGCCCACCCCCCAAGCGCGAAAGCCTAGCTAGTTGAGCAAGATGTTGGAAAGGAAAGAGGGGTTGTGTGATATCTACTGTATAGTAAGTAGGTACCTAGGTCTTATATAAGAGCGATATGTCCCGAGATCCTGCTGATTATTACTACATAAGCTTGTACTCATACATTTTTACTTTTCTATCGCGCCTCATATATATATAAGGCTCGCCGCTTTCGAACATCCAACATCCAGCGTCACTTTCAACACACTCTTATTTCATTATATTACTACTACTACACGCTCTCTTGATATCAGAATATCGTAGATACCTATAAAGTCACGTAGTTTATAGATAAAACTTTAAATACCTAGGCAAATACAATATGGCGGACCAGCAACCTACACAGCAGCCCCCACAACAGCCTCAGCAGCCCCCAGCCGGACCACCCCCGACTGGTGACCAGCAGCAGCAACAGCCTCCACAGCAACAACCTCCACAGCAACAACCTCCACAGCAGCAGCAGCAGCAGTGGGGTCCACCTCAGCAGCAGTGGGGTCCGCCTCAGCAGCAGTGGGGTCAACAGCAGCAATGGGGTCCTCCACAGGGATATCCACAACAGCCACAACAATGGGGCCCACCACGTACGTACTAAAATATCATATATAATATTCAAACAGCTGCGCATTTCGGAACTTATAAACTAACTGAATATCTAAAGAGGACCAACGTGGATACCCACCACCGCAACAGCAACAATGGGGCCAGCCTCAGCAACAATGGGGAGCACCTCCACAAGGCTACCCTCCTCAGCAACAGCAGTGGGGGGCTCCACCTCAAGGATACCCACCGCAACAACAGCAGCAGTGGGGGCCACCACAACAACAATGGGGTCAACAACCGCAAGGCTATCCTCCCCAGCAACAGCAGCAGTGGGGTGCCCCACCTCAAGCCGGTTACCAAGCACCTCCACAAGCCGGCCCATCAGCCCAAACATATACCGGTCCCTCTGCGCCACCTTCCATCGGCTTCGTACCTAACCAAGGAGCAACAAGCTACAACGCTACAAACGACGTAGAAGCCATCCGTAAAGCCTGTAAAGGCTTCAACACTGATGAAAAGACTCTAATCGCCACAATCGTAAAACTAGACCCCTTACAGATTGAATCCCTAAATCAAAAATACACCGCCGATACAAAGAAACAACTATACTCACTTATTGAGGATAAAACCCGTGGAAACCTTGAAGATGGACTTTGTGCGCTCGTTAGAGGTCCACTTAACTTTTATGTTTGGTTGGTTGATCGTGCGACAAAGGGTATTGGGACCAAAGAGACCTTCTTGGATTTGGCGTTGTTGGGCAGGAGTAATGCCGATATGAACGCTATTAAGAATGCTTTCAAGGCAAAATACAGCCGGAAGATGGAGTCTGTGGTTTCGGATGACCTTAGCGGTTCCGAACAGAGGATGTTTGAAATGGTCATCTCCGCTACACGTACTGAAGAAGGCGCAGGTGTAAACCCTACAAATGTCACTGCTGAGGTTAAGGCGCTACATAATGCTACGGAAGGCAGAATGGGAACAGACGAAACTGAAGTCTCGAGGATATTCGTCAAGAGTAACGATGCTACTATCCTAGCTATCGCGACAGAATATGAAAGGACATACCACGTTTCTGTAGAAAGCCTGATAAAGAGCGAGTTCAGCGGTCACCAAAAGGAGGCTTTGCTATATATCCTACGAGGTGTACAAGATAAAGCCAAGCGAGACGCAGAGCTAATCGAAGGAACCATGAAGGGTATTGGAACAAAGAACGAGGAGTTGGCGTTCAGACTCATAGCCGCACACTGGATTCCTGGTGCCGTTCCAGCGATCAAGGCGTCTTATAGTAGGCTTTATGGAAAAGATTTGGTGGCTCGGGTTAGGGATGAGACGAGTGGTGATTTCGAGAGGCTGTTGGTTGCGATTTTGAATAAATAAGATCGCGACGGTGGCCTTTTTCCATTGTAGTTAGTTTTTTGGAAATGAGTGGCGTTTTGCCTTCAAAGTCGATGCTTCTTCTTTTTTTTTTTTTTTTTTTTTTTTTTTTTTTTTTTTTTTTTTTTTTAACAACCTCTTGCTAATTTACTCGGGTAGTATTTGATTAATTGCCTAGTTTTGAGATATTTATGATGATAATGATAATTCTTTGCCCTTATAATTTTTTCTTTCTGATAGACTTAAGTACTCTCACCGAGAGCATGATATACACGATCTAAGAATTAATAAACAGCCAAATCTTAACTTTTGCTTGGGGAAGCGATGTCGACTTTGAAAAATATGCCGGAACACAGTACTAAGGGGCTGCATAACTGTGTTAAATTAACTCAGTTATGCTAGCGAATCGCGAACACTCCCTGCCTAGCTAGAGTTACGATTAAATATCCAACAAAAGTTTAATACTATAACTATACCTAGATACTTAGTATTTGAAGCCCGCCTTTTACGGTATAACTTTGGAATTACTTAGCCACCACAGTGCCGCCAGACTATACCATTCCAGGTAATGCAGACGCCGCGGAAAATATCACAGCCTATCAACGTGGAACGTATTGGCACATGTGTGTTGCATTTTGGGTTAAACACCTCAAAGCGGGCGAGTGTCTCGGCATACCTTGACGGTAGTCCCCATAATGCATAATCAAGGCTATGATCAATAGCACTCCCGCAGTATATTTGAAGAACAATTATAGGGAAAGGATAAACCTTCAAGCAAAAAAAAAATCGCAAGCTGCCATATCCCTGCGGCGTATATCCCCCCAGGCGGATCTTATATAAATTTATAACTTACCTTTCTGAACTCCCGCTCGATCCCGAGAGCGCTTTTATATATAACAACAACCCCGCTGTTAAAAAAATATGTCGTACTCACTCTACATAATAACCTACGACCGGGGAACACACTGGGAGACTGGTCGAGTGAAAGCCTACCATTGGACCTTCTTGATCGAGCTTTCGTCTTCAACGGGGTTGAAACACCAGCTGCGGGGTATGCCTGGTGCTTACTACTATTCTGGTCCCGAGGCTATCGATCCGAGGAATGAAGAGCCGGGGAGGAGTGTTATTATCAACCATAAGAATAGTAAGGGAAATGGCGGGGATGATGATGAGGAGGAAGAGGAAGAAGAGGTTCCTGTGGTTAACGGGGCTGATGGGGAGGAGGCTGCTACTCAGATTGTGATTGCGAAGCTGGAGATTGGAAGTGTTGATGAGAGCCGGCTTGGGGATTTTGAGAAGGCGTGTAGAGAGGCGTATGTTGAGAAGGAAGAGGTGGAGGGTGGAGAAGGAGGTTGGAATTGCCAAAACTGGTGTATAGGGGTGCTGGAAGGGTTGAAAGAGAAGGATATGGGGAAGGATGTTTGGTACGGTAAAGACGAGCTGAAAGGGTGGCTAAAGGAAAAGGATACCTCCGTTATGGTTGAATCGTGAAACGCAGAGCCATAGTGGCATGGGATATAAATTTAGTATTAAGTCTAGATAAATACATATATTCCGAATCCCCGAGCTAGGTTCGTTTAAGGGATAATTAATAGCTGGAGGACATGGTTACAGGAGGTTTCAAGCCATAAATAGAGGCGTATGGCTTTCACATTGGTATGAGCTAGCTTGACCTACACCAAAGCCAGGGCTTATACGAGACGTCAACGAGATTTCTTCCAACTTTGCTGCGTCTGCCTGAACCCATTCGGCCTGAAGCCCTGGTTCTGTTCGTACGTCTTGTCCCATCCCGGGACTACTGCTTTAGGCTGCTGTGACTCCATAACCACAGTCGGCGCCTGGGACTGGCGGAAAGACTGCTGGCGGAAAGATTCAGATCCCTGGAAAGATTGTTCTTGCTGTTGTCGGAAATTCTGCTCTTCAGGAGGAGCGGTTGGTCTGTCGTAGAAAACTATCTTTTCTTGAGGCTTTGGCGGATCCGCGTTCGTCGCCTTTCCAATGCTGGTAGTTAAGCCGACGGCGAGCGAGCCGAGGGGTGTATTTATGCTTCCTCCAATTCCACCTGAAACTTGTACCCTAAGAAGGCTTAGTACTGCAGGGAGTAATATGAACCTCTTCTCAAGAGATCGCTTCTGGATACCGGGTTCACCACCTCCAGTAGGGATATCAGTACTGTTGCTGGGAACACCTTCGCTCCGAATGCCCTCCAGCCCTTCTGTCACGTTTGTTTTAACATCGCCGTTTACGATCTTCTCGGCGACGCCGAGGAGATTTCCTACCACGGCCTCAATTTCGATACCTTGGGTCACGCCTTTGTAGACCGACTTTTCATGGGTTTCCCGCTTCTCTGCGTCGGAAAGACTGTCCCAATCGTTCATCTCTGATTGAACCTGCGCGTCAATATCAACAGTCGCGGGGTCCTCTCTTTTAGCGATATCAGCAGAGATGAGTTCCACAGCTGTAGCAAGATCATCGAGTTCCTTTTGGGTCATCTCTGTGGATTCACCTTCAAGTTCTTTCCGGGAAGAAGCGATAAGTTCCTGGGTTGAAGTAGCGACTTCCTTAGGGTCACCGTTTTCATCTGACATCAATGGCGGTGCATCATCCGCAAAAACATCAGCAAGGCCGCCTTCCGGTGGTCCAGATCCGTCAGCAGGTGGAGGACCTCCGCCATTTGATGGATCCGTATTACCGTCTGGATTGGAGGTTTCTTCGATCACAGTCGCTTCAGTCGTCTCAGTGACCTCCCCTCCAGGTCCGTCTGTGTGATCCTCTGTCGATGAAGTCTCCTCTGTAGCAATTACAGTTCCTTCATCAATCGGAACATCTTGTCGTTTATATCTTCGAAACCTGGCACTCTCTGGTTCTGGATTCAGAGGTATGCTTAATAGATACTCATATGGAGAACCCACTAAGCTCTCCTCCAGGGTCTGTGTGTCCCTTTTGTTGACCACACCGGCAAAGACCGAGCTTATGAGCAGTGAGCCCACAGCTACAGCGATTAGTCGGCTACTCCCCGGCATTGTCGTCGTCGCTGATAGATATCGCTATCGGAGAAATGTGTTGAAAATGTGATACTTTTCTCCTCCAAGACGTTTTAGAAGCCCTATACAGGATGTAAAAAGTCCTCAAAAACGTGGTGGTTAGAATCACTACAGGCTGAGCGGGGTTTATAGCGTGTCCTCATCATGGGGAGAAGTTATGTCCTTGCGTGGGTTTAGGGATTTGTTTGAGAGAGTTGTATAACGAGTTTGGGGTTGTGAGCATGATATCGCAGATATTTCGACTCGATCTAAGGATATATAGGCTATTGGGCTTAAGCTGATCTCGTTGGCTTAAGCTAGCTACTTGGAACTACAGGGGAGTCGAAAAACAGAAGAAGTCATGTAGTCAAAGAGAAAGCAATGCATATTGATTTGTTTATACTCTAGCATACGATTGGTGGTTTTAATTAAGCTTTAACTATCAGCTTAACTAGATACATGTTGAGGTGTATAACTATTGATAAGTCTGGCCGTGAAATCCAAGCACTCGCGGGTACCTACTTAGTATAAAGTACCTCGTACTCGATCGATGTAGCTTAGAGATACCGACGTTAAATCAAATAAACAGCCGAGCGGCCCTCACTCCAAACCGAATGACAGGTCATTTTTTGATTCTAGAACCAAGCGTTCTTGATCTTTGTCCAGATGGAGATACTTCCATCAACAACCTGACCCGCAACATCGGAAAGTTCAAGGAGTAAAGTCAGAGTACTGATAATTGTCGCAACCGACCTCTTCTTCGCCGCTGGACTAGGGTTTCCACTTTCATCAATCCCACCCGCTGCAGTGCTATCTCCTGTATCATTACCTAAGCTTCTTAGCTCGTCCAAACTAACCTCAATAAGCTCTCGCACGGTCTTGCTCAACTCTGCTGTTTTTTCAGTCATGTTTGCTGCTATATCCTGGATATCGGTGTAGGTCTCTTGATTCAGCGAAGTGACCGGTTCAGCTTCTGTCCCAGCGGTCGTCTCAGAAATAGATTCTACCTTCGCCTCTGAGTCTGCTAGTTTTTCTTGGGCGGCTACAAGCACGAGTTCTTTAAAATCAGGTGGTGACTCGGCAAATTCTGTGGGACTTGTGTTTTCTAGAAGACTGCTGCGTTGGTCTTCCGTAAGGTTGTTAACGGCTTCGCTGGTGCTACTTTCGACCTCTGGAGTTACGGCGCCGCTGTCGCCGGCGCCCTCTGGGCTGTGGTCGTCTAGGTCTGGGGTAATGTTCGGAAGCACATCGGCCCAGGAAGCTGGGCCTGGGGTGTCATTTGGACCAAGCAATGCGGGTGGTGTATTTGTGAAATCCTTGCGGTTACTATCGTCATTGCTGGAGCCACCGGGTGAGGTCGTACTATCCTCAGGAGGTCCTGATCCAGCAGGTCCAGAGCCCGGTGTAGGCGCCGGTATCACCAGGTTCTGGCCCTGAGGAGGAGGAAGGACCGGTCCCCCTGAAGGCATTGGGGATGATGGCCTTGGTCCCGGTGGGCGTGTAAAGTATGTACCCTGGGACTGAGGCGGGCCCGAAGGTTGGGGCATACCCGAAGGCGGAGGCATACCCGAAGGCTGGGCCATGCCCGAAGGTTGAGTTGGTCCTTGCATGAATCCACTCTGCATCTGCGGTCCCTGGCCCTGAACAATCACCCTTGGAGCGGTCATGGAAAGCTCCTGTTGTCGTCTTCGGATCTCAGCTGCATTGCCGCTAGAGGCTAGCAGCGCGTATAGCACTAATGACAGCATTTTCTTTTTTTTTTTTGGTCTACCCAATATTGGAGACTTAGAGACTTTTGATATCAGGTACCAGCAGAAAAAAAAAGTTTGAACCAGCAAAAGTTAATATAAGCTGTCGTTGAATTAACTTCAGATAATGAAATGCCATGCGGAAGTTCAGGTTATATCCTAGGCTATAACGTGGAGAGCATGGCTGCAATGGTTTTCGTACCAGACAGCCCCAGTTTGAGCTAATATTAGAGTCGTGTTAGTAAAGGTCCATTGTCCAAAGAATTATCGCTATCCGCGCGATAGAGGCTATTTTGCGAGTCAGCAAGAGCAAGATTGCACACTCCCAATCGCTACAAAAACCCGTATGCGGCTATCTTGAAGATTTGCGAAGAAGAAGAAAAATATATATATAATATTTCATTATAATGGCCGCCTTGACCCGCCAAATAAAACCGCACCTAGCGCCTATATACATCCCCGGTACTCAGGACTGTTACCCAAAAGCAGGTTCCCAAACGCAATAACACAGAATGCCGTGGATCTAAAGGAGTTGAGATGTTGCATCAGGTCTATGATGGTAGAGAAGGTTGGAAGGAAAGGAAAGGGTCGTAGTCGACTGATGCGGTATGTCGCTGGAAATAAAATGTCGATACACCCTTTGGAAAGGAGTGTTGTATGATACAATAGTCGAGGGAATATTTACATAGAAAGTGTAGGTAGACGTATTTGATCGGATAGATTGTATGTCGTGGTAGTTAGAGTGAAGGGATTCGTATTAATGAATGATCAAAATATCATTTAAAGGAAGGCTTTTCTCGAGACAGCCCAGATACCAGCAACGCTGCCGGTGATGCCGGAAGCGATAAGCATCGGTCGTACACCTCTCGTGCTGTAAAAAAACCATTCACGATTAGCTGGTTTCGGAGATATGCGCCAAACTCCATGTTTTTCTCACCTCTTGAAGATAGCCCCACTCAGAGCGCCAGCCACAACACTGTTCGCGGTATCATGTCTCCCTCTTACATGCCCGATTGTGCTGTTGATACCGTTGTAGACCATTGCGATCACACCAGCGCTATTTCCCATAAAAGGCCCTCGCCGTGTCATTCCGTTGAGAATACTGTTCAGCTTCAGCTTCGGTGGAGCCATTGGTGGACTCCTGTTAACGCCCTCAACAAATCCCCACATACCGCCTATTGATAAGGCTGCGAGATATGTTGTACCGGTACCGTAGCAAAGATCGTCACTCCAACCCCTCGAGGGCAAGAAAGAATTTGATCCTGGAAGGTCCGATAGTGCCTCGTCCTCGAGCTTTAAGTATTCCAGACCTTCGTCGAGACCAGCTAGAGGATGTAAGGAAGAGGGGTCGAATGCTGCAGTGTTGAGAAAGGAAGAGACATCGGCAGCAGTGTTAGGATCGAAGGGAGCCGGCACGAAGACATCATGAGGCTCCGCGATAGCTCCGGCTGAAGTAGAAGAGGTGGTCTTGCGACCTGTTAGGGTGTCCCACAACGACATTGTATCTCTTATCGACTGACGTAGCGCAGCTGAACAGCAGGGAGAAGCTGGAAGGCGTTATGCAGCTGAACCGTGACAGAAGTCCAAACAGAGTCCGCTGGTAAGATTCTTAATATCCGTCCGATGGATATATCTGAAATCTAGGTTTTGTCGTGGAGTCGGATGGGAGATGGCGCCTTGGAAGGTGAAGGTGGGATGGATGGTGGATGAACGGAGGGTCGGCAGGAAATAAAATTTTCGTTAGCTGCCTTTTCCCTGCCAAAAAAATTTCGGCGGCGGCACTTCGTCTCGACTTTTTTGGCCGAGCTGTCCCACCTTAACTAGCCCAACGCCCCACGCTATATCACATTCGGTAAGTCTACGTCGTGCAGACCTGAATTCAACGGTGTTAGGTGCTGCCGGCTGTTGGTTTTTTTTTCTTTCTGACGCTCTCGAATACAGTAGTTCTAGTCCTTCATACTGATTCCGACGTTGTCCATTCTTGAACGCGGCGCTGGTACCCCGTGTAGTGCTTCGATTGGACTGTGCATGTTACATACGCCAAGATCAATCTCACCACCCAATTGCATTTAATCTTTGCTTCGCAATTAAATCGCACTCCAATTGGCACTGGCAGCGTGTTTCTGCCTGTGTTCGAATTCTATAAACCGAATCTTTTTATCTTCAGTCTACTTTCAGGCGTCTTCAAAATGGAGCCAGTCGGATCACTTGGGTTCGATTCTGCTGAATACGAGGCATCCTCATGCATTATTCCTGAAGAAAAGCTACTTACTCTCCGTGAAAAGCTAATAAAGCTAAATATCAAAGACCAATCTCGAGATTATACAGAAGTAAGAAATATTCTACATCCTGAGTTTGGATCCGAACTGTCCTCGCTAACTTGCTAATCGAGACCTACAGAGATTTGGAGAGCTGGGTTGAGCCTCTCATTAGCACTGGGTCAAGCCCACAAATTGAAAATGGACACCGGATATGTGCCGTTGATGTCCTTTCAATCGCTTTCAATAGGCTTGGGGGTCTATCTAAAGCCTTTTCAATAAAAACAGAACCACCGCTTCTTCCAGGGGGTCGGAAAGAAGCCAAATATATATCCACCTTTCGAGATTATTCTGATCAAGCAACAGCCCCGCTACTGAAAAGTCTCAAAGATTGCCTCACGGTATTTGTAGCCTTTGGTACAGAGACATGGAACCGGGATGAACGCCAGGTATTTTCAGCTTCTATTGCTGAGGAAGTATTTGACGGTATCGAGAACGGCGATTTGAGGAAAGGCGATTCGTACTTAGTCGAATTTCTGATAAAAAAGAAATGGCTTGCTTCGAGATCATTTTTCATCGGGGGCGGAAGGGCTGAACCCGATAAAGCGATAGATTTGACATCGTTCTTTAGAACAATGAGCAACAAAACTCTTGCTCCAGGGATTGGTCGCTTACTAAGTTCCTTATTCCGTAGACTCGAGGAAGACCTGAGCGAAGAAGTAGATAGAGAATCCTTGGAAGCCACCTGGTTGGGTTTCTTTAAAGAAGATCTCGCAAAGGCTCTCCTCTCGCCAGACGAGCAGATTGCCCTGAACACGGAACTTTACGTCGTCCCAAGAGTCTTTCATGACAAGAAGGAAGGATTTGCGCTGTTTATTCAGTATCTCATAGATACTCATTCGATCTCCCAGAATAGACAACATTCAGTAGCAATTATCGGTTGTTTAAGAACTGGAAAAGAGAATGGATGGCTTACAGAGCTTCAAGTCGGTAAGTTTTGGAGTCGCAGGGTACGCCAGTAATTAAAATATTGACTAAGTTTTGCATTTAGATGAGTATGTGAGATCACTTGGTGGATATGACACTCTTCTTTCCGACCAGTCCGGACTTTTACGTTCTCATACATTGAGGCTTATGATAGTATCAGCCGCTGTTACTCTGCCATTTTCTCCAACTTATACTGCCATATTTTCTGAGCATTTTGACGATTTGTTCGCGGAATCGGATCCCCAAGTCAGAAATGAAATCTACACGGGATTCAGAGCCCTCCTAGAAAGGCTGGTTGCCGGCTCTTATGCCTTGAACAAGAAGATGCGATCATTGGAAGGACGACCTCAAGGTCCCGATACTGATAGTACAGATGTGGTTAAAACTATTAAGGGCCAGCTACTCCAACAAAAGGCCTTCATTAGCTGGTTTCTGAATGAATTACTCCCGGCACAACTACAGCCGAATGCCTCTTATCAAAGGGCTATACTGGCTCTCAAGGTCTACTCCTACTGGCTTCCTCAAATCGAGCGAGATTGGAGAAACTCACTACCTGGAAGCGAACTGGCGGCAGATATCAAGAAGTCAAAAAGAAAACAAAATGAACGAGAACACATTGTGCTCCCATTCGACCCTGAGATCCGGTACCCGAGTCTTCTAAGGCTACTGGTTGAACGTGTTATGGACCCTTACGATGATATCAGGTCTCTTGCAACTGGTCTTATCAAAGAATTACGACAAAGCAATGATGTACCATGGGCACATATTCTCCAGCGATCGCAAAAGATGATCGAAGATAGCGGACAGCCTGGTCAAGAAGATGGGTTCAGCAGGATTCTCGAGGTGCTCCATGACTTGAGCTTAAAAGATTCAAACGTATCCCGGGAGGTTTGGGAGGCGTATGACTCCTCGACAGAAGACGGGTCAGTTGTCGACCTGGCATTCATGTTACTGGATAAAGAGCCACACTTGCGATGCGAAAACCAGGCCGATCCGAGGTCGCGAATTGATAATAGTGTTCTTGGGGCTTTGGCTCTGATTTTTGAAAGAAAGGATGCACATTTGCTATTTCTCGATGAGAGTGCACGTCAAAGAACACTTGAGCGGGTATTAAAGTTAACACAAGATATATGGGTGCGCGAGCGGGATATACTATGTAATGAAAGTCCAGAAGGGCGTGGTGCAGCGATACCCGGGGAAGACTCGGATGATGAAGAAGACCAGCTTAATAACCAAGGATTTTTGAGTTATAGCTGGAGGGTTGTATCAGAGGCGAGGTCGGTTCCTTTTTTTCGACTTTGAAAATTTCTATTTTGATATATTCTGGATACTGACTGTGCGTCATAGCGCTCTTCTCGGTGCGATTGCAACATACGTCCCAAAGGGTCTTGGCCAGCAATCAGAATCAGAATCATTTCTCAGGCACAGTGGAGATCTTCTAATAGAGCAGTTGACATCAATACGACACAGAGGTTCCCTATCCTCTATATTTCCTGCCCTGACGGCAGTTTGCTACCGCTGCTTGGCTTCACAATCTACTGCCGCTCAAGACCTCCCGCGCCAATGGCTAGATAAGCTTCTAGGGGTTGTCTCAAGTTCTGGAAAACTGATAACAAGACGGTCCGCAGGTCTTCCTATGGCAATAGGTGCCATCGTTATCAGTGAGATTCAGATGAAAAGAAAGCAGAATAACTTTATCCAGCATGCATTTGGCTCCCTCCAGGATACTGTCAGAACACCCAGGGGTCTTCCGACAGGTGGTGAGGGCGAGGGTGGTCACCTAGAGCTCCCGCAAGTCCACGCGCTTAACTGCATGAGGTTTTTGTTCGTGGATTCACAGCTTTCGACAGTAGTTGATCCATATGTCGCCAGTTCTTTGCACATGGCGTTCGACTGTTTCAAATCGGAGATGTATGTCCAAACCTTTAAGGCAAAGCATTCGATGTCCGTATGGCTAACAAGAGTAGATGGGCTGTTCGTAACTGTGGCATCATGCTTTATACGACTATCGTTAACCGTATCTTCCCCAAAGATGATTCTAACCAGGTTTTGAAGGCCGAGCGTTTCTTTCAGAGATACACGGGGTTAGATACTATCTTCCTTGAGACACTCTCGGACGGATTCCGGGACCTCGGCGATGTAAGAAAATATCATCCTAGAACATATTTTGCGCAAGTATTCTAACATACATCCGATAGCATCGCCTCATAGAAGCTGTCTACCCAGCTCTGGATGTAATTTCCCGGCTCTCGTTCCAGGATGGCCTAGGGTCAGATGCATTCAAAGATTTAGTAATCCAGTATCTTGAGTGTAAGATCTGGAAAACTCGTGAGGCTGCTGCGAAATCTATGCTTGCATTTACGCCTCGCGAGAGGGCGGTTGAGTCATTTGGGGAGTTTATCACCTGGAACTTCGGGGATTATAAGCGGGATAATAATGTGATTCACGGAGGCTTATGCGCTGCTCGTGAGATTTATGAACAGAGGGTATATGGGACTCAAGGTACTAAGTTCTTTCCCATTTCCATTGACGTCAACACTAATAAGTCTTTTCTCATAGATGAACTTCAGTCTAAGGCAGAAATAATTATGGCGAGCGCGTGTAAGCATTACTTCGAACCCAACGCTAGAGTCTCCCCCGCAAACCAGGCCCTTTTTATTCAGCTTTGTGGAATAGTGTTCTCCGAAAACACTACTCGGCTAGTTGAGGATGTTGTGCCCTTTTGTCGGAAAACTCTCGATGAGGCTCAAGGGATGCCACCTCAAAGTTTTGCACACTCGCTACTTCGGAAAGAAATTGCGAGAGTTTTGGCGGTAGCGGCTCCGGATCTTGCATGTGGCTACCTATCATTGCACGATCCGGATTATGGGGTATCACTTTCGGAGGCTCTTGTCAAAGCAGGCAAGAAGATAAGATTGCATAGATCTTTGAGAGAACTTAGAGGGGACTCTGACGCCACCCCCACAGACGAAAACGCAGAAACAACAGCATTTACTCTACTTCAAGAAATCTTGGATCGTCACGAATGGGAATGTTATCGAGTTGCTGCTGCTAACATATTGCTTCTCTCGTCTGAAACAAAGGCAATAAACCAGATGACATTAGCTCACCTTGCATCAAGTGGCCCAGTAGAGCCATTGAGAGAGTCTGCTCTGATTCTCTTAGGACGCAATCTATCCTCAATCTCCAGGGAGGGTATCAGGACATCTGAATTGGCCGCATCGATTCCAATCTGGATCCAGCAGTTGTTCAATAACGTCAAAGATGAAATCCCATATTCATCGCGAGTGGCGGTACTACGGTCTATTGAGGAAACATTCGAGGCTTTCAAACTCTGCGACCAAAATTCCCAGAACCTACTTCTACCCGTTTGGATTGTCCTGCAAAAGCTGTTAAATGACGACGAAGAGGATATCAGAGGCCAGGCGGCACGCACAGTAGCAAGACTGCTCGCACTTGAAGAAACAAGTGATAGGATTGAAACATTTACGCCACTTCGCGCCGAACGAAGGCTCTTCGAGCACCTGGCCAGGATTGATGCTCATAATAGTAAAGAGGTTCAATGGCGGCTGTTTGAAGATATTATCAGTCTCCAGCTGGATAAAGTTTCTGGCATCAAAGAACAACTAATCATTGCAAACACACCGAATACCCTGCTATTTAAGATCGAGAAACAGAATCTGTACAGAGATGAATTGAGGTGCATGGACTATTACTTGGAACTCCTTTCGAAAGCTTCAGAGGAAGACAGACCCATGGAATTGGTAAAGGATCTGGCGGAGTATGTTACCGTTGGGATGCGGACGCTTTGGGATATCGCACAGGAATACCAAGTTGAAACGGGTGAGGGTGGGGTTTCTATTGAAGAAGGGAAACTTAAGGCGGCAGACGGGATCATGGGTTGGACTACAGCAACGGAAGAGATATTCGTATTGGGAATGAGAGTAGCCAATGGTTTTAGGCTATTGAGAAGGTGGAATGCTATTGGTCATGAGGTCGGAGAGGTAGTTGCGAGGTTTGTGGAGTACGGGGAAAGAGATGATGTGAATGTGAATAAGACCTGGCTCGACACCTTCAGGTCCTCCTAGAACGTTGCGAATCAGCCTGTTCAGCCCACGGGGTAAGCCGGCCGGAGGTCCCAGGCTCGGGAGTCGCGGCTGCGAGGTCTCTCATATGCTACACATGCACATCCATCCCAAAACAGCTAGGAAGGAATAATTATATCCTAGCAGGGCGACTATGCCTAGTATCCAAGCCTATATGCAGCTAAGATAAGCTCATGTTGGGCTTGTGCATTTTATGTAGAACTGAGGCTCGTGCCTTCAGGTCTGCTTCCAAAAGTGGAAGAATCATGGATCATTCTCTTGCATAAAATACGCGACCACATGCAGACATTGCATATTTCCGTGCTCAAGTCTGAGATTTCGTAATAAATACCCCCTCTCAAGTAATAATGAGAATGTTTAGGAGCAATTAGGATTTGAATCACATTTGATCTAGCTACACTGTGGCGCATCCTCGACTTGCAGCCATTCTCAAACGGCGAGCGGTTCAAAACCAAAAGGAGAAAAAGCAGAAAAAACGATTTTTTATATGGCTAATTTTCTTATAGACAGTTGCTTAATTTCATATGTACTGATTGGTTGCTTTGGCAAATTGATTCCTGTCGGGGCATCTACCACCAGGTCTTCTTTCCAAAGATCGCACGTCCCATCCCGTACATCGAACCTAAATATCAAATCCCGAGTCAGCCAATTCCTGTCGCAATAAATCCATGCAAGTGATCATATGAACATGAGACATAGACTCTTCAACAGAGAATGTGTTGAAGTATTTAGGGGTCTGAGCGTACCAGCGAATCCGAGGCCGAGGATTACGAAGTAAGGGTAGAGCATCGCCTTAGCACGTGGGCCCTGTCGTCCGAGAAGAAAAGTAATTGTCAGAATACGAGATCAAAGCAGCGGTTCCGAATAACTTATCGACAGGATAATCGTACTTTGGCCCAAGTGCGAACGCCATCGTGCCTTTGGTGAAGTCGCTGCCACTCGACGACGTTGTTTTGACGGAAGACGAGGCCACTGCGGTTATGATTCGGAAGTTGTCAGCTTCGCAGGTTTACAAATTGAACGGAGAGAGCGAGGACGTAAGACGTACGACATTGTGATAGCTTCGGAGGCTTAACCTGTTTGACAAAGACGGTAGATGGCGGGGGGAAGTACTGGTTCTCGGTGAAGGATGGGGGGTTTGTTCTGAGGTTCGGAAAGAAGTGACGTCCAAAATTCGATAATTTCGGAGAGTCGGGAGTGCCAAGACTTTAAACGTTCCTGCCAGCCGAAACCAGGCATTCGGCTCAGACCACTTTTGCTTGACCTCCTCGACCTTCCTTCCATCCAACCCACAGCGACAGCTACTAGCTACCAGCTGCCCCAGCTCAACAACGGCGAACAGTACATGACATAACATAACTTCACATAACATAACATAACATAGCATAACCTCACATAACACTTACTCACATACTTACATACGACGCTGCAGCAACCAGCAAGCAAACTCATCGACTGGCCTTGCCATATTGTCGTGATTTCCTTCGCCGTCGCCGTCTCATCTCAGCCTCAACATCGTCCGATTTGTGTTCGTCATCATAATCATGGCTGGATCCTCTACAAGTTATTACTTTGTCATCATAGGCACCAAGGACAATCCGCTTTACGAAGCCGAGTTTGGGTCCTTCAAACAAGGTGGAGATGGGATTCCTAAGGTACGGCTCAAAAGCCTGGCTTTCCCTTCTGCCTGCTTGCCCGCTTGCTTGATTGCTTGCTCGGTTTCTTGCTTGCTTGACTTACTTGCTTAACAAGCCGTCCATACATGAATTGTCTTCGGATCACTAATCAATGAGGCGCATGCTACCCGCAATCTCCCGTGCAGTTTCGCGAAGAACAACGGCACATGAATCAATTTATCGCACATTCCAGCCTGGACTGCATTGAGGATCAACAATGGGCAAGCAAGGAAATGTACCTCAAAACCGTTGACAAGTTCAATAATACCTGGGTGTCCTGCTTTCTAACCGGCGGAAGTATGTATAATGCCCCGTTTTTAATCTATTCCCTGGTCTTCACTGGTTCGCCTTGTTCCCAGTCCCCTGGTTTCCCATCGCCCAAAAATAAAGAAGCCTGCGTGAAATGGAAAATGTGCAATTGTGGCTTATGCGTTTCATTCAACCAAAACAGATATCAAATTTCTACTCGTACATGATACGCGATCAGACGAACCCATACGACAGTTCTTCGCGGATGTATATGACTTGTATTGCAAAACATTAATGAACCCGTTCTATGAGGTCAACATGGCTATCCGAAGCCAGACATTCGACCAAAAGATCAAGGCTGCAGCAAAAAAGTACCTCTGAAAAAAAAAAAAAAAAAAAAAAGGCCGAGGCGCGGAGAGTCAGACGGAGCAAAATCAAAAGGAGGTCGTGATATGCGTTATATGCAAGAAACATGCAAGATTCGTGACAGTTGAGGGAAAGAGGGCCGATAAAAGTCTGGGCGTTCAATGGGGGGGACGGGTTGTTGGGCCCAAACGTAGCGAGCAGAATTGAGGGGCAGACGTTGTGCAACGCATGTGATGTTGGTTTGGCGAATACGATAAATGCGACCTGAAAATGCGACCTGCAAGTAGTCCTGAAGAAGTACCGTGCAGCAATGTACTCGATCAGATTTAGCGAAACTTCGGTGAGTTCATGTATCCAAGCCGCTATTGCATCGTTCACATAGGGCTCCATTAGCTAAGACAAATTGTATAGTAGGGCACATATTTTGCCCCTCTCTATCAGATGGTGGGACTTACAATCCCGTCCAAAGCGGGTGCCCGCCTGTATCCCTGATCGAGCCGTAGTCGGAATTCACTAGGGCCGAATATATGGACTCTGCTATCGAACTAGAGACATGCCGACACCTGTTAGCTAATCCCGAACCACCACCAATCAGATCGGTTCTACCCTCGGAAAGACTTACAGTTTTGTTGCTCCGAAGATAACGAAGGGGTAGCACTGCTGTTCTTGCCATAGCCCGTCGATTCCATGGAGGAGCATAAAGTCGTTTAGTCGGGTTCGACATAGCATCGTAAACCGGCCTGTTTCGTTCCACATATGGCAACTCAATACTCCAACTATGAAGCTCGAGAGATTTTCCATAATGTCGATAACTTGCTGTTCTCTTCCTTCAATGTCTCCCAGGGACAGGTGGCCAGACATGAACATCGAAATCCAATTTCGTCCCAAGTCTCGCAGTAAATCTTTTTGCACATCAGTCAGCTGGGTCGACATCGCGAAATCGTGACCGGGACGGCGTATATCACCAAGCATTGATGGATCTCCTTTGTTGAGAACGATCTCCTGGAAGCCTTGGAGATGTGTGGATCCGGATGGGAGGGTTTTATATGACTTTTTCCCTTCCGATTGGTCAAGTACACCAATAACGATGGACATTCTACCTGGCATAACAGATGACTCGTCTAGCCGCCGGCCTCGCCGAAAAACTTTTTCAAATTGTGTTTTAAACGCCTGAAGGAACTCTCCTCCGCCATTTCGTTCGCGGTAGAACACTTCACGGAATCGACGGCAGGATCGGATTAGATTGAAGACGTCTCGTGGATCTGTCGACAGAGCGGTGTAAGCAGGCTGCGAGTTGGTGGGTGACAAGTCTGTTTCTTTGGCCACGAATTCTGGCTCAGATAGGAAATATATGATGCGGTGGACGACGCTGTCCGGCAGTAACAAAATCGACATTTTGTTACTTGTTTTCTTTTTCCCGACCCCGACGGGCTGTCTCTGGTTGCGATGCACCGTGGTCGCTAGGTTTGGTACCGGAGCTAAAAGCTCACGTTGACTGCCCAAGCTTATGGTGCACGGTAGTTGTCGAAATACGGTCTTATGTTCTTTGCGATTTAGAATGTTTTTTTTTCTTACAGTGAGAAAGGGACAATATATTCTGTTCGAGAAAGCGAAGAAATTGCGAAAACTTGAATATATGATATACCATCGGCCATGCAACCTCTATTACCACTCTTGTAGTAATAGAATTACGGCGATACGCCCTGAAGGGATGGTCGATAAGACCCGCCTTTAGGACCCTAGTCGCTCCATTACCCTGGGCTAGCCCTGCGGCTTTAAGTGCGCTTGGCCGTTTAAATAGAAAATTGTCGAGTACTCCGTTGCTTTGCCGTACAAAAAGAGACTTCTGAAGAGCTGACCGAGGCGAGGGTCTAAATGTTAGGTCGGGCCTAGTGGAGCTAACCTCGCATTATATGCCCCCCCCCCCCCCCCCCCCCGGGAGCCGGAACTGGGAAATTTCTATAAACGATTCCCAAATCCGCACCCAATCTGCAACCTAGCGGGACGCCTTCGACGTTGAATTGCGCCATATGCGAAATTGACTTATCTGAAAATAACTGCGCACTGTTCCGCTGTCGCAGTTGCTTTCTTTCCTGTTTCACCTGAATCCAGATCAAAGGTCCAGCTAATTGTTCATACCTAAGATTAAAAGATCATCATGCTAGGCCCTCTATGATGCCAGAGAATCATCATGGAGGGGAACCTAGGGGTTAACTCCGTCCCGATATGCTGATTGACTGGCCCTACTATTCAATAGCCATGGAACACGAACTGTCGACGACAGACAGTACCCCCAGGGCATGGTGCATGTGCATGTGGACCTCCTTCATTTGGTGCTCCCGCTCCTAAGGTGCGCACCTGTGACATACCGAGCCATATCACCTGCATATTACTATCGCCAACAGAGACCCGTTAATATATCTTGCCTTATACTTCTTCTTTTGTGGATCTTGCATTTTCGATTTCTCAACCTTCTACCCCAAACGCATGATGGGGTCTCGGGCTCGAGTCGCTTCATAATCCCATCTCCCAAGTGACAGCCCCCCAGCCCTTTGCTTGCTAACAAAAAAGCAAGGGGAAATGCTGCCCAAATGCATCTTCCATGAGAGGCAGTATGTAAATTGCACCTCAATGCTACTTCTGGCCGAGCTTGCCATTTTTTGTTTTGTTTTTGGTTTTCTTGTCAAATGCTGACTGCATAAACTAAAAGTGTCTGGGATTACCACATTCGGTGTGCGTCAGCACTAGCGCTTTGAACCACCAGGTCTTTTGCTCAAGATTGTAAGCGAAGCTCTTGTCACCGTCCAGCGCTCTGGTGTGCATGTCTTGTATAATCCTGGGTCGGCATGCCTAGACCGCCCCGCAAAGAGACCCAAGACGTAAGGATGCAGAAGTGCAAAATGGACGATTTTCATGCCAGTCGTTGAAGGGGGCGTTCTTCATTCCGGGGACCCGTGAGTTCATGGGATGCACAATGACGGGAACAGTGACGGTTTCTGATCTTTGTGGCTTTCCCGCTCGAAGTTTGACAAGCTGCAGGTTGGGATTCTCAGCTTAGTCGCTTTTGGTGAATTCGATGCCACTTTCTCTCTCCGATGGAGATTTCGGCAACTGAACTGAGGCTTCAGCTCTCCGATTGTAACTTGTCGTATTCGCAGCTTCGGTACTTGCCATCAAGTGGCACTGGGCTTCTTTCGATCTGGAATGTCTCAATCTGAACACTGAGGTCCAAAGCGGTTCCCAAAAGGGAATAGAGTCGGCCCGGAATTCCCCAAGCCCAATTGACCTCGCTCCGAGCAGCCAACGTTTCCGAACGTTCAATACGAAATTGAGGCTCTTGCGACTACTCACCGAGGGGGTGTTCGCACCCCGCGCGCGCGGCTAATCTCAGGTAATAACGCATGCATCTGCACTCGCTTTTTTTTTTTTAATTCCTTCTGAAATGGGACATGTCATCATCCAATTTTCTGCACGGCGGGGGGTTGTTATCATGCCTTCATCATCCCAACGTCTGTAGACGTGTCTGAAGCAACTCCACTTTGTCATTTCCACCCCTCTTTCTTAGAAATCAAAACACATATGGCAACGACAGGTTCCACTAAGCTTAGCTTACTTGTGCAATAGGATCCACCGGCTTCTGAATTAAATTTTTTTTTTTTCTTGTTTTTGGGTCCCGCCGAACCCCGAACCGTATCATGAAACGTTATACAAGCTTAAAACTAGTCAATGTCGGAATAAATGTTGCCAGCGAGCGAGACGATAATGTCGAGGTCATGCAGATGGTCACGATCCCGGATATAGAAAAAATTGCGGCAAGAAAGAAGAAAAAAAGTTAATCAGATCTATCCCACTAGTTAGTCGAGAACATTAACAGACCGTTTAAAGTGCCGCTTTACCTACGATTAAAAAGGCGCACGGACAGGTCATGCATGCTCGACATCGCTTGATTACCTCCCTTCAACATGGGGTCGAGCTTGTGACAGGCGAGATTTTATTATAAGAGACATATATTACAACAATATAACCCCCCCGTTTCCGGCACTTTTCCTTCCAAGATATTGCTTTTACATACATTATCCAATCTAGGAAAACGACCAAAAAAATATTCAGGAACGGTGGCACAAAGCCGAGGGACAGTGCATTGCATAAACGGTGGATCTCGGTAACAGCGGCTTGGCCTGGGATGCTCTTCCTGTCTGGTGTCGTCCGAGACTGTATTTTTTATGCCACCCCCTACCTTTTCCCCACCCCTACCCCGGTTCCGACAGGACGGTAGTAATCTGATAAACTTGTAATATAGATGGGTCATGCCCGGATATGGAACGTCCGAGTTGATACGACGATCTTTGGACATGGCGTATGAGTTGTAATCAAAAATATCTCCGTTGGCGAATATCTCAAATCTTGAACTTCTAATTATTGCCGGCGGAATAGCTCAATCAGGAGGTCTTTAAGTACTACAGTGCAGTGGTTTTTTTCGTTTCGGCTAAAGCGAATATAGTATGAAGGATCTCCGCGCAGAGTTATCATCGTATAGGATGACTTTACCGATAGATAATTTCGCTGTATTTTTTTTCAAATAAAAAAATGAATAAAATCTAAAAATGATATCTAAAACTCATCCAACGGTTAAGGTTTCGAACTATTAGAGACACCTGAGCGGCATAACCGTCGAGGAGCCCGAAGTCGGTTGATCAAACAAGCTTTACCGTACATGCATATGCAAGCAATATTCATGCTATATTTTAGCCGTCTTAATCCCCGATTGTTGCTGTTCGCAACTAATTAATTCTGCCAATGCTTTAACGGGCCCGGAGATGTTTCGCAACCTGCGCTTTAGAGAAGCGAGGGAAGTTACTAATCACGATTACCGCTTTTAAAGTAGAAATGTGACTCACATCTTGAACACTCGCTGAGGAGATCTCAAATGTGACATTGTCGGTTTGAGTTTATTTCCAATGATGGTAGTCTTAAGGGTAAATGCAATTCCGTTATCATGCATTGATATCAGGTTACTGTTGGTCATAGCTTCAGCCCCTCATTTCGAAATATCTATTACGTATAGCATTATAGATCTCCGCATAGCCTTTTACATTGGCGGCTACGGTTGAAGCAATATATGCTCGACACCATGCTCGGATTTCTGACCTTTGATTCGAAATCATAATTCAGATCGCGATTGCGATCTTGCAATCGCGATATCGAACCTTGTGAATAATACAATTAATCTCGGCACATATTCGATGCGCACGGGATTCGTTACCAAATACCTCCAGGATATCCAACATTTGAAATTCCGAATCTCATTCTCGAGCTATCTAGATACATCCAGCCTTAAGAGATCTCGAGAAAGCACCAGCCTAACACTCCAATTCAGTATTAAGAGGTCCGTAAGTTCGCAGGACTGCCGCTGCAGCACAGAGCCCACCGTGCAAAGTTAATTTTTCAATATCTTTTTACTAGGTAACTTTCAAAATTTACATCGGTTGACAGCGAAGCAAAATATCACTATGTGTATCTAACAAGTCTAGCTCTAGTCTAGCTACAGCTCCACTACGAACATATTGACTTCATTGGTTTATGTTGAATCAGTAATGGCTTAATCCAGACTTGGAATACGCTTCTCTTACCAAAGTTTAGTCTACGTAGATATCCATTTCCGCGAGTCTAAAATATCTAACATTCTTATAGACACAGTGCTGCGCACCGGTTGTATGAATGCGTAGAAAGGCCATTACCAACTCAATACACCAACACATTTATGCGTATCCGGCTCTAAAATACCACACATCGCGGCGCTGGCGCCTATGTATGCACACAGTCTTAACTGCAGTCGGAAGATCTCGAATACCATCCTAGCCCTTGCGGTAGTACTAACCCCAATCCGAAATATGATGGACAGCCCTCCTAGGATCTTAAGATTCTTGTAGAGGCTTTTATGAGAGTACATATTTTGCTTATGTGGGTGACTCTCACCTCGATGCGATATTTAGAACTCGCGATGTGATCGATGGGTACCGACCGGTACTGTTAAGTTCGTACCATTTCAAAGATTAGCTAGTGATATGGAATCCAGTCCATAGTATACAAACTCTTCAGTCATTACCTCTGCATTCGTAGTTAATATAATTCGGGGCAGTTAAAAGCAGTACAACTATCTAAGTCCTACCAAGACGCCGAACTAAATTAGCAGTTGCAGCTTTATGACAAGGCCAAGGAGACCGAGACGAACCTTATATCTCGCTTAGCACAGCTAGAAGCCTATATTATTGTGACGTCGTGAAAGTATGATATACATCTAGGCGGCGCACAACGTCATGAGACCCTGTGCTAAGCTAAAGCCTCTTGAAAGTTCCTGCATTTAGAACCTAGATAAGTGCTACAGTGGGCAGAGAGAAATTGCTTTGTATTGACTACTAATCGTTACTTATCAAATCATGTATTCTTCGATCTGACACTGAGTACCTAGAAAAGTAATGTTTGCATAAACTTCTCACTGGTCGACAGCTCGCTAAAGTTAGAGGTTGTAGTAGCAATATCATTTTTTATATAACAGTTCGTCGACCTCTGCAAAATATTTAGGCAAAGTACCAGAGTGGTAAATTTTATGTGAATAGATATTTGTCTTGAAATTTTCTTAGCTCATTTCTGGTCTATGATCACGTTACTGTTGGCATATTAATTTCTTCTCTGTACAAGTACTCGAGCTATAAATCCCTAAAGACCTATTGATCAACAAAAAGTGGCCGATTATTCGTAGGTATTGATTTTATTTTAGGATATATCCGGCTGGTTTACAAGTCTAGATATATCACAGTTCTCATGTGGATTTGATATCGTCTTTGGAATAGATACCAAAATGTTTTTTTTTTAAAAAAAAAAAAAAAAAAAAAATCCTAATTTTGACGGAAGCACAAGGCCATTTCGTGGAGGTTGGTATATGAAACCAGTACACTCCGTCCAAAAGGCTCCTTGCCAATATCGAACCACATGATTGATTAGGCATACAGGGACAGGGAATCTCAGAGCTGAGACTGCAATCATATCAGCGGTATTTTGCCAAAGGGGCAACGAAATAGATGCTTGGCTGTACTCAATGGCTAGGCAAAATAGGTTTTTCTCGAGCGATAGTTTGCTGGCGAAGTAGCTCACTGCCTTGCTAGGCACTTTCGATGGCTCGGCATACCTAATATGTTTCTCAATCGGGGCTGATTGTTACTACATAGAAGTTGCTTTGGATTTGTGTTTCGCCGTCTGCAAGTCTATTGAGAGTCATCAAGATGGGTGTAGTTCAATTTCGTCTAATTTAATCCGTCTGCGGTCATAAAGTTCTGCTATATTGGGTCGGTCGTATTTTTAGTAGAGTTCTGAAAACTACAAAGTGCCATCGACGTTGAGGACCGATCCACTAGCCGAGAAATTGCCCGTCTCTTCTATGTTTGCCTGTGACCGTACCTGAGTAAGCACGCAGCCAGCTGCAAGGACAAGCAAGCCTTCGGGATCCAGGATCCCTTTTTTCTGCAGCACCTCGTGACCACACTTAAATTTCTCGTTGTCATACGCAAAGGCTGGTTATCTTGGGCTGGAGAGTGTTTGTATGACGTGCATGTTTGGCACAGGAATGGGAGATGCACCTATGTGGAGATTAGGATATAAAAAGACCTGGGCGCTTTTTGGCTACTAATGTTTGGCATATTCTAGTATTGACAGTCCAGATTGCCTGGATGCAAATTTCACTAAAAGATCGAAATGGGAAGCGCATATGACAAGTCCGCCTTGTAATCATATTGGTTGCATACATAAAGCATTAAAAGTCGATAGTTTGTGTAATTTGGTAACGGGAATTTGGGATCGGATGCGACTGTCGACTAACGCTGGACTAACTGGGAAGTTAGGCCTCTTCGGTGCTAGGGGTGGGCCAAGTCGACAAGCTCTAACAGGCTCGCCTGTGCATTTTGAACAACGTTTCATGCATGAGGTTATTGGTTCGTCTGCAAGGTTTGTCCGCACGGATTTCTTGCAGCTTGAGGCGCCCAGTTTGCATTGGACACCTGAGCTCGTGATGTGGCATTCTTATTCGAAAGCGATATTTCAGAAGAATAGATTCGGAGATTTGGGAGTAACCTGTATCGCTCCGAGATGCATCAACCCTTCAGATCATTTCTTGAAGCACAGTAGTCATTTGATCAAATTTGTATTTTTGGCTTCTTCAAGGCCAATTGATCTTTGAAAGGATATATGTTGGGACAACAAGCTTAAAGAATGGCGGAACAGAACCTCAGCCCAACGTCGTGGGGGAGCCGAACTGGCCAACCCCGGCCGTGTACGTATAGGGAGCTCACCCTCGCCGGCCTTTGAAGAGATGGCAAAAAAAATCTTTTCAGGGACTTGCTCACGAGAGCTTGCTTGTGCAACCGACTGTTTCCAACAGGGCTGTAGACCTCGAGGCTGTGTGGCCCATCGTTTGTCCTTTCGAAGTGCATGTATGTATGTAAGTATGTATGTAGCAGCCGCCTAGAAGGTTCGAAATCCAATGCCAGCTAGCTCACAATGTCATGGCTGGACCGGTTGCCTGTCTTCTCCGCAATAAAAGTTACGTACTACTGGGAAGGCCACCGACATGGACCAGGTGAGGACCGTGGAGGACTGTTCCGTCCTCGGGGCCAATGGGCGCTCGCGAATGTTCTGCAGAGCGGTTTGAACGAGTGCACCCCACTCCGCCCAGCCCGGGTTCCGAATGCGTGAGAATCGAGAGTCGACGGTTAAACCGCACACCATCGTCGGTGTGTCTCCCTGCCTGATTGTCCCTCGAAGGAAGGTGTGAGGGCGAGTGGGCCTGATTTTCTATTCGCCGTTTCGGTGCGCATTGTGGTTGTGAATTGTCCGGCTGGCTGGCCCAATTGACACCCGGGCGAGCGAATGATGTTGTTTTCTGTTTCGAACTGAATTCGACGCCGCCGAATAGGAAAAAAAAATTCGAGGTTAAAAAAAAAAAAAAAAATTAAAAAAATTAAAAAAAATTAAAAAAATCCCAGCTTTTTAGCTCGAAGGTCGACATAAACCTTCTCCGCCACCCGAACAGCCTTCAACTCTCCATCTTCCGTCCATCCATCCATCCATCTCTCGCTCTCCAGTGAAGGCTCGACTCGACGTCTCATCACACGACCCCATCCAGACTTCCGAGGTTTCTGGTCTCCGCCTGCCTTCCTCGAATTGCCGTTTTTTCTCTGGCTGCCAGTACTACATTGTACTCTGTGCAGACGGGCTCTCTGCCCTGCATCATCCGGTTGCTGAAGACCAACCAATCAAACGCCGTTTCACCGTGACCTTGTCCGAGCGCCACGTCCCGTGGTACCGCCGTTGACCTGCCTGCCTGCCTACCTGCTTGCTGTCTCCATCGAACATCTAGCTGCACCTCGTAAAAAGGAATCCCTTCTCGCAGCCCTTCTGCTTCCCTTGTACACGTAGTGGGAGGAAGAAAGAAAGGAAAAAAAAAAGAAGTTATTCCTACTTGATCCGATGACACGTCGATTGGACTACCCGATCTTGCTGTGAGGGACCACATCTGGATCCAGCTGGACCAACGGGCGGACGAAATAGAGTCGAGGGCAGTCTTGATTGGGTTCTGGCCGTCGAATTCGTCAACATCACTGGCTTTCCCTCTTAGAAACCTGAAGCACAGAACGAAGGGAATCCCTCCTGGGTTTTTCCAAATCGAGCTCTTGGATTTTTTTGATATTGATTTGATTGCTATATTTTTATTTATTCCTATCGTCATTTTTTTACCGTCCATACAGCTGCCTCTGCGCCCGCCTAGAATGACAGCTTCGAGAACCAACCTGCAGTCCACGTCAATCGCTACTTCTTCGCTCCAACATCGCAGCAACAACAACCAGAACAACAACCTTAACAGGATCAATCACACCAAAAACTGTGACAGCAACGTCATCGATACATCTGCTGTTAATTTTCAGACACTGATACGAATTGGTCACCTGCTCATCTCTTTCTTCTGTCGTAATTCGTTCCAATTTCGATCTTGACCACATCGGCTCCATAATCCGAAACATTTCGATATCCACAACTGCTAGATCTATTCTTTGAGGGGCCGACAACGGCCAATGTGATACGATGATGCATCCTCCGGTCTCACCTGGTAGTAGTAACGTGTTAGTAAACGGCGGGAAGGTTGCCGCTGGATCAGAACGGGCGTCAATTGATGGCATCCCACAGCCATCCAAAAACTCTAGTATGCCTGCCGAGACTGTGGGGAATTGCGTCGATAACAAGAGCCACGGTGCTGGCAAGATGCAAAACAAAGACACCGGGGTGCAGAAGCCGGAGATTCCCAATGGACGACCGCCCCCACGGGCCACTCCAACACATATATCAGATATAAGGTTGCCGTCGAATAAAGCCAATGGTGGAACCTCAACAGGTGGCTTTGTTCCACTACAACTTACTTCTCCCACAGAGTCAACTGATTACGAAGGAAGGCTGGCATTAAACGAAGAAGAAGATATGGCTGCCAAATCGCCAACGGAGCCACCGGCACCAGTGATAGTTAAGGGTGGTTCTAAGAAATCCGACCCTAAAAATGGTATGTATAAATTTGGAAACTTGGCAGCATCATCCCATCAATGACATCCCTCTGACTGTATATCTCCGACTTTAGGTACGAAGCCGAAGACACAACCTACGCCACCAAAGATTGAGGAACTGCAAAATCATCAACCTGCGAATATGCCCTCGGAAACATCGCCGACTGCGGTCATGCCAAATGGCACACCCTCAACTCCTCCCAACCCAAGTAGCGGCGCTCCATACATCGATGATAGCGATTCAGAAGATGAGGAACTACAGGAGTTACTAACACAAAAACGAGATCAAATTCGACGGGATATTGCCCATTACCAGAGATCTAAGGAGATGGAACTCTTGGTATACGAAAAGCGCCTACGGGATGACCTTATGAGACGGAAGCGGAGAAAACAGGCTCAAGCCAACGGGCGCCATGATACAGCTGGATCCCCCCGCAGCCACTATAGCCTTAGTACCAAGAGCAATATTGGTACACTACCTGGTTACCTGCCTCTCACACCTACCCTAGGTGGCACCGCCCCGGCACGCCCATCCGGATTAAGGAAGATGGTGGAGAGTAAACATGAAGATTCAGAAAGGTCTGAAGGTATTGAAAAAATGACCCTGGATGCAGTGGTGCCGACCGATGTCCCAGACCAAGCAGAGCCGAAGGCCGAGCCTAAACCTGCGATAGTCGTAAGGTCACCGCCGAATACGAGGGCTGCTAGTAAGCCGCATAAAGGCTCCCCCGCTCTATCTCCCGTATCCCCATCCCCAAATCATCATTCTTTGCCACCTCAGGCACCCACGGGTGCAAAGCTTTCGGCCTCTGCTCTCAAAGCTCTTGAGGGGACAGAGAAGGCCCCATTGACACTTCCCAGTAGTCTGAAAAGCACATCTAGTTGGACTAGCGGGAGTGGAAAGGATAGCAGGAGGAGCAGCGTCAATGATACTCGGCCAAAGAAGAACAAGCACGTTGTTTTTCAGTTGGAGGTTGAGGGTAACTTCTTCCGGGTGAAACCGGATGGAGAGGAAATACCAATGGACCCTGAAGAGAAGGAACGCCTAAGAGCCGAAGCTCTGACAGCTGATATAGATTATGACTCTGACTCTGAATCAGATTATCTCGAATTCAAGGTCCCCTCGAGCAAAGCAGCATCGAAAGTTCCAGAGCAAGACACCGGTTACAATACGATTGAGGACCTCGAAGGTGTCCCTGCTGCTGCTGCCAAGCCCAACAAAGGGCCTGAGGATCCCGATTGGATATCTACCAAACCTGTCGTGGAACCTAAAGTCCGTAGTGCAAAGTCAACGATTTCCGATGACAGCATAGAGGATGACGTATTCGACCTCGACGAAGAAATTCCTTACGGCGCGCCAACTGCTGTGTCGGAATTCGCCAGCGGTTCGCTGGAAGATTCAGTTATGAGTCTTGGTCTTCCGCTGGCTCCACCGCCTCCACCACCACCAGGCGGCTCTGGGATTGCCTTACCTCCTGCTTTTGGAGTTGGAAGAGCAGGCGGTTCATTCGCTGATACATTGGCGTATATCCAAGCTTACCAACAAGCGGGCATATCAAGGGGATCGTCGGTATCGGGATCATATCTTTCCTCTTCGTTCCCGAGAAATAGTTTCGGGGGCACAAGTAGTTCTTGGCGAGAACCCTCTGCGCCCGCACCTCCTCGTCCTTCTTCCTCTCATGCAGCACCGTCCGCCCCATCCGCCCCGGTTACTATAGGACGACGGGCGTCTGGCGGAGTGGATTTAGTGATGGCACCCACATTAGAAATGTTGTCATCATCCCTTTCGGGAAGCGTCGGACAGGCTGGTGCGACACTCAGTGGCAGTCTACCTGTTGGTTCGGGATTCAGGCGAAGAAGCGTTACGAAGTACGATATACCAGACGAAGATGTTAAAGACAGCTCCGCCTCGTCGTCGGTTACTTCAAAGAGCGACCTTCTAGCCGAGGTTGAGGTCAGACCGAAACCTGCTCTCCCCTCCCAAGTATCTATGCCGGCTCCCACCCGTAAAAGCGTACCCGGCAGGACTATTTCTGAAGAGGGTCGCAAGGCATCCCCATATGGCACAAGTGCTCCAATATCTATCCCACCAAGAAGCGCATCGGTACCACCAGTGGTGACAGAGACAGTAGTGGCTCCGGAGCAGGCGAAGGACGATGTTCCCAAAGAGGTAGTAAGCGGCAGACCTAGTCCTCAATCATCTAACACGACCGAGAAATCTAACCAAGCCCCGACGGCGAAAGCCCGAAATGAAGCTCAAAAGAAATCTGTCCTTCCGCCAACTGCTGTTGAAAAGGTTCTGGAAGCAACCACGGAAGCTTTAAGCAAAAACACTCTACCATCATCGACTGGCGGGAAGCAAAAGCGGGAGCATAAGAGCGGCAGTCGAAGTGGATCATCTACACCAAAAATTGGAAGCTACAGCAAAAAGTCACCAAGCTCTCGCTCGAAGAAAGCAGAAGTTAAACCGGAGCCCTGGCATGGAACCATCGTTCAATCATTTCCGACAGACATCGGCAACAAGAGTCTTACTCACGACGCTGCGCAAGCAGTATCATCTCCTGGATGGAACAGCTACAGCTCAGCATCGATATTATCATCTTCTCTTCCAAAATACGCTTCTGGTGCCAGCACCTCCACTTTTGCGACGAACCCCATAACCGCCCTTCCAGGTATCAAGAGCTATTCCCCTACTTCTCCCGCCCTGGTATCCAACTCGCCCCGGAAAGGTCCAATCACCTTGGTTCCCGGCCCAAGGTACGTTTCCGCCGTTGCGGAAGAAGCGGCGAAAACAGTTGAAGTCAATGGCTTGGCAAGCGCAAGCGTTGTTGGACGGCCTGACCTTCGAACGGATCTAAAAACTACCAACAGAAATAGTTTAGTATATACGGATACCGGTCCAGAGAGTCTCAAAGAGATCCTTTTAAGCAAAGAGCCCGGCTCATTGAGTCTAAGCGCGCGAATGGCGCTCGAGGAAGCAGGCGCACCTGTTAGTCCACTCGCTAAAAAATAACCTATATAGTGCCTACCGGCGCACTGTTCTCACCATACCACCGGATGTTCAGGGGAAAACTGTATCTATGGTAGGCGGTCTTTAGTTTTTGCTTTTTTGTTCTTCTTCCCTCTTTTATTTCGTTTCTACTATACCTAGCATCGCCCGGTTCGATTTAGTTTTCTGTTTGATTCGGATCACTCTTCGATCCATTGGTAGACTTCTAGCTTTTTGGTTTTCATTTGTTGGACTTTGGTTAACATTGGGTAGACACAACGTCTGTTCCTGCTTTTGGGCTATGGTTCCTATATAAATTTCTGGTTTAAATGCCTCCTTTCTGTACAACTTATTCTTTTTGTCTCTTGGGAGGTAATGGCGTTTGATGGCCTCTTCCTTTTTTTTCTTTCTTTTATTCCATTCACTATCTATGCCACCAAAAAAAAAGCACCAATATCAGAAAAATGGGGATTGTATTTTTGTTTTTCTTTTTGTTAGTATGTGATTACCTACACTATTTTACTAGCTTCTTTTTTGCAAATTGGAGGCAGGGTTATACAGAAAAAGAAAAGCGGGAACGGAAAAGCCTTTCTATGTTTTTTCTAATTCTTCCCTTTTTTGTGTGATGAGTGTGGGAGAAGGGTTGATACGTGTACGTTACAATTACGAATTGGATGGAAAGCTGAGGAAATGAAAATTGATGAGCTTTATATTCAACTATAAACCGTCTTATGCATTAGATGTGTCGGTGTTTTATAGGTAATATGGCATCATGAAGCCTTACCTGACTTTAATTCTTCTAAATTAGGTAGTTTAGTAAAAGCACTCGTAACCGAATTTGCTCTTAGGTGAAATTATATATACGTATATACTTAAGCGTATACGTAACAATATTAATGGAAACAACGTTACTACCCATATCGAGAGCTTTAGTTTATTCCTTTCCTAGATGCATTGAGTGAGGGGATTCTATTGTTATTTCGGCTGGATGAGATTATGCATGCATCGAAGTACCTAAGCAATACTGAGATCAACACCGGAACCGAAAGCAATAAGGCCAAATTGAACCAATCATCTCGCGCCGGTATACATTATAGTCGTATCGGAACTGATTATTTAACTTCTCCGATGCATTGATGTCCAACAAAACAGCCGCGGCGAACCAGAATTGTATTCACAAAATAACACAAAAACAACACAGATCTGAAGCTGATAGAGTTGAAAATGCTGCGACATCGATGTGAAGAAAAACATATTAATCTGATCATTTGCCCCTAGTATTTGTTCCCAGCAAACTATAAACAGATTGAGACTACTACAGTTATCCTGACTGAGCTTGCCCACCAAACGGTCTTGAGGCTTCCCATCTGCAGTTTTTCCGGTACCGACATTGCGTTTTTCTTGGCGGTCAAAACCTCAACGAACACCTTCCTCATCCAGCCGCTTCTTTTTTGAGATAAATCAAACTGACAAACTGGCCACAACGCGGCAGAATCGAACCATCAGGCTGAGAATTGTGGATATGGATTAAGCAGCCTGCTGTGCCTGGTTGGCAGAAACCAACTGATCATTACTAGCTACTCTGCAACTACTAACTCTCTGGAATGTTCTGTGGAGAGTGATACTAGGATCATCGATGTTGTCCGAAGTATCTCAATGGTCGGTTAAATATGCGCTGATAGACACCATTTCTCGTATTCGTTAGATCACTTCCTGACTATAGTCCTAGTACAGTAAGTTTTACTTGGTGGTCCTTTTTTTGTTTTTTTCGAAACCAGTTTTATCCACCACCAGATGACATAAACACACGTATCCTCTCCTTTCGAATTCCCGTCCCTTCCTGCCTCTATCGTATCGTATCTTTCGCTGTTTACCGGTCTGTTCTTCGTGTCTTTACTTCACAATGGGTCTTTTCGGAGGGAAGGAGGACTCGTCATCCTCTTCGGCTTCCGCAATTAGCAGTGACGCTGGTATGTTGCCATCCTCCCCTCTATTCCGTGCGCAGCAGGCGACCGGGAAAAGACGTCATCCGCGAGAGTAATCATTAAAAGGCTCTCATTCTAGCGGATTGACATTTCGCATCACACGCTTATCTTTCAATTTGCTAATATGTAAAATCCAAACGTATCTTAGACTTCGCTGATTTCGCCGCTAGCACGGTCGAAACAATTGCCAGTGCCGCCACTTCGATTGTCGCCAGTGCTGTCAGTGGTGTCTCGGACGCCCCTCCCACCTCCCTCCCGGTCCGTCCGAGTATCTTTGGCGATGATCACCCATGGTACGCCTTCTGGCTCCGTGTGAGCCCCAAGGACTTCATTACCGAGTACTTCATCATCGGATTTCTCACTGTTATGGTCTCGTGGCACTTCGTCGGCGTCTCCGTCAACCGTAAAATTGCCAAGAATTGGGTCTTGAAGCATGTTCCTCTTCTGCAGCGTGAATACGCGCGTGTGGGGTTCCAAAGAACGCTTACTACCACCGAAGAAGCGAAGGAGGATGTCGCAGCTGGGAAATTGGTCGGCAGTGAGAAGGATATGGTCCGTGAGGAGAGCAGCCAGGAGTTCGTGCACTATACCTCGGGAAGGATGAACGTTCTTTCCACAGTCTTTAATATCAAGCTCAAGGGCCGTGGCAATCCATTCCTATGGTTTTTCGAGGTCGTTACTTCGTTCTTCATGGATAGCGTCGCCGCGCCCACCGATACAGTTACTATCACGACATACACCTCCGACGGTGCAGATGCATCTAAAACCGGTGGCCACAATTCGAAATACGACGGGTTCGTTTGGGGTGTTGTGAACAAGAAGGTTATGGCGACGCATAGGAGCGCACGTTATGATCTGAGTCTGACGAAAACTGTGGATACGCCTAAATTGCCAGCCTGGTTGACGGTTATGACTGAAAGCGCTGAGGTCACGGATATCATGCTTACTAAGGAGTTGATTGCGGCTCTTGAGAAGGTTGGACAGGGATTCCAATACCTTGCTGTCACTGATCAGCCAATCGATAAGCCTACTTCGTAAGTTTAGGTTTCCTCGTACAAGTACTTTTGGATAATTGGTAGAAGCATATTCTAACATGCACGACCATATATAGTACCAGTGAATTCGACAAGGCAAGGAAGAGGATTGTTCTTCATTTGAACATCGAATCCAACGACGACACTGCGCCACTCCTAGAGTACTTCCTAAGGCTCCCCGATTTCCTTGTTACAAACGCCCACTTCCGCCCCGAGGTTACCAGGAAAGTCCGTGCCACTCGTGAAGACGAGCGCCGAAGACTCGAGAGAGCCGAGGAGGACAAGAAGGCCGAAGAACGACAAACCGCCAAGGATGAGAAGAAGAAGCAGGAAAGAGACGCAAAACTGCGAAGTCTATCTGCTGAAGAGCAGAAGAAATTCTTAGATAAGGAGAAGGAGAAGGAAATGAAGAAGGCTGCGAAGAAGCAGGTTAAAAGGGTCTAAATGATCTTCAGTTATGCGCCCATGACAGCTTCGTTAAGATGAGAACAGTGGTAGCATTTATCATTCACTGTTGAAATAAGCAGGACTGCAAAATCTTTTAATTATCCTCTAACTCAACCCTATTGGGATGGATGCATATCTGCACAAAATGTATATGACGTTTGATGTCCATCTCTTAATAATTAAAATGAACTAATAGCATGATTTTTATGATATTCAATGATCCTATAATATGGAGCTGGCCTAGAGTCTAGAAATGAGACCTAAACCCCCTAGCCTTGCTGAATAGCTACAGTATACAGCCTCTCGTAATGCTATCAGGACTGTAAGGCTCGTTTCCACACGGACTCTTCATAGTGTCAAAGTGTTGGGATTGTTGTATTTGTTTCAGCCAGGTCATTACGAAACTGTAGGAATTCCCTTTCTATCGTAGATTTTATACTAAAATGCTACATGCATACGTGCATACGTAACGCCGACCGATACATATGTCATATAATTAAGTAATATATATAGCGAGCTGTACTTGATAGCTATCAGTAGAAAATCTCCAAAAGGATAATTTTCGGTGAGATGTGTCGTTAGTGAAGAATCTCCGCGCTACAATAACATTGAGTGACGTCTATGTTACAATCATTGTATTAGCGCGCATGTGAATCAAACCATTGATTCATTAATATTAAATACTGAAAACGTCTTGATTAATTCGATTGGTCCTTTGTTAGTCTGTGCCCCGGGGGCCGCAGAGATATCAGGCAACTTTTCCAACCCTCAAACTTCAGGCACTCCCCAACTCCATCTATAAATTGAGCTTAGGGTCCTAAACTTCAACAGCAGCCTCCATCACCTCTAGACTCCTGATTATACAATTCTCCCGCAGCTACAGATATACCACCATACAAATCAGAGTGGCTATTTCCATCTTCTACAAGTCTCAAATATATCAACAAAGGGATAATGACTAGTAAAGGAAGTGGTGATATTGCGGAGCACGCTTTCATGCTGTAAGAAATTTGATCCCCCAATTGGCCCATAGACTGTCGGCAAAGTTGCGTAGCTCGGTATCGCGACGCAGACACTTGCGAAACTCAGTTCGATAGCTATAGGCTGCATAGAAACTAACCTTATTAGGACCCTGATGTACCAATATTGCAAGTCAGATGTCACCTTGGTAGCTGGGAAAGAATTCAAAGTACATGAATTTGTTCTCGCCTCACAATCGGATTTCTTCAAAGCCTTATTCCGTTCCAAATTAAAGGAGTCCAAGGAAAGGCGCATTAACCTACCCGATATTGCCTCGGACACTCTGGTGGTAGTATTAAATTGGCTATACAGAGCACCAATCAAGGATCCCATAGAAGGCGATCCGCTTTCAGACTCTTCGACACAGAAATTCAAGGACATTGTACAAGCGTTCGACTTTCTACAAATAAAGAGCGGCTGTGGAGATTTTTGCGGATTTGTCGAGAAACGCTTACAAACGTATCGCCCTCCGTACACATTGGATGGGATCTCGAACATGGTTTCTATCATGAACGAGGTTTACAGATCTGGAGGATCTATAGACATAGTTTCCTTGGGAAATTTCGTTCGATGGGTTACAAACTCTCCTAATGGCGTGGAGAATCTTACTACCGCTCTAACGAATACAGAGGACCCTAATGGGAGGTGTTTTCAGGCTATCTCACTTGCCCTGGTACCGATTCTTCATAAGCGTAGCGCCCGTAGGCACCTACCCCTCTACAAAGATTTATAAGTGTATTTTGTGTGCCATGCGCTAATGCTCTTGGTACCCGCCATAGAAACGGCTGCTCATGATTCTTGCCCTCAAAGCTTACGTGACGCCATAATGTATAGCTCTAGGAGGCTTAGTTAATAACTAGTTTCTATCGTGTTATTATTCTAGTATTAAGTAATTATACAGTTTTCGATTTCACCGGTTGTTTATTGATACCACCTCATGTTTATGTACGAAGGGTTACTTTTATTTTAAGCTTCCTAATTTAAAATTCGACCTCTGATAATTTGCCTTCCTCGTGGCGACCCTAGCCCGTGAGTAATAAATTCCAGTTTGGATATATCGGTCTGTCAGTCCCGTATTTGATGCGCCAGTGGCGTACCGGTGCGACTGTTTCGCCATGCATCAGCATGCTATATTGTAATTCTATAAATCTTAGAAGCTCACGTGGTCTCATATTAACCAGCCACATTTGTGTCGAAGGCTTGGGTACGCGAACGATATAGCCTTGATATTGATACTCAACTGATAAAATTTATAAAACTATGCATATGCTCGCTGTAGCTGGCTGCAACATCCGACCCTGATAGCAGGAAGTATTACGGCACAGTCACTAATAAAGTGTTGGGTGTGGTGGTTTGGCTAGCTCGAACATATATATAGACACTGATCATGATGCATGAGCCCGAGTCCTGAGCTCGAGCTGGGCTGAGCTGAGCTGAGCTAGTTCAGTAACTCAAATTTCCCCATTTTTGAAATATTACAAAGGCCAACTCTAGAAGTAGAGACCCTCTTATACTATACAAACAAGAGGGGGTCCATTCCGAAGCATCAAACATGGGGCCAAAGCGAAGTATCAAAGACCTGAGATTCAAAGAGTAGGTCATCAGAGACCCCCGCTTTTCCCTCGCCCAGGCATTCAGAGCCGTTTGTTTTTATCTACCTTCACACAAAACTAACCCCGCCAGATCCCCTCTATATGCCTATGGCGATCCGGATGCCACAATAGTTGTTGGTGACGACGAGATTCAGGCCCACGAATACGTACTAGCGTCGCAATCAGAGTTCTTCAAAGCCGCGTTTCGGAGCGAGTGTAAAGAATTTATTGAAAAACGATTCACACTACCAGAAATCGAACCAGAAATCGTCTATATTGTCTTGAATTGGCTTTACAGAGTGCCCCTGAAATCCCCCCTCCCTCCAGATATACGTCGAGCATTCGCCAAAGAACCCACTAAAAAACTAGTGGAAGTTCTACAAGCCTTCGATTTTCTACAAATAAAGGGTGCTGGAGAGGAATACGGCAAATTCGTGGAAGATGCTTTAAAAGATCTAGGATTCCATGACGAGTATCCTTACCCGGAAGACTTTAAGAATATTGTTACTATGTTAAATGAAGTATATAAAGCCAATGGCACTATGGCTGGTGGTTCGTTGGAGAGGTTGGCCTCAGCAATGACCAGAGGTGGGGTTGAAAACCGTGCTATGTCAGAGTTTTTGTACGCGATGAGGCACCTACCCGATCCTGACGGAGAGTGCTTTCGTGATATCGCAATGGCATTAGGCCGAGAGCTTGCCGCCCTACGGTTTAAATCAGCCCCATAGTATTTGTGGCGGTTTGGTCCCGCGTTGAAGGTGGATATATGATCCGGGGGTAGCTTACAATCATATGCGCGTAAGCGTGATAGTCGAGAAAGACGTCGTAGAATAAAACTACAGATAGCTTAAGAGCATACGCCCTCTATTGTTTTTTTTTTTTTTTTTTTTTTTTTTTTTTTTTTACACATCCATTTACACAGACTTTAGGACAAGTTAATTTCTTGGGGTAGCGAGTAATATTTTCCCATCGGTTACATAAGTGTGTTAGTCACCTTCACATTAATAGAATGTATAAAACGTGTGTGTATTCGACATATTATTGACTACTAAGGCCTGGGCATAGGTTTATTGGTATAATCTATGCTGGTTATTGGTAAGCTTTGGGGGTTCTCAAGCTGACTTGAGGAGCTATAGTTCCTTTACATATGTTGGCCACGCGGGGGCTGGCTAACTATGATATAGACTTGAACCATATGCATGGAAACGTTCCACCGAATTCAGCATTTCCCCTACAGTGTATTTGGTAACTTCTTTGATTAGGTTAGTAGATTTATATACAGTACCATTTGCTATATGTACATGCAATACGCGTACGTAAACGATATGTAAAGATGTAATTGGTAAAATGCACTGTTGAGCTTAGCTATAAAGTACTTACTATCCAAAGCATCGCGATACATATAGGCCTATATACATTACCAGTTAATTAAGCTACTTCTTAAACTACGAGACTCTTAACCCATGCAGCACTACCTTACTACTTGGGTATATATCCTTATTAGGTACTTATAGTACAGTCCATACCTATCCATCATACGCGTACTATGGCCAATTGCTACTATTTAAGTAAGTATACTATAGCAATACTGCTTACTAAGCTACCGGATCGATATCGTTCTGTATTAATCCTGCCCATTTCCCTAGGGCATTCGAATTCGCGAATGTCGAATTCCCAATGAATACCTTGTCAATTGCGGAAGAAAATTGATAATGTTCAAAACAAAACTTCAGGTTTCCATCGCAGTGTAAGAAAGTACAAGATTAACCAATTATACCCAATAAAAAAAAAGTCAAGGGCGAATATCAAAATGCTTCAGTTTACCTCGGTATGGTGGAGTCGACCTCCAGCTCCAAATTTAAATGCCTGCATTGCATCGCATGTAACTCTCGAGCACAACCCGCTCCGTTTTTTTGAACGAAGAAAAAATTTCTGAACCTAGCAGGCATATTTGTTGCGCATTGCATTGCTACCTTAATTATACGAACATAGAAAATTTTCAGTGCCACCAGTATCCAGCTCAACGCCAATATTCTTACGGCTAGGTACATGACTGTGCAGATATTACTTTCGAATCGACTGCTCAGCCTTACTCACCGTGGTCTCCAGCATCGGAGTATTGGAGCGTTCAGATCTGGAGCGCTCTTGAGTCACACTACGGCATTTAAGACTCTGCGCCAGTCCCCCTCCAACACACCCCGCCATCTATCGCACAAACTACCACACTTCACCCCACCAACACCAGGACTACATTCACAACCACGGCCACAATCACTACTGCTATCAGATACCATCACCAAAGCTATTCCCACGGCCGCCACAGCTAATAGTCATCTGACCCATAGCATAGACAGTAAACCTCACCATTTTTCCACGATGGCAGCCACAATGGCCCCTTCAATAGGCTCGGTCGAAGACGTTCAGGCCATGCTCAACGAACTGGGTATCACAGATCCGCTACCCGCCTATGAGGCGGCGAGCGTTACTACAAACCCAATCGACATCTTCCGATCTTATATCGCTGAGGAGATGCATAAGATTACTGGTGTTAGCAGGGATATAGTGTATCCAGCTTTGGAATGGACACAGCAGATGGAGAAGGGCGATCTTATCATGGCCGTCCCTAGGTTGAGGGTTAAGGGTGATCCAAAGGGTTTGGCAGCTGATTGGGTTGCTAAGGTCGGTTTCCTGATAACCTGGAGGAAGTGGAGAAGGTGTAGATAGGCATTTACTAACTATTATATTGATATACAGTTCCCAGAGAATCAATACATTCTTCCGCCAGAGGCCGACAATCAGTTCATCAAATTCTTCTTCAACCCTAAGACTCTCGCCCGACTTACCATCCCAAGCATCCTCTCCAAAGCCACCAAATATGGTGCTAACTACACCGGTGCCGGAAAGAGGGCCCTCATCGAATTCTCATCCGTCAACATTGCCAAGCCTTTCCATGCTGGTCATCTTCGATCCACAATTATCGGAGCTTTCCTGTCGAATTTGTATGAATACTGTGGCTGGGAGGTGATCAAGATGAACTACCTCGGTGACTGGGGAAAGCAGTTTGGTTTACTGGCTGTGGAATACGAAGAGGGTGGTAGCGAAGAAAAGCTCAACGAAGACCCCATCCAGCATCTGTTTGAGCTCTATGTTCAGGCAAATAACAAAGCGAAGGCAGAGGAAGAAAAGATCAAGGCTGGAGAGACCCTCGAAGGCGAAAGCATGAACGACAAGGCCAGGGCCTACTTCAAGAAGATGGAAGACAGCGAGCCTAATGCTCTCGCTCTGTGGAAGAGGTTCAGGGACTTGTCTATCGTAAAATGCGAGAAGGTCTATGCTAGGTTAAACATCAAGTTCGACATCTACTCTGGAGAATCCCAGGTCGGTGCCGACACAATGGCGAAGGCTTCACAGATCATGGAGGAGAAGGGAATCTCTGAAAACTCAGAGGGCGCTAAGATTGTCGACTTTGTAAAGCACGGATACAAGAAACTCGGAAAGGCTATCATCCAGAAGAAGGACGGGACCACGCTTTACTTGACTAGGGATATCGGCGCTGCTATGGAGCGATACGAGACATATAAGTTCGACACAATGATCTACGTTGTCTCCAGCCAGCAGGACTTGCACTTGCAGCAGCTTTTCACAATCTTGAAGTTGATGGGTCAGGACTTCGTCTCAAAGTGTGTCCATATCAATTTCGGACTGGTCGCTGGAATGAAGACTAGGTCCGGCGAGGTAGTCTTCTTGGACAGCATTCTCGACGAAGTCGGTGAGGCAATGCACGAGGTCATGAAGAAGAACGAGGAAAAATACAAGCAGGTCGAGAATCCTGAGGAGGTTGCCGATACCATCGGAAAATCCGCTATCATGATCCAGGATATGACCGGCAAGAGGATCAATAACTATCCATTCGACATCAAGCGAATGACATCGTTTGAAGGTGATACCGGTCCATATCTACAATACGCACATGCTAGGTTGTGCTCTATCCTCAGGAAGGCGAATATTCCAATGCCACTGATTCATACCGCGGACTTGTCTCTCATCACGGAGCCACAAGCGATTATGCTGCTCAGGACATTAGCCCAATTCCCTGATGTCATCTCCAACACCTTGAAGACTAACGAGCCAACAACCATCGTCAACTATCTGTTCAAGATGACCCAGATTCTCAGCTCGAGTTATGAGGTTGTGAAGGTTGTTGGCAGCGAGGAGGCTGTTGCCAGGGCTAGGATGGCGTTGTTTGAGAGCGCCAGGACGGTGTTGTCCAATGCTATGAAGCTGTTGGGATTGACACCAGTTGAGAGGTGAGTATCTCTTTTCTTCGCCTTTGATGAGTTTTTTGTAGCGAATTTACACAGACTAACTCGTCTCTGCGCGATCAGGATGTAAAACTGTTGAATACGAGCCACTCCCCTAAAAACGCACATTCTGACGGAACGACTATAATAGAGATATGCTCGAGGAAGGAAGGTTAGTAGTTTCATGGTGGGCGTTTTATGGATTTTGTCGATATATTATTTTTTCTCTCTCTTCCATTTCGTCTGTTACCGTAGTACATGTGTATATCTCCATAAAAGTGGCTGTCTTTACGAAGTAGATGCATTTACCGCCGCAAGTGATCCTAAATGCCTACGAATGAACAAAACAGTTAAGTTGAGTTGAAGAGAAGAGAAGAGAAAAGATAGAAGATAGAAGAAGAGAAGAGATATGATTTTTTTCCACCATCACCGCCCCAGCAAAAGTCATTTTACTTTAGCTAGCTAGTGTTGGATTAACGTTATAAGACAGCGTAGAGAGTGGAGGATTTCGTAGACACCGCTCCACATTTCCCCAGTTTTGTTGAAAGTGGGTCCCTTTTTATTCAATGTTTTCGATTCCACTTAGAATCAAACCCGCCGTATATGCAAAAATTGTCCCCGTGATGTCGTCCTCCACTTTATTATTACCCCAATACTACTCCTCGGTAGCAGGCTTTGCCGTGTCGTCTTGGAGTATTTTCTCCACTACGGAGACCTATTAAAGAAAACAAAAAAAAAGGGGGGGGGGCCAAGGCGTTAGTATGTAAAAAAGATGGGGCTCAGTTTTTTTGGTCACAGTTACCCGTGGCCCATGCATATAAAAAAGTTTAAAAAGTGAAAAATGGGGTTTGGGATGGATAGGAAGTAGGTAATATGGCTATGTAAGTAGCTTATTAGAAAGGGACCTTGCCACAGCTCCACAATTGATCTTGACCAGCTCATCTTTTTTTTGCTCTTGTCGGGCAGCTGCGAATGGGGCGGGAGGGAGAGGGGGGGGCAAAGTGGGGAATGAGGACATGTGAATATGCAATAGTTATTGTGTATGTAATGTGTGTATGTGGGCCATGTGGATGTACCCATGAACAAAAGCAGGAACGATCAGGTACAGAAGTTTACTCCTACATGGAGTTATGAAAAAAAAAGTGTCAAAGCTTTTTCGATGGAGAGAGTTTGAGCAAGAAGTGACAAATTTTGCACCGAGCGCCTCGTATATGCACGTCACACCGAGAGGGGGAAAAGATCGAAGCTTGGACGCTATATCGTCGATATCCATAACGCTAAACCATAACCAAGGCATGTAATACGGAGTAGGGCTTTGGGCAAGAAGAAACGAATAATAAAAATTAAAAAACAAAAAAGAAAAATAGCGTACCTTATCCTCGATAGATTGGACTTTATCCGTTCTGTTTAAAAAAGTTATAAAAATTGTCAGCGCGGATCCATAAACACTCTGGAGCTCTGGGTGGGGAGGTTGTGTTTTTGGTGAGAGTGATTGGTTGGAAACAAAAGGCGGGTCGTAGATATGCAAGTTTTGCGTTCCGCGGGAACGTTCACCCCTCCGTTTTCTGAAACGTTAACATTTGGGGGTTTTAGTGGATTTTTATGGGGTTGAAGTGGGTCGAAAGTGGGGACCTTGTTCTTGTTGTCTTGTAAAATGTTTTAGAAACCCACTTTCTGGGGGAGCTGCCGTGCATGCGGAATGGAGGAAAGGGGAGATATAGTAGACGAGACAGTTTGGGGGGGTTGATTATTGGCATCAAAATATGTTGAGAATCAGATTGTATGATTATCATCGTATTGCAGCCGCGGTTGAAAAGATGTCCCGAGCACCGATATCAAAATGCAATGGATTCAACCCAGTTCTGGATAGTGATGAGGCACAGCGGGTCCCTGATATCGTGATATGATCTCAATGTATGTATGTATGCAACGTGGATCATATTGGCCCCGCTAGATCATATCAGGATGATGTGAATAACCCTGTCGAAATAGTTTATGTTTGATGCATGCTAATTCGTATCGATTACGAACTGCAGCAACTGCGACTGTGTGTACATAGGATATCCTGAGAAACCCAAATGGGCCTTGTGATCATGATATGATCGGCTTACAAGTCCAAGCCTGCAAGCCAGAGATGCAAAACTCGATCATGAGTTTATACCAGAGGCTTCTCAAGGGACTCCATAACGCGCGGAAGGCCGGAAGGGATCCGGGCTGCAGGAGCGGGAGGGGTAAATTGATAGATTGAAGGTTCAGAGAGCCCGCTCTATCAAAAATAGAACGGATATCCGGAATTCGGACACGGGGAAGATCGATGAGGTAAAATAGATTAAAAAATTTCTTGAGTGTATCTTGATGTGTTTCTGAAGCCGAAGCCGAAGCTTGGGACAAGAAGTGGCACAGCCTCTTGAAGTCTTGAGAAAAAAAAATCTCACGTACCTAGATCCAATGCGAATATCGCTTTGTCTGTGCCGAAACGGGAAGGGGTTAGCAGGGTCTTCGGGCTTTAAAGTTTGGTTTTTATGAAGGGCTAGAGGGATATATTTGATTCGGTGTTCTAGAAGTATTCTCGTGTCGTCGACTTTATGACAACAGGCCTGAGGCTTCAGGGACTACCATGAATACAATTAATCCGTAATCCCACAAAATTGGGTGTAATTGAGGTAATAGCTCAGGACCATGTCGAGAAAAACCCGTTTTCGTCGATGTTCCTGATAATCAGGTAGGCATATCTGGGTATGCAGGTAGATTCCAGGGCAGACCCTAACCTGGAGTATCCCAGAAAAGCGGAGGGGACCTATCTGAAGTAACACAGATTTGGAAGGAGCATGCTACACTCACATTCGAACAACGCCCTGGTTATGCAGTAAGGTATGTGCCTGTCCGATAACCTTGGTAACTACATGGGGGGTATGTTAGCAGAGATAACCACGGAGAATAAATGTTTGTTAGCTTCATGCATCGACAGGATATGCATGTCTACCGAATAGGGAAAGGGTAGATGCGATCACCAAGGTCTTGAGTTGAGATCTCGAGGTGGTCAAGAATCCTTGGGATGTCAGACCACCGGACCACGGTTAAAAAGGCCAAAAACCCGGTAAAAGAGAATAGACCCGGTCAATTTTTGCTGTTAGAGCAAAAACATATCTTGGTAGTTGGACCTGGATAGATCGGCTTGATAATAGACCCATCAAGTTCAGTTTGGCATGCAAAATTCGGGATGAGGCACGGATGCATGGGAAGGATGATAGGCCATGGATTGATGACCAGGACGAATATGTTAAAGCAAAACGCAAGACCTTAACAGTCGTCCCTGGTAATACTGCAAATTTTTGTGAACTGGGTAAAGCCAAGATTGCAGGTTTCAAACCAAGACACCCAGGTCTACGGTTTTATTCGAATCTCGGAGAATTTCCCCAAGATGAATGGAGGATCGTTGACGTAGTCAAGCTGACGAAGCGGAACGAATTCTCTTTTTGAAAAAAGGCAGAATACATAGGCACGGGAAGTAGCGGAAGCAAACTATTGTGGAAGAGGTTTAGCTACACACCTTCGTCCCATGAGCCTTCGAGTGTAGTTCCTGCCGAGTGCATGGAATACTTGATCCCGCTCGTTGCGAGGAATTTCTGAATATTGGCGATGTGCTGCGATACGGAGGCAGTTGGAGTCCCCATCTAATGGACATAACAAGTTAAACTATAGGTTAGCCATTTATTGCATTGCATACACTCATACATACGATAGTTAAGGCACAACGTCAACAAAAGTAACTTTTAATTGACCATAGCTGATTGACAGTGTATTATGAGGTCAGATGGTCATCTTGGCTGCAAAGACAGGGTAGTTCCTCCGAGCATGCGCGAGGGTTAATTGGTTCACTGAAATTGTGTTGACGTTGGGAAAGGCCTTAAGGGGAAGTGGTCTGTGCACGTTCGCCGGTTTGGGGGCAACCGTGAAGAATATTCGAATGCGAATGCACATGCGCACGCCCTCATGGTCGAAGCTAAGATGCAAGTACCAAGTGCAGCGCAGTGCTGCGGCTTTTCTTTGCGGGGAAGTCATGGGAGGGTGGACTTGGACGCACAGGTATCAAGCAAAAGTCTGCGGTGACATGGTCCGGTGTCGCAAGATGGGCGCACTGTCTGAATGTAACATTCTCCGCATGCCCATGGTCTGCCATTGTGGATGTGACTGAATCGAATCGGATACTGGATCAGAATTTGAAGTGGGGTCCTTAATTCCTTGATGTGGGCGATGATTTGAAGCACCTTCAATCCTAGATAACCTAGCTATGTATGGATGCAATGGCCAATTGCTGCGATTGTGGGGGGTAAGAAATAAAAAGAAAATTTGAATATTCAAATATTGAAAATAAATAAAATATGAGAAGGTCAAAGCAGGTGAGTTTGGATTCCGATGGGCAATTAATTTCGGTTTTGCAAAGGAATCACTCTCGGGTCGGTATGGATTTGGTGGTCGTTTGAGAAGCTAAACAGCCTGTTTGCGATGAGGTAAGATTCCGCCGACCGACCGGTAACCCTTCGAGCCCTGCTTTGCAATTGCCTTGCAATGAGTGAAAATTTGGAAACTAATGGCCAGCCTTGAGGTACTAAGGAGCTAAAGGGCTCAAAGTATGGTCATGCTATACCCTTCATTTGCATACTATGGCCTCGTCTCCTGCATCTGCCACCATCATTGGCGACTTGGGGGCATAGGAACCGCAATCCGGTCATTCCGGAACCATTCCGTATGCATCACTAACATTTGTACAAGGCCCCCAAAAACTCCCTCTTCGACACACACACAAGGAGTAATAGCAGGCGCCCTGTGCTCAGTTTAACTTTTTAAGCTCTGTATCCACATCGCGGTGGCGTTTGCCTGCGCTGCGAATGGGGTAATTATATCGACAAGTTTACAGATCCAGTTCAGTCCGTGCCTCAGCTCTTCAAACTGGTTTTTATTTTGCCAGATGGCCGAATTCCGACCCGTGCGCGTTCATGACTGGGGCACAGCCCGTATTGGATGAAAAAGGAGACGCACTAACAGCATAGTATACACAGTACGGAGTACGTGCAGCACCACTACGGACTAGGCTCGCGTCTACATGTCCATGTGTGCAATATACCATGACCACGATATGTCAAGTAATCGCACACAAATCCAAACTGCGAAGCGCCTTGGGCTCGCTATGACCTAAAGCCATTCAATTGTTTTGCATTACATTGCGGCGTCGTCGTTATACGTTATATGCCGACACCCTGGTCACTATACAAGAGACTAGGCACAAAACGTGTACAGGCCGAGATACGAGCTCGAAAGGACGGTAAGCTATACATCAGCAGGAGTATACATGTACATGTTTTTTAATCTATTCCTGCCCAGGACCATGATGACAAGCGTATAGTATTAACTCGGTTCCACTATCGGATTTTCAGGAACAGGAACCATTAGGTAGGAGAAACATGTTAACATGAACAGAGAAAACTGAAAGGTTTAGATTGTTCTGACAAAGACATGACATGATACCAGCTCACGGCCTGAGCGCCGCTCACGGGACTCAGAAAAACACTTTGGTGGATTTCAAAATCTGGTAGCAAAGGATGAAGATCATTCGTAATAGCCAACCAATCGAGGCGATTCTGTGATAGTGATATCTCCGTGTCTAACATTAAAATACGACCTCATTGCAAATTCTATCTCCATATTGGCAGCAAGGAAGTATTATGATTGTGACGAGATAATGCACAGATGCAGGCACAAGCCCTTCTAGAACGATTTTGAAACGCCAATAAACCACCGTTGTCAGTGGCAAACTGCAGCTTCCCACGATGCTCGAGCATGCTCTTCTCGTATGCCTTGATGTTTCATGAATCCCAAATACATGGAATCACAGAATACGGCCGTGATAAATGGCTTTTTTCAGGATGGAAACAAGAAAAAACAATCCCACCAGAGTGTTTCGACCCAATATACGTGAGGGACTTGGCCCGCATAATTTTGCCAAATGGATAAATTGAGATGCAGATGCAAGGAACCAGGTCCCAACACGGTCATTGCGCTGGTCAGTCTAGCGAACGGCTGTGTTTCAAACCCGGTCCAAACCACCAGTCCAACACAGCACGCACCACTTGTTGTTGAATGAGAAGGGCCCTGGATCGACCGAAGGGCCCGCTGGGGGGAGCGGTGTGTGTGTGTGTGTGTCTGTCGATGGAGACTCTGACTGTAATCTCTTTTTTTTTTTTTTTTTTTTTTTTTCGTGCGTTCACTTTTCTTTATTTTATTTTTTCTGTTGTCGATTTTAACCGTGGAGGCTAACCCCAGCTTCTACCCCAATTGCCCGGGGTTGACCATGTCTGAGCTAGTACAGCGGGCTTTATCGACACGGCAAGTTGGGTCTTTTTTTCATTTTGCACTGGAGTAGCAGTCTAGCTATCCATCTCTTGATGGGGAGGAATTCAGGGAGTGCCCCCAAAATAGATGAATTTCAATCCTATAGCGAAGCCCTACTATATGAGATATTAGTACCATTTCCCCAGACCGAACTGAGATATATAAGAAGGCGATGATACCTTCTTGGATTCAATCTCTTTCCACTATCATTCGATCATCATCAGCAAGCAAAGCAAAAGCATCCCTCCTCTCAATATATTCGATATAATTGCAACAGAGTAGCCCTGGTCTACCACTGAACCACTCGTTCTCAACTTTTCTATATAAACCTTCCTCACTCGCTCTTCGAAATCTTTCGATACTTCAGGCTTTAAGTTTTCGAATATTTAATACCAATCTATCAAAATGCAATTCTCCGTCGTCTTCGCTGTTGCCGCCTTGGCCTCCACTGTTGCCGCTCTCCGACCAGTCTACTCCCAATGGTATGGGACCCCTCCACACTTGGACTACTTGCTTGTAGTCGGTACGATTGAGTGTGCATTATACTAATCCGGATTGGCTTATAGTGGCGGTCTCTACTACACTGGTGAGACTCAGTGCGTTAACACTGCTCAGTGCACCTACGTCAACGCCTACTACTCCCAGGTATGTTCGATAACATATACAACATTTAATCATAAAGGATTCCAAGAAACTAACATGCATCTTCCCTTAATAGTGCTACCCAAAGCCGTAAATTAGCGGCTACCGCACTCGGTGATGGATTAGACCCAGTGATACTTGGTCGCTGGGTCGAGATGGAAACCAAAGAGCTTTATGGCTTGATATGAATAGGAGGATCTGTTTTTTGAAGCTATGGCTTTTGATGTGGAGAAAACTTAGACGGTGGGATTAATCATGTCGACTGGTAGTTGGAAAGGCATATTTCTTGGTGTTTTTTTTATACCTGATATACCCACGGCAGATGGGAATTCATGTTGACTTCAGCTTAACAGCTTGGTTGGATGCTTTCTTATCATTGCTTGTTTGCGCTGGGCTACTCTTTTTTACAAATACAATTTTAAAATCAAACAAAAAATATTGGAGCCATCTTCAATCTTCTGTCTACAACTTTCTAGGAAATAAGATCCATAGTGAGAGTAGGTGAATGTGTCATACTGAAGACATCACAATCATGATCATAATCACGATATCTGTATCTACTTATCGACTTAGCCGATAAATGCGATTCCAACAATATTTGCGTTGTTTGTGTCGAAATGCCCAGCATGCATCCTTGCGAACTCGTTAACTCACAGACCGGGTTCCGGAGCTTGAAGAAATCATGGCGGTCTTCACCGACACTTTTAAGCCTTTAGGCTTGGAACGGTAAAGTTTATTCTCACTGACGAGGGCCAAGCAGCTTGTTAGTTTAAATTCAAAACATGCTAAGCTCCACCGCACTGATGTTGAGGCTTTGAGGAGTTCTGCATGCGCTTTTGGTTCTACAGTCCTTGGCATGCGGACCACACCCACCCGACCACCCCGCCTTCGGCATAAACCTCGTGCGTATGCGCGTATGCTGACAAGTTTCACATTGAACACGAGTTCGAGCTTGCGAGCTTTGTGAAGACGCATCTTTTTTTACCCATCCGTCGCGTATCTGCCTTTTTGTACTCTCCTTTGAGGGTTTTTGGTGTAGAACTGTATCGGGCCAATTAATTGTTGTCACAACTTGCAGCTCTCAAGCTCTAGCTCTCAACATTCCCTCGACTTCACCGTAAAAGACCTTCTAACACGTCGAGTCTCTATAGCTCTCCCCGCTTTCAGTATTCATTTAATTAGACAGAGGTCACAAAGGGTTGTGACAATCGGATTTTCAATCTTCAATATGTCCCGTCGTCGAAACATTCGTCCTATCATGATGGACTACGTCCCCACCGCGCAATACGCGCGCGACGACCTCAATTCGTCCAACAATGATCTTTCAGACCTGTGTATCAAGCATATTGAAACTCATATCAAATCAGCTGAGCTTTATCGCACCAAGCTGGCAGAGCTTCTATCCAAGTCTCAGGGAACTGGTGATATCCCCACGCTCACAACTATGGCGATGAACAGCATGATCAATTCCCTGAGGGAAGACCCGTCACCGTCGAATTTTGAGACTGTGATAAAACACTGTCCTGAGAGTATTCTTGGGCCTATGATCAAGAGTCCAAAATTGCACTATACTTCAATGTTAAGATTCTCGGACCAGAAAGGTTGGGATAAGCTGAAGGATGATAGTGCACGGGATATTTGGATCCTAAAGGTACGCAGCAGATATACTAGGTTGTCGATAAGCTGGTCGTATTTTCCAATTGCTTACCAAATGATATATTTAGAACGAGTATTTTGTCCGTGCAGACGGAACAGACTGGGGACTTCTCAATCTTGACGATGCAGAAATAGTCTTCGGGCACTGCTCTAAACTCGTAGAGAACGAGGCGGGAGAACCGATTTACCGTGAAATCACAAGAAAGATTGCTCCCAAATCGGGATTGCAATATCTCGACCAAAAACGCCCTAGGACACTCAAAATCCAGCCATCCACAGCCGCGTTCAAGAAGACCTTTGATAGGCTTATGAACGGAGCTCTGGATGGTCTTGACTGGAGTAATATCTTGGTCGCAGGAGGAATGTCTCTCAGCACACTCCTATGTGTTGATGAGAGTATGGACGAACAATTCAAGTCGAACGATATCGATATGTATATCTACGGCTTGACACCCGAAAAAGCGAACGAAAAAATCAAGCATATCGCAAATGTCTGGAAAAGCAACCTCAAGCCCGACCAAGACTTCGTGATGCTTAAAAACGCACGAACGGTCACCCTGATTGCAGAATTCCCGCATCGTCGGGTCCAGATCATATTGAAAATGATCAAGAATCCTGCTGCGGTCCTCCTCAACTTCGATTTGGATCAGGTTGCGATCGGGTATACTGGAGACTCTGTTTTGCTTCTGCCAAGATGCGCAAGGGCCCTGGAGACTGGGTACGCAATCTTCACAATGGACATGGTCCACGGCCACCATTTGAATGAACGACGAGAAACACAGGAGACGAGACTTCTAAAATATGCCAAGCGTGGTTTTGGTGTCCGTATTCTTCCTGAGTTCTGTCAGATGGTCGAGATCGACTTCTCAAAGCGTCGAGTAACAAGTCCCTTTGTGGATCAGGCCGTCGGTGACCTAGTGAACCCACGCGGCTATTGGTACCGCCATGAAGCACCTGAAGCATCAGATGTTCTAACTGGTATCCAAGCTGTGAGAAGGGTATTTGCAGCTGGTGAAGATATGGTGCATCGGTTTTATCTTGGAAGAACCGAAGTCAGTGCGCCGGATGATTACGAGGGTGATGAAGACTATTATAGTGACTCTGATAATGATAATAATCACTCGAACTACTATTTATTCGACATGGTGGATCCTACTACTGGGGAAAAGAAGAGAGTACCGAAGGGACAGTTCAGCTCCATTGATACTTACCGCTCTGGTGTCGGCGCACCTCACGGTAAGGTCCAATACCTCAATCGTAATAATCACTGGCAGCAGATTTGTTAACATAAAATCATATAGGCAAACGAGGTCTGGGGTCACTGGAGATGCACGCCCGCCACTGTGCTCTCTTTCGTTTTGAGAATGAAAAACGGATGATAGTAGACTATGATACTATGGCATCTACTACCTACGACGTGGAGTCCTACGATATGCTTCCCCAATATGAATGGCATTCAGGCTTTAAACCTCAAAGCTTTATAGAAACTATTGATAGTTACAACGAGAATCTATTCCAAAAATTCTGCGATGCCCTTGAGATGGACCCTGCAATATCGAGTGTTGCGCTTGGGACACGAGGAGGTTATAGCCGGGGATACAATTCGGGGTGGAAGTCGCACCGTCAGTATACATCCTGCTTCTCCTATACTTTCTCAGAGCACTAACGCTAAGGTTTACTCTAGTGAGAGGATACCTCACTCGCCGTATCCGAAGGATTGCCTATTCGAAGGATATCAACGAGCTAGTTGATCGTTTCCAAATCGTCCTCCCGATTATCCTGCCCCGTAAACTCGAGGATTGGATGAAAGAAACCTTCTCGAAGGCTGTGGAGGATGCTGGCTTTGCGCCGCGCCAGCACGAAATCCTCATTCCAGTCCACAAACCTGGTATGGGCGATGGCAAGCTTCCAGATACAACCGAAAGTGATACCGAGAACCTGAGGTATTGGGTTATCGATTCAACGACTATCTGGGCGGGCCTTGACAGGCGAATTGATGAGTATAGATGCCTACCGTGTTATTTCAGCATCTGATTGACGTATTCTAATCGATCTTGAAATTCTTTGCAGAATAATTGAGGTTCTTTGGGTCATTTCCTTGGGTGCTGACCTCGTTTCAGATTACACCATGGGGTGGGGGAACCGCTCTGATGCCATGAAGGAGTGGTATGACCTAGTCGCCACAATTCTTCTGAGAAGAGTCACAAAACTTTCAATCCAGCAGCTCGGAATAAATCGAGTAGAACGCCCGGTGCCCAAGACAGACGACAATAACAACTATAATGATGATGAAAAACTACTGCATAGGGAATTTGTTGAGCCAAAAGTTCCAGAGGACATCAATCCATTGGAAATCCCCAATGAACGCGACCAGTATCTATTCACAAAGTGGTTGATGGAAAGACCGATAGAGATCTAGTATGTTTGGCCCTTCCCTCTCTGATTATTCCGAAGAACTTATAATTGACCGCCAATCATTTTTCATCACACGCGCATGGGTAGCCGGAACTATCAATACGAAGTACATAACTCGTACCGCGAGGCCAACAATGCCGTCCCACCGCCAGAAATAATGTACCTCCGAGGAGACACCGACTACACTAGCAGCGAGTGGACGGAATGGCCTGAGGACACGCCGGGATTCGAACCGATCGCAACATTCCGTCCGCAGGCACGGAGAAAACTTCGGAGCAGCGACGCGGAGGGCGAAGAAGCCGAAGAAGCCAGTGACGGCGATGCAGAAGGTGAACCTGCCCCTGCTGAGGACTCTACTGCGGAAGGAGAAGAAGAAGAGGAAGGAGCTCCTCGAGGTGTAAAACGCCAGCGGGATTCCCCCGATGTGATAGATTTACTCCGGCCAAGTGGGGCTGGTCCTGGCTTTGCTTCGTTTGGTGATGATACAAAAATGGCTGACAGTGACGATCACGGTGAGGGTGGAGGTGCAGGGCCGTCGTCTGCGGCTTGATGGCTGCACTTTTACCCCCTCCCGTCTCTTTGTATTGGGAATCAAAGCTCCCTGGCAGGTGGTTTGGCGAATGTCAAAAGAATTATCATTCGAACTATTTAAACTCATATTACCCATACTGGCGGGAATACCTTTGACATATATTCAATGGTTGATTTGGAAGGAGATCCCAAAAGAAAGAAAGGATAGATTTTGGGGGCTGGCACAAGGTAGGTTGGATTGGGCCTGGGGTAACATTACGGGATACGTCACAGGTGGCTATGGAAGGGACCTCTGATTTGGCTTTGATAGTTGAATTAAGGTACCCCTAGACCCGTAAGGCTAGAAAGGATGGATCGATGTGTGTAAATATTGTGCGAGATAAAAACCCAAATTTCAAAAGCAAATTATTAGCATTAAGATATGTCACATCCCAATAACATGGTAGTTTTATAAGCCCAACTCTTACTCCCATGTGTATACGGCTTCGGATGCGAGTAGTTACACCAAACCCCTAAACACAAGCCCCAAACCTCAATCGATTAGTCCCTTGGAACATCAAAAACCCCCTTCCACAACTCCGCAACCACTCCCCCGACCTCCTTCAACCCCTCTCCAATCTCCTTCATCGTCTCCTCATCTACCCCTTCCTTCGCCAACGTCATCACATCCACCCCCGCCGGCGTAAACAAACTCTTCTCAAAGTAAGTAACAACCCACTCAATCCCATCAAGTATATACTCCCTCTCACCCATAACACTCCTCACATTCCTCCCGCCATATCCCACAACCTGCCATTTCGAACTCGCAATAAACAACCACCCCTTCCCACGCCATTTATATGTTAAATCCATCGGCACCTTCGATATAGGGGAATCTACCCCATGAATCGTTTTTGTTACTATCTTTGCAGCTTCTTCTGGGGTTGCGCTTGTAGCTGAGGGGCCGCTGCGTGGGTTGTAATGGATTATGTCATCGATGTTGTCGGTTGAGGGGATGGCGGTGTAGGTTATTCTGACATTTTTGGCGGTTTTCCACATGGGCAGGGTGGAGGTTGTTACCCACCAGGTTTTGGGGAAAGCATCGGTGTTTGTGAGGGTTTCGGGTGTTAAATCTGGGAGTTCGTTCGAGGGGAAAGGCCCGTTTGGAGGGCGGAAGACAGATGCAGATGACATTGTTTGGAGCTTTGTGTTGGTGAGTGTTGGAATTTGGAGGAACCTCCCCTGGTTTCCTTGTCGATGTCTAGGGGGAAATTTACTGTTTGAGACTAGTATGACTGGAAAGAGTTGAAGACTTGGTGGTTTGTAGGAAGGCTTGAAGTTTTTAAAAGATAGGTATTTCTGGTTACTGAGAAATTGATGTCTTTTTTATGTAGCCATGCGGCTGAAAAGCAAGAAGCTGAGAGGGAACACAGGAGTTTGAGATGAAATATTGACGCTATTGCTTTGAAGCTTGGAATCGCTTGGCGCTGCAAATGCTGAAACAGGCAAAAATGCTGGTGACATGTGAGGAGGAGAAGAAGGAGGAGAGAGGGAAACATCAAGTGTATCGAAAATATCAGAATATATTTTGTGTGTTAACGCGCTCCTGTGCGATGTATGTCTACTACTATCGTAAATATTTAACTATGCGATATGGCCGTGAAGCGCGGGCGCATAGTGCGTTTCCTCAGGCCGGTGTGGATGATTTGCAGCGACAAACTGACGATGTTTCTTTTCACGATATTCGAGACGGATGGCCCAGAGTGCGGCGCCTATGGCGTTGGTGAAGGCGACAAGGATTGAAAGCATGGGGATAAACTGAAGCCCAATAGCCATTGTGCCGAAGCTATATAAAAATTAGATTATTAGATTGAAGATAAAATACTTTAAATTGAGTAGAAGTGAGGGACTGGAGCATACTTTAAGTAAGACCAGTGATAGTTCTTGATAAATGCCTTTTGCTGTTTCTTGTCCATCTTCTTGAGGCGGAAGTACCAGTAATGGGCAATCGGGCCTGCACGATTACCCTGAATCGCAAGGAATATAAATGGACCAACTGTTATCGAGCGGTTAGTCTCTCCATCTCACACAAACGATTTAGTCATCGGAAAGGACTTGTTCGCATACCGATTGGAATAAAAGATACCGGGCTAAAGAATATAAACTCAAAAATCGCCTTCCACTGCGGCCTCAGACTTGTCGGTACTTTGAATTCTCCTAACGATGCCACAACATCCGGTGCATTTGCAATAACCTCTTGTCCTTCATCTACTAATTCATGATGATGCTCCAACAATAATACAGCATCGAACATATTGATCAGACTCTGCTCTAACAGGAAACCTTCACAGAGTGCGGAATTAAGATTTGCAGCAAGCGTGAGAATCGTCAGGGCGGCATTGAGAAGGGCAATCGGTCCGGTTAGGAAGGACATTATGGCCGCCAAGGGGATGTATAGAAGCATAAAGAGAACTATGGTGACGCCGAGGGAGAGGATGAGACATGGGATGACTCTACCACGGATAACCCTCCATAAGATGGGATTGTAGTAGAGATATATTATTCCCTTTTTTTTTTTTACGGCATCGTATTAGCATTTATCCCAACATCATACCTCTTCACGGTATAGACCAAGAAGATGGATTGATTGTAATTTGAAGCCAGGACAGGTATACCCGAACAGGATAGAGCACAGCAGGTGTATGGATACGTTTCCTACTAGGGTCGAATCTGTGAGAACCAAGAGTGCTGGAGCTCTGGTTGACATCGTAGTATGAGTTTGGCAGCAGAGGTTCTCGCTCCGACCTCGGTGTCTCTACGACATGAGTGTATATGACCGGTTGGGGCATATCAGGATACCTGCTGGTGCCAGGCATCATGAACTGCGAGTTGTAGGCTGCTGACAGATACAGGTTGGGTGGGTGAAGTTGATATGACGTTCGATGATATTTTTAAAAGTTGGAGCAGTACAGTTGGTTAAATACTGCTCAGGTCTTACTGATTTCAATGGTATCCGTTATCTGCTGAGCCGTTGGAGTTATAATTAAAGTAAGTGTCAAGAGGCGAGGTTCAAGTGGCTGTGTTGTCGGTGAGGTTGAGTGAGTTCCAGGGCGCCCAGATGCATCCAAACTCCAATCTTTCTCTTATCTTCAAGCTTCATATATCTGCAAACAAAGAACCAAAGCGAAGTGTCGTCTGATGTTATAAAGAACCCCGCATTCCCGACGTCCTCTCAAATAGCTTAAGTAAATAAAAAAGATGCAAGTTGACATCCCCATTCCCGCATGATAGCCTTTGTCGGGCCTGGGCAACTGACGCGTTCGAGTCAGCTGGTCCGCTTCAGCGGGAATTCGAACAGGGTCCTTAAAAGGGCATCCCTTGGCACGGAACCAATATCACAGCCTTCACCCCCCCAAGACCCCCCAAAGCTGATTAAGGGAAACCCGTCGACACCATCCTCGATGCATTTGCAGTCACACAGCAGCCAAAAGGGCCTGGCCTATCAGAGTCGCCGGCCATGTGCCGGGATCAGTGCTCTTTCGCTAATCATTACGCCAGGAGATTCCGTGCATGAGCTTGCCTTGCACTAATCTTGTTTTATCGATTAGTAGTATACTAGTTACCATGAATTTTTCAAAACCCTCGGGTCCATGGGTGGCGCCCTGGACCGATACCTCTAAAGGCCAAGCCTGTCGCAGTCTCCGGATACAGTTGATTCTTTCGACGATAGCGTCTACGTACTTTTTTGAGATTTTTTTATCGGTGGACCCCAACCCCGTAGTCCGAGAATCGAAGGACCGGAATGATGTTTTTTTTTGCCCATGTTTGCAAAAGCCATGCAGATGCAGATGGGTGCCGGCAGCCGCCTATCAATTGACTGGGTGGTGGACCAGTCCTTGGCGGATGTTCCATGAATGCTATATCGACGACCACCCCCCCGTTCCTGATCTGTATACTAATCAAGTATTTTGGAGGTTTAAGCTTTTCAGTTTCCAGGGGGTCATATTTTTCTTGAATTTCTTAAACTGCTATCCTGGTTCGAAATATCTTCAACCTTTTCCCTTCTTTTTGCAGGAGGGTAGCATTGCAATCTGTTGATTCTCACAACATGCTGCCAATTTAGCCGCCATCTTTATACCAGGGAACAAGAAGAAGTTTGGCCCACAGCGAGAGGACTGTGGCGATTGTCTAGGCTTATAATAATCCCTTATGAACAACCTACGGACACGTCTACTTGGCGAAGTTTTCGCCGGTAGCAAAAGAAACAGTACATATCGCCAAACATCTCCATCTCGTCGCAGCCAAAACGAGTCCGACGGTGATGTCGCTACAAATTCGAACCGCGACCAAGATATAGATATGGAATTGGGCAGTAGCTCAGCTAAAAATTCATCTTCGTCCAGCCAACCGAGTAATAGCAGATCTGCGGCTGCAGATAATAGCAATGACGATGAGCGCCAAATTGATGATGCAGATGAGGAGGAGGGATTGGAGGCGTATGAAGCAGAGTTTCAACGCCATGACGAACCACCCATGTCAGTTTTGCACGGCTGCCTTTTTTTGCGCAACGCATCCTTTTGTGGTTTTATGTATAACATATATTCAGATTGCTAACATAAAAGATACTTTTTATTATAGAAAATGGTGGTTTGCAGCGAAAGGGATTCCTTTAATTGCTGCTACTGTAGGACCGCTGGTAAGATCTCAAGTTACTTTTAAAACTAAATTTATAGAAAAGAAGAACATGCTTCTCACAGATATGACAGGCGAACCTTACATCCGTAGCTGCGCTGGTCAGTCCCTGGCGGGCGGACCTTATGACCGAAGGCAACTCTAGATACGACCAGCGATACGACATGCCCTTCCCAGATCCCAAATGGTATTCTACCTATGCCTTCTCAGGCGGCGAATACTTTCATTTTTCTTATCACTAATTTGTAATTATATATATAGGGCGATCGGTATCAATGCAGCCTCCCTCGTCTTCGGATTCATAGGCAACTTCTTCCTCATGTGCAACTACTCCAGACGTATCCGCTACGCCGTTGCCATGCCCTTCACGATAATATGCTGGTACATCGCCTTCGGACTCCTTTCCAGCATTTTGGTCGCCTTGCACGTCTACGCGCGCCCGGTCAGTCCGGCGCAGATATACACCCAAGCATTCTGGTTCGGCGTAATATCAGCCAGCCTATACCTCTTCTCCGCATCAATTCTATTCGTCAACATCGCCGGTTTCCTAAAAAAGCATTATCCGGCACATATGGAATCATCAAGATCGGAGAAGAATTTAATGTTACAGACTATTTTCTTCTTTCTGTGGATGGGTATCGGGGCGTTGGTGTTTTCGAAAGTAGAAGGGTGGAGTTATTCCGATGCGGTGTATTTTTGTAATGTCACGCTGTTGACTGTCGGGTTTGGAGATATTGCGGCGACGTCTGATGCTGCTAGGGGCATTGTGTTTCCGTTTTCGGTGATTGGGATTATTATGCTTGGTTTGGTGGTTAATAGCATTCACGGGTTTGTGATCGAGATTGGGGAGAAGCAGGTTGTTGAGCAGTAAGTTATAACTCCCATCTTAAGTATATAGTTATATATATATATGGGGATTAAACACTAACGAAGAGGTCCGCATACACAGACACATCACCAACCGTCGTCGAGACGTCGCCAACCGCGCCGTCGCCGTCTCTTCCGAACTCGACCGCAACGATCCATCTCTCGCCCACTTCCAAACCCCGATAAAGTTAACATCACCAACATCATCATCACCACACCAACGCCGGGCAACCGAAAGTATAAAATCCGAAACCCTGCCCCTCCGCCACTCCGGCAGCCTACGCAGTATCCAACAGATATTCACCGCATTCAGTAGTAAAAAAAGATCACGTCCGATCTTACTCCGTGCCTCACGGGACAGATTCGAAGCCATGCGAAGGATTCAACGGCATACCCTAAAATTCAAGAAATGGACCGCATTGGTATCCTCCACCGTCGCGTTCTTAACGCTCTGGCTCCTTGGCGCTGTTATATTCATGATTGCGGAGCGGGATACGCAGGGGTTGACGTACTTCCAAGCTTTGTATTTCTGCTACGTATCACTCCTGACGATAGGTTACGGGGATTTAAGCCCTCGTAGTAACGCTGGAAAGGCATTTTTTTTGTTATGGAGTATTTGGTCTGTTCCCACGATCACGATTTTGATATCGAGTATGGGATCTACGGTTATTGAAAATTTCCAGAATGCGACGTTGAGGCTGGCGGAGTTTACGATTCTGCCGAAGGAGGGGATCAGGCAGAGTATTAAGGATAACTGGAGGAGTTGGAAGGTTAGGAGGAGGGAGGAGAGGGAGAGGGAGGAGAGGTTGAGGAATCCTAGTATGGTTACTACCAGTACTAACACTACTACTGCTGGTGGGGGGAGAAGGAGAGGGTCAAGAGCTAGTTCGGCTGGGTTAACATCACCAATAACGCCATCATCACTTGGTAAAATGCCAACATTGAAGGAAGTAAGAACCCAAGATAAAGAATCTCACGATATAACGTTAACCTTAACTACAACCAACAACCACATCCGCAACAACAACAATAACGGTCCGATCCCAACCTTCACCCTGAACGACTCCGACCTCGAAGACCAAACCCTTCCATCACCATCATCACAACCACCACACCCCCTCCAAACCGCAACCGAAAAACCAAAACCCCTCCCGGAAGACTATACATTCCAAGAACTACTCGCCGCGCTGACAGCCGCGATCAGAGACGTTGGAAGACAGGTGGCGATGGATCCTAAACGATCGTACGAATATACCGAATGGGTTGAATTCACACGGTTGATACGTGCGTGTGAGTTGGTAAAACCTCAGAAGCTGAAGGGGTTGAAGCCTGGTGAGGAGATATTGAGGGAGCATATTGATAATGAGGAGGGGTTTGTGCTTTGGGACTGGATTGGTTCGTCTTTCCCGGCCATTTATTATCAATTATAAAACTTTTGTTTTTGGATTTTGCTAATGGTGGATTTATGGTGAAATAGGAGAGGATAGTCCGCTGTTATACGAAGGTAGAGAGCCGGCGTGGGTGCAAGATAGGCTGACGAAGGGGCTGGAAGATATAGTGAAGGAGCATATAAAAAATATATCATTGGATGTTCCCAAGTAGCCCGCCCCTCCTGGCATTCCTGTTAGATTTGTGGTAAATATAAGGCATACGATTGCTTTTAATATATATAGTATAGTATAGTATAGTAGGTAGAAAGGTCTGGAGTATCCTAACCAACCCTGTTGAGATTACAACAGAGGTTGTAGAAGGGAAGACATTTGCATGTAATATACAGGGCGCTTGATTTCTGTTTTCCACGAGAGATGCATGGCATGTATTGAATATGTACGATTTATGGAGTCTCCGATAGGGCGCACGGCATAATAATATAACGAAGCCACGAATACTTTTTTTTGCCCCTGACTGACCTTCGAAAGAGAAGAAGATAAAAAAAGAAGACACCGCTACGTCTGATCCCGCAATACTGCCCTGGTAAGAGACAAAAAAAAAAACTAAAAAACTCCCAGTCCGGAAAAGAGAAAAAAGGACTCCTCGCTCCAAAGAATAAAAAATATATAAAAGAAGAAAAGGATGGAGAAGAAAAGAAGAAGAATAGTCAGTACTCCAACCATATAATCACTCATTCACATCCCCAAAATCTCCAACTCATCATCACTATCATCATCCCCAACCACAGCAGCGGCACCACCTCTATCCGGCGTCGGCGCAAAAGTCACAGTCTTAGAATCCCTCCTAGGACGACCCGCCATAACCATATTACTCTTTGTCGGCGACATCTCCCTCTCAACCCTCTGCTCAACCTCAAAGGCCCCAATATCCGACCCCCCCGCTGCCGCCGCAATATTCTTAGGGGGACTCCTACTCCTCGCCCTTCCAAACCCCAATTGCGTCTGTTTATACCCCCCCGCGGAAGTCAACGCCACATTCCTATCCAAATGTTTCTTCACATCCCTCTGCGCCCATCCAACAGGACCCTCATCAGTCTTTCTAGTTCTTTTAACAGCCCTTTCATCATCCGTAGCGCTTTGCCCACCTTTCCCCCCAGAAGCCGTATTCGTATCCTCCGGCGATCCACTCTTCCTATCCGCAACTTTCCTCTTACTCTTAACCGGCGACAGAGACACATCAGAAGCCTTAACCGCCATCATCCCCTTTCTAAACTCCTCAAGCGCTTTACTCCTAACCTCCTGCACGGTCTGTCCCTTCCCCACACTCTTCCCCGCATTCTCCATCGCCCTAGCACCCCCCACGACAGTTTTTCCTTCATCCTCAAGATTCGCCTTCAAATATTCCATACCGGTATTACTATTCCCCACCGCCAAAAGCCCCCTGGTGACCTCCCTCTCCTTCTCCCTCCTCGCCAGTACCCTCCTAACCCTCTCCTCCTTCTCCCTCTGCCAATTCAAATCCCCCGTCTTCTCACCACCGTCTATAAGCCTCGCCGTCGAAAACCCAGATGAGACGTATACATTCCCCCCACCGCCACCAGCTCTAACCGGTAAGTCCGGTACGACGCCAACACCCCCCAACGGTAACAACCCATCCTCCTTCTCCTGTTTCCCCCCCCTCAACCAGTTCCTCTTAGGCCTTATCCCACCTTTATTCTTCGGCGGAGAGTACAATTTTCCCATAGTGTTCAACTCCATCCTTCCCGCTCTATTCTTCGCCACGGTCTGCTCGACATGAAAATCACAGTACTCCGTCCTCCTCTTATCAACCCACACCCCACATTCCTTCCCATCCCTTTTTCTAGCTTTACACCCAGCCAGATCCCGAGACTGGCCTATTTCCAGAATACTGCTTTCTTCATCATTCCCATCTGACAGCGTCAGTGAAAATTTTCCGCTGTCCTGATTCCTCGGCTTCATAATATTTGGGTTTAGAATAGCCAGTACGGTACCAACGGGTATACGGTAATACTTCTGAAAAGTAGCACCGAAGAAAAACAGATCAATCTCCCATTTTAAATCAGTCAGTTGCATTACAATATATTTCCCACCACCTTCACGTGCAACATCTCTTGGCTCTGATTTTGAAGATACGATCCCAAATACAACCCAGTCACCTGGGACGTCCGGGGGGTCATATTCCGGGGAATGTACGGTTTTCAGAAGCCGCGGGAGTTGGAAGAGTTCTTTTTCTTGGAGGTGTCGGGAGAGGGTTGTGTGTGGGATTGTGCGACGGGAGAGGTGGAGACTGGAGAAGGAGTCGAAGCCTGAGCCTAGGTCGGAGGGTTCTTGGCTTCCTGATGCTGGGTCTGCGGGTCCACTGATCGAGCTTGGACCGGTTGGTTTGGGGACGTCGGGGAGTGCTGGTAATGCTGCTGTTGATGCTGATGCTGTAGAAGAAGTAATGCGTGAAGTCTGGAGACGGGTGCTGCCCATCTGTTGCTGTTGTTGTTGAGAACTTGCCGGACGATGTGAGGTTACCGAAGAAGCTCGAGAGGCTACGAGGGTATTTGAATCCATTGAGGAGACCGTAGCATTGTCATTGGAATCCATATTCCATCCTTTGCTTCTCAGCTTTTCGTTTTCCCTTGCCCTGGCTTCCTTAGCTGTAATACCGGCCCTCTGCTCTGCAATCCTCTCCGAGAATGACTTTACATGCTCAACAGGAGCCGCCGCAGCAGCAGCAGCCGATGCTGCCGCCCTAGAAGACCTCGGAGCAAACGGATTATCCTTCGTAACATTATGCAAAGCACTCGCCGTACTGGACGTACTGCTACTGGCAAACTGCGGTTTCCTAGGAGGTTGCTCCGCAATCAAATTCGTCATCCCTGGCGCACGTTTCAGCGATATATCTCTAGCTCGTAAACCCTTATCTATCCCTAGCAGTACTCTAGACGGCGACTGGGGAGGGTTTGCGTCCGAGATTGGCATGTTATTACGCCTTCTTGGTGATGGTGAGACCGGGACTTGAACATCCGGAGCGGTTGATTCGAAGGTCGGTGGGATTGATGGTGGAGGAGTTACCCTACCGCCTGTATTCGAAGTTCTTGGAATAGTAGAAGATGAAGAAGGGGCGTTTGCGGCTGCTGCTAAGGCTTTTCGTTTCTTCTCCTTCTGCAGACGTTTTAATTTCAGCTTCATTTCGATCGCTTTTAGCTGTAGTTGGAGGGCTTCTTCGTCTTCTTCTGATGTGGTGGCATCGCTGTCTTCGTCTTCGTCGTCGTCGTCATTGTGGCCGGGTGGGAGGGGACGACGGGATCGTGGAGATGGGGAGACGGCGGTTGTGCGACGGAGTGGAGAGGAGTGGATTGGATTCGTGTGTGGCTTTTTGGGGGTGAGCCTGAGGACGTCCTTGGGGGAGGCGGGGGGCCATTGGGCGACTGCGCCTTTGTTTGGTAGTGATGTTAGTATGTATAACTACATGTATAATTGATAGGTGTATGATGGATAGGGGAGGCGATTGACAAGTACCGTTATTGCCAGCCATGATGGCGGTTTGTTAAGAAAAGAAGGGATGTTGATGTTTTTAAGATATCGAGGTCATTCGCCGGTATGGAAATTGAAGATGAAGAACAGTCGACACCATCAATCAAATCAATCAGTCAGACAGTCAGATAAAATAAATAGACTGGCTGTATCCCGTCGCACTTGTCGCAGTATTTGTATGAAAAAAAGAGTATTGAGAAGAAAAAAAGTTAAAAAAAGAAAAGAAAACCGTTAGAGGCCGCTAAAAGGGATTACGAGATTAGAGGTCCCGAAACAGCGATTGATTGCATATAAATGCTGTCGCATACCACACACAAACACATACACAGGCACAGGCACACACACACAAGCAGTCTTAGAGAGAGAGAGAAGGTAAACGGGGTATCTGGAGATGCTGAAAACGGTTGTTCAATAGGAACAGACGAATGTAATTGGATTGGGTCGAATGGAGGGGCGTGGTATAGTGTGGTGTGCGATGCGTGTGATGTGATAGGGATCGCGTAAAGAAGAAGAAGCTAAGCAAGTAACTAGTCGTCGCGCGAGTGGTCGTTAAGGAAAAGTCGAGTAAGCGAGCAGCAATCAATACAGCAGATACAGATACAGTTGTCGTAACTGACTATGTCGGTAAAAAAAGGGAACCAAGTCGGCCGTGAAGTAGCGATAAAGTATCCTCGAGGGAGGTAGGTTGGAGGAGGTAAGGATGGAGTAGGAGGAGGAGGAAGAAGAGGGTGTAGATGATATAATACTGGAGGGGAGGGGAGATAATAGGCAAGAAGAGGGAAGGGAAACTCCTTTCGAGGCGGGTCTCGCAAAAAGAGAAGTCCCAAAAGGGAAGCAGCCAAACACAAAAGGACCGACACAGAAAGAGACCGACAAGCACTCAACGCGTCCAACACCGATCTGCCTGCAACATACCGTCTGCCCTGTTTCTACTGACTTCGACCCGTCTGAGTAGTCCCCATAAAACACCATCACGACATTTTACCCCCCCATCTACCATACCATATCATATTAGCTACCTATTGCCTTGTACCATACTATACTATAATATACTATACGGTAACGTAATCTAACCAATTAAATGATGCGAATGTGCATACACACATACACAATCGGACCAAGCTAATTGGCATTATATATCGTAGATAGAAACCATGGCCACAGCCACCCCGCGGGTCTTCATCCTGCCGGCTACTACTTCTTCTACCTCAGACAGCTCGAAAGCCGGGACGTCGACAGCAGAGCACTCCATCCTCACATTCAACCATCCGGCGACTGACGTGCCCACACGATATCTTATCCACCATCCCTCCTCTCCATCATCTTCATCAACATCATCAACAAAAGATAGCAGCAATAATAATAGTAATAACAGTAATGATGGAGGAGCATTCATCTACGAGATCCTCAAAGTCGCCAATCCAGCACACTCCCCACGATCCTGGCTTATAGCGCCCGACTCCGCACCGCTCTCCCTCAATCCCCAGTCTCAATCCCAATCCCAATCCGAACCTCAAAACCAAAAAACCACCCCAGAAAAAGAACAACCAAACCCATCAGAAAAAGAAGATGATAAATCCAGCCTAATAATCAAAGACGCCCACCTCTACCTAACAACCCCACTCGACCCCCTCTACCTCCTCCTCCCACACCTCTCCTCCCCAAAAACCTCTCGCAACTTCCTCTCCCTCGACGACCTCCTCGAATCCCACCCTCAATCCGCACAATGGAATACCATATTCTCGCTGCATCCGAACTCACAAAGACTGCTACGAACCCGTTTACTCCTAGTCTGCGATACCGTCTCTACTGGTGGCGAAGATGATGATGACGAAAAGATGTATAGGATCAACGAGGATAAATTATACAAACTCCTGATATCGAGGGTTGAAGCTGTGGCTAAAGCCTTGCCGGGGAGTATTACGACATATATAACCAAGAAGCTGTCGAAGCCCATCGGGACGCAGGTATCCACCGCGTGGAAACGACAGTCCGAATCAACAAAAACTAATACAAAATCCGGCGGTATAATAAACGACTCCCACCTCGAAAACGACGATGAAGAAGGAGAAGGAGAAGATCCACAGGAAGATCCAGCGGTAGACTCCCAACTGCGACGGGAAGCCTCAAAACTAAACCTTCAGGACACACCAGCAGCCGCAGAAGGACAAGAAGGAAAAGGAGAAGACGAAACAATGATAATAGAAGACGAAATAACAACAACCTCCCACCTCCCACCCCCCGAAATCCAATACCTCAGCCACCTATCCCACTCCCTACAATTCCTCCAACCCTACCTCCCAGCTTCCATCTCAACCACCCTCTCAACAAAACTCTTCACCCTGCACCCGCAAGAACCGCTAGAAAAATACCTAGAAGAGCTAAAAGCACTGAAAGCGGCCGCGAACGCCGCATTAGACTTCTCAATGTCGCATTCCAAACGGACTTTGGAAGACTTAGAAGCCGGAGGAGGGGGCACGAGTAAAGAGAATATGGAGAGGGAGAGGAAGCGGAAGAAGAAGGAGGAGGATGCGAAGAAGAGTACGGCGGTGAAGAAGCTGGAGAAGGTGGATACCAAGGGGATGATGAAGATGACGGCGTTTTTCAAGAAGAAGGACGCTAAATAACTACTACCTACCTACTATTGTATGGGTTATATGATTCATGTGTGATGTGGGATATACGACTGTTTATGAATAGTATTTATGTATAGAGAGGGTATAGTATATATAGTATATATACGTTTATATCTATTTTAGTGTAGTATAAAGGGGGTATCAAGAGCCCATCCCATCCCGATCACGCCGGCGGATAAGAGGCGCCATTAGCCTCACCATCACCAGTAGTAGCAGCACCCGTCTCAGCCTTCGTAGTAGAAGAAGAAGAAGAAGCAGCCGTATCAACCTCAGTAGTAGCAGTAGCAGCAGCAGCAGTAACCGTATCACCAGCAGAAACAGAAGCAGGAGAAGAAGAAGACGAGGAGGAAGAAGAGGAGGAAGAAGAAGCAGGAGAAGGATCAACCCCCCCAAACAAAACCCTCCTATAATACCTCGCCTCCTCAATACTCTCCAAAATATCCTCCCTCGCCTCATGCGTATACTTCTTAACCGGCAACCCCTCCAAAACACTCTCATCGCACCACCTCTTCGCAAACTCCTTAACACTACTAACATCCCCCACCCTATAACACATCCACTCCACCACCTCAGGCATCTCAATACTCAAAAACAGCTTATCAAAATGAATACTATTCCCACACATCACCGCCGTCTTCGGCTGGGGTACATGGCGTTTTATGTATTTTAGTAGTGCAGTTGCGGCGGATTGTGGGGTTGTCGTGGAGGTTAGGACTCGTTGGATTAGGTTTGTGGAGGTGTGAGTGGTTACGCACCAAGGTGACATCGTGGAGAGGAGGGATTGAGGCCGGTGGATTACGGTTTCGAAACCGATCGGGTCCAGGAGGTTGAGGTTTGAGTCGGTTATGAAGCAGGCTATTTGGAGGAGTTTGTCGTGGGGGGGGTTGAGGCCTGTCATCTACTTTTTTTTTTTTTCCTCTTCTATTAGCTACCTAGGTATTTATGTATATGGATACCGGGGAGTAATGTAGTATATAATACTACCTATATTGAAGGGCGATAGAAGGGGGGATGGGGGTAAGTGTGTACCTCGCAGTCAATCCAGACCAGCGGATGGGTCGACTTGAGCGACGTCGACCATGTTGGCGCACTCGACGTGGGCGCCGTCGCTGTCTCCTTAGCAGCAGCAGCAGCAGCAGTAGTAATGCTACCTGTAGTATTAGTAGTAGTAGTATCCGCCATCTTTAGTCCCACCCGAGAAGTAACAGTGGTAGTAATAGTCCGCTGACCACGCAGTGAAGGTAATAGCGGATTATTGAAGAAGAAGAAGGAGAGAGGTTTGTCGCAGAGACGGCGGCCTCCAGCCGATATCGATAATAAAGCTGCTCTTGATCTTGTCCGAGATACCGCGAGACGGGCGCAGAGCATCACCGTCGTAATATTATATTGTCGTTTACTCGTTTATCGTCAAAGAAAAAAGAAGAAAATCCGCAGTCGACGCCGGCAAACCTGAATAGTAGAGTAGCTACCTAGGTACCTATTCAGAAGAGAAGCTAGGTCAAGGTCAAGTCGCATCGCATCGACAGGTTGTTATAAAAATTTAAGGTTTAATGCGTTGCATCCCCAAACAGAAAAAGGGTCCATCCATCCATCCATCCACCCCAATCCAATCCAATCCATGTCTAAATTAGGTAGAGATAACGGCAGAAAAAAATTCTAACCCTCAAAGAGAAGAGAACCCGACCACCTATAAAAACCCACCTCCCTCCAATGTGAAAAGAAAAAAAAAAATTAAATACTGGAAATGTCCCTCCCACAGCACTCCCTCTCCGCCCTCATTGGCAGCACCGGCTCCAATCTCATATCCCGTGCCACAAGCAGACTGCTCCTCCGGCCGACCTCTCTTCTCACAAACCCCACCTACATCACCAACGGTAGTAGTAGCAGTGGGAGCATAGGCTCGATCTGCTCATCATGCCTCCTCCGCTCGATCTCCTCGCCGGGTCCGACGACATTCATCCGCGGTAAGAAGAAGCTCGTCAAGAAGGCTGCGGGTATAAAGGTCAGGTTTTTGAAGGATATTCCCAGATATGGGCCGAAAGGTAACCTTCCTCTTCCTCTCTCCCATCTCAATCTCCAATAATATATATATATATATATATCTTTATATAACAGTAAATAGACTAATTGAATTTTGAAACAAAAAAGGCTCGATCATGGTGGTGGCCCCCGGCCGCATGCGCACGATCTGGTACCAGCGCGGCGAGGCCGAGTACCTGACGCTGGAGAAGGAGAAGGCGTTGGGGAAACATACGGTGGTGGAGAGGGATCCGGGCTACATGCCGTATGTGGAGAAGGTGGAGGAGAAGAGTGATGCGTGGGATGGTGTAGTGAAGGAGCAGTTGCTGACGGTATGTCTTTTCACTTCCTTTCATCCATTCGTTACTGTTTATTTTCCTTTTTTTACATTGCGTATGCATAGTATATATACTCTTTGAGTATTTGTATATGGATATGCTAGGGGGGACCAAGATGATGAAGATTTTGAGAAAAATACGCTTTGTCGGAATAAAACAAGCTGTCGACTTTTCATTCAAAATTTATTTATTATTTACTCCAATTGTTCCTACTGATATTATGTCCCCCCTTCTTCTCTTCTCTATCACCCTCATCTTCATACGAATACACCCCAAAGAGAAAGAAATATATACTAACAGAAAGCTATTCATATAAAAAAACAAAAGCCGGACGAATCACTAAAAATCCTCACCACAATCCTGCCGTCCACGATCCGATTCTACCGATCAACGATCAATTCCAACACTCCATCTCTGCACGGCTCTGTCACTGCCACTGACGTCGCGAACGCCATAAAGCTTATCGCGTCCGCGTCGGCACTGAAAGATGCTAACAGAGTGGTTGTATCCGCTGAGAATGTAACATTATTAGTTGGAGGAGGAAGTGGGAGTGGGAGTGGGGATGCGAGGGTGAAGGAGCTGGGGGAGTATGAGGTTTTGATCGGGTTCAGAGGGGTGGATGAGGTGGTCAGGAGGACGGTTACGGTTGTGAGGGAGGAGGAGGAGGAGGAGGAGGATGATGGTGGGGATTTAGTACAGGGGACGGTTGTGAAAGGGGGTGGTAGTCTCTTTGGAGATCAACAGGAGGGCTCGAGGAGGGCGACGTTATAAAATATCATTATTTATATTTAATTATTACTATCATGAGGTATCGATCTTTTGTATACATGTATCGACGATAACTCTTGTGGGGGGGGGACTGACTGACTGTACATACGCACAGCAACGTACATACTTCTATTTTGCTACATATCAATTGGTCTCATAAACGACCAATATCAATCAACTATTCCAATGTTGATCACATGCTATCGTATTCTGTACTTAGCTGGAATACACCTAGCTGTTCAACTAATACCAGTAGTTAGTTACTAGTTTACTTAGTACTTACATACCTAGTATGCCTACGGAGAAAATCTGAGTCGGACGGATGCATTTGATACCGTCCGGATCTGAGCTGCCCGGGCCCATTCCCACACCCCATATCATGATCATATCACAGATCATATCATCCCGGGGCGCAATGATGCATTCTATACCAATAATATAATAAAATATTGAAAAATTCTTTCACCCGTAGAATAGAAGGTATAAATAGACCCGGAATATATTGTATATCTCGTGCAGTGACGTGATAGAGAATTCAAAAAAAAAAAAAAAAAAAAAAAGAGAAGAAGAGGAAGAAGAAGCAGATGGAAGGGGTGGAAAGTGCCTCGCTCTTCGCACACTTCCCGAAGCCACAACCACCACCCCGGCCATGCCATTTATCTTACCCAATATCTTACTTGAACGATTGTAAATTATAAAGGCGGAGAGGCGAAGAAAACTATTTTTTGAAAAAAAGCGGATAGAGCAGGCCAGGACAGGGGTAATCAATTGTGTATAGATAGGAAGAAGAAAGAGGCATAAGAAAATTGCCATCAGCTTGCAAGACCGGCCAGCCGAGAATTGAGCAAAAGGCCGGGTGTGCGTGAGAATTCTTCGATCGGGTTCCCGAGTCCCAGTCCCTTCCGTATCATTTCTTTTCTGGCCAAGCATTAAAATTCAGAGCACCAAGTAAGTAAGCGCAAGTACTCCTGCGAAAGTTTGCATACGAGGCACAAGCTCCAGCCTTCTAGATTTCATTGTATCACGAGAGAGAAAAAAAGAAAATGGGAGTAGAAGGGGGGGGTATATCCCACCAGTGAGGACGTCGCCGTTTACCATTACTCTTTCTCTCTCTATCCAATATAACCAAAGGAATCCTATGCTTAATTATGCCATGCAATGCACCCAATGGAATGCACACGAGATTGAAAAAAAAAAAGGATGGGGGCGACCGATGGGCTCCTCCTCCTCCTGTCACTTTCCCTCAGGTACTTTTTATCCTAGCGTATCTGACTGAGTGTCCAAGCCAGCTAGCTCGGAGCTAGGCTGGTTGACGTAGCTAGCCGACCGACCGATTGATTTACTGACAGCCACCCCCCCGGGCCATGGCATGGCATATGGACAAGCCCGACCGGTCGGACTGGTGGTCTCATTTTTTTCTGGTCTGATCTGATCTGGTTCCGGTCTACATACATATGAACGTAGTCCAATGCAATTAGTATTGTATAATATGTATTAAGTATGCTCAATTGGAAGTTCTTGCTGTTGAAGGGTAGAGAGAGAGGGGACGAGTATATAAAGGCGGGGTGCAGTCCCCCCTTCCCCTCCCCCTTCCCTCAGCCCAGCTCAGCTCATTGACCATCGACCCATCCCATCCCATTTCATATCTCACCCAATCGACAGTATATATAAATACATATATACATACTATAATAATATATAATATAATACCGCAGAGGTGAGTTCCGAGACGCCCCGGGCCGAGACAATTGTAGATATTTATATATAAGAGAGAGAAGAGAGTTCGGGCGGACGTGCGGGGAGAGGGGGGAGTGCAAAAGGGAAGGTCTGAGGGGCCAGTCAGTGCTCTCCGTCCGGACGATGCGCGAAGTGCCTCGGAAGCAAATCTGATATCGTATCGCTCGATCTCCTGCTCGTCCCGGGTATCTTCAAATCATCTAAATCAGAATAGATTTGTAGTGCATATATACTTCTTGGGAGTATATTTATCTATTTATCTATCTCTCTCTCTTATTCTTGTTCCTCATCTTGTTCCTCCTCTTCTTCTTGTTGTTCTCCTAAAACAGCAACTACACACTTTCTGCTTCACTCTCACTCTCACTCACAGACCTTCCACAGCTAATCACCAGTTACCCACCAGTACCAAAACTCAGCAATCAATCAAATCTATCCTTCTTCATCAAAAAGTAGTATCACACAGACAAAATGGGTGCCCAAGACGTCCTCACTCGCAAGACCGGTGTCATCACTGGCGATGACGTCCTCGCTGTAAGTTTTTCTCTTCTAATTGCACTTACCCCGCTAATCCCGAGAAATGGGGGGGAAAAATCTACCCCGCCATAATCACCAAACCTCAACATTTTTTTTATATATATATTGGGTTTAATACTAACGGCGATATTTTTTATTTGGGGGAAAATAGCTCTTCACTCACGCCAGGGAGAATCAGTATGCCATCCCGGCCATCGTAAGTTTTTCTTCTCTTATGCCAATTGGTGTGGCATTTATTGGTGGAGGTGATTTGATGTTAACAAAGAATTAGAACGTCACCTCGTCGTCCACCGTCGTCGCTGCCCTCGAGGCCGCCCGTGACAAGAAGTCCCCGATCATCCTCCAGACCTCCCAGGGCGGTGCCGCCTACTTCGCCGGAAAGGTAATATTTATATCCTTCTCTCCTTCTCTCTTTCTAATATATATATATAGAGGTAGTATGATGTATGTTCAGTGCTAAAACGTAATGGTGTATATATAGGGCGTTTCGAACTCGGAGCCCGTCAACCAGTACGCCTCCATCCAGGGCGCCGTCGCCGCTGCCCACTACATCCGCGCCATCGCCCCCGCATACGGCATCCCCGTCGTCCTCCACACCGACCACTGTGCCAAGAAGCTCCTTCCATGGCTCGACGGTATGCTCGATGCCGACGAAGCGTACTTCAAGGAACACGGTGAACCACTCTTCTCCTCCCACATGATCGATCTCTCTGAGGAGCCTCATGACCAGAACATCGCCACCACCGCCAAGTACCTGAAGCGTGCTGCCCCCATGAAGCAGTGGCTTGAGATGGTATGTATTTATTCCCCTTTTTTCTTATTTCTTTTTTTTTATATAAATATTTTTGTAAATGTCATGTTAATATTTTTTGGGGAAAATTTAGGAAATCGGCATCACTGGCGGCGAGGAAGACGGTGTCAACAACGAGGACGTCGACAACGCCTCCCTCTACACCCAACCGGAGGACATCTACAACGTCTACTCCGCCCTCAGCCCCATCTCCCCCTACTTCTCCATCGCCGCCGCCTTCGGCAACGTCCACGGTGTCTACAAGCCCGGCAACGTCAAGCTCCACCCTGAGCTCCTCTCCAAGCACCAGCTCTACGCCAAGGAGAAGATCGGTACCTCTGACGAGAAGCCACTTTTCCTCGTCTTCCACGGAGGATCTGGATCCACCAAGAAGGAGTTCTCCGACGCCATCAGCTACGGTGTCGTCAAGGTCAACTTGGACACTGACCTCCAGTGGGCTTACTTGACCGGTATCCGAGACTACGTCTTGAAGAAGCAGGATTACATCAAGACGCAAGTCGGCAACCCAGAGGGTACATCTCCCCAACCTCTACTTTCCTCCTCCTCCTCCTCTTATTTTTAAGTTTTGGTTTTGATGCTAACTGTCTATTTTTTTTTATAGGCGACGACAAGCCAAACAAGAAGTACTTCGACCCCCGTGTCTGGGTCCGCGAGGGCGAGAAGACCATGTCGGCTAGAGTCCAAGAGGCTTTGGTTGACTTCAACACTGCTGGGCAGCTGTAGATGTCTTCCTCTGCATCTCTTATAAATTTCTCCTCTTTTTCTAATTTTTTTTTTATAACCCCTTAACCTCACCCCATCTTTAACTGAAACTAGAGGTTTTGGGGGGTTACGTAAAAGGATGGCGTCGGCGAGAAGAAAAAGTACAATTGCGATTCACGGTACTTCTACTAGACTATTACTACTACTACTTTTTTTTTTTTTTTAAGATGTGGAAGGGGCATGGGTTGATTCCTGGGATACCAGTCTTGAGGCTTAACTTACCTCTCTTGGGGACTGCTTTTTGGTACGGAAACTGAACTGAAAGAGGGGAAGGGATGAAGAGTGGAGGGGTCTTTTTTGATTGATACCTTCTTTTTCATCCTTCTTTTGAGTAATTACTACTTTCGCTTTGGGCTTGCTGCTGTTTAACATAAATAGTTAATAGTAGTGGGATTGATTGATTGATTGAATTAAAAGAAGGTCCCTCTCTCCTTTTCTTTCGTTTCTTTAGTTAATTAAATAAGCTTCTCTTGTGATGTGAGTGCTTATGAGCGGTGGTCCCGTCAAGTGAATGGTCTTCTTGTATATGCCCCCCTCTGTTTTTAAGATCTTTGCTGTCTTGTGATGTAGTAGCAGTGGCACTGAAGTCGTACGCTTTGGTGGTATTTTGATATATTAGTATTTTAAGTGATTTTTGTAGTCGATTCTAATGGCTAACTAGGTAGGTAATTTATTATACCTGAATGCGGTCTTGTGATGATGCTTTCGGTGGCGTAAGGTGTACTTACCTGAATTGCTACTGTTTTTTTGTGTCTCTTCTCTTCTCTTCTCTCTTTCTTTCTATAAGTTATTTTTTTATATCTATATATTTATCTATATATATACCTATATAGGTATATAAGGAGAAAGAGAAGGGTTAATATGTCGATTATATGATGATGATAAAATAGTGATAAAATCCTCCTGTTGGAAATGTAACCCAGAGGACTGAATTTGATAAAATAATGAAAAGAAAGAAGAACGCCGGGTCGCCGGTGATTATACATACACATACACATACACCCACTTCTCCCCCCCCCTTTCCCACCAAAACTGTAAAAAAAGAAGGCTAACTATAGTATACAAATACCAACGAAAAACAAAAAGAAGAAGAAGAAGAAGATCGATCGCTATATGGTTATACATTTCCGACAAAAAAAACAACTTATCACATCTCTGTATATGTAATATATATTTCCCCCCTCTCTCGTATCATTTTTGTCTATCTATCTATATTTTTTCGTTTTTAAGTTTTACTTTGCTTTTGTTTAATTTTTGGGATCAGCCTTTTCTATATGATTCGTAGCCTGATGGGGCTTGGTTTTGGTTGTATCCCTGAGGGGGTGGAGGTTGATATTGCTGTTGCTGTTGCTGCTGTGGAGGCGGTGGGGTTATTGATGGCTGTTGGTAGGTATAGCCCTGCTGCTGCTGCTGCGGTTGTTGATAGCTTGGGGATTGGTAGCCTGGTTGCTGCTGTTGCTGCTGGTAGCTTGGAGATTGGTAGCCTGGTTGCTGCTGCTGTGGCTGCTGTGGCTGCTGATAGCTTGGAGATTGATAACCTGGCTGTTGCTGTTGCTGCTGATAGCTTGGGGAGTGATACCCTGACTGCTGTTGTGATTGATAACTCGGGGATTGGTAACCTGGCTGCTGCTGCTGCTGATATCCCGGTGACTGATATCCCGACTGCTGCTGCGGCTGCTGCTGCTGCTGTTGATACTGGGGCTGTGCCTGGGGCTGCTCATACCCCCACACCGGCCCATGCTGCTGCTGCGGCTGCTGGTTATAATCCCACCCATCCCTCGAAACACCCCTACTATCATACCCATCCCTCGACACCCCCCTACTATCATACCCATCACTAACCCCAACCACTCCAGGAGCAGCCAACAACCCCGTTAAATCACTATCACTCGCCATTCCCTGCGGTAGCAGTCTCTGCGGAGGTTGATAATACCCCGGTGCGGGGGACGAAGACCCTTCTCTCGCGAGTGGTGATAATGGTCTTCCGGTGGGTAGGGTTAATTGCAGGGGTGCCAGCGCGGGACTTCCTAGGGATGTGTACTGCATTTTGGCGTTTGTGGCATAGCCAGGGGTACCTGGTCTTGAACCGCCGTCTAACATGCTTAATGCGCCTGGAGTCATCGGTCGTAACGAGGGACTTCCGCCTCTACTCTGAACTCCTGAACCGCCGGCGTTGGCGGCGGCGGAGTCGAATATGTAGTTGAATTCTTGACGTTGACGGCCTCCTAGGTTGTTGTAGTCTAGTTGATGTTCTTTTACGAAGCTGTATTGTTCTAGTCCTGTGGGGAGGGCTTGGAGACCGGGTTTGTCGGATTGCATGTGCTGCATGTTCATGCTGTTATTTTGGTTTGAAATGGTGTCTTGGGGCAGTGGGAAGCCGCCGTTGACGGCGGAGTATGGGTCTTCTTCGTTGTTGCGGATCGAGTAGACTCTTGCGAGGACGTGTTTGGCCTTTTCGTGGACTAACGGTGTTAGTAGTTTTCGGGTCAATGCCGGATGACCGTAGCGGTCTGAGAGGTGGTCGTCACGGTGGCGTTTCTGTGATGCTTCTGAAATAATCGCTCCGGGTGATTGATCGGTTGAATGTTCCGCGTCGACGACTTTGGTGTAGAAGTCCAGTTTGTTGTCGAATACTTTCATGCAGTAGATTTTGAAACCGATGAAGATGAAGATGGGGATTAATGCCCACACCGCGGTTCTGCCGTTGAAGTTGATCCAGACTATTCCACCCGTGACTATGTTTCCGAAACTGGCGGCGACCATTATTCTGTTTACTAGCACTCGCCAGAACATACCGCCTGATTCGGTTTTGGTCACGAACATGTACATGAAGGCGTATTTTCGGAAGAAGCTGTCGATGGTGAAGTAGAGACATGCGATTGGGATCACGAGGGGTTGGACGGGTGCGAATGTGAATGCGATGGTGGCGTAGAAGAGGAAGTAGTTGTAGTAACTTGCGAAGTCCATGGGCTGCGGGGCTGACCATTCGATCATCTCTCGGGGCGTCGGAGACAGAAACTTCCGTGAGTACCAGCGCATGAAGAGGGTGACGAATTGAATTAAATCCAAGACCGCACCGAGATTTCGTTGTAGAAGGTACATGATCCAGAACCGGGAGACGTTGAAAACCGAGTAGATGGATTGAGTGGCCAGGCGGAAATCTTTGATTGCCTCCCATACCGACTTTTTGGCAGCTCCATTTGCGCCCTCAGTGCTATCGATGACACTGGCGACGAAGTTCCATGCCGTGCCGAAAACGGTGAACACTATCAGGTTGTTGAAGACGAAGAAGGAGAAGAGCTTGGTTGTTGTGTGGCGTTCTCGAGCAGTCTTGGTGAAGTCTCCTTGTCGTGCGGAAATCCGGCGCATAATAATAGGAAGAAGCAGGAAGATAAGAGATGTTAGTAAAGGCGCGACGAAACCTTGGACAAAGACCCAGAAGCCGTTGTATTCAATAAACGACCGCTGGAAGGCCGGCCAAAGGGCTCCAATGAGGGCAATGTTTGGCAGGAAAGTGGCGATGAACGCATTGGGGACAACCCAGACGAGAGTAAAGAAACCGTAAAGTATCCAACCCCATGTTCTGCTCCAGCGGCGTTCACCCTTGGCCTTCCTGTTAGTTTTGTTAGCGTTTGTAGTTCAAATATATCATATAAGGTAGGGGTATCATACGCAAGGTTCTGCCAGAGCAGATCCGTAGGCCTAGGCGCGAGTTTAACTCTTGTTCCTTCCGGCTTCTTGCTTCTTGCCGCATATGCTACGGTATGCGCATTCTGCATTGTCGAGAAACTAACAAATCCATAGGGCAGCGGCTTTTTCAAGTCGATGCTTCCTCTGACCTCCTTAATCCTCGTCTCCAGCATTTTAAGCCTCTGATCCAGGTACTCGATTGCATCTATCTTTTCGTCTCCTTTAGTTTTCCTGTCGTCCTTGAAAGGTTTCATGGTCGGTCGGTTCGGTGGCAGTCGGTCCGGGTTTTTCAGATACTTCGCCAGCACGCTCTCAAGACTTCGGACCGTCATTTCGTGCTCGTGGACCAGTTTCGGCAGTTCCTTCATATCTCGTGCAATCCTAGCCTTCATATCATCCTTAATATTCGGGTCGACATTAATCCTCTTCACGATATCCGCCAGTCCATCATTCGACATAAATTGGTGTGGCACATCCGTAACCATCAACGTCTTCGCATGTAAAGTCGATTTATACTCGTCACTTTCGAAATACGCCAATTTCAACGCCGCAAGCTTTCGATAGGAATGCCAGATGAAGCCACAGATCACGATCGGGAATATCCAAGACATCAGAATGTGGGCGTATAGACATTCTCCAAAGACGATTTGAGGCGACATGTAGATGAAGGGATCCCCGACGTTGTTGACGATATGCTTGTTCTTCGCAGAGCAACCGGCGTTGACACCGATCATGATGACGGATAGACCAGACAGGACGCCGAAGAGATTACGTAAAAGTCTGAGGAAACGCAGGAATACGATGGCATCCAGGCCGATCTTGTTCACCAGGTCCTCCTCTTTGTATTTAAAAACGGGTGCGAGCCATGATAGATATCCCTTCTCGATTGGAGGAGGCGCATGTTTCTCGTCGGAGTATTTGAGTCGAGGAGCGTAGACGGTAGCATTGTGAGGCCGTAGAAGGCAGAAAAGAATGAATATTCCGAGGGAGATGCCGATAGAGCTTGCTAGGGACGTAAAGAACGAATGGTTATTGAAACTCTGTCTGTGAAGTTAGGTAATTGTTATTTGTTAGCAAAAATAGGATTCGAGTTCGAGCTAGTTTTTGAGTTTCAGATCTGCATTGAGGTTTAGCATTACGTACTGGAGCAGAAAACTGTTGCGCAAGAAGCCTAGAAGTTTCTTGCCAGCATCGTCATCCTGTCGCTTATACAGCGACCCGGACGGCGACCATGGACAGGTCGTCGCCATACTTTCAGAAGAACAAAAACGTGAGAGCGCCGCTCACTATCGATTTCCTCGTGCGCGGTAAAACAACAGCTGATGTCGAAGGTCGCTATGTGAAAGAAAATGTGTTGGTCGTGTGTGTGTGTGGAATGCCTACAACAGCACAACCATTGGGAGCTTTGTTCGTCGTCGCAGCAAGGGAAAAACGGTGCAGGAAAGAGGCCAAAGATGCAAGCACACTGCAGCAAGGTACAGGCAGAAACCAAAAAACGAGTGTCGCGGTTCGGAAATATATCTAGGGAGGTAACGTTGCTATCGATTCGTTATCGATCGATCGACTGACAGATTGGAGGCTTCTCTTGTTATGATGCCTGGAAGGAAATGATAATGAGATGCCAATGCAGTTGCAATTGCGAAAGTGGCCTATTACGGTTTAAAGGGGAGATGCTGAGTTGAGTGCCCTGTACCCAACGGTCAGTCCAAGAAAAGCCGGGTAATTAATTCGTTAGAGAAGGAACAATATACGGGAACAGGAAGCATGCAATCACGCATGCAATAACTAATGCATGGATGAGGGGAGGAAAGAGAAGATGAAAAGAAGGAAAGGAAAGGAAAGGAAAGGAGTGAGGGATGCAGAGAGAAATGAAATGATCACGATCAAAATTTTAAAAGGAATTAAATGGAATTGAATTGAATTACACCTACCGAGAAGAGATCGAGGATCGAGGGAGAGAGGTCGGACGAAGAAGACCTTTCGAGCCAGCTCGGATATTTAGCTCCCTTTACAGCTCGAAGCCGACGGGTTTTTGTTATGCACGTTCGCAACGCCTGATGCTCGATGTTCGATGAGATCCGTGATCCGTGATCCGTCGTCGTCGTCGTCGTCGTCGTCTTGTGTTAGTAGGTAGGTTATATGTAATATACCAACCCCTAATAATACATACAACCCAACGGTTCTGATTCTGACAAGGTTAAGGAGCTTGTCACTTTTTTCTTTCTCTCTTCGTATCCAAACGAGTGTTCTTGACGTGAGCAGGAGATATTGGTCGAGGTATGGATGTATATATTTGACAAGGGGGGTTTGACTAGTAGGAACAGAGAAAAACACAGGAGCTAGCTACCAATTAGACGACAGAATTGGTATATAAAGAATCAACGAATGAATGGATTAACATGCAAAGGAAACGAAGAAAGGAAAGAAAGAGAATGTCTAGTATCAATTTTTGTTTAAAACAAGTTGAGCGGGATTTCAAGATTTTCTTTTAGTTCGGGTCTATCTATCTATTCAAGGCACACCGACAGAGAGAGCCCCTGTTGACAGATTCTCTCGGGATGGATGGATGACGAACACAAACAAGCTCGGGCTGCAGCTGCTGCCGAATCTGCCGTCTTGACACCTTTCTGGGCACCCTGGTCGACACTCCCGGTGCCAGCCCAGCCTAGTCCAGTCCAGTCCATGGCCATCGAAGGCTTCTTTCAGATACCATCCATCCATCCATCCCCCACCTGCCCGAAAAGAAATACCATAGAGAGACCCCTCGAGACAACATCGTCATCCTCCAGACATCCTGAGGCGTTTGTTCCGTGTTTTGTGTTCTAGACAATGGTGGAAGGGGTAGCTCCCTCAGAGACATCACACCGGCACTAGCTTGAAAGGATAAAAAAAACTGGAGCAGATCTCTTGAGCTGTCGGGAAGAAATCTCTTGGCTTCCATTTTTTTTTCTTTCTTTCCAACTATAGAAATTGATAGAGCTTCGAGGGTCTCGCAGATGTAACCTCTCTGGGTAGCTTCAACTGCTTAACCTTTGCATGCAATTGCCACTATTCGGGCCAGCCAGCTCCGACTTTAAACTGGCAATAAAAAATCACCGCCGCCTTGTTTCTCGTAACTTTTTATTTTATTTTTATTTTATTTTATTATTTTCTTAATAAACCACCTATCCGTCCGCGTGCATCCTTTCTCCCCGCCACGATTCCAAGCAGAGTAAAATTTATACGTGCAGCGCGTCGACGAATAGCAATTTTAAATTCTATTTTTTTTCTAGAATACGGGCCGCAATTTAAATATTAATTGGTGATACTAAATATGGATCACTCGAGCCACGACCATTTGATATCCCATCCCCTTCGCCTTTACAGCGCCCGCAAAGCACCATATGATTGATCCTTACCATCTATATCCAAAACTTGGAAAATACCGTTACATGGTTTGATATAGATTGCTCCACTTCCCTTTTAGCTTCGCTGGCGAATTTCGTAATCTGCCGTCTTCCCTCCCATGCTAACCAATGGTATGCGTATAATTGATGATCTTCACCCTTTTCCCTTGACCTTTTTTTTTTTTTTTTTTCCTCTCGAAATTTTCTCCGACGGAAGCCCTGAATTCCGAAGGCCGCCTTGTTGGGTTTTTTTGTCCCGCCTTAGCGAAGCCAACACTTTTTTATAGGGTCGAGATCGAGTCAAATCTGGTGGCAGGTAAAAGATCTTAGACTTCAAGGCTTCTCAAAACCCTTTTTTTTTTTTTTTTTTTTTTCAGTCTCGGCTAATTAACTTTCTTTTGCCCAGACTTTACGGTCTATGGTAAGAAGTCGTTATAAGCTGCCACATAAAGATGCCTTATAGTAGATCGTAAATTTAAGGGCCAACTCGGTTGCCCTACACGATCACAACTGACATCTTCTATCGCCATATGCTTGTAATTATAGGGTTTGTTTCTGTATAGACAAGTAGGTGAGTAAAGCAGTAAACAGGACAGTAGGCAAGACAGGGTAGTATTCAAACAGAGTGGTATACAGGTAAGGTAGTAGGCAGGTTAGATAGTATTTCTAAGTAAAATTCAATATGGACGGGAACAAGTATATCATTTGCTAGTTGGTACTGTGTAACCATCAAACAAGATCGATCGACCTGGTCCGGTCTCGTAATTAACCTAGACCTAGTTTACCGTTTACAGCTGAGCAAATGTTCAATCTGTTACTGAGAATAATCATCAAGCGGCGGGAGGTGTCGCGCCTGGACAATCGTACGTCTATGTATACAATATATCGGTGTTAGAATCAAATAGACACCAAGAGATGCAGTATATGATATGATATTGAAGGGAGGGGGCTTACAATCCTTCATTGAAGATTATCGATGGATAAAAATGCCGCAACCTCAAACCCGCATGGGAAGCCACAATTTCCTCTCGTCGCACAAGCTCCAAACCTATAGACAAAGAGTTTGGTTGACGGGGCGGTACTGCTCTCCAATATATTCTGGTGGCTCTATCGAGCGGCTGTATAACCCTCCCGACTTCAGCACAGACAATTTTTAATTTTATTCCCGCTGGGTCGAATTGATTAGTATTTAGAACTCTTTCGACTTCGTGACCTAATAGTGTGGTATACGCCCCCTCCAGATCACGATCAGATGTGCCATGCCCCCCTTCTCTCTGGAGTGAAAAGTATAGAAACTCAAGGTTTGTAAACACGTGAATCGGGAACTCCACCAACTGCTGCCTTTCTCCATTATCGAAGAACGGCGCTAGATGTAAAGCTTCTTCCAAAAGTTTAAGTCCACCCTCGAGCGACAATCCAACGCGGTATCTATTTGATACCGTTAGCTCCGAGAGCTTCTTACATTCCTCCCCCAGCCTCACTAGCTCATCCACAGACCAGAGATAACGCCGATGTCGCCTAGAAGCCATGCAACCACGCACGGATAAGACTTTTAACGTATCTCGGTGATGACAGAACATATCTACCGACGGCACCACACAATAGTATAGAATGCCTATCTCCACCAGTCCGCGGAATGAAAACAGAAGTTTGCCCCATTCCAACGATGCGTCAGAAGTATCGCGGAGATACAGGCGTGTGATATGTGAAGATTTCGATGGAAGTATCTTCTGTAATAGAATAGGGTGTGTCAAAGACTTATATTCCACCAAACCAGGCAGTTCAAATTTCCCAGAAAATGCGGTTTCAACCCCCCCCCACTCCGTGAGAGGTACTGGAGAGGTCCTACGACTCTTTTCGCGGCGTCGCACCAAGAAGGTTGTAGCGCCAATGCATAATGATCTCAATGAACTTGGGCTTGTCTGGAGGTAATCGAAAAGCATACCGACTGCGACTAGGTTATCGATCATGCCCCAGTACAAGCTCTTTAACCTGAGGAAATGGCTAAGAGGTACCAAGTCACCTAGTTCCATAGCTATGTTGTAGAAGCGGAGGTGTTCGAGTGCGGGTTGAAACTCTGCTAGATGGTTATATGTTTGCGGGATCATTGGTATTATTGTCTGCCAGCTGGTAAAGGTATAATCGAGTCACTGGTTAGTTGAGCCATTTTAACTGCGCCCCTCTCTTATGAACTCTGCAGTCTACTACTCCAAATACATGCATAATCCTGGTATACCAGCACCAAAACCAGCACCAGCTACTCTTAATAAAAAATAGAAAAATAAAAAGAGAGGAGGTGGGGGGGGGGGGGGAAGGGGATTCTCACACAAAACCTCTCAGCTGACACGGCTCCAACGCTTTCAAAAAACAATATATAATCTGATTGATTTCTCCCATAACATTACAATCCTTAGAATCATCCACGGGTTCATGCGGAATCAAGGTCTGGGCGCGAGACACATCCGTAGGCAAAACCTCCCGCTCGAATTCTCGGAGACCAGTAATTACCGCCAAATCCCTAATCAGTCTACGTTTAGGATGGTCCAGATTCTGGACCAAACACCGCACATGAGGCGAGACAAACGTGTCATCGTCTCTTATATTGACTACGACTGTGTCGTAAAGGATGGGAGTTATGACTGTGTTTAATTCGCGACAGGTGAGTGATAATGCCCATAAGCAGTGGCGGTCTTGGGCCTGTTTATAGATATCAAGGTGAGCTCACAATTGTACAAGACTCTACATAAGTATCCATTTGGAGGATAAAGATTGGGACGTACGGATTCAGCAATTAAAAGTATGAGTTCATGGGGTAGAGGAAGACTAGTATGTGCCATTATTATTGAAGGTATAGGTGGACTTGGACTCGCAGGTATTCCTCCCGATGGCAGATAACGTGCTGCATGTGGTTGAATTCGAAGGACACTTGAGGACTGAGTCTGTATACGTGGGGCGCGGGGGAGGGGTTTGAGATACGGATTCGCCGTGTCATAAACGCAATATGGCTTGAATTCTGGAAAGCTTAAGGATACTGAATTACAACATGCAACATATTAACATTCAAGGGTACGAGATATCGTATTCCATCCCAAATCTTCTATAAATATACTAAGTAGGTCTATTCTGCGAATAACACAAGCTTGAGGAGCAAAGCAGACAAGGATATAGGAGCTTACGAGGGTGAAATACAGTAGAATTTTGGTGGAAGTAGGGTGCCAAGACCGCTGTGTTAAGAACAAAATACAACAACTCAACACATGTTGTCCATTGCTAACTACGAGAAAAAGAAGGAAAAAAGTATTTCATGATGGTGTAGCCGCCTGTGCCGTTGGGCCTGTAGAGCGTATACGTATGGCTTCGTTCAGCTTTGGGTGGATGAAGCGTATTGAGCTGCATAATAAACTTTAACACTTTGCCCCGGTCGTTTGGCTTGGTGCACTTATGTGTTGAATGACACGTAGAGCTTCCCTCTTTTCATTTCTGGTGTGCATATTTGCCATGCACCCTTCCGCTAAAATGCGGTAGATATACACTAGTACCCTTCTTTAGACCCCTTTCCCCATATTTCTATATGTGTCGGTCTTGGATTCACATAAGGACCCACATAAGATTGAAGGCTGCTATGATATTGGGTGTGTGCTTCATTAGACCAAGGGTCAATTAACGGAACCAAGAAAAAAGAAATGTAGACACAAGCTTACGGGAGCGGTAGCGCTGGCAGCTATGGTTTCAATTGAATTCCTCGTCTTCATGTGGTCTTATAAACCCATTCTTTTTAAGGAGTAAATTCGGACCGCTGTCCACATTTACCTAGTACCTAAGCTTTGGATATGCTTTATCGGTATCGAGTAAATCTTTGGACCGTATCGATAGCGTGGACTTCCCAACCGTGGTTAGCAAGATATTGGCAAGTATACTATACAATGCTATAAACTCGCCCAACCGCCTCTAACGATCACTAGTTCACGATAAAATAGAGCAAAATTTATGTTTTTAGCCAGCGAAAATCAATCTTTTGATATCAGGAGCATCTTTTCCTGGACTAGCAAATCAAAGAGGGTCGTCACCGGCAGAGGGAGATTTATGGAGGTCATTGGTGGGGTCTCTGCGATCGCAGGGATTGCAGACCAGCTTCTTAAGGCATGTTTGACTGCCTACGACCTATTCACCGCCGCACAGAATGCCGGCAAAGATTTCGAGAGCTACCTTTACCGTCTTGAAGTGTCGAAGCAGAATTTTAGAGACTGGTTCTCGAAGGTGGAGAGCGATGGGAGAAAGTTGCACGACATTATCGATCCCAACTCCGTTCGCTATCAGCTGCTCCTTCAGACGCTGGCCAAGATCGCAGGAACCTTCGCTGAAGTTGAGCAGTTGAAGACGGAGTACTCTATTTGTAATGTTGACGATGTCGCAGACGCCAAAAGTTCTCTTGTCAAGCTCAGTATATCCGAATCATACTCGACATCTGCTAGCTCTGAGTCTCCGAAATCGGGTGGGATTTTACGTGGGATTCGGTCAAAGTTTACTGTAGCAAAATTTAGGTCTCGGGGCAAGACCGTGCCTCCAGCTCGAGGGTCACAGGATAAACTCGAAAGGACAGATACTGGTCTTAGTTCGGCGGATACTCTTGTCGAATATACTTCCACCAGAGATGATTTAGGTCCCGTGGTGTTGGTGGAAACTGATCATGACCTTGATGCAATTGTTTCTAGTCTAGACAAATGGGCTCTGGAGATGCAGAACAGAGCAGCTAGGTATCAACAAGTAATACCTACCCTGGCGAGATATAAATGGGCCTATACGGGCGGCCAACAAACATTTCGCCTCGTTGAGGATTTGGAGACATATATCGGTTATCTTCAAAGCCTTACTAAATACCCCCTGGAACGTAAGTTAATTTCCTGACCCAGATCGAATGCTGCTTTCTTGGGTATTTTTAGGGTAACAAAAGATATGATGCTCTAGGGCTCGAAGCTGGACAACTGAATGCTTTACCGACTCCATTCGACGAGTTCAAAGTTCAATGGCAGTTGCCATATCCGCGCCTAGGGAACTTTTGCGGCCGGGAGGATGTATTCCAAGAAATGCAAAGCTTCTTAACCGGATCGATTGACGAGAAGGGCAGATTAAAGAAATCAATTGTCACTCTACAAGGAATGGGGGGCCTTGGTAAGTCACAGATCGCACTAGAGTACCTCTACCGTAACCAAGAGGTCTACGCTTCCGTCTTTTGGGTGGATTCCACGGACGAGAGCACCGTATGTGATAGCGGAAGGCAAATCTTGAACATGCTCATCGCGCATTACTCGGCTAAGTATCGCGGTAGCCACAATTTCTCCGATGTTGCAACAGACCTTGGAATCCCTGGAAAGGTCAAAAACGACGGCATGCTAGTAGATGACATTGCAAAGGCGCCGTGGCCAGCAATTAAAAGGTGGCTGGCCAGAGAGGGCAACTCAGGTTGGTGTCTGGTTGTCGACGGGTTAAATGTACCTGAAGACGAAGAAAGGATGCGCGAGCTACTGCCGGCTTGCAACCATGGGCACATAATCGTGACTTCGAGAGTCTCAATTGGAGATACTAAGTTAATCGAAATACCAGAAATGGATGAATCATCAAGTTTAAGATTACTTTTGCATGATAAACTTGATACGGCATCAAAAGAGAGTAAGTTAAAATTTATGAAGTCCCCCAAAATATGCATTTGAAGACGCTCTAAACATACGAAATAGCCAGAGAAGCCGCCAAATCAATTGCTAAAGAGCTTGGGTATTTGCCACTAGCTCTATCTCAGGCGTCCGCATACGTCATAAAACGTGCGCTTGGTTTCGTTGAATACCTGAAAAGGTTAACGAATAATATGGCAATATACATTTGCGAGAAAATCCCCAGATATCCCTAAGGGGTTGTTTCATGCTGGCAGCTTTCTGTCCAGGCCCTCATGGAGTCAGGCATGACATGTTCGATTGACCTGCTACGGGTTTGCTCATTCTTGAGCCCCGATGGCGTATCAAGAGAGCTGTTAGTTCGCGGCCTGAGTGCCATGGAATGGTTTGAAGGTAAAGGGCCCACCCTCGTTAACGCGCTACAACATTGAGTGTAGTTTCCCCGCTCGAACCCAGATCAAAACTGGCTGACTGTATGCAAAGATGACTTGCAACTGGACGATGCGATCGATAATCTTGTGATGTACGCTTTAATGAAGCGAAAGTCCTCTAATGGCACCGAGGAGGGACAAACGTATTGGATTCACCCCCTCCTTCGGCACTGGGCCCAAGATTCGTATTCTGACGGTAAATCCATGGTTCTGGAAACCAAAAAATCTCGACTCCGAAAACTTCACACGAATGGTTACCTGCAAGCAATCAGCCTTGTTGGGTGTGGTCTCAATACTAGATACGACAAGCGAGAGGAGATTGAGTGGAACTATGAACGACGGAACATGACGCATATCTCGCTGTGCTTCGACACATACATCCCAGACTGCGACTTCGTGACCGACGAAGCAGCATTAAACCCCAAGGTCGCACTGGCTTTGTCTAACTTCTCTGGCCTCAAGTATTATTGGGGCGAGAATGAAGCGTGGGCTGAGATGTCCGAGTCGGCAGTCAGCTTGTATCAGAGACTAATGCGTACGCATGAGAATCCGCCGCTGGAGCTCGAGACAGATATGCTTTTGGCAAACCAGGATCTGATATTCGTTAATATCTTTGTCAAAAGGGCAGTGGATTATGAACTCCTCGAAGGAACATTGTCGCGGCAACGCGAGCTGCTGGCTCCGGATGACCCACGTCTGCTTTGGACTGAGTCCATGAAAGCCAGCTCTCTGTACGTGGAAGGCAGAAACGAGGAATCACTGGAGCAATTTAAGAAATGCCTGGAGAACAATGCAGAGGCACTTGATCCAGGGCACTGGGTAAGCATGGCGACAATTAATGACGCAGCTGTTCTGTGTCAAGAAATCGGCGATATGGTAAGTGCGGAGGAACTCTACGAGCTGTCGGCCGAGCTCTATTTGAAATATCGGGGGCCGAACCACCTGGAAACCCACGTTGCGCTGCAAAATGTCGCCTACTTCAGGAGTACCTGCGGTAACTACGAGGGAGAACTCGAATATCTAAAGATTTTGGCCAAAGGGTCCGAGGAGACATATGGTCTAGCAAACGAAAATACAATGAAAGCCCTGAAAAAGTTAGAGTTTTGGTATCAAGAGCATGGTCAGGACAAAGAACAGGCTGAAGTCGACATTGTAACTCTGAAGATTGAACAGGGAAGATCTATGTTGGCTAGTGCTGAGGATTGATTCGGTCAAGCTTGTATGCTATTACCCGCGCAAAAGACGGGTATGGTGTAGCGTGTATCGGTATAAAATCGATATTGAAGCATGTATACATCACCTATTGCTCACCAACTCCCTTAAGCTTTAATTGGGTAAATAGAGAGCCGTAGAATGAAGAAAATATATAATACAAAGCCGCCGTCCTCCAGACCAAATTCATGTAAACTCGTCTTACACCTCTATTGTCTTCAGCGGATCATACCCAGCCGACTGCGAAGAGTAATACCCCCTCTGATTTGCCATAACCCGTTTCCCAGTCCCTTCCTCCACAACATCATAATTATAATGCGTGTGTCCAAAAGCCCAAACTCTTACATTTTCAAGCTTCCAAAATTCTTCTTTCGTCATATCCGTCGTAAACCCAGACGAAATGGCACTGCCTTTATACTTCGGATTCGTCGCATCAAAGGTAGGACAGTAATGTGTGAAAATTATAATCTTGCGGGTCGGCTCCTCTGCAGCGATTTTGGAAACTTGGGTGTTAAGCCATGCACTATCTGACTCGTGGCTCGAACAGTGGTCTTGGACGGTCCAGTTCTGGATGTTATAAAAGTCGTTGAGGCCGAAGCTGACATCCTCCATGCGTTTTGGGTCGATAGCTGAAAATAACACACATCCCAAAATTGTGACATCGTTGGTAACATCATAACGTGTCTGATTCATATATATCAGTTTTCCTGCGCCAAATTCAGGCTCTTTATTTACTGAATCCGCGAATTTGGTGAGTTCCTGGTGTGCAGAGTCCCAGGTACCGTGGTAGGGCTCGTGATTTCCAGCGACGTAGAAGACTATCTCGAACTGTCTAAGCATGCGCTTGATAAAGTTGAATAGTCCGGGGTCACGCGTATTGCCAATATCACCTAGCAGCGCAAGGTATGGAGCTGCGGGATCTAATTCGTAGAGGTCATACTCGAAGTAAGATTCGAGATGAAGGTCGGAGACGACTTGGATTTGAACCATTTTTTTCGTAAGTTGCTTTTGATGAGATAAAAGTTTGTGGAAGTCTAAGAGCAGCTAAACGTTCAGATAATTTATATCCCAGGCCTGATCCTCTTAAGCTCTTGACATTCGAACAAAGCAAATATTAGCGCCTCAGACTCATTGCATGGCTTAAGGCCAGACCGAAGCAATAGCCAATTAAACTGTATTCGCACGCTCTTAGCGGGAAACCCCAAAATGCAACAGCTGACCATGTGTTGTCGCACTGTGCGGGCTATTTCCCGTCTTGGCGCTTTCTTGTGTTATCGATAAAAGGTGGGATTCGACGAGCGCGACGTCATGAACATTGTGCTCTAATAATGCTGATACCCCGAATCTTCGCTCGGAGACTCAACTATTCCGTAAATTCATTTACCTGGCGTGCGTTACCGCTTCGATACCAATTCCGTACAATGGCGACCGATACGTCGAGATACAAGTTTGTTAACCTTGAACTCCATTACGTTGTAGGTTGGAAGATGCATTAGCTAATGAAACCGCAGGCTTAATCATACCATGTATTTACACCCATGAACCTCTGATCCCTCGAAATCTCAGGTGGAACAGATGCTTATACCTTGACGAACAGGCTCCGGGTGAAGGACCCAGTTGAGAGCGGTATGACCTGATACTTTAAAGATTCTCGAGATAACTTCTACTGCATGATGCTTATGAGGGAATTTCACAACATAGTTAAATTCTACGAGCTCTTGGGCATGAAGGTCATCAACAAGTACGATAAACGAGCCTCCTCAAAGGTATCCAAGAGAAGGATACTAATATATGATAATGTATTAGGATTCCAAATCCACAATGGAGCTTCGATCTCTACTTCCTCGCCTACGACTCACCAAAGGCTGAGAGTGCTGGAAATCACTGGACTGATCGAGAGGGCATTGTAGAGCTCACCCACAACTATGGAACTGAATCCAATCCTGAGTATACCATCAATAACGGAAATGACGAGCCTCACAGAGATATGTGATCCAATATCCCCTGAGACGAGAATATGCGTGGTACTGACTTAAAAATACGATTCGGTCATATGTAGGTTCCTTCGACTACTAGGCGGATAAAGGAGAGGCGACTGTTGCAAAAATCGTGACTAACCGGGTAAAATCCAAATAACAAAAGCTGTATCGCGGTTGATAATCTTCAAAATGCTTGTGATCGTCTTGAGGAGGCTGGCGTTGCCTTCAAGAAGAAGCTCTCAGACGGAAGAATGAGACAGTATGACTTTTGCTGGGCTCCCTATGTGTCTGTACCAAGCTGATCATTATATCTTGAAGTATTGCATTCGCGAAGGACCCCAATGGATACTGGTAAGTCAATACATGAACATTTTAACAGCCAGATATATACCTAACATGATACCATTAGGGTTGAGATCATCGGCCTAAAGGACCAAGTCATCACTCCAACGGAGGTAGAAACCTACCGCATGAACCACTCTATGATCCGAGTCAAAAGTGCCACCGAATCTCTCAAGTTCTATACTGAGACTATGGGAATGACCCTTCTCCGTACGCACAAGAGCCCAGAGGCAAAGTTCGACCTGTACTTCCTGGGATATAAACGTGAAGGAGAGGTTGAGAATGAAACTTTGACTTCGGACCGAGAAGGGTTGTTGGAGTTGACGTACAACTATGGTACCGACGACCCGGAAAGCGGATTCATGGGCTACCATGATGGAAATACGGAGCCACAGGGGGTACTACATACTGTTACGCTCCATTTTATGGCGTTTTAGAAGGCTAACAGTCTGCCAAATAGTTCGGTCACATCTGCGTTACGGTCGATGATCTTGATGCTGCATGCGAGAGATTCGAAGGTCTGAATGTCAACTGGAAGAAGAGATTAACTGATGGAAAGATGAAAGATGTTGCCTTCATCAAGGATCCTGATGGGTACTGGATTGAGGTCGTTCAGAATGAAGGCATCAAAAAGCGAGCAGACTGGTGAAGACCACCCCGCGGGCTTTTGTAACAGTACAAACCGATTCGTTATTCAATGAAGCTATAGTGGACCAATGTACTCAGAATTTATGAATGAACTGAAGCCCCGGAAGTCAAACGTGAAATTATCTTCAGTATTATTCTTGAAATGGAACAACCCAAGGAGAAAACCGCCTTACTGAAGGCACGAAAGCACCTAATACGATGGGATCGGTGGATATCAATCAGCTGACGATAATTATATCAAATATCCTAATGGAGTGTAGATATTACATAAACAACCCGAGCTGCTAGTAATTAAGATCAGGGTCAACGTGTTCTGTTTCGTTGAGGTTACAATTAGTTTACGAGACTAGAGTCAACTGACGAGGCAAAGAATATATACTTGTATATATACAGGTGAATTCTGAAGAGTCCGTCGACGGTAAGTGATTAAATGATAAACCTACTAATTATAGACTCTTTCGCGTTACGTTGATATTGTTTTTCTCCTCGATACATAGAATCAAATCATTCGGAACAAAGAAACATTCGGGTCCATACCACCAACATTTTCGTAGCCCTTGTATTTCCACACTTCCAATATAAAACAAGTTTTCCGGGCGCCGAGAACGGGGGTCAAATGGGTCGATATAGTCCCTTTTCAATTGAGGATCGTCGTCCCCGTGGACTGCCCGAGAACAGTCCGTGGTCGTGTCAAACCCTAATGTTTTTATATTCTTGAAAGAAAACCGTGCGAAGTCATACCACCACCTCCTCCAGCATACACCAATGCCGTAGAAACATAGCTTCTCGACAGTGTCTGGTACTGGAATGAAGAAACCGGGATGGAAGAGGTATGTAGTGAGGGATAGCGACTTCAAAAACTTCAGACCGGACAATGAATCCGTAAAGTCCTGTAAGTTGGATATGATACCTTCAAGCGGCTCAGGCAGATCGTAGGACCGCCAAATCGTGAATAACCTAAGTTCCCTCAATTTCTTTGTTTTCCTGAAAAGATTGGATAGCCCACTAATAAGGTCCGTCTTGGAAATCCACACGTAACCCTCATTTTGGATTATAAGACGGGGTATGTGAATGGTTAATCTTGCGATCCTCCAGCCGTCAAAGTTCCTCGTTATGTATGTTGGATATATTCCCGCTATGGCTACCGAAGAGATCGAAAACTCGTTTTTAGGCCGGCATTTCGAATACAGTCTGATTATTTCGCAGAATAGAGAGGGGATATGGGTACAATAGCAGAGCCCTTCAACTGGGATACCGGTTAGCAGTTATATACTGTATTACGGGGCGTATAATTAGGACTACGTATAGATACCGGTGCGTATACCTAATATATCCACAAGTCGGGTACCATGGTGACAGCATCGAAATGTCAGGGTTGGGGGTTGGAGTCTGGTTATTGGTCTTAAATGAAGAACAGGTACTTACTGAGCTCAAGTTTGTATATGCGAATCAGATCGCCCTTCTTTTTCTTTATGTTATTCTCCAAAACCCCAAGAAAGTCGTCCACACCCTGGCCCTTCCTGTAGGCATAAATACATCCGTGCCGCGTTCTTTCCAATACCATAAACCCGATTGCAAAATGTCTGGCGATTCCCAAAGCCGAGGACAATTTTAGGTATGAAATATGATGCAGTACCGCCCTGTCTGACCTAGCGCATAGTATAGAGTAACTAATGTTATACAAATACCTACAGGTAAGAAGGAGGCTGCCGAGGTGTTCTAGTTCGAGACACCGAGCTATTTCGATGACTATCTCTGGGGCGATAGTTGTGAGAGTTGTAGCCGGGCTCATTCCGCAAATTCATGGACAGTCAAAGGACCGTACAGTGCATATTTCAAGGTATTGAGGCGATTGGTATGCTGTGGTATGCTATATCAATAGATGTATCGATATATTTTCCGGTGCGATCAAATATTTAAATTGATTTAGAGACCATTCAAGTTATAAACAATTAAAAGACAAGACTATCAGTATCAATTAATATTATACTATAGGTGGCTAATTGCTAGACCCCTATCCTATTCTCACAGTGCAGTAGCATTGAATCTAAAATTATAACTGCAGCTTAATCCTGAAATGAAAGTTGAGGGGCTATATATACCTAGGTATATATACACCCATTAACGACTATCAGGATGTGCACAAATATGTCAGCCCCTAGGCCTAAAATTACAACATTAATTTGCATAGAAGCTTGCCATGTGTGTGTTGGGCTGGGGGCTAGCTATCTATATATGTGGTCAGGAGGTATGCCATGAAATCTCGTGGCACGTGGCGTATAACGTGTGGATGCTCTTTGGCCTTTCAATTGATGAATACTACTTCGTAAATCATATATAGCAACGGATATGAGGTTTTACTCCGCACCGGAGTAAATCTATATTTTTGGAAAACCCTTTTTTCTTAAAAAATTCATCATAATATCTTATGAGAAAGAAAATTGAACAAAACTGTAACAATATACATGAGTTCTCCTGGCGATGGAGGGCGGTAGCTAGTTAGTTTTATAATGCCAGCTGTGGCTTTCCTAGAATATGGCGTACGTAGGAAGATAGGCATTTTTCAAGATTACCATCATCCTGCCAGTCACCTTCTAATAGATCCCTCACAAGTTCGTCTCTGACCGTGTCTCTACAGCTCTCTATGGCCTTTAGCAATCTGGCGCGACACTTTTCCACAGTCTCCTCCGCCTGGCGATTCGCCAAAGATCGCTTAATATTCGGATCCAAACTCTCGTTTTTCTTCGTAATGCACCGAACAAGATCTGTAGGGAAAGAAAAATGTTGATCAAACGCAACATTATGGGTTCGGTCGTAAAAGAACCGCTCCAAGGTGGTTATTTCGACGCTTCCGATCTTGTATCCGTTTTCGATCTCATCTGGGGTTTTGAGGGTGTTATCCCTGTGCAGCGGGGGATTACCGTTGCTATCATACATATGATATTCTCGAAAGGAAGGATTATAGTCGAAGCGTAGTTCCTTTAGATTTGCAAATTTGTATTTCGCGAACTGCATCCACCATGATTTTGAATAGTATTGAGAGCTCTTGAAGAAGAGGCGCTCAACATTCTCTGGAATTGGAAATAAAATCGATAGATGAAACAGGAATGCACCAAGCTCGAGTGACCGTAGCTTTTTCATCTTTGAAAATGTTTCTTTTAGTTCCTCTAGCTCTGGTGGTATGATATCGAGGGGTAGATATCTTTTGTGCATCGCAATTACTGGATTTAATTGTAAATGCTCCAGATTATGTGCTCCCATGAGCAGCTTATTCAGACCGACTATATCTCCAATTACTTGAGGACTGGCTTTTCCATATGCGTTTTTTTCGTAGGCTTGCATCCGAAGGGTATACAGTTCTTCGACTGTCGAATTTTTGTATTCAGCGGTACTGGCATCCAGTATATTTTGGTCACCTTTCGGAATGCTACTCCATGGGCTGACATTGAAGGTAATGTTCAGTTTGGTTAGTTTCCGAACGTCGAAGAGTCGAGTTACCTTAGCCGGTGAAAGGTCGGTAGAGAGAGTATTAATTGAGAATTGACTCGCCGGTCGTGTGTAGGAGAAAGCCTTAAGCGTGAGAAGTAGATTTTGACTAGCCTCAGGGAATATACCTACAAAATTCGGGCAAAGTAGCAAATTAGATTTAAGTTGCTTATCATTATGTATATGTGGTTAAAATAAAGTTCGAATGGGTGTTAATAGCATATAATAATTTTACGCATTCAATGGAGCCAGAACTCTAAAACTTACAAGCACAATCCGTCTTAAAGGAAATGATAATAGGTTTATCCTTTTGCTTTAGCAGATTTTCTACGGCCTGGATTAGGACTTCAAGTCCCATTGTAGTCTCTGCATCGCCACCTCTATGTTTATTACTAAATTCTATTCCCATAAAGTCACTGGTACGGGCTTCCGAAAGGGCCTCCAAAATAGTTCTATTGGCTTCGTCGTATAAATACCCAGATACGGCTGTGTGGAGATATTTGCATGTCGGCAAAAGGTTCCGAAGGTCTTTGTCGTCCAAATCGGAGCAAATTTGAATTATCAGTTCAGGAGCAAGAACTTGAAAGAGTGAGGGTTTAGGTTCAGATAGTGGAGACATGATTAAAGCCTTGCGGGATACTCAATTGACCATTTATTCGGGTGGTTTTTCATAGAGCTATAGAGGTAATATATATGCCGTTATCAAACTCGCGAAACAAAGTAGGTCTTTATAGCTAGCAAATTCGAGATCGCGAGACCTAATTCAGCGCGTTCCGGTTAAGTCGTCAGCTTAGCGCCTCAAGTGCATAATCCGGGGGGCATTTGGGCCGACGTGTCAGCCTTGACTCATTCAAGTGGGGCGGCTGGCGGGGTATTAGTAGTATTTGAAGCTCCAAGCTTTGCGGAGCATATAAATTCTTGCCGAACATTGTTCGATAGCGCGGAATTAATCAAGTTGCTGGGTATTCGGGTTGGTAGCAGAATATAAACGTTCAGCCGTCTGCCACCACTGCAGTCCACCTAAACTTGAGGGAAGCAACTCACAAACAGTATACTTTTCTGGATTACATCAGTGACTCAATTGCTAGCTCAAGCTTTCAGTTCGAACAGCTGTGGAGACTGCCAAGCTTGAACCCATGATTGCAACATGCGAAGCTTGCAACACGAAACCTATAACATCTGATATGGATACATCTAACCACATTCTTAACGCACATTAACGCACAAACCTAGCTCGCATTATACATATATATTTCAGTTCTTTTTGGATTTGAAGAATTCCATAGCTTAGTTTTTACGATCTAGGTCCATACTTAAGCGAGTTATATTGTAATAAATTTAAAGGTCCTAATGTGTGAATATGTATTCCCTTATACATTTATAAGAGCCAAGGCATTAAACCTGGTCGGCGCCCCAAAAACATAGTACACTTTTCATTTTGATGTCCAAATAAATATGGATGCGCTCTCTAAAACTTAGATTAAGTATAGAGATTGGGCCTTTAGTCTATCCTTAAGTCTCAGTTAGACTTTCCCAGTCTCTTTGCAATAGTTTCAATCTCCTCAGAGAGTGTCTCCTCGATAGGTTCCTTTCGTGGCGTCCAGCCCAGTTCACTCCTTGCCCTACTTGCCCTGCATATACTATTTGCCCCCCAAAGATACGCCCCGAGCATACTCAACTTCTTCGCCTGTTCCACCCCTAACTCCTCCACTTCCCTGCTTTCCAAGTAACCTTTTTCATGAGCGATCTTCACAGTCTCCCTAGCCACGTCTCCCCACGTATGCTTCCCATTTTCTACAAAATACCACCCGCCATCCCGCCCCCAGGTAGCCTTTCCGCCGCCTTCTTTCATCGCCTCCTCGACAAGAAGGACATATAGATCTACTATATCTTCAACATGCACATTGCTACTAATATTCTCACCCTTTCCAACTGTGAACCCTTTTCCATGCTTCACAAACGCCTCAAATAGCGACGGACACAAATTACTCCGTCGGTTCACCGGCCCAGTTCCTTCGCCATAGATAAAAGATGGGCATACAATAGCATACCTAATATTCGGATTCTTATCCAGCGGCGGCGCTTGTACTAGCGAATCCACATTTTTATGGATTTGCCCTGCTGGTAGGCTATGTATCCCCTCAATATCTGTCACGTCATCCCAGGTTTTATCTGAGATTTCAGACTGCTCTCTTTCCCCTGGTTTTGCTAGGGAAATATCCGCTAGTACACCTGTTCCGCTGCTGTGAATGAAGTAGATGGGGTTTCCTGAGGTATTCTTTGCCATGCCATTGTATATGTGTTTTATGTGGTTTGGATGGTCGCAATCCGCTGCTGTGATGATGATATCCGCGGTAGATGATTCTGAGATTATTACATCAGAGGAGTCAAGGTCGCCGATAACAGTGTGCACAGAGGGGTAGGCGGTTGTTATTAGTTTGGCTTTGTCTTGAGTGCGAGCTAGAGCGGTGATAGAGAGAGTTGGGTGCGTTGCTGTGAGGCGGTTGAGGATTGTGCCTATTCACGGATATATATGGGTGTTAGCGAATTTATCACTTGGGAACATGGCAAATAAATTGAAGAGTTGAATTTATATACCTCCGAGATAACCAGTTGCTCCGAGAAGGAATATTTTAGTCATTGTGATTTCAGTCTTAATGTCTTAATGCTGAGGGCTGTAGTAGGAAATTGTGGTAAATATTTATCAGGCGTTGGCTGAATGTGCAGGTGTGCATATGATGTCACGACTGCGGCTGGAACACAATGATATTGATCAATTGGTAAACGCTAGTATTTTCTTACTACTCCACGATTCGAAATTATATTAGGGAACTAGATGGCCAAGCATGTCTTGTGGGTGTAAGCGTTTTTATAGTCCAGATCTCAGGGAATGGGTGCAGTGTCGAGACTATTTGTTGAGCTAAATTATTAGCAAGCCGGGAAACTGCATCCGTCAATTAATTAGCTATTAGCTATTATACAGCCCGCTGACATGACGTCGATGCACTAATGTATCTACGATCTTCGTAAGCCTTAATATGTCTGGCCATTTTGGGCGATCAAGGTCATTCTTGGTTGGGGCGCTGTAATTCGTCGGCCTCACTCCAAGTCGTGCGCTAAACACATATGCCGACCCGACACCGTACAAGTTATATAATGATTCATTAAAAGCGTATATAGTATTTGTAAATTCGGTATACTTGAGGAGTCTGGCATATCAACCTATATTAGAAAATAGGCCTAGAGACTCTCCATCGACTTAACAAGCTCCCCCATATTCTGGTCCTCAAGTCCTTTGTTTTTTCTCTTGATGCACTCAACCAAATCTCTCGGCAAGCGTGGGTACCACGGATTTTCTGGCCCCGTACACGTAAATGATTTTAAATTTTGGATATTAACTTCCTCAACCGTATAGCTGGCCATGTTGTTCTTCTCAAGCTCTTGGCGAACACCTTCTATTGTGTATGGGTCGTAGATAGAGCGGTAGATGGGAGAGAGCGGAATACTGTCAAGTTTAATTACCAGCTCCTCAACATTTGGAAATGGTGCTTTCGCGAATTGATGCCACCACTCCGGTGAAAGTTTGTTGACATTTTTATACACCAGTGTCTTCACCGTTGCTGGCAAAGTGAGGAAGAAAGACGGGTGGAAAAGATAGTTGGTGATTTTAACAGTATGCAGTTTCCCCAGCCCCAGAACAGCACGTTTAAGTTGAGCTAAAACCCGGGGCAGGACTGTTAACCGCTCGGCAGTCACAGTATTCTCCACTACCTGTGGTTTCAGAGAAAGCTGCTCCAAATTTGGGACGTTTAGAATCAAGTCCCTTAGGCGTATGATTTCCCAAAGCACTTCCCCCGTAGGAGGGATATATTGGGGCTCCGGTGATTCCTCATGAGCCTTGTTCAGGTCGCGCATCCATACAAGCGTATGGAATCTTAAACTGAGCCTTGTGAGCTTTTTAGCATCAAAAAATCCCGGTATTTGCGGCAGGTGCATTTCAACGGATAGAAACGTGATCGAGAACTCAGAGGAAGGGCGATATTTGGAGTGTAGTTTAAGGGCGATGAGAAGACGGCGGATCGCCTTATTTTTGAGACCTACAGTATTCATTGTAAGCAACACCGTGCTATGTGCTTAAAGCAGTACTTTCACTGGTTCCGACTTAAATGAATCTGTTTAAGTACTTACTTGAGTAATGTAGCTTAAACACACCATCTGTAATCTTCCTGTTCCCGGTACATATCTGATCGAAACATGCATCAATCAGAACTCCTGCGGTAAACCCTAAGGTACCCGAAACAGGGGTCTTAGACCCATCTTCCGTTTTCGTGACAGTAAAGGACGTGGTGAATTTGCGTAGGGGGGGTTCATATGGAATAGCGTTGAATACCCCGCCTGCTACATCACCTCGAAGTTCGGAAATAGCTTCAAGGGTTTTAGCATCGGTCTTTTGACAGAGGGGCTTGTAGCCAATGTTGTATATGTATCGGCATGTTTGTAGGAGCTTGATGAGATCTTCCCGATCCAAGAAGAGGATGATATCGAGAAGGAGTTCTGGGGTAAGGGTAGAGATACCCATGGGCCCATGAGATATTCGCCTCGTTATAAGTGCAAACTGGTCTTCGCAGCTGTAGTACCTGGACTCGTAACTGCCGTGTTTTATATAATTTATGCCTTGTATCTAAGGATTACTATCCGATATTTAGATCTAGATGTCGCGTAATCGCGTGATCAGAGTATTTGGTGTATACTCCATACGAAGCATCCAACAATTCAGAAGGATCCAGCCTTGGGTGCACCGAACAAGCGAGACAACTCATCCACTCCTCGATTAGTCATAGGGCCGAAGATAAGGGTTGGATGCATCATTTATGTGATGCATTCCAATCAGTTTCTAAATGTAGATATTCAATTTTAGTGAGTAAGTTTGATAATCTCGACAAGGAGAAAATAGGGTCGACGGGATCTAAGTGGAGCTGACCGGCTATGGAGTGTCGACACGTCGACGCATATGCGTTGCATTGTGCACGATTGAGTGTTAGACATTTTGGGTATTTCCACCTGGGAACATATGAATTCGCTGAATGAACTAATTCACTAATTTGACTGCATGATAATCCTATACCATCGAATACTTTCAATTGCCACAATTCAACGGACGGTCCTCAGCTCAGCTCGGGAATATGAAATTTATAAAAAAAAAAAAAAAAAAAAAAAAAACCAACTGCGAGGCTGAATACCTATTATCCGTTGCTCAAGAACCAGCCAATCATACAATCAAAGAAGTGTTATTTGTTGTAACTCCGGACTTAAATCGACTTGAGTATGAAACCCAGAGCTCACTCTCAGCAGAAGGCAGCACTCTTAAGCTTCGCCTAGAGATATATATGTATACACCATGGGAACGGGCCTACCGAGAACCAAAAACTGAGGAGCTGTCCCTGAGCTTTCAGTAGAGTACCGTCCCTAGCTAGTGTGTCACTTTTATAAATCCGGTACGACACTATATGGGTAAAATGCCAAATATACAGTTGTGCACACTGATATATTCCCATGCACTTAGCGAGGTCACGATGGCGCAGATGGCTCGGCATGCATAACAATGAATACAATAGCCAAAAGCCAAGATGGATCGATCGTTAGATAATCAAGGCAAAAGTCCGATCCTACCCCCCCATACCTTGCAATCAAGGTATCTCCTCAGGAGTCAGCTGCAGCATACTATAATAATGTATCACTCCAATCGTGCAATTATCGAGATCCTGTTGCGAGCTCGAGATTTCGATTGTCGAGCCCGAGTTGTGCGTTTGTGTTGGGTGGTGTAGATCTCCAACACTGAGCTGTGCCAGCTCGTCGTCGGATTTCTCCTGCGATGTTTTCCGTGACGTCATTTGCTCTTAAATGCGCAGGCCACAAGACGACGAGTGAGAATTTTTACTTGCTTAGATAGCATCTTCCATTGATATCATCACTGTCCTTTGTTCCCTTAAACCTGAAATTCTCTTCCGTTTGTATGAGCCTCAATTGAAATCTGCACCCACATCGTACTTCGGCCATCGACGGCGATATCACAATTACCAGGGCCTGTCGTCATACCGTATATCGTCTAGCCCCGGTTCCTGATTTATCCAGTCGGCACCGCGGACCATATCTGAACTCCCAAGCCCAATTCCAAGGCTTCTCGTTCGTTCCTCGTTCGCAACAAAAACTCCATTCGCTCTGGCGTGATATCTTGCATAAGTTGACATACATCTTCGACAGCGGAGTTAAGCTGCCCCGCTTTAATCTTAAAGCTCACCTGCCCGGCCTCCGAATCGCGCGGGCTTTTAGTGCGCATATAAAGCTTAGGTTGCTGCTACTTGTTCGCAAAACTCTTAGCTTCTGAAAATCTCCCAAGCTTCACATACCGAAAGCATCCGTCAGATTCAAAAGAACTCTCACTGTTATCCCTGTCCGGTCGCACAGCTTCTGCCGGCAAAACCTTCACACGACCGTACCCCTGTCGTAACACCTCTGCCGAACCCGAACCATGTCCGCAGCCGTTGAAAAAGCAGCTGTCGCGGAGGACCCGCTGACCAGCCCTATCCCTCAAGAGAAGGGAGACGTTGCTGCTCTCCTCCTCGAAAGATTGGATGCATGGAAACATGCTTGTGGATACCTCGAAGAATACGTCGAGGCGACAGCTAATCTCCACAAGTCCCTGTCAAAGGAATATGATAAGGTTTTGAAGGTATAAATAATATATATCGACATAAATGATACAGCTCACGGATGTGGGGCTAACTAAGCGCTCCGAATATAATTAGACAGTAAACGAACCTTTAAAAGAAGGCAACCATTTCGCACAGGCGAACGGTGGTATTGCCTCTTTCTTCGAGAATATTCGTTCGAATACACAGGTACTAGATACTCCTCGATTGTGACCTCCTACGCCCCGCACTAGTACTGTGGACTAACCACACAATTCATGAGCATTAGGCACTTGCAAATAGTCAGCTTGAGACTGAAAAGGCTCTCCGAGGCCAGCTCCTCCCGACTCTTAACCGTTTACATTCCGAGATCAAGAACAAGCACAAGGAGCTTACTTCCGGAGCTGCCAAGGGCGCGAAGTCCGTCGAAAAGGCTCGAGGACTTACACAGAAGCAGATCGAGCACCTTGGTACAAACACCGCCAACTTTGATAGCGTGGGTGGGAAGATAGAACCAGCCCAGGACCCGTATATCATCCAGCGAGCGGTGCAGCACCACTTGCACAAGCAGATTCTCGAAGAAAATGCACACAAGAAAGATCTCTTGGATGTCCAGAACAATTTCTTAGTATTCGAAAAACATGTCCTCGAGGTAAAAACTACGAATTCCCCCTCAGTGATAAAAATGCTGATTACATCTAAATAGACCCTCCGTGGCGCATTCAGCCAGTTCTTCCAAATTGTCGGCGGTCAAACCGACAAGAATCGCCAATTCTATGCCGACATAAACGCCAACTTCCAAAACATCCCAGATGAGTTCGAATGGACCAACTTCACTGTCCGATCCGCGGAAATTCTCATCGACCCCACAACTCCTAATCGCAGCCTTGAGGCTATCAAGTTCCCTAATCAGAATCACCGTTCGTCGCAACCACTCATCAACGGACTACTCAACCGCAAAGGCAAGATTATGAAGTCGTACGATGCCTACCATTATGCTGTCACTCCTGCAGGCTATCTGCATGAATTCAGCAGGAACAACGATTTCAAGGAACACCCCGAACCAGAGCTTTCGCTATATTTGGCCGAATGTGTTATCGGAGCGGCACCTGCGGCTGGAGAATCCAAATTTATCGTTGCTGGTAAGGACGCTAACAAGAATCAACATCTTACTGGTAAACACGAATTTGCGTTCAAGGCTAGTAGCCACGATGAGGTATAGATATTCTCGCCCCATGGCTAAAATTAATTCCTGGAGCTCTGCTAACATATAACCAACTAGGCTATGAAATGGTACTCTATTATCGAACAATTCACCACTGGAAAACTTACACGCCAGAACTCTATGGCCTCTACTACATCCCCAGTTTCGGATCCAACGTCTCCAGTTATCGTTGGCGAGACCATCCCTGAAGAGAAGCCAGCCGGAAAGGATAAGGCAGTTGCTGCAGCCGCCGTAGATGAGAAGCCCACCGCTCCACCAATTGATACGAAAGCTGCTACGAAAGCGGAGTCTGCCCCAACAACAGCTGCACCTGCTTCCGCGAAGGGTACCAAGAGTGAGCCATCAACAGCTACCGCTGAGAAAGGCGAGAAATCGCATAAGAAGTTTGGGTTGTTTGGAAGAAGTTGAAATCGAGGATATGATTAGTACATATGAACTAGGGCTTCTTTTTTTGCTTTCGCTTGAGTCTATATATCCATTCTGTTTTAAGTCTTTGTTTGTCTTCTCCGGCTTAGCACAGCTTTTACGGTACTAGTTTTTCCATTATTAGGCCCAATGAGTACACAATAACCGCGCACCAAGGCGAAGCAAATCACGAGGTGTATTTTGAAAAACACTTATGGATTGGTAGTAATCGACATCCTTTTCTACCAGTAGTGCCGTTCAGAGAATTCTAAAGCTATAAGCTTATTTCAAACCGAACGAGTGTCGAAAACGAAAGTAAAAAAAGCTTACATACTAAGCATTTACGTAACGAAACAGAAAACACCAACAGAAAACACCACAAAAGCCAATGCAGTCTATCTTCCCAAAGGTACCCAGTTCCACTTCGCGATAACCGGCTCTTGATAAGCATGATGCTCGTAACTCAACAATCCAACACCACCAGCATCCAACTGCAGATTCTTCCCGTTGGCAATCTCCAACCCTAACCATCTAGCCGCCAAAGCTCGCAACAGATGACCATGAGCCACAAATAGCACATCTGGCGTCTTAAGCTCAGGATCGTCGAGATGATGGTCCTGCCCCGTAGAAATACATTTTTCATGAGCATCATACACCGCCTTATGATTTTCCTCTCTAATCTTTTTAATAATCCTATCCACGCGATCTGATACCTGCTGTGGGGTTTCTCCTGTGGGTGCCCCTCCGCCGTGGACGTATATTTCCCAGTTTTCATTACCGCATTTCTTTTTGATTTCTTTGGAGGTAAGGCCTTCGTACGTGCCGTAGTTGAATTCTGCGAGGTCCTCGGTTGTTTCTATTGGGATTTCTTTGGGGAGGTTAAGGAGTTTGAGGGTTTGTTGGGCGCGGAGACGTGGGGAGACGTAGATTTTGCCGATGCGGGTTGGGTCGATTAGGCCTTTTTAGTTTAAAAGCGTTTGTTGTGAGCGATATGGTTACTTTTGTACACTTTACTCTGATAGCTCCGTTAGAAGAAGTAGATAACTTACTGTCAACCCCGATAAGCTCTTCGCCTGTCAGCGCGATTCTGGCTTCTCCATGCTCTGTGAGTGGCAGGTCTGTGACCGAAGTATGTCGGCCTGAGAGCGACCATTCAGTCTCTCCACTATAAATTAAATAAAAAAAAGAAGACGAGAAACAAATTACATCATGTTAGTCATTTGCAACAAAATGTGCCAATTGGAATAGAAATCAAGGAATGCAATGGATCTAGAACGTACTGTCGAACAATATATAACCTCGGATCCCTGATCTTTTTAATCCTTGCTTCGTCCGAACTAGCCATTGTTGATACACTAGAATTTTGACTTTTATATCCGTATTTCGTAGAAGTCGAAGTGGCTAGATCAAGTGCCTCAAACCAGACTGGCAGCTTAAGAGTCGCCTTTGCAACTGACGGCGCGAAGGTGGTGGGAACTTGAACAAGGTCGGTAATGCGTTGTTCGTGTGGGAAATTGTGACCCTCACAAAAGCACCCCGAATTCGGTGGTGAACTTGTCGCGGCGACGTAATTGAGATCGAGCTTGAGATTTAGCTGGAAGGTACAGATGAGGCTAAAGATCGTAACGAGGAGCGTTAAGAACGAGATGATGAGAAGGAGGGTGCTGCGCTTTATCGAAGATGCTATTTTCTTCCAATTTAAACGTTTTTGGGGTTCGTCTGTGACTACGGCCAGTGATCAAAATTAATCGATACCTGTCGACGCTTTGACGCTGTAGCGCTGGGTAAGGGATATAGAATCTACAAGACACCTACAGCTATATGTACAAAAGGGGGGCGAACAGGAGGGAGCTATTACGGAATACTACGGCTTTTATAAGCTCCCCTCCTTCCTTCATCAATTAGAGACGGGGGGGTATGTCGACGCATTTAAATTATGCCCTGGAACCTGCGCGGCTAGATCGATCATCATTTTAGCGCATTACACGTTGATTACGTTTACGTTAACCATCTCACAAAAAGGAACTTTAAAAACCAATCAACTCCCCGGGAAGTAAATGAAGTCGACCAATTGGGTTTACGGATCTGGGGAACGGGGCCTTTCCTCGAAGTGAACTGTCCAATTGAAATTCTTTTGATGCGCGATATCGATACGTACCTCGATACGGGTGCATGCGGGTGAATTGGTTTTGCAGTATAGTAATCAAGTCTGGTTACGACGTAGTACGTGCTGCTCGGTAAGTACTTAGCAACTAAGCACCTAGAAAAGGCTTCATATGTAAAGCGCTAGCTAAATGCGGCCAGGTTACCTCTTGCAGCTTTTTGTCCAATGTATTCCTTGATTTTAGACCCTTGTCAGAAGAGGGGAGACCCTTTGTCAGATTTCCCAGTAAGCAAAGGAACGTGTGACTAATCGGCCGTAGAAATTTGGATCTAAAAAAAAAGGAAAGAAAGAAAGAAATAGCTGACTTGGATTCTGCCGTTATCGATAGGGATGTGACCCCAAAGTTCGGACGAGACTGGTGCGCTATTATAATTGTTTAAGATTTGATAGGAAAACCAGCGCTACAGCGGCTCGGTATCCATCGGAAGGTTCAAATTATTTTTTGATGATGATATCACCATTATCATTAACCACAATTCATTCCGTAAGGTAAAAGGGAATGAGCTCTTCGCCCAGTAATATTTGCAGTGAAGAGAAAAGACAATGGACAGAAACAAGAACAGAAAACAGGGAAGAAAAGAAAACATCTGCTAATTCTCACAGCACGTGCTAATAAAGACCATCCTCATTAAACCCATAGAAAAGAACTCGACAAGAAATCGTGGTAGACAATCATGCCATCTTTTATTTATCAAAAGAAGGAGTACATTCGGCTTTTTCCTCTCGTTGTTTCGACAAAAGAAGTGATGGGTACAGAAAAGACGGAAGGTCTGGTTTGTTTCATATCGTACTATCATAGTACTTGGACCACAATATGGTCCCTTGGTTAATGAATGAAACAATAAATTCTGGTAACAAGTGAGAGTTGTGAGTAAAGGGTAAGGATCAATCAAACATATCGTATGAAGTCTAAGAGGCGGGCGGGAAATCCAAAAGTTGCATGTAATGGAAAATACGGGTTGCAGATACAGATACTGCACTCGCAACGGAAGGCGGTATGGGATCCGCGGTTCTGAGTTCGGCTATGGAGGAGGAAGCGTGGTCCAAGTTGAGATGGTGTTAGTGGCGAGTCGAATTTCATGCGACGAGTTGCCGAAGTCTCAGGTGGCTGACAACGATGATAGAAATACCAAGGGGAAGGGGCTAGTTCCGTGGCTGCAAGAAGAAAAAACTTTGCTGACTTTGAAACCCATGACCACATGCAACAATGCGGGAGCATTCACAAGGGATAGGCATATTCAAGATCGAGGGTTCCAAAACTCCTTCGATTTCCAATATGGAACAGTCGGGGGGCCATAGTACAACGGGTGTGAAGCATTGAGAAGGCGTGGCCTTGCCCCCTGTAGCCCGAATGCAGATGGCATTTGTGTTAACGGTTTTGGTGCGGAGTGACTTGGTGCACATGGTGTGGATACAGGAACCTCAAACTTGGGCGTCTGCAATTGTGTGTTAGAGTTTTGTACGAACTGGGGCTGATGTTCGTATTGTGACTGCGTGGAGGTTGACGGAGTGGATGATAGAGCTGCATATGGTACCAGGGCGGAATTTCCAGGTTCACGACATATATTGCGTTCCTAACGCTGTTGGTGTGCGCGTTCCTTCGCTCGTTGGTCGCGAGCAGCCTTCACTAAGGGGGCGAGAGTGATAAGGTGCTCAGCGTGTGTCATGAAAGGATGCTATCATCGCGGACAGATTAGTGATCTAGCTGGTACGCCGAACTAATAGAAAGGCAATAACATACTTGTAGTAGTTCAGAGGACGAAGCGCGTCTTTCAGGGTCCACTTCCAATGCGGTGTCTAGGAAAGATCTCATGTCTGGTGACAAATCGCCCGGTTCTTTAAGTTTTGGAGTACCGATGGTCGCAATGAGGTACAGGGCCCTTAGCGGCGCCTCGTTCAGGTATGGTGGCTCTCCTTCGATCATTTCGATGGTCATAATTCCCAAACTCCAGACGTCCACTTTCCTACCGTATTCCTTTCTTGTGACAACTTCGGGGGCCATCCAGTAAGGGGTACCGACCATAGTGGTTCTCTTCTGCATGGTTTCGTTTATTTGGGCACAAAAGCCGAAATCCGCTAGACGATATTAGTAGAAAGATTTTTAAGGGAGAATGAAAAGACTTACTTAGTTTGATATTTCCAGATAACGATAACAAAATATTATCGCTTTTGATATCACGGTGAATCACGCCTTTCGAATGGAGATGTTCAAGTCCTTGAAGAACCTATTATCAGTTAGAAATGCCTCAGTTTTGGTCCTAGACTTTTTGCCTCGATGGACATACCTCTTTGCAGACAGCAGCGATCTGGCCTTCTGTCATCAGATTGAAGGTTACTACGTCGGTCAAGCTGCCTCCCTCCATGTATTCCATAACAACCCACAAATCGCCCCGAATCAAAAAGCTATCCATAAAATTTACAATATTTGGGTGCTTGCTTTCACGCATTACCAAAATCTCGTTAATGATAAGGTCCTTCTTAGGTTGTTGCTCTAGATTCATTTGCTTAATGGCGACGATGGCGTTGGATCCGTTTTTGTACGCAGTGTAAACACCCCCAGAGGCGCCCTGTCCAATCTTGCTATACCCACGATAGATTTTCGTTGGGTCCTGAGGACTGCAGATTGCCTTGAGCCGGGCCATGATTTCACCGTCCTTACTTTGGTTACGAGTATGACGTCTCTGACCAATTCCGGGCTGTTGAGGTGTCTTGGCACCAAACTGTTGCTGCTGTTGCTGTTGATAGCTTCCCGGCATATTATAGGAATTCGCAGGAGGGTGGGGAACGGGAGGAACAGGTGGACCTTGTATTGCGAGGTTGTGCAGCTGGTTATTCAACTGCTGTTGCTGCTGCTGCATGTAAAGCATCTGCTGTTGTTGGGCTAGGAGCTGCTGTTGCTGCACCTGGTGATTCAATTGCATATTTGTGTTATATGCATCCGGTATTCCACCAGCAGGCAGAGCTGGAACATCGGTGTCCTTGGGCCTGCCATTGGCTGCTTTGAGTGAGTTCTTGCGAATGATCTCGGGAGGCACACCGGGCCGGCCTTCGGGGGCTGCGGGCATTTCAACTGGCATCGCCGGTGGTGGGCGAGTCGGAGGGGGCATCCGGTGCACATCCGTTGGCGAAGGTCGTCCATCGAGTGGCTCTTTAGGTGGGACTGGGGGTGATCGAAGTGGTTCTCTTGGTGCTAGAGATTCCGTAGGCGGTTTTGGAGCTGGCCGAGTGGGAACTAGTGTCGCAGGTGACGGCTGCGAGCCACTAGGGCGGGGTGATTTCAGAGGTATTGGAGGAGCCGCCCTTGGGTTTTCGAAAGTCTGTTTTGCTGCTGGAAACCGAGGGCTTATCGGGCTATGGCCATTGGGCTCTGAAGGGGACGTATCCGGGATAAGCATGGTAAGGTCTTTTGACTGAGCTTTTTCAAATTTGCTCCAAACGACGTCCTCCTCGAATCTCGCTGAATTTGTAGCATCATTGTAGAATCTGACTACTTCCATCACGGTCTGAGGGTGCTTCTCCTGCTCCTCTTTGGAGACACCATTACTCTCCAGTAGTCGTTGCCATTCGGCGGGGAGGCCCTATTGAATGCATAGTTTGTCAGTCAGTCGTGGTCCAATAAAAACGATCAGGGTGACAAGGCCTACCGTGAATTCGCCAGTCTCGAAATCGTACCCAACGTGGGTGACATGGACAGGATTGCTGGGCTGGGAAATCTCGGGCTTGCCCTTGGGACCCTTGTCACTGCCACCGAACCCGAAGAAACCAGATAGACCGCCACCCTTCTTCTTAATAGGGTTAGGAGGATGCCTAGCTTCGTCCGAGAGTCGCTTCGGACTTGTAGCACCCGTGCCTATGGCCATCTTACCAGTTAGATCCGGGCTAGGAGGTCGTGACCGAGAACCCCTCTTAGCTTGTTTTGATTGGACGGAACTCGTTGAGGCAGCCATCGTAACTGACCCGTCCGTTAGAGTAGAAGATGAGGGAGTTAGAGAGGGGACAGAGGGGTCTGAATGTTGGTGAGAGGGCAGGAAGTAAGGAGAGGATTGCTGAGGATTGGTCTGGCTGCGATTGATGTTACTCTTGGGTTGAAGGGTATTCCTTTTGTCGCGATGGGATGTGTGATGATGAAGGGAAGGTTGATGATGGGGGAGATGAGACTGAGATTGAGATGGAGGTTGAGGCTGTGAAGAAGGTTGTTGCTGCTGCTGAGCGTTGAAGGGCTTATACGCCGTCGACGTCAACAAATGGTGGGCCACCCCGTCCTCTGACTGTCGACCACCTGAAACGGGGCCTTGCTGCATCCCAGACGGCCCTCCACCAAACGGCCTTTTCTCCCTATCTGTGGGATCCGTTAGATTTAAGGGCTGTCTGCTGTACTCGCTCGAAAACCGCAGGGCTCGGTCTAGTGATGTCGACGATGCCGAGGGTTGGTAGTCTACTGCGGCAATATTGGGCGACGTCGGTGTGCGTTCGTGTCTAGGCGACCTCGATGGTGTTTCGGTAAGGTACTCCCTCGGACGAGGCGATCTGGAACTCTGACTACGGGTTATAGATGTGGATGACCGTGATTTACCAGCATTACTCGGATGGCCCCAAGTCGAAGTCGCGATCTTCGGAGGGGGTGGTTTCGTCAGCTTCGAAGCCCGTCTTTTAGTCGGATGGTCCTTCTCCTTCTGAGGCAGCGGCGGCGGCGGGGGAGGAGGGGCGTGAGAAGGAGCAGCAGGTACACCACCGTATGCGTAGCGACCGCTCTCCTTCGCGCCGGAGTCCTCCATCGGCATCGTCTAGAAATATATTAATTCTATCGAACAGGCTGCCTGTTACTCGAGTCTGGCTGCACTCTCACAATGCGAGGGGTCAGTCAGCGGTTCAGAGCAAGATTGTGAGAGGCTACTATTTTTGCTTTTTCGTGCGCGCTCTCTCTCTCTCTCGCCCAGCGCCGTTAGCAAACTACAATGGCCTCGATGATTCTCGTTCTATGCGAATGCTGTTCCCTCGTGTCTTCCCTCGTGGCCGGGTTGGATTGTTGTCGGATTCGAATATATTGCGGTTCTCCCTCCTTTCCGATGGGCAGGCTGCAATGGCGGCGATTTCAATTTGCGCCCTGGGAAGCGTTAAAGTAAAACGTGAAAAAACGAAGAAAAGGCCTCGTTTCGTGCCAGATTTTTTCCGTCTAAATGATTGATCCTTTCCTTCTTTCGAATTCCTTAATTTATTTTTCTTAAATGATACTTTAGCTTCTTCGGTTGTTGGTTTTTTTTTTTTTTTTTTTTCCTTTCTTTCTTTCTTTCTTTCTTTCTCTGTCTACTTCCTGTTCAGGTTGTGGTATTCGCTCCTGCGACGTCTAAGGGAAAAAAAAAAAAAAAAAAAAAAAAAAAAAGGCCAACTTTGCAGATGGCGTGTCGAATATGCAAATGTTGGAGTCGACAATCTTGGGAATATGGGGAGGTGTGTAAGTTGCGTCCAGGGCCGAATGAATGAAGGGAATGTCAAATCTATGCACATGCACCGTGCTTTAGGCCTATCGGGGACTGGTTCCGCCTGCTAGTTTCGAACAGCCGATATGGTGGAGACTCCAAACAATAGCGTCAGGCGACGGCAATGGCAATTGACAATATGGGTGGAATATACAGAAGAATATCGACTGATGCCGACACTAACAATGATATGAACGAAAGGAACGAGAATGTAATGTATGACAGAACGTCACCGCACCAAAAAGGCGAACGAGCGCACGAATAGCGGCGGGTCAAAGCCAGGTGTAGGTAAGGAGGGGGGGCCAAGTCAATCAATGCAGACGAAAGGAAGGGGCACGAACGTTCACGTCAGCGTGTCAAACCAATCGTTCGGTCGGTGCACCTGTCTGAAGTACCGCCCAATGCAAACTGCACAGACGAGCAGATGAGAAAGCCCAGAGTTGTGACGACTAGGGGGGTTAGGAAATCTGTCGTTGACGTGGTTAAAAAATAGAAACGGGCAGATGGGATGTTTATTTTTACCCCCCACTGCGCTGATGCCGTAAGAAGGCCCCTGAGAAGAAGTTCGAAGAAGACAGAGCTTAGATCGCCAGACGGGGTACGAGGGTAGCCGTTATGCGGTCACCATACTTTTTGAAATACTACCAGTCGGATTCCATGAATAGATATTGTAGTCGGGATAGTCTATGAGTCGGGATTAGGGCCGGATAGCTTGATCCTGTTATATTACCTGCATTCGGATGAACGATTCGTGGTAGATATTAGGTATCTTGGGACGATTACAGAATTACGTCCATGCCATCGATCAAAACTTGGTTGAAATGCAAGGTCGAACTAGGCGTTTCAGAATGGCAGTGGCTAGTGCCGCTGGGAATTCTGGTCTTCCCCACATCCAGACTCACGTCAGACCGACGATTCGGCTGCCCGAAATGAGCCAATCCGACTGGCTAAAGTTATCAAACCACCGCGGAAACTTCCTTGGTTGAGAATCGCTATCATGATCCTCGATGAATTGATCCTATTCCTATACCCTGATGGAACCGTTTCAACCAACCTTGGCGCCAGAAGCCCCCAAAGTCAAGCGAGTATACTAGTGCTAGTACTAGCAATAATAGGGCTGGCCATGGTGCAACTGGTTAGATCAAGAAAGAAAGAAAAACCGGCCGTCTCTGCCTTTCTCATCAGTGCTGCGGCTTATGCAGCTAGTCAGCTCCGGAAATCGAAGCGAACGCCATTTTTGACACAGGACACCGACATCAGACTTCGCCATGTAAATGTACATGTGCTGGTACATCCACCTTTTGGACCGGAATCCAAAAATCAATCATCACTTAAACCCGACCCGGAGTTCACATGCGTGTCCGCCCGCAGTTCGCGATACCCATGAAACGAAACATCAACGGTTGAACAGCACGTGTTCGTGCAGGTTTCAAGTTCCCTGAACGAAAGGGTTGGGAATTCGAGGGTGTTATAAAATTCAAGGCTGAAAGAAACAATACCCCGGTTTGACCAGGCCCTGGAATTCGATTAATAAGATTCGAATATTCATATATCTATGCATGAGAAATGCAAAAAACTTTCTCAGATCGAATGCGCCAGGTAGCAAATTCCATGCAAGCCTCACATGGAAGGCCGGCGGCACCTTTAGCACCTGTCAACGCTAGGTTAAGACTAGGCCTGGCACCTGATGGCATCGGTGTAAAGCTCAGTAGACTCGAGATGACAGATTCCGGCATCCAAGTTCGAGACAAAATCACACAGACGTCTCCAGCAGCATCGGCGAAGGCCTTCAATACATACGAACTGCTGGAACAAATCCTTATCTACGTTGACGACGCAACACTGATAACTGCTCGCTTGGTTTCAAAGGCCTGGTTAGGCGTATTGGAGAGCTCCCAGGTCCTCCGCTGGAAATCATGGCGATGGGATCATACCTATCTCCCCCGCCTCGTCCGACAGGACTACGATTTTTATGTCCAACCAATTCCGCTCTCCGACTCGGAGTACAGCTCCTCCTCTTCGGATGAAGACGAAGACGGGAAGAGACCAATGTATCTAAATTCAAAAAGGCGGAGAACGCAAGCAAAATTACCTCCGAAAATTCCAGAATATCCTAAATCGCCGTGGACTGGTCGCTGCGAATTCGCGCATCCTTATGTCGACGGTATCCAAAAACTTTGGTACGCGGTTAGCACAATTCCGGAGCATCTTTGGGGCACCCCTGCTCAATTATCTGCAATACACGATTTACCCATGATGAAATCCATTCCAGCCGTCGAACTTGTCAGACCACGGGCCTACAAAGGTTTAAGAATAGAAATTTCACATGTGCCCTGGAGAACTAAATCACAAATTGGAACAGTATATAGGAAGGCGGATGAGTTTAAGCTTAGGGATTTCGTGGACGTGATCCTAGAACATACCTTCCTCGGAGATAAGCTTCCGATACCTGTCCTGAGGAGTGGGTCGGGACTGATTTTAGTGTCTGTATGGTTGATTAAGGAGAATAAAACAGAGGAAATGGTAGTTGGGTTCGAATTGAATCGACATCAGAGGTGGTTTGCTGCACAGTAAGTAATATCGCCACGCCATGCTTCGTTTCCCCGATGTGGACCCCAGGATATATAGGATTAGCAATTTCATCCACGGGAATAAGCGTCGTATTTTGTCACTAATGACCCAAAATCCATTCCAGAGGCACCCAGTGTGGTTTTCGGAATCGTTAAACCTACGCTACAAGAGGACCAAGACCAGCTCTAAGGTACCTTCGGAACATGAACATTCAAATATTCACATTATTGTTGTGGTATAAAACCTTGTTTCGCCGTCCAGACTTAATTTTGTTTCTATATCTACCTAGCAGTCGGCAGCGAGTCTCACCGTAATTATTACACCACTTGGTAAATATTAAATAGCCATTCCGTCAACCGATATTGCTTCCCTCGTGATCAGCATAATATTCGCCTATATATACTCTTCAGTTTAGCCACGGTTATCTCGTCTCGAATGGCTAACTACTTCGGATCTACTATCCGGCTCTTTTAAATTTATAATTACATGGCCCCCGCATTTGCAGATGATCCTTGATGATACAGAATTTTTAATACCCAAGATAAACTTCATTTCCCGTATCTTGACTGTTTAAGCTCACACGCCCTCCAGTCTCATGGGCTTGGTTGTTCCTGGTCTCGTTGGTAACGAGACAACACAAGTCGAAATTGGTACCAATTGGCCGACCTACATTGATTTTATGAAGCACTTAGCTACTCCAAACTTCTGACTTTCTGCTCTATCATGCTAACTGAATTGATTTGCCAATTAAGCATGTTCACTACTTACAGCGTTCTCAGATCATACCTTTAGTTATCAACATAGCATGCGAATTCAAAGGGAACAACGTGATGTGTGAGTGAGATTTAACTGGACAGTTGTTAAGATGTCATCTTCGACCGGAACACAAATTCCCATCGAAATTCAATATTTGAACACCAAAATTAAACCAAATTGCTGTACGGCACTAATAGGAGTTCCTAGGATTCTCTAAATACATCAAAGCGTGGTAATATTATCGTAGGAGGATAGATTCATCGGTACTCAAGGCACGACCATATTATCAAAAGGATTTCAGATATCCACTATGCGTGCGGGCACCCAGCACTATACCAGTACACCACACATCTCAAAGGCAGTTTACAGGGGAAATTGTTTGCAAATTACCGTATGGGTGTTTGCTAAACTTAGGAGATAACTTGAGTATGAGGGCTCCTGAGCTGGCTTGAGAAATCATGGTCTTTTTATGTTGGCCAGGAAGTAGGTCTATATACTTGAACTGCAGAAACCTTCTTCTATGTCTACCATTTCCCCTACGATATATATACATCACCTACCGCAAGGACCAGGACTGTAGTAATGATGTAGTCTAGATATTAAGATAATCTATCAGTTGGTAGACTCTTGATTGAGCCTTGGACCCTGCGATTGCGCATAACCTAAGCCATAAAAGAGAGAACGTATTTGCAAAGGATTCGTAGCCCACATAGTTTTATATTTAGCTATAGGCCGTGCAAAACAAGCATCAAAATCATATAGCGTGGCAAAGAGTGATATGCGCGGTCCGAATCCACGGAGTTCACTTGCAAGAAAACACAACATCAACAACACATGGCTCCGGGGTAATGAGATACATCATTCTAGAAGATCAAAATTTTCTGAAGGGAAAAGAGGTTTCAGAATTTAAATTCAATCCGTTTGTACTAGCTAAAGACCAAATTTACTAATTTTAATGTTCCCGAACAGCAAGTGACGATGTCGCTTATTCAACCTGTCGACAGATGACGATCTAGGCCGACATTTGCGCCCGAAGGGAATTCAGATAACTATACCCTCGGTCAGCCTCCTTTACCCAGGGCACAGTCAAGCTAAAAATATGCATCTGAATTCATTTCCGATGGTTAGTAATACAGGCTCGCTTGGTTGTGGTTTCTCGTATAAGGTTAAACATCCGAATATCTCCGATGTCAATCTTTCCCCGCATGATTTTAGTATCGCAATTGTCGAATCTTGAATTAGCTTGTGGAGTTTTCGCGGGTCCAGCTATGCAAGTACTATGTAGATCTAACCCAAGGAATTTCGATTACGATGGGGCCACTTCGTGGAGGGTGGTTTACCAATTGTAGGACACATATTAAAGTTTGGAACATCGATAACTACAAAATGTTTGCTCGCGGCGATTGCGTGGTGTGCGGTCTCTAATGTAGTATCGGTTCTGCGACAATCGTCAAAGGTACGGCAAACACCCACACATAATCCTGTCCTTGACCGAATCCGGGCGATGATGGTGTAAATTTTCGTATTCGTCGACAATATTTAAATTGGCTTGACGTCATCTCGTAAATCGAGCTATTATCAGTGCCTCAGCTTATCGAAGAGCTTGGACTCCGATAGCCAGGCGACACCAGGCCTCTTACTTAGCCGAGTGGTCGCGACATGGAATTAAAGGGTCTCGCATGCATGAATGAGTCGAACTTTTACTAGTTTCTAAGCCCCGTAACTGTGTGATAAGAACAGTCATTCAAATACAATGGGTAGTACTGCATTGAACACCATCCCACATGATCTCGCGAGATCTTGAGGGCGATTCGCGGTATCTTGAGGGCTCCTATCCGCGACGGAGTCATGATCGCGACTGCGGATTGCCCCGTATGAGTCTTACAAACCCCTGCACTCGTTTAGTTTAGCGAAAGACTAACCTCACAGCAGTGCCAAGGTGACGCTGACCCACCCGGAAATAGTTGGGCCCTGTGAAGATCCTGTAATGTCTTTGAGGGGAACTTTAGGAAAGATCTTGATTTGGGTGTAAAAAAAAGTGGGGAAGGTGCTTCAATAGCCCTTGGCCTTTCGGACCGGGTTTCAAAATGTTGGCGATTTGGGTGAGGGCTGGATGCTTCCGGCAGCTTGGGAATGGCATATCTCGTTGGGTTGGCCAAGCTATAAAGGTATCTGAAGCGCGCTGCACTTAAAGCAAGCTTCTGGTTTCGATATTCGTTCACCAGGCAATTCCATATCCATTTTCAAGAAAGAGCCCCGCCCAATTGACAAATCATCCAGGCAGATTCTAGCTTCAGCGTCTGTCATCATAGCTCCCCCAATCACTTCCGTCTCGATCTTGCTCGTGGTTACTCTACCCCTTCAGCAGCCTCTCCGATTGCAACAGCAGTAGCAAGAATGAGCAGCTCCGAATCTCTTCCGTCTCTCCCTGCGGAGCCGGCATCCTTCTTGTCATACCTCGCCGAAAACAAGGACAAATCTGTTCGGGATTTGCTCCCCCCATATCTCGAATATGAGAGTAAACTTCGTACACTTTTTGCCCAGGATCCCTCAAATGCGGTGTTGGCAGACAACACCATTGGGCTAGTCCCAATCTATAAAGGGTCTGGTTTGGAATCCAATATCAAAGTTCAAGCTCGAGATTTGGACGCAGAAACTCCAGAACAAAAAGCTAAATATCTCATGGAGCTTGACGGAAAAGTCCGCAAGAAGAATGGTGAACGGGCAATTGTGGATATTGACGAGTTTAAGATGAACTTCACCTTGTTCAGTGAGGGTACGAAATTTCATCAATCCCTCCGCATCCCAAGATTTGTTTTGGATTTTGCGTCATGAGCAACGCTAATCGTGCTTTCCACTTGGCAGGTGCCCTCCAGAACTTAGATTGGACCAACATCATTGCCGCCGGTAGCAGTGTTCTAACTCCGCTGCTCCCAATACCGGATGAGCACAGGCAGACCAAACGTAATATGCGTGACTGGTATCACGACAAGCTTGCTCCATCCAGTGATGTTGACCTTTTCATCTATGGTACGAAAGATGAGGAGGTTGCCATTAAACGAATGGAAAGTATCGAGGCCACAATCCGTGACAATCTTTTATGGGAAACTAGCAGTATTCGGACCAAGAATACGATCACCATCATATCCCAGTACCCGAATCGTCACATCCAAATTGTTCTTCGTCTCTACTCAAGTATCAGTGAAATCCTTACCGGCTTTGACGTGAACTGCGCCTGTGTTGCTTACGATGGAAGCCAAGTCTATGCTAGCCCTCGGGCTATTGCCTCTTGGATGTTGCAATGTAACGATGTTGATATCAGCCGTCGCAGTCCATCTTACGAATTCCGTCTCAGCAAATATCGAAAGCGAGGGTTTGAGGTCTACTATCCAGCTCTTATACGTGAAAAAATTGATCCGACGATCTATGAGCGTAGCATTAATAGATTGAAGGGTCTCGCTAAACTCCTTGTCTTGGAACGACTTCCTGATGTCGAAGAACGAGATTCCTACCTTGAAGATAGACGCCGTGAACGAGGTCGCCCCGGCAAGCGAAGCCATGTTACCAGGAAGACGCTGAAGGGAGACTTAAAGGCTCAAGGAAACGAAGTCCCCGAATGGGATATTACAGAAGAAGAACAAGCTAACTACCACACTATTTCTATCCCTTATGGAAAACCGCACAGCGCTAAAAGGTCCGAGAAGTTGATCTATCAAAAAGATATGCTTCTCAACGCGGAATGGAACAAACGGGCTCAAAAGGATCGACCAGCCTATCTTCATCGTCACCCAGCCTTTATCGGCAGCGTTAAAGATATTATTGATGACTGCTGTGGATATTGTCCTGAGGCAACGACCGACGAAGAGAAAGCTCTCCAAGCCGAGGATGATAAATTCTACGTTCGTGGAAAGATCTCATTTATCCGGGATGATCCAGGCCGGCAGGAAATTGGAAGTTTCAATCCAATTACGGAAGAAGATTGGACTGAGATGGCCTATATCGCCGAAGACGAGACTCTTTGCCAGGCCATTGTTGCCAACGATGTCGAGACAATCAAAAAGTGGGTTGCTGAAGAAGGGCATGATGTCAACAGGCGTGACCATACTGGCCGAACCCCACTCCACTTGGCCGCCTTAACTTCGACCCCGGAGATTGTTAAGATTCTCCTAGATGCTGGTTCTAAATTGGTTTGGCGTCTTGTCGATGGACGTACTGCATTGCATATCGCAGCCGCCAGGGGTTCCGCCGAGATCGTTAAGCTTATCTTATTAAAGAGTCAGGAGAACGAAGAAATCCGGGATGAGAGAGAGGATCGGGAGCGGGCTGCCAAGGGTCTTCCGGCCAAGTCTGAAGAGAAAGATGCCAAAGAGGATGAGTAAGTATATGGTCTGAGCATAGTAATGCACCTTGTTCGCAGCGGCTAATTTCGGAAAACAGGGCAATGGAAGAGGCTGAAGAGCAGAGCGACGAAGAAATGGCGGAAGACGAAGACGAGGATATTGAAATGATATCTGAAGACGGATCAGTCACTGCCCGCACCGCCAGAACAGGCGCTTCATCTTTCGTTGAAATCAGTAAGAAGAAGAATGAAGAACCAGAAGCCGGTGCTTTGGGCAACGAGGAAGAAGAACAGGACGACGTCCTCGATATCAATCTCGCCGATTGGGACTACCAGATGTCTCCACTTCACTTCGCCATCGTCAATGGCCATGCAGATGTGGTTGAGCTCCTAGTTTCCGAATTTGGTGCCGATATTCTACAGCCGTGAGTGACTGTCTTTATAGCTTCGAGTAAATGCCGTTCCTGACAAATTTACTTTTATTTTAGAATCAAGGTCGCATTCGATTACAACGGTCAACCACGATCAGCCCTCTTAACTGTCAATCTGATTGTTAAGTTGCCGAAGAAAGAACAGCGCGAGAAGATGCTCCGTACGCTTCTTGAACTTGGTGCTTCATCAGGCCAGGCCGATATGAACGGTATCAGTGCATTCTTGCGTATTGTTCAAATGGGCGACATCGACTGCTTGAAGATCCTTTTCGAGGAAGACGCTGCGACCGCTATTGCTGCTGCGAAACATATCACCACTACCGGGGACTGGAGACCTTACCCAGTTAACCCTCTTATGGTTGCGTAAGTCTTAAAGATGATTGACAACATTATTAGAAGGCACACTAATTTGCTCGTAGAATTTGCCAAGGCGACGAAGAAATGGCAATGCTTCTCCTTGAAAAAGGTGTTCCTCCAGAGATTAGTTTCGACGATTTTGTGACCAGTGTTAAACGACAAGGCAATAAGTATCATTCAAACAGAGATAACCACCATAGTAACTTCCAGGAATATCACCAACAGCCAGCAGAGCTCGCCTTGGAAGCTGAAATGCCAGATGTCTTCAAGAAATGCATCGAACTTGGAGTCGACCCAAACAGCTATAGTGCTGGAAGCTTTTTACCAGAGCCGGATAGTGACGGCAATTATCCTTACAGATACAATCAAAAGTAAGTCGTCTCCATTGATTAGGGTTTGGATTTCGAATACTAAAAAAAAAAATTCTTGCTAGGCTCTTCGCATATCTCGACCTTGTCCGTAAGAAGCTCAGATATTTCCAAAATGCCATTGAGAACCTTCGTGAAACTCAAAAGAACAAGGCCGAGGATAATCTTCCACGTGAGATCCTTTCTGTTCCAACAGAATATAAAGAAGGGTCGTATGAATACTGGATGGCCTCCCAAATGGTTGAAGCAGAAAACAAGGTCCGAAAAAATTTCAACGAGCAGCTCGAGAAAAGGAAGGAGGAGAATCGTCACGACAACACTGATCCTGAGAAAGTCAAACTCAAGGAAGAAAAGCTCCAATTAATGGTGCAAAAATATAAGGATCTCGTGGACTGGATGATTTCAAAAGGTGCAAAGCCATTCAAAGAACTGCAACCCGCATTCTGGAAGAAGAAAAAGAACAACAACAACACCAACTACTTCGACGAGGGAACCAGCGATGGAGAGGCGTCCGAAACTTCTTCCCAGAAAAATGCACCCAAGCCAGAGAAGAAATTCGAGGTCCAATTCACCTTCAAGGATGCCAACAAGGACGACAAACTAACTGCCGCATACCACGAACTCTTCAAGGCAGCATGGGATGGTGACGAAGAAGCCCTCAAAAAGTACACGACCACCGCCTGGGATGAGGAGAAGACCCCACTATTGATCACAAGCAAGAACAATCTGGATTACAGCGTCTTCGCTATCGCGGCTTACAGGAAACACCCGAAGGAGTTCCTTGACATTATCCTTAGCATCGCCACCGCCCAGAAGCGCCCAGAAGAAGAGAAAGAGAAGCAGTACAACCCCTACTATGAAGCATCTGAAGAATCGGATGAGTACGAATCTGATGTTGAATCAGACGATGACGCAGAGCTCCGTGTTGAGCAATACGACCTCACAGAGGGCAAGCTTACCATTGATAATGTCGCAAATTTGGGTAAAGAAGTCGGGAGCAACGTTTCAGCTGCTGGAATGATCAACTTTGAAGTTCCTTTCCTCTTTAAAGGCACTGACGTTGGCAAGTCTAAGTCGGTAGTGGATAAGTCAAGTCTGCTTTACCAAGCGGTCAGGGTCGGCGATGTTGAGCTCCTGCAATATATCACCTCAACTTTAGACAAACTTGAACCCAACGGTCGAAAGTTCGACTCGAAGATCTTTTGTAACCCAAATTCGTTCACGAGCGACTACGGCAGCGCCGCCGTTGAATTTGGAAGTATTGATATACTCGAAACACTGATGAAATGGGACGGTATCGGCGCTCTACTTTCCGAAAAGAAGAACAAGAATGATAAGGGCGAAGAGGAGGAGGAGGAGGAGGAAAATCCTACCAAGCCTAAATTCTATCTCGGTCTTAGCATCCATGGGAAGAAGCGAAAGGATTGGGCTAAGGCTGCTAACCCTAATGATACAGGTACTGCGGAAAGGTCCTTCCGTCAACCAATTGGTCTATATGCCGCCTTCCATGGTTCGCATAATATCTTTGAATGGCTGCTTACCGACGGACCGGAAAATGCGCTCCGCCAACACCAAAAGAAGCTTGAGGGTCTCAAACATCCAGAGGAAAACCAATTGCTGAAAGCTCTTCAAAAAGCCGACAGTGCAACTATCAGACGCTGGACAGGTGTTGATCACCCGCTTCTCCTACATGCCATTGTGCTAAATAACTGGATTTCGGGTGACAAGGAAAAGTCTGATGAGGAAAAAGTCGCTTGGTATACTAAAAACATTAAATACTTCCTCGACCGCAACCCTAAACTCCTCGAGTCAAAGGAAAACGACTCCAATGTTACCCCTCTTCTGCTTGCCGGTTCTGCAATGAATAAATACGCCATCCAAGCCCTGATTGGCCTTGGCGCAGACCTTTACGCCAAACAAACTGATACAGGCTGCAACTTGGTCCATATTATCATCAACAACTGCAAGAAATTCGATAACAACCCCGGACGAAGTCGTCCATGGGAATCCATCATCGGCTGCCTTGAAGTCCTCCCTGAAGATTTCAAGGCATGGGCATTCACTCAACGTGCACTGGGTGATGACGTCGCATATACACCTCTAGCGTACTTCATGGCCCGCAATCGCGATTACTACGGAAGTTCGTCGACCCCGTGTGTCACTACAGTCGAGAAGATATTACAACACTCGAAGGGAGCAGATTTAAGTATCAGAACTTCATTAGGCGACTTACCCATCCACACTGCAGCGAAGAGATCAGAGGTCGAGGTTCTTGAGAGGATTCTCGCTCTCACAGCCCCTGAGACCATAGCTACCGAAAACGCAAACGGAATGACAGGCCTGGAGCTAGCCGACGCCAAACGTTACCAATGTATTGTTAAGGACCTTCCAAGCATCGAGTATTCGAGCTGGGGTACCTGGAGCAACAACAACGGTGTTTCGAAAATGCCAACCGGAAAGGATTCTGAAAAGGTTGGCGAGTGGGAGTATGAGGATACTGATGTAGATGAAGTCAAGGTCTGGAAGATGTTAGATCAGGCTTCTAAGAAGGCTGCAGGCAGCGGTGTAGCACCAAGAGTATTAGTCTCCTTGAAAGAGGCGAACGAAACCGCGGAGAGGTTGGCAAAACGGTCGTGTAAGGACAAAATATCAAGAAGGAACAGGTACCACTACTACAGCAACAATTCTAGTTCCCTCGACATCAGTGTCCAGTGGCACTGATATATCATTGTTGGATTTTTCCGGTTGTGTGTTGGCGCCACTATATCATGGGTTTTGAACCAGCCACTTCTTGGGGGCTGGCGCACGGAACCCGAGTATTGTGGAGGCAACTCCAACAGTATATAAAGGGAGGGAGTGTCATCGAGTTTACGTAGCCCATATGCATAGCACGGGTAATTATAAACACGGCCACGTCAAAAAGAAAGGAAGAAGAAGAAAATACGCATATGTACCATATAAAAACTCTCTACCACAAATATGTAACTAATAACAACACCAATTCAACTATTTCCACTTTGTTGATTAATAGCCCTGCAAGTTCCAACCTTACAGATGGCTTCGTAAATCGGCCTCCATAAAATGAATCCTTGGGCTAGGAATCTACTTAAACGAAGAGTCCAACATATTAACTCGCAGGTGGAAACATGTTCATGAAACTAATTAATAAGTTTTTAAGTTTGGGGAGGACTTGTAAACCAACCTCCACGACGTTGCCCGGTCGGACAGGATTAGATAAAACCGTATCAGGGTTTCGAATAGTTCTGCTAATACTATTCTATTTTTTTTATGCACCAAATTTCGCTGTAGGGGAATCTAAATCGGTAAAGCAAGGACTCTTTTCGTTCAAGCAAGCGATGTTTTGCTAGTGACACAGCACCCAGCGGACCGCAACTAAACAGTATACAGGAGCAACTGGTCTCATAAACCAGCCTCAGGGGTAACCAGATTTCAGGTAATGTTATAATTGCGTGTACACGCATGTACTCTCATACTATGGTGGTGACCAACGTATGTCCAGTTTGGTCTGTTACACCGTAGACGACGTCGCGACAGCGTCTTCCTCCTATAGTATGCGGGCATCTAGGTGCCACCAATTTTGTGATCACCAATCCAACAAAGCAGTTTTCCAATATTATCGATTAAGGGGTCATATCTTACGTTATGAGTTTATTTAATGAAATATATTTATTCTGATACTTTACAAATCCGGGCTGGCCGAGAAGCCAATAAACTTACAGCATGCAGCACAGTCACGCTAAAATCCTCAACATATTTAAATTGCTGTAGGGAAGGGCGCTTTTTCTTAGGCTGTTTCTTAATTAAACGCAAAGATTAAATCGAACTTTATAAAGGTACATCGGCAAAGACATACTAAAGGCCGACACTTTCAAAGTGCTATTAAACCGTATCGGGTTTCCTATAGTATATATAACTATATTTTTTGTTTTTTAGTATTTGATTTTGCCTACCTACTTTTCTAGCTACCTACCTACTGAGTACCTAGATAGGTTGATAGATATTAGTAGTTGAATATCGAGTTATCATGACCTCATGTATATACCCTCTTAGACGCCCTACTATGGGGGTATACCCGAACTTAAAACCCCCGGAAACTATTTCCACCCTTTTCATACTTATAATTATCCTGACCGGTAACGTTGTTTTTTCCCTGGCCGCTATCAGGCCCATGGACCCAAATCCGAAAAATACAAAATCGCCAGGCTCACCACCCTTCAACGGGATGGGAGTTGTACAGGTAGACTATCCAGCGACTTCAGCACCTACTACACTTGACAGGCCCGATTTTTTCAAGAGGGGAGGGTATTATGGCAATTTCCCCCCGCAGAAATACTTCTATGACGGTACACCAGTAGTAGTATGTGACCGTCCGTTAGAGATTTTAATTGCGAGACTCAGAGGTATTTTAGATGGTAGCATGGAATTTGGCAGCCAATGGGGGGAAACTAAAATCCGGCGGAATAAACCTCAAAGCTGGGAGAAAGTTAAAGCAAAGATAAAGTCAACCGTCGAACATGATCCAAGCGATAGAGGGATCAGGAATTCCATTCTCAGAACACACGCTGTTTGTGGACAATGTAAATGCGCAGAGGGTACCTGGGAATTGGTCGCGAGACAACCTTGCAGCCCGTTGATGGCCAGTATTTGTGAGGTCATATTCGGTACGTTTGTAAAATTTAAATCAGTCCCAATTACTAAAGGATGTTTAATCCAAAAACTAACAAGTTCTCATTCGCTACGTCAGAATGCTATTGCTTTGTCCAACTAAAGCAACATCTCGACTTTGGTGTAGGGCCCAAGGGCGAAGTTGGACCACGTGTTTCAACAATCAGCAAATGGCTGGGAAAACTGTCACCATCCCTTCGTGGCCACCCCCGCAATCGGGGAATAGAGTGGCGAGTTCACACCGACCCGCACGGGAAGCGGGGGGGCCGAGGACACGTCATTATACCTGCTGGCCTATCATTCCCGAGGGCCCCTGTTGCTCCCGGGCCGAAAATTCCTGGCTCTGGTGAACAGAATATTGCTCGTGAGGCTGAAGTCCCCTATGAATCTACACTATCCGGTCCGACTGTCTTCGAGCCAGAGGAGCCCGACGACCTCCTCGAACCGTCCGACTTTGACCCAGCGAAAACTGGCGACCTCTTCGAATTGCCTGACGATGACTTCTTTTGGCGAAGGGCCCCAGGCTACCAGAATTTCTGGGGTGGTAACGGTGGTGGTAGCGGTAGTAGTGGCGTTGGATTTGTTAAACGGGATGCAGCGCTAGATGGAGGGGGGCTCGAAGAGGCAGAGGCCCAAGCAATTAAGCTTAGGGCGCCCGGGCGTGGACCTTAATGTTCCTACATCAAAATCCAATGAAAGAAAAACTGGTAGTATACGATATAATACCCCTGTATACCCCGGTTCAAATGCTCGCACGCATGTTTCCACATCATTCTTAAAGTTTTATTGTTTTTATCAGACACTTGGAGGATTTCACATGTATCAATGATGTTCCATATTACCTTGTCTCGTACCCAAACTTTCCGCACAAGGCACGATATCACCTTCCCAGTATACATGTGGGCCGCTGCTTGTTCTGTACTTACATACCGGATATGCCCTAGTGAACCAGACACCACGTTCCTACCCGGCACCTGCACGCAGTAAACTTGTTTAATATGTAAATCTGTCCCTGTGGTTGAACCCATTCAAGCTCATATATAACTATTTTGATTGATCTCTGATTTCTGGCATTGAGGCTTGCAAGTAGGTGTTTAATCGAGTTAATGTGAAAAGTTGAATGGGCTTCAATTACAAAGACTTGCGACTCCAGCTCTTGGGTTCAGAAGCAAGGGTTAATTACGAGTTCATTGATATCTAGTCACACAAGCGAGTACATATTACTAAACCCGAGCAAATACTCCGATTCAATATGCATAATGAGAGTTTGAATTCTAAACGCCGCCCTTTAATGGTAGTGATGGTAATGACAATAATAACACAACTCCAGCAATGGTAGAGTTTTTTTTAAAAAGAAGAGAGGAAACAGCGTATGTATACAGTTTTAAGTGCGCATGCGAGCAGAAGCTGGAACAGTACAGCTATCTGCGATTTGCTAAGAGGTTTCTCGATCTGGAGGATCTGAGTACGCAAAGGGAATAAAAAACAGACCAGGACCACGGCATAGAGGGCCCGGTGAATCGCTGAAGAGAGCTTATGAAGTCTTTGAAGCAATGAAAAATGCAACAAGTCATGCGGATATGCGTATACGCAAGCAAAGTCTTAGACTGAAAGCTAAGCCCAGAAAAAATGTAAACCGGGTAAAAGAAGTGGTATAAAGAGAAGAATGAACCTTAGAATGCACCTGTACCAACACCTTGAAACCCATCCGCTTTGATAATCTATCCCACAACGAAACGCCGGCTTCATGAAGCCAATGCTATAGGAAACAGAAGAAAAAGGAAAATTAAATGAAAACAACAAAGCAAAGATCACACTTTTCAGTGTTTGTTTTGCGCAAAAATAAAGAGACAACCAGGAGTATAGTACAGTGTAAAGAGCCCGTCAAGTAAACCAGCTAGCCATTCGAGGGAATAGGTAAAGAGTGGTTAATATGGGCGGTAGTGTGCTGTAGAAGAATGGATTTCACCCTCTCCATCTTGGAGAAAATAGCTTCGGGGCACGGTACGCTGGGCTATTAGGGACTTGAATAGGGTGCGTTGGCGACTGCCCTTCGGGGCTATGATGCTCTGCTGGTGAAGCCTGACCGCGACCACTTCGTCCGCTGGAACTAGAAGAACGCGACAAAGAAGGTCTCTCGGCCATGTCGACCAGACTATTAGATGAGGTGATTCTACTTGGAGGGCCACTTGCAACTCGTTCATAGGCTGGCGAGTCCTCGAAGCTCAAATTACGGGTCGGGGTTCTTATTGCCGTGCTATAGGATGGAACCTTCGAGATATTAGCCATGTGGAGAGTGGCATTCGGGCTCGAGGAAAGGGAATGGGCTTCGAGCGTTGGTGAGTCCGGATTCGGGGACTGCCTTCCGCTAGAGGGATTCGTCCACGACGTACTGTTCGCCAAAGCGTTCAAACTCCCACTCGATCCTGCCGGCCGCTGGTGAGCTCGTTGCAACCTAGCAAGGAGATCGGCATGGCCGTGTGCAGTCAGGAGAGATGGCGAGCCTGTTCCATAGCTTGACGATACGTTACTAGAGCGCGACGCCGAGGCATCATGGGTGAAGATAGGGGACGAGGTCCCAGAAAGCGAACTCAGAGGCGTAAGTCCAGCACTTTGAAGCTGTTGAAGGTTCTCTGCAGATCCTGATCTACTAAGCAAGATCGGGGAGTTGGTACGACTCAGATACATATCCAAGTCGACGCCTTCGAACAGAGTATCTAATTGGTGTTGCTCGTATCGTGGAGGTGCTGCAGTTTCATCCTCAGAAGTAACATAGCTTGTAATCTCTGGGACTTGGTTCTGGTCATTGACAAGGTAATGCTGGGAAATAAACAGCATAACGGGAAGTGTGGCGCGGAGCTTCAACGCAAAACCAAAACCTGTTAGACTTATATATCAAAAACCTTACGTCTGGGATATAAATACGTACCTCCGACACATGTCCATCAGGATTCTTTAGCTGGATGGCGAATTTAAGCTTGTGACGGACTTTAATTTTACCAACTTCGCAATCTTGGAGACATTTGGCAAGAGTCTGCGGGAGAAAGACTTTCTCGTGAAGAACCCACGAACCATCATCCTCATCGCTTGGTGGATTCTCCCACCCGGGGTAGTCCACATCGAGGATACTCCGCGTCCCGCTAATTTCTTTTGCTGTATGTGGGGTCAATTCATAAGATTCCTTAAGAGAAACAGATATCTTCAACACCGTTAAGCCTTTCAGCAGCGGAGTTAATTTAACCTCTATCGGGATGAATGACCCGAATACAACAGCTTTGGACGGTGTGTTCACAGTATATTCGATCTTATTCGGCCAGACATTTTCCACAGCCATTGTTTGTGAGAATTCCAAGGCCGTGTGCGGTAATGTCCGAACAACCCGAAAATGCTAGAAAATCGAGTCAGAACTAACCCGATGAGCAAATTTATAGGGATATCAGCCTCACCTTGGATGCGTGGACATCTGAGAGGTAAACACTTCGTTCGAGGTGAGCTTGAAGATTCCAAAGAATGCTGGCCTCACTGAAACCCTCCACAGATTCTGGGGCATCTAAATCAAAACTACTGTTAGACACACACCCCTGGAAATAATCAGGACCAGTTTAACATACTGCCAAATAGCACCCATTGGAATGGGTACTCGTGATTCCCAGCAGGGATGACAGTTCTCTCTCCAATCTGAACCTTTCGGTCCGAGAAAAGGATACCATCGTGCTTGAACAGCTTCATCGTCGGCCCGAATGGTCCATGGAAAACTTCATTTACTCTAAAATCAAGGGTTAACCAAGACTCGCTCAGGGAAAGGATAGAAAAACACCACGGACCGAAACCTTTGTGCGCAAGTCAGCTTTACAGAGAGAGACTTGACATTTACAGGTTCTGTGCATGACAAGACTATCTTTCCGCTCAGCTGCACTCCGGGAGCTTCCGAAGGGTCACCCCTTATTACTAGAACATCCTCATCCAGTCTGCGAGTCACCGTCCATAAAAGTTAGCCGACACATCCTCACCATAACCGCACGCCATGATATGATGCATATATCTATAAAGTTTTCGACAACACATACCGAATTTCAAAAAGGGTAATCTTTTTCATGGCAGGCAGGGAGCGTCCGAAACGGGTTTGCCAAGACGATGGTGTATTTAACCGAAGGGCGAGAAGCTCCCTTGTAGGGGCTTCGAGTCAGGGAGAGCTGTACCAGAAGACCGATTTGTGCAATGGATTAGACAGCCAGTACGACTTCGAGTCGCTAAACACGAGGGGTTGAAAGAAAGTAGAAAGACAAAAAGAATGGAAGCAAGAAAGATTTCCGCTGCGATAGTGGCGTTCGAGGCCTGGTTTCCTTCAAAGTGCCCGCCTGTTCTGCGCAAAAGACAAAAAAAAAAAAAAAGTTCGGACAAATGGTCGAAGGGTGCTAAGGCTCAATTTGTCCGCCTGCCGTGCCGGACAGTTTGAAGAGTGTCGGCCCCGGTGCGAGGTGTCTTTATATGGATCGTAGGCTGGTTGTTTCTTATGCAAGCTAACGACGCCAAGTGGGTCTGGCTTTTGCGAACTTGGCTGGAGACACGAAGAGACAATTTTTTGAGTTGCACCCCCACGAATACTAACCAGCGGATCTGCAGAGCTTGGTTGATGAGTGATGAAGCAAACGATGGTACGGAATCTGGCTAGTGCGTTCTGCTGTCGGATAGCAGAGAATTGACAAGACTATGAGATCACAGAACGATTGAAGCGGGGATGCTGTATTATACTGAACTATTGATGATGGTGATGGTGATGGTGATGGTGATGGTGATGACGATGATGATGATGACGATGATGCAGGCGATTACTGTGGAGAAATAGGTCGCTTTTTTAATATGCCGATTTTTGCAGGAATTTTGAAGGGCTGTTGTCCTGTGGTGATATCCTAACGTATCCGGGCTGACCGCTGTGACGCTGTAGACTGCGAAATCCGCAGCCAATCCAAGGCCTGAAGGGCTTAAAGGCGGCCACCGAATACAGTGACAGATACCGGAATATAAGTATATGCCCAGGTGCGCAGTATATATACCGACTTGAAGTAAGTACTTCTTACTCAATTAAGATAAGTACTGTACTTAAATGGTTTGGTCTGGAAGAATTGCTATTCGACGGATGTTAAAAATCAGCCCACTGTCTAGACATATACAGCGCCACTCCAGGATGCATCATTGTCGTGTAATTGATTGTCCCTGGTCGCCCGACTTGTCGCCGCCCCCTAAAGAAATTGCCGTGATTGGTATGCGAATGGCACCGTACCTGAGCTGAGAACCCAAAAATAATACTGTATAGCTGGCGCTCGCTTCTTTGGAAGCCAGCAAATCCGTGATCGTGTTAATTATAAACCAGTTACACTTGTAGTATGGCGATATCGCGATATTATAGTTTTTTTTTTTTTTTTTTTTTTTTTTTGGTTTTTGTTCGCAACGTTTCAAAGTCTGGTAACGAGGAATGCTGTGGTACGGGTATATACCGCTGCTCGATTTATATTGAAGCAAATCCTGTTGGATTTAGAAATTCGTCAGTCCTCCTCTCCAGCATATGACTAAAAATCAGGACACCTGAGCTCTTTATCTAGGGGCTAATTTTCTTACGTTATCAGTCAAAATTACTTTCACGCAGAGACTTTTTTGCTCCAATTTATTTTTTGTGTGTATTTTTTTCTTCTTCTTTCCTTCTCGCAGAAGTCTGGACTGCGTTGTCTTCGAACAGGATTTTGTGTTCGTTTGCGGTGAACTCTGAACAAAAAAAAAAAAAAGAGGTCTTTCCGAAAATATTCCCCCAACGGACCTAACAATGCCTGGTTTGGTACCTGAGCAGTTGCTGAGACAGGGCTCGAGATAGGGCGACAGCGCGAGACCGAAAAGAAATTATGGTGAGTTCCGCTGGAGCTCCAAACCCTCTTGGCCGTGAAGGTGGTAGTGGTATTATATAAGATGTCAGTTTTTAAATTTAGTATACTTGCTAGTATGACACCAGTCGCAGCTGAATAATTCAGAAAACTCGAAATCGAGATCGAACCTGAGCTTCGATCGTCTGAGGACCTCAGGCCCAGTATTTATTGATCAGAGCTTTCGTAAGAAGCATCCCACTTTCCTTTCCCTGACACGAAAAAAGGGCTGGAAGGGGGTCGTTCGACCTGTACACATGTCTACTGCCTAAGCCTCGGAGAGGGCTGGCCTGGGGTACTGCATTACCCAGCTTCCTCGCCTGGGACAGCTTAAAATCGATGGGATATCGGTTTAGCCCTGCATAAAGCTGCTTAAGTCCACGGTTACAATCATTTCCTGGGACCTGGATCTCGACTGGACATTTGCGAATTTGGTGAAGCGTAACCCCCACCACGCCGCCGGCTTATCCATCCCGACACCCTCTTCAAGGACCTCTTGACCCAAAAGATTGGGCCCATGACAGCCGCATGTTTCGTCAAGAATCTCTGTGATTTGCTGGCCATGCTCAAATTTTGCTTGGCCTTCTATCTGTCTGATCGAAGAGGGACGAACAAGGCCACAGCTAACTAGCTGGCAGTCGCCTAGCTGCTAGCATGCTCCTGTGTTTGGCCTACCAGTTCTGGCCTAAACCCACGCCCCAAACGACAATCAAAAATCATCCCACCCTTCGTTCCGGCGGCCTCTCATTGGGTCGCTTTTCCGTAATGTATGCCTATTCGGCGATGGTCTTCTACAGACACCGAAACACTGATATGGCTGCTGGCTGCATATTCCAAGAAACGCCATCGCGGGCTAAATGGTTAAGTTACTTAATACCGTCGATGTGAGGAGCCTTCACAAAACATTCAGCTTGTAACCCCTTACCCAACGATATATGGCCCTAGCGGAACATTGGATAAGCTAAATTGGGAGTTCGAGGTACTCTCTCGATCACCTAATCCATCTATGAAATTGCGGCGTTTGCTCCCTCCGTAACTATATTACCTGATAACAGCGAAGGTCTACATGTATGATTTGCTGATAACAACTGATACAGCGAGCGTGGGATGAACTGAGCTCTCTCTTCGGAGTCGGTGTTGAAGGCTCACCACAGTGACCATACCCATCCGGTATATACCCAGTTGCTGGTTGCGCAAGCACCAACGTGATCAAAACGGTTCCCCCATCAACCTTCGAAATATGAAATTTCACGAGCATCCCACCATTACAGTGCTAACCGATTTGAACATATTCATGAGCAGTCTTTCCAAACCTACGCCAACAACGTCCCCGTGCTTCAGGCTTTAGTAACCGTTCGCGAAACGGCCCCAAGCGAAACTGTTCTCGTGTATAATTTTCACATCTCACATGACAATTCAAGTTGCACAGAAACCAAAAAGAGTCGGCCATAAGGTTCTAAAATACCCGTCCGGTAGTTACCCGTTGTCTTCGTGTGACGTTTCCTACTCCGCATTTTTATTTTTTTATTTTTTATCTTTCATGTGCTACGAATAATATACGTAGATGTCTGCGGAAGGTATACGTTGCGGATCGGTCAGAAACGGCTGTGTTTGCAAATTTGCTGTATAGGACCAGTATCACGATCGTTTGTCAACCCGGAACAAGTTTGTAACCCATGCACTCTGTGGGAGCCAAGGCTAAGTCGGTACTCGGGAAAGTGTTCTAGCGGTTACACCGGCCAGCGAAAACTCGGCCGTGAACTACACATTATACACGGTACAACGAGCTAGAATATTCTATCCGATGGTGTCGAAGAAAAGTCATGGGATGGTCCCAGGGTCCACATCCCAGTCTTCAAAACGTGAACATTTTAAAATGGCATGCATCAAAGCACCCCGACGAATAACTACTCGCCAACATGCAACACTGCCTTCAAGGCTCATAATCTTCTCATCTGATCCAAAAAAAAGTTCAAATTTAGACGGGCCATGCCGGAGCGTCTTTCGGATCTCATTTAAAAGATACGAAACCAGGCGGGAGAAATACGAAGCTCCATCAATAACACAAACCATCACCCAGTAGCTTGCCCAACCTATAGAAAATTTTTCCGTTAGCCTGGGAGATAATCCGAACTCTCTGAAATCAGGACTCACATCCGCATTTCTTATCTCCCAACAGAAAAATATTCCCTGTTACGGACGGGGCGAAAGCTATCTGAGAGCTCTATAAGCCATAAAGCTTCAATAAGGATTTATTACCCCTTTCAGCTTTATCATTGATTGCAATCTGTCACAGACTAAAAGTAGTAATTCGTCCTCATGTCCCAAATATATCAAACCGCCAGCCGCCAGTTAAAAATAAAAAGGCAAGCCAACGGATTATTCCTCCCAACCGTAAAACACGACTAAAACTAGAATGACTCAGTCCGACATTCTCGCGTATCGGGGATTTAATCGAATCCAGAAAAAAATGCAGCGGCAAAAGCAAAAGCAGGATTTCATATGCACAATTGACAATGGTGTGACCGCAACAGTAGCGTAGGCGTCTTCCGTTCCGAAAAACGTTCAGGGTTCAAGCCATGCCCCATGCATGGCGTCAATGATTGGATGAAAGTGCGGGCGCCTCTGCTGAGTTATCGGGGGCTTGGAGCTGATGATATAAAATTCAGCTTGCAAGGTTAGAGCTGACACAGACAAAATAATTATAAAAACTGTTGAATCGAAACTTTCGCAAGCAGATAACTGGAAATTGCACCATGTTCCAGAACACAGGATCTGCTACCTTAGGATTTACCGCCCGCAACGTTAACGCCCACGTTTCATTTCCTTCGGATACGCCTATCAAAGACATGTTGATAGCGTGGTTTTTTTTTTTTTTTTCTCGGTTGACGAGGTTGGGCGACGTCACATCTGAGGTTTTTGTCGGAACTCACATGCAAACCACCATTCGAACAGGGAGCCGCAAAAATGCTGGCTGATTTGTATTCAATTGGTTGGAATGATTAGTCGATCGATGGCATTGCTCACCAATATCCCTTGTGCTTATCAGCTACGTTCGCAAATCCCGCTACGCAATCCAATTTAATATTAATTAAAAGCTTGACGTTCGCGTATGCGCATGCAACGTTGTTGGGGAAATCCAATCGCTCTTTCACATGCTACAGCGAATTTTGAAACCCAATTCACCTTTGGAAAAGTTTTCCACCAGGAACCATGTATCCAGCGCAAAAAACAGAGTTAAACTCAGCATAGAACTTCCAGAAATTGAGGGATTAGGGCTCTGAATGTCGGAGAACGTGCTTTATTCAGCTCGGTAACCCGAGATGTTCCGAGCTTTGGTGTTTCTTGAGTGGTTTTTTGTTGCAGCGGTAGAAAAGAGGAGCTCGGCAGGTCGTATCGGGATGCCGAGTTCGGCCCGGGTTTCGCAGATATGTGGGTTCGGCAGCCCGAATCGGCTTCGGGAATTCAGCGGCTGGAGGTGCAAATCCATCCTATGCCCTCATGACAGATACTAGGCTACAGGGCTAGAGGCGGGAGCTCCTATAATTAATATATCTACCGCTGCAGCTTTCATCGAAATCTTCGATACAGAGTTTAGCATAGATCAACGACGGACTGATTGTGCCCCAATGAAAACATAAGTGCCCATTTCACCTAAATCGGTTTCGTAAACAAGTCTCCATGAAGATAGGTTATCCCTTGAATATATTTAGACAGGGGCAATCTGCTACTATTAGCTAGAGATCTAAACGTGGAAATCCATACTCCATCTTAAATCAGATACCATTCACCTGTACTAGTTTAGCAACTTTGACGCTTCACCTTTGTGAGCTTTATATTTTAGACAATATACAAACTTGATCCCAATAGACTTATAAGAGTGCCTCGAAAGGTTCTCAATCCTACCCTTAAACGATTGTGTTTGATTTAAAGACATTGGGGTTTAAGAAGTTTGTATGACGACACAGCGATATATGTGACCCTTACCTTGGTAGAGGCTAGTTTACATATTTATGATGTCAAACCTTGCTATATCGTTGCCTTCAGATCATACAAAGCAATATAAATATACAAAATTGGTGGACACAGAAATTATCAACTGCAAGTTAATCTCAGTTATACATACTTACAGACAATGTAAGCATTAGACCTTGGTAAATCCCAATCCTCCCGTGCGTTAATCCGCCCCTAGGAATGGCACGCACATACCAAAGGAAGGTGTGTAGGTGTCCGCTTGCGAATTAATTCCTGCTTGGACCAGACTAATACCAGACTGTATCGCTGATACTTTGTGGTATTCTTGAAAACAGCGCTGCCTCGAAGGGTTTCTACTCATCCTGGCGCCGCTTGATAGATGAAGTGTTATGTACTATTCGAGTGGAAAGTCCTTTATAGGATCCCACATGCAAAATCTCCAGACCTAAACTAGAATTACAGGTGTACTCAAATAATTAATTTCGGGAGCAAAGATCCAGGGCCACATATAGTTATGTCGTTCTGTTATGCTTGCTTTACAAACCTGTACTGAATATTTATAGATGGGGTATCTGGATTTCGACTTTGCATGTGCCTGGCTCCCGAGACCAATCCATGTTAATGAATTGGTTACTTTAGCATTAACTCGATCTGAGGACAAGTCTTGATAGCTAATTTTTTTTTCATGGTTTGCAAGCCCTGGCCCCGTAAACCAACTGTCACAAAGACAAGTCCCCTACGAAAACATAACGATGCCATCTTTTTAAGTTTATGGGTATTTGTCAGCTGCAGGCTAGTAGAAAGAAAAACTCAAGGTCCATTGTCTGGATGTAAATGTTATATTCTTATTTTACCTCAAGCTCAGTAATAGGTTGTCCAATTATCAAGAGATTTAGAGTTCACAACATTTTTGTGGAAGGGCTAGGTAGGGACAATTCTACAATAACAAATTGGTATATATACACTTAGCTTATAAGTTCTAGTAAGTACAGAGTAAGCTGGAAATATGCTCATGGCCTCCATATATGCGACTCCGATATGTACATGATCAAACTTCTAAAAGAAAAAAAAAAACCGTGAGCTCGCAGGCAGAGCGTACCACCGGCCTTCTAGAGTGAAGGTGAACCTCTGAATAATTTGGTCTACGAAAGATATCTCGTGTCAGTATGAGTCCAAGGTAAGTCTTATGAGAATAAAGCTATCATTTGTGGATCCCTGACGAAACACTATCTGTTGGTATCATAGCTCGATTTGGTGTGCATCCAGAATCTCAAGACAATATTAGAGTATATTTCCCCAATAATTTCGTAGATGCACCCAGTGCCAGAATGGAGTTCCCAGGGTACCGTTATGGTGCCTTGCAGTTCGCCAGCCTCAAAAAGTATAGAAGTAATTCCTTTCTATTCATCTATAATTGATAAGGTTCATTACAACTATCTCAATCGCGGTTAGCCTTATTGGAGTCATGTAGGGAGCTTAGGGCACCACTTGTACAAGTTTTTGGTCTCACATCCCGTAGTTCCTACAGAGGCCATTGCGAAGTAAGGGATACACATAATTTCACAATCGCGCTATACCTATATTTCCTCCCATTAGTGGAATCTAATAGTCGTGGGAATCTCGAGCTCACGGCGTAGATTTGTAGGTGCTTTGTATTTAATGATGTGGACGAAGGACTTATTCACATAAGCATATGGCTTTATAAACCAGCCTATGTTATGTGGCTTGTAGGTGCCCTGGGCCTGTACAATCCTTATTTAGTCAATAGGGGCCACTTCGTGGAGGTTAGCTTAAAAGAGGAGTCTATAACTAGGAGTCGATTAAATAGTCTGCAGGGATTAATGTTGATGATCATTTGCAGATTTAGTCAGAATTATATGGAGACCTAGATTTGTGAATACCCCGTCTCACTTAGAGTATACTTTGCGTAATGGTCCCCAACATACCAGAGCTTTTCTCTGCCCAGTCAAACCTTAAACCCGTACCTCTCCATGGCTTGAATGGTTTGGCAGCCCCCTGACCGCCCCTTACTAAGAATATATGCCCTTACTGTGAATATATGGGGTTTCGTTAAGGTACCGGGACTCGCACCTTATGAAAGCGTGCCGCAAACATGTCGCATTCCGCGGGGCACTAGGAATTAGAACCGATCATAACTGGCAATCAGTACACTATAGTACCAGTATACGTACCCAATTAACAGAATCAATCAGTTTGCCATTCATTAACCAGATTACACCATGTGCGGTACTCAAAAAATAATTTTATTAGATAACCAGATTTATTCTCTCGAAGTATCATCGTCGTGATTGTGGTGCTGCGTTAAATTTGGTATTGTTTCAGGAATTGATCAATTGAGGACACTAGTTCGTGTTGGTTGGTTTTACGGTATATAGAATCTCATATGAAAAGTAAAGTGTCCCCATTCTCCCCGGGATTTAATTTAAGAGATCCTAGTCTCCTTATCATAATATAAATTAGAGTAAATATATTACTAGACGGGCCACTTCGCAGAGGCTGGTCTACGAAACCAAGTCGCCCACGATTTGTGGCTGGGCAAATTTGCGGTGGCTATGGCCCTTACCAGGCTTATAGGCTTAGGATCAAGTTCGCTGATCGATATTAATCCTATAGCTAGGGCCTAGGTTTCTCAACTTGTCGAGTTGCCACGCTTGCTTAATTCTATTTCTTTGTCAAGCCCTAAACTAGTCTCGCCCTAGACATAATAAACCTAAATAAAACAAATATGTTAATTTTACATAATTATACTCAACCATCAACCTACCATTAACTTGTTATTAATTTGCCATCAACCTGCCTACTTATTTATAGGCTAAAAAAGGCCAGATATTTAGATATTTAGACATCCAAACAGCTAAATAGTCAGACGGTTAGACAACCAGTATATTAATGTATAATTATTCCATATACCCAACTATTTAATTGACACACACACACTATTAAGTAACCACAATTATATTCATTAATAAAAGAAGCAACCTGAACCTTTCACCGCTTAGCTATCTGGCTGACTGTCTGATTTTTTGGTTTTTCTCCAGTTTTTGACTGGGCAATCAGGTTGGTGGCAAATTAATACCTAGGTAGTAAGTTAATAATAAACTGATGGTCGAGCATCATTATGAAAATTAACAGACTTATGCCTTCAGTTGTAATATATATTTCGCGCGGTTTCGTATTATACATCGTCTAACAAATTTTAGCGACCATAATTGAGCGGCTACGAGGTACCTCTAGCACCTCCGCATATGTTTTACAGATAGGAGCTAGATTTTCAATGCTTCGCTTGCCTCGAATGACCAAGTAGTGTAATTTTCGTCGACTGAAAGAGTTCTAGTCTACCACTCAGGTTGGATCCTCTACCACAGTCCTGTTCCGACTACGGCATCTTCAAGAGGGCTACGAAATTACGCGAAACTGCTTCATTGATTCAAGAGTCCCAGGTCTGGTACCATGGTTACGAGACTGAAGACTCCCATCGAATTGACAGTTTGGGTTGTGTGTTGCAATTTGCTATGCCTTTCCAGATCGGCAAGGGGATTGCGCGCGGGAGCCTGTGTGACACACCTCGTGGCACCGATGACGGCATTTGATCACAACTAGGTTACGTTACACAGGCTTGCTGCTGACTTCCAGGCGGGTAACGTAATATCGCCACCCAATCACTAACCATATCTATCACCGAACCGAGTCCAAGACGATAAACATGACACTCTGGAAGCGCACTACTTGAAGTTCATTTTCAAGGCTAGTCTATTGACCCACAGTCAACAAGCATGAACAATTGGTGGGTATATATCTGCGATTATACCCTTCCAAACCAGCGTTCTGCCAACATATATTACATTGGCATATGCTCATCTGATCGCCGATCATAAAATTTCGGATTGTGGTCCTAGATTATACGGTAATTAAATGCTGTGTTAAGTAGTTAAGAAGCGCGGGTCTCTTTCCCCGAACGACTACCATGCGGCTATAGAGGGCGCAATATAAACCTGGTCAAACTCATTCCTCTCGTATTTACCGTTGTTCAGACCAACATACCTTCTACTTTTACATAGTCAAGATATCTTAGGCGTACAAGCTTCAAACTTGCCAATGTCTGCTAATATCTCGGACCCTGGGAACCGGGAACCATAATTATCCGAGGAATGGAGTTAACTGGTTAAGTTGGGTTTTATATCTACCTTCGATATTTGGACACAATGACATTTCTGGGCAGGCGAGGGTTTTGGATTGGCGTCGGCAGTTCGTTGCACAAGATTTTTTCAATATGTTTAGTAGCACCAATTGATGCCACCGAGGGCGCACAAGCTTCTTGGGAGTTTCAGACGGGGTGTTTTTGAGACCACGAGTATGTGTACTCCTGAGACTTTTTGAAAGAACTTTGGCGCCACGTTGGTGCTTTCAGTAAATTTTGTGGTTTTCGATAGTTTGAGAGTGGACAGCGGTCGAAATCCTCTAAAGGAGATAAAGAGCCTAAAACGGCAGGTACGATAACTCCAATCTCCCAATCAACTTCTGGAACCGGGATACCGATTTAAAGAGACCTATTTTGGAACTATAAAAATGAGACACTTTGAAAGAACAGATGCAGGGCCCTCGAATACCGTGACTAGACTATTTCTGTCGATGGGGAACCCTGTTTCTGTCTATGGGTGGCTTGTATTTCGAGAACCCTGAGGCTCGACACAAGCGGTATCGTTATCGATACCTATAGCCTTTAACTAGACCTCGATGAGAGTTGCAACATCGTTAACTGAGGCTTGAGTACACCGTACAGTATATTCCTTTCCTTAAAAAATTATTAGGTTGGCGAAATTTTGTAGCAGGCAAATGGCAACCTGGAGGCGAGGGCTTTTCCCCTCCATTCCACGTGACATGTATTTCGTGGTTAGTGCGGTGAGGTATCCCCTTCAAGAACACTAAGATTGCTGTTCCTTGGGCTGAGATTAGCTAATATATTTTACAAGCTATTCTAGGACTAACGAACGTTGAAGAGATTAGTTAACAATATTTTCAAATCAAGGTTTGATGAGTGGTGTTAGCCTCACGTAGATACTAGGGCATGGAGGTTTTTCTCGACCCAAATCCAAGAGTTGCTCTGTCCCCAAAACGAAAAATAGGTTACACTTGGACCTATCGGCACGTTAATATTTGTCAAATCTATCCCACGAAAACGCCGAACCTAAGTGTCACAGCGCAATAGTGTTGTAAATTTTTCTCGCATGTGGGTCTGGAGATGCGAAGTTGGGGGTTCGTGGTCTGTGCTTCTCGGTCACTCCACCAAATTCGGCCAGCTTCACATGCCTGGCGGACGAAAACACGATGAAAATACTGTATGCAGGATGGCCGAACCGGCCCTCGATTGGAGTTTGAGAAAGTCTTGGTAGCGGGGATAACTGTATCAGGCGATCTTTTGCTTGCACTTGATGCATGGAAACGAGCTGCAAGAGAATGGTTGGGAATCGCATTTCCTATCAGATTCTCGGCTCCACCACGTTTGGAGAATAAGGTTCCCTCATTTTATGCACTCGAACGTGCAGATGGGAGCCCAAATGAACGCCCGATCAGAGTCGGATGATGCATGCCCCAGAGAACGACCAAGATAAGCATGTCGCATGACCAGCCCAACGTTACAGGGTTTGACAAGCTTTTGAAAAACTGGAGTTGCATGTCATCTTCTTGAAGTCGACCCTATAATGGCATGCATAGTATATCACATTTTATTTCAACCATGGCCATTGGCCACTTAGCGAAAGTGCCGTGGCCGCGTGGTTTCGGGGGAAGTGAAAAAAAAAGGTTCGTTTGTGCAACCAGGAATTCCTCGTATTCTGGAGGATATGAGGGGCCCCATTAGGCAGGAATGTTTTGTCTTCTGGATATTTGGATGTGAAACGGCCAAAGCAGAGAAAAAATATTTTTCCCATTTGTGTGTAGGCGGACCCGAGCTGTGAAATGATTTTCTGGTTTTTCTCACATGGCCCTGAAGTCTTGGTGGCGCAGAGTGACGCCAACAGGGCAATAAAAAAGTAGATGCCTGATATGCACGCTTACAGCTGAACCCGAACTGGAAGCTTCGTTTTGACGTTTCTAGTGGGCGGCACTTATCAATTAGTTTGAGCATGAACCTGGTTGGTCCGAAAGCTGCAGGTCCGGGCCCCCACCCTGCATCATAGACTGCGGTTGTGAGACCTGAACGCATTTTAGCAAGCAAGTGCACGCGACAATCATTTTATCTTAGTGTCTTCGGTGCCTGCGCTTCCAGCGGTCATCTCCTTTAAAGAGCTGGGTCACCCAAAAATATGAAGCTGGTGTGCGCTTTTTCTTAATTGTATACCATCTCTTTCCTCAGTTGTTTAGATATCCTGTCGCGTGCTTCTATAATTCGATAGAATAGACGTTCGGAATACACTCTCGACACATATACACACGCAAACATTCCACAATGGCTACGGTAATCGGCGGGGAGGTTGTTCCTCAGGATGCGGGTTACCCACGGAAGGGATCAATTGTTTCGAACCGGGAGAAGGGACCGAATGAAGAAAACGGTGCCACTGCTTCGGCTGACAATCTGCTGGAGGCCCTGGGATTCCAGCCCGAACTGACAAGAAACCGGTCGACATGGCAGGTAGCCTTCATGTCCTTTGTCCTTGCATCGATTCCATACGGTCTTGCTACAACCCTGTACTATCCCATCATTGGTGGTGGCCCGGTCACAATCATCTGGGGATGGCTTGGTGTTTCGTTAATCATTCTCTGTGTCGCTATTTCGCTCGGTGAGATCACATCGGTGTATCCGACTGCTGGTGGCGTGTATTACCAAACTTTCATGCTGTCGCCTTCCTGGTGCCGTCGGGTTACTGCCTGGATCTGTGGCTGGGCATATGTTGCAGGAAACATCACAATTACCTTGGCCGTCAACTTCGGAACAACGCTTTTCTTCGTCGCCTGCGTTAACGTCTTTGAGACCGAGCCCGGCGTGGGTGTCTTCGACGCAAAGAAATATCAGGTCTTCCTGATATTCTTAGCTATTACTTTCCTTACCAACGCTATCTCCTCTCTCGGAAATAGGTGGCTGCCCATTCTTGACGTATGTATTATCGAAGATTCCCATACTTCCCCCAACGAGTTCGCCGATTTTACGTAATTAGCGAATGTTTTGCATCGGCCCCACTGTGGAGTGCATCTAGGCTAACCTGATCAAATTTTTTTGGTCGACAGACATTTGCGATTTTCTGGACATTCGCTGGAGTTATCTCCCTCATCGTCTGTGTTCTCGCCATTGCTAAGAACGGACGACACGATGCTTCGTTTGTTTTTACTGAGTTTCTTCCCCAGTCCGGTTGGACTCCTGGATGGTCCTTCATGATTGGTCTGCTCCATGCCGGATACGCTACTTCGTCAACGGGCATGATCATCTCGTGAGTGCACCCTAATCTGGCATGTTGGATTGTTGAATATGCCACTAACGAACAATTAGTATGTGCGAGGAAGTCCGTCAACCATCGACCCAGGTCCCCAAAGCTATGGTTGGAACTATCATTCTCAACACTATCTGTGGTCTCGTCTTTTTAATCCCGTTGGTTTTCGTTATGCCAGATCTTGGCGTCCTAGCTGCCTTGGCTTCTGGTCAGCCCTTGCCATCGATTATCGTATCGGCTGTTGGGAGCTCCGGTGGTGCGTTCGGTCTATTGATCCCATTGATGGTACTCGCTATCATCTGCGGTGTTGGCTGTACGACAGCCTCATCCCGGGCTACTTGGGCTTTTGCTCGTGACGGCGCTATCCCTGGATCCCAATGGTGGAAAGTTGTCAACACCAAGTTGGATGTCCCACTTAATGCTATGATGCTTGCCATGGTCGTAGAAATCCTCCTTGCTTTGATCTACTTCGGCTCTACCGCTGCATTCAACGCTTTCTCCGGTGCTGGTGTCATTTTCTTGACTGTCAGCTATGCTGTCCCAATCGCTGTCAACCTTCTCGGTGGGCGAAAGCATCTCTCAGCCGGTGTCTATGACTTTGGAGCCTTCGGAGTCTTCTGTAACTGTGTTGCTATTGGTAAGCCATTCTCGAGCCTGTAATCCTTAAAATAGCAAGGCGAATGTTGTACTAACGTAACCTCCCAATAGGATGGAGCTTGCTCGCTGTCCCACTCTTCTGCATGCCGTCTTTCATCCCTATTACTCTCGAATACATGAACTACGCCTCGGTCGTTTTCGTCGGTTTTACCCTGATCTCCGCCGCATGGTACTTCATCTGGGGTTCCAAGCATTACCAGGGGCCCCCAACTCACGAAGACGCTGCATTGGAGTCGCGCAGAGCATCCATCGCCGCCTCATATCGACACGACTAAACAGCTGTGCGCGGGCCGGTACTGCATATTGTGTTTTTTTTAAGCTTTCTGTTTGTTGCTCGGAATGCATTTTCATGGTTAGGTTTTAGCGGCATTCTGTAGCTTTTTTTGTGCATATTTTTTTCCTTTTCGAGATGCATTTTCATTAACAGAGGATGGGGGGTGAAGGAAGGGAGAATAAGAGGCCTTTAGATGGGGGGTTCTAAGGTTTATAAACAAAAAGGTAGAGTTGAGAACTTAGACGGCTTATCCCGATATACCTCGCACTATGGATAAACCGAAAGAAATAGTTAATGATTAGTACATAATTAATGGCACGGTACCTCAACCAGTTATATATTTATATTTGCTTAACTGTAGTCACAGGCATATTCCGCGGGGCTTACCATTACCTAATTTGTCATCTAGTGTGCCCAATGAAGAGCCTGACAACATGTACATATGTCTGAGAAGTTTTGGTTGTTGATCGTCTCGTTAGTACTAGTCTACATGCACAGTTGGGCTTCAACACAAATCGGTGTTGCACTTTTGGGAACTGTTGATACAAAGGCGCCGTCCACGTGCCCAGTACTAGCCTGTATAAAGATTCTCTAAAGGGGGCTTTCTTCTTGAATTTTACTCCGACGTTCCAAATACTTTTAAATTGCCACTATATCAAGTCATTAACTTATATACAATTTTTCTAAGACCATCCCAAATTAATTCCGTCCGACACGGATTCGAAGCATTATCATATTAGATACCAGGGACTCTATACCTCCCTTTCACCAGTGTTCCGAAATCATTCGTCGGATCAACGGCTAATTTTACCTGTCTCATTCTATTCCCACTAAGTGTTCCATACCCGCTTAGCACATCCTGGGTCCCATTGGCGTAATTCATATACTTGAATGGGTGATACACTCCTCTTTCCTCCGCCAGTTGCCTCATCCTTGCGAACGCCTGTCCGACACATTTCGCTGCTAGCCCATCTTGATTCCTGCGAGTCCATGCGAGGTTGATGCTTACTATCATAATCGTTTTCCCAGCCTGTCCCGCCGGCGTATCTTCGAGACCCATGCTATTCTTCTTCCCACCGGCTGTACCTTGGGCTACGAAATGACTGCTCAAAGGATAAAAGACTAAAGAGGCTGAGTAACCCGCGATAGCGAGTCTAAAACTCTCTGTTTCATCTTGGTATGCATCCCAAAGGTCTTGGAGAAATTGAGGATCTTCGAGCACTACGGCCATGTCTGTGAAGCTCTGGCGTTTGCCTGGTGTGCTATAAGCTGCGATTTCGCCAGAGATACTGTTGATACCTCTTCTATCGCGTTTTGTGCTTGTGAGGAAGAGAATATCCTTTGTGAATGGTTTGAATATGTCAACTTCGTTTAGACCTAGGGCGGTGGGATAGAAGAAAGTGAATGTGCCGAGACTGACGTCTGTGACTATCAGGTCCGGGCCGACAGATGTGAAAGCTGGAATTATGTGAGACTCGGGATGGGTGATAACACCTTCTACTGAGTAGTTATAGAGAGCTTTAAGGACTTTGGGGATTGATGCTCTGGGATATAAGACGAAACCGGCGTTATACGTTGGTTGTGGGAATGTCGTCTGAGTAAACCGTGTGACAATGGCGAATGACGAACCGGCACCCTTCATAGCAATGAAAAGGTCTGGGTAGTTCGAAGCAGTGATTGTTCCAATAGTACCATTCGCATATACAACCTAGTAAAAAAGCAAATGCATGAAGGTTAGCCATGTCCGGCGCCGTATGTATATAAACGACTTAACAAGAGGTGATATATATCTTGGACCGACCTCAAAAGCAGTAACATGATCTGCTGCCCATCCCCGCGAGTTGGAATGATAACTAATCCCACCGCCTAGCAAAAACCCACCAGTTCCCACGGTGTTATCTCTCCCGCCCATGGTACCAACACCTAACCGGTCTAACTTGTCATAAACATCTCTCCACCTACAACCCGCCCCGAAGGTGACAGTATTGCTACCGGCGTCGTAAGTTACATCCTTGATAGCGGATGTATCTAACAGTACGCCGCCGTATGTATTCGACCATTCCGGAATAGAGTTGTGACCACCGGACCGGATTGCGTACTCGCAGCGATGTTGGTGAAATATCTTCACAGCATTTGAAACATCTTTTGTGGATGTTGCGGTGAAGACACAACCTGGGGAGGCTACACCCTGCCTTGCTGTATTCGAGATTTCAGTTAATATTTCAGATTAATCCTTAAAATAGAACCAGATATTATACGAACCCCAGTATTGAAAATTATTTTGCAGCAAATTGCCAACTGCTGTGAGTAGGCTGTTGCCATTTGCAGCTTTATACTGGTTTTCATAGCTAAAGAAAGTCTTCAAGGGGTATAGCGATTCAAGCGTCCTGCACTGCAGATCAACATCAGGCGTTAGCTCAACGGTTTATGAAGTGAGAAGTTGAGAATTGGTAATGGGGAGGGCCGCGTACACAGTTGTCGGCGCTTGCGACACAGGCTGATGCCAATAGAAGTGTGGAAAAAGCAGTTGACCTTGAAAGTCGGCCCATATTGAAGGAGTATTAACACCAAAATGACTGACGACTTGTCAATTCCTATTGCGGTAATACAGGGGTCTAGATGCTCAACGGCAGAAGCTGATCTGCCATCAAGTAACTGGGACCAGCCGCCAATATATATCCACAACAGAATGATTATCACTAGGACCATGCATTCTTTAGTTAGACTAGAGAATGATTATTTCCCAATAGCGATTCCCTAGCTTTCTGCCCAATATTTTCCGTCCTTTATCAACCAGGTTCTTCCATCCAAGGAATTTGAAAAGAAAAGGTTTTGAAGTATTAGGTTGGTGCACCTCTCCGGATCCCCACTCATGACCACTTTTAAAATTTTGGGTTTCCTTTCTTAGCTTCCAGCTCCCAGCTTATCCCAGCTTGTTGTCCCCCTTGCCACCTTTTGTGGTTCCAACAATGGTTAGACATCGAAATTCGCGAAAGGGCACCAATCAACTGTTCGTCCGGCTTTCTCAGGGATTAACCTGCATCATCGACAAACTACCCCCAATCGCATTTCCTTCTGCTAATTGCACTCCAATGTAACCATTTCGAATTTCTAGGAGGGTGTTGTATAGGGAGATCTTGATTTCCTTCCGCTGTCTTGCTGATTTCAAGGAGAGAAGTTGCACATATGTTGGATCTGAGAGGCACGCCACCGATGTCAGTAGGCGCTTTCGGATTTCAATATATCCTGAAAAGCTCTCTATGAGCTCCAAAGCACGAAAATTGCATGGGATGATGGAAGATCGGAGCCTTTTTTGGGCAACAGTCGACCTGTTAGGGAGACTTGCCCGCTGGAGTTCGGGCCAGACCTTTTTAGGCAAGACTAACACTATTAAGTCAGGGTCTTCTGCACGGAACCCAGGGGCAAAGGGATATGGGACGGAAGAAGCCTAAAATCGTCGACAGCCGCCAACACGAGGTCACAAAGTGATATTATATAATTTTCATACAATCACGCGCGAGATCCCGGAATCCACTTTAAGAGAGAGATACTCTTCGACATGCTCCGTTTATCAATACTGTTTTAGGGATAGATTGTACGCATGATACCCGAATTTGCGGTGTGATCTGACCTGGTTTGCCTGGTAGCCGAGATTTGGGATCGACGATCCGGGGCTGCAGGTATATGTTGTGTATGCCGCAAGCTGAGAGGGCATGTCGTACTGTGTACTTAGGTAACAATTTGTAGCCTAGCCAGAACCTTTCCAGCAACACGTATTGGGGGTCCAAAATTTGCAAAAGGCCCGGCGAGGCTGTTGGTATTTGAGGAAAAGCTGAATCTGGGGGGTTCGTAACGTTGCTTTGGCCGTTTCCAACTTCTAAAACTTGCTCCCAAATTATATTTTTATTGTAAGACAAAACCGTTTCGTTCTTCCGAGTAGAACTCGGATTTAGCTCTGGGATTCGACAGAATGTCGACAGTTGTGCAATTGTGTTGTGGGGTGCGTATGTGGTCGAATCCCTGGCGCGGGCTGGTGATAGGCGGCGACGCAATATTGAGGGACCCCTGGCCTATACATGCAAGGGCTCTATCCATGACCTGGACTTTAATGTGGCGCTGAAGTGAGACTGTTTCTTGAATATTGAACTTAGATGACTAGCATGACCGGGTCTAACATTTGGGGAACTGACTACGTCAAATTACTATCAGGTTTACGAATTCATGAATAAATGATCATAGCGCCCTAACGTCTGATATTTTGGTAAGTGGTTGATGAGGTGATGAAACGTCCAAATTTGAGGGGTTGGAATTGGGATTGCGGAAGAAAGATCATTAAACCCATAGTCTCAGCGACATGATTTTTTAAAAGAAAAAAAAAATGAAGCAAAACGAACGCTCATTATGCATTATGCATTGCCATCATTATTAACACTGTATCGCCTTCGCAATCTCCCACATCCGCCAAAAAAAAAAGAGCGAATGACTTGTATATCACCCACAATGCAGGAAGTCTTTTGTGGCAAAGAATAGATCCGATCCCCTTAACACTCCGTAGAAGAATAAAAAAAATTAAAAAGGAACCTCGAACTCCTTCCCGTTTTTAGCTTAGTTCGGTTTTCTCATTGATATAGACTATTCTAAGCCATTTGCCCCTCAGGGACTACCGAAAGGTTGGTTTTGGGTCTATCCCACGTTTTAACATGCCCTATAACAATTCAACACTTGTTAGTCACATTCGTGGAAAGATACCTCGGAATAATTGTGGGGTTATCAGCCCGACGTCGGAAAAACTACGGCGGGCTATTACGATGTGGGGCGAATACGAAGCCAACAGGGCCAGTAATACATTCGCGAACAAGCACATGTAACCTTATCGGTTGAATTTATCGTGAAAGCGTTGGGATCGATATCTTACCTTCCCTGCAGGTCGTAATAATGCAGTCCTCTCGGAACTCGAGTTGACAGAGTGGGTCTACGTCGATCACTTTCGACTATTTATTTCCGAGAGAGACACCGTTAGAGATGCTACCACTGAAAATGCTATAAGTACGGGACTCACCATAATCGCAGGCAAATTCGAGGTTCTAGCTCGGGGCTCGACTGGGTGGTAGGCAACTCCATCATCATCGACTTTCGAAACTACGGACTCAGACCTTAATCTCCCAGCTGGCTGTCCATCGGCTCTTCTACCCGATCCATTTATGGGAGCTGATGATATACTTCCTCGCGATGGTTTTGTTACCTATATTAGTGCTTAGCTATCGTTTCTCTCATTTTCCGAAAAGGACACGGGATATAACATACTGCTTTTGGTCTGCTCAGCATCCCAACGCTGAAATCCCATAATAGGAGCCTTCCATCCTCGCCGACACTACCAAACCTATAGGTTCTGGCATCACATCTCCATGGGTCGAATGCGACATCGGTAACCCAAGAATGGTGTCCCGAACACCTCGCTACGATTCTTCGGTCAGCGAAAGACCATATTGATATTAGGTCATCTTGGCCTCCAGTGAGAATGTAGCGTCCGTCTGGGGACCAACAAACACAGAGCAGTCCACCATAGTAACTGTTGAATACGTCGAGGAGTCTAACACAAGTGTTAATAGCCACTGCTAATAGCTAACAAATATAAACCCCATGATGGAACATACTGTTCTTTAAGTATATTTATGATGCACAACCTTCCATCTTCCGAAACGACAGCCAGGTGCTTATGATCCGGGGAAAACGCAAAGGCATTGATGGCCTGTTGTGCGACGCTCCAATAAGCGACTGGGTTGAACTTCTGGATCTTCGAGTTGACTGATTTGGCAGTGACGAAACCGGAAACGGGTTTCCTAGACGCTTCTCCTTCCTCGAGGAACTCTTCTGCGACAAACGGCGCATCTTCTTTTTCTTTGTCATAGACGATCAGAGATCCGTCCGCGTGGCCTGCCAAAAATAGGTTTTCACTACCAGGGATCCATTGAATGTCGAGAACGGCGGAGTTGTTGATGGCACCCTATAATCGATGTTAACCTTTACATTCAATAATATCCTAGTGTACAATCTCACATTCTTATTTAGACGAGAGTATTTATTGCTCATCGGCTCAAACCAGACGATATCTCCTGTCGAAAATCCCATGACGATGTCGATATGTGTTGCGCCCTTGGTCACGTGGTTGACATCGTGACAAAGGGGATGGCTCTTTGTAAAAAGTACCTTTGACAAAGATTCTTGCTATAGGCGAAGTCGTTAGCTATCTTTAAATTCGTTCCATTTCCACGCTCCCTCTAAGTACCTTATTTTGTTTTGAAGACAGATTTAACCAGTGGTACGCCCGATTTATGTTTGCGAAAACAAATAAGTCCTCGGACGCCCCTGTCTCCTGGAGCTTCTTCGTAAGCGCCTCGTGCATGATAACTCTCGAGACGAATGAAGAATTGCTCTTCTGGATGTTATTCTTTGGCTTCTTTCTCTTGTTATCTTTCGTCGGCGCGTGCGCTAAGCTTGCATTCTCTCCGCCGAATTTATCCGCCATGAGGTGTACCATGCTTGTAGCCACGGTGCTTGCACCAGCTGTATCTGTCCCACTCTTGGATCCTCCATCCGTTGATCCTTCTTCCGTAGAGACCGATGTTCGAGGCTCACTAGCATGCTCGCCTTCCAATTCGCCATTCTGCGCGAGCACTGAATTTCGGTAGAGTTGGGAGGTACGGTCTGTACCAGGAACTGTTTTAATAACTATGGTCGAGAACTTTGTACCATTACTCGGTGGAGCTGGTTGGATGGCCAGAGGGTTCGGAGAGGCGATCGGAGTCTCTGAAGGATGAGGAGGAGGTGTCGCTAGGTGGATGTCTTCACGGAGTGTATATTGACCTGTCGCATAGCACGGAAAATCATTAGCGCACTGTCGCCATCCAGAATCACTAGTATTCGAGGCTAGAAGGGGAGCAGCGTTCGATGCCAAGCCACCAGGATCGCAATTTTAGGGGAGGCTGTTATGGTCACCTTCGCCGGTATGGAAAACGTATTCTGGCCCCGTCGGGTGAGCGATGGTATTCGAGGTCTCAATAACGGGCGCAGGAGCACCACCCATTGCGTAAGGACTGCCTAGTGAAAACCCCGTGGGCGGGTATCGAGGCGGCGGGGGTAGTACAAACATCGCCATCTTGGAGGAGCTGTAGGTGTGCCTTTTTCTTGCACTACAATGGTTGGTGTGAGAGGGTTTGTAACTGAAGATATGCAGGTACCTGGTGGCTGCAGGGTGAGTTGGGGGCAAAGGATGTATTCAGGTAGCAGCAAACCTTGCTGAGGTCAGGCTCCTTTGAATTCACAAAATTATGTACGAAGCTTCGGATGATAAAGTAAAATAAAATAAAACGAAACGAAGCCGCCGACAGAGAAGGAAGTGCGGAGAATGAACATCGGAGGATGTCGGCCATGTGGATTTAATTCACTCTACTACAACCAGCAAAATGGACGATGGGGTAACTCCGTATATTGCTCGTATGGGGTATGGAGGCCTCCTCAATCGGCTAAAGCTCCTTCCTAGCTTGTTAGTTTATAATTAGCCGTCCAACCCCAGGCAATTCTACAGACTGTTCCTCGTATTTGGGCAGGTCGTGTGGGGCAAGAAAGCTGGAGACTGTCTGGAGACTGATACAGAGCTCGTCATTGTAACGGCTAACTGCCACTATGCATATATGATGGATACGCCGACAAAGACCTCGAAAATCCGATGTTAGACATAAAAGGAATAGCATTATATGGACCCCTAAGTATTAGTATCTTGATAATGCATTTAATGGCATAGTACTAGTGCAGATACTTAAAACTTAAGCAGCCCTACACTCGTATGGTACCCGTAGTGTGCCTGGCGGACATCAGACGAACCAGATTTGGACGAGCTGGATCTGACAGCACCGCCGAACTAATGAAGACCCTTCCTACTCTCAATAACATGTTAACATGGACACCTACCGAGTCAAATAATTCCCAGGCGCGGAGGCACTCGCCTCTATTGCTCTAGCCACTGGTGCTACCAGCAAATTTGGATTAAACGCATATGGCCGGGAGCATCAGAACCCATTATATTGCCACCTAATCACGGATGCTGGTAGAATGGCCCCAGCTGCGTTTATGCGTCGGATACTTCCGGTGTCGCTGCCAAAAAATTTAGTATTACGACAGATGCAATAAAAGCCAAGAATGCCAATACGCAGAATATTCTTCTCGAAGGATATGGCCAGGCAGGCATCCGAAAATCTACCTATGTCATGTGCTACTACAGAGTAGGCCAGTGCTTATGTGGCCAGGTATTGTTTCGCATGGAAGCAGGCACTCTACCGTACTGTCGCACTGCAATGCACCGATATCTATGATATATCGAGCAAGCTCGGGTAGACGAGTAAGGCAGTAAACGTAAGGACCCAAGCAGATATCGTATCATACCAGGCTAGAACGACCCGATCGTGGCCATGGCCGTGGACATGGACATGGACATGGACATGCAGCGGTCCGTGGGATTGGAAGCCAGGCTTGGAGGACGGGAGATCGGACTTGCATATGCTTCTAGAAGACCAGAACTAGCCGGCTGCCAGCCTGCCAGCCTTCGGGCCTTCGACCCAGCATGTTTCTGTTTGTCGTCAGCGAAGTCTATACATGTATACACACACTTATGTATGCACGGTGTTTATTCCCACTCGGTCGTAGCTTAGTCGTCAATGATCATTGGCAGCTGCTTCGTTCGGTCTGTCGTTCGGTCAAAATTTCAGGTTCTGGTTGGCGGTTTAGCCGAAGGTGCACCTAAGTGCAGCTAACGTTAGCTGTTTGCTCGAGACGGTCGAAAGAAGGCCTGCTGGCTCCAAACGTGCCATATTTCCCCTTCCCACCGGTGGCTGGCCTGTTCTGTGTTTGGCCGCTGGTTACCTGCTAACGGTTGCTGCACCGTCCGTCTGTTCGTTGGTCCTCCATTCTCCGTTCCCCTTAATACGACAGTAGTACTGCTACCCAAGCCAAGTATCCTATAACAAATTCAAAGTAACCATATTCTCCCCCAAACCCTCCTTGCTCGTCTCCCCATCAAGTACCATCACGACCCGTCTACAGACGCCTACTGGCATACCATCAACCGTCAGCATCATCGCATCCGACTCCTTGTATCTTTAAATCTCTTCCGATTACGACTTTCTGTTTATCCTGACCCGTAGACACCATGGCGACTCAATCCAACGCAGCCTCCTATTCTAATCCCCTGAAGAAGTTCAAGTACGCAAGACCTCCCCTGCATCCCAGTATCATCCTATCGATCCCTTCGAGGGCTTCGAATGCTGACTTTATATGCCAGGCTGGTGTTCTTGGGTGAACAGAGCGGTTAGTCCTGCTTCCGGAGACCCTCCTATAGCTCTGTCAGAAGCTAACCCTAGCTCCAACCTCCAGTCGGCAAGACCTCTCTGATAACGCGATTCATGTACGATTCTTTCGACAACATGTACCAGGCCACAATCGGTATCGATTTTCTGTCGAAAGTAAAGCTACCCTTTCTATATCTCTTCGGTCGCTGCTTGGTTAGCTCTAATACTGACTGTTCGGGGTGGGTGATCACTGCAGACCATGTACCTGGAAGACCGAACCGTCAGACTGCAGCTCTGGGATACTGCTGGCCAGGAGCGATTCCGAAGCTTGATCCCATCGTACATCCGAGATTCGAGTGTCGCGGTCGTTGTATATGACATCACAAGTTCGTGGCGCCCATATACCTTGCTCTGGCTGTAAATCTGCCAGTCCCGTGGGTTCTCGGATACTAACAACACCTTCTCTGCCGAGCAGACCGACAGTCCTTCCTGAACACCTCTAAGTGGGTTGACGACGTACGGGGCGAGCGGGGGAACGATGTCATCATCGTCTTGGTTGGAAACAAGACCGATTTGAACGACAAGAGACAGGTTACGACTGAAGAAGGAGAGAAGAAAGCGAAGGAATTCAAGGTCATGTTCATTGAGACAAGTGCTAAGGCTGGACATAACGTCAAGACCCTCTTCAAGAGAATCGCTCAGGCTCTGCCGGGAATGGAAGGGCCGCTTGGGGATGATGCTGGAAAGCAGAGTACGTTCACGAACAGTCCCAATGGCTCAATATTACTTGCCTGCTAACAGCTTTATAGTGATCGATGTCAACATTAAGCCTGACACTGGATCTACTGCCAACGATAACTGTGCCTGTTAAACCTTACCAACTACTTTTACAAGCGATGAACTACAAAACGAATCAAGGAACGACATACGAATGGCGTGCGGATATGAACCTTACTAACTCTTGAAAGCGGGTTTTTACGTGTCTTTTTTTTTTTTTTTTTATTGAAGGAACCAATATTTCTTCGTTCTGAATGGGATAACGACGACTTTATCATAGATAATATTCCTACTTAATCAGCACCTTATTCTTGCAACCACCCCCGTCTTTGTCTCTTTTTTGTCATCCTATGCTTAGGTTCGGCCTTTCTTTTGTTCTTTGTTTCCTTTGTGATTCTGTAGCCTATGATGAAAGTGCCTGTTAGAGCGATAAGATATGGGAAGATTGGAATACAACCGCGGTGAATTCAAACCATGTGCTTGATTATGTATATCGATAGATAAATCCACAACATTTATACTGTAAACCAGGGCGTTCGTGAGAATGATACATTCCTCGATACTATGCATGCTTTGGTTTACTGCATGTGGATAGAGTCCCTTTTTGCGATACTATTTACGGATGATCTTATATCCGCGTTTTCCCCTTTAAGGCCTTGCCGATATCACCAAGCCCAAGGCTGCAATGTCGACAAAGTTCTTCGCTAACGGCATCCCGCTAGTTAAACTTCTCACCCCACGTTCAGAAATTTTTTTCCAACACTAGTAGCATACCAAAGTAGTACTGGATCAAGCTATATATCGCCATTTACCATCATTTCCTAGTATATAGATCTATATATCTGTACATTATCATCCGGCGGAAGCAATGACAACTTCGAAACACTATGTCGTCGAACACCTCGACGTCGAACTCGAGGCTTGGTCAAAGCTTGAATACCTCACCATAGCCACCGAAACCCGTCCCGCCACCACAGCAAATCCTCTCAACCAGCCAACCTTCCACCTAACATCTCTTCCTCGCGAACTCTTTGAAAACCTACCCGGGGAATTAAAGAGCCATGATAATTTGGATGCGACCATGGAAGAGGTGAATAAATTGGAAGGGCTGAAGGCTGAGGAAGTTTGTTTGCTAGATCCCAGGGCTGAGAAGGATATGTGCCCGGAGGATGGAGAGGTTTTCAAGTGGTTTGTGTTTGGGGGGATATTGGGTTGGTAGGCACTATTCCTTATATTGTTTTGGATTTTTTACGATTTTTGTTTGAGGAATTTTATCGGTGTATATCTATTTTTTATGATATATACCAGGGTAAGCTTGCAGGCCTGAAAGTTTTGTGAGGCCAGCCTCCCATGGTGGCTTGTTGAACGTGATAGTGGCGTCTGTGGCAAAGTCTCACTTGCTGCCAGATGTATGGATGCCTAGATGGCCTGGTTAGGTTTCAAACAAATCTACCAAGATTCATCTTAGCTTAGGGACAAACAGAGTGGAGTTCCAAAAAAAAAAAACATGATGTTATGTATTCGGGCCTGGTACCTTGCAGTCCTTATTTTCAGTACAGTTGTCTACTTTGAGGAGGAACAAAGCAAGATGTCGACATAAGTACATACTCGGCGCTAACAGGCTTGCCGCCCTATAGGAGATGACCCACCACGAGGTAAGGCCTTCTTATTTTCTGAAACATAGCGAATAGGAGGACCTTGTCTTAAGCCTTATGATATATCACACCGTTTAGATCGAACTGCTGAACTTAGGAAATATGGGTTTTCTGGACGAAGACTGGGACCAGTCCAAATGACCACAGATACAGCCGTTAGAGTCACGAGACTTGTGGTTGAGGAGAAAAGTAAGTCTTGACACGCCATTTTAGTCATTTTTCAGATTTTCTCCTTTGGGGATATTACCCTTTAAAGGCCTTTAAGCGTGGAAGCGAGATATAAATTCAGGCCGGTATTCAGACCATCCTTGTTGAAGTATTGGCTACTTTCGATGATAAGCGTACTGCGGTGCTGTTGCACAGTCCAGAAGCGATTGCCGCTCTGACTATCTGTACTACCTATCAAAACGTTGCACAAAATCGATTGGCAGGGAGGGACGACACGCCCTTTACTTACGAGATCTGGGCCTATATGAGGGAAATCAGTCAAGGACGATTGTCATTCACTGTCAACCTGTCAACCTCACAAGACAAGCTGGCAAAACACGGGTTTATCTGCTTCAGTGCGAATGACTAACATCATGGCAATTTCTTTTGTTTCCTTTTCTTTCTCTGTAGTTCCACTTGACAAAGTGCCCTTCGTGGATTTCCCAGAACTGAAAATTTCGAAAAACGAAACAACGGAAATGCCGTTCAGATACGTCAGAGGGGAGGATGGAACACCTGTTATGCCTGAGGTATGGTCTGCCAAATCATCATCTATTCTTAGGTAGTTGGAAGGGGAGAGTCTTTTTTTTTTTTTTTTTTTTTTCATCCGTCACTTCGGACAGCCGGATATATGCCGATTTTGATGTATGATGATGTTACTAACGCACGATATAGGGAATGGTGGATTTGATCAAAGAAGACAGTAACAAAGGTTTCTCTGACATGATGTAAACTTTGAACTTCGCGGAGTGCGCTGGCACTCGGCTTCGTGGAATCGTGTCAGTTGGATAAGAAAAAAAAAAAAAGAAACAGGAAAAGATATGAGTATGATGCTCCTTAGTATAGGTCAGCAGGGTGTAAGGGTTTTGTTGGGAATATCCCAAACCGCAGTTTTGAAACAAGTCCCGTATATATCTTGTATTTCGGTAGTACCAGAATTAAAAATAACTTTACCTTGCATGCGTGAAGTACGACATCGATCGCGCACTTTACAAAGCACTTTAATAGTGTGTGTCTTATAGCGAAGGCAAGCTGGTACTTGAGCGCTACCTTATCGGACATGTATACTCAGTTTTTGAAAGCATCTGCGCGGGTGCATGATCCTCAATGCAATGTAGGGGCGTGGGCGCAGGCATATTATGATACATGTACGGCGCTGGCTAGTGTCAGGGTCGGGATATCTTCACAAAACATAGCAAATCAAAGAAAAATTTTTCTTTCAACCAGTTGACTAGAGCTGCAATATGCATGGCCAGTCACTGAGCAAGAGAGGAGGAAAGAAATAGAAACTTCGAGAGGGAGAGGGAGGAAAATTTCGAAAATCATCGCCATTAGGCCAACGACACGGCGGACCAGCTGACAAAATGTTTCCAAGAAAACAACGGAAACAGACTGGACAGCTCAAAGATATGCCAGGGAGTCTACTGCACAGCCTGCTGTCAGGAATATTATCGTCCACATCAAGGACAGTTCACACTTTTATGTCGGCGCTGATGTCCATCTATCAGTTGAAGGCAGGGACGTCTACATGCCTAGCTATGCTGCGTTGAAAGGCCCCGGAGATGGAAGCTTTTCCGTGGAACGCGGATCGGGCACCTTCCCGGACCAAAATATAACCTGGTTCGACAACTTATAATTACCAGCCTTTAGTCTCCAAGTATCCGGCGGCTCTGTGTAGCTAATGGATGGGATGCACAGTATGCATACACAGGTGAGTCCCCGTTTGTTTGCTATTTTTGCGGACGTCATGTATGTACATATGCATATGTACAAAAGTATCCCGAGAATCTAGAGGTATCTTTCAGAACACAGCCAGAGTGTAGGCTGATTTCTCGAAATTTGGCTCCAGCCAGTGGCTAGGTATCGATAAACATCCAGCCAATGATTTTCTTTTGATCTCTTAGCAGCTTTGGAACCTTTCTAGTTCCCACGCTTAGCCTCCGCGGATTTTTGAACTGCGTTTTGCCATTCTCCGGGTACTCAGCAATAGGCACTTTTAAAGGCGGAAAGAAAAGGGTATTTCAACCGCCCTGGGCACCCGAAGAGATTTACTTGAGAAGGATCTCACAAACCTTTTATCCTACACGGCTTGTCTCAAGGTGTATCCAAGGAGACTAATGCCCGTAAGGCCAGACTGTTGCATATTCTTTCCCAGAAAGACGGCGAGTTTTTGGTAGGTTTTCATGGACGGGATATACAAAAAAAACTTTGTCGACGCCATCTCATGCAGCTAACGATGACGATGAGAGAAGTGGATGCAATGAGGACCAAATTTTTTTTTTTTGCAAGCCGTGCAAGCTGACGACAAAGACGCAATTGACCGAAAATGGTGAAATACGGAATGATTTTGCAAACTCTACCGTGTCGCAATATGCAATGCAATGTGTGTACATGCATATATGCAATACCCATCCAAACGAGCTGAGGCAGACGGGTTGCCCACAAGGCCTGAATTCATGAACCACATTTTTTAGAAAGGAAAAGGAGAAAATCGGGTCAGATGCCCAATTATTGGGGCGGGTAAGATAGAAAGCAATCCTTACCCCACTATTTAGGATTAGTGCAAATGAAGCATCAGGCTGATCGAGTGGTATCCGGATGTCTTGAAATCTTTAAATACCACGACGTCCTCCTGGTCGACCAAGTTAGCTTTGGGTTTTAGATCTCACAAGCGTGCTCCGCAGAAAGAATACAACACCAACCAACACAATTTGAAGAACAAGGGAGCACGCTGCGATTGCAAATCCCGCTTCAATAAAAAATGTTTTCACACCACACCGAGGTGGCCCCGAGGTGTTAGAATAATGTAAAATTTTAGAGCCCACTTCAATTCTCGTTTTTCTTCCCATCGTAGTCTTAGCCCCTGCTCAGGCCAGTCTTGTATCCAAACCTAAGGGTATCAGCGTGCGCTGAACGCCCACTTCTCCGGCTGCAGCGGCGCTGGCGGCCTACCTGCAGTGCGACTTGCGTTAGTTGTACACCCAGCACGTATTCAGCGCATCCAAATTTTCTTCTGCTACCCCCTTACTTTTATTATGTGCTGTCTGTGTTCAACTTCGCGGAGATTTCCCGAAAATAGCCTCTGAAGGGCCACGGGGATATCGATCTGCGTCCATAAACTTCTGGGACTACCGACGCCTGGGCGAGGCGGAGCCTACGGCAGATACCAGACAGATTTCTCAAGATTTTGAGCTTTCTTGAGATTAGCTGGCTTTCCATACGTGGTGAAACCAGCTTTCTCTCGGAAAAATTTTCAAAGTTGTACTTCTAAAGTGGTTCGAAGTCATCGTTTTCGCATTTTGTACATCCCCGAATTTATGGCGCCAAGATCATTTTTCTAGTGATTGGTTGCTTGCAATATCATGCCCCCCAAGTCTATGCACATGCAGAGCTACGCAGCCACTAATGCTGTATCTGAAACTGTATAATAAGGGGGAAAAATCATACATGCATAAAATAATCTGTGATTCTTGATTTCAGAAGTTCCAAATAATCCGCGGTCCACGTAGAAGCAAATGGTAAGGTATTTGCACGGAGTTGGTTGGCAGTAGACGTGATGCTAGACAACTGGTCAATGTATTAATTCTGTAGTTGACGTTTGATATGCGTAGAATTGAATGGCAAGATGACATGGCAGAGGGCAGTGAATCTGCCTTGAAAAATGGCGAGGGGTAAATATTAGTACCAGTCTCGTAGCTCTTGCTTAGAATTTGGGAGTAATCAGGGACTTTCTCAGTGTAAATATTCATAAAGTTGTATTTGTCGACATGTCAAGATGCCTCCCTACGAGATCTTGTCCTATATCATGGTATGAGCAGTGACAACATTATAATATTATCAAATGGAGACTCGTAGGACAACGCTCCACGGCTAAATGAACTGTCATAAGTGAAAACTGATGATCTAAAATAAGAACGTTAAAGAATTGCTTTTCTCGGATTTGCAGGCCCTGGGCGTGGCAACGGCGCAATAAAAAACCTTTCAATCTCATATCATTGAGGCTCTAACTCGAGGCATCTGAGCAAGAAAAGAAAGAAAAAAAAGAAATTGATTCTAACCAAATAGGTAACTTACACATGTTCCGCGAACTTCCGGTCCATTATTATTGCGTAAAATACTTAAGGTGGGTGTCGTTACTGTATACCAAGTTTACTGTGCCTATATTCTCGCGTTATGGCCCGCTAACTACTTGGGTACCTTAAAAATTTAATTAATATATTTCGCCGACAAGAAAACGAATGAAAAGGGAAAAAAGAAAAAGAAATTAAGACTACTGACATGTCTATAGCTCTTATTCCTGAGCTGGCTTGCACGATGGTGCTTGGCCTATCATAGCATCAGGCCCGTCTGTACAGAAACATGTCAATAATATATGATACTTGCGATTTTTTTTTACAATAGCTGAGTATCATTTACAGAATGTCATTGAGCATGGACTTGCTTCGCCTTGCTGACCCACCTCAAAGTGATCCTTGGTATACGATTTTCTAGTCTTCTGTCGATTGATTGATCAACACGTAGCTACGTAGGCTTTTCCTCAAGAGTAGCACAGCTCTGTAGCTCTATACCACGCTTTATCCAAGCCTCAGATAGCCTTGAGCCCTACGGATGCCGAGATATGTGGACAGCGCACCGGTCCATATCTGTAGTATCTTTGAGGAAAAAAAGCACTTATGGGAGTATGGTCAACTGACGACTATATATATATTATCGCGAATTTAGAAAAAGAGCTCCCATCAAATGTCTACATTTAGTCAATCAATGCGAATCATTCGAATGCGCAACCTATCATTCATATATTTTACAAGACATTCCTTTTAGACTAACTAAATTTCCTCTTGTCAATTTCCTGATTGCGGCTAGTTTGTTATCAAGATTGATCATGGCGCATTGCGAGTGCAATGCCTGTGTGCAGGCACAGTCAAATACGATATTCATCGCAACCATAGAAGCCCCAAATGAATCCAAGCATTTCTTTGAGTCTATCAAGAGCCTTATCCTGGAGTCCTACCTGTTAAGTTTTGCCTGGCTCATAGCGAATCGAATTCCTTGGTATATCTTGTATCTATTACACAATGGAACTAAGGATATTGTCAATGCCTCAACTGAAGACTCTTTGGGACGTTTTAGAATTGAGTCACTAGGTCTGCAAACAAGGCCTGCAAATGGCCCTTTCGAGATTATGTCGTGTATCGGTGGGGTGAAATGCAAACTTACCATCAATGGGGGCGATTGGCAGTCATCTAAGACCGGAATATTAGGAGCTGGGAGATATGCCAGTTTAAAAGCTTCACACCCACACTATTTCATGAATAGTATCTTGTGTGGCCATCTGGAGCCACAGATATTCCGGGTTTCCTCTTCCCTACCAATCCTAGCGGATGCTCGACAGCTTAATCGTGGTGCAGGCCAGGACCACCTGGGTGGGGAGGCGGAGTTATTTTTGATTAATACGATAGCGACCTCCAACGACTCCTCTAGATACCCATCACTTGTTCCCCCGCAGAATTCTTCATTTAAGGTTCGTCTATTTTTACTATATTTCCTTTTATTTGTTTGATATGTTTATCTGTAGATAGAATTGGGGATGTTCCCCGGCTGACCGGATTTTGACACTGCCAAGAAATATCCATTTGTTCTCAAGATGTTCTATGATAGCAACCTTGGGGTGCGAGAATTGTGTGCAGTTACAGAAGCTCTGAAAATTACCCGAAATCAAGGTGAACAACTTTCGAGCCGTAGCATTCTTGCCCCCATCTGCGCTTTTCTTTACGGTGAAAGATTTTGCATAATCTATCCTCGCGCAGTTTGCAATTTCCGGGATTTCATCAAAGGAACCTACAGCCCTACACAGCCCGGGGATATTCCGATCCCGAAAGTTGATATATGGCCGCAACTAGCGAAAGTTGCGGCCGTACTAGAAGAACTCCACGCCAAAAAGAACTATCATTTGGATCTTACATCGCAAAATCTATTGGTTATGGATAACGGTGACTTGGTGATCAGCGATTTCGGTGAAATGGGTGTCCCGAGGTCGCCGTCGTATGATACTCTGCTAAAAACATTTACGAAACCTGGGTCCCCAGATGATTTTTTTGAATGCAGGCTCGGAAATCCGCGGGCTAACTCACTCCATACTGACTGGGAGGCTAGATCGAAACGGGGGGGGCGCCGCGAATATGAGACTAAAGACTTTTTTCAAAAGTCTTTTGATCTTTACTCATTTGGTGCAATTTGTTTTGAGACAGTCGTGTACACCATACCCCATCTTGAGAAATATCAATCCAAGCTGGATATAGACCAAATTTGTCAGAGTTCAAAATTGAGATACAGGGATCCCTCAATCCGCATTGGCGCGCTGCTTCGATGGTCGGATACTAGAACCTTGGAAAACGAAAAAATTGTTGGTAGGGTTCTCAAGAAACTAGCCTCAGTAAGCTCCCGGTTCTTCCTAAATCTAAAAACTTTGGGGGGATTCAAAACCCGGGAAGAGAGTATCGACTATGTCGAGATCGCTAGCATTATTAGAAACCTCCTCAATCCCGCTTCAGATGTCCGCGTCAACCAAGGCACTGGACTCGGAGAGCAGCTACTACAATGCTTGTCACGTCAACCTATTGGTGGGCCTATGGTGCTAAAATCAAAACAGAAGGCGTCAAATACAGTCAAGAACTGCTTCTTGGTTCTCTTCAAGCGCTATAAGCAAATTCAAACGAAACTTGTGCCCACCAGAGAGCTTTGCCCGGATCCGGTTGTTCCCACAGAGTCAAGTCCCGAATCAAAAAGTATAATGTAAGATGAACACATTCGCACCTATCTTATGACCGTATACACATATTTGTCACGGCCATTATTCTGTAGTTCTGTGCAACTAACTTTATATGTATTTTGGACTAGTGTCGAGACGGACACTATCATTTACGATTACCCAAGTGTACCAAGCTGGATGCCGTTTTTATACCGTCGATTATCCAAATCACTGCGCCCAGTAGAAGTATTTTCCTCTCTCACGGATGGAGAATCGAACCAAAGATGTAAGCCTCCTCTTCTCGTACCGTGTCCAATTTCCTAGCTTCAATATATATACTGACTATAGTAAGCGTACCCCTCGTTTTTTGTAAATCCTATCAAGGGGGAAATCCAAAATCCAACAGGAGACTACAGAATGGAATTTCAAGACGGCAGGATTGTCCGGTGCGATTTTTTTAGGCCAAGTAAGCTTTTCAATAACCTATCAGACTTAATTGATACTGGCTCCAAAGGCATATCTAACCTGTAATAATAATTTTAAGGTGATACACTACCCTCGCAAACGAGAGTCAAAAAACGCAGCTTCCGAAAAATGTGAGTATTATCTAACTGCCTACCGTACCTGCGCTGCATGTCGTTCTACCTAACGCTGGTCTTATGTATCTGCATACTTTTGGTAACATCACTGATTTCTTAAAACGAATAGGACTACAACAGCTACAGAGATTATCTCCTATGCTAGAGAGGTGTAAATCAAATTTTTAGAAATGCATTGAGTCGCCTCTCACACACACACGCCTTAACCGGCTTGGGTTCCCCAACGCCAACTGATCGCACCCAAATTTCGCACCCAAATTAATTTACAAGGAGGAAGCGCGGGTCGCTTCATTCATATAACTGGCCTTCCAACATATTTTCCCATACAGACATTAACCATTTGCAACGACAGAACTTGCGGTTCAACCCTACAATCATCGAGTCGGCTCCTAATCGCTCTGTGTGTATATACAAACAAAGGATGGATAATTAGATCCTTCACACCTACCCGGCAAAAGTTTCATCAACTTATCAGAAGCGAAACCGGCCATCACGCTTGGACACAATCTTTTGATCTCGGCTTTCTTTTCCTTTGTTATATATATCCAGGGTCTTCCAAAATTATTTCATTTGTGATCAACTGAGCTGCTAAAATTGGCTCCATGGAAGCTGCCTCGCCTAGTTTGCACGTGCATCTTGGCTATGCATAAACACCAGCCAATCGGCCCTTTTCCATTTGTTAATAGATGCTTTACCTACATGTCGCTCCCGCTCCCGCTCCCGCTCCCCACTTATCTGCCAGGTTCTTGCCGGGAAATTTTTTGCTTTGTTTGGTTGATTCAAGTTGTTTGCAGATTTTTAACTTTATCTCCTATAATACTCTCCTGTGAATGCCCGGTTGAGTACAGCTAGCTGGGTATCGAGTTTAAAAGATTTCTATTTTCCTGTATAGCAATATTCTTCCCTTGCGCTGTTTTCTTTTCCTTTCATTTTTCACTTCCTTTCTTTCTCTTTGGTATTCTTCCCTTTGGCATCTCTCTCTCTTTGCTTCTATGCCCGTCCATCCGAATTGCGTCTGTCAGCCGAGTTTAAATTGTTTTTGATGTTCATGTTTGCATTTTCTTTCCGTCCTCGTTTAGCCTTGCCTTCTCATTTGTGCTGCCTCTTGATAGGTCGTTTTTTTTCTCTTTTTCGTTGTATATATTTGAGTTAGAACGTTCTCCTACATCTACCTTTTGCTTCAGCCATGCGTCCTTCTTAATCTACATGATGTGCTAAATTGCGTAAAGTCGATATGTATTAGAGGTCTATTTTCGAGAAACACATTCTGATTTTTTATACATAAACTAAACTCATACATTAAAGCTTTTAACGGCCCTTAGATAAGCAAATTAAGTCAATTTTGCACTATCGAAATGCATGAATATATCTTGATGGCTAGCTAACCTCTATGCATCATGCGGTCGACATTATGGCGCCTAGGCAGTAAAGGTAGGATCTCTGCGGTGTAATGCATTGTAGTTATTACTGATAAAGTCCCGCCTATAAACTTACGCCGTAATGTTTTTAAACCTTTTCCGTGGCGGTATCCCCACCAGCGGATTTATCTTCACCGTCCCTCGCCAGCCGGTGTGACCTTCGTTGTATGCGCTTATAGACAACCCATCCGACTATCAAGCTGCAAGTAATTGTAAAGGAAATCAAGAAATAAATCCATAGATTTGGCGCTACGATAAGATGCTTAGATTCAGGGTCAAAGGCGAAGAAGTTTGTACCAAAAATGGACTTCAATTCACCAAATTCAACATTAGTGTGGACGAAACAACCAAAAGTGTGTTGATGATGTTGGAGTTCAATAACATACTGCGATGAACGTTCCTGGCAAAAATATCACCGTGAATATGCTGAAGAGTTTCATCATCTTTGTGTCTTTTGCAGCTTTCTCCCCCAAGAGGTGAATTGATTTCCCTTGATCAACTGCAGTTGCAACTAGGTTATTCAGATTATCATTTGTGGCTTGGGTAAATTGCCCGGCTCGATAATCGATAATTTGCTGTATCTAAAGTTGAAAATTCCAAACGTTAGGTATATGTATAATGTCGGTATTAGGATGGGGTCGGACAGGATTTCATCTGAAAATATCGCCTTAAGTTCGGGAGAACTCAATATTTTTGACTTGATTTCTAACAAAGGTAAAACATACCAGCCTTGATATATCATTTGCCCGCATTAATAGCATACTAATTCTGGATTCATGACCTGAAAGATCATATAGATGTTGTTCGAATCGATCGCAAACATCCTCCAGCCTTGGTGTCAGAATATTTAAAGCCGTTTCCTGTATCCACCGGTTCCGAAGGCGCCTTAGAAGCTGTTGAACTTTCTTCGCAATCTGTGAGTTCATCTGGATGAGTTGTAATATCATTCGAAGTTTGTCCATGAAAAAGTGTATCTCTCGAACATCATTGAAGTTGACCTTGGATTTTGAAGAAGTGGCCTCAAGATCTATGTTTGAATAAAATCCTTTCTCGGTCTAGTCGGGTTGTTAGATTTCCAACAAGATACATGTTTGCACCTCTAAATAGTAACAAATGAATTGGATTCTGAATTACGTACCAGTTTGCTGAATGTATCCTCCAAATATTTGATGTATGGCCGCCAGTTTTTAGCAGCGTGTGTGAGAATAAGAAAGTGGATCTCAATTTGGAGCGCAAGATCGATGGGGTTATCCTTATAGCGCGAAAATAGAGCGTCGAGCCGCTCCTTCAAACTTTCTGAAGGCTGAACAAATATCCAAACTGATCTTTTGGCTTGAGGGTCGTATTTATGATAGACGCCAGTCTGCCGGATAGCGAATGGATCTTTCGGCCTCTCCCTCCCATGGAGGTCGACATATTTGAATAGATATCCCAGGTCTAAACGGATGTACTTTGTTAACTAGAATACTCTAATTGTTAAACTTTTATATTTTGATGCGATTTTCATAGGTACCATATCCGCAAGTCTGCGTGAATATTGCAGAATCCCCATTACGAAAGGTTCTAAATGGGTTCAGAATTTGGATTCGATCGAAGTACGTCAAATAACTCTGCTCCACAGGGCTAATATTCTCCCCGAAAGTAGAAATTACCGAGATAAATTGCTGATGAACCGGCAGAGAAGAAAACAGTCTTCTAGCCACTTCCTCTGTTATCTGCAATCTCCCCCATGAATATTCTGGGTCAATAAAACTATATTGTTGTCATGTTAGTAAATATTTAACTTAAAGTGGCGAGATAGAGAAAATTAGAGATAATCTGAGGTTCTATTACGCCAAATAAATGGTTTTCGGCCACTCATACATAGGTGTGGGAGATTCTCACTAGGAAAGCGGGGAATGTAAGAAGCTGAATGGAATTGTTTCTTACTAAGATACTGTCTGGGCAGGGGTGTCAAGTTGTAGCTTATCAAGATGGCTTTCCAACTCCTCCAGCGACTGTATCGTTAAAGATTCCTTCCCTTGCAAATTCTCAAATTCCTCCCCAGATGCAGACATTCGACCCCAACCAGCCGAAGTATATACATTCGCCGTCACTCGGTTTTCCGCTGTGTCGGAGAATAGTCGATCACGGGATATGTCCGAAAGGAAATTCGAGTCCTGTTTTCCATCGACTGCGGTATAAAGTCGGTCCTCTCGAGTACAGTCTCTCGGCCATATATGCCAAACTCTTTCGCCACCAGCCTCATTCGTCCCTTCATTCAAATCCTCACTCATCTACAGACAATCCAGCTACCGCGATAACTGATATGTATATAGTAAGGTTTTGGTTCGATAATTAGAGTATTTCTAAAGCGCAATGAAACTGAACGAGGTACGTAAATCGATCTTAGGAAGTGAAGAGGTAAATAATCTCTTAGTAGTGGGTTCTAGTTCGAGAGACTCTGTTTTGTGCAAGATATTAAACAGCGAAAGGAAAACATATCATCCCAAGCGCTGGTTTAAATACATAGCTCACAGAGTTGTAGGTACATATATATATAGATGCTCATGTATGCATATATGTGGGGAGGTTCTCTTGTTCAAATTTGGAGCACTGTGGCCCAGGCCAGTCACATGTGTCCACAACTCGAAGAGCTCGATTGAAAGGCTGGTCGGCCTCAGAGTGGTAATCTTCGCATTTGATGCGATACATCGTATGCAACGTACATGTACATGTCATCACCATGCCACTCAATTATTAAAATTTCTGCATTACTGGGGAGGGGGGGATAATTCTAGGACAGGAGTCTAAATTCACGGCTTTGTCCAATCCATAGCCAGGAAGTACTATAGTACTATCGATATCACTGGGGGCGAAGTTACCATGTGCAGTTGCGCATCCGCCCGAACGCTGAAGTTTCATGTTGTTCTGGAAGAATATATTCGAATCTATACGAGGTTGAATATATATTTGCAACGGAATTTATCAAATGTTCTCTCCTTTCTAAAGTTCGAAATCTCCAAAATTTTTCATTGCCATATGCGATGTACACTAGCAGTAAAACATATTTTTCTTGTTCGTCATACCCCAATCTCCAATAACGTCTTGCCAACATCCGCGCCACTTCATCATGCATGCGGTAGCGCATGTGCACAGCATAGCCGTGGAGTCCCCCTTCTTCCTCAAGGCTTTCAATGCCCGAAAACAACAATATCGTTCATGAAAATACAGTCAAGACAAAGCATGAATTGAAGTTTCCAAGTGTGCCTTACACACTCTGGGGCTCAGAAATCTAGAGAGCCCTCGCTTTGTGTGCTCTCCTCTGGAGGTCAAGGATCTGGGTCTGGAGAATGATTGCAGGTTGGGGTTTATTCGGTTAGCTCTCTATTTGGCCCGCTTGCCTTCTTGGCCTTGTATATTAGACGAGGGATGAAGATTATGTATAAACACGATGAGTGCATGAACCATAGACTCTTAAATACCAGTATCAATCATCCAGAGACAGAAAGATATCAACATATCTATTTGGTTCGATCCCGAAAACCACGAAGGAGAAGCTCAAAAAAGGGGAGACAGGGGAAACGAAATTTATAACATACTTCTCCCAAGGACCAGGGAATTTGCAACACCCATCTGTCCTCAAACTCCTAATAGGCGACGAATTAGGGTTAGCAGGGCCCTCGTTCGAGGCAACACATCGGATCTCCAGGCACATGTACATGAATTCTATACATGCGCGCATTTCCCAGAGATCAATCTCATCAAGGCGTATTGGCTATTCGGGTCTGGATATCCTGACTTACAAGAACTTCAAAGTTTTTTGATTTGAATATAGCCTCCAGTTGATCCTCAAGCCATTTTTTACTTGGGATATAGCGAGTGTGTAGTGTTTGGTCAACCAATCCAGAGGTGCCTGTCATTTTAAAGTGCCTTTCGCAAGTTTTGTTTTGCGCTGTGCAGCTGTGGCTTTGAAAGTAGACAAAAGATACAGTTGATGGTAAGATTTATATCGTAATGTCTAAGCCTACTTAAAAGATTGCTGCGCCAACGTTAACGGCCATGGTTATAGAATATTTTTAAATATGGATGGGCACATGACGCCTACTTATACCTCGTTCCCAACCCTCGTGGAATATACTATCGGAGCTTCCTGGGCGTGTTCCCGTGTAAAGAACCATAGGTTCGGATTCGTGCTGCATGTAGGTCCGCCTGAAACCCGATACCATCGATCAAGCACGATAATAATCATGACGAAATCAATTGACCATGGTACCATTCATGCTATACAGGCAGGTGTATGTTATCACCACAAACACATTTAGAGGAGTAGCTCTTCTTCTATCGGAGGCTCATACACTCGGAATTACTACTAGTGCTTTTGAACAGATACATAGATAAATGTCATTGGTGTTGAGGAACCATCTGGAATCTTGGGAGCCTCTACGCTATCTACTTCAGGATGGCACTTTGCATGATATAGTTTTCAGGCAGCATACAGATTTATCTCGTATTCCACTTATCCAAGTGACTACGTTATATTGCAGGTCTTGGCCAATCGGGATACGTATATCAAATATAAAACTATGAAAGATGCAGACAAGATTCACTCGTGTAGCTTGTAACGTACAACTGCACAATATAGCCCAATTGATTATCATAATGCTAATATATTAATACATCATCGTCGATGCACCACTGTATATCTACACACCTGAACATACATATGTGTTGGATTATTCAACGACAGAAATGATACAATCCTAGGATCCTTGACTTTGTACGACACGGGCACGTAAATACCCTAAGAAACGGTCGAGGGCACTGCAGGCCTGGCCATAAGGTAAATGTCATAACAATGTAGCAATAAACCATTGAGACATGATATGACGTCCGCCCCCCACAGCCCTAACGTTATAACAGGCCACTTGTGTGCTACGGACGATATCGGACGACTTTCCTTTCAGAAAACACCCGGATCGCAGTGTGAGGCCAAGGCCCATATGTGGGTGTCCTTGTCATTGCTTATACGAATACCCAAAAGGGAAAATTTAAAGCCGCTCCTAGTTATGATTAGGTGGAATATATTGAAGTACCAATGCAGACCCCGCCATTGTCCGTCAGCGGATAGCGAGGCATGCATCTCGCTATGTACATATGTGTCTGCATCGCCCCACTATTACAGGCACAATTAATTGCGTTGGAACGACCAATCATTCAGAAACTAATCAAGTACGGCGATGATATTGTATGTAATATCAGGATTGTCAAGTCAAAAGGCTCTGAGTTACCCACTAAATTTGTTTTCAAGCCGAAAATCGGCTCTCTATGTTTATGCACACACGTATAGGCCTTCCTTCCCGGAATTTCGAAATTTCGTGCACCGGCAGAACTGCACATGTGTTAGGTTTGCTTTTTGGAAAGCTCGTTTGACGTCAATTGACTAGTACTATGGAATCTGCAAAATTTAATTACACAAAAAGGAAATATAAGTAGCTAGCTGGTATTAGTGGCCAGTAGCCAGTGGTCGCAGCTGTAGAAGTGGCATGCCCCATCACCCGAAATGCCTTTCGAGGCTTTGAACTGAGGAAAGAATTATGGTAATTGGCAAATAGACTGCGTTCGGCTGATTTCCGTACAAATCGCTCCAAGCTATGTGCATTTCACAGATGTTAGCGCTGGATCCCCGAGTTGACACTTATCTGCACATATTGTAGGTCACGTTGGTGCTGCAACTTACACATTGCGTACATCCTGTGTAACCGAATCCGCCACATTGTCCGCCAATGGGCACCCGGCACCCAGGGACATCTTCAGTCGGGTGGCAGAACGAATCATATTCACTAAATACAATGCACTTCCCAGAGGCCTGCATATATATACACTCCATTAGCAAGTAGATCTAGACTTGGGCCAAGCTATTTGCCGTGTCTTCAAGCCGAGTTCTCTGTCCAGCGAGGGATAGGGCTGCAGTGCACGTGGGATATTCGATCGAACTAAAAGCAAGGATAACATACGCAAGCAGTACACCCGGTGTGTCCTACACCACCACATCTACCCCATAGAGGAATGGTGCAGGCTGTGGCTGTTGGTGATATAGAACTAGAACTAATTGTAGAAGGTGCTTCCGTAGAGGTTGTGGTTGCAGCTGTAGTACTGGTAGTAGTTGGGCTGGTCGTGGTTGATGAACTGACATCTATCGTGCTGGTTCCCTCTGAGGCCGTTATCTTTGAAGTTTTAGTCGTCTTCGATTTAGTTGTCTTTTTGGTTTTCGTCGTCTTGGATGTGGTCGTCTTCTTCGTTTTGGTGGTTTTCGAGGTTGTTGACCTTTTGGTCTTCGTCGTCTTGGTGGTGACGATAGACACCGACCCGCTGACAGGGGGCAACGTTTTAACGGTTGCCAGTGTCGTGGAATCGGCCACTGGAGGCTCAGTGGCACCTACGATTGAGGCGATCAACAATATCGAGGTTACTAAGTATTTCATTTTGCTAAATATGCAGCCGTTTCAATTTTATATGTCGGGTAGTTCTGACTACTTTAATTTAAATAGGTGTCGATTTTTGATCAATAGGTGATAGCCTCTCAAAGTAAATACTTTTTAACTCTCAATTTAAATTACATCGCGGGTTTAAAGGCTCGGATATCTAGGTATTTATATGGCTACTCTCCCAATTCAGCTGGCAAGGAATATATATAGGCTATAAGAGTTGGGCTTTGGTTTTTGTATTTCAGCCAACTGCAAAGTTCGTCCATTGCTGCATCCATAGACTATCTCCTAGGGCGGAACCATTCATAAAATCACAAATACCGGTATACCACGCTACCAGGGTTAGCAAACCACCAAGTTATTTCTTCTAAGGCCGGCTATTCCGAAACATTAATAAACTGAACTATGGAATCAAGCTCGACTTACGTAGTATTGTGATATATTACCAATCCACATGACATTAATACTCATAATATAGCGAATACGAGCATCAGCGGATAATTTTGATAGGCTTTATGGACAAAAGATGCAGAGATTCCCGAGTTGAAGTATTCCTAGATAACTATATCTCGCCGTTTGAAGTTATGAAATCCCATACTAGGGTACCGCTTATATGCAGGCTGACTGTTCCATAATTTTGCCGTTGTTACAATTCCTTGTAACGGCAGTTGGATCTGTGATCGATCTCGCTGGATGTTGCCAGGCTTACTCGAGCTATAAAGCAAGTGAAGAGACGACATGCGCTCTCGTTCCCGAAATCGCGACGCTTTCAACCTCAGCTGGTCTCGGGCTACCTGGGCCGAGACATATGCAGGAACATAAATCTCACTTATTATTTGAATATCCAAGTCAATCGGCCCGGTCATCCACTAGTATATCTTGGTCCCGAGACCCGCATTTCGCCTACCAGGACCCTGGTCTTTCGCCGGCGTACCAGGGATACCGATAAATCCGATAAGGCTTCGCCGCACTAGGTGCCCTTACTACCCAATATGACGGTCTAGGGTTTTAATCTCCTAACTAGCGGAACCACGTATCATATCCACACAGGTAACCTCAAGATCTCCCAAGCCCTTTGCTTAGCTATGTTAAATTAAAGTTTGTGTATTACCGATCCTGAACCATTTTTCCCCCTTTCGTTTACTAGCCGTTATACTACGTATAATTACCTCAGATCCTATAACGCTGATGAACCAGAAATGGACGCAGAACCATTACAAAGATCAATATTTTCGACATTCTACCCGAAAACAGTATTATGGATTCACGATCACGGAGACCATATATATTAATGGCACGAATAAGCGTAATGCACCAATGAAAACATTCGAGGTAAATATTTTCCGGCCGGTAAAATCCGATACAGGCTGTCTTGTCAGCATCTAACCAGCAACATCCCAGTCAAAATATGAGGCAATTGAAGAAATGCATGTTGACAATAGTGAGCCAAACTTTACTGGCAACACAAAGCCTTCCATTTTACCACATGGTCGCTGGCCCATTGATCCGGCGGCAGCGGGACTAAATTAAAACAATTCGACTGTCAGCGCATCTATAGAGCACCTACCAATGGACATTGGCCTTAGTTAACCATCGATACTATATGTATTAGAGCCCTACCCATCGAATGTGACTTACTACATGTGGGCCAACTGCCGAAAGTACTTAAGCCGTCAATGCCTCCCGGTTTCGGTATTCTCGGTATATCCAATGCTCGAATTTGCGTCAGCGGCTACCGGTCCGTTCGTGGTAGCTACTGATAGGGGTTTGGGGGGAGCTTTGCCATACCAGCCAAATTTTGTTAGCGAGAGAAGAAATAAAAGAGGGGGAGGGGTGTTTCAGTAGTACAAATGTGTGTGGACAGCTTGGATTCGAGGCTATGGGCAACTGGCGCCCGGAACCGAGACGGTGCAAATGCTATATCCAGATTCACGTACCGGAAATCGAGCTAAATTGACGCTCTATTACTCTCATCGGGTGATAATTTTTAGATCCCTTCGAGACTCTCCTTCCGGCACTTGAGCTGTCCCCCCTTTCCCTTACTCTGCTTCGGCAAAGATAAATTATCAAAGATGAAAGAATGATCACAAGCAACCAAGCAACCCCACTCAATACCGATAAGCCAATTTTGAGACCGTCACCGTATTCTCCAGCTGCAGCTATAACACGACCAGAGTTATCAGCGTCGCAAATCCGTATAAGACCATCCCCATTGCTGACAGCCCTGTTTTGTGCTAATGGGGCCAGACCGAATTTATTCCGCGAATAGTCTAACATAAGATACTGCTGGGATAAGAATATTCCACCAAGAATAAGAGAAGGAAGTTCATTATAGGGATCTTCCACAGGGTAGTTGTCGGAACGGTTTCGAAACTCGAGTTGTGTAAGATTTCCTTCTATCCATCCGTTTTTCCCATCCGGAAGCTTTCCGTACACAGGATTCATTGTCTCATTACCTGGTATAGTTACTGTGAAACTACCAATGTCATCCTGAATCGTTATTGAGACGTTTTGAATTTTTCTGTCAGACGTGGCATTCATTAAAGGCTTCGGGCTCTCGGTCCCATTGGGGGGCAAAAACATAGCGCCTGTAAGACCCAACAATTGACCCATCATACCCTCCGGCATTGATATTGATTGTTGGTAAGGGTCTATGCAAGCAAAGATCTTAAAATTTCTATCGGGGAGAAGGTCGTACTCTATGCCCTGAATAGAGACGACAAAGTTCGAGACTAGGACTTGTGTTGGGCAGTGGATTCCCTGTTTCCCATCGGCCATTGTGGTATTCGATATCGTGAAATTCCTCATCTCCCCGTCTATAGCTGCCGGGTTTATCCCTCCGATGACCAACTCCCCATCGGAAGGGTTTGCAGAGGAGTAGCTTCCACCCGAAAACCCCCAAACCTTCGAAGGGACATGGCCAAGTTCATATAACCTGTCTAGGAAAGTCGACCATCTTCCCATGCCAATACCACTCTTTCGCTGAATATTGGGGAGAACAAGAGACATTACTAAAAGTGGGTAATCACCGAGAGGTATGGATCCCGTGGCCGTATTTAGCAATATTGGTATATGTCCCTCTTTCTGGTAGAAATCGCCAAGCTGTTGGTTGATAAAAGCATCATTGGGGTCTCTGTTGAAGTTGGGGCGAACCTGGAACGACGAATTAAACTCTGGGGTTCCAGTAATGAGCGTGCTTCCAGCCTGGCCCTCGCATGCTCTGTCGACAACCCCCTCATGCTCACAAACAACACTGTCATGAATTCTTGTGCTAGAAAAGACGGTTGTTATACGAAGACTTTGCTCTTGGTTTTTCCCCGCATTCAAGAAAACACCTCGCGAGTTGCTACCGGATTGAGTTGGAGCATTTTTCCATGGTATCGCGATTAGCAAGCTGGGCCCACAAGCATGCGACCCTGAAGGAAGAGCCCAAAGGAATAAAAAAAATAGCATTATAATATCGAGTATCGCCAATTTCGAGGTATCAGAGGCATGTCGAAGTCAGGGCCAAGTGACAGTTGTTCTAGATGCTCAGCCTTTCAGAGGGTGAACGCACACGACCACCAATTTTGTCACACGGATTTCTTCACAAATACGAAGTTGAATTATATAAAGCTGGGCGTCTGGGCGTGGCTGCGCTTTACGCGAATCAGAAACCTTTCATTGGTGCCTCGGCATTGAATCACAAATCAGGTTTCCCAACATCTGTTACCAACTTCTAGGCTGGTCATTTCGGATGCCGGAAAGCAGGAAAGAAACACCCAAAGGCACATCGAGAGACAAACCACTCGTCTAGGGACACTAAACAGTGTCCCAGCCACGGCTACCCAGGTTGATGGAAACCTTAAGCTTGGAGTCTTTTTAGAAGCTGGACGAGGAAGGCATGTCTAAAATCAACAGAAATTGAGTCTACTGAGTCTTAACCACTTCACAACATACGCATGGATAGCCCTACAGCCAAAATCCCAGCTTTGCAATTAGGTTAACCTTATACTAAATCCCCGAATTACCAAAGCCTTGCTCAGCCAGGCAACCGCCACTGCACCGCCATCTCGATGTATACAGATGTAACAGTACATGTAAATACGATACCCGTAGAGAAAACTTACCAACCGCGTTGATTTTGACTATATAATGCCAATATACTTACTGGCAAGCGCCTCGATATACCGAGAGAACATCCTTGAACATGTAAGGAATTATATAAATTTCATCAATTCAATTTCCTAAATAATTGTATTCGCAAATCTGCGTTGTAGGGTTTAAAATACCACAAGCTACTCTCAAATAGTCCAACGAGGCCCCTCTCAATTATTTTAAGCTAACTAAGGGTCTATCATCAGTGCCTTTATAATTATATATAACATTAGCGCACCTTAGTAGTGTCCAAGCAGTAAGATGTTTCGCTTCTTCCAAGTACTTTTTTTTTTTTTTTTTTGAAGCTTTCCTCTCCTACCTAAGGTTTTAAAGTTTAAAACGCTTCCTGTTCCCGAATATAAGATAGATGAATATTTTATGAATCCCCAGACGCCCCCCACCATAACTGTGAGTATTAAGAAGTATATATTGAATAGACCAAGTGGGGCCTCAGCTCATGTATCATATATATCAGTCACTAATCCCATCAATAAAACTCCCTGCATAGCCAGTAATTGTCTCCTCACCAAGATCAATCCGATTTGTCCATTCTTCGTTAGGATCAACATGAAAAACCTCTTTATCCCATTCCAACCTGATACTCACTTTCCCGAAAAACTGATATTGCGGCCAGATATCGTATTGGGTCGTCTCAAGTTTAGACATCGTTCGCCTCGCCTCTACCTCCAATTCTTGTCTTTTTCTAGGCGATATAGCTAATTCATCGAAGTTTACCCTTTGCTCCCTATCTGCCTCCTCAGCCTCAAGCTTTTCTAAATATCCAAACCCTTTGTCCCACATTGCATCCAACTTCTCTTTGATTGACATTGGTCTCCCAAGTAATTTTTGTGGGTCTAAAATAGTAACGGTTCCAGGATCTACTTCCGGATCATAGGTTATTCCAAAATATGGATAATTTCTCTCCTGTAGCCAGGAAGGAGCACTCGAGAGGTCGTCAAAATTTTCGATATCGATTCTGATCGGGGGTGGTGGCGCTCCATGGTATGTAGTCTTACAGTTCGGCCCGGGGAATAGTACAATACTTTTTAGAAACCATCGGAAGTCGGCTATATGTCAAATTTTATGCTTTAGCATACAACTTAGCCCAGTTGACCGAGCGGAGAAATTTCGAAACGTACGATTGACATTCGAAGGATTATAGTCAATCCGATCCACGACCCATGTTTTATCGGATATGGGCAAATCTAAGCATCCGGCCTCTGTCCATTCGGGCTCTGTATCCAGAAATTTGGTCAAGCGAGTCTCCAAAGGACCTCCGAATCCCCCTTTCGCTAAATCAAATTGTCGTCTGGATTGGATTACTTCAAGGCTCCGTCCTTCAACGCCCCGAGGGCCCGAAAATAGGAGAAGCACCAAAAGGGCGACCGTCGCAGCCACTGGAGTTGATTTCGGAGCCTCCATACCTAAAGTTGTTGTCTTAGGACCCGATCTACACGAATCCATGCCCCTCGAACTAATCTACGTCCCAGGTTGCTCCGAGCATCTAAAATCCGATATCCAAGACTTCTAACGTAGAACATCGCTGCGCATGTTGGTTTCATGCGCAGCATAGGTCAGCAGCAGACTGCGCGAGATATTATCGTTCCGGTTGCGGATAACATAAATATACTCATACATACAATATACCTTGGCATTGCATCGAGGTACCTAACCATCCAACTCCCTTTTATCCGATGATTAACGCTCAGTGTACTATATTAAATTAAAGAAAGGAAATTGATCAAATGTATCTTTTAGTCTAATAAAAGCGAAAATTCTGTTAAATTTTGGTACCATTGTATACAGTATTTAGCTACCAAGACTCTGGAGAGTATTCGTACTTGGATAAATATAAGTTTACCCCAGTAAATATCCAGCTACTTAGTTTTATTGATAGGGTCTATTGCATGAAGACAGGGTACCGATGTTCCCAATCCACCACCATCCTCATACTTAATGGAGCATCCAGTTCTTCGTCAAAGCCTGGTTCAGGCCCGAAAAATATATACTCGTAAGTACCATACGGAGTTGGATTAAAATCCTTGTCGTCATCATTGATGTACACAGTACCAATAGCTCTCCCTCCAAGCTCTGCAGACTCGGTTTGCACTTGTTGAGGATTCGGTGAGGTGACCAATTGGATAAGATTGTTGTACTGAAACCATTTATCAAGATCAAAATCTTCTTTAAATTCGAATTCTTCATCTTGATTGGCCGGTTGGCTTTTGATACTCGGAGATTGGGCGAATAGGTCAAAATCGTTCATATCAACGTCAGTATTGTCAGCCGGCTGTTCCCAGGGACTTGGGGCGTCTGAGTAAGCTGTCTCTGTTTCCATTCCAGAGGCGCTTTCATCATCATCATCATCATCATCATCTTCATCTTCATCATTCCAGTCAAACGCGAATGATCTTTCAATTGCTTGGAAAGTACTGTCCCCTTCACAGTCTGGGTGTTGGAATACATGGACACCGCTAAGAAGAAATGGAAATTGTGCTATATTCATAGGGAGTCAGAGTAAATCTCTAGCCAGGATATTTAGAATTTTTTTGTTATCTAGGCAATATTAATAGGCTCACTTACGATTTACATTTCCAGGATCATACCAGATCTTGTGTAGAATATCATCAAGCTTTTTCTTGCCGGGAAGCTGGATACAACTTTCTGCCCACCACTCCGGAGAGTCCCAGTCGGAAAACACTGCTGTTCTTATTCCTCGTATCATTGGTGCGCTTGGGTTATATTCCACAGTACCGAGCCGGCGGCCGCTTACCTCAAGGGCTAAGGTCACTATACTCCCAAGCACCAAGGCGGTTCTTTGCCCATAAATTCCCATTCTGTTTTTGTAGCAATTGCGAGATGTGGATTCGTTGAAATTCCCAGATGAAAGGCGTTGTGCATGTGCCTGCCACGCCCGATATAATCTAAAGCCACGGCGCTTGCATAGCTTGAGGTCTTTTGTGAAGGAAGGGCCTCAAATTTCGACTCAAAGCCTTAAACTCCAAAACTATAGGCAGAATTACAGGTGGGTAGCACGTGGGTCAGTTGGATATTACGTAGAGAGGCCATTCCAGCCTCCGTTCTATTAATGTAACATTTAGTCTATATAATATTCACAGTAGTGTGGGGTTAATTATCAAGATGCCTATTAATTATTGTTCCTTTTTTGCCTCCTTTCGCTGTTCCATCAGCTGTTCGTGGACTTGTTCACATGCTCTCTCAAGTTCAACAACAAGCTGCGGTATTTTGAGAACCTCGGCAACCTAACATAAAAATTAGTCGTGTTCGCGGAAGTCATGCTGATTGAAAATAATTAAAATTTGCGAACCTCTTTTGCTGTTGGCTCTTCTATCAACTCGAACTCCTCTTGCAAGTGCTCCTCGGCTGCTTCATCCATGACACCCGCTTCCGCGGCTTCTTTGATGGTTTCCTTGGGAATAGCTACATCCTCAGCGACCCTCTCTATTTTCGTTTTGTATATCCTGTCCAGTTGAGTGTCGGGTTGAGGTTCGAGGAGATTATTCTTCACTAAATATTCCAGGTGTTGACCTCCTTGTAAAGCTAAGTTTCGAAGACGTTAGCAGGTTAGAGGTGACAAGGGGAAATTGATCATACCTCTCCAGTGCGAATACGCTGAAAATAAAAATAGAAGTAAAAATTTAAAAAAGGTTAGCACAAGAATACAGAAGCCATCACAAGAACGCCTGACCTACCCCTAAAGACAAGATAGAAGAAAGGAATATTTGGTATTCTAGCTGTCCCGAACCAGCATCAGCAACTTGTTCAACTAGTCCCGCCGCATAGTTCGTTTCCCGTTGTAAAGAGATTCACTTGCATCGGCACTAGTGCGAATGGCGCAGATATTGGCATGCCAATAAAGCACCAGATTAGTAGTCGTTTATGTGTTCCGGCCTTTTCGGTTCCTAATTTGTGTAATAGCTTCGGTATCTCTCCTGGTGTCATCACCGAGGGAGGATAAACGACCGGAACTTTTGGAAGTTCATTGCCAGGAATAACTTTAGGTAGGGCCGATATCGATTTGAGTGCCCTAGACATATGTTAAAATACTTTCGTAAGGAACTTCCCACAATATTGGTGTATTACCATTCTTGATATGATATCCGTCGGAGTAACTGGCCCAGTTTATCAGTAACCTAAGGTCCGTTCAGGTCCGCAGTACCAATGCTTGGTGCATACCTTATTCCCGTGGACTGTAAGTTGTTTCTGCCACCCTTTCTCATATTTCTCCCACTTTAACCAAATGTCACTTGACTTCCTGTTCGCCACACCATCCAAGTTAGAACTGCATAGCACAAACCCAAACAGGCAGCGGGATAAATCGCTAATTTGCAATTGAAACATACGTAATCGCCCGATCCAAGAGCGACGGTTTCTTATTGACTTCTTGTGCTACGCGGTGGCCGTAAACAAATGCCCGTCGAGGGGTAAGCGGGATGAGGAACAAGCGCATCTGCGGCTTGCCCTTGCAGGTGCCTCGATCGCGACAGTGCAGATATAGCTATTGTGAAGGGTGAGTCTAAAAAACGGTGGATGGGAAGTCGGAAAGAACTTGATTCAACTAGTAGAAGGCATGAATGACAGGTAGGAAAATCTCGTAGTCCTGTCCATGGCTTTTAAAGCGGTCCCATCGGGCTGACGTTGAAAAAAATGCGAGCGCTGCCTTCCTTAAGCTCGAGCTGGGCGTGAAAACAAGTTACGTATTTCGCGCTAACCAGCCACACGGGTGCCACACTAATGATCATTGTGGCTGTGCAGTATAAAATTCCCACCACTTTTCCAGCATCGAATCGGAGACCGCTGAGGCAGGTCCCAACTAAAACATCAGACGAATGCAAGATATCACTAGTCCGAAAGAAGTCCCGAGGTTCTTGAGCTCTTTCGAGGCCAGGACCCACGATGTTTGTCGCATGAGGTTGAAATAAGCTTGGTGCGGACGGACCAGTCATCTTGCTCCCGAGCACTGCCTCATTCCACGCATGACAAGGCCGTACCTAGTCAAAATCTGGCCGTTGGGCTGCTGGAAAGCCGGCCTTTTCGGGCAGTTCAGCTGATCCTTTGTATCAAAGAAGCGCATGGTGCAGTTGGACGTTTTCCTGGTTCGATTCGCCTTATATCGCACGTTTCCATGGATCAAAAGCACCCCTGGCGCTGGATCTCAAGCCCGCGAAGCTTAGCTAGCTTGTCCCGATGATGGAGGCCTGCCAAACCAGGCCCACCAGACAAAGAAGAAAAAAACGAACCCAAACCCCTTCCACAGAGAAATCTCGAATTCAAATCGAATTTAAGATTGATAGAGCCAAGGTAGCTGGAGACGCTAATGCTTCAGACAATCGCGCAAGCACCCAAAACCACTCTGTTCGTCGAAACGCGATGCGGCTCTAGCGTGACAAGACTTTGACTAACCTTCAGTGGTAAGTTTCGAGACCAGATTAAGAAGGTAGACAAAACGAAAGCTTGAGCAGCAACCAACAAAAAAATATTTCGAATCCAAAAAAAATGTAATGTCGTACTGACAGCTGTGGGATTCGAACCCACGAATCAAAGAAACAGGTGAATATATGTCGTGAAGACCTAAAACCTGCGCCATAACCACTCGGCCAAGCTGCCAAACTGAAATGAATCTTCCCGATTGCATTACAGAACCCCAGTGGCATCGATGAACAGGATAAGCTTTGGTGTTCTAATTTTCGTTGAAAGCTGAGGCCTTGTGTTGCTCTCTACCAAACTGCAACAATTCTTCGTGTTACTGTCAGCCTCCTGTGTGCACCAACTTCCAATTTACCTCGCCGTCCTCTCGAATCTCAGAAGCGGGAGCAAATTGGAAAAATAAATTGCACATTTCCAGATGCTAAATCGGTGGCTTCGTTATGCACTGCAAGCCGCCAGAGCCTCTGGCTGCAAGAGAAATTGGGGTGGCTGCTTTTTCATAGATCCCTGGATTATCGGAGGAAATTCATTGGTCGAACTAGCCCTTCAACCCTTTTCTCCCACCTTCCGTCAGCTGATATCAAGAAGTATAATAGGTAATAGCAATCCCAAAAGCGGGGTCGATAGGCTCATGGTCCCGTCCCAGTGCCTCTTCGAGAGGAGTTAATCAGGGGTCTACGTAAGTATCATAAAACGACGGCACCATCTCCCGTTCTTGAGATCTCATTCGATGTTCGATCAAAGGTCCGTGGCATTATATAGCATGTGCGTTGTTCAACAAGGCTAGAACTTGCATTGTGATTGATGCAGGAGTAACGGAAGGTATTTCGCAGATTGATATCCGTTTTCAATGAATCAAAACTCCACTCTCTTTCCGGATTGTTTAAGCTTTCAAACAGCCAACTGACATGATCAGACGGGCTGCAGCCTAGTAATTTACATCGTATCGATATCTGGATTTCGCGGAATTATCCATAACTCCCCGGCTGTTAAGGAAACTCATTTCGCGAATATAGAGCTACTATAAAAACATTGACTACAACTAGCGAAGGGCTACTCCAAGATATCCGTATCTAACCTAAGGCCCTAGAGATATAGCTTACTTGGCGAAGATACCAACCTTGCCAGGAAAGCCATCTACTGAACCAGGTTATGTGTAATCAAATCACATCCATGCTTGTCGATTCTTCGAGACAGAAAAAAAGGGAATGGTTTAAGTCCAAATCGGGCAGCACCATCCTATCCATCGGGGTTTTCACCATAAACGCCATTGTCTTTCTCGTACGGTTGGCAAATCACCACCATCCAACCATCCGACAAACGGGCAGCTTGAAGTTTATAATGTAGCGCCTAAAAAGAGTTATATCGTGACATTTCTTAGCGAATCACGCAAAGTTACAGGAGCTCTGTCCCCGTAAAGACACATGCCGCCGACATCTCAATCCCGTGCCATCAAGTCTTTCCATCCTTGACCTGCTTGTCGTCCAGTTAGTCAGCTTGACCTCCACACTTCTGCATGGGCTGATTCTTGGCGTTAGCATCTATCTCACCAAGTCAGCCCCAAAGCCGCAAGCTCCTTCTCCCTCCATAATAGATTGGATCTTCCTCGGTTGGTTCCTTCAGGGAATTGATATCCACCGGTTTAAAGATAGCAGCCTAATCGGATCGATTCCAGTTTGGCTACTTAGAGGCAACCGACGATGCATCTCTGCCCAACAAACCTTGAAAGCCAAGAACTCTGGATTTTGTGCAGACCTATTGAAATACCGAATGCATGCCCAAAACGAGTTAGATTTAGCAGGTGATTCGTAAGCTTTCCTAGAATGCCTTGCTATTTTAGTCTTTTTGCTAACAGACATCTACTTCAGGTCTGGGCACCTTCGCTCGGATAAATGTCTACAGAAAACTAGGTCGTACAGCGGTCTCAAGATTTCAAAAGCTGGGCGGCACACTTGACAAGCAAATAAGCGGCACCACACAGTCGCCGTTGACAGGGAATGGTTCGACGAGAGTGGTTCGGAATACAGGCCAAGAAACATATGTTTCATCCCTCGATGCCTTGTCCGTTTACCGGTGCCCACTATCTTTCTCCATCCGTCCATATCGACAATATCAACTGAGATCCCTAGTTTAGCATTTTACACTAACTCACCGATGTGGAAACCTCTTCCTTTTCGAAGGAATCAAACCGATAATTCGATCATTCTAAAAAATTTTGATACGTCATGAAAATTCAGTGTTGAACAAACTTCTCGCATGACGAGCAAACCCTCTGATCCAACGCTAGTCCATGCTCGGAACTCGGGAAGTTACCGGCTGTTTGAAGGAAGCCGGGGCATCCTCGTGGCGGGCACTGATGGCGGGTGAAGGAGCACACGGTTGGCAGTCTTGGCCAAAAAAGCCTACTGGACGCCACGACCTGGGTCCCCAAGCTGGCAACCCGTCCAGTTTTCCAACGTCAGAGAACGGCATGCATCTTGATCAGACTGGAAAAAAATAAAATATGTTGAGACGGGATGGTTTTGAAAACTAAAGCAAACAGTTTTACCAGAACTTCCTGAAAAACTCAGATCGATTCAAGTGAATACCTCTAAGATGTGGCAATTAATCTCTGACGATCCTAGGTTGACTGGTCCCGAAAGCCTTTGGCGCCAGTGTGTCTGCAAGTCCTACGCCGGCGTCAGCTCGAAAAAGAATTAATGGTGTGAAGCCCAAGCTGGCGGTTCAACACCAAGATAAATCACACTGTCTCACACTCTTAAACTGGATCAAGCGAAAACCAAGAGAAGGACCCGAACTTTCGGCTCCGCTTGTTTATACAATGAACCGAGCGGGCAAACTGGAGTTTTTTGCAAAAGCATCGCAATATAACGGAAAATAAAAGTCCGTAAAAGTCAGCGTTATTAGCGATGGGCGATTTGCATTTCCTGGGCGTGAGGTTCCGTGGGAACCCCAAGCGCAGAGGTTTGGGGTGGTCTAGTCGATGGGCAGCGAATCGCAGAGTAGCTTAGCACACAATACTGACTGATAGTCTTTGTCATGACCCGTTTGGGGAATCATTATACTTTGCCTAGGGCTTGTCGAATCAAGGGGATTTGGAATCTTGCATGGGATGTACTTGTTTTCTTTCTTTCTCTCATCTATCATCCGAGATGGGTCGCTAGCAGTGAATATCCCAATCAGTCCTCTTGGACCATGTGTCATGACGACAAGCCATGGGGGCTTGCTGAAGCAAAAAAAGTGGTGGATTGTTGCATACAGTCGAATAGAGCCAGACCCTTGTGCACTGACTGGGATACAATAGCACTAGTTCGGCGCATAACCTACCTACCTACCTGCCCACCAGGCCCATGCCTTGCAGCTGGGGTTTTGCAGAGGGGAGCACCGAAAAAGGGCTTTCTCTTGGGCTCCCCACCTTATTATAATACCTTTACATGTTCTAAATCTCTAACTGATCCAAACATTAGAGAAGTCAATCACCATATCCCTTTCTGGTCCCAACTTTTTGCACAGCCTCCCGGAGTATGGCAGCGGCCTTTGAATGCATTCCAGTTGAAAGTAAGTCTTTATCACTATTAGTTCCAGTTTCCCCAGATATTAGATATACCTCATATCTATTCCTATTTTGTTTCTGTCACATCCTTTAAATTTAGATCCATGGATGGCATTGGGGCTGTGCAGCGGGTAGTCTAGCAAGCTTTGGCCAACAAACCGCTACCCGCAAAGACCTTTTACATATTAACAATTCGGAATTTTATATAAATACAGTATGCCTGCAGATATTCTCTTACCTAGAATTGAGCTCGCTTCTCAACTTGAGGCTCACCAGTCGGTTACTTCTTTCCACGGCGTCCTCGAACGGGATCTGGCAGTCGAAATGTATCGAAAAATGGCAGCAGCACGCTGCGATGATGGATGTCCTAGCTCTAAGGCCTACGAATTTAGCTTTTTCAGAGTCACCTAGGGGATGGTTTCGTGCCTTCATTCACATCCAACGAGCAGTCTACTCGAACTGGCTGCTGAACGAAAACGACATCTCAGGATCCATGTGGCTTCTCTGGTTCAGGCACTACCTGACAGGAGTCGGAGTCGGAGACCAACAATATCACGCTGTGATCGAATGGACTCCAGAAAAGACCGTGAGAGCTGTCTCCGGTCTGCCCTTACGGACCTCTACTAATTGGGAAGTCGTCTCCAACGGAGGGGCGGGAGTAAAAGGTTACTAGTTCTTTTCTCAAGTGTTCGAAATTTTCCAAGATGTATTTACTGACAGCCAAAATATTGGATTTCTACACGACAGTCCCCGCCTACCCAAAATACCACCCTTCGAGGGATCGAGTAACCTGGCTTCGCACCCTTGAGACTCATAATACCTACATGATAGCAGATAGTCCTGAATTTCTCAGAACGATCCTCGAACTGGACTTCACAATACGCAACGAACTTTCGCTGCCTATTCCTGATTCGCTAACTGCACAAATCGATTCCATAATCGCTCAAAGGAACGATGAATACCTACCCCGCCTTTCAGGACACTACCGCGAAGCTCTCGGAAACCTCGACGGCTCATCCCAGGGCACCCGCTCCATCCTCCTCGAGCACGGACACAACACAATAGGGGTGAACACCAGCAGCACGGCATCGTCGTCCTCAGATGCAGGATCAGAATCTGACGCTGGATCATCTGGTTCCGCATCTGTATGGCCATATGGAGATACGGTATGATGTTTTACCCGTAACTTACAAAAACCCGAAAAAAAAAACGTGAAAAAGTGAAGAAAAAATGATTATGCTAGTGAAACCTGATTTATTCCGTGTGGCATGCGGGGAGGAGGGAAGGGGGAGAGAGGGGTTGCTCCACTGACCATTCCGAACTGTCCGACTGCATATCCCTTTGTCCATACCATTGCATTGTGCGTTCTCTACATCATGTACGCCGCCAACTTTCTCTTTAATTTCTACTTTTTTTCATTTCTTTAACCTCCAAGAAGCAGAACTTTAAAATGACCCGTATCAAGGGAACAAAAAACGAGGCTAACGATATTCATTTCGTAACTCTGGAACATCTAGTCAACTTACCCTTACACACTCGCTCTCCGACCCGTCAAGAACCGACCTCCACCTCATGAGTGTGCAACTATAGTTACCAGTGCGTCTTCTCCTTCCGCAAATTCGGAGCCACAGTGCCGAGTGTCTTGAGCTAGTCAGTGCCTAACTTGTTTTTTCTCCGGACCTCCAGCTCAATCTTGGCCAGCTAAGGACGACCCATAGCCTAGATATTGGTAGACTGTCCCCGGCCAACAGCGTGATGGAAGGGCTGGTACCTGCCACCGATTTCACTCGTTTAATGTCTATTTCCCTTTCCACGGATCCAAAAGTCAAGGTCCTCATGCCCCTCCGCCCGCCTTCGCTATTTTACAAAGAACAAAAAAAAACCATCAATTTCAGTTTAGTTCAAGAGTCCCTTCAAGGCATAATGCAAGGTTGCGTGCAACACAAAATAACACCATATTACCCGCTGTAAATACCACACACACACTAGATATAGTTCCAAAAAAGCAGGTTTTTTTGGTCCGTTCGACCCAAAGAGACTAAAAAGTGCTTTAGAACCAAAAAAAAGTGTTTCAACCCAGTTTCAATAACACAGAAACCGCTATCAGCCGGCATCCTCGGTACGTCGGAAAAGATAGTAAGCAAGGGCTTATCCGGGTTAGGAGAGTTTTTGTATCTTCTTTTCTCGCCTGTTTTTATGGAAGAGGTTGGGTTTTAAAGGATATCCGTGCAACTATATTTGTGGATCCGTGAGATGACATGAAAATCGGGCGGACCCTTGAACCTGGAAACTGGTACCTGGGATGGAAAACACTGGGCTGGCAAACCCCTGGGAGATCCGGAAAAACTGACCGACCGTTTACAGCTTCGTAAAGACAGTTTTACACTACAGGTTCTTGCAATTCTCGAACCATAGTACGCAGAATCACGAGAATAATGTGTAAGTCCCACTATGTCTCCACCTTCTTTTGTCACTTGCATAGTTCAGGCGTCCATTTCATTGGTGCATATCTCAAAGAATAAATGCGTACATGTATCTCAAGTATTTAGTTCGGGAGAAAAAGTGCCATCATGATGTATGTACCACCAACCATCCAACTAATACCCAGGGTCCCAATTCGTGCTCGAGCGCCTCCCCGCTTCATTTGCCGAAGAAATATCACGACTCAGGCTATAAATACCCGATACCGTATATTAAAAATCGGCTCCCGAGTTATATACTCCCAGATACATCCTTACTCAGAAAGTTCCATGCGTTCTTTAGCTTAACGTTTGACGCCCCCTATAATTGAATGTATTATTTCACTCTGGCTTCTCACATCGCAAAGCTAATTAACAAGTCGAATATAAATTATCTTATATACCTATTATAAAGGCTTGGGTATAGAAGCAAGGCTTCATGAATTTTCGATTCCCCAGAGAAGATTGAACATTGTCTACACGACTTAGCAAAATTAAGGAAGGGAAAAAGCCAAACACCAATTAATCACGGGGGGTCGAATGTCCTTCAGTCGCATTTACAGCATCGTTGCAGAGCATCCCCGTTCCAAATTCCAAATGGCAAACCTAAGCCTGTAGGAGCTCGATCTGAGGAAATCCGGGGACCGACCCGACCCAGATAAAACAAGTCACTTATGTACCACCCCACCTAATATGCAGGTACCGTCTCAAGATCATCCAGGTCACGTCAGTCCGTTTAAATATCGGTTTTCCTCGAGATCCCAATACTCAGAGCCCCTTCCCCTTCAGGCCATCCTTCCATGCATAGAAGTTTCGGAACATCTTCCTATCCTCGTTTCGAAAATAACAGGGATCACAGAACGCGTGATGCATAAATCTGCGGTGAGGACTTTAGCTTTGATCAATTGATCAACTGAACATATTCTAGCCAAGACTAACTTGTAAGTCCAGGTACGGAAGTAGGTAATATAATACGCTCGGACACAAACGATATATGGCTGGCACGGAATGCATCAATGGTTTCAAACAACGGGACAATCTTCCAAAACCAGCGGGTCCTCCACATGATGATCTCTCGTAACGAGACTGCGACAGGGTATGTCCCGCTGTCATATCGCCAGAGTCCGAGCACGGGTAACACGAACACACTGGTCAGTCACACGATACAAGTACTCGTATACGCTGCTGCACCTTTTATTCGGGTACCCACAGGCTTGCTTAAGGCTAGCTGCAGGATCCTAGGATTGCTACTGCAGCGACACTACAGCGACATTACAGCGACAGTGTAGTGTCGATCCAAATTCCGCAACATGACTGCTACGGCGTCACTATTTCACTGAATTCATGAACGAGACCCATAAACCCTTGAGTCCCTGGTTGAGCTCTCTTAAATACTGCGTATCTAAATACCCATCCCACTATTAAATCATCGTAATATATCCAATCTATCTATACAAATTAGCCTATGCCAACATCCGCTCGTGACTGCAATATCTACATTGTTAATATTTGAAAGCATCGAATTTTTCAACCGTGGCACAAAGTCGATTGTACAGGCTTAAGACAGTATCAGATAATGACGGGGTGCATAATGTAGGTAAAGAACTCTTATTATCAAATCCACTCCCAGGCGCCACTGCGGTCTGGGCGGTTTTTAGTTTAATTAAATGAGTTGGCGAAACCGTCGATATATCGATATCGCGATAGTATACGGATACCAACCTCATGACATAAGCTTATGGTCACCATGCCCACACTAACTTACCCCAACTTTCATGTTTTATTCTTATATTTCATTCTATTTTTCCTTCTTTCCCTCTTTCTCCGCAAATAACATCGTTTCACTCAACCCAAGTTTGCAAACTGTCGGGGGTTATACCGTCTTATAGCTATGGAACGATATGGACCCGCGGGAACAATGCAAGGTACTAATGTATACGTAATTAATTTTGAATTTCCGCGAGGTTGAGGCGACTACGACTAGATTTAGAATGCACACTTTCCCCTATGACTTGTCCACTGCCTATAGCTTCAACCAAAACAGATAGCCAAAGGACATAATTATGCATAACAGTATTAATTGTCCGCTCGCAATTGAGGTATCCCGAATAGCTAACCTTCTACGACCTTAAGCTTCACGAATCCAAAGACATGTTGGCCCGTGGTTTATAATTGATACATATTAGGTAGTTACAACCTTCAATGCAAACGGCGCATTTGTATCTGGATGCAATTGATTACTTTGGTCCAGTCTCGTAAGCTTCGGTCGGTATATTCTTCAGATTCTATACATTATATGTACATCCGTACAGGAGGTCTAGGATTAACAGTATACGTGCTGCTCTGTTTAAGTTTGTCTACCCGCCACGCCAACACGCATATTTCGTATGCCACCCAATCGGCCAAACTAGTTTCGAATCCAAGCTATAAACTTAATATCCCACACAAAATCGTGGGCATGCTACTAGAACCCCTAGTACCAATGGACATATAGAACCAGGTACGACCTCATGAATTTCACAGAAATGTCTTGTAAATCCACCAAAAATCGAATTTTGTGATAAATGTACTCGTATTTATATCCATCTAGACGATAAAAAAGGAAACCCCTCCCCGCAAAGAGACAAAGAAAAACACCCGCTAATCTAATAAACTTCAAGCACATACCTCCCCTCATCTTTCAACTCTTCAATCCTCCTTCTTGCATCGACCTTGGTTCCCTTCCTATTAGCCTCAAGCGAGATAGCCTCCATCAGAACTTCCTGCACATCAGGAACGGGCCATGTTGGACCGCACAGGTAGAAGCTTCCGGCTTCTTCCTCTCCATATGCCTTGACGATCATCTCGAGACTCTGCCTCATACGGTCTTGGATATATATCTTCTCAGGTTGGTCTCGACTGAATGCTGCACCAATGTAGGTAACCACACCGGCAGCTTCGTAGGCTTCCCACTCCTCGCCGTATAGGTATTCCTCTCGCTGATGACGAGAGCCCATGTACAACAATACAGAGCCGATGGGGATGCCCTGTTCCTTCTGCCATGCGCGGTATTGCACAAAGGCACGGAAGGGGGCAAGTCCAGTACCCAGGCCAGCCATTATAAGTGGCTGTAGAACAAAGAACAATATCAGCATCTTCCACACCCTATATGTTGAAAAAAGTAAAAATGAATGGATGTAACATACCTTCGTGCTTTCCGTAGGCAACTTCATAACACTCGGCTTAACACTAACTGTAACCGCACTGCCAATCTTCAACCCACTCAAATATCTCGTCGCCTGACCAAATCTGTCACGTCCCTGAGAATCAACCCAGTTCACAACAACAATCAAAAGATGAACGCTGTTCGGGTTCACCTGCTGGCTGCTGGCGATGGAATACTCTCTCCTCTTCATGGGCGATACAATCTTGGCCAAATCATGGAAAGAAGGATGCGCAGACCGGAACTCGAGGAGGACATCGGCGTATGTAACCGTATCGACTTCTGCACGACGCTTGAACTCGACCGCACCTTCAGCGGATCCAAGTGTAAGAAGGTCTTTCTGTTCCTTCTCATCGGTAGCAAACTCTGAGAGTGCTTCGTAGAACTTCTTCGGTGGGCGACCAAAGATATCGATATTCTGACTGAGCGCCTGGTAGATGGTCCTCATCTCCAGTTGGTCAGGATCATCCCTTGAGGGAACTTCAACGATATCATCCGCCTCAAGTCCGTAGAACTTAATGAATTGATCGACTTCCTCGGGATCGTTATGGGCGTGGATGCCCAAAGCCTCACCAATATCATAGGTCATACCAGTACCTGTAAGATCGAACTCAATATGGAAGATGTTACGGTCATACGATAGCGGGGTAAGTCGCTTGTTCTCCTGCACGCGCACGATAAAGTTGGTGACAGGGAGGTCGGGGCGAAGCGCATTCTGGAGTTCAAATGCTTCACGGAAAGAAAGGACGACAGCGGAGTGGATCGACTTCTTAAGGAGATACTTGGGGTCTTCCTCGGACTTAGCGCTGTTGATAGCGAAGCTGTTAGGGTCGAAGGAGGATGGAAGGGGTCCTCCCTGAACCTCAGCCTCGAGCCAGGATTCTGGGACAGCGACCTCACGGACGTAATTGTCAACAAGGGCAGCGACTTCTTGGATAGCCTGAGGTTCAACGCCCTTGTCGATGTTGGCGAGTTTCTCGCTGATAGCAGAAACCTTGTCAGCCTCACCAGAGATGCGGAGGAAGGCGAGCTGCAGGAGCAAGTTCTCCTTCTCAGGAGAGAGACCAGCATCCTGTGGTACATCGACAATGTAGAGCTTGGCCTTCTTTTGTGCTAGCGTCCTTCTTAGTTGAGCGGCAAGCTTAGCTTCGAGGTCCTCGTCCTTGACAGGGCTACGAAGGAGTAGTGTACCACCGGCTTTCACGCCAGAGGCAACATCGTAAGATAGAGTAATCTTCGAGTCGTTCACAACAACAACATCAGCTTGTGTGACATCGTAATGAGCCCGGACAGTCTCCTTAGCACTTCTAATCCAGCTGTACGTAATTCCAGCCTGTGACAAATTGTCATAGATGGAAGAGTACGTAACATTTCGAGAACTATCGGAAGCCAGAAGTCTTGTGATACTGCTTGGTGCCTCTTCGCCAGTAGAAACATCAAGGTCCCAGAAGACGTACTGAGAGACGGCCTCGGCATCGAAGATCTCGAATCCGGCGATATGGGAGGCCTCAGTTTCCAGAGCTTCCTCTGGAGGCGAAAGAGAGGTAGTTTTCTGCTTAGAAATCTGGTCAAAGATCCAGGCAAAGTCAGAGGGCACCCAACCCTGCTCCCTAGGGTATTTAACATCGACAACAGGAGGCGGGATGGTCCAGTCCTCAGCCATAGTCAAAGCGGCAAGGACGTCAGCGTAGAGAGAGGACTGGACGGAAACATCCTCAACAGCAGCTTGATCGATGACCTGACCGAGAACAGCAACCCTCTTCACAGACTTTGGAAGAGCCTCCAAAAAGTGGGTCTCGGAGAAGGGACGGTATACTCGTACGGAAATCACACCAACTTTCTCGCCTCCAGCCGCCAAGCGAGTAGCAACCTGCGAAGAAACAGAAGACTCGACGGATCCAAATACCACAAGGACGGCTTCTGGTTCGCTGTGACCAGAGTATTCAAAGAGCTTGTAGGAAGTACCAAGCTCTGAGTTGAGATTCTCGAGAATCTTAGCGACCTTGGTTTCTGGGTCAACTTTCTTGCCTACGGTCTGTTGCTCGGCTAGAATGGACCGGTAGGTCTGGTAGATACCAGCCTGATCTAAAATATCAACAACCTTGGCGGTTTCCCGTCCAGCTCGGACACCGTCATATATATGAACAGTGGGCACTACTGAAGACACCAATGTCGAGAAAAGAGCCATATGCTGAGCATCATGAGCAGAATTTGAGGAAATAAGGCCGATACCAGCATCTTGGGCTACTTGTAGGGCGGAAGTGTAATCGGCGACTAGATTGTACTGGAACGGGGAGTAATCGACAGCAGCAACGTGAGCAACGAATGGGCTGGATACTGCATAAAGTAAGGACAACTGCTCGAGGGCATTTCGCATTTCCAGAAGGGTAGCAGTGGATGCTATGACAGTTTGTGGGATATTCTTCTTCGACAGATCTCTATCGTTAGAGAAGACATAACCCAACAGAACGGAAGCAGCCCCAGTCCTGGTCTCTAAGCTGGTTATTGTGGTAGGTCTGCCGTAGGCATTGGATTGAGATTTATCGGACCATTCTTTGGCGGCAGTATCGAGTTCGAATGTCTCGGGCGAGTACGAAAAGACATTGTCTGAGAGAGAGTACCCGACCTGCTGGACGAGCTGCTGGGAAGTCAGATAGGCTTGACCGGTGACTTTTGAGAGATCTGGAGGAGTGCCGAAGGGGAAAGCTGCCGAGCCGTTAAGGATCGACAGTTGAGGCTGCTCGGGCCGATGTTCTTGGGAGAGGGCGAATTTCGAGAGCTCGCCGTTGTTAGTGACGGGGCCTGTAGAGGCCGGGGCCGGTGCGTCTGGAGCCTGTAGATACATTGGATTGAATAGCAGCAGATTTGCAGCAGCTGAGGATGAGGATGAGGATGGCTGCAGGCCAGGGCGGGACAGAGACTGGAGCGAAGAGAAGGAGCCGGTGCGCAGACCTGTGGCGAAGGTGGGGGAGGGGGATGGAGATGGAGTGCGGGAGATGGCGGGCATCTTATATAGTACTACTCCCAGCAGGAGGAGAAGGAACCACTTAGTGGTGTACTAAATAGTGCAGAGAATTCCTAGCTAAAAGCTGTGCATCCACCACCATAGAAACGGGGAGGGCGCGGAACGGATCTGGATATATGCACCTCGACACGGGGGGCAATAGTATGGTACCCAATTGCCCCCAGGAAGCCCACTCAATCAGTGCAAATTGGTCAGCGGTCTGTAGCTGAGCAACTGAGGCTTCAAGGACCAACGCCGACGACGGACAGGTTTTTTCGATGGAATGCGCGCCGATGGCTAACAAAAGGAGGATGAGGTTCGATCACGCAATTTGACGGGTGGCTGCTATTGGTTGGCTGCGTTGTGAGGTGAGCTGTTGAGGACAGGGGTCCCCGGGCTGTTACTATTTGGGACCAAGTACCTGATTATGTAATACAACATCTCTGTCGCTCCCAGAACCCCCCATCGTCCCTTACCCCCAATACGACAGTACTTCAAGGACTTGATATCCTCCCATACATACACCCCACAGTATATGTTCCTCCGTATCACATATCCCATCCCAATACTTCTCAAGTAATCGAAGTACTAAAGTAAGTATCCACTTACTTAATTACTGTATCAGACCAGCCTGTTGCAGTGCCTCCCAACTAGACTTGTCTCTCTCTTCCCCACCACTACTAGCCCCATTACTACCGCTGTGACTATTCGCAGCGGCAGCAGCAGCGGTGGCGGCATCAGACGTATCAGCTGCAGCACTGGAAGTAGCAGTAGTAGAGCTATCAGCTGTGGTGTCTAATAGCCCGCCCGCGTCAAAACTGCTCAGCGACCCCATCAATACCCGGATCTTCGCACAGGCCTTCTTATTATCCTCCGTCTCCTGTCGTGTTTTCTCCAGCTGTTCTTCCATCATAGCGATCAGCGTTTCCCTTGCCTGGTGCGGACGATAATTGTTAATCAACTCGTGGATATTGATGAGATGGATTCGCAGATGATACACCTTCTCGGCGTACTATTTAACCTCTCCCAAAATCATATGGTCTCAATCAGCCATTGTAACCATTTTTAATTACGATCTACTGCAATGGAGTATGATAGATATGAAGGAATACCTCCTCTGGCGACATGCCCATAATGCCAACGAGTTCCAGGTAATTTAGCAACAAGCTCTTGCTCAGTCGTCGTAGTTCTTGTGCCCGATCGACATTGTAGCTCTCGTTGTTCGGTTCCGGGAACAGCTGTGGGATGTTCAGCTCTTTAAGTGTCGGGTGCCGCTCAGGTAACTGTTTTGTAGCAGTAGTAGTATATTAGAACCAAACCATCAATCAATCGATAGTCAATTGACCAATCCTTCAATAGCGAAATTTGTAATAGGGAGGGAATAAACGGACACTCCAGATTTGCCCGAAACTGTGATATTGGTCCGTTGGTGGTTTGGGTGGTATTAAGCACACCAGCTCGGCCGGCAGCTTCTTCGACGCGTTCCCACCATCGCCATCACTATCTTTTGCTGCAGAAGCCTGAAACTCCTTCAGTTTGTCTTTGTTTTCTGGTGTGAAATGCGTGTAGAAGGGCGGGGGTGCTGGAAACAGCGACGCCCTACGACTGTCCTGTTCTTCCGCCATGTCGTCCCGTTCCTATCCAGATTATATAAAGCTGTGGAGTCGTAGAATTGTATGAAGGAGAAGTATCGCGTATCGTGGGGGTGTGCGATGGTGATTGGGGGGGAAGGGCAGACGATGGCGGATGGAGTAGAGCGTGGAGAAGGGATTTGCTGATTCGAAGGGCTGGTTGGCTGGTCGTCCTGACCACCTGGGCAACCAAGCTAAAAGTGCGGTACACAAACCAACCACGCTAAGCGGAGAAGCCCAGTCAATCGCAACCTCCCCGATCTAGCAGTCCAGCCCGAACGGAAATGCATCTGGTATGAGGACCTACATGACCATGCCGTCCCCGCACTCCTCCGCTCCTTCCTCCCCCACCCGGCCCCCTTCCTCCTCCATGCCTTCCTCTTCACCCTGGTTCTCTTCCGCATCGATATCGCGACTATGGCGGGTATGTTATGTAGCTTCCCCTGACCTCGCATTGCTCGTCTCGAAATATTTAGAACACCATCTAAAGTAGTACTAACAGCTGTTATCCCAGACCTCACGTGCCGGCGACTATCTAGGCCTCCTCCTCCTTGCCCTCTCAAATGTCGCCCTCATGGTCACGGAACCCTTCCATAGGATGTTTACAATTGATGATCCGCGTCTGAAGTTCCCCCATGCGAAAATAGAACGAGTTTCGGTCCCATACCTTCTTGTCCTCGCCGTCCTGGTTCCAGTGATTACCATAATAGCCTGGACCGGTGTCCTACGTAAGGGAAAGCCCTTTTTACAATCTAGTTTGCTAGGATTGGGAAATAGCTTGTTATTATCAAGCTTCATCACCGACTTTATAAAACAAGGTGTCGGACGGCCCAGGCCGGACTTAATTGATCGTTGTCAGCCCGTAAGTCCCACTTCCACTTCACCTGTAACCCTAGCATATAGAAGAAAACCCTAGTTCGAGTATCCATTCTATACCACTAGTAGTACTAAAATATATTAATGAAAAAGACATGAGAAAAACAGCGCGAAGACACACCACACAACCAATTAGTAACCTTCGAGGTTTGCTATCAGACGAACCATCACATTCTCCACGACGGCTTTCGTTCCTTCCCCAGCGGCCACAGCTCCACGGCTTTCGCTGGTCTTCTCTACCTCTCACTATTCTTTGCCGGCCAATTCTTTGTATTCAGACCAGGAGCAGATTTAATTCGGGCGTGTGCCGCGTTTTCGTATGTTTCCAATCTCTCCCATTCTGCTGACCATATAACTAGTATCCAAGCACAGTATATAAAAACAATGACAAAATTTATATTGATTTCTGCTCTAGGGCAACGATCCTAGCCGGGTACATCGCCATGTCCCGCATAGAAGACTACCGTCACGATTACGCCGATATAACAGTAGGTTCCTGGATCGGGATCTTATGTGCTTATTTTTCCTATCAGCGGTATTTCCACCCGTTAAGGTCCGCACGGTGCCATGAGCCTTATAAAGTACCATTGGAGGAGAATGGGTACGAGGGTGTGAAGGGTGAAGATCATGATGAGGACGATGAGGACAGGGGCAGGAGAGGCAGGTTGAGTGATATTGAGATGGGCATGGTTAGGGGGTGATAGTATAGCATTGGATGACCATTGCTTCCCTTAGGCTAGTGATTCGGGGGGCGAGAGCGTGTTTATGAAGAAATTGCGGGTTACTCTGTATATTGGCGGGTCGTATGGGGAAAAGTTATGTATGATAGGCAGCGTGTTTGGGATGGAAATCCTTGTTCGAGTATTTGGATCCATGCGGTGATATGATTATTGGTGAACCAGTCGGTTATTAAATATTTACTTACAAAAAAATAGCCTCACGGATAGTACCGTGCAGCACTAAAGTAGCCTCTCACTTCAAACACTGAAGTGCAGGAATAATAGGTCCGAGGTCTACAGACTAAAGCTGTATATCCCACTCTATATCAGACTCGTAGCATTTCTATATTACTCATGTGCAGGGAACTCCAGCCTATATAAAAATTAGGAAGAAGCAAGCCACAGAAGAAAACCACCCCCATCCCCCATCCCACTCCCCGCCATAACAAAATCCGGGGAAAGACATGGTCCGTGCCATCTACCCGATCTCAAAAAAAAAAAAAAAAAAAAATTTGTTCAGAAGAACATCAGACCACCAGAATCCCAAAAAACCAGCAGCAGGAGAGAGCTCATCTAAAAAAGCTACGCGAACACATGCACAATGCGAGCCTACTGCAAGATGGGAAAATCTCCTAGAAAACCACGAGCTCCTTCATGATTGCGCCAGCCCATGACTTTCCAGGGGAGAGGGGTGGAGAAGCGGGAACACACTCCCGTTACACGAGAAGATTTTCTAAACCCGGTCTGATGCTGTGTAACCATACACAGACGGTAGGCGTATATTTCTACAAATCGACAAGCGATGTGTATATCGCACAAATCTTACCGAGAACCTGAGCTTGAAGAGATTGGTTTCGATCTTTATGCATTCGCATTTGCATGAAGGAAATCCTAGTCTAGACGTTTATTGGTTCTTTTCTTCTTCTTCCCTTGCTTCCGTTAAACGTGTTGCAGGAATGAAAAACCGTTTCCGTCCATCCTGTCCCATCGGCTTTCCTGCCGTCATCGTTGCAACAGATTTTCCTTACTGAGGTACCTAGCTGAGCTGAGGCCAGGAGTTAAAAAAAATAATAATAATAATAATAATAATAATAAAAAATAATTCAATCCATTATAACGCAAGAGATATGATGAGTAAGTACCTAAATCTAGCCAGCGCTTATCTTTTGCAGTCGCACAATCACGGACTGGGCGTGAGGCATTTTTCGCATTGAAAAAAAAAAAAATCTTTTGCTTTCATGCTCGGTCTAAAGGGCGTTTTCGTTATCGTTAAAGTGTGAAAAAGAAACTAGCCTCGATTCCACGAGGAGCGGCTTCACACCGACGGTTTGTGATCTAACCTTTCGAGATCAAACTAACCCGTTGGTTAATCCCATGCTAGGTTGGTTAGTGCCAAAGATACATGTCACTTTCCAACACTCATGATCACTTTTTTGCCAGCGCATACAATCAATCACTATTTCACTCTATCCAAAAGATCACAAGATTTCACAATTTTGGAAATGGCTTAGAGTGTCACACTTGTAAGGAGAGATACGGGAAATGTAGTGGTAATAATGATATTCATGTATTCAAATCATTTGCATGCAATCTATCTAAGTTTTTGTAAAAGGAAAAGAAAAACAAGACAAAACTCGCTGAAAATCAAGATAAGTTTTTACAAACAAAAAATTATTCAACGCCTTTGATGCAAGGTGTGAAATCCAACAAAAGAGACCTTTCAGTATTGAAAAGATGAAACAAGCACATTATAACAAGACATTAAAGCGTTTTGGTATCCTTATATAAGAGAGTAATAGGAAATAAGGTTGTCGGAATGGAAAAATATGTAAAGTAGAAGATGTGTAAAAAAAAAATTGTGGTTAAAAGGCAGTCTACAACTGAGGACCAGCGCTCAAGACCTCCTTGGTGACACCGTCCTGGTACTTCTTGAAGTTCTCGATGAACTTGCCAGCCAAAGTCTTGGCAGAGCTTTCGTAGCTCTCAGCATCTCCCATCCAGGCCTTGCGTGGATCCAAGATCTCATCTGGAACACCGTTGCAGGTCTTTGGAATGGCAAGGTTGAAAACTGGGAAGTTCTCAAATTCAGCGTTCTTGAGGCTGCCATCGTGGATGGCGTTCAAGATAGCACGAGTGTATCGGAGTGGGCAACGCTTACCACCAGTGGCGGCAGAGGCACCGACCCAACCGGTGTTGACGAGCCAGGCATCGGCATTGTGCTCGGAGATCTTGTTGGCGAGCATCTCGGCGTAGCGCATTGGGTGGAGAGCAAGGAAAGGTTGTCCGAAGCAGGCAGAGAAAGTGGCCTGTGGCTCGGTGACACCTTCCTCAGTACCGCTCATCTTGGAGGTATAACCAGAAATGAAGTGGTAGGAGACAGTGCGGGAGTCGAGCTTGGAGACTGGTGGGAGGACACCGGAGGCATCGCAGGTGAGGAGAATGAGGTTGGTTGGGTGGCCGTCAGTGATGCATGGGAATTTGACGTTTGGAATGTATTCAAGTGGGTAGGCGGCACGAGTGTTCTCAGTGAGAGTGGTGTCGTTGTAGTCAACCTCGCGGGTGTACTCGTCGAAGATGACGTTCTCAAGAACAGAGCCGTAGCGGATGGCACCGTGAATTTCTGGCTCCTTTTCGCGGCTGAGGCCGACGCACTTCGCGTAGCAGCCACCCTCAATGTTGAAGACACCGCTGTCAGTCCAGCAGTGCTCATCGTCACCGATCAAAGCACGCTTCGGATCAGCGGAGAGAGTGGTCTTGCCGGTACCGGAAAGACCGAAGAAGACAGTGACATCGCCGTTCTCGCCCTGGTTGGCGGAGGAATGGAGAGTGAGGACGTTGTGCTTGACTGGCATTTCGTAGAACATAACAGTGAAGATACCCTTCTTCATCTCACCGGCGTATTCGGTACCGAGGATAACCATCTCCTTCTCGGCGAAGTTGAGGGCGACAGATGTCGAAGAGGTCATACCAGTAGTGTACTTGTTGGCTGGAAAGCTACCGGCATTGTAGATAACCCAGTCAGGGTGGAAGTGCTCGAGTTCCTCTCGGCTTGGGCGGATAAGCATGTTTCTCATGAAGAGAGCGTGGTAAGCGCGAGCGCAGACGACACGGACGTTGATTCTGTAGCGAGTATCCCAGCCGGCGTAACCATCGACGACGTAGATGCGGTCACGGGTGTTAAGGTAGTCGATAGCACGCTCACGGTTGATAACCCAGGTGTGGTCATCCATGGGCTTGTTGACTGGGCCCCACCAGATTTCATTTTCCGACGATGGCTCCTTGACAATTCTCTTGTCACCGGGCGAGCGGCCGGTCTTCTTACCAGAGTAGGCGCTCAAGGCACCAGACGAGGTGATAGCAGTGCCGCTCTCGAAGACGAGGGCATCTTCGTAGAGAGTGGAGACGGCTGGGTTGGAGATGATCTGAACTCGGTCGTAGTCAATGTTGGCCTTGTCGTGAAGCTCCTCCTCAATCTCAGTGTGCTCTGTAATAGGACTAAAAGAATTGCAACCACAGACTGTTAGAAATGGAGCGATATACCTTTTGCGGCCTTCCAGAGAAGGCTTAGCATCAAAAAACGGGACGCTTTGGAATGTGTGACTTACGCAACGCCCTTTGGGTGTAATGTGGTCTTGTTGACAGCTCTGGAGGAAACCATTTTGAATTTATGTAATGTAGATTGGCACGAAATGTGTGAATGGTATGGATATCCGGATGAAGTAAACTGAATGAAGTCTTTGGAAGAAGAGTGATAGGAAAGCTTAAGTCGAGATGGGCAGGTTAGAGAAGATTTAATATTTGAAAGTCGAGTGGGATTGTTTAATATAGATCGACGATAGTGAAATAATCTCGTGGGGATCGGATGGCTGTGTGTACAAAAATAGTTATTTTCTTTGTTCGAACGAGGTCGTTGAGATGCTTTTTATATCTTTCTTTGGAAAGAGAAGATCGTATTAAAGAGAAGATGCAATCAGGAACTGTTGATCGCTTGAATTGAAGTCAAAGACAAAAACAGCAACGTTGAAGGGGAGAATGTCCGAACTTTATAACATTTGCATCGAGGAATCCAGATATGCCTCGTCCGGCGGTTGGACCCGATCTGTGGCCCCTGAGGACAATAATATTCTCGCCATGACTTAGATTGTTCCGAAAAATCGACAGCAGACTCTAAGCCATGCGACATCAAAACTTCCAGGTTAGCGAAAACTGCCACTTTTGGCGTTGTGTGGGCGAAAATGCGACAAATGGAAGTGCCTGCATGGCTCGACCGAACCTGGCCATCGGACAGAGGGCGAGGAGGTACCCGAAAAGCACAACAGCTTCCCAGTTCTGGGCCAATGACTGGCCACCCTCTCCCAGGGCGCAGAATCACGAAAGGAAGGGCTAGCGAACTGTACCCGATTCATCTTTTTTTGTTTTTTGCCATCACCGTTAGCCCAAGCGTCCCCGCAATACGGGAAGATACGGAAGGAGGGAGGTACCTTGGGGACTGTCGGAGAGACTCGGAACCTTCTCGACAGGTCTCGCTGCTGGATGAGCGACGACCGTCGAAGGCTAGACCTTCGGTCTCAAGGATCAGACACGAGTGCAAGGAGGCAAATCCAAATTCACTTTTTTCGACGGGGCTCGAGATTAAGGAGATGGTTGATGAGTGGAGATAAGTGGACAGATACCGTCTACAGAAGAAAACACCACAGTTGGTATTACCCTCAACTCAAGTCCTGCTAATTAGCCCAGCACAAAACGGCCCTGCTATCTGTTGGCTCCAAAGGACAAATCAAAAACAGCTAGGGGGTACCGTTTCCGAAAAAAAAAAAAAAAAAAAAAAAAAAAAACAATAATAATAATAATAATAAAAAATCTCGGTTTTTTGCTATCTACAATCTAGCCATAAGTTCCTTCAATTCCAATGCTGCACTGACCAGGGAGGGACCCATGTGGGCATTTCTCCTACCCCCTGGCAAAACCGATATACTCACAGAGATGGCGAAAAAAAAAAAAAAAAAAAAAAAAAAAAAAAAAAGACTAAAAAACTTACCAGGAGCATGACGAAGAAAAAAAAAAAAAAAAAAATTCAATCGATATCAAAGCTGAATAGCTTCAAGCTAAGCGGGTCCTTCTACCCGAAAAAACGCTCGGTTTCGCCGGCTGCCTTGGCGTCCGTTTCGTCATATCGTCGATTTCCACTTGCCCAAATCGATAAGTATTTTCTCTATCCCTAAGGATCATTTGAAAATAAGTGCTATATGATCACAGATCATGAGGTTCCGTTTGCCCATCCGGGTGCTTCCTTAGCAAAGGAAACGTCATTCTGATCATGAAATCCATCATATCATCACGAAATGGCCAGGAATGTTAGTTTGCAAGCCAAGTTGCATTATTCACATATTTCTTGTGTGGCATTCTAGAGTGTCACACGAGCGTTATCCTTGAAGCTTCAAAGCTAAGCTTCCAACCCTTACACAGATAGGACAGGTAAGAGGCCGAGAAGAAAGCAATTACGGCATTGCACGAGGACCAGGAGGGTCGTAATCAACAAGCCCAATCAAGAAGTCAGGATTCCATCCAGCTGCAGTGCAATGTAGCAGGACGGATTTACCGAAACAGATTCGAGGATAGTGAGCCCATGAGGGATATATTAAGAACGACCAGTTCCCGATCCCAGCCCAGCTGCACCTGTGCAAAGCCTGCGAGACTGCATCGGTGAAAAGCGTGAGTAGCCGAAATCTGGGGTAATACGGCGTGAGGCTTTTAAGGTGGACGGTCATCTGGGCCAGACAATTCGAAGAAATGTGGTTGGTTGGTTGTCAGCTTGCAACGTGAAAGTGGTTAGGTGTGTGGCCGTGGGTAGCTTCGGCCTGTTACCAAAAACAGGCCTGCCCACAATCACGAGCATGTGAACGCAGCGGCCGTAGGGCCTTGGAAAAAAGTCTCAGGTCGGCAACACTCCATTTTGCTCGCTATGGAAGTTTTTTTTTTTTTTTTTTTTTGGTTCGTTCCTTTTCGGATAATTGTTTTTGCCCTGCCCTCAGAACGGAATAATTCTCATGTAATCGTTCAGGTTCTTCTGCTAGTTTCTTACGCAACTTTCTTGAAAAAGGATGCAAGTTCTCAAAAAAGCAGGATAATTTTTTTTATCACTCAACCCGCATACGAACTTGTAAAGGAATGGCATTCCCATGAGAGCCAAACTGCATATAGCAAAATTCGCGCGATTCGGGAACCGTCTGTGACCATCGAAACGAAAAATTTTGGACCACTTTTATGAAACTTGCAGTTTTCGTGTTGCATGAGACCGATATCCACTTCTTTTCTGACTACAATGATATGACTTGATACAGGGATGTATCAGAGGAAAGATATCGAAATGATCCTTTCACGGACGTTTCAGGATTTCCACCTCCAAAGACCGGCATGACTTTCTTATCTCGGGAAATTTGTACCCCCTTCAATTTAGATATCGGATGAAGTTGGAAGCTCTACTGGTCTGGCTTAACGACTACATGCAGCCTTACAGGAGAGTAGGAAGAAAAAAAGGCGCAGATGATAAGAGGGAAAGTGCACTAGCAAGAACTTTCGGACTTGTATCTTTGGGGTCCCCAGCGCACATGCACACTTTGAGTCCCGTCCGATGTAAGTACGCACGTACCGTTCAAGCAGCCTTTCAGTCTACGTAGCTACCCGCTTTTTTCTTTCGGCAGAGGAATACTTTTCCGGGCCTTCGCAGCAAATTTTTCTTTCTTTCTTGAACATGCTATCCGGCCTGATTGCGAAATTTCTTCGGGTAAGATGATCATGGTTCTTGCCACCTGTAGATGTATACCTGTCGGCTATGCAGCCCCAGCAATGGGAACCGACGGCCACACGGAAACGGGGACCCCACAGTCTGATTTCGGCATCGTCACTAGAGCCCGATCCAGGCTTATATCCCGCGGCCCGAATTGGAGACAATCGCGAGAAGCATCTAGAGGGTTCGAGCCGAGAACTTGGAAGCCCACTGTAGGCGGATTCCGTTCCTCGTATTTTCAGGAACATGATTCAGCTTCGACAGCAGATAGAGAAACGATAGAAGTATTTCAACTTCCTTAGATTCTTAAATAGTTGATTTTGAAGACCTAGAGAATTGGTAGACTCCTGGCTAGTCGTGATTCCAAATGTAGTGGCAATATGCGAATGGGTAGTATGGTCGTGTCTAAAATTAATATGGATATCGACGACGTTACAATGCGCTTTGCGGCATGAGGAAGCTCTGAATTGCAAATTTCTTAAGCTCTAGCCTCGTCATGCTTAGCCCTCGCTACCGTTACAAGGCGTCAAGAATGGCTGGTGTTCACGTTCCTTACCTTTCAGTAAAACCACCAGTTATGCGGATCCGAATGAAGCCAAGCGTCGCGTGGTAGTCGAGGGGTGAAGGGGAACTCTAGTGTTGTATTTTGGGCTGGTCATGCACAACCATAAGCGGTAAGCCTTGCGTTGTTCACCTTCCTCAAACTCTCAAACTGTCTCGTTCTACCTCACCGCCTTCACGACAGCCACCTGTTTGAGGGATTGCATCAGGCAAAACAGGTATGTGCACCTGGATCAATTGACCAAGAAGCGGTAACTTTCGAATTCTTTCACCCCTTCTGTCTCACAAATTGAACTACTCTCCGTCGCTAGGAAGTTTAAGGAACCTAAGCGCACCATCCAAAGTTGAGTCGTGTGCCAGTTTACCGGGTTGAGCCAAAGAGCCCTATGCATGTCAAACTAAAACCTGGCTACGGGTGCCACATGGAACCCCCCACAAGGCAGCCAACAGACCTGCAGAAACAGCGACGACGTTCTTCTCCAGGCTGCTTAGGCGAATCGTCATAGTGCCTAATTGACATATAGCTACGATTCTCATCGGAAAATTAATTGAAAGGGCGGTACAACGTTGGGGCAAAATGGTTCTGTTTCAATTGTCGCCTTCTAGAAGTCCCCTTCGTGATAGCGATGCATACAGCTCTATTCCCCTCCGAGCAAAAAGATACGTCGGGCCATAAGCATTAAGGTTTCAATTTGATAATCCTCGGCCTTGTCTATTCGCGTGTGTCCAATTATGAGAGCGAATAGCGACTGGTTATCCCTACCAACGGCGTCCGCCGTATTGGGCCGATTCTCCCAGCTCTTTCCCCAGTCTCACTATTGCGATTCAACATAGTAGAATTAGCGTAAAGGGATTACAGACAAGCATTACATGCCGGTTCGGAACAGTGAGGAGCCCTGAGACCTGGTGTCAAGAAGGCGCGGAACCCACAAGGAAGCTTAATTTAGACTTTGTGTATATATCTTGTCACATCCCGCCATTCTTTGCATATCTATCAGCAGGTTACTCACCTCTAGTCACTCATTTATAATATATCTCACACTCCTTTATAAACCCCCTCACCCCCCTCCCGATATCTTGTAAGGGTCTAACAAGTGGAACGTTCTACTTCCGACTCTCAATAAAAGATATCTTGACCCCGCCCAACATGGCGTACGAAAAAGATTTGGCTGTCAATAGCCAATCGAACAACGACATTTCGTCATTCACCTTTCCGGCTCGGAGCGAGGGTGACCTGTCCTCGAAAGGGGAAGCACTCAGTGACCTTCAGTCATCTCATTCGAATGTGGTTGGAACGACAGAGGCCGCAGACGGCTCGCCTCGATGGAAAAAATGCCTACCATCGTTCCTGGGCATATCCGGACCGACTGAAAACGACAATGAAACCCAGGCTAAAAAAGCGAAACCATTTAACTTTCGACACCATCAAATGCTTAACTTGACTTCCGGTATTGGTATGGGTCTTTTTGTGACATCTGGTCGACAGCTAGCTATCGGTGGGCCCGGCTCGCTTCTCATCAACAACGTACTTATGACCATTGTTCTATACTTTGTTTCTTGTAAGTTCTCGACTTAGAACTCGAGTAGTACTTTGAAAGCGAAAGCTTAATCCAAGACGAGGCTAATTATATTGATAGGTACAATGTGTGAAATGTCTATGAGATACCCTGTCTCCGGAAGCTTTATCCGCTATGCAACAAGGTTCATCCACCCCGCCCATGGCTTTGCTCTCGGTTATATCTATTTTTGCGCTTGTAAGTCTTCACCTATCAGTTAATCCGTAGACAGGAAAACAATCTCTAACAACCGCATGTAGACATGTTCACATTCGGAGCCGAGTCCAACGCTATTGCATATACCGTGCGGTATTGGCTACCTGAGGTCCAGTTCTGGGTTGTAGCACTCTTTTTCTTAGCCATCATCCTCGCCATTCACGCTTCTCCGCCACACATTTTCGCAGAAGTAGAGTTCTTCATTGGTAGTTTTCGTGTCATATCTGTGACATTTTTCATCATCTGGACGATCTTTATGTTGTGCGGCTTCAAGAAGGGCGATCTCCACGAGACACCCAAATTTGGTCAATACTACCGCACACCTGGGGCATTCAATATGGGAATCAAAGGTATGTAATATCATAAATTCCTTCTTATGCCTGTAATGATGTATATCTAATATGATAATTCGATAACAGGTCTTGTCAATGCCGCTATCTTGGCTGCTTTCTCCAATGGTGGTGTCGAGATTGGTGCCGTCGCCTCTGGTGATGTTCACAAGCCACGTTTTTCCATCCCAAGAACCTTGAACACATACCGTTTCCGTATGGGTCTTTTCTACATCTCGTCGCTCTTCTGTATCACCCTACTCCTCAGCTCCGATGACCCGGCCCTACAGGAGTCCGATGTTATTCTTTCCCCATTCGTCCACGCTCTTAGGATTTACGGTTACCCCGGACTTTCCCATATTTTCAACGTCAACATCATGCTTTCTGTCCTCTCAGTTGCCAACTGCTGTATGTACGTCTGCGGTCAGATGCTCTCCGTTATGGCCGAGGATGGAAATGCACCAAGATGGTTTATGCAGAAGAATCGCCAGGGAAAGCCAGCCCGCGCCATTGCATTCTCTTACGTCTGCGGAATTGTCGTTGTCATGATCTCTGCTTTCTCCTCTGAGGCATTCGAGTGGCTCGCTTCGAACACTGGTATGGTCTTCTTCATCGTTTGGATTTCTATCCTCGGTGCCCACTTGATGTACCGTCGTGCTGTTGCCGTTCAGGGAAATCCTGATGAAAAGACTCCCTTTTTGTATACTATGAGATGGCCCTTGCCCAAGGACGCTATTGGCAGCGGTATTCTTTGGTTCTTGGTAAGTTCTTATCTATCTTCGTATTTGGTCCATTAGGACTTTGTTGTACTTTGTGCGTTGGCTAACATACATGAAATAGCTGGGTGGTCAAATATACGTCGCAATTGCTCCTCTCCACGGTTCCGGTTCAGCAAAGTCCTTTTTCAATGCTGCTACTCCAATTCCAGCTTGGTTCGTCCTTGTCACAATCTTTTTGATCTGGCGCCGTCAAACAAGATTCGTAAAGGCCAGCGAAGTCGACCTTCACACCCACCTCCCCAAGGAAGACCCCAAGGAAACAGCCTACATCCACCAATACAGGAAACTTCCCCGATGGAGAAGGGCTTTGACATATATCCCATTCGTCAGCATACCAATCAATGAGAAGGAGACTGTTGAAGTTGTGATGACACCCCAGCAAAGGCAGCCTTCTTTTGGCAGTCTAAGCAGCTTGGGACCCGTCAGGCCCAGTTCTGAGACCCCACAGGTTGACTCGATGACAGCTCTACAGATGGGATCTGGCAAGCCTTCTTTCTCAGATGACTCAGGCGATAGACCCAGACCTAAGCACTAAAGTCTCTAGATTTATCTCGAACGGCTGGTGCCACATTCACATTCGTTTAGTTGATATCTTGCTCATTTGGATTGGCGAAAGCGGTGTCTTTAATGTTTTAAACATTTTTAAAAATTCGATGTATATATAGCATAGCATATTTTAGTTATAATGATAGATTATAGATACTTTACCCCGTTCAAGAGAAAAACTCTTTCTAGTAGTATTGATAGCATCAATGACCTGTTTGTCAGACCTACCCTTAGGCTCTTCAACCACTTCTAATAGCTCCATATGTACTTTGCCGTAAGTTTATAAGTGTAACACCCACAACGATATTCGTCTCACAAACCACTCAAATGGTCACCATCATAGGTAATTGAGCCATTTGCTGATAGTGCTATCGTATTACGAAATAAACTTGTCAGCTCCAATGGATTTCGATACCGTACGTGAGGAGCACGATGTATCAGAACCTGCACTCGTATGCATGTTCGTCACAGTTATACTATCGATTGTAACCATAGAATGCATGGTTTTTTTTGGAGGGGACGGTAAAATTTAAATACTCGGACACGTGGTCATAATCCCAAAGGCCGAAGGAATTATACTACAATAATTGGTCGAATACCCGTGCTTTCGAAACCACGGGCAAGGTCATGTTGCTAGTCAGGTTCAGATATAAATGTTCTACGTTGTACTATGCAACGATACCTTTATATGTTTCTACCCGACATTCTGTTCAGGGTACCTGTTTTAAATCCCGGTATAGTACCATCGTGATATAGACGTACATTCGGAGCTGGCATTGAACGGCCCCGCGGTTCCAATTGCAATTGCCCCCGAGCTGCCACCATATCCGCGATGCACCAAAATCTAAAAGCTAAAGACCCAGTTATTAAAACCTCAGTAGTCCAATAATTCATGTCCGCCTGGATTCGAGGCTAAACAGTCCAAGGATATCCTAACTACATACAGCCGGGGTCTATGGTGTTCGCGTCCGTTGTCCAATTCTGCTTTTTGTACCGACGTATCTCGGCGGGTCTTAATGTGTTCCGAAGCATTGGTTGGCAGCATGCCACGGGACAGGTACCGATATGTCGGTATATACGCCTATCACTATTGGAACATGCGGGGTAAACCTCTGTGTGATAGTGGCACAGCTTGGTCTCGGAATCCATCTTCCACAAATCGTAAAGTGTATTGTATCGGCATAGCCCGAATTCCCTACTTGTGAGAGACCATATAGTGCCTAAATGTAGACCCGCGTGCAAAAATTATCATGTGGACTTGGGACTACATTTCTTGGCTCGTCCGCAACCTGTAGCTGCGAACATTTTCAGCTAGATTGCAATAAAAGGCATAGAGACAGCGTAATCTAACAACCAAGACATACATCCCTAGTCCTACCACACGGTCGGTACCGACAAGAACACTTCATGATCCATACGGAAGTTGAATACGAGGTCTGCTTAAGCCAATATAACCAATTAAACCCGTCATGCTACCCAAAAGATTGCGAAATGTTTAGGCTTACGTACAAGAGCCCAGGAGATAGAAAAGGCGCAACCCGCGTAGATATACCATCAAAGACGGTCGTGCAGGCCTGGTCATGGGTACACAAAACTCTTTATTTTTTTTAATATACGTCAAACATGTACTTGCAAGTGACCAGGGGAGTACTCTTAGCTCTCCCGTGAAATATGCAAAAGTAGGAACGGATCTACAGAGAGTGTTTCCTTCAGAATGCAAGTGGGGGTAGGAGGAATGCACTAATGCATGCGGGTTCAAAGTGGGAGGACTAGATTCATGCGGGTTGACCATGAGGGAACAGAGAAAACTGATCGTGATAGGTGAAACCTTTGAGAGACCTGGGGTTTAGATGCCTACATTTTCGTCCAAATGTTCTCCCAGCTCTTTTGTGTCATTGCGAGCTACAATTTTAAAGTGCCTGAGCTGGAACCGGTCTAGATTCTGGCCTGGAAAATGCCAACTCAAAACATGTGTTAGCTGCTCTAGCTTTGAGCTATTCTTAGGCTGCTCAGGCTACCGGCCAGTTGAATCTGCGGCTTAATTCTGAAGCCGTCGCAAATCCGACTATCTAAATGTCGACAGTGCATTTAAAACTCGCTCGGACTTGAGGGGCGGGTTTCCTGGGCTGAATTATATCGGCTTGTGCCTAAGATCCTAGAAGGGACATAGTGATACCGAAACGGGCGATCAAAATTGTAAACATGCGTAATTGATGGGGTTGTTGCACCGCCTGTTCAGTTAATTTCTTTGGTATCCGGCGTTTGAGTTTAAGCTTATTTGCATTTAAAATTGCCCCTTTAGCCACGACCTGTCAAAGAATCCTCATACCCCCCTATTTCAACATCAGGTTTGGTATATACTCCGGAGTATAGCGACCGAAAAGGGAATTCGTAATCCATGTTAAATATATCTCCACGCCAGTAAATAAAGCGATCCCATATCTGCAGCTTTGGAAACGAGGCTATTAATTTGAAACGTTTGTTGCATTTGCAGGTCAATGCCGTGTTGGAGAATCCAGAGGTCCGGGACCAATTAATTCGGTATCTACCGAGGGATAACTGGCCAATAGCCGTCAACAAGATGACAGAGAAAGTCATATATTCAAAGGATTTCGAAAGAGGATGTTGGAAAGTAGGTAACATATTGGGATCATGGTAATATTATATTAAAGTTTAAAGGTTTGGGAATGGTATAGGAATCTCGTGTTTGCATATGCACCGAAACGGCAGCATTGCCCTTGATGTTGGAAATATAGGCATAGTTACACGGACTATAAACGTAAGTCTGATCTTGCAGACGCCGGAAGCTTCAGAAAGGCATGATCGGATTGGTTCCATGGACCGAAGCAATCAAGCGCCACGCCACGAAGTTACGGAAAACCCGACTATGCGATATTTTTGCTTGAACCACCAATTGAATCTCGAACATCGAGGGTAAGCTTCGAGAACTAAAAGCGTTTGCCCGCCTAAACGAGATCGAATGATTCGTTCGTGTTTGCGATTGCATAAAGGCAAACAGACCATTGAAATGACTCGCGATCGAGTGCAGTGCCGCAGCGAACCGCATCTTCCCACCTGTCGAATGTTCGAACGATATTCCACCGTCCTTCTAAGGCCCTAAAGGCCTTCAACAGGATTCAGGACGGGATGGTCGATGCACTGCAGCTGGCCACATGGCCACGTTGACTATCCCGAGACAGTGCCGTTTGCAGCTGCAGGACGGACAAACATTCCGAAGGATTGGTTGGGTATGGTTTGTCAATCTACGAATATATATTATCTCTTCCAATCCCGTTTCAAGTAATTTCCCATTGGGTAAGCTTGGAGAGAGAGGCAATAGCCATTATGGACTATGCTGATATCTAGACTGCCCGTGTATTCCCCGAGACAGGAAGTGAAGCTACAGCTTTTCGTAGGTTACCTGCATCACGGCTAATCAGCTGTGCCCAGCCGACGTCGAGAGAATGCTGGGTTTGCTGTGGCCAGGGGGGTCTCAATCCGCGTTTCATAAATCTTGGCTAGCATCATGTAATTCTGCTGGCCCCTGTCATTGGCCCACTTAGAAGGGGAATCTGCAGGAAGGAAAGTTCCTCACCATGGCGGCTGGGCGCACGTGGAAAACACGCTTTTCGATCAGCAGGCCTCGTGTTAGCTGTAGTGTGCATGCGATTTTCCATGTGGTGGCGTTTTTTATTTTATTTTTTTATTTTATTTGAAGAAGCCTAAGGAATGGAAAAGCTGCATGTAACTGCAGACACGGCAGAAACAACCCGTAAGCAGTATATTAATTGCTGATTCTAAAGCTTTATACATAAAATAGCTTCTTGCGGATCTGATGAGAGATATTTATTTCATGCCTCAGAATTTCGGAATCTCTGGATATGTTGCTTTGGTTGTCCCCAGCATATTGAATTGAATCATCCAGTGAACTGAAAAACTGGCCGGTATCAGAGGCGCACCATTGCGAAGACTGGCCAAGCAGAAAGGAGACGCCCCCAAATACTGCCAATTTACAAGCTCATTTCGATGGCAAAACGGTAAATACCATCGAAACTCTGATAAAGATGCTACTATAAAATATTTCGCTATTAATTAGGCCTAGTGCTGCGCTGGAAATTAGTCCGATATCTTAATACGTATAGTTTAGGGCTTGTAGGAGAAATGACAGGCTAGTGTATATCATTGGCGCACCCCATTTCTGACGGCGTTAGGTATCGGGGATGTCTTGAGCGGTCATGGCCCCGAATCGGCCACAGGCGAGACTGAGAGGCGTTCGTCAACTGCAACACCATAGAGGGCAAACATTTTGACTGGAAGGAAATCGTGTAATTGGTTCATTCAACTTCAAAAAGGTGCCTGTGTAACATGCATCCTACATTATGCGCATATATGCACTAAGGCAATCTGCAATCTAGTCTTCTGCACGATCAAAATGTGGATTCACTGGTTTTCGTCGGATCCTGGTTGCCCTAGAGATACTTTATGGTTCGGATATCTTGAGACCAAAGCGTTAGTTCGTCCTGTGCCGAAGAAGTGTGTTTTTTAGGGCTCCCGTTCGACCCTTCCGACTCAGGGAAACCCGGTAATTGAATCTAGACCAGTTTTATGAGATGCCAGAACACGGCTGGGATCTTCGGTCTAAATTTTACTCACAAAATGAGCCTGAAGCTTTGCGCTCGACCATGCCGTCTGCGAGAATTTTTGTTGACGCTTGTGCGTAGGTCTTGGACGTAATGTGAATGAGCTCGTTTGTGGGTTCAGCGGGACCTTTGGCTCCAGAACCCTGGGAACGTGCTCGGATACTTGGACACCCTCTCACTCGCAAGCCAGTTATGCTGTGGGGATATCGGAGAGATAGCTCGACAAAGTTATCTTTGAGGGGACATTGGGCACTGTAAATTTTGGTCTCCTAGTTCACGTGTCGGGTTTTTGAGAGACAATGCGCAGAGATTGGATTATTGTGACGACTCTTTCATCATCGATGGGGGATCCGAAACTGGTGGCTTCAAGCCGAAGTTTTATTACTGAACAGGTTAATAGGCAATCTTGTCATGGTAGCTTCATCGCTTGCTGGGGTGCCATGTGCGCATGAGGGTCTCCGAATTCTAACGGCATCACAGATCAGTTGCAGACACCCGTTCACACTCAGCTTCAAAGCGAGGTTCTATTTTTGATACGCGAGAGGCCCACGCCGAAAGATTTTTCTTATCCCGTCCTGTCAATATATAACATCGCGGTGTTATAATATATATGTTTCTTTATCGACTAGGCTTCAGTCGTTTCATTTTTGTGACGATAGTTGGCCCCTTCTCCTATATCGACAACCGAAGACAGCAGTTAGCTGAGTGCTTAGTAGTCGTCTAGTCGACACCTTTCCCACTTGCGGCGCTGCCAAAGCTGTGCTAGTGCCATCTCCACCAGATGGCCCAGTCCGGTATCTCGTCCATCACCATACATTTGAATCGAATTGGTTGTGGGGCTCTCGACTGCAATTCGGTTTGGCCCCCCGCAGAGCTAAGAACAAAGCAGCTGCAGGCGGAGGGTCAAGGTCAAGCCCACCCAAGCCCCTCAAGAGGAGCCTTAATTGCCTGGAGATTTTCTCGTCTATTTGGCTTGGAATCGGTCATTCAGACAGTCATTAATTCACCCTGATTCCGAATTGGCCTTTCATAAGCCTAATCCCCAGCATCACCATTTTCGGGATTCTTCCCTCCATCCCTCAATCCTTCGCGTCATTCGCACAACCAACGTTGCAACAGACCAGCCGGCTGACAAGCCCGAGTCAGAATTTGGAGCTGCAGCAAACAATAGTTCCCAATCGCCGGTCCCTTCCACACATTCGCAAGGGACACAGGGACAGGAAAAAAACGTGGCAAGTGGCAGCAGCAAGTCAGGATCTGCCCAAAGAAGGCCTGGGAGGACAGCAAGGAGGTGTTCATTGGTGGCAGCGAGCAGGGGACTGTCACAGTCTGCGTCCCCTCATCAAAAGGCATTAGCATCGGGTCATACAAAACCAGCGACTGATTCAAGCCAGAAGTCGTACTTGCACGCACCTGTCGTACTTATCCCAAGCAGGACTGACTGACATTCTCGTCGACATTCCTGCTTCTATTTCGAGTAAACTTCTCGAAGCACCCCAGGTCAACCAGGTCCCGCTCATAAAAGGACGGTCGGCCGCATGCACTAAAGGTGCCAACCGGAGGGAAATAACTTCAGCTTCGGCTCCATATCCTAGCCTGTCCCTTCGTCTTTCCCCTCGGATTTTTTTCTCGTTCCTTTGCCCTGTTGGGAACATTATCGTATAAGGTCTGATCAGGTTCTCATTAAAGAATATTATTAAATGTGGTTGGAGAAACAACACCGGGATTAGAGGACCCAAGCTAGTTCAACTATTGCAGGGCTGCTGCTTGCTGGCTGCATTGTTCGACCAATTCGACGTTTTACTCCTTGAATCAATCAATCAATCAATCCAATCCATCATCGGGGCCCCATTAATATCCTGCCTGGTCTGTCCGCTGCAGCTCTGACGAATTTCCTGCGTCGGGCTTAATATATTCAGCATCACCGCCTCGCACTCGTTCTGGCTCTGGCTCACCCGTCGAGTACAAGTTCGGCGTTGTTATCCGGCGAAAACCTTCTTCCTCACCACGACCCAAAAAATCATCATCACCCGAAAACCCTCTTCCGAAATCAACCACGAAGACTTCTTCATTCCTTCCCCCGTTCTGGTCATCCCACAGCCTGGCAGATTCTAACATTTGGTTTTTGTTGTGTTCTTTTTCATGCTTTTAAAGCTTTGAAGCGACATCCCATCACCCGTGATTCAGGGAACACCAGCGGACGTCGGCCCTATTCCTCTCTGAATCGCCACCATCGGACATCGCTCGCATCAACATACACGACAAAATTTCTGCCCATTCCGATACTCTCCTCGTAAACAGGCCCCGAGCCTTTCCTTTACCTTTCGAAACATTAAGGTTTTTTTTTTTTTTTTTTTTTTTTTTTTTTTTTTGGGCCTCATCTGAAGCGGCTGTATCTTCGTCGTTTCGGCTGTCAACTCTCAAACTTCTTGGGCAGCAAACAGTCTTCTCTCCAAAACCTGGCTCTGGGAAGCACACCGCCCTTCTTACCGCTGTCTCGACCTGATCGGCTCTACAGCTCCAATTGATAAGATAAACTGGCCAACAGTTCTGCTATTCTGGCGTCGTAGAAATGGGTAACAATAACGGTAAACCCGTGGTATTCACGGATGAAGGTATGTCTTTTTGCCTGTCATTTTAGCCGTTGGCCTTTTTTTCACTTTCTTCTCCCCTTCTGCTCGGAAACTTCATCCCCAAACCACCCTTGTCCCAGTTCTCGTCACGATGGCGAGTGACGAAGAAGCACAATTGCTAATCCTATGTTTGTATTATAGTAAACCTGAACCACTTCAGGCTGCTTCGGGTTGTTGGTAAAGGAGCTTTCGGCAAGGTCCGAATCGTTGAACGGAAGGACACAAATGCGCACTTCGCCTTAAAGTACATAAGAAAAGATGAGGGTAAGAGTCATAGATATCCGTGTTGTAATGCAGTCATGCAAGGTGATGCTAATAGTTGGAATTACAGTCGTAAGGTCAGAAAGTGTCCGGAACATAATACGTGAAAGGAGAATGCTGGAACACCTGAACCATCCCTTTATCTGCAATTTACGATACAGCTTCCAAGATGTTGAATACCTGTATGTGGGACGTATTTTCTGGGAGTTTGTTTAAAAACCCACTGACAAAAGTGGATTAGGTACATTGTTGTCGATTTGATGAATGGAGGCGACCTAAGATTCCACATAAATCGGAAATCTTTTACTGAAGATGCCGTACGATTCTGGATGGCCGAGATTGCCTGTGCATTGGTTTATACGCACAAAAGGATGATCGTTCACAGAGACGTCAAGCCCGATAACATTTTACTCGACTCAGAGGGACACGTGCATCTTGCCGACTTCGTAAGTACCTTATTACTAGTTGCATTAGCTATAGGTACATTCGCTAATTGTGATCAACAGAATGTTGCTTCTGATATCCACCCGGACAGGCCCCTGACAAGCAAGTCGGGAACACTAGCGTATCTAGCCCCTGAGGTCTATGCTGGAAAGGGATACGGAACAGCCGTGGATTGGTGGTCGTTGGGCGTGGTCTTCTATGAGTGTATATACGGCAAAGTAGGTTTCACGATCGACTTATGTGCGATGCTCCGTGCTAATGTATATGCAGCGGCCGTTTATATCCGATTCCCATGAAGAACTAGCCAAAGAGATCATGCGAGCAAGTCCTCACTACCCAGTCACCAACCCACCGGTTTCGACACAGTGCATGAGCGCCATCCGCGCACTTCTCGACCCTGATCCGAAATACAGACTTGGAGCCGCTGGTTTTGAAACATTCCAGAACCACCCCTTCTTCGAGAAGATCGACTTCGATGCATTAATGCGGAAAGAAATTGAACCAGTTTTCGTTCCCTCCCGCGACAAGACCAATTTTGATGCGACCTATGATTTGGAGGAACTACTATTGGAGGAAGCGCCGTTAGAAGCCAGAGCGAGACGACAGAAACCTCGGGAGCAGTTGAAGGAAGATGCTACGCCCCAGGAAGTTCGGACTGAGGAGCTCCATCGGATGATAGAAACCCTGTTTGAGCCCTTTGACTATACTTTGGCACAATATGATAAGTAAGAATTGCTCTCCAAATCCAATAGGTTTAAGATTATCTCTAATGCTAACCTGTTCAGAAGATATCCTGGAACAGTAGACCCGGTCACGAAATCGGTCGGTCCTGTTCCTGATTGGGTAAAACCAGCCTCCGAAGACCAACCTCGCCCGGTTGCAATCGGAACGGCGACATCTGGTGAAAACTGTCAGAACGATAAGTCAAGAGTCGTTTCACCGTCTCCAAGCGGCTCGCCACCGATACCAACGACTGTGAATGCGAAGGACGAGTTAAGTCGGCCACCGACCAGCAATTCAATGCACGATTTGCACAGGTCGCATACGACCCCGAATTCTGTACCGCCTGTACCGCCGTTGCCCGGGCACCCTGTCCCAAGCAACGGCAGGATGCAGTCGTCAACGGGTGGCGTCCAAGTAGTCCTTAACCAGACGGGATCATGGAGCAACATCAACAACCAAGAAGCAGTACAATCTTCGATGAGCAAAGATAAGAAACCATCTGGTATGCTTGGCTTTCTGTCGAAGAGGAAAGGCAGAGGTGCTAGTCCCAAACCTCAGGAGCGCGGCGTGTTGGGACGGGAGGGTGCCCGCCAGATCATAGGTTAGATGCCATGTTCTGTGCAAATGTGTCCCCGCTGCCAGTCTGGTCGTTACCTGCAAGTTTCCACAACGGGCCGTTCACGCCGACGTTAAGATGCTCACGATCCTGATATATATTTTTTTTGCTTTGGTTACCGCTTTTCTATCTTTTTTACTTTGCCTCGTTTTGTTGTCGTTGTTTCATCTTTCGGTTTCCTATTTGGCACGGCTTTACGATTTGAAATGCATCATTGTAATCATGCGAAAAGAAGAAAGACCCCGCTCCCCTCTTTCTTCCCCTCTACAACTCCGACAACTCTCTTGCTCTCAATTCCGACAGACCTTTTTACCTTCTTGGGGCTCACGCGCTTGTCCATACTCCTGACCGCTTCGAACTTCCGCAAGTATCGACAAAATCGGTGCTTATCCACACCCCTTCAACAAAGCCGCGAGCTCTGTGCTTGATTGTGTACTACATTAAATTGCTTTGCTTTATCTCTGCTCTTTCACAGGTTCATTGTTAACATTATTAAAGGAGTTGGAATACCTTTTTTTGATTTTTTTTTTTCCTTTTTCTTAGTGCTGGTTGATGCCTCCTCACCCTTTGTATTCAAACGCTATAGCTTCCTCACCAGTATGTGGGACTTGTAATTCCAGGTGCTGACACTAAATACTTACAACTATTCTACTGCCACTTTGCTCTTCTTTCTCACTCGTTGTTCCCTTTGTTATGTGTAATTTAATCAGCAGAGCGGCCTTTTGGTTTTCTTGTCCTATTCTCCATCACTGCCTCTCTAGATTTGGTGAGAACCAAACTTTCTTTTCTTTTCTTTCTTTCTTTCCCTCTTTTTATGGACACGGGGGACAGAGGGGCATTGTTACACTATTGTTCAATACTATACTATTATTGATACACAGTCTCGTAACCAGAGTTGATACGTTTATATCTTTATAGTTAAGCGTATAATGTTATAACGCTCCAGTGTATACATGCACAGATGAAACGTTCAAGCAAATATGGATTTACGCTAACTCGGTCGTGAGGCATCGGCTTCGGGAAGCTAGACACACAAGGCTTCTGTGCGATGAGGGTATTGGAAAACCACTCTAATTTAGCACAGAACTAGGTAGCTCGTAGTCGGAATCCCGCTCACCAAGCGCTGATGGGCCATTAGGTGGTCTTTTACCTACATTAATAATTTTTTACTAGTAGTATAGTTGTAAAGATGCAAGATATCGGATCGGGTATCTGGAAGCGGACAAAACGCCTCGGTGCCATGGTAGGGTATCATCGGATCCTAGCTTGCCGTGTGAACACATGGACGGCCTGTCCTTATACGTATGTGGCGCGGGTGAGCTTTCAGAGCTTCAGATATTTCTAGCCCCTTTAGCTTTTTTCTTCTCCTGATTACTTCTGGTTCGAGACCAGCCTGCTTCCCTTCACAATCGTATAAGGGTTTGAAACATAATTTCGATCCAACCCCCCGGAAGCCCTTTTTTCCTGTGATGTATAAGGTATACTTTAACCAGTAAATCAGAGTTTTTTTTTTTTTTTTTTTTTTTTTTTTTGTGGATATTGCACCCTCGCTCCCCCGATAGGCCCCTCCGTTTTTTTTAAGACAATGGCATTGTGACGTTTTGCTACCAAGCCACTCTCGCCTGTTCATACGGATGACATGCAAGGGATATCCGTCGAACGGCGGAAGATTCAAGGGCACCTTGTGCGTCTGTTCCTTTATAAAACAGCCACAACTAGGACCCTATGGATGTGATTTTATATCTTGTTAGAAAACTACAGATCGATTTTATAGGCGGAAAATAAGGAAATGGCGTTGTGAGACAAAAGACATGGGCTTGAAATATGCTTAACTCCGGGAAAGCTCTGTGCACCTGCAGGAGGATGTAACTGAGGGTAGGCTTGGGGTCTTGAAATTAGAGGGGATTAATCTTAAGAGGTGCCATATTTGCGCGCGCTGGCTTATCTACTAGATACTCGTGACTTCATTGGCAGCGTGTGGGGGTATAAAGGGATATCTACAATTTCGGGGTTTCTTCTGTCCGTTGTTGGATGAATCTGGTCTCAAAGTTTAGCTCCTTGCGCTGGATTTCTGAGCTTCTAAAAGCTGTTGCCTTCTCCGGAAACGAGCTGCTTGTTCAGCGTCTGCATAGTCATTTTCATCTGAAGAATCCACCATCGCGGGAGTGGGTTTAGGAGTTGACGCAGGTAACCTCGAAGTTGGCAATGCTCCCGAAGCAGGTGCTATTGGGGGCTTATGCATTCTCCTTCGACGCCAGCGGGCTGCCTGTTCAGCGTCCGCATAGTCGTTGTCCGAGTCTGAATCTGCCACAGGTGGGCCAGGGTCTGGAACAAATATGGGTTTTCTTTGAGAGGATTTCGAGGAGCTTAAAGCTCTAGAAGGTGGAGGAGGAGATGATGACAGCAGGGGCGGCTTTTTGAAACTTTGGGGACTACTGCTGAGTAGTTTAGGTTCGTAGTTGGTAGATGGGTGAGGGTGCTTTGACACCGATACCCTTTTCTCGGAGGCAGATGAGCTTGTTGGACTTTCAATCGGTGTCATTTTCTGTGGGACACGGGTTGAACCAGGTCTTCTTGACACCAGATCCAAATCTTCGTCATCCTCCTCATCCGATTCTCTATCGATGTCGTTATAATCTTGCATGGCAACCTGGCTGCTCCTTACCTGCGACGGCAAGATCTGCGACGAAAGAGCCTTATTGAAACTCGCTTTTGTAAAACCCGCCGCTGCACGTGTTGCTGGCTTGATTGTCTTTCCCGGAGTCAATGGTAGTGGAAGTGAAGAGTCGATTCGAGTAGCAGATGTGGTCATTAGGCGGCTGAGTGACTGGGATGAGAATTTATGATTATATGGTTCTGCTTCATCTCCTGTGATACCGGCAGCTCTTCTGACGGCAGCATCGTGCGCACGTCTATGAAGGACAACCTGTCGTTGCTTTGACATGGAGCCTGCGATTCTTGGTTGCGAGTGTTGGGAAGCGGCAACTTTTAGATTTTTTCGAAGTGCAATTTGGGCTTGAAGACGTTCCAACTCGGCAGAGTGAAGCTTTGCAGTATACGACTTCGCTATCTGAAGGAGCTCGTCTTCGACCATGATATAGCGGTCGTCATTTTTGATACCATCACGCATATATCTAAGAAATAAATAAAGGTAAAAAAAACTTGGTCATTAGTTAATTAGTCTGCAAAATCTTGGGTTGTAATATGTCATATGGGGCTTGACTGACTCGTCTTCGCGAGAGACTACTTCGTGGTCGTCTTTCGTCTTCTTCTCACCCGCTCCAAAACCATCGATGCTCATGCTAGCCTTCACTCTCTTCCTCGGCCTGCTTCCATCTCCTGGGCCGTCCCTCCAGGGGAGGTAACGGCCCATTTTCGATTGTTCCTGCAGTTGTTGATGCCCGTCCAGCTTCGCGAGCTATTGGTAATGGATGTCGATGGAGGTGATGACAAAGACGGCAAGGGACCGGAAACAATCGACACGAATCGGAAGGCGGCCCACCAACCAGGGTTGATTGGACCGCTCAAGGCATGCTGGGCCTGGAATCGGGCAGAAATGTGGGCTGGACCAGGGAACTCCGTCTGGAATGAAGTTTAGTGTTTGGTGGATGGGTTTGGTCATGCGGCGCTTTGTTGGAGGCGGCAAACCCCGCCCAGCACACTGAACCAGCAAGCAACCAGTCTGTTCTGTCTGCTAACTATACGTTACCAGCTCCGAGCTCTTCTCCTCCACCAACATCACTCCACCACCACCACTACTACCACTATCACCGCTTCAATTCTTTATTCCTCTCCCAACAACAGCAGCAGCAGTAGCGATAGCTCTTTGTACCATCGACAATACTTCAACATACTCACCTTTTGGTGTTTCTTCACACCGGCATTCCACTTCCTATCAATAGTATCCACGCTCAAGCTCAACCCTGTTGCAGATCGACCACCACGTTTTGGTTAATCAACTCTCCGGGACTGATAAATACAGCGGAAACCTCGACGACTGCTAGAACCTGGAAAGTTTTCAAGAGGGCTATACGAGAATACCAATTTTGTCCTTACACTCTTCGCTTCCCTGACCATTCGCGAACTGAGGCTGGGACTCCAAAAACGATATCAACATGAGTTCCCCGAGGCGAAGAATCGAGACAGATGTATGTACACAAAATTTCCTTCGATTATATCGAATTTGGGGATATCGACCTGAGCGATTACGAATATGCTAATATACTCTCTTTCTCATGGTCTATAGGTTATGAAGTACGGAAATACTCAAATGTCCCGGCTGTGTCGGTAATTCTCAAGACAGATTGCTAACATGCCACTTGTAGGCTGTACGTACTTGCCGGCAGGATTCTCATGGAATTTGCCACTACTCCGAAAACGGTCCTTCCATCGAGCGCCCGGGGCACCACCATTGACTCTCTTGATACTTCCATAGGCTGATGAGTGATTATGAAGTCACATTGGTCAATGATAACAGTATGTCCCCCACCCTTACACTGCATTCCAATTCGCCCGTTCGTCTCGATCGATAACCGAACCCGCTGACCAATACGATATAGTGTATGTCCAAGCTCCAATAACCAACCTTAAAAATCCCGATAACTCATAGCTCGACCATCTCTAGGCAAGAGTTTTATGTTCGGTTCAATGGACCAAAAGATAGTATGCTAGACCTTCTACCCAATCTCGGACACACCAGATCCCTTTGCTCACGTGATGTACCTATATATATAGCTCCCTTCGAAGGCGGAATTTGGAAAGTACACGTTGAATTACCTGACCAGTACCCCTATAAATCTCCATCGATCGGTTTCGTCAACAAGATATTTCACCCAAATATCGATGAGCTGTACGTACATCCTGTCCATATTATCTTCTTGGCGTCAACTATAACAACCTAATTCGCGAGGTTAGAAGTGGTTCCGTTTGTCTTGATGTGATCAATCAAACTTGGTCGCCCATGTTTGATATGATCAACATCTTTGAAGTCTTTCTACCCCAGTTACTGGGTTATCCAAATGCCAACGATCCACTCAATGGCGAGGCCGCTGCTCTGATAATGAGGAGTAAAGAAGCCTACGCCAGCCGAGTCAAGGGTATGCAAATCCGCCGCATGAGACTTACCAATCTGTATATCAGTGGCTGATAACTGTTTCTCCGTTTTGAGATAATAGAATACGTTGGTAAGTACGCAACGAAAGAGGCGATGGAGGCAACGAGCGAGGTCAGCGATAGTGACGAGGAGATGAGTTCCGTAGGCTCCTACGACTCTGCTGACGAGGACCCCGCAGGCACTATGGAAGTCTAGGTTGTTAGCATTCCGAGCGTGATCCTGTTAGCTCGCTCGTCGCTTCTTCGTCTTTCGCTCGTCGCTCGTTTTGATCTCTCTCTCTCTTTTTTGTTTTAAACGGTACGGAAGAAGAGATGGCAGCGCATGCGGCTTCAAATTTCACATTTGGTGGGATAAGGAGGTTGAGACTAGGACTGGGGTTCCCTCGCTTTTTACTTCAGAGACATCAGTACTCCTCTCCTACGTCTTATACTTCCCCCTTTCTTATTTCCCTTTTTTTTTTTTTTTTTTTTTTCGAGCGGGATACCCAAGGGGCTTCAAAAAAAATGAGCGGTGCACACCAAGGTTAAGACGATTGAATCAATCTCGTCGACCGTGCCTGCGATTTTTACCCTGAAGCTCCCCCAAAGCCTCCTTTCCTTTTTTTTTCCCCCCTAGTCTTTTTGGTATTATCAAATATTTCAAGGCGTTCTTATTGGTACCAATAGCTGGCTTTCTCTACTCATTTCTGCTATGATATTATCATCCTTATAACTATCATGCAAAGACGCCATGCCAAAAACTTGGCAGGTTGGAAATGCAAAATAATTAAACTATGGCAGGGGACCAGTGCCCTGGTCCTTTCGTTGAAGTGGTTAATAGCAACGCTGCTGTAACATTGGCACCGTGTAGGCCCTGGAGGAGAAGAAGAGAAGCTAGCCAAGTGAATCGATGGTTACCTGTACCTCTAGGGATAAACTTTAGATATGATACTGCAACTTGTCTCCTGCAACCGACTTCATAGATCTGGTTATACTTAAAATAATCACTCAAGCTCTCCGAGTGATATTCTCGTAGTATATCTGAGTACCCAAGTAATATGTATACGGAATTGAACTACCGTTGGCATGTATGGCTATGTTTCCGAGCCATTCGCGCATACTTATCGGGCATGCCGGCCTAGCTTAACTTTATGGGCTGGTCAACCTGACTTTTGTTCCTAAACCTTCGCATGCCTGTCCCATCACGTCTGCAACAATATGTATTAAACACCATGCACCATCTCCACGACAATGCCATTGGGCTTGAACCATGATCATGGCAGAATCGGAAACCCCTCCCCAGCTTAATATATAACACTTATCACCATCCCATATACAACTGTCACCAGACGCATGATTATAACCAGATCCTGAAGACTCGCGTTGTTTACACCGTTTGCCACATTCCAACGTTCCACAACGCAGAACCACACACTGAAGGTGCATTATTAAAAAAAAAAAAAAAAAAAAACATGGCAACGCTTCAGATAATACTCAATCCCCTCGCTGTCGACAGGTTATACGAGGCACTTACCTGTTTATCTAAATTCGGGGATTCGGTTACATTGGAAGCTAGAAGAAACAAGGTAGAGTTCGAATACCTATAACAGCCTAGTGAAGTTTTAGGAATTAACCCCAAAATTAACCGTCATTGGACTTGCATCCTTACAGTTAAACCTACGAACCCTGAATCCGACGCATTCAGCTCACATTTTGATATGCCTTGCAGGCGATATGTTTTGTGATTCTTACAACTTCGTGCCAGACCCGACTCGGTTGTCTTTTGGAAGTAATGGTGGTAGCCAGGTCTCACAGAGGGGGGAGGAAGGGTCGTTTAAGTGCAAGATGAATGTTAAGGTATGTTTCAAGTCCTTCAACCGCAAGCCGTGAAAATATTTTTGTGGGGTACAATATCGGGATTCTAGACGCTAACATCTGAACTTTTTTCGGATAGGCGCTGTTACCCGTTTTTCGCGGAAGATACGTACAGGAGTCTATCAATAGAGAGAGGGATGAGAATTCAGTTGGAGGAATTGATAAGTGCGAGATTGTGCTTCAGGAAAAGCCAAACAAAGGACAATGCAGACTTGTTGTCAAGTTATTTTGCCGACATGGTAAGTTGATCTAATCTATTAGAACCTTGTAAGATCTCTACTAATCCTTGATGTAATTCAGGGATCATGAAAACATTTCGCCTGCAGTACGAAGAAGCAGATATCATACATGCTACTTTCTTAAAAGAGTGGGGTGTGAATAAGTGGGCTATCAGAGCTGGTGAACTGAAGAAATGGATGGAACATTTTGGTCCTAAGACGGAGCATCTGGAAATCGCACCTGAAGAAGAACGAGTTAATTTCACCAGTTACACCCTTAAAATTATTGATGGTGCCCGTATGTATTCCCTGTTTATAGTCAAAAACTTCACCTCAAAGTTTATTAACCTTAATGTTCGTAGATATCCTAAGAACACCCCTACAAACCTCCATTGAACTCGATCTCATAGAATTTAACGAATTCCAAGTAACCCGGGACACTGCAATTGCCGTCTCAGTCAAAGACTTCAAGTCCATAGTCACCCATGCAGGGACATTCGAACATATACAAATACAAGCTGCATATGGTGAGCCAGGGCAACCGATGCAGATAACCTATGATCAGAACGGTATGTTTTGCGAATTCACGCTTATGACGCGGAAGAAGGGCGCCACAGGACCAGCAGGGAAAGCGGAGCCTGTTGCGAAGATTATGAGTCATAGGAGTGCTGCCCCTGGGAGTGTTCCGGGGAGTGCGGCGAGGATTAGGGAGACGTCGGTTGCTTTGAAGTCGGCTATACCTACTATGCTACCGAGTGCGTCAGTACAGCCAGAGGCTGCTGTAAGGGAAACTTCAAGGCTCGGGTCTATATCTACGGAGATGCCGCCACCGCCATCGCGAGTTACTCCTCGTGATGGGTCTGTATCCGCGGTTCCGAATAGTAAGGATTCACCATTAGTACCGGTTAGCCGACAGCCTTCTCTTTCGACAGGCCTCCGAGGATCATTACCGCCCAGGCAAAGCCAGAGCCTATTTATTATGGACGATGATGACGACGTATTTGGTTCGTCACCGGTTCCCGCTGGTGATGAGCAGTTTGAAGCATTACTAGACGATCTTGACGAGGAGGACGTGCTTGGGTGGGATGCATCTCTAGGATCCGAGAGGGTTTCATTCGTGGAATTGCAGGAACGGGCGGTTAATGCGGATAAAGGAAAGGCAGTTGCTAGGAAACAGGGAGAACAGAGAGAAGAACGAGTAGAGGAATCAGGGAGCTATGTTGAAGCAACCCAGCGGAAGAATGTGGTAAGTATCCTACGCCCTGAACATTGCTATGATATTCGTGGAATCGATACTCATGTCTATTCTAGGTTAAAGGCCTATTCGACGACTGATCGTGATTTCTACATAATCGACGGCGTGGGTTTATGCACTAGAAGAATATTGAACAGCCTAGTACCCTCCGAAGTCTTTTCATATCGTGTAGAATTTTATAAACCTTATAGACATTAGACATAAGTCAGGGCCTAGTTGAATGGCCACTGCAAACGGCGATTGTTACAATCTAGCTATTGTTGAATACCCTCCATGCCCCACCATATTAATAAACTTTGTTGAATATAGTACATGGGCTGTAACTGTTAAACTAGACTTTTGCCCACTGAGACTGCCTAATCCCATGCAATTGTTGAATATTCGTAGACGCCATTCCCAACCCCATCATGTTGAATAAACTCCGAAATGACCAGTTATGTTAAAAAGAATCTGCGAAAATATAAATATCGTGTCTTGCAGGCAGCTTGCCACCCTACAAGGTGGCAACTGATGGCTTAATTTCCTCCACAATCCACTTGTAAAACTCTTCCCATTCCTCCCTCAGCTCTTTTAGGTATTTCTCTCTGAGCCCACCGGGTTTAACGACTCCGACTTCTTCGCCTTCGAAAGCGGCAAACATTACACTTGTTTCCACCAAATCTCCGACTCCCTCCAACCCAACATTATCAAACGCTTGAAGCACTTGGAAGAAGTCGTGGCTCATTCCTGTAGCCCCTTGCCCCAAGATACCTGGATCGTCATTGGCAAGTGCGACTGCAACTCCGTTTGCCATGAAAGATGGCAGTGGGTGAGATAAAATTGAACTGGCTAACCTCAGAACTTCGTTTGAAATCGGGCAGACTTCGAGGCAGATATTTCGTTCTCTAACTTCTTCGAGGAGTAGTGGGTGTTTGTACATAGAAAATCCATGACCAATTCTCTTGGTTCCCAAAAGAATGGCATCAAACAAATTTTCGTCGTGAACGTCGCCGTCAGAGTTGACTTCTCCGGCATGGAAGAAAAATGGAATAGTAACACCTTCTTGGGCACAGAGAGTTTCAAAGTACTTGAGCTCTGGAATGAGGTCCACTAAAGGGCGACCGAGGTCTTCTTGACCCACAAGATCGAATCCAGCAATGATATCTGGGAACTTCTTGTATACTTCGACGCAATAACGCATATTCTCCTCAATATATTCGCGGGAGTGAATTCGAAGAGTTGTCCAGATGATTCGAGCGCCCCAGAAGTTCTTTCCCTCTGGGGTAGCCTTGAAAGCTTCTAGTTCTTCCTTAAAAGCTGCAATTTGCTGGAAGGCACCCTTATGTCTGTCTTCTGGGTTTTCGGGTACGAAGAAGACGGTCCGGATATCGACATAGCGGACGCCGTCGGCCGCAAGCTGGGACATAACACGAGTTACCATCTTACGGAAGAAAGGAGTATACTGGCTAATTCCTAGAATTACACCAAAGACGGCTTGGAAGCGGCGCCAGATGTTATGGAGGCCATGGTGTTGGCTGAGTGACTCAGGGATAGAGATTGTAGTGTGACGGATAAAGTAGTTTATGAAATCCTCGCGGTTTGAAGGTGTGATCTGTGAAGCGAGTGGTACAAATGTACCAGGCTCATAGGAGGCAGAGGTGAACGGAGTAGAGTCTGTGGTAACCTCGCCAATCTTGAAAGTAGGAGCTGCAGCATTTGCATAATCGTCCGATGTCAAAAGAGGCCTGGGAACGCTGACAAGAACGTCAGGCATTTCGATAGCAGCCTCGCACATCCACCTCACTGTATAAAAAATTGGTTAATATATGCAGGTGAGAATCGTATAAATTAGGAAGTACATACTATCGCACATAGCATCAAAATGCGAATGCAAAAGCGCACCCTTGGGCATGCGCTTCACAACCTTCCACAACAGCGTCTTTTCCATCCGTTCCTTCGCGAGCGTAAAAGCCATACCAGAATACACTTCCTCCTGACTTTCAGCTACTTTGGACCATACTTTTACTTTTTCGATCTCGCGGATCTCGCGGACGACAGCTGCGGCCTCGACAGCCAAGGGGGACATTCGTTGGCGGAAACCAAAGTCTACCAGAGTAAGTATGTATCGTACTACTTAGCACAGGGCTTTTTCTATGATACCTACCATGACGTCTCTCCTTTTCTTTCGCAATTAAGACTTCTCGATTCGCTTTATGTTCGCGAACGAGCGCATCAATTGATTGTGTAGCCACGGCCATTGGAAAACCCGATTGCGTTGACTCTGTTGTATTCCGAACCCTATGAAATAATTCCCTGAACAAACTTTGGAGAAGTCGAAGTAGGAATGAAGAACAAAGAAAAGGAAAAGAACTAAAATCTTTAGTGAAGTTTGGAAAAAGGTTATATATATCCCACGCCTTGTGCCCAATACGTAAGTGCAGTGATATCTAACTGCCAGAAAGCTCGAAAAGGATCCCCTGAAATCGAAATAATTAGAACTCCTACCCTTGTGATTATGTAATACAGGCTCCGAGCTTGCTAGGCATCTAACAACATTGGGCTTGATGGGGAAGAACATGCGACCGCGAGATCTTGGAAACTTGATGTTTGAGTCACTTGGAAGAAATGAGGGAATCGGAGTTCGGCGGGTATGCAGTGAGAGATCGATAGATGCACCTGCCTTTTGCGGGTGGGCATCGATTGTTTGAGATCCAGGGTTTTGATTGGCTGGGCAGATGAGGACTGCAACGCAGCTCTGTGTGGTATTCCGGAACATCCTCTAGTATAGCTTGCTGTTTGAATTCCATGCATGCCTGAAAGGTTGCCAATGCAATATATGAAGTAGATAGTTGTATGCAATTCAGTATTCTAGGCATTTCATACCATGAGAATTGAACATTAGCATGTATCAAAATGATGAGCCAATCATCTCGGTAGTAAACCAGCTAGGAATGCGTCTTACCTCATTATAATGTTTGCTATAACAAGCTGAACTATCTGACTGCTTTTGCAGCCAGCTTTGCATTGGTATCGAACTTCGGTTCAGAAGAACTGGTGCCACATTGTTGTACATATCGCAGTAGCCAAATACTTAAGTAGTCCTGTTGTTACAACATAGCTTTGTAGACGGTAATATAGTGCAAGGTGTAATGTTAATGTGAGCCTCCAAAATTGTTGTGTCTTCACAGTAAGCCTAAGTATGCCAAACTCAAGGTGGGTATGAAATGTTCACGTGATCATGGCTGCTAATGGGCATTCAGGGCAAGTTTTCAACGTTCTACCCTAAGGATTCTGCTTCGATCCCCTTCAACCACTTATAACCTTCCCACTAACCACCTAATCATCTTCCTCCTCTCTAATCTCAACTCTCATCCCTCAATAAAAGAAGGTCCTGTTAGGGTTCCAATAGTATTGGGAATCTTTCAGTGGCCTTCCTAGATCCTCCCGCTTCTCGTCCTCCCGTTCTTCCCTGCCTCCCGTCCTCTTCCTCCCGTCCTCCTCTTGTTCCCGCTTCACGTTCTACTCTTGTCCCCCCCGAAATAGGGATCATCCTATCTCTCTTGCCTCCGCCTAACCGTAAGAGCAATCCTCTTGGTCAAGCTGTATCCTAAACTTTTAAACTAACTTCTTTAGGTCCCACCCATATAATAGCTAATACGCCTATATATAAATCCCACACGTTAAATGTGCGTATATCCAACAGGATATATCTTACCTGAAAACAGACGACTTGCGACACCCTTTGTTTTATCTCCTCAAAGAAGAGCTATGGATTTGCATACTAGACTTCCGGAGAACGAATGTCAAGTGTGCGGGAGCAAAACTGAAATGTGCTGTAAGGGATGCAAGTCGGTGTTCTACTGCTGCGAAAGGCACCGACAATGGCATTTCCAAGATCATAACGAAGGTTGCCTCGAGATTCAAGCTGCCAAGGCGAACCTGGAAGAAGCTGAATGCGCATTCGTTCATCAAGAAGATTGCCCGGAATATAGGGATCTCAAAGGTATGCTTGCTGGCATCGAAAATGGCAAAGCACCAGGCCTCGAACACAAGTGCTTCTGCACCACTTTCTGCGCACGAATCATGATGGCACGATTCAGTCTCATCTCAGCCTATCACAATATCAACACTCACCGTGGCGTCGTCAATGCCTGCAACGTAGCTATCGCTACTCAGTTCCTTGGCAGATGTGACCCCATGAGTATCCGTTGTGTCACTACCAACTTGATGCTTCGTGTTGGTAGCAAACAGAACGCTTACGACTTTATCAAGTTTTGGCTTGTTAACGGTGATCAATACGATTGTCACGCTAAACAACCAGTGCCATTTCTCACCATACGGAATTCAGATGCCTTCGAACCACCCCAGGGCCTCCTTAAGGCTTTCGAAATGGTTTCAGTCAGCCCCCCGGTCTCATTCCTCATCCCTCTTGCCCTTGTGAAGCTCAAGCTTCTCATTGACATCAAAAACATGCACAAACTACAGATTCTTAGAGGAAATTTGCCATTTGATATTGTCCACATGATCAAGCAATACTTTCACTCCACCGACATCATGGATAAAAGACATGATATTGACCGCATCGATACTTTTCACGGATACGAAAAGGTTATCGATGGCTTGGAAAACGACCTTGATTTCCTATTCGAAACTTGTGGGAAGGCATTTGGTGGTAAATATATCGTCTGGAGATGCTTTTTCGAACAAGATCTGGAACAACAGGCCCAAAAGTATCCCAAGGAAGTTAAAACCATCTACAACTACAGCTGCGACGCTTGGATGGAGACTCCCGGAGCTTACGAGTGGATTTTGAAGAAGCTAGCTATTGTTTGTCAAAGGGAGCAGAACCGCAAGAAGGCAGCTGCTCAAGTTAATGCATTGCAGAATCCTGCCTGTCCGACTTTGGATAACACTGGTACTTCCTCGGATACAGAAACGGTCACTCGGGCCGAGGCAAAAAAGAAAAATAAAAGGAGGGCACGCAGAAGCGTCAAAAAGATAATTAAATATCGCAGCAAAGGTAACCGAAATACATCCTTCGCAGCTGACGAAAGCGGCGAAGAAACTGATACATCGTTTGATTCGGACTATCCTGATGAAGAAGACTTTGACTCCTTCGTCGAGGATATGGGCTGGATCATAGATGGGGGAAGCAATTCATTTATGGATTCCGTATACTACGAACTTGATTCTGACTTCTGATTCGCTGCTCTTTCTGACTAACTCTATTTTCCTTCCTCCTTCTACTGTTTTATTACACATTTTTTCATAATTGCGTTTTATATTAGGTTTCTTTTGATTCATACAGGGCGGTCCTGTGGATCACCCATCCGGATAAACGTATCTTCCTAAGGGAATGTATCAATTCGGGGAATAAAGGCGTTAAGAGGGTTCGCTACTGTTTTTATTTTTAGGGGCGTTACGGAAATAATCAAGTCTATATACTCAACCATGCAAACTTGGATCGGTCCTAATGCTGTGGACCTGTTAAACCAGGTCGCTTTGTGGAGGTTGTTTTACGAGAACAAGTCAAACCGCAAGTGCTGTTCGTTGACTAAGTGGCATTGACTGCTATTGATATATCCTAAAAGCTGTCTCTGGATACTTAGGTGAGCAGATCTAATATATGAAGTACAGTTGCTTCTCAGGGGCGACATTGTTTAATTATACATATATGAGTGAGTTAACTCTAAAGCATCGTAGGACTAGGTTGAACCAAATTTCGTTTCGTAGGATATGACACTTTAGTAGTCAACCTCTATGTCTAGAAATTGAAAATATAGTGTACCTCTTTTAGTGCTAGGTACTATTGTATCCCCAAAGCCTGCCCTATAGTAGGCGGGCAGGGTTAAGTTTATGTTTATACAAATACTGCCTATTCAATCCCTTCGCACTCCGAGTCCACTTCCGCATTGATATCCATTACCTTCCTTTCATACTCATCCTCTATCTCCTGGTGCGTATCGTCGCCATAGTCGCCATGGCCAGCGTACCTGTGTTCCTCGACTTCGGATCTGTATATAATATTTGCTGTCTCGAGCCTCTTCCACCGAGTTGCCCGTTTTGACGTCCACTTATTATTTGTCAAGGATGCCCAAAAATTATCTATGCCGTCATGTTTTCCCAGCTCATCCCAGAGATTTTTATGAGCTACGTAGTGGTTTAACAGTCCGGAACGTAACATAACTCTGCAATTATTACCCTCACTTGTCCAGCTGCACTCTCCATTGATTGTCAAGTTCGGCAAGTCATAAGAATCGCCCCCATGACATACATAGTATGCGCTTAGCATGAGTTCCAGCTTCTTTACCTTTTCTAGTCGGTTGTCCCTGAGAAATTTTACCACTTCGAACCAGTTTTTCTTTGGGTCAGCCATCCGACAACGCGAAATATCGATGGCTTCTAGATCAGCGTTCCTTAGAAGCTTCTTTAAGTCCATCGGCGTGACAGAAACATCGCACAACTTTAATTCTTTCAACTTTGGCAAGTTGAAATTCTGGGGTAGGTATCCACCGTGAGAGTTCGGTGTCGAGATTGTTTCAGCAGTCCGACCGGTAGAGACTGTGAGGTTTTCCAGGTTCGTCCCGATCTTTTCTATAAACGACCAGAACTCCTCTGAAATATGGGCACGTTCGACTTGGACGGATGCTTTGATGTCCAACGATTTCAGATTGGTGAAAGTGGTTGTATATCCCTTTATCTGATTGGGTGAGAATTTGAATTTCGACATCTGGATCCCACATCCTGGTCCCTGTATGTACTCGACTGTTGTCCTCTTGCTTTTAATGATAGCATCCATCACTGGTTTCCAAAAATCGAACCCAGACGCATGCCTGTGTACATTGATCATAACGAACTTTAGGTTGGACAGACTCGCAAAGGCTTTTGTGAGCAAAGACGTAGTTCTGGAAATCTTAAGATCTTCAGAAAAGTGTGGAAAAACGGCTAGACTTTGGATTTGAGAGGTGACAGGGCAGCCTTCTAGTCGAATAAGGCGTTCGATGCATGCTGTGCTAAGATTAATCTTGAGCGGATGAAAAACGAGATGCCAAAAGAGGCCTTGGAATCTTGCATTGTGATCTCTGGATAATTGTCTGACCTTGCCGAGGTCTGCCGGCTTAAGGTCATCAAGGATCATATCCACAAGTTCTTGTGGGAGGGACGCCAAAGACGCCATGGTCCCTTCGGTTGCGAGCGTTAAATTGATATCTCGAGGTGTTAAAGTTAGGATACCAATTTATCCTGACACAGTAATGAACGTAGAGGCTTCGAAAGAAGAGAGGTAGAAGTGGAAGAACCCGTCTGAGTAGCAGGTATATATGATCAATAGGCTTTGCCTTCCCGGTTTGTAATATCAAATTCCCATGATTTTCTAAAGCAATATGCCAATGGCCCTAGGTGTATCTTTGCTAGGCTCGACATGTCTTTTGCAATAGTTTAAATATTTTGCGACCGGAATAGGCGTTGCACAAAGCCCTTTCTCTCGCATGCCACAAAGCGGCATGACTAGGGTCGGCCCGGTGTAAATCCGTTCCAGCCAATAAAACACCTGAAAGCTTTCCGTTTTAGATTGGAATTTCTCGAAATTCTGAGATTGGAGTCATCCTTATAGGTGGTGGAACAATTTGTGAGTCAGCAGCCGGGGTATGACTACGATATCATGTGGACACGCGCTCGGCTTTGGGATTGTGAATACGAGTAAGCTCGTGTTCGTGTCGATTCGAGCTGCAGCTTTCCGTGTTATAGTTCGGCAGACTAATGCAGTGTTAATATGTTATCAACAAAAAATTATAGGACGGATTCAGCTAGCCGATTGATACCAGAGGCCAGCGGCCATAAGTGTCCCCCTCGATATGCGAATCATTTATTCCGAATACTCGACGAGAATTTGGTATCTGCATATTGCTCTGAATGGACTCTTCACCGGTGCCCGAACGACTTCATTAAGCCTAAGTAAATTGAGAGTTGTACGCGAGGTAGTCTCGGCTCAGGGGCTGGTTGCCCATGACTGCCGTGCAGACGTAGCGATCGGAACCGTTATAAGTGTTCAAACGCGATGTATATGTATTCTACCCAAAGCCCATGGTATCCTGATCTCCTCTACTCCAACATGGTAGTCTAAAAACTATAGTACTGGCAACCGTATCTTACATAATCAACTTTTTACCTCTATACTTCCACTTCTTCTTACTCTCCTCTCTGGCTGCCCTGATTTCATCAGTGTCCAAGGTCCTCTCGGGGAAACCCTCAAAGCTCTCTGCGTACTTTCCTACGCTCTTTGATACCAACCTCGCATTAACAGTCCATGCGGTCTCATCCAAATTTGTCAGGTCATCACACAACTGGTGATAACATGGATCATACCACTCTCCAGCCTTTCCTCCAAACATTTCAACTTCTTCGGGTGTCTTGATTCCCTCAGCGCCAGTCGCAACTCCACCAGCCGGAATACCTGCCTCGATGAATCCAACATAATCACTTCGTCCATCAAATGGAATAAAAGTATAGTTCACTCCTAGTCCCTTATACCCTTCGATATAAAAGTTTCTGAGATCTTCGCTTCCCTTTGGATCACCTTCAGCGTCTGTAGCGTTATAGATTTGATATGCGAAGTTCACACTTGCCAACATATCATAATCCATAAATAGTCTGATCTTCTTGTTCTCCTCGGGGCTCAGGTGCTCCGCGTACCAGGTGCTTCCGAGTAGACCTTCTTCTTCTCCACTCCACCATGCAAACCTGACACAGTTATTCACTGAGAATTTTGTAAGCTGCACTGCAACTTCAAGGAGAGTCATCGACCCAGATCCATCATCATTGACACCTGGTCCTTCCTCAACCGAGTCGCTGTGTCCACCCAGCATAACACAGTTATCCTGGTCACCGAGGACAGTCTGAGCGATCACATTCTTCGTCCGGATAACGTTGACTACGGAATCGATATACGCAGACCCATCGACCTCCTTGCCAGCCTTCAACTTCTCCAAAACCGGTAGGGCATGATCCCTATCAATTCCAAAAGTGGCGATGTGGTGCTCCTGTGGTGTACCCAGAGTCCCGCTTAGACTTCCAGGTTCGTTGTTGTAGACGACGGCAGCTATAGCTCCAGCCTTTCCAGCGTTCTCCGACTTCTGGCCAAAGGAACAGTTTCCACGCTCGATAAGAGCAATAGCACCCTTAACGTCTGCCCCAAAATCGCTTTCGGAGCAACCGTCGTTAGCAACTGCTACAACGTTGCCAAATACAGTGTCTTTATTTTTTGTAGGCGGTGTAAGGCTCATGGGTCTTGCATGAGCGTCTGAGTGCCCAAGTACAAGCTTCCATTCGTATACGGAGCCGGAAACAGCCGGGAAGACCTGTTCCCCGAGGGTGTAATACCCGCCGAGGCTGCTCAGAACTTGCTGAACATATTTAACGGTTCCGAGATGCCCGAGTGATCCTATCACACGGGTTGGGTGTCCGTATTCGTGTTCTGAGATATGAGCAATGGTATAAAGGTCCTTGGCCCGATCGAGAAGATTTTTAGTCTTGATAGTAGCGGCAAGCGATTCTGCATCTACTGGTGGTTTCTTGGAATGGATACGAATGGCAGCGGAAATGTCATCCTGGCCGAGTGGCTGTTGCTGAGGGAATGCTGGCGAAGAGAATGCCGAACCCACTAGAAGTCCTAAAGGAAGGAGAGCGGAAGGATTGAACTTGACGTACATCTTGAAAGTTATTAGCAAGAAGAAGAAGCTGACGATAGAAAGACTAGGAAAGAAGAAAGAAGGAACGAGACTAAGGGGAGAAGCTAAGCTTGGGACAGTGATATCATTTTTGGTAAGGGGGCTGGGACTTTATCAGATGAAGCCAGGCACATGCCCCTTGACAACCCGGAGATTAGGCCGATATCGAAGGTCTTGTGGCCTCCCGATTGGGTTGGCACAGCAACTTGCAGATCCCTTGTGTCACCCAACACAGACTATTCACAACCGAGAGTCTTGGCACGTTGGATTCACAGACTTGTGGATATCGATTTGATTACAGGCAATTGTATACATGTATGTAATGACATGTATGGCAACGAAATATGATAACAGCTCTGGGTGTATTTTTCGTATATAATATCTTAATGTATGAAAAGATATATAAAGATATGAAAGTGGATGAATCATATGCGTTTAAAGGTTGGCAAAAAGCGGAACTCCCGGGCGCCTCAAAGGTAACAAGCAGACATGAAGGTTCGAACTCTTAACGTCCAAATGAGAGGTAAAGAAAAAAAAAAAAAAAAATTCTATCATATGCTCCAATGGTGACAGGGTAAAAGCTACAGAAATAAGGGGATTTGGGGTGTATATGCACTGGTGCCCCAGGACGTAACACAAACAGCTTCCCCGATGCAAAGAGACTTGAAAGAACTAAGAAAAAGTGAAGGATATACGTATTACAAACCATCATGAGGCGTTCAAGTCAAAGCGAAAGGAAAAGAAAAAGCGTGGTTCAGCATGAATTCATCAGTAACCTTCAGGTAATCCTAGGATATCGAAATCTGGGATGGCGTCGGCACACGTAAAGTTTCTTTCGTAGGCAATCTTAGGCAATATCCCTGCCGCGATACCCTTCTTGTATGACCATTGGTAGGCATCTTCAGTATCCCAAGTCCAGTACATCCAACCCCAAGCCAGTTCGAAGGATTCCATTTGGGCTATCACGTCCGATAGTTAGTATAGAAGCTTAGGCTAGAAGAGAGATACTAGACTCACCAGAAGCGAACATGAGCAAAAATTGCTTATAGAGGTCTGTCCATTTACTCGGATCGGAGTTAGGAATAGTACACGAGCAGTTGACACCATTATGACAACTTGGTGTCGTCACACTTGAGCTAGGGTCTGGGAAAATGAGGTCTCCCTCCCATCTGGAACCCGCGCCAACATTGTTCAAATATGGCACACAGTCAGTATCTGCTTGCCCAAACTCTCCCACCATGCTAGGGCCAAAGCCAGTCGTTGGATCATTGCTCTGTGACATCGCGGCGCCCCAGCCCGAACAGGCGAACTGGATCTTTCCGGTGTGGGTTTGCGCGATCTGACCAATATTAAAGATCACATATTGATGCACATCAAGCACGAGTCCTTCGAGGCCGGCCAAACGTCCCTTCCAATTTTCAAGGCCCAAGAAACCATCGCCAAAGACAATCTTCGCATTCAGGCCGTTTCCACGAACAATCTCGTACGCATTTGTAGTCCAATTGAGAACCTCGTTGAGTGGCAATGCTGTCATCCTAGGTTCGTTGACAAGACCGTATAGTGTAACAACGTTTTTATATCGTGGTTGTGCAAAGAATTTCGAGAGCTGATCGTGCATATCTAAACTCTTTTGAGCATTTGATGCCCCGGCTGTCCCATTAATCCACCCGAGGATACCCTGGCGACCACTATGATTCCAACCATTCTGTCCGCCTTGGATACTATGGAGATCAAGCTTAACTCTCAAACCATATTTCCGAGCCCATTCGATACCTCGAAGAAGGTACCTCCACCCAACCCTTGGAAGGTATGGGTCGTTTGGTTCAGGTGTGGCAATCCAGTATGGATATGGAATTCTAACATGATCTAGTCCGGCTGCCGCGATATCCTTGAAGGTTTGTTCGGTCACGAAGGTAGCGTAATGTTTTTCGAGGGTTTGCGCCGTAGCCTTTGCGCCGAGGTGCGCTGAGAGGGTATACTCATCAACGACGCCCAAGTTGAGATCGTATTTCCTGAAAAACGATGGTGTGATGAAAGGTTCCAGGAGAAGCCATCCTCCAACGTTCACACCACGCATTGGTACCTCGCCGTATTTGAACTCTTCATCAAGAGGTGGAACGTTGGAATTTGGTCGAGCACTGTCGTCCCACTCCGAGAAGAGACCCATGACGGATAGTCCTCCAACTGTTTCGTCGGTGTATGTGGTGTTGAAGTCGCGCGTATCATACCAGGTGAATGGGTCCAAATAGGATCCCTTAGCAGCAGTCTAATAAAAAAATTGATATTAGTGATATCCTAACAGAATACCGAACTTGAAATACTCACCGGGATTGTATTCGGATTGACATCCGGTTTTCCTCCTAAACCATCGCCCGTCCCACCACCAGTCCCGCCACTCGACCCACCGCTCTTATTGCCTCCGTTAGCGGGCGAGCCGTCGTTCTTACCGATCACCAACACACCGACAGGAACGAGAATGATAATCAAAAGGATAATAAAGGCGACGATGCACACTAAACCGGATATGTAAGTCTCTCTCATAACCAGCACCAAGTTTCTCGGATCTTATTAAAAACTTACAAATGCAGCAACGTCTCTTCTTTCTCTGTTCGCGAGTTTGTCCCATCGCCTTCCTCTCCCTCCTCTCCTCACGGCTAAGATGGCGATTGCGTCTATATTCCTCCTCCTTATTAAAGGCCGCGAGACTCTCCTCACTTAACGGGATTACACCATCAGTAGGGGGCCTGGATTTCCTTTGCGTCTTCTCCAAGGTTCTCGACCGTCTTACGTCCCCTCCTGCCCCTGCCCCGCCCCCACCGGATCGGGAGTGTCGATGGGAAGAGTTATGACGACCGTGAGATCGAGAGTCACGGCGGCTAGGATAAACCCCTGCACCTGAATCATCCGTATCGACGTATCTGTCGCGAGACTCTCGACGGGTAGAGCCACGGCGGTTCTGAGAGCGAGAGTGCTCACGGGAGTGCTCCCGTGAGTGTCTGCCGGCCATAGTTCTAAAATTTTATTGTATTTCCAGGCTGAATTATAATTATATCTTTGGACCAGTTCAGCCTTGTTGTCGACAGCTTACAGCGCAGCCTGGTAAGAGCGAAATGGCGTGGATAAATTAATCGACCAGTCTATAAAGCCGAAAAAATAGCGATTGGGGGGTTGATGAGAAAGGACTCGTCTTTGGAGCCGCAAACTCCCCCCGAGCTGGCAGTAAATGTTAAATATAGAATGGGCGTCAATCTGATATGTTTCTGGATGCTAACAGCGATTCGACCAGCTGAGCGACTCTGCGGGACGATGTGTTGCTGTAAACAGACAGTGTTGGCGCTGTTACTCGGGCAATCTGCGCTGTTGGCAACACCAAAACAGGTATGTATTCCTCTCGTTCCACGTGAAGCTGCCTCAAAATATGCGAAGCTATATTAGGCGTATAAGGTAAGCAAATACCTCTATTAGATATTAAAAGTAGCGTAACGAGCGACTGAGATGGGTATCTATGGCGAAAACAGTTGCTGAACCGACATCGACGGAAAGATGAAAAGTCGAGATAGTAAAGGAATACGAGAAGAAGAAGGAGGAGGAGGAGGAGGAGGAAGAATTGGGATCCAGAATAGTCGAACTCCTTTGCGAATGCGAGCGGAAATATTGCTGCAAGCCTGGCTGCCACCCTTGTTACTAGTCCGTATCCCATCCCATGTCGCATGCATATAATTCTCCCAATCTACCATGCTCGAAATGCAGCCAATAAATTCCTCGATCACTAGCACCACCGCGATGGAGCCGTGAATTGGCGAGGCTGCGAAGAGCATCTTGGGTGTCTTCGCTCCTTCGTAAGATCTTGGCCGTCTTACCGGCGAATCGAAGGTGATTCCCATAACGTTAGACCGTTCAAACTATCAATAGCAACATGGTAGTTGGATCATCGGCGGAAAGTTTTCACAGATACTGGTACGGAATTTCATATATCGCATGAACCAGGCGAAATCATACCATATTGGGGGTGAAAAAAGATTGCTCAATTTCCTCCTACCGCTGAGGTGACATCGTCGATATTCCCGCTGCTCACGATTCGACCCCTGCCACTTTCCCAAAATCAGACCAACAGAAAACTTGGCTTTAGCCACCAAGCAGCAATCCACATGGGGCCGCGCAGGCACTGACAGAACATCGTTGCTGGGAATCACCATGAACCCCTGTCCGAAACCGACACCATCGAAGAAAGAACATGACGTAGAGGCCGGCACACCAAAAAATTGGCGATGGCTTGACCATCGTCAACACTGCAAATGCGTGCCGGATCCCGGCTTGAGACCAGTAGCGTGGTGATGCAATAGCCACACCTTAATATTGCTAACAATGCTGATTCAATACATTAGGGATTTCCTATATAGTTATCGCAAGGGATTGGGATGCTGCGTGACATAATATCCAAGCGATTAATATATTAGAATATTGATTAGGACCACGATTCGAAAATGAGCGATGGGGACTCGAACTGACGGTTGGATGCCTCCCTCCTGCGCCCTGCACATGCCTGATCCGCCGAACTGCGTTCCCGATACCGTTCCGTCGACCGGCCATTCGTTTGAGGACTTTTATGTCAACTAAGGACTTAGTTAAACGTGTAGGCTACGCTAGATGTAGTTTTGAAGCAAGGAGATCTTTGCTGGGTAGCATGCTCTTGAGCTTGACCCATGCATGCACATGGCCCACAGGAAACATGGGTCAGGCTCGTGGCACAACATTCTTGCAACAACAACACGGCAACAGGACAAAACTTTGTCTAATGACAATCTGTTGATGAGAAATATATTCGAATGGCAATGCTATTTCGTCAGTAGTTCCAACCCTTTTAAATTTTGAGGAGTCGTCTCTTGCCACACTAGTACCCGATAAAGATTTACTTCAATCAACAGGAGTTTCCATAGGGGTGGGGCCTTAAGATTAAGATATATGAGGTTAGTAGTACTAGTAAAGACGTTTCGATTCCCGCTCATGCAACAAATAAATTTCCGAACTAACTAGGCGCTATCCATAGCCACAGACTGCTCTAGGCCTTCCATCTATCGCAACTTCAACCCTTAGGCCACTCCAACTCAAAAGGATTTGAATCACATAAATTTTAGTTAGTCATATCTATATGTATACTCGATAAAATAACCAAGCCTCCATAGGGGTGGGCTTATAGGGACGGGAAAAAGGTATGTATTTATAATATCTTCGCAAAATGCCCAGTTGTGGCGATATATCACAGAATTTTGCTCCTATAGAAGCCCAAAGTAAAATGTAAAAAAACATTCTCTAAACCAAATAAAACAATTGATCGCCAAGATGAGATGGTATTGAATAAACATGTATCCCATATAACTCTTTTACTACTCATCAGAAATTCTCTCATCGCTAGTTATGTAGATTTACTGGTATCCCTCATTGTGTGGTGGGTCCTCAGTTAGTGGCTTCGTGATAACCGGGTAAGGTGGACCAGGCTTAAAACAGTACTTCGCATCAATGGCGCCGATATCTGCAAGGTTCTTCTTGTAGTCGTTGACATCCAGGCAGGCCAGTTGCTGGAAGTCACACTCCTTCTTCTTTGCCGGCTCATCCTGGGCGTATCCTGTGTAACAGCTCTTCCTCTGTTCAATACAAGCGTTCCAACAGGCAGCAGTGACTTCACTTGCCCTATGGGCATAATCTATACGGCAAACAGCATCTGGCCAATCAGTGCCCTTTCCGACGAAAAGCTTGAAGTGATATCCAGCTTTGTGCTTAGCCTTATCATTATGACAAGAGACAGCTGGGGCCTTGATGCCACCAAGTGGGTATTTGGCACCCTTGTATTGCTTAGCAACCGGTTGAGGAACGCCTGGCATGACGCAAAGAGTGTCGGGGAGCTTAGGTTCCTCCTCTTCCGGCTTATCCTCATCTTTTTTCTCTTCAGGCTTCTCTTCAGACTTCTCTTCGGGCTTCTCTTCTGGCTCTTCCTCCTTCTTGGTTGGTTTAGCAGGCTTACCGCCAGGGGCCTGAGTGGAAGTGGAAACGATAGTCTTGGTGACTGTAGCAATTGCGGGATTGGGTCTGCCAGTCTTAGGTACGATCAAAGTGGTCTTAATTGGCCTGCCTCCTTCGGTCTTGATGATGATTACGCGGGTAAGAGTGACGGCAGTAGTCCTTTTAGGTGGTTGGGAGACGCTAGTGACGGTCTTAGTCTTGAATACCACAGTGGTTAGACTGTTGTCTTCATAAGCTGGATATCTTGGGCCGATCTTAGTGATTTGCTGTTTGTTCTTATCGACGACCCTGGTGACGGTAACAGTGAGTGTGGCGGTGGTTTTCTTCGGCTCCTCTTTCTCCTCTTCTTCCTCCCCATCATCCTCTTCTTCTTTCTTCTCGTCATCCTTCTCGTCATCCTTCTCCTCCTTACCTTCCTCATCCTCCTTTTCTTCCTTTTTCTCCTCTTCATCATCATCATCGCCCGCAGGCTTGCCACGCTTTACCAGCGTAGTTTTACCGTTGTTCTTAACAACCTCATGAGCACCGTCCTTGCTAATTGGAATACCGCAGCGTTCCTTGTTATCGAGAGCTTCGTTGTAGTAGACATTGACAGCCCACCTACCGCCGCAAGATTCCTTGGAATTACCAGCACAAGGAATATTGCAGTCGCTCGGGTCAGCAATCCTGGCACCATTTCTCATAGTACCACCGCATAAACCTAAAATCCCGTATATCAGCAACCACACATTACAGCAGTATATATATAAATGGCCTTATGACCGGTTGTGTGGACAAAATTCCTGCTCGAAGTACTTACAGCGCTTTCCTCGTGGCTCTTTAGCATCAGCGTGAAGAGCCAAGTAAGGATAACCTTGAGAAGTGCAGACACTCTTGCACCTTTCGAGAGTCATTTTATCAGAGACGAGACTTTCATATCTAATAATACGGTCCCTATCATCCCAGAAGCAGCCCTTGTGGGCCCACCCGTTGTTATAAGAGTTGATATTGGAGCCGTGGTCCTTGTAGCTAGGATCCTTGAAAACAGTGTAGAAGGCACCATCGCCGCCACAGTCCTTGGTAGACTTGTCGCCAGTGCAGGTAGCCTTGCATTTATCTGCCTGAGCTCCACGGGCATTGACGACGTTACCGCAAGCGCACTAAGATATCAGTTAGTAGGTAGTTACACAATCCTTCACCCAACTTTCATTATCAAAGACGTTTTCACGAACCCCTTTACCATTTCCGCCAATGGCTGCATAACGTGTGCCTTGGCCCTTGCAGATGGCCCAGCAAGCTTTCTTGGTCATCCTGTCCGGAGCCACGTCGAAAGATTTGTAATGCATAAGCTGAGCACCACCACCCATCTGCTCGAAGCACCCAACAGTCTTCCAGTCACGGAAGGGGGACCGGCAGGTCTGGTTGCACCAACAGCTATAAGGATCATTCCAACCATTGTAGAGTCTCTTTTGGATCTGGAGGCCTCTACGATGGGTAATTTGTGGCTCGTTCACCATAGGGCCCGCCGTGACAGTCGTGGCTAAAGCCAACGCTGCAGCAGCGCCTTCCACAAGAAATCGCATATTCACGGGTAAGTTGAGCTTATTTAACAATAGAAAGTAACAACCGTTAGATGGAACTGGATGTCGTTAAATGGAAAGATCGTAAAACGAGTCGAAAGTCGTCAAAGAAAAATGAAGGTACGGCTTGAAGCCAAGGAATGACTGAACAAAAACCAAAAAAAAAAATGAAAGACAAGCCCCAACTTTACCCGGCTGTGAAATCCGAGCCGTGGTCGGTGATGAAGAAAGGAGGGGGGGCGGAGGTGATAGGGACCTGACATATCTCTTATATACACCTCGGTGTAGGCCCGCAATATAAGCTTCATGTGCAACTGATATACCGTACGAGCATAGCGCCATGCCGAAGGCTGCCCCCCTCGTTCCCCATTAGTACTTTTGCGGATCAAAAACTAAATAGTTTCTGCCCGTAAAACGTCCACCAAGTTAGCAGATCAAATGCAATATGCCCTAATATGGTTGGAAGAAGAGATCGTGGTCTGTGTATCCTTGTGCTGCCGCATGCAGTACGCCGTATCGTGGCAGCCCAGAAATGATTGGCGAATTCTATAAACTGGTACACCTGGGTGTTATAACCGTTTTCTCTGTTGCGGCATATATTCTTTTTCTCGATCCTACTCCGAGTAAAAGACGTTAAGACGCACACCTCTAGATTCGTGCGACCGACTGCATGAACTCACAAGTTAACTGCTCAGCCTCCAGCTTAACGAGACTAGCGCTAGCTTTAATTCTTTTAAGGTGTGCATAAGTGTTTATTCGCATTTAAATATTGAATTTTCATCGCCCTTTGAGTTGGTGGTTAATGATATTTTTCTCGCAATTCGGATCATTATTTTCTATTTGATAGCATGTAGAGATACATAGGACTGTTTCCATCTCTGAAAGCCGCAATATATTCCTATCGTCGACAGGACTTTTGTGAGCTAGGATATAGTCGCTGGGTTCTTATTCTTACCTAATCCACCATATACCATTGTGCAAATGGTAATAAAACCCATGGGAGTCTTGATATCAGACGAGAGTCGCGTGTAACACTGAGCTCCACTGCCTGCTAGTCAAAAAGCCTGTTGCTCGTCTAATCCCGTGGCTTCGGAAAAACAAAATAAGCTTAATTAATGACCATGGAAGGGTTCTGGTTCCTAGTCTAAGGTTCGAAGCGACCAATTGAGACCCAAATCGCATAGCATTTCATGCATTCGCTTCGAGTGCATCTTGGGAAGAAAGGCGAACCGGAACACCTTGCATGCATGGCCAGACGTCGTCAGCACATAATCGGTGGTCAGAATGTTTCTGCCACACTAGTCAAAGGACAAGAACGGAAAATCGGCAGCAAGCATTCGCTAGAAGCATTGATATTCATGATTTTTTTTATACATAAATCCGACTGTAGGACAAGGGCGCTTTATCATTAAATTCGGTATACCATAGCTAGAAGTTAGTTATTGGTATGGAGCTATTTCACGACTTGGGACCCACCCGTAATTACGCGGGGCCTTGCTGCTGTATTAATATTAATATCTGGGCTAAAATGTGTTTCCATTTCTTCAAATTTGCATTGCAACATTGAACAGCAAGGGCAAAGAGAAGCCTTTATCCTCAACATACTGGTACTGAGTCGTGCCTTTAGAGGGGGCTAGTTACTTGAGGTGGCATGGCAGATATCCAGGTTATTCGGGGGCAGGAGCAGAAAATGACAGCGTTGTCAGTTGAACGGCTGCGAATAACCTATCTTTCTTAAAATATTCCAGAAAAAGGCTGTTCACTTTCAAGTTTCTTTTTTCAGGACTGTTAACTCTTAACCTTAAAACATATATCCTTGCTTTGTTTCCCCAATCAGAAACAACGATTTTGAAGAAAACGAGTCAGTTTATACGCACAAAGAAGCGATTTTCGAAACCTTTCCATGTACTTTAAGGTTATCTGTCCCTGTTCGCAACTTCTAACTAGATAAAGACGTTTCGACAAGCGTCGATGCATTGGCCCCGCCAAGTCGCCAAGTCGCCAACTATGTATAAGCGGTTGCATCGAGCTTCCCAATATCATGAGTCGAGGTACTTACAGGGTACCATCCCATAGCGCATCAGTAACTTTTCACGAAGTTCATCTTTAAATCTCTAGGAAGTCCATCATGATATCAGTAACGTCAGTCGTTACTTTTTAAAGAGGTTCCTTGCGAAAAGTTCGAAAAAAGACACAGGAGTGTTCGAAACAATGAAACCAAAGCTTGTTAAACAACGCAAAACTGCTCTAAAAAGCAACAATTCAAGCAAAACCAAGTCTTTCGTTGCGAAGGTCCTGCCAGGCAGTGGACAGTTTTTTTTTTAAGGGGGGGGGCTTGCATTCATAGATTAATTGACAGAAAATCATATTTTGGAAAGTTAAGGCACAAACCCGGGTTTGGGTAACGGGGCTATAGCGGGAATTCTTGGTTCCAGTCTTAACTTACAAAGTTTATTGGGTTGGACATCGACTCAACTAAACGGATGATATTACATACAATCGCATATATAATGGAATTTAGCAGAATTCGATTTCGCTTTAAATTCATAGTAGTCATTACTAATCTGGGTACTTAAAGCCGAATGTGGGGTAGTGGATTAAAATATGAGAATCCATGTAGGTTGCGGCTCGTGACAATGGATTATCATATATCGCTGTGCATGTGTAGTACTAATATATGATGCGGAGCTAAGCCGCCCAGGAGCTTGCAACATCCAGGATATGCCGGTTTCAATTAGTGTACAGGTTTCACTTGACCCCTCTACCGACATCGACTGACCTGGCGGGGTTTTAGAGACCCAAAAGGTTGTTCACAATCTTCAGGTCTAGACTGGGCGTATGTGCTTTGCGTCTAAATGTCGAAAAATAGGATATTCTCTGGTCATCACCTGTCCCACAGCAGCTACTATTACCAGGGCTAACCGGCTCTCTACCATATTTCCGAAGCCCTTGAAACGAGGATAGACCATCACCGATGCAGCATATATTTAATTTAAACTTAACATGATCTCAGAGGAAGGGGAGGAAAGTCTCCATGTTGCTTTCGGCAAGACAGCCAGCAGTAATGCGCTATATGAAATAGAAAACAATTAAAAAAAACAAAAAAAACATTACAATCCCCCCTAATAGCTAATAGGCTAGTTAATCCGCCCCAAGTAAGACTACCCAAAGTACAAGTTCCATATCCAACACAGGAAATAAAACGACGGAAACTGACAGGGAAAAAATGGTATAAAAAACGATTGTTAGCCACCTCGAGACAAACGTAGCAGCGAGATGCTCACACGCTACTGACGTTCCATCGTCCCAACAAACCATATGTCTCAAGCTTCCCTCGGCCTAGCTGTACTGCCGCCACCTTGCGGCAAAAACAGTTCGTTGTTTCTATAGTAATCTGCAGGGTTTGCTTGCGGCCCTCCTGTGTTTGGATCAACCCAACTCTGCGGCCGGTTATTTAGGTACTGTTGATATGTATCAGTCGAATCCCTAACAGTAGTAGGGGAAGTTCTAGTAATTACAGGAGGATAGCTGGGCTGCTGCTGCTGGCCACTGCTGGGGGGAAAGTTCCCACTTGGGCCACTTGGGCCACTCGGGCCGCCACTTTGAGATGTGGCTGCAGTAGTGGGAGGATTGTATGTGTAATAGCTCTTATAGGCTTGTTGAGGGGGGTGGGAGGGGGAGATAGGACGGCCGCTAGGGTCTTGGGGAGATTCGTAGGAAGTTGTAGCAAGCTCTTGAGGCGGTGCACCTGTGTCATGGTAACCACTTATCGAAGGATGTCTATCACGACCAGTGGGAGGATGGTTAGCCTGCGGAGATGACGGTTTGCGACCATCTGGTCCCCCGATTGGGCCAGCTGGACCGCCGTAGAAGTTTGCTGGATTCGAACCAGCGGGCGGAATAGGACTTGTCGAGATAGGATATGGTACACCGCCTTGTTGAACATCAGGAGGACCGTAAGGGCCACTTGTGTTAAGCGGTGGTGGAGGGGAGTGGTGCATTTGGTGTTGTGGTTGAGGTGGGTAGAATCCTTGAGGTCCGCCGGGTGGTCCCCCAATTGGCCCTCCGATGGGTCCTCCGATGGGTCCTCCAGTAGGTCCGGGAAGTGCGCCGTATTCTGGACCGGGACCATATCCTTGGCTATATGGCGGTCGTGAGTACGCGTGCGCTGCGGGGTTGGACATGGATGTATCTAACAATGCTTCATAGTCACGGCGAGCCTTAACAAATTTCTCGTTAAGGGCCTGGAAATCGTCTAGTAACAAAGTCCCGTTAGCATAGACCTCAAAGTTATTGTGTTCGGACATTAATACCTCGCTTCTGTTGGTACTTGCTAATGAGATCAATCAACTTTGGTCGGATGGAGAGTGTTTGGTGATATAGGGCCTGCAAAAGATTATGATTAGATTCCGCATGTCTGCTAAGGTTCGCACTGGTCTTACCGTTATCTCGTCATTGTCTTGAACATGTTGGTCTGCACTAGAAGTGCTTAATAGTGATAGTAATTTCTCCACATTCTTTATCTGCGCAAAGACTTCGGCCTCTGTCTGCGCTTCTCTCTGTAACTCCTCGACAGTAGGATCTGCGAGCTTCTCAACGTAGTTTAACGGGAAAATACCCGTCTGTCCTCTTAAAGATCCCTTCCACCAATCTTTGTACACCGATTCGAGGACGGCGATAATGTCGCCTTTCCTAAACGCCAATTCCCCAGATTCTGTAGGCACGAAGTCGTAGAGAGCTCTCACTCTGGATACCGTTGCAGCCGTGGAATTGGCGGCGGGTTGCTCGGGTTTTGGTTCAGGTTGCTTCTGGACAGCGTTCGAATTTGAGGATGATGTACCAAATGTTTGTTTCCGGGTATCCTGTAGCGATATTTCGAGAGCCCTAGCGAGATCCTCCTCTTCCTTCAGTCTGTCGGCATCAGTGATAGCATTTTTAGTGGGCTTCGATGGAGCCGGTATACTCGGGTCTAAGATACCACCATTAGTATTTGGGGTAAATCATGCATATGGAAAGAGGTGTCGCACTCTGAGACTTTAGTCTTGTGTAAGCTTGTTCCATGACAAACAGATTTGGATCCTTGCTGAACATTTCGGCCCAGTCTTCCATACGCTCCAGAATCTTCGACTTCACTGTTTGATGTGTATTCTATGAAACGGACACATTAGTATGTCGAAACTATGAAGAGCCTGTGGGAAAGTGTCCGTACCCTGTCCCCGGCCAGCCGAAGCAAAGCATCGGTGAAAGCCCTCGACGACAACTCCTGGTGTACTTTAAGCCCGCAATTTTGTGATAATGCGTTTGCAGTCTAACAAGAAGCCGTTAGTATTGTACCTTATTTCCAGGCTAAAATACCGCAAGTCCGTACCTCGAGCGTATAGATTTGAACCTGAGCATTCCGATGTGCTAATCGTTTGATAAGGGCACCGACGATTTCTCGGGGACTATGGTTATTCACAGAGTTAGTTAGTTACTTCTACGGGCCCCCACCGAGACTCTTGAAACAAGGCTGCAATAAGGAATCCGACAGTGTAGCACATACGCATCTGCACCACCGCCCTCGACTTTATCCACAGCTTCCATAATGTACTCCCAATTCTCCGAAGTGAGGTTCTCGTCGGTCGCCTTGGCTACATGATACCAGAAATCATCAGGTTAGCTTTGGGTTCATATAGTACAACGTAAGCGCCATAGGGAGCCTTTCGCCGGCAGAGACAGCGGATCAAACGTACCGACGACATCGTCGAAAGGGTTGGCGTTGGTGCCGCGGAACATGGCGATAGGAGGGGAGCTGGTTATCTAGCTTGTTTAATGAGAGGCAGTAATATGCCTTAACGAGCTCAGAGGGTTTAGACGAAGTAAACCGAAATGATAGGGCTAATATGTCTGGTCAAGGCGGCTCTGCAAGGTCTGTAGGAGATGATACTATGATGGAATGGCCGATGGCTGATATAGGATGGCAGCTGTGTGGTGTGAAGGTGTGGCAGGAAGAATGGCGGGGTTGTTTGCCTTCCTGACCTTGTTTGTCGCTCCCAAAAATGACTGCACTGCTGGATTCGAAGGCTAAGAGGCTAGAAAGTAGGATTACGTATGGGATGCCTCCAGACTACACGAGCTTCTGGAGCAAGAGCGTTTCTTCTTGAAAGGAACCTTTTTTTCTTTCTGCAGCGGTCAGAACGGATAATTTTAGTTTTGGTGCCCGGAGAGTCCATCCGTTTTAATACTCCATCTGTGGCTATTTTCATAGCAGCGCTAGTCCAGTCGGCAGCCGGGTGAGGCCTGTCGTTTTTGCCCGTACAAGCCACACCCAAACGCGTAATGACCTCTTTCCGTTGTATTCGCAAAGCTAGAACTCCCATATAAAGTACATGATTATATCGCCGTTGACTATGAATATGTCATAGGCCTGCTGAGAGTTCGCCGTGTGTGGCGCCTTAGCTTTTCCATCTCGTCAGCTGGCTATCCGAGGTGCTATGTGAGCTAGGCTTGAATGCTCGTCTTCAAGTGTTGGAATTTCACGTACTACATGGGTATATTAGAAATAAACCTCCAACATACTCCGAATTGTTAATATTAAGACTTGGGTTTGAGCTTGAGATAAGACGATATCATGATGCAGGCTGGAAGAGAAATCAAGAAGGATAGAACTGATTGTAAAAAGGGGGATAGAGCAAAGCTACATGCACGCAGCGAGTAAAATTTTATTATCTTCTGCCAGACTAACCAAACAGTATAACCGATAAATGCATATTGAGATCAAACCCCGAGTATGATAAAAAGAAAAGGAATGGATACAAAAACAAGTAGGAAAAACAGAACTCAAAAACGGCATCCCCCAAACCCATCTACAAAGTAAAGCCACCGCTAGCTCCGAAAATTATGCCACGAAAGAAAGAATCTACGCTACAGTTTAACCGAATCGATCAGGAAGCCTATGTTCACATTGTTAGCGCGTTCTCAAGGAACGAGATAGCACGATATCAAGAACTCACACTACTGGAGCAATCAAACTCCATGCATACAACGCATAACAGACCCAAGCGCTGATGATCTTAGTCCAACTGGCCCCGTATGTTCGACCAACAGGCGTGAAATCACCCTCCTTGTCCTCCAAACTCATCGTCAACAGAGTCGCAACCCATGCTGTTGCTAGCATGAAGATGAAGTGGAACAGTGTATAGTTGTACTGAACTCGTCCCTTCTCATCATCTACTCCATCTTCAGCCTCGTCATCATCGCTATCTTCATCCAAGGCACTGGCTGGTAACGCTCCCTCTGCGACCGCTCTCCTCAAAACTTCCTGTCTCATGGCGTGCCTTGATGGCTCTTGAGTGACAAGTCCATGCTCATCATCGCCAAGAGCGGCATAACCACTGGGTCCCGAGCTACCCATGGCGAAACCTTGCGTTGCAGCCCTTGTAGTGGTGTACGCGATTGTTAGAAGTGTGAGGAGAGCGCCGATAACGATACTGGCTGTCCTAGTACCCCTGGCCCGAATCCATGGATTACAGTGTTTGTCATCGGGTTCCATGGCCACGGCGGACATTGTAAGATATGTGCAGTAAACCGCTACCATGGCACTCTGTGCAAGACCAGCCTGCGAGTTTGCTTCCTGGACGGCCGGATGAATCGACATGGCACTGACGACAATTGCCAGTAACATGTTGATTGTAATAGCCGAGATGTTCATGCTACAATCGCCCTTTCCGAAGAAGACGTACATTATGATCGTGAGTACCAACGAAACAATGAACATCCCCAACGTAGATCCAACAAGTATAAACCTCCAGACATTACTGTCCGTCTCGTCGACCTTCCTAAGACAAGTCTCAGCCCATGTATGCGCAAGGTCGACGAGGAGAATAAGCCCGAGGAAAAGGAACAATGCCGCTCCGATGAATGCGACTTTGTTACCCCAGAAGATGAAAAACTCCTCTGGAATAAAGAAGGTGAGGACGATGAGTCCGATCCAAGCCAGAATTTTAGGTCCCCAGAATCCGTTTTGTATCGACGCTCTGCCATTCTTAGTAGACCTAACACCGAGTAGCATTAAACCAAGGGCGAAATGGAACAACCCCAACGCGAAGTTGAACCGGTGCACAGCCACGAAACCAAAACAGTCCTCCCCGAGGCATTTTATAGTCATATAGTCCAGTGTTAACTTTTGAAGTTTCTTAATTATCCAAGGCGTGAGCATTATCCAACTGAAAATCGAGTTTATGGCGAGAATCAAGGCGTAGACTATGCGGGTCGCCGTCGAGTTGTGGCATTTACCGCATGAGTTGAAGATGGCGGAACAGGTCGCTGCGCCGCAGCAAGAGGCTCCAACGGTAATAATCTAGGGGCATCCAAAGCACAGGGTTAGCAAGCCGTTGGGCCTGATAGTTGAGCCATCGGCGGAGACATACGGAGCTCATGCTGGGGATCGCCATCAAGGGTAGCGACAGAAGGGCCCCCATGATGAATAGATTTTAGTCCCTTCTCCAGGAAGTTAGACGTTCTCCGAGTTTTTATATTGTGATCGGTGCCGAGTATTGCACTGGTTGTGAGATGGAGGTGAGGATGAAGGCCAAGTCGAAATATGAAGCGGGTTGGTGGTGATGACGATGAGGCCGTCGTCAGATGGCTGGGCGGGATGGACAGTCTAAATTCGGGAACCGGGCGCAGCCATCCCGTCCCTCAACACCCAGAATCCAACAATAACAACACACTTTGCCCCAAACAATGACCTTCGATCCAACGAGACCACCCTTGATTCGGTTGTTGGATAGGTCTCTAAGACTAGAGTGCGGATAGGGACATATATAAAACCTAAATGGTATCATGATCATCACGCCTCGGTTTTGATATCCAAAGGCACAAAAACTAGCTAAAGTTCAGCGCATAGGCAGGAGCCATTTGTGAGTAGCTGAGCTCATGAGCCGTCATGTCACGCGCGCGCATAGCAGACTAACCGGCCAGCCCAGTAGGTAGTTACTGGTGTACTCTTGTTTGATGAACACTCAAGTGCCCACGCATTTTCTAATACAAAAATACAAAAATTCTAATTTCAATACCATAAATCTACCAAATACCGAATACCAGTCTTAGCTGCCAACTAACCTGTTATCCTTTTAGAACCAGCCCGGACAGGTTTACAGCCTTGAAACGTTGTGTTAAGTGATAGAATCATCTGAATTAAAGTGAAGCAATTGGAAACAGAATACCATCCAACTAAGCCAGAATGGCCACCTAGTCTCGCCATAAGTGGAAGCAACACAAGGAAAGAATACATTTTTGGGTAAAATTAGCCTCATTATCCGTGGCATTGTAAAACTATGACCAATGCATAGCAAGATCGAGAGATGAACATCAGCAACCTGTAGCTTTTAGATTTACACTTTCCGTGCCTCCATACATGAAGAACAAAATTATCGAAGGGAACGGATAAAAGGAGATAGACAGCGATCCATACCCCCATGTATCAGCGTCGAGACTGCCACGTATCGTTATGTTTAGCATAGAATATATACAATACCAACGTCTAATATGCGCATATATGCTAAAACCAACCCCTGTAGTAACGCTCACACGCTCAGTAGATGTATATTTGGATAGACTTCGCCATCGATCCATAGGCTCCAATTTTCATGGATCCGATCGAGCATTTCAATCGAAATCCATATATTCTGTGTATCCGTGAAAATGCAGTCCACGCATAAAATACCAATTCGAGCTCGGTCAATATCTCTTTCAACAATACTCTCAATAGGTCTATTATCCACTACGTTCACCTTAGGGTCGCCCATTGATAGCTTTTCTCCGAACCTAAACAAGGATAAACCGGGATTAAACCTATTCAGTAACACAAGCTTTGTTCCAGATCCTCAATTAACCCCGAACAAAACAAGTATCACCAGAACGCCAGTAATAGCCAGACTCGGCCCACGGACAGATTCGCCTAGTAATTTTATTCCCTATGATGGCAATGAGGATGATGATGATGACGATGATGATGACGATACAGACGACGACGACATTTCAGACGATGACGACCACTATTCAGACATCCCCTGGGAAGACCACGACCGCTACCCACCTATCATATTTGATTTCTTTACCGACGCCGGACTTTACATCGCATGCACGCATGCACGCCATGTCATGACTCTCAGACGAAATGCTGGCCGAACAAAACTGCCCCCATATTTATGGCCGAATTTCGAAGGGCATAATACCTACGCTCGAGTTGCTGCGATTTTAAGCTATCAGGAAAAATGCAGGACCTGTCGCTGTTCACCTGATGGCGAGATCGTGCCAAATCCCGCTCCAAACCCCGAAGGGGCAAAAGAGGGTTCGCCCGGGTGGAACTACTGTCAAAGGCGCGTCACTGCTGTGACGTGTGCTATTGCCGCGGGTAAGTTATTAAATTTCAATTTACATATGCAGCTAGTCCCTAGGGTAAAAGAGTTTTTCTATTATTTATATTCATAGCATCTACGCCGATGGCGTATTTCCAGCCTCCATGGGAATACAACAATCTATTTTTTTTTTTCTTCTTCTTCTTCTTCCTATTTAAACTAACATAAGAATTATCTACCCCTAAGGATGCTATTGTACCGCAAAGCTCATAACACCGACCAGCATCCCCCTATCAGTTCCAGGCAAAATGATACAGGATACTCTTGATCTAATTCCAATCGGGATCAGGCTCGCAAACCAAGGTTATAGATACACGCACGCCGGTAATGGAGAAACATACGGATTCTCACCAGACAAAATGGAGAATGACCTGTTTCCTGACCGAAAGGCGCTGAACGGCGATATGGACCCGATTGCTGCACACAACAAAGATGGTGATTCGAAAACTTCTGGAGAATACCCTCTTTCTAAGATATCGCCTCATGGAATTCCCGAGTATCTAGTTCCCGATACGGAGGAGCCATATTACCTACAAGGCCCAGAAACAGATGCCAGCATACAGAGTCGTGGACCGCGATATAATCCCCCTCCTGCGATGCTCCGAAGTTACATGGGATATGGAACGCGAATGGGAAGGAATCCAAAACGTGATATTTCGAACAGGGAGTTGAACGATGGAGTTTCTGTATGGGATGGGAGTAGGGTTTTGCGAGATGCATCGAAAGATCAGACCTCAAAGACCGATGAAGGACGTTCCACTCAAGCAAATGAGTTGGAGACCCCGACAAAGACTATCAAGTCTTGAATCGATCTCTGCTTCCAATGTCCCAAGGCTCGGTTATATACCAAAAATAGGTTGTATACAACGAGATCATGGTACCAGTTGTATACATGTATATATACGTATGCCTAGGATCCAGAACAGCGCCCCGGGTTAGGAGGATTTGCGCTTTCCCATATATAGATATTGAAGCACTAGCAATTTTCGAAATCCCCTTCAGCTACATAATTAAGTAGATATAACTACGCTATCCCAAGCGCACATGATGCAATGGTAGTACCTCCCAGATACCAGGTCTCTAATTTCCAGCAAGATCTCTGAAGTTATATGCTCGGTTTCCCTTTTAGCCTTTTTTTTTATTTTATTGTTTTTATTTTTGTGCTATTGTGACTGCACTTCATGAATTGACCGTACCCCAGCCTTCAGCCATTAAATGAGCTATGTTTGTCTCTTTGTTTCAATCATCCTGCACCACCTGCCTACTACACCAAGGCCCTTCGTTGTTGCCTGCGCAACGAACTCTCATAGTACCACAGTGCAGGCCTACCTGGTTAGTATTATAGCATAGATACCTACCTAGCTTCCTTAAGTATACAGCAGTCAAAAAAAAAAAAAAAAAAAACAGCATTGTAGCCAAGACCTAGAGCACAAATGTATCGAAGTTGAGAAGCCTTAGGAGCGGCTGAACGGGTTTGGTGGGCGTGTATGTAAAGCACGGGCTGGAAGGCGCCTTGGTGTGTGCATGCATGACGAATCAAAGACAGCGAAAACGAGAGTACCAGATGAATAGCGCTGCGATCCTGCAGGAACACCGATACGTACCCGGGTGCTGGCTGTGGAGTGGTAACTGCCAATTTGGTAAGATAACACATTTAACGTATGCGAAGTCGAGGTTCGAGAATGGGACAAACGTTTAGATTTGATAAGATACAGTTCAGTTTAACTTCGAATTTGATATGTATCAATTGCAACGAGTTCATCACAAGGATACTTAAGGCACTGATTGTGAGAGAATACGATAGGTATTATATTATCTCTAATGAGTAAGGAAACAAATGGGATATCGAGAAGAAAAAAGCAGAAGAAAAAAACCAGACAGGAACGCTCAAGAAACATGAAGCATTGAATAAAAAAGAACACCGTCTCTACCGCCCCTCAAGAAAGAAAAAAAAAAATGCCAGCCATGCTATGCAATGAATGCCCCACATGCACCGTTATTACAAAATGAAACTAGATTCTACATACAAGAGAAAGATAATCCCCAGACGCTCCTGTACATGATTTTCTCTTTTTTTTTGTTTGGTATCGTTACATTTATAATACAAGCGCAGCGAAGACGGCAGCAACGACGAGGCTCAAACCAGCGTTCTTGATGCTCGAAGCAGAGCTTGGAACGTTGTTAGTGCTGGTCTCAGCAGCCTGGGCTTCAGCGGTGCCAGTGGAGGAAACACCCTTGTTCTGTGGTCCGTCGAAACCGCCAATGGAGTCTGGAAGACCCTGGGTGATGGCTGGGGCGATATCACCGGTAGAGGTGTTTCGTGGCTTGCTGGTGGTAGTGCTCTTCTCCTCCTTTTCGGTGGTGGTTTCCTTATCAGCCTTAGAAGAGGATGTAGCGAGAGTGGTCTTAGGAGCAGCACTGGTAGTCTTCTCCTCTGGCTCAGAAGTCTTGGTTGGCTTGACGGAGGAAGACTTCTCAGGGGTCTTTCCCTTGGAGGGGTCAGTGGAGATAGTGATGGAATCCCAAGAACCGCTTCGGTCACCGTAGCAGTATTCGGTCGCGCCCTTGGTGTAGTCAGTGATGCTAAGGGACTGGATAACCATGTCGAAAGGAGCCTGGGAGTAGTCAATTGGACCATCGGACCATTCAATGACACCGTCAGCGTTAGACGGGTCACCAGCAGCCCAGGCACCAATCTTGATCTGCATTGGGGTTTGTGGGTAGTAGTTGTCGCTGTTGTAGAGGGCGGCAGAGTCGGCAGGGGTCAAGGTCCTAACAAGGACATCGTCGATGTACCAGCTGGTCTTCTCCTTTGTCCAGTCGATAGAGAACTTGATAAAGTTCTCAACGGAGTTCTTAACTGGGTGGATGGCACCACGGTTGTAGGTCTCGGTGTTACCCTTGCCGAAGTAGTTGGACTGGGCCTCGAGGGGCTTGCTACCGATCCATTCGTAGTCGATTTCGTCCAAATCAGCAGATTGGAAGACCAAGGAGCTGACAATACCCTTTCCTGGAGCAATCTTCAAGGTGCAGTCGAGACGGCCTCCAAGGATGTACTTGGTGGAGATGATAGTTGGTGCGTCTCCCTTCTTCCTGACGGGAAGATGGATACCATCCTTCTCATATCGGACTGGGAAGTACTGGTCTGGGGGGAAGAGCTCAGAACCCTCACCCTTGGTGAAGTCGAAGGAATAGGTCTTTCCGAGACCTGGATTGCATGGGCACTCCTTCTTGAGAGGATTACAATCGGTCCAGGTCTGAGCGAGAGCGGCAGGAAGGGCCGCAGAGGCGAGGAGGAGAGTAGATGTGAACTTCATGATTATTATTTTTGATCGTAGCTGATCGAAATCGGTTGAACTGGTTGTTTCTTTTTATTTTGCGTATAACGAGAGGATGTCAAGGTGAATTAATTAAGATGCTTTCTGTGGTCGAATATCTAATCCAGAGACGTTCGATATTAACGCTATTTTGTTGCTGTGGTTGAAGTTGTTGCAGTTTTTCGGAACGAAAGGACCGACAGATATCTCGCAGTATATAAAAATATCACCAATGAACAGGAGCTGAGTAGCTAAATGAGTAACGAGTAAACAAATATACTCTTAAAGACGAAGAAAAAGAAAAGTGTGAAGTTAGTTAGTGGATGGAAATGTCCGTAAGTTAACGAGAGACTAGAAAAGATGGCTGGTTTGGAGAAAGAAGGTGTATAAACAGCACACGCTTGTGACGTTTACTGGTATGTAAGTAAGGGCTGAACGAAGGCTGGACCAGAAAAGACAACAGAGAAAACTGGCGATACTCTTTTAATATAGGTTTAAGCGGTCTACGGGAAAAGGGATGAATGAGAGGACATGGCCGAGTGGAGTCCCCGACCCGGGCCCTGTCAGAGTGCAAGTGTCGAAACTGCGCAGCTACCCAACTGGGCGGCTTGACGACAATGGCCGTCGCAACCTTATAGTTGCTTTTTCCCGCGCTAGTTTGGTCCCTGGCAATGTTAGTTTCTCTTGGGGGGGTTCACACATGCAGGTATCGATCCACGAGATATACCGTGTACGGAGCATTCTATGTCGTATCTGCTATCTGTACTCTGCTTAGGTATGGAATTCCTCTTGATCTGCTTCTCAATTTACTGACGGCTTACTAGTGCTGTCAGAATGGCTGACACTGACGGGGTCGAGTTCACGATCTCCGGGGCCCCAAGTACTGTTCTGGACGCCACTGGCACTGTCGAGCACTCGACATCAAAATTTGAACGGTTGTATTAATTGTGCAACAACATCGACGGATTCATCCAAAAGGCTAAGGCTCTCACATTTCACCTCTCATAGACGCCCCCTGAATCCCCTTCTCCCCAAACGGCTATGAGAGTTCCCTTTGAGAGCCTGTCTTGATTCGCCCAAAGTCTTCGTTTTTGGCCGACCCAAGTGGCCTTGGAGGTGTTGGCAAGTACTAGCTGCACCCCCTTAATGCTGTCTTCCAACGGTGTTCCTTTCACAGCCCCTGCCTCTTTCGACACAGATGCAACCAAACTATGGGCCAAAAGCAACCCTTGCTGCGAGAAAGCCTAAGGCTGCATCCGCCCAGAACACAGATGTCACAAACTCGCAAGGAAAAAAGGGTTTGGTTGGAAATCCCAGGAATCGGATCAGCGCGCAGGAAACGGGCAACTGAAACTGCCTTTTCGTGTGCTCCAAAAAGTCTGACCGCCCGCATGACCCAGCTGTCTTCGTCCAGGAAGGTGATTCGCTGGTTCACAGTTCTGGCCCTTTTACGTGAGCTACGAGCCACCTCTGTGTGAGCATGTCTGATATCGAAAAATCACTGCCATTCTAGAAATTCTCGATCTCCCCAGGGCCTTCTTTCTTTCTTCTCGTTACTTTTCCAAACGGACGGGCAAAACCCCAATGGCGTGAGACACTGGCCCCAGAAACCCAAGATTACAGATCAATCCAAGACAATTACGCAAAGAAATTTTTACGTGAACTGATCATGAGTTCCCTGGGAAATCACAATCTCCCCGCCCCCTCTATGGATTTGCTTGCTCATTAATCGGTTAATTCGGAGGACAAATTGCCTCGAATAGGAGTCGCCAACATGGCAAGCTAAGCTGTTCGTGCGAAATGCCATGCCGGCCAAGCGAGATGTCGATGTAACGACCCAAGAAAGGTGGGTTATGCCCGTGCCGTACAACAATGGGCTGGGCCAGGGCGTGCACAGCCGCAGTCAAAATTTTTAGCGGGCGCCCAATTGAGCCAACGCCGACGTCGACGCCGTTGAACCAAAAATAACTTGAACCTTCATGCTAGCTGCGCTGTTCAATCAGTATGCTCGCCAGTGAACCCAAGGAAATCTGAGGTTGCATGCCCAAGCGACCGATCCCGCAAGATCAGTTATTTCTAGAACTTCTCCCCGGAGAAATACCCTACATTGTGACATCATCGAGCCCTGCAAACTCTATTTTACTCAATTTTTTTGGTTTTCCGCGAGATCGTGGACATTATCATGGCTATTATCAACAGCTTATTTGAGCCTCAACCTTTAGGCAATTCCGAGTGGCGATACTCTAAATCTATACTTGGGATGTCTTATTATCTAAAAAAAATATTTCTCCATACATAGCATATTTCCCATGCACATTCCAGAATTTAGCATTTTCTCGGATCTAACCCATGATCCCATGTCTAGGAGGGGTTCTGGTTAGTCGAGCCTTTGATGTTTCTTGCATAATGCTTATGAAGGAGCACTTACATATGTTCCCAGGACTATGACGAAGGAAACAAATCCGCATAGGATACTAGCCACGCCATACCTGTATGCATGGCTACCTGTCGGGACACCATCGCGGTTAGCAAAACCAATATCACACCAAACCAACAATAACAACATAAACGAGGAACTGTCTACATACGCCTCAAAGTTGTAATCTCCACAACCCATGTGCTAACAGTTGTTAGACACCCGCAGAGCCCATCCTCCAAACCCTGCAATATTTCGCAGCCAGCAAAACTAACCCCACTATAGCCTTGCAGTAATATAAAAGCAGCGTCAATCATTGATCCGCCAACGTTTACGCTAAACGTTCCCAAAGGAAACCATGGTAACATAGGATTGAGCTTTTTCGATGCTAAGAATCTCAGCATCGTGCCCAGAGGTGCAAATACACCCGAGAAAAGCACGAGACCTCTCCACTTTGGAATAAAGATTGCCATCATAACGACACCGATCCAGCACGCAGGGCCAAGAATCATTCCAAAAATATCCAGGTGCGGCCTAAAACCGGTTGGCATCGTCGGTATGAACGGTCGAAGGAATAATGCGAAATGAGCCCCCGCTTTTAGTCCACCAACAGACAAAGCGATTGTCCCAATTATCTGCGCCAGGAGGGCCTCGACGTTGTATCCTCGGTATCTTGGGTGCACTAGGTGGGTATTCGACATTGCCCAGAAAGAATCTCGCATCCAGGTGGAGAAGCTCGTAAGGGAACCGCAAAAACCAGTTGTGATACCAATATACAAAGGAATAGCCTTTTTATCGATGCTCCAGTGCCCCCCATCTGTGGTTTTCTTGACGTCTCCTCCATTGCCATTCGGGTGAATATTCTGCACTGGAACACCAGCAAAGAACTGGATCTCCTCAGCCATAAATCCCATAACAAAGCAGCCAGCGAAGTTGGCCCAGATCACACCCGCGATTGGAGAGCCTGGGTAAGTCGTTAGAGCCGATAAGCCAATACGTGCAAGCGCACCCCATATCGAGAAGAAAATGAGCCAGCAGATCGTTGTAAAAAGGTCGAGTCTTTCCTTTCTTGTAAAAGGCTCTGGTGCGTGTGCTGTAGCTTCTACACGCTCTTCTAAACGTTCGTCCTCAAGAAAAGAACGTCTATGTGGGAGGTTGTCTTCAGTCTCATCTTGAACAGGAGCTGGTGCATCAACTTCTGCAACGCCAGAATATTGATGTGATACCCTAGATCCCTGGGACGAGACTTTTGGAGCTGCTGATGTACCGGTTCCAGGCCTTGAGGCGGGAAGCACGGAAGTCGACAGTTCGGGATCAGGAATTGTAGTTCCCGTAGATGCCATTGCGCCGGGGCGCGTATTCGTGCTTTTAACTAGGCTCGCCAAGGTGAATGATATGCTACATTCCTCGCGATGACCGAAGTTTTCACATACCAGAACGCGCACCGCAGAGTCTTATCGGTAGTTTAACGGAAGCGATTGGAATGAGGATAGTGGCATATCCACGTCTGCAGGGTCTTCTGCCGTGACCCGATAACCATATTTCGATGTCTTGGCATTTGGGATGTAGTTCAGGCGCGAGACTCCAAAATCCTTGAAGTTAACTCACCACTGCATTGGGCCGAAGCTAATTCCTGACCGCTAACCATAAAAGTGGCTGGTTTAGTTCGGTTGATTTTGGTGTTGATGTGCCTCTGTTGTGGTAGTCGACCGGTGAGCCTGTAACTCTAAAACCCAAACTCAACTGCATTGCATTGAAGTTCACCGTTGAGGCCAGAAGAAGCCCGCGGGCCGACTTTATTCAATGGCTCTAACAGCAGACACGACGCTAGTCAAGGATTGGGCCGGCTAAACCTCGGCTGGCGACAGCTACACCGCATCGAGTCACACAAAATCTCAATATCAACCCCAGACCAGTCAACCATTTTTCGATTCCACGATGTCACTCCAACCCGACTCTCTCAAAAACCTCGAACTCAAAACAGGAGCATCAGCCGGCGACGTCCTTGAAAAGATCCGTAGTTTTCGTGAAAAGAATTCAGGCATGGATAGGATAGCTGATACGCAGGTGTACATCAGCGGGTTCGTAACTAGCGCTAGCCGCCGTCGTTATGATGAATTGTGTATATACCGTCGCTAACATGCTGGCTAACGAATGGTAGCATGTTCGTTTTGCGACGGACTGACCTGCTAGAAGCCGCAAACATCACCCATATCATATCTGTCCTCAGAGGCCGGGTCGACCACAAGCTAATCGAACCGTATGCGACAACGGGAAGACATTTGCACATTGAGGTCGACGACGATGACGACGAGAACCTGATTGAGCATTTCCAAACTACAAATGACTTTATCGATAAAGCCACGCAGGGAGGTGGGAGTGTTCTGGTGCATTGGTATGGACACGCGAAACAGCTCCATTCAAAGCTTCTCTAATGATCAACGGAAACGTAGTGCCATGGGCATATCCAGATCTGCAACAATCTGTACAGCATATCTTATCTACAAACGTCAAATCCCATCCGAGGTGGCTATGGAAATAATTAGGCAATCACGGCCGATAATCTGCCCGAACTTAGCATTTAGAAGGCAGCTCGAGATTTATTCTGAGAACCTCGAACAGGCTCTGAAGAATCTTGACGATGTACCAGCGTACCAGCGATACCTTTATAGGAAAGAGGTAGAAATGAGTCGTTTAGCGCACAAAGCTCCAACTATCAATCATTACGCAGAAGATGAATCCAACGAAGGGTCTGAGGTGGAATTAAAGTGTCGGAAATGCAGGTGCGTGGCTAATGATAGGCCTTCCCTGAGATCTACGTAACTGATATGCTACAGGCGAACGCTCGCTCTATCTAAATCATTTGTCGATCATTATGCCGCCAGCCCACCAGTTGCTTCGAGCTCCCGAGATCGTATGCTTGAGGCCGTTGGTCTAAATAAATCGAAGTGCCAGCATCATTTCCTTGATCCTGTCGTATGGATGAAAGCAGAGCTCGAGAAAGGAGAGATGGAGGGCAAGCTCGAATGCCCAAAGTGCAGTGCTAAGGTTGGTTCTTATGCTTGGCATGGGATGAAATGTAGCTGTGGTATCTGGGTAACGCCGGCTATCTCGCTTGCGAAGGGCAAGGTAGACGTGTCTCGACCTCGGTCAACGTTATAATAAGATACTTAGGGATTAACGAGGCGAATTGATATTAGCGTATTTTAGGTGCGTGCCTACAGGACACTCTTTCTGAGGTAACTACATTGTATTAATATTTTATTAAAAAATACAGCTAAGATAGCCTTGCCCAAATATACACTATATACAAAAAAGTTTATAAAGTCTCTTTAGTCTTTTGTGTTTTTAGTTGGACAAACCTCCACGGCGGTGGTGGATATGTCGTCTCTTGAACTTGCGGACAGCCTCAGCTGGAACTTTGACTTCCACATAGTCCTCGGCGGCGAGGGTAGAAGCACCACCAACAGGGATTTTGATCTCACGCTCTTCCATGTCGCGCTTAGCAATAACAACCTTGCCTGTTAGAACATCCCGAACGGCTGGCAGAATGCTCTTGTTGATATTGAGGACAGATGCGTCCCAGAACATGACACCGGCGAAGCTCTTGAACCTAAAGGAGTCGGCAACAATCTGCTGTGCGATGTTCTTGCTAACGTATCCAGTCGTGCCTGGGATACCGCCAGCGAGCATGCCGATGAAGATCTTGATGTTCTTGTTGGCGCTGACAGTTCGTGCCCAATTCTCCCAGAGCTGGAAGTTGAAAGAGGTGTTCTTCATTTGAGATTTTGCCTTGGCCCAGGTGGAAGTTTGGCATTGGTTGTTGTAAAACTGGACGAAGATAGCATCGAAGGGGACCTTGCTAAGAGCGACGTCAAGAGCAGCATCGGGGCTGGGGCACTGTGGGGCAGCGGTGAGGAGATACTGGCGCTTCTTGTCAAGGGCGTACTTGGCCTTCATATGGGCAGCGAATGTGTCGGTGTAAGGGCTGTTGGCAGCGTATTCGAAGTCCTAGAGATAAACGTATCAGTTTTTATCCCCTAAGAGATGAAATATAATATCATGAACTCGGCAGGTTTGAACTCACAAGATCGAATCCATCAACAGTTGCGTTACCGAAAGGTCGATATTTGTATGGGTTGGCACCAGGGGGACCAAACATAGCCCAGAGAGTATTTCCAGTATCGCGGGCAGCAGCAACACTGTTCCATGCTGCATCTTTATAAGTTGATCCACCCAACGACAAAATGATTTTTTTCCCAAGAGCCTGGCATTCAGTGATCATTTCTCCGATGTCAGGACAAGTCAAGATGTCCGTCTTGTTCTTTGGGTTTTCCGCGTAATCGAAGAGGTTTCCGCATTGGTTTGACAGGTTGAGCTACAGGAACATTTCCCATGTGAGTTAGCGACTTCGCACCCAGCGATATGGAACGGAAGCAAGCAGATCAATCCCCGAACCAAACTGCTGTCACTGTTGCATAGCATAACCACGGGGAAAAAACAAGGATGCGGATTAGAGAAATGTCTTACAACTGGGAGTCCCGCCTTTCCCTTGAACTTGGTCACAAAGCCAACGACAACAACGTCAACATTGGGATCACTGCAGGTTGTGAGCAGGTCGGATTGGAGGTTTCCATCTTTGTTAACCTCATAAGCAGCATTTTGACCCCAGTATACAGCGGTCATGTTCTTGAAGGCTGCATTATATCCGCCAGTGTAGTTGGTCTGTGCGACGGCGGAAGTTGCCAGGACGGCGAGAGGGGCAATGTATTTCAACAACATTTTCTGGAGATTTTTCTTTATATGTATATTTTTATATGACGTTTAGGTATCGTTGTTCAAGCTATCTTGCTACACAAAAAACACGAAGTAAGGAGTGACTGTGGTTGGAAATGATCGTAGTCGCGATATGGCTGAAGAGCCTGGATTTGGTAAGGAATGGACGAAGTGGGCTATTTGACTGATAGAGGAGCGAAATTACCCCTCTGCGATCAGATCAAAAGGATTCCACTTCTAGAAATCGCCAAAGAAGAAAAAGGTAAAGGAATGTCGAAACCGAATTATCGAAGCTTCAATTTAGGAAAAGAATCGCGGTAGCTTGGAAGGGAGGCGCCGTTAAATAAGGCACCATGGCATTTTAAAATATTGAGCTATGGCTCCCCTTTCTGCCACCTGCCATGTAAGCGATATATCGCAGGTGGACCGCGGAGTCATTACTGTGTATTCACTAGTCGCTGCAGGCAATTTGGGTAAAAAAGGAGCCGCCACGATAGACCACGATATGGTGTGGTGGAAACAGTCAATTTCCCATAGCAGGCCCAGGTTCTTGGTGCCTTGCATTGGCGAGGGAAGGTGAGGCTCCACTGGCTGTTTTAGGCTTATGTCAGACCAATCAGAACCTTTGGATGCGCACTTTGCCCCCAATTGAAGAACTGGATGTTTGCGCGTCTGGGTGGTTCCTTGTTGAAACCTCGTATTTGCACACGTCCGGAGAAATTGTTTCTTTGCAGTCGATTGATCAAAAGTATCTCTCACCTGTCAAAAATCAGTAGTAGAGCTCTAAGGTCGCGTCGTGAATACGAGGCTGTGACATACATTTTGTGTGTGGTTTTGTTTAAATCCGGCAGTTAAGAATGTCGACAAGATCGAGTTATGCCATTGACTGGGGTGGCGCAATGTGATAGTTTTTGGAAGGTCAGGGAACATACGAACCGCAATAACTAAGATCAAGCGCTCCGTCCTGAATGTTCCTGCGTTTGTTATCTATCGGCACGTCCGTAGCATCGGTGATTATAAGCGGAAGTCGGTGTCCCGGCTAGGGTTCGACTCTCGCCCGTTGAAGAAGCTGCGATGCTGGGGCTTTCTTTACTTAGACCAAGGCTTTCTAAGAGCCATGGAAACCAGGTTAACAAGTTTTTTCTTTCTTAATATGTGATAGATATACATATCTGCATATATGCAGGTTCCCACTTGTATGGTTATTACTCAGCAATTCGTGGTTTCAGAATGACTCCAGTCTTGTGGCGTTCATAAAACTTCAATAGAACCACGCTTTTCGTCACAGTGGAGCCACTTTTTACAGAGCCGGTCTTTCGGCCGGTGCTAGCAGATAACTTTAAGTTCCGATTACCCGCTCTCGCTGGGGCGCAGTCAACATGAACAGTTGATGTAAAGAGGGGGTATGCAGATGAAGAGCTCGTGATATTAATCTGCATATATTTGAATGTCTCTGGTTGATAGCCGGAAATTAAGGGACCAAAAGTGCAGCGGCATGCGGCATGTGGTAATATGTATGTACGCAACACATTTTGGCCGGTTGACGGGTCCCAGCCGTGCATAAGTAGCCAACCAGCTAAAATTTCCAGGTTTAGACATCGGCTATTTTCAAGGTTTTGTGTGACTAGGGGAAGGTAAACCTTTGCCGTTAGCTTTCAGTCTATGGAAAAGGTTTAAGTTTCTGGAGCTGACTAGGGTTCCAGGAAAAGGCACAGATCAATTAATCGTGCCGCAAAGCTACAGCTAGCTAGCTGCCTGGTTTGATATATTACAATCGGACGAACATGCCTTGAAGCTTCGATGTAACATTCTCGGGGTAGAGACCTTCAACCCGTGTTTCTAAATGCATGGTGTTTGCAGTTTGAACATGAAATACTAGGGTATTGGCTACTGTTATTGGTTGTGTCTCTAATCTATAGAATTCCTTTGCATATACATGGTGTATTTTAACCCAGACCCGAATCAATTCCTAATGATATAGCCTTGATCGCAACTCATACCATTTACAATCCGCCTGGAAATGAGATTGAATTGAAGATGCTTTAGCATCATAGGCGTCTAGGTGTGCTACAGGTTTTTGGGTAGTGTTTTGAAACTTCTGTAAGGGTTTGATTTAAGCCTTACCTCCAAAATGCTAGTTGCCCTACCCTAGGCTTACGACACATGTCTCCAAACTAGTTGTTCTTCAACAAGGCTTATACCTACCTTGTACTACCTAGCTAAGCACTGATGAAGGTTTGGCTGGTCTAGTTTGACTATGTTGCGCACATACACACTTAGTTAGGAGGCATTCTAGGACAGAATGTGCCTTAGATTTGAGTATCCGTATGCAGTAAATATGAGTCAATTATTCCGGAATTTCCGGAAGTCCATTTTTTCTGTCTCCTGTGCCGCAGGGCAACATCCAATCGCGCAAAACCGAGACCTGGTTATTGACATGGGTGCGAGTAAAGTGGTATTCGGCCTGTTTAAGAGACCAATTCGGCCCGATATATCTTTTATGTGATAATGCATCGACACTAGTCAGAAATATGCATGGTTTCAGCCGTGTGCTGGGGCAAACCCACTTCACCGAATAGTATACTGACATTGGGCCGGACTACATACTACAGGTGTGTAAGAATGTGGGGTACCTGAATAACAGTCGGTAATTTAAAACGGCGACGGATACTCTAGCTCTTGACCATTAGGGGAATTTCGCGCATGTCAGCTGGTGTCTCGATGTTACCCTGGCCTTCAAATTTAACTTATTATCTCGAGAGGCAAGGGTGCGCGGAACCGTGACTGCGAGAATAACTGCTAGAATAACTGCAAGAATAACTGCAAGAAATTGCGAGCTGGGCTAAGGATGGATTTGGGATACGCTCCTGCAGAGATATGAAAAAGCATGGGATTATACAGTTGAAGAAAGAGTGCTTTTTTTTGCGAATGAAAATCAACTCTTTGTTAGTAAAGCGACCATCTTGGATTCTTTAAGTACCTCAGCAAGCCTAGCGGCCGTGAGGCCCTTATTTGATCTAAGATCTTTGTTTGCCTTCTCTTCCAACAACCTCTCAACGATGTCTATATTTCCGTAATCGACGGCCTTATGTAGAGCCGTTTCACCTTCGCTATTTTGAATATCGATAATTCTCCCCTTGTCTTTCGTCAGCAAGACAGAAACGACTAAATTGTGACCTTCTTCGGCGGCAATATGGAGGGCAGTGTTTCCAAAATTGTTTTGAACAGTAGCATTTGCTCCACTTTGTATAAGATCGTATACTAGACCAATATTATTCCGTTGGGCGGCGATATGTAAAGCGGTATCCCCAGTATGTAATTTCTTTGCATTGATGTCGGGTTTCGTTCTCCAGGTGAGAAGTTTTGGAGCAGCAGCACCGCTTCCATAATAGGCTATCTCATGAAGGGGGGTTGTTCCGTATTCTCCGGCCTTCGCGTTTACGTTTGCATTGGCCATGAGAAGATGCTGGACGATTTCGGAGCGGCCTTGCTTGCAAGCTTCATGAAGTGGTGTTCTACCTTCAAGATAGGACGAGCAAGGGATATTAGGGTCGGCGTGAGCATCGAGAAGTATTTTTACGATTCCCGCATGACCCCGTTTAGTAGCGAGAGCGAGAGCTGTCACATCGCTTTGTAGAAGCTGAGCAACATCAATTTGGTATTTATCAGTATCCTCCTCGCCGTCTGGAGCTCTACCACAATCAAAAAACCTGGAAGGACTGGTGTTAGTAAATTAAGAGCAAGATAGCCTGGGGTTTGAGCCATAGGACCAATTCGTCATATCAAGTAGAAAATGTAGGGAACTAACCAGTTTCTATCGATCCACCGTTTATATTCAGGTTTGTGTGCTTGCATATTCGGATCTGCCCCCTTTTCCAGAAGCTCCTTCGCGAGTTTATCTTGTCCGGTGTCAGCGGCTAGGCGCAGCATCTGACTACTAACGTATTTCGCTACTTGAGGATTTTCTATAGACGAAACCGCCTTTGCGAATTCAGCTTGTCGTTCCTCGCCCCTTTCTCTTCTGTGTTTAGCTAAGTGGCTTTTCGTTAGTTTTTTTTTCGCCGTGTGCCTCTGAGAGTTCGGGAGCGTTACCCGTTCTTATTTTAACTTCATCTTCACCGAGATGCGGAAGGAGCTTCTTTAGTAATGAAACGATTGTGGTGTAAGTCCTGTTCTCTTGACTTGTAAATTTTACAATGGTGGAGTGGTCGCCGTCAGTGTCGTAGTGCTCTTCGAGTCCACCGCCAAGTCCAAGTATAGCCGAGTCTTTGGATACCACTACTATATATTCTCCGCTGCGACTAAATTTGCCCTCAACCTATCGGAAAGTCAATAGATTTTCAAAAAGAAATATTCTAGTCTTGTGATGAAGACAGTTGTTCCATCAAGATAGTACCTCTTTCACTTCCCGGGTGTGGAGCGTTTCATAGAAAGTTATTAATCGGGTATTGGTTTTGTGTAAGAGGTGGGAAAATAACTCTGTGTTTGGAGTTATGGTAGCCGCCTCGTAGAATATACCCTTCAGTAGCTCGACACCCTGGTGGAACCTTTTTTTGTCGGAGTTGACCTGTTTCTCGACATCTTCGAGTTTTATACCTCGATACGGGACCCCAAAACAAAGTATTCGAATGGTAGAATTGTATATTGATTCATAGCGGCTATCCCAGTAAGCTCTTGTGAAGGCCTAAAAAATGTGAGTTAGGAAGGTGGAACAATCATCACGAAGGGATAGGCTCCTGACGTAGGCTATGATGAGACCACCATAGCTGTGACCTAGTAGAACAAGTGGCCTATTTTCTTCCTATTATAAATTAGGAATCAGGGGGCATTAGCGTGTATACTCGTGTCAAACTGAATATCTCATCTACTCTCATATGCTATACTCGGACGAATAGCACAGGTAGATGACGGATAACTAGTCTGGATTGTTTAGGACTGCAAAATTGCAAGTCGACGAATTGGTTTCCCAAGAGGGAGAAATACCTCTGGTCTGCTGCGAGCTTTTAGGAGCTCGGCGAGGAATCCTTTGACGTAGTCATTGGTGTCATGCGAAGCATTGGCTTCAGTTTTAGCGTTATAGCCATAGACCATACTTCTACAGTGTGACCCCAAGCCGGGCTCTGTCGCTAGATAGTCCTGGAGCCACATCGGGTTTGTCTCATCATTGGTTGCGCCACTCCATGACCCGTATGCGTGGGCATTTAGTCCGGTGAGGGCTACCACGCTATCCATATCATATATTTTAGCATGAGCTATCACCCAACTAGAGTCTTAAAGTCAAAGGCTGTAGTTTGTTGCGGTCTTACTCAACTAAAATCCGGTCGCCTGCAGGATACAGCTGGGTGAGTCCCCAGAAGTTTGCGTCTATTTGCACATGGGCACCCCTTTTATCTTGTATATGTGTCTCATCCTTTTTGTCAAGATCGAGAAAAGCGGGAGTACCGCCCTGGAATCTAAATATCGCCACTTGGGTCCGGCCATTGTTAATTGGGGACGGTGCAAGACTCAATTTGCGAATGCTCATCGTGCCCTTTTCGTCGGGTGTTAGAGCTCCCATCAAAACATCTCTGAACTCGTCCTCGGTTGTATCTGGGTGGAGGCCACGGGCCCGGTAAACACCACGGTTCTTCTTTGATGCCATAACACTACAATTATATAGTATTTGAGAGAGTTGTGTGGGAGTCCCGCGCACAACGCACATGTACATTAGATGCAGCTAGCGCACACACACCAATGGAAGATCATCCCCACTTCACTTCACTCACACTCCCCCTACAGTGGTGCGACCGCCGCGAACACCACCACATTTTGTTCATCGCCACTTTTTTCATCGACATCTTTTCATTGAATCAATTGTTATTGAGAACTTCTTACATAGATAAGTATTACCAGAGATTATTCGTGTAAATTAACAGGGAGGAAGACCACCAATTGCTTGGTGATCCCAATAGCTTTTAGATTAGGTAATCAATTGAATTGAAGTTTGTGTATTGCGACGCGTACGTCCGAATTAGGGCTAGGGTCATCACGTGACTTTTCCCACAAAAGGACTTCAGCGCAAACAAACAACAACACAACGTCAACAACACAACACAAACCATTCACCATTGAAGTCGCGTAGATATCTACGAATCACGTGACAGATGGTAGTAACATACGACGGAAGGGACATAACCGACAGAGAGATCAATAGGTATTGCGCAACAATTGTTGTTCTACATGGTCACGGTTTAACGTGGGACGAACCTGCATACCTTGTCTGTGCGAACAACCACCTCAACCAGCTGTCTTCACAGTCGAGAGCACAATACATAAGCCACGCGGGTAGAAGATTAGACGTGACCTTGTCTGATCAAGACTACATTGCAGTTGTACAGGAATTTGCCAACAGGTTCAATTTCCAAGACGATCAAGGTCCACTGCGGACAACCTTCACGATCACCCCAGGAGCAATATCAACGCACAGGGCGATCGTCGCAAATAATAATAATAATAATAACGACAACAATTTACTTCAGAACATCCAGAACTTACACATCAATCCAAATCAACCTCAACAACCTCAGGTAAATCAACCTCGAGTCAATCAACCTCAAGGAAATCAACCTCAAGGAAATCAACCTCAAGTTAACCAACCGCAAGCTGTTAACCAACCTCAAGTTAACCAGCCGCAAGCTGTCAATCAACCTCAGATGGCACAACAACCTCCACCCCGTACGGTCTTGCCAAAGACTAAGGAGATTCTGGTCTCAGATGGATTCATGTCATTTGCCGGACTTGCAGACGAATTGCGTAAATTCGACTCCGCAGTCGAGGACCATTGTGATGCGAGAGATATCCCATGTTTCTATGGAGGGACAGTCACTGGTTCCCCAGACACAGGATATACATATGTCCCAGATGGAACGCCTTCCTCAATTCAGGTTTATGAAATAGGGAAGAAGTTCTGTGCTAATCTGGCTGAGAAGTTCACTGGAACTGCAAGAGAGTGGTGGGACAACAGGAAAGCTGATCCTACCCATACTAAGCCAAATTGCTGGAAAGTAGCCCAAAACGCAAATCAGGTGCCGGCTGGTACCGTCGAGTCAAGCTTGTATGCGCTGTTGGCTGCTGAATTCGACCCAGCTAGGGAAGAAGCATTGGCGCTGGCAGAACTTGATGCATTAAAATGGGACCCCCTCAAAGAGGAAGATATGGGTGTCGCAAACTTCAAGTCACATGTCGAGCGCCTGTGCCGACGAGCAAATATCACAACTTGGAGTATGAAGATAACCAAAATCAAAGCATCCTGGCCAGATTGGTTGAAGAATAAAGTGCCATACAACGATAACGAAGCGGAATTCTGGAACCAAGTCAAGAATTGGGTCCAAGATGCGAAGCTGAACTTAACTAAAGAAAAAAGGAAAGAAAAGGATAGAGATAAGGATAAGGAAAAGGAAAAGCCCAAGGACAAGTGTGTCCTACACCCGAAAGGCAACCATTCCACAGACGAGTGCGAAAAACTAAAGGAAATGCAAAGACAAACGTCTCCCCCACCTCAGAATCCACCGTACCAACCTGGGTACTATGGTGGAAGAGGAAGAGGTGGAAGAGGTGGATCCCGCGGAGGCTACCAAGGCTACCAGGGTTACCAACAATACCAACAACAGCAAGACTATCAACCCAATCAGAGCAACAGAGGCGGACGCGGTGGTTATCAAAATCGAGGCGCGTATCAAGGAAATCAAAATCGAGGCGCGTATCAAGGAAATTCCAATCTCGATCCAGCCAGCATTGTATGCGATAACTGCGACGGGACTGGACATTATGCACCCAATTGCCCATCACCGCGAAATCAACAAAAACGAGACCAGGCAAGAGCCAGACGACAATCTCAGAACGAACAAAGACCTCAGAATGTTGTAGACCAAGGGCGCGGAAAGATGTTTTTTGATGCGCACGACAATGGAACAAACGAAGGTAGACAAGGCCTTTTTGAATCCCACAATTTGCCACACACCCCCACGAACGAGGCAGAAAGTCTGTCCAGGGAAGAAAAGATAGACGACCTATCTACCACGGAGCTGAACGGAGAGGTGACATCTTTGCCTCTTTGTCAAGTTCTGGGCAGTGAATATAGGTTCAGAGAAGTCTTCGAAGTGGACAGCCTGGAACATATCGATCACTTCATACCCAATTCCAACCTATCTTGCGATGCTGAAGACGCTAACGGTGAGAAAATCAAGGTTGTTCTTGATACCGGTGCCGTAGATGCTGTCATTCCACGCAGAGAAGTTGTCCGGTTGAATATCGATACTATACCAGCGGATATAACGTTCACTACAGTCGACAGAAAGACTTTGCTTGCGACCGGCATGTATGATGACTATAAGTTTGGCTGGGAGGATGTGATTTACAGAATTAGAGTCTACGTAGTCGAACAGGCGGATTTCGAACTACTACTGGGAACTAAGTTTATTTGCAAAACGGCGATGGCGTTGTTCCCGAGATGGAACACGGCGATCATAAGCCTGCCAAAATTTATACAGTTGCGAACCACCACTAATAAAAGACCACCAAGAAAGGACGACGTGCAGCCGCTGGCTGCTATTACTACTGCGAATACGACCAACGTCAGGTTCCCATATGGACCAGACAGCCCACTCTACTACGTCAACGACGGAAACGCGATTTCGATAGGACAAAGGAATATTGTTGCGGAGATCGACGGCCCCTGGCCAGAAGAAGCGGACGGAATGCCTGTTGTATCTAAAGAATTCGTGAAGAACCAAGTTACTTTCGGCAAGGAAGCCCCGGAGTGGTTCAAAGACAATTATGCGGACCTAATCTTAGAGTTCGCTGATGTCTTTAGTTGGTGTGCCCTAGATCTTGGCCACATCGACGCCATAAAGCATAGAATTGAACTTACGAGTGATAAGGAATGCGTCATGAAGCCCAGACCGCATTTAAAATCTCCAAAAAACGACAGAATGATACACATCAAAATGGACCCACTTCTGGAGTTGCAAATCTACGAGCCAGCCCCATACCCATCTGGACACTATAGGGCCCAACTGGTCGTCGTAAGAAAGAATAAGGAAGAACCGGAAAACCCTAAATACGCAAGAGTCGCCATAGACTATCGTCTTATAAACGAAGTCATGAGGACAGATCCATACCCAGTGCACTCGATGACGGAGATGTACGAGTATATGGCGAACGGGGTCCTCTTCATGGCCCATGACGCAGATAGGGGGTACCAACAAATTGAGATCCAGAAAGAAGATCAGGCCTATACGGCTTTCGAGATTTTCGGCAAGTTGATGATAGCAACCAGACTTCAGTTCGGTGACAAAAACGGCCCCGCCACTCTTGCAAGGAATGCAGACGTCGCATACAGCAGCCTCAAGAGGAACGGTAAGCTGATGAACTACTACGACGATTTTATAAGTAAAGTCACCAAACAAAGTACTGGAGATAAGGAATACGAAGAACTTTTGCGCCAAGGACGTGAGCTATACGAATTGGCTAGGCAATATGGATGGAAATGGAAGCTGCGCAAGGCAGTCATAGGCATGAGAGAGCTCACAGCTCTAGGATGTATCATAGGAGGCGGAATGATCAGGGTCGCCCCACATATCATCGACGCAGTCGGGAAAATGAAATACCCAGAGACATACACGGACCTGCTAAGCAACCTGGGATTGGTGAACCAATTCAGGGACAGAGTCCCGGGATACGCCCTGAGAATCCAAAACATGATAGCATTGAGCCGAAAAGGCAAAGGAAAGACAAAATTGCGACTCACACCGGAAGCTATCGTAGAGCACGACAATATCAAAGAATACCTACGAAGCCCGGCAGTCTTGGTCACATTTGACTACGGCAGAAAGACCTATGTATACACGGACGCAGCCCCAGGCTCGCACGACAGATCCATACCAGGCGGATTAGGCGCAGTAATCACACAAATCGGAGAGAACGGCCTAGAGTATGTAACAGCATTTGCCTCCACGGGCTTAACACCGGCACAATACAATTATGATGTCGCAAGACTGGAGGCGCTAGCTTTGGTATACACCTGTGGTAAATTTCACGCATGGCTGTCATCAGTACCGTTTGTTTGGCGAACAGATTCAAGGGCCAATAAATTCCTCCTAGACGCAAAGTTTTCGACCAACCCAGCAGTGGCAAGATATGCGGTAGCGCTGGCGGAATACGAATTTCAAATAGAGTGGATAAGCGGATCCAGAATGATAGCCGATCAATACACAAGGCTATATATCGATTACGGACAAGAATGTATGACAACGGCAGAACTGGTGTTTGGTCCGGATCTTGGAGGGCCAATAAATGAATATAAGGAAGGCAAGCCTTCGAGTTTTATTGAGCCATGGTCGATCGCAAAAACCAGGTACAACAATACCCTGACAGGAACCGTTGACTTTCGGTTTCAGGCTGAAGAGGGAATGGAGGAGTCGAGACTATACACCATCACCGAGTTCCCTTCAACCGATTTGATTGATCTACAAATGAACGGGTCATATGCGATGAATGTGATCATCCCAGACATAGATCACGACTACCCAGAAGCGGCAAAAATGCCAAGATACACAATGACTCAGAAGCGTAAGATACAGGCAGTGGAGCATGTGTACAAGTATCTCAAAGATAAAACCATCCCAGAGACGCTCGAAAGCCCAATAAAACGAATGGTCAAACTTTTGGCCAAGTCATGTTTTATAGACAACGATGAGGCGCTATGGATGACATATAAAGGTCAAAGGCTCAAAGTCATCCAGGACGGAAAAGAATTATTTGACCGTATCAGAGAATTCCACGACGGTGTGTCACACAGAGCTGCGAATACATGTTATAAGCTTATGGGAAGGTCATACTGGTTCCCAGCATTGCCCACAGTTATCAAGAGATACATAAAGCAATGCAAGGTCTGCCAACGGTTCTCCAGAAAAGATAAACTGAGTATACCCGGATACAAACCAACCCCAGGGGACGTCCTGAAGCATTGGAACATAGACTTCGCCGGCCCCTTTCCAGCAGACCGTCTAACCGGTCATAAGTATGTATTCCTAGCGGTCGATAGACTCACAAAGTGGGTAGAGGCGGTACCTACGGAAACAAACGACCAGATTACAGCTGCACAGTGTCTTTACGACCTTAGTTGCCGGTTCGGAGCCCCAGACACAATCACAAGCGACCGTGGTGTCCATTTTGTGAACGAGGTTATCGAAGCCTTCGCAGAGTTGATGAAAACGAAGCACCACATGTCGACACCATATTACCCACAATCGAATGGAGCTGCGGAAAGAGCGATACAGACGATTAAGTCTATGCTTTCCAAACATATGGCAGACATCAACGCAGTAGATGACATGGAGATAGATATGGAAGAAAATGATGCCCCAACTGGAAAAGCCTCTGGCGCCGGTATCGAATGGGCTAATTCGCTAAACGCCGTTCTTTGGGCATACAGAGCTACCCCACATACCAGCACAGGTGTCAGCCCAGCTTTCCTCGCATACGGACAGGAGATTCGACTCCCAGGAGACGTAATCGTCGAGATGCCAAGGGTTGAAACGGAAGAAAAATACAAAGAACTGATTAGTAAGCGTGTACAGCTGTTACACGATTATCTACCAGGACTTAGGGACATACAGAAGGAAATACACAAGCCCAAGCCAATGGAGGAAGAACAGCAGAATAAATACGCTGTCGGAGATAGAGTTTGGTTACGAGATTCTAGAATGGACAAAGGGTTTGGTCCAATTTTCGTCAGCAGATGGAAAGGCCCCTTTCAAATTGCGGAGACCTTGGACAAGAACGCATACAAAATAAAGACGATCCAAGAAGTTACCGGAAAGCGACCAATTACGCTGAAACATCCGATCAACGGATCGAGATTGAAATATTGTATCGAAAACCAGCTACAAACAGGCCTGGAGAGTCAGAAGTATGCAGAACAGATGGACCAACCTATGGATTAACTTATGGAGGATTAGGCTCTGCCTAGTGGTTTTATTTTATTTTATGCTCTTTCATGTTAAGTTTTTTCATTGTGCTAGCTGCTTCATACATGTATACTAGATGCGCTCCCCCTTTTTTTCTTTTTTCCGTTTCCTTCGGGTCCTTCGACCATCTCTTTTCTTTTCTCCGGACCCTACGGTTCACTCAGGTGGGCCGCCTGTGGGAGTCCCGCGCACAACGCACATGTACATTAGATGCAGCTAGCGCACACACACCAATGGAAGATCATCCCCACTTCACTTCACTCACACTCCCCCTACAAGTTGTATGACAATAATACAGTGAACTGGATCCGGTTTGTTGTATGCGGTCAATTGCAATTCATCAGAAGACTCCCTAGAAGTTTTTGCCCCTACTTATAAGCAGTTTTTGCGAGAGCCTATACGTTTATGGATTACAATCAATATTTTTCATTGTGTCAGGTATAGAAAATATTCTGCTGGTATACATGAATGCTTCCTAGTTTCTTGGAATCTCAGCTGTTTCGCTTGCCTACATAAGCTTTGTAGTGCATTTGAGTGCTAAACCTTCCCCAATTAACATCGGGGAAACACCGAACGGAAGTATTTCCTGAATCTCTGGTGTAGATTCGTTGTCCATGCAGGATGTTTCTAGTTGGAGTGCACTCTGTGTTCATTTTCATGATCCTTCGAGTATCCTCGACGGGATAAGGATCTCAATAGCGGGGCGGCACTCTCTCAGCGCGGGGCTTGCATCTGATTTTCTACCTTCTCGAGGATACCTGACAAACTTTTTGAACCCTTGCTAGCGCATGTACTTGGGTATGTGCATGCATATATGCAATGTTCGACCACGTCAAGGGCTTTCGTGCCTCTTGCGGGTCTATCCAACCGTCCACGTCATTTTTGAACAGAGATTTAGTGCATCCTGGTGATGAAGTCGAAAGTATACCCCGCCGTTTTGAGGAAGCTTAGCGGTGTGTTCACGTGTTGGATTTGGCAGTCAAGTTTTGTTGCATTTCTGGATGTTGAGGGTCCATTGCGTTTTCCCTATGGTTTTTCCGCTATTGTATGGCCATTGAGGAATATATCGAAAGTAAATTGATATGGCGGCCCAAATAAGGCGAAAGTTAAGGCCCTAATTTAGGGGCAGCTGGTGGATACTCTTTTACAACCCTCTCTGCATCTATATATATATGCCTTCTCCCCGTGTTTCTGAAATCATATATTGTACCTTACCGTGCCTACTCGCAGTGTAAAGCAGCAGTATATTCGAATATTCGTCGCATTGAGATATTTAAGTTTGTGTTTATTTTCTTAACCCTGACCTTCGGCCTTTCTTGTTAATTGATTTCGGCTTGATAATTATTACGATACGATGACCAACGACTCAAATCCAGCCCCACCGGCTGAAAGAAAAACAGAACAGCTATACGAGGACCTCCTAAAGGCCCTCAAGAGTCTAAATTTTCATGAATCTATTAAAAAATACGTTAAACGTAAAGACCTTCTGCGTCTGAGAAAAGCGTGTAAGGATCGCTCCGATTCAGAATATAAGGGACTAATTAGAAGGTTGGCGGAAAAACTAAAAACGAAAATCGAGGGAAAATTTCCAAAGTCCTTCTCGGAAACAATCGATATTGTGGAAAAGGAAGAGCGGGAACATATTGAACAAAACCGGAAGCAGGAGCGGGAGCGTCAAAATGGCCAAGGTGTTAATACCCCCCAAACCGGTAAGATAAAATATCTTTGCTTTATGAGGTGTCTCGTAAACTAGAAGCATTCTAGCCCATGAGAAACGATGAGATTTCGATGATCTGGGTCTGGTTTATATTGAAGACATCCCTACCTCTCTGCGTGACATGGGCCTACCTTTTTTATTCCTAAAAATAATGCTGACCGAGTTCCCCTAGAGCTAGACCCAACTTCCGGAAATAAAACTGTATCACCTATTAGTGTTGATAGCACGCCTGTGACATCAAATACTGGAGAACAGGGGTCTGCGGGCGGTACAAGTCAAACCAGCCGTTCAATTCCCACCAACCAACCAGAATCCCCAGCCGCAGGGGCCCCTCAAGTGCCTGCCGTTCCTGTGGGACCGAATACTCCTTCGGTTCCTGCAAATCAGCAGGGTTCCACAGCTACTGGGAATTCCCCGGTGCCCATCCGTGCTGTGGATGACGAGCCGAGCCAACCCGGTGTCGTGCGTCAAGAAACGGTGACTACTGATCCCGATTCTATATTTTCTCGTGATGATAAATCATCGACGGGCTCCGCATCGAGCGTTGTACCATCAATAAATGGTGATGAACGGTTCCACGGGGGTGGCTTCACGCAACCCGCCCTGCCCCCTATTGAAGACCTGGAGCAGGAGTATATTGCATACGCTGAAGCATTCATTCGGCGAAATTTTACTGGGCTCCTGGACCCTAATAGCCCAGAATTTAAAGAAACTATGCGAGATGCGGCGCGAAAAGCAAAGGAAATTATGAAGAAATATGATCTAACTCCAGGAGATGCGAAGCAGCTTACTAAACTTGCCCTCTACGATTTCGTCATTCTATGTGGTACGTAAGCCCTATACTAATTTAATCTATCGGACTCTAAAATGATTTTCGAGAAAATAGACGACAGCTATTCGATGATGGCGGACGAAAATGAGGAAGGGGAGGACCGTATAACTCCCTTGAAAGCAACACTAGGGAGGATCTCTGAGATTGCAACTATTATCGAGCCTACTGGGATATCCATTCGTTTTTTGAATTACGAAAATGACGCGAATGGTCGTTGGGATAATATGGTGGGTAGAGAATTCATTGAGAACCAATGGAGCGCTGTGGAGGAAGATTGGGGTGGTATTACGGAACTGGGGAAAAAGGTCAATGAAAAAATCATTCAGCCAATGGTAATACAAAAGATGCGGGAAGGAAGATTTACCAAACCTTTGATTGTAGTGGTAATTACAGATGGGGCAGTAAGTACTGAAGTTGAAACCATGAGATTTTTTTATACTTTAATATTCACCAGGGGCTTCACTATTTACTAACCAACATGGATGATCTAGCCTACCGGAGAGGGTGAAGATGCCTTTAAAGATGCTGTTATAAACTGCAAGGGGTCGAAAGAGGTAATGGGCTACGGCGAAGCAGCTGTTATTTTTATCATTTCAAAGATTGGGAATGATGGTTGTGCCGAAAGTTTTTTGAGGCAACTTAAACGGTGTAAAGAATTGAGTGAATGGGTATACTGTTCTATGGAAAAACTACCGGATGATAACGCAGCCGTTATGGCGAGGGCTCGGATGGCTGCCGAAGCCCATGGAAATAAAGAATACGTCAAAAAGGTAAGTTCCGCCCCGAATTTTAGTTTAATGGAAACTTTGAAGACATTTAGCGAGTCGATTAGTGAGTTAACTAATGATTTTTCGAAATACAGCTGCTTGAAATCTTTTTAGCAGCTCTTGGGCAACAGACTAAATAAGTTTGACGGGAGCAAATTTCCACGCAGTGCCTACTAGAGCGTGCTAACACTACAGAAGGTATGCCTAAGCCTATAATGTACATATTACCAGTTTCTCAACTGAAAGAAATATCTATGAGCGGGTTTGGTGTTTTGTTCTGCTCTGGGATCCGAAGAGCCGCTTCTAAGCGGTTGGCGCATGTATCAAGGGCTCAAAGTGCATACAAAATTTCTTCTTCATTTCTGGCAAGCTTATGCGCAAATGCATATATATTTTTTTCAAACAGGGTTCAAACGTATATGGAGGGAGAAATGTCTACCTACATACGTATCGTCAGTCCTCGAGATTTTTACAATGAATCTGAGCGCTGGTGACAACGAGTGAGACACCTGTTATGCTGAAAAGCTTGCCATGGCACCACCTGTAGCTCCTTGGTGGGTTAAGCCAATTGCAACCCATATGATAGGTTTGCTCTAATTATTCCTGTGGGTGCTCGAGCTTGGCGACTACTTGTACTTGATGGTCTGTATCGGATTTAAGGATAAAGGATGGCCTAATATATGTAATGCAAACCTCATTGCAGCTACATTGTGGACCGGGGTTGATCCTGGTCCTGGTTGGCAGCTGTGATGTAGGTACCTCTACATGTGCTTGCCTGCAGACATGTAGAGAAAATATAATATTGATTCCGTGGTAACAGGTAGTCAGGTACACTAGTGCGAAACCTTAAAGGTTAATACAACTTCATTGCATAACTATCTTGCATTGATATAAGTAGGTAAATAAATAAATGTTAAGCTTTAATGTAAGCTAATCGATTAAAAGATAAATAGGCAAAACACTTGTTCATAAATTCTTCCAACTATCTGAAACTGAAAAGGATATGCGATAGGATTCATACTATAGTAAAATATTCCCGAGAAGCCTTAGAGATGAATGAAATAAATGAAGAATAGAAAGGGGAAATCCTAGTGAAAACTTGAAGTGAAGGAGGACAGGCAGCAGAACCGAAAGGGAAACAGAGAAGATAGCCCCAAAGCCGCGAGCGTAATCTGCGTAGCGTAGTGAGTCGCTGATCCAGGTAAGAAGTATTAAGTAAAGATATATATGAGAATAAGAACATGATATGTTGGCGCACCCAATCTTTTGTAAGAGTTGAGGGTTGAAGCGAAATCCAATGTAGAAGCTGACGTCGGAATCAATTTTAGGCGAAACCAATTTGAGAACCTGGCAGGTGCACATCGAAAGAGACTGACAGCACGATGATGTACGCGTAGAAGAAGGAGGGTGGAATTCATCTTCAAGGGAATGATGGACCTTAGTCGGAGTAGAGTTTCCCGCAGTATTATGTTCGAGAAGGGTGGTTAATGATTCGCTGTATATTTTCCACCGTGTTGTAATTGGAATGGAACGAATAACCTCCCAAAGCTCAGTGGCGAATTCGGGTGGGAGGGATAGACAACGTAAAGATCCAATGGCTTGAGACAGCCTGAGAATAAATTTGAAGATTGAGGTATAAGCTGAAAGGGAGAATAAAAGGTGGTAGGGAACCAGACCTGGCAGTGCGAAGAGGTATTTGATGATTTCTAGGATGGGAACCCAGAACTCAATTGAAATTTGACCAAGTTGAATTGATTCTGGGACAGTATCCTCGGGTAGTAGATGTGGTAAAGATACTATGCAATCGAGCAGTACCAGTCCTGGGGTCCAGGAGTCCAGGATAATAGTTTTCAGCTTTGGAAACCCTGTATTATCATTGATGACGGCTTCGAATGTAAAGATTAAATAGCTGATAAACTCAAAACCAGGTACCCAGGCTTCCAAAAGAATGACGTTGAGGAAGAAAATTATTTGGCTCCAGATATCGTCCCAAACACTCTCCAATGGCAGGGTATTCGGAGGGATATCTAAACCAAGACATAATTCTTTGGACGTGGTCGTTTCTAATATGCTGGGGATATCTTCCATTTGAGGGAAGCCACCAGGAATTAGCGGGGGAATGAAAGTGGTGTCCTGGAGGCTGGCGCCTTCGTCCTTTGAGAATTGTTTTGCATCAACGCTCGAAGAAACTTGACCCTGTACTGAGCCACCGTCTGGGATAATGTGACTCCCTTCCTTTATATCAAGAGTGTCCTCGAGCTTCTGATTCAGATCCCAAGTAAGCGGTCCAGGCATCGTCCAGGGCAAGTGGACTGATGGTATATTGGGTAGAAAGATCGACATAGCAGGGATTGTAAGACTCCATCTGGGTAATACTGCAATTGGTAGAATTTTGTTTAGGAGGTTGTTTGGAACTGGGGGTTGAGGAATCTGCGATGTAGGTAGGCTGCGGTTTGGTTCCTCCTTCTGGGCTTGAGAGGCGGTGTGTACTGTACTAGAAGTTTCAATTAGGGAAATTTCGGTTTGTTCGGAGCCTAATGCTTTCGAACTGAGGGGTATAATATCCAGTGAGCGTAACATTGCCGAAGACTTCGGAGTTGAAACCTCGACAATTTGCGTTTTCGGCTTGCTCAAAGGGCTATGTTCACGAACTTTGAGTTCAGGTACTGGACCAGTACCCTCTGCAAGTATAGTTTTAGAATCAATTATTTTAATATAATTTCTCAAACCTCCTAACTTTTTAGGTAGAAGGTTTCATGAGTCGAAATGATTGGGGAATTCTTACCTTGGTCCTGTTGGACTACAGTTTCTACAGAGAAATCATGGTTCGAAGCAACGGACGAATCATTTCCCACCGAATATTCTTTGGGATCGTTTGCTGGTTTTTCGTACCCTGGACTCGGCGTAGGGCCTGAATTTTCAAGGGATTGTGCGGGGACTAGAAGTACCTGTTCCTCTAGAGAGCTCGCCACCGATGATGCATCATTATATTTCGATGACGGGAGGCCGGGGTTTTCGTAGAAGGGTGCTGACAATTGTAGAGACTCGGGAAATATGATGGGCTCAACCAGTTTTTTCTCGAAGGTGTGGGTCGAAGGCGAGAGGGGTTGCTGTGCTACAGTTTCTGTAGGTTTTGTTTGGGTCAACAGACCAAGCCCTGTCGGGAGAGCAGTGATAATTGTCTGATCTCTAGAGAACTGTGGGTTCGGATTCGGCTTGAAGTCTACGTAGTCATCCTCTGATTCGGTACTTGATTGGGAAAATGGAGAACCCGTTACTTGCTCATCGAAATCCATCTCCGGGGTCGAGGCGTGAGTTGAAGATTCACTCGAGGGAGTGCTCTTGAACTCTTCTTGAGGTAACTTTTTCAAATTCTCTGGGGTAACTGGAAGCATATTATTCTCAAGGGTTGGTGTCCCGGTATTAGGAGTACTATGGGGGGAGTCGGTTGTGTCGAGAACCACACTGGTATTCGACCCAAGTTGTAATGGTGAGGTTGTCACCTCCTCCCCATCATCATCTTTCTCTTCCTCCTCATCCCTATCCTCCCCTCCCTCTCCCCCCCCCTCTTCTTCTTCTTCTACCAGTGTTGGATCGAATTTGCTATTATTTCCCTCGACTAGAGTATCTTCGAAGCTTCTATTCTCGGGGAGGGTATCTGGGCTAGGTGTTTCAGGTATCTCTACTTGCAAACCCAGTGGGTTTGCTTTTAAAGGCCGAGATGTAGTAAGTTCATTATTTGGAGGGATATTCTTGACTGGAGTGCTCTCGAGGCATTTATTTGAAGGGGCACTATTCGAGTTATCTGATCCAGAGATTGCTGGTTGTGAAGAGGACGCTTTTGTCGTTAAAAGCTGAGATAAGGTAACTTCATTTCTCGAAGGGATGTTCTCGACAGGCCCAACAACTGTTGGGAATGGCTTATCCTTTTCGAGATCTACCACATCCAAATGGTCGTTGGTGGAAATTGGAGACGCCGGAGAATTTTCCTTTGTTTCTGTTGGAGATATCGGGGCCTGAACCGGAGGTGGGTCCTTTGATTTGGGATGGCCAGTGTTCGACTCTAGTGCCGATTGGTTCGGGGTCTCGTTTTCATCACTATTAACCTCAATCATTTTGTCCAGAGAGCTTTCTGGTACGTTCACCGAGGGATCTCCTATAGAGCGGGTCTCATGAGCCGATTCTTTCCTGTCTTCTGGTGAAGGCCTTCCAGTATCGAGGGATTCTTCCAATTCTTGTGACACTGGTCCCGAGGTGCTTAAGGGCGACCATTGAACACTTTTCTCAGGCTTCTCGGGTGTAGTTTTCTGTGGTTGGACCGGAACTTGACCAGTGGTTTTGGAATTTGGTTCCCTTTGCGGTCCTGCTGACACCAGGGATTCGTTGACTCTATGGTTGTCATTGCCAGCAGTATCGGTATCGGGGCAGGGTACATGTAATTCAGTGACCTCTTCTTGACTTGGAGGTAGGCTTTTATTTTCGACAAAAAGATTAATCTTAGGCCCTAAACTAGGAGGATTGATCTTAGATTTAGATTCTAGATTGATAAGATTGATATTAGACTTTTGATCGGAAAGATTAGTCTCAGGTTCCGGATTGGAAGGGTTGATCTCAGGCTCTAGATCGGAGGGATTGTCCTCAGGCTCTAGATCCATGGTTTTCTGGGTTGACTGAACCGGTTCGGTTTTGATATCAAGGCTCGGCGTAGCGGTCTGGGTATCCAAGCTAGGAGTACTGTTGTTCTCTTTGTTTTCACGAGCACCCGTCGGCGGAACAGAATGCCCGTTCCGTAGATCCGAAGTTTCCAGGGGTGTATTGGTGATTGTAGCTGTGGGTGTAATTGTAGGTAGGTTCTTGACGAGAGCTGTATTGTCTTCGGTCATAGGGCCGTCACAGGGGTTCGACTGAACTAACTTCGTACCAATTGATTGGGGTTTAGGTTGTAGAACGGGTACATTTCCCTCCCCTTCTGGACTAAAAAGGCTTTCCTCGTCGGGAAGCGCAGGGTTCTGGACATCTTGGGGAGTTTCGTGGACCACATCTCTGCACTGCTCGTTCAGTCTATTCTCAAGAGTCGGGGACTCCTTGATTTCATTTCCATGAATCGCATCTCCCTCAGGATTTGGTAGAAGATATTTTTCCTGCAGATCAACTAGAGGCTCTGTGGATTTGGTATCGTCAATCGTAGATTCCAAGAATTGCTTCTCGGGTGGTGTTGTAACCTGGGGTTTCTCGTGTTTCTTTGGGCTGGTGGCATCGTTCATTACATCTTGGGGACTTTGTTCGATTTTTGCTGGATCATTAGCGGCATCATGAATTGTTCCAGTTGAAACGTCTCCAGTCGTCGTGACCTCGTTATCTGCTGTCTCTAGCTGACTTGAAGATTCGCCGTCTTCTAGTTTCTGCTTACGAGTATCGGTATCCCTGGGGCTAAGAGGACCGATATCTATGTTGGAAATCCCATCCTTAGAATCGATGATTGAAGATCCGGCCTTAGGTAGAGAAGTGTGGATAGGTGTATTTTTGCAGAGGCTTGCGGCTGGTGCCTCAAGACTAGCGGCCCCCCTAGTCGAATTGCTAACCTTGGTGCCCTCTAAATGGATCGATGCAGTCTGTTCTCGTGAGTCATCCTCTACGGAGTGACTTGGCCCAGTCCTATCGTTTGTATCTGCGCTTTTGGGTGTGGGATTACTGTCTTTGTCTGTAGAGTCGATAGCCTCTTCCGAGGTTGTATCCTCGGGTGATTGAGTGGAGTTTTCTGACAGTTCTGGAACTTCTTGCGGCTCTGGATCTAATTTCGGGACAGGTGTTTCTGTGGCTGGAGGGTCTATCGGCCGTGTATGTTGGATCTGTAGAGACTCTGTTGCGGAGTTAGGTCCGCAGTCTTGATCTTGATTCGACGACTGCTTAGCGCCTTCTGGGAGTGTATCAAGGCTCGGATCAATTGATTGTGAAGGTTTATTGTTAAGACCATTTTCAAACCCAGACTGCGATGGAAGTTCCAGTGTATCATCAGTAGGGTTTGGTTGAGGATCTGCGGCTTCACTGATTGGTTCGGATTCCTCAGATGTACAGCTGGTTTCAGATACATCTTCGGCAGGTAGGGGAACAGTGTTGCCATCTTGGGACGAAGTTGTACCTGAATTATCCCTCGGGTTCTCTGTATTCTGAATATTCGTGTATGCGGCTGGTTCCTTGGGCTTTATCGAAATCGGCAGAGTCGTCGGCGCAGCTACTTCCGGGTCACCTGAGGGACTCAGGGGGGTATTAGGGCCCGAATCTGAGACCAGAAAATTTTCCGGGTCTGTCGAGTCATGTTGAGCCGCCTGCAGCTCTAGATTAAATTCATTCGACGTTCCAATTGATGGTCTAATGAACAATAATGAGCAATGTCCCTAGTTGTGCATTGAATAAATCGACGTGCATATAACTTACTTGATATCGACTTCTTGACCCTGTTCTTCAGGGATCTCCACAATATCAAAAAATTCTTCGTCAAGAACTTCCTCCAAAAGATTTGGAAGTTCGAGTTTCAAATTTTCGAGATACCGTTGGATGATTTTCTGGAGACGCTCATCTACGGAAATGCTAGGATCTAGGCCTGCAGATGGCGGTTTCGCAAGATACTCATTGATCAGAGAATTTATATTCTCTGATTTGACAATTTCTCCAGGAACCTCATCAAAGATTGCCTTGGCAAGGTCTCCTGCGAAATGCAAATCGAAATCTTGCGTGGCCATCATGGGTTACCTTTAGTGGTTGGGTGTCCGTAACCTTGCCCAGGGCGAACGTTTGAAGAGGATTGACTTGCTTCAGAAGCAGGAGCGTAGTTCTGTGTTACCTACTACTGGCTAAAATGTGATATGATGAGCATAATGCGATATATCGATATGTGATGTGAATCCATGGTGATAGTGACTGTAGACGTTTCAATGCTATATATCAATTCGGCACCCCTGATATCACACATATCGCAGACTATCGTCAGCATCGCCCCCGCTCGAGTTGGATATGCAAGTTTGGTATAGCTCGCTTGTGGGTATCCCCTCGATGATTCACAGAAAGCCTTGGAATTTGCCCGTATTGGGCAGAAAGCGAAGTGGCTCCCATGCTGGAGAGTTCTAGGCGGATAGTCCTCCATTCTGGTGTTGTCTTGTTGTATTATGCCATGGGTATCGAAGATTCCCGCTTAATCTCGTTTTGGGCCTGAGGCTGCAGTTTCCAGCTGCAGGATTCAGAACTCTGTAGGATCTAGCTGGACGCTTGTAGCCAGCCAGCACATGCATCGCCCTCCGGTGGGTTTCTTTGACCAGCCAGATACGGAATAAATCACGGATAGGGCCAATTGTGTCTTGCCAGCAGTTTCGACCTGCAAGCTGCAACCAGATGCCCTGCATGGCATGTAAACGAAACCATAATGGCTTCTTGGGCACGAGGTCCATCCGATAGTAGATGTACTTTACTGAGAAAAGGGTAACTTATCTTGCCAGATTTCGCCATTATGGATCTTCGGCTGATGCTATGACGTTGGATCTGCAGCAATGATACTAGGGTTTGAACGATGAGCTGTCGACATGTCGCGGTGAGGTATATGGTACAATCTGAACTCCCGCATGCTGATTGTTTTCTGCGCGCTCACAGATTTTAAGAATGCAACAATTTAATTCCTCTCTTGCAGGAACTTGCCGTCCTCCGTACCGCCCATTTGAACATATTCCGGCCCAAAGTCTGCGGTTGCAACCCCACAACCGGAGTTTTCTGGATCCCGAAGGTTCTAGTATTAGAGACTGCAGGCCAGCTCAGCTATCCCACAAAAGCTATGTCCAAATGCAAAAGCAACCTTTAAGAAGATTGGTCAAACTTTGCATTCAGGGCGGGTCGCGGGGTTTCAAAGAACCCCTCCACGCTCCGACCCATCGACATATAACGGAAACTATAATACATCGGGACTAACTAGCACTAGTCCGAGTCGGGTTGGGTTGACTGAATTGTTGCATTTTGCATTCAGCCCACAGGGGGCCGCGGTATGGTTCTAACAGCTAGCTCAGCATATTAACAGGGCGAACTTCAATGGCACGTGTGAGAGGGCAAGGGCTGGAAAGCTTTTTTTTTTTTTTTTTTTTTTTCTGCAGAAAACAATAGTTTGGGGGCTTTAAGTGGTTTATAATAAATTTGGAATTGAAGGCAATGCATTGATAGGTTCGTGAGAAGATAATTATTGATAGCTAGTATTAACCGGCAAAGCGCCGAGAATCATATGATTGGCGAGTTCATATATCAGGATTTCAATACAGATAACAGTATGCATGTGTCGACACCCATTTATCCGCGATGATGCTTACAAAATGAAAAGACCCCTTACAGAACATACAAAAATTGGGAAAAATTTTTAAAGACGCTAGTTTGGGAGATACAGAAGAATGAAAAATCGAAAATACGAAACTCAGAAATCCCCAAAGAGTGAACACCTCACTCGACGTCGACAATACCCACTTCTTCCCATGACGTGCTGTTAATATTCTCGATTTGTTTTCTGCTCCAAACGGTATGCGGGTGGCTTTCTCCAAGTAATCTTGTCTGTCCCTCCAAAGCCGTTTCATGCAGCTCCTTTGCTTCTTCCTTATATCCGTCCTCGGATAGCACAAGCCCCAAATCGTTCATGGCCCAAAGTGTATCGGGATGATCCAACCCGAGGACTTCCTTCCTTCCTTCAAGACATACGCGGTGATAATATGCACTTTTTTCAAGATCCTTTCTATCTCTATAGCACCGACCAATATCGGCGGTTGCCCATAGGACATGAGGATGTTTTTCTCCCAGTGATACCTTCTGGATATCTATAGCCTTTCTGTGACATTCGAGTGATTCTGCAATGGAACCCTGCTTACGGTAGGCTCGTGCCAGAGTGTTTAACGTCCAGGCCAGCTGTAAATCGTTCTCTGGCAGGAGTTTTTTCAAAACCTCAAAGGCTCTAAGATGCATATTGACAGCGTCATCATACCTTTTCAGATGTCGGTATACTCTTCCGAGCTCGTTAATAGTCCATACAGTCTCTAGGTGATTAGGACCCAGTGCTGTCTCTTGTATTTTCAAAGCCTTTTCGTGTATTTCGGCGGAAAGTTCGACTCTATGCTGTTGATCGTAGATTATACCCAGACTATTCAATAGCCAAACAGTAGAAATGTGTTCCTCCCCAAACTTATTTTGTCTTTTATGGAGTGCATCCAGCATCCATTTCTCGCCTTCCTTGAGTCTTTGTCGGATTGTATATTCTCGTGATAAATCTCTGATGACCATGAGCTTTTCGAAATATGTAATCTGTGATTTCCCGGAGGCAAAGTCCTTGGCGTTGGTTTCAGTCGAATCAATGTCAACTAAGGCTCGCCCTACATCCTGTATCCAGTCGAGACGTTCGTTTTTAACAGTATCACTACCAGAACTCGATCCGATATCCCATTTATGTAGCTCCTTCTGCATATTGATAAGCTTTTGGAGTGGAAACCCCGAGGATTCCCTAAATAGCTGTTTCGATATCCATGTCTTACGACGTGACTGTTTAGAAAGATACTTGTGCATTTGTTCTGATAAAATATTGTCATATTCCGAGCGGAGAATATGGAAGCCCCAGTAAGTAGATGCATATTCCAGAAGCGGCATATTCGTTTGAGTTGGTCTTTGTCGTGACGGTTGGTCTGGGTCGGATTCAAGAAGATATGTTAAGCAAATATCTGCGACTTTCTTGTGTGCGTCGTGTTCGAGGAAAGGAAATCCAGTACTACTGATACGCAGATCCGGATCTGTGACATTGCTGGCATTCAAGAAGAACTCCCGTACGGATAAGTGAACAAATCTGAGCACGCCTGTTTTCGGCACATACTCGATGAGCGGGTTACAAGCGTCTAGAATAGTGGACTGAAATATCTTGGCTGTTTTTATACCCGTTTTTTCTGTATTGAGCATGCATTCCAACTCGGACCAGCTCAGTGGGCGTGATGCGGCGCACATTAGCATTATCACCCTTCTTGCTATGTTTACCATTTTTGGCTGCGATGTAGATTTAGTCATAAGGCGCATCATGACTTGGTCGTAGAACCCATCGAGTTGGCTGGGAGTTGACGATACTATGTCAAGAGCGTCATGAACACTCATAGCGCTGTTCAATGAATCCATCATAAGCTTAGCCCATAGGAACATCCCGTCAGCTTTCTGCGATATCTGGGTAAAGATCTCTGGTGGCAAATCCTTGGCTGCCTCTCTCATTCTCATGTTATTCAGTCTGTCTTTAATGAATCTGTTGACATCTTCGCTGGTATTCAAGCCGTCGAGTTTAATAACAGGGTAGGAAGAGATATCGTTGCTGTTCATCTCGAAGATATCTCGACTGAGTAAAATAGTCTTGACATTCGGGTTCGTTTTTGTCAGCTTTAGCAGTGCTGCTACTGTCTGCTGTGGCTCGGCGACTTCGTCGATTCCGTCCACTACAATATAAAGACTTCCTAACTTCTGGACTATAGTCTCTAATAGCGTCTCTGGGCCGTCCGCAGCGGTGAGAGATGGCCTCCCTGCGGCACAAGACTTCTTGTAGCATTCCGTAACACATTCTGGTAGTTCTTCGAATTGTGATAGAATTTGCTTGATAAGCCCGCAGAGAATTACCAGTGTTTCCTGACCTTGATCAGACTTCGAACAGTAAAAGTAAGCTGTAAAAGCAGCCGAATGATTGGGTGCAGTTGGAATCTTCAAGTTCTGGCTTTGTAAGTCCTCAATTATTGTAGTACTTAGAACTGTTTTTCCAGAACCCGGGCTCCCTAAAACCCTCAAAAGACGCTTTTCCGAAGACCTAAGTAATTTTTTATATGTTTGATGTTTAAGAAGCCATTGCCCTGACTGTTTAACGCGACGTGATGATTCCCGAGTAAAGTCCAAACCTGGGTCAGCATTGGATACCCAATTTGTGATTTTTACTCGATTTTCATCTGGCATAACTGCCTTAGGCTAGTGAAACATATATTATCAGCCAACTTGTCGAAGTCGAAGTTTTGTTTCTCTTATTAGAGTGGGGGGTATTTACCGCGGGGGTTTGGTTCAACGTTAGGTTCATCCGCATGTTGTATTGTTGAGAGTTACCAAGTCCCGCTCGAATCCCGTCGTCCAATTTCTTTTCAAGTTTTTTCACTGTTGATAGATGTTCGATGCTTATTTCGCCTTCTAAAGTATTTTTATTCTGTTCAAAACTGAGTAGTGTGTTACCAAAGTCTCTTTCGAATGATTTCCAAAGTGTTCGAGCGAAGAGCAAAGACCCTGGATTTATAGTCGATAGTTAATAACTTGACAACATTAATCCATTGACCAACTAATGTATATATGGGCGATGGTTCTTGAGGCCAGACGATATCATCACAGGAGGTTGAACCCCAGGCTCAGTTTTACGATCTTGCAGGCCAATCGCGTTGCATGGGTCATCGCTGGTACCAATGATTGCAAAGGGAGCTGTATCTCTACGTACCTCGCTTTGCGAAGACCCCTTTAGCCTTGCCAAGGAAAACGAAAATATCCTGATACACCTTTGCTAAAGCCGTTTGCACGGGGATTGATTCCTTCAGAATGACCTCATATTTGCGAAAGACATCTAAGCAAGCGCCTAATTCTTGCAGCTTTCGAACAAGATTTTCAAAATAGTGGATGTGGTACGAGGCAAGCTACAAGGCCGGTAAAGTGTCAGTGGCCAGTAGTCAGTGATCAGCCAGAGCCCGCACAAGCCACACCTCCATTGGGGAATTCTGAATTAACTCTTACATCTAATAGGACTTTGATTGTCCCCCAGACCAGCGCCGCAGGGAAAGGATTGGCTTGCACAAATGTATCCACCGAACTGCTGTGTCTTTTCAGAAACGAAACAAGTGGCTCAATACACGTGGAAACTTTGAGTGTCTTGCTGAGCTTTTTGTGTCTGGTTTGTAGCTGGAACACCTCACGCGTGAGGTCCTCTGCTGTCGGGCACGTAGCCCCCGCAGTTTGATATCTTTTGAGGTCTTTATCGCTAAGTGATTTTGCATATTGATAAAAGGCACGACCCATAGGGTCCTCAACGGGCGGTTCCGGTGAACTTGGATTGAAAGCCATATTTTTCTGGTTGGGGCTGGTCGACAATGTGAAAATGTGATTCGAATTTTGGCTTCGATTAGGCGCAAGCAAGGGAGCTCCGAAATTTTCTTCGACGTGTGAAATAGTAAATGGTCCTTGACCGGCTGAACGAAAACGAGGATTTCATCACCATTATAGGGCCTTCGGTCCTCGTAGACGGGGCTTATAATTTTGGGGGATCCGCAAGGCTCACCTGCGGAGTCGCTAGTAGTTCGTAGATGCATTGCAGGCGTGCAACGAAAAGCTGTCCTATTTGTCCACCAGCCACTGACAGCGAACTATCTGCACGATGATATATATATAAGCGAACGGCACACGAAAAGGCAGCTAAGGCTTCCATCAGGCCAATTTTTCTGTATAGCACCAAACCCGAAAGCTTTAAAAGATTCCGTGTCCCTTGTAACTAGTTTGAATTTTCCTTACCCAGATCCCTTTACGAAATCCGAAAAATGGGAGGCAATGTAATCCCATCGCGCACGGTGTGAGCGCAACACCAGACTATGTTGCATTTTGGTCGCTAAAGCTAAATTGCATGTCCCAACAATATGGAGGACTCCAAGTTCGACACTTCGAGCTTTTCGAGTGAGGGCCTGATCAGCTGCTCTACCGCGACGGCAAGAATACTCTAAATCAGAGCGCTAGCGATATATCGCACATTAACACCATGACCGTCGCGATTAATTCGGATAAACCAGCCATTTTGTGCCCCAAAAGCACGAGGCCACTCTTTCTCATGATATATATAGATTTTCGCCTCTATCAGTACCTAGGGATATACCAAGTACTTAATTATAAGTGCTTAGGTATTTATCAATTATTTGCACGCACAGACCTAGCCTAGGTATAAATTATCGGGAAGGATCAAAAGCGCAACGAAGCCATCTGCCATGACCATGCAATTAAATTGCGTAATGGCTGCCGATGGCTGTAGAAGGCTGGGCTGTTTGCATTTGCAGGATCCGATTATGGAACAAACCCTTGCGACATGGCCCATTTGATAGAAGATAAGATGTCTCAGCCCTGATAGGTACATGCATGTACCTTTGAAAGGTTCCAGGTAATTTAGCTGCACATCGATTCACAAATTACGACATCACGCTCGGAGCGCGCCGGGTCGGTACTGACTAAGTTTAAGCCCCAATGCGCTTGGCTTCTTACTAGTACCCTCGGTTCCAGACCATGGGAAGCTGCTAATAAACTTCTTATATATATACTTAGGAAGAACGCCCGGTAGAAACCTTTTAGTAAAGCACAATCCTTTGGTTGCGATCCATAGGTCCATCGAGTTTTTGCCAGGCATAATTAGCCACTGTTAGCATCGCGCATCGGGTCAGGGTTGGATTCAGCTGAAGTCAATACAAATCTAAGTCTCAAAGCCTCGAGACAGCTAGCCCATATAGATGCTTTAGAGCTCTGCAAAATCAAGATTAATCATGAGCTCATGAGGCGCCAATAGCACCATAGATAAATCCTCTACGTTTCGTAAAGCTGCCTTTTGTGAGTGGAAAATCATCAACTCAATTGAGCTGGAGACTAGCCCCGTCGTCACTAAATTAGAGCCATTTATGCATCATCATCTACATCTATAGTCTGACTTCTCATGAACCAAGCCATGTAAACGTAAATAGCGGACTGGCTTACCAGCTGCAGATAGCGAGTCAAGATACAGCACCAAGTATATCATACTCGAAGAGGACAGAACTTAGATATCGAGCCCCTACCAACCTAATTCAAAGCAGATGAGAAACACCAATCCTCCTCTAGACTGCCGGTCTCGTATATTCTCATCGAAATCAAATGCTAGTTCCACCCCAGGCTAAAATCCATAATTTGGAGGCGGAAGCGAACGCAAAAACACAATTGCTTAAAAGGCAATATTTAAATCATCATTATAGGCAATAACCCCATTATCATTAACCACATGTCTCCTGACCGTCCTTGACCACCTCCTTCTCCTCCACTCACCGGTTCCCCTATAGCCCTCCTCCCCTGCCAAAATATCATAAACCCACCTCTCTTCTGCGATTTCAACTTCCACACCTTCTAGATATCTTTCTTCAACCCAATCCTGGCTCGCCAGGTCTAACATCCACTTTTCGTCCATCCAATGCCACCCCTTCGGAGGTATTACGTCTTCCAAAAACCTTGTTCCCTTAGGCTTCTCACCTGCTAGTCTTGCGGCTGATAGTTTCTCATACGGGAGAGGCGAGAACATCCACGCTTCCCATTCACCATTCGAATCCTTCTTCTGAAGTTCGAAGATCTCAACTTCTCGTTCATCGGGCTTAGTGTCCAGGATTATATCTTTCGCCACCCATTGTTTAAATACTTTTCTCGCTCGTTTTTCGCTAGGGATTACATGCTGTTTGTGTGCATCTTGGATAGGTTGTTGCATGCTCGGGTGGCACAATATGGTGATCCCCCACCCGGCAACCAGCATCACCGGTTGCCAGGGAACGTGTCTTGCGCCTATGAACAATGTGCAGGTGAGAAATGAGAGGATGAGGAATACGCCTGAGCTCAGTGTTTCTGATGAAAAGTTCGTGGGTGGGCCAAGGATCTGTATAACCTGATCATGAGCAGCTGAGAAGTCCTCCATGGAATTTTGTAAGTCACGCAGGTTACGGAAGAAATCCTTGGAGAATTCGGAGACGGCTTTGACTTCTGGTGGTATGGCACTGGGTGGCCCCCGAGATGGATATGGGTCCGTTGGGAGACGAGAGGGAGCTGGTGGGTGGCGGGAGATGTAGGCAGGGACCATGACGAATAGGAGAATGGCAGCCAGTGGAACGCTGGCTATCAGGTAAGGGTCTAGGCATATGAAAGAATAAAGGGCGAGGGCGGATAGTGTGTGGGTTGGTTTTCGCCATGTCATGAGCCGTATTAAACGGTGCTGGAGGACAAAGACGACACCGATTCTACAGTTCAAGCCGGATCCGTTAGCGCCTCTCGGACAATACTGTTATCTATATCAAGAAGCATAATACTACCTCTGATTAAATCGCCTAAAATTCCCAGACATCACTGTAACGCTGAACTGTGGTCTCTCCGTATCCTTCCTCTTGTCACTGCTGGCACTGGAGTAGTGCTCCACAGCATCGGCTGGCAATATCCCCCCTATCATCTTTGCGAATAGTTTATCCTGTAACCCACTTGCAAATCCACCTATAGACTTGAAATCGCGATAGTCCGGGTATGAAATGATGTTTTCTGTAGGACCGGCAGCGAGTCCAGTTGGCCTCCCCTCTTCGTCTTTATTCTTAAGGTCCTCGCGAGCTTCTTTTAAGCTTTCCTTGCTTCGCTGGTAATGTTTGGCAATTTTGGTCGCAAAATGACGGCGCCGACCGCTCGAACCAGTATTTGGAGCGTCATCCGGGTGGAGAAAACCTCTGCTGGAGGCATCGGAATCTGCGAAACTGTTGTCGTCGTCCTCGGCGTCTGAGTGCATGCTGCTGGTGTCTGACGCTCGTCGCATCGTTGAGAACGGCCGCTTTGGCTTGTGAAGACAGAAAATAAGTACGGACGAAGTCAGGCGACGACGGACATCGGACGTCCGCCGGGCATCCAATAAGGTACGGAGAAGAAGATGTCAGATGGAGATTTCTGGCTGCAAGCTGGGTGTGGTTTAGCATGTTGTTCCGGCACGTGAAGGCGACTTGCTTCTTATATTAACTTCTAGGCCAGACCGGGTCAGCACCCGCCAGTACCTAACGGAACCGACTTTAGGTATAATCTGTTACTCTCCATATTACAGCTGATAATATAGTTCTACCAGCACATCTTCTCAACAAAATTCGGGTTTCTCGATATGCAATATCGAATGTAATATTTATTTTATCCAATATACTCCATGGCAGGCATGGACCAGATAGGTTTACATCGCCTGCTAGTACAGTTATGTAAATACCCAGGTATTTGATTCTGACATCGATATCTATATGCTACAAACCTAACTATAGTTTACTACAGCGGCTTGGCTGAGCCCAGATTGATCTAGACCTCGGATTTTCAAGGCCAGTAGATATCAGATAATACAATTGTCTGCGCTCGATGAGATGATGTAACCTACCATCCATATCAAACACCCCGCGGCCTTGCCATGACACACTAGTCCGACTAGTCCGCCAGCGGCGGTCAAACGGTGCCTCAAGTCCATTAAGTAGGGCAGGAATAATGCTGACCGTTTGACCGTTGACTCGAGCGACGAACCACCAAACAGGCAGGTTCGCCGAAGCAAGCAGGCTGTCGCTGCCAAGGCGCACAAGACCAGTTTTGAGCTTAGCTCTGGGGGCTCCTGCGGCGTCGTATGGAACTGCTGGGAACTGCTAGGAACTTATCTTTGTGGCCGTCGAGACAATTGGATGCCTAGCAATGCAAAGGGACTTTCGGATTCTGCTGTGACCCAGCACCAGTAGACGGAAAGGAGATAGTTGCACATTGGTTTACATGGTTGAGTTCAAGTGAGAAGTTAGAACTGTCGCCAATTAAATTTAAAACATGGGATGTCGCCAGGGCTCATTTTGATGTCCTATCCTTCTTCTTCTTCTTCTTCATCCTTCTTCTCTTTTCTCGCTCTTCAAGTGTTGGCGCAGTCTTAATTTTTGATCCTGTCGGTTGTGCATTGTGGCTCTTACTTAGCTTTTGATATCTGCAATTCGGCTGGTGATATCATTTCACATCATATCATCTCACCAAAATCCAAATCTAACCCGACCTAACCCAACTCTAACCTACGATCGCTCTCTACCCACCCCACCATAGACGTTTCACAAAGACGTAAACCGCAAAAATGCTAGGCGCATCATCATTTTGGACATATCTCATCGTCTGCCGTATGTAGCTTCTAAAGAACACCCCATGCATTCACGATATGGTGTGTGCGCATGTGTACGCATACGTGTATACTATGTATCGAGGGATGTCGTATTTGGTATACGCAATGCTAACAGTCTTTCAGCGACGTCCTTTGTCCTGGGCATCCTGTTCACCAACTGGTCCTATGATTTCCCATTGCTCTGGACCTCCACTCCGCTTACACCCGCCATGATTTCTAATATCGAGACCCATTACAATATGCTGTACGATTCGCCTCCACTGATCGGCCGCGTTTTGCATGCTATCATCCTTGTAGCTCTCGCCGCGTTTATCGTCAAGCTCTACAAGCCTAGCGAAAGCAATGCCTTGTTTGACGGTGCTAGCTTGGTGCTGTTCATGATTGCTGTGATCGTGTATGGAAGTAATACGCTTAAGGGAATGCAGATAATTAAAAGCGGAGATTACGTAAGTGTCCTTTTTTTTTTTTTTTTTTTTTTTTTTTTTTTGTTGAATTTTTCTTCTTTTCTCCGCCAAACTCGGAATGTGTAGACGTATACTAAATTTCTACGTTAGGGTGACGAAATCCCACAAGTTCAATCCCTCCAGGTCGTAGCAGCCTCGAATACGATAATGGCCCTGGTGCTTATCGGTGTTTTGCTGTTACAGGCCGGCCAGTGGTACGCAGAAAAGAAGGAGAAGGAAGAACTGGACAGGATTCTCAAGGACGGCCTCAACAATGCTGACTCGCCGACCGTTGCGAAGAAAGAATCCAAGGAGAAGAAGAAGAAGATATAAGTTCGCCTTTAACTACCTAGGGCGGGTTTGCGTGGTATGAGATTGGGGGGAAGAGAGAGCATTTGTTTCGCCAGATCGAGACTACCATTGACCAGGCTTGAAAAGCACTCGAATCCTCATTTTAATTTTAATTATCTTTATTTGCTTTCGATCGGTTGATTGAGTGTAGCTTCTTGTAATTTGAACCCATTGCATGCATGCATCTACGGAACTGAGAGCCTAACCGCTGAGCATTCAATTCGAGAAGCTGTGGCTTGACTTCGCAGTTGTTTCAGAGGCTGAGCTGAAACAGGCCTCGCCGTCCGATTTGATTCCTCAGCGTTGCTGCATGACGGGATATCTCCGTGTATTTCTGGCATACCGAATTCGAAAGTGACAGCTTCTGACAGATGCAAAGAGGAAAAAAAAAAAGATGCCTATTCCGGTAGCATGCTGCGCTAGACGCAGAGTATGTAATAGCTACGACCTGCTCAACTAGCCTGGTTTCATCGCCGCAGCCTGAATGCTGTGCTTCGAAGCTGCTGCGGCCCCGCGGGCAGGCCATGGCCTTTAAGGCCTTCGGACTCGACCTCCCCTTTAAAGACCCTTATCACGGCCCACCTTTCGGAAGTGCATCTTTCTCTCTCTCTCCGCCAGTAATTTCATTTCTCCTGTATAGTATCGACATTAAACCACTAGATCCTGAGGGTCTCTTCACAAACCGCCTTTCGTGACTCCCATTTGGCCCTGTCACGCGCACGTTCCTTTGGCTTTTTCAGGCTCGTCGTTTAGTCCACGCAAGGTCGCCACACTAGCTCGGACGTTGGTTGTGTTTTCTGGAGTATTTCTGATCCGCCGGCCCCAGGCTTGAGCACCCAACGTCGACCTCACCTCAACCGCTTTATATCTGTTAGCGGCAAAACTGCACTAACGGGACAAGAGCAGCCTGGTTTTATCATCATCTCCCTCTGTGAAGGGAAAGGCCTTCGATATGGCGACCCTCATTACAAATACCCTGGCGGCTAGGATGCTGGCAGCAAGAGACGATCCGAAAGACCATGATGATGATGAACAGTGCGAGCTCCTTGGTTCCTTCGGTATGCATCCAACATCTACCTACATTATTAACCCCCAGAACCCTGGCAAATACCTTTTAGAAAGATAGACCGGTAGCTTATACTCACTGCTTTCCACTTCCAGCTCTCTTCGTTCAGGCCGCTCTCGGCTTCTTGGCCCTCTCCTCTCTCGTATACAAAAGATGGCGCGAACGACCCCAACGACCAGTTAAGATCTGGTTTTTCGATGTCTCCAAACAAGTCGTCGGTTCTGTTCTCGTACATATTGCAAATCTCGTGCTTGCTTTGCTATCCTCCGGGAGATTCGATACAACACCGCACCCGTCGCGGCTAGTACGGAGAGATGACGATTATCACCCAAATCCGTGCAGCTTTTACCTGCTTAACTTGGCGATTGATGTATGTCTTTCACCTTCCAAGGACCTGATGGACGAAATTTATCATATTTGTTCTTTTCTAATGGGAATTCGGGGTATTAACTGGAGTTTTCTTGATATAGACAACTGTCGGAATTGCAATCTTGATATACGCCCTTCGAGCAATTACATACCTCTGCGAACTCCTCCCACCAGACAACCCGTTTAGCTATGGCATTACCTCGGGCGACTATGGAAGTCCTCCTAAAGCTTCCAGCTGGATTAAGCAATCTGGTAAGCTTCCCGACTGACAGCCTTCCGCCCATAAAGTGTGGCATCTAACAGGGTCAATGAATAAAACAGTTTTATACTTTGCTGGTCTCATGTTTATGAAATTAATTGTCGCTATTCTCTTCGCAATCTTCCCTATCGTCCTCGGAAAATTTGGCGACTTCCTCCTCGGCTGGACCGAAGGCAATCGAAAAGTCCAGATCGCATTCGTGATGTTTATCTTCCCACTGATAATGAATGCGGTTCAATATTACATTATCGACATCTTCATCAAGAAGCAAGACACAAAGGCACCACAACTGGATGATGACGAAGAAAGGCAACCAATTGCAAGGGGAGACGATAGCGACGACGAAGAAGCGGGTATCCCACACGATTCGAACCTACCGCAAGTACAGCCTAGCAGTGGAGCCGCTGCTGCTGCTGCGAATGACAAAAGGCAGAAAGCTCAATCACGGACACGGAGTTTCGAGGATAGCTCCTACGTTTACTCGACAGATGAGGATGATGAGCATGCTATTATTGCGCAGAAACAGAAACGAGGCCATGGGAAGAAAGGGTCGTCCTCAACACGGCTAGACGAGTACGACCCGGATGTTGATGGAGAGAACACGGGTGCGAAGAGGTAGCCTTGAGACCATAGGCAGCTGTGCCTGTTGATTGGATGTACAGAGCACCCATTATAATAGCTCTTGGAGTAATTACAAGGCTGAGCCAGGTGGTGGTAGCCAGCCAAACTTAATTATATGGTATTGTATTAGCTGGAGTATAAAGATCTTGCATTGCGAATGTTTTTCTTCTCTGTTTCTTTTCCACACAGATGGGGTCATCATGTATACCTGCCCCTGTTCTTCTATCTTTTACTTGCCCCTCGCATAGTTGGTTTTTGGAAGACATAAGAACGAAAGTCGATGATATACCTTCCTTGAAGACGGTTGATATTTCTGGCGCAGAGAGATGTAATAATTTTACGATACAGATAATGAAACTTGCATATACGGTTGGATTTGGACTTGTCGGTTGCAGTATCCTTACACAATCCAGTAGTGTCTTCGCATCGGTCTTTGGCCCTTCTTTTGGATAATAGGATTTTGGGCTATTGATTAACTATTAGCCGGGCCAGTATAACGATTCCAGCAATCCTAATTAAGCATCTGGCAAGTAGTCTAGACGGCCACACTCAGTAGTTATATATATGAATGCACTGAATCAGTGTATAATAAACCTTCATCCCCCCGGTCCCGCTGGTTGACCCTCCAAACTCGAAGCTCTCAAAAATCCAACATCCAACGCGATTTATGATTACACGCAAACTAGCAGTCTTCGGCGCTACCAACGGTCTCTACCTTTAAATCCACAGCCAAAATAACCCCCCGTCTCTCCCAAGAACTTAAGTATATTAATAACCACCATGTGCGTAGCTGCTAGGTCTAAACCCCCGACCAAGCTAGAACCTTCACTGAAAGCTTATCGCATTGGTTTATAAAAAACCAAGGTACAAGGTATTGATACAACTATACAGCTTTGCGAGTTGCAACGTTGTTTGACTATGAGCATACATTTCGACGAAGTTCTAAAGGTGACTATGGTTTTAATCTTACTACGCCAGTATAGTTATATGGGTATGCGATGAGACCCCAGGAGCGCAACTCCACCAACATTATAGTATGATTCGGGGCTCTCCTCGTGCTAGATTGTTTGCTAGTCGTAGTCTCAGATGCTGTTAATCACAGCTGTGGTACTGTGCAAGATTTTGAGCCGAGTTATATAAAATGTCAATATCAGGCCTTTTATAAATGTTATGATTTCCAAAGAAGCTTTTCGCCCACCAAGAACCCCTTGAACACCACCCCTATAGTCGATATCTTACACCGCCAATTCTCGATCCCGCATTTAGGAAGGATAGTATTAGGCCTTTTGACTAGACTGCCATTTCTTGATCCTTCTCTTGATGTCTCCCACACTCTGTTGTCGAATATTTAGCTCCTTATCCCAGAACATCGCCTGATAATCGTCTCCATGCTTCTCCACCAGTCGCTGCGCCCAGTCTGATTCTCGATCACTTTGCACTCTCTCCTTCTTTACTTCCAGTGTCGCCCGATGCTTCAGCGCACGGATAAGGTCTGTCTCGGTCTCTAACGCCGGCGATGTATCGACTTCCACCTCGTCATCACCTCCTAAAGAATCATATACTAGCTTCTTCGAGTACTCGACTTTTAAGATTGAACCGTCTTCGCCTCGTGTGATTCGCGCTTCTTGCTGACCCAGCGTACCCGATTGAGGAGTTGCAGCTTCCTTGACTTTGGAAGGGTGCAGTTCTTTCCCGCCGGTGGCATTCTTAAGACGATGTGTTAAACCGAGGCGAGCATAGCTATATAACAACAGAAAAATATTGTCAATCTACAATGTATCGGAGACCTGGAAAAGGTTCTAATAGCGATGGGATGTCCTACTTCTGCGACAAAGTCTGGGTTTTGTCCCACGAATCCGCGACTAGTTTGCTGCCGGTAATATTCGGTCGCTTTCGTATATTCTGTTTCCGCCGTGTGACTTTATTAATCGACGAGCGATTCTTTTTCTTCTGGAGCTCGCGACCCATCTTTGGTGTATAGACTGTTGGGAGGGTGAATTCAAAGGATGAAAAGTATTCTTGGTTTTTAGCTGTCGAACCGAGAAAGAAGACCTATCGAAATTTTTCTGGGATTGGGACCCGCTTAGCTTGCGCCAAGACTTTATATTGGCTGACCAAAAGCTCGAAGAGTCCGCTTTAACTTTCAATCAACAACTTTTTGGATTCCACCATCGCAATTCCACCCCGCGGATACGTATCGATACAAGACCATCACGAATATCATCCTATCCCCATCCAATCCCCATCAAACCTCCGATACAAACTATACTGGCCAACAAGGCACCATTTATACCCTGTATATCCTTTTTATACACACCAGCCACCCTCAGCGATGAGCGGGACTGTTACCGACGTTCGCGATGTCCTCGGCATCGACCCAGGTGCGCTAGAACCACGCCAACCACCACTCAAGAAACAACGAACCGTCGAAAAACGCCCAGACGGTATAACCCGTGAACTCTACGCGCTTCTCGGTGAAAATGCGCCCCCGGTCGCCGTTGTCGAGCATAGGTTCAAAGATAAACCTAAGTTTCTGGGATCAGTTGCACCATGGCGGGAACAGACGTTTAAGAATCCGGCACGGAAGGATGGTTTGGAGTTGAAACACTGGGTTAGGCAGAGTTCCTTACAGGAGGGTGGTATGGATGTGGATCAGGAAGGGGGGCAGCAGCCGTTGCCATTGGATTATCAGTTCGCGAAGTTTAATATCAAGGTTAATATTTTGGAATATTCAGACGCCGAATATGATGCTGTTTTAAAGGATGATGATTGGTCAAGACAAGAGACAGACTACTTGTTTACTTTAATAAAGGATTACGATCTCAGATGGGTTGTTATTGCTGATCGATATGAGTTCGAAGGAAAGGATAGGACGATGGAGGATTTGAAAGCACGCTACTATTCGGTTTGTAGGAATGTGATGGAGATGAGGACGCCAGTTACAATGATGTCAGCTGAGGAGGGTGCTTTGTACAGTGCTATGCATTATAATAAGGAACAAGAGGTGGAGAGGAAGAGGATTGTTCACATGCAGCTCTATAGGACGCCGGCTGAGGTTGAACATGAGCAACATCTGATTGCAGAGCTGAGGAGGATACACGACAGTCACCAACAGTTACTTGAGGAGCGTGAGGAGCTGTTCAACAGGCTGGATTACCCACAATCGACGGGCTCTATCGCAGCATACCAAGGATCCCAGGGTCTTGCTACACTTGCTCAGAATATCTTAAACTCCGACCGAAACAAGAAGAGGAAATCTATCGTTGCGCCGCCTGGGCAACCTGTTGAAAAGGAAGATATCAAACCTCCACCAGCTCCTGCCGCTGCTAGCCCAGCCGTGTCGCGCCAAGGCAGCATCGCCGAGTCAGCCAGAGCACACGGACACCAGCGAAACGAGTCGACAGCGAGTGCCTCTGCAGCAACACCGCTGAAAGATAAGAACAAGAGCAATATCAAGCAACTCTCTAAGGCTGAAGAAGTGCAATACAATCTCACACATCATGAGAAACTCCAACCTGGTGTCTTCTTCCGGACCATGAAGATGAACCTGCCAAAAGCTAATTCGTTTATTAATAAGAGCCCAGCTATCATGGCAGAGCTCAACATCCCACAAATATTATCCATGCCAACATCAAAGACTTGCGCGAAATATGAGGTTCTTGCTAAGGAGATTGCAGCATTAATGGATATTAGGAAGCAACTTGAGAAGGTCGAACAGGAAACCAGAATTTTCAAGGCCCAGGAGGCTATGGGAGGCGACCGGTCAAAGCGTAGTGCCAGTGTCCTCAGCGATGTATCAAGATCCTCGAAGCGTCCGAAGAAAGAAAAATAAACACTTTCATTTGGTTCTACCCGTCACCTTTCCTGTACCCTTTGCGATTCTTGTTCCTTTTGCATGTTCTCATTATCAGGCGTTAACCGGAGCTTAGGACGAAAACTTCAACTCGAACTTTATGTATCTTATATGGGATTCTACATATCTCCTCTTTAATGACAAGATGAAACCACTCACTCCATGAGTGGTCTTTAGGAATCCTCAGCGCCGGATTTCGTTCTAGCCAACCAACCTAGTAAAGACCCGATTGGGTGCATTTCCAGGTTCCGTCCAGCTGCACGACATGCGTCTCGCCAGAGCCACCCGCGACTCTACAGAAGCTCTCCAGCTCAAGGGTGTTGTCTTCTTGCATCTTGATGTGGAAACCCTATTCGTTTTCGATTCACAACGTTAGTGAAAAGGTTTAGGCAGAACACTAGCAGTGGGCGCTTACCCCGTAGAAGCCAGGAATAGGGCACCAGATATGAAGGCCTGGGAATTCAAGAAGGACCTCGATTGGTGGTATTCGGAACCTGCTTTCCTCAACCTAGAACACCCATCCTATCAATATCGAGATGCCAACAAAACAAAAAAGGTTGGGTGTTATACCAAGGATGAGACACGACTCATCACCACCTCATCCAATCCCCTCTGGAGGTTGGAAATTGTCTGTTGGTCTAACGGGCGCTCATAATGCGGCTTCAATGCATCAATGATGTCTCTAGACCTGTTGTGTCTCCTTGCGATATCATATGCTGTTTCATTCGTATCCATAGTACGGATATTTTTGAATGCTCCAAGAGATACAAGTCTTTCAATATGTGAAATTGTAGATGTAGATAACATCGCGGCTTGGTGAAGGGTCGTCCAGCCGGATGGTGGCCTCTTATCATCGGGTTCTACGAATGTCGGTGTCAGCATGAATACCAATTGTCATAACACTGTATCCGAAGAAATATATGGCTTTTGTTCCAGGACCCCGAGATACTAATAACAATACAAATTAAAAAAACCTACCCCTCAATCTCCAGCTATTTGGGATACTATGTTCCTCAATAAATTCAAGCGCCTTATCGAACCTTCCGTTGAACGCATAATCCGCAAGCTTGTTCCTTTGAGAGACATAGTTATCGTGGTATGTGGATGTTACACCTGCGCCAGACCATTCCTGATGCATTTTGCGAGTAGTACCTTTATTAAAAGGGATGGGTATTTTGGAAGCTGTGATTTGGTATTTAGCTTTGGAGTTACCTACGATCGCAGAAATAAAAGATCGAATCATCTAAAACGAAAACACTGGAGTCGGGTTGATATGTAGAATCTAACTGAGGGAGGGGATCTGATATTTGGGGGGCGCTGGAGTCTCTCTTTATAATGTGTTGCCAATATTCGTTCCAAGAAACAGGGCTGAAAGCTGTTACGAGATCGAGAATGGCTGAAAGCCACAATCCCTCCATCTAAGTCTTCAACCACGCGATCACCATCGCCATCATAACGACACACACCCACAGGCATACTCGCCGTCAGCCTTGCGCTCCACATTAGTACTCTCTTTACATAATCGCTAGGACTCACCTAGCACCTACTCGCCACCATGCAAGGCTTTAACATGGGCAGGTACTTTCATGGTCGGTCCTTGGCCATCCCTCCCTCCCCTCTCCAAGCTCCCAAGACCTTCAGCTCACTCTCTTCGGCATTTTATAGTTTGTATACTAACCCCACCATACCTTCCACCTTCACAGATATATCCCACCGGACTGGGACCCCTCCAAAATCAACTGGAATAAACAAGCCGGCAAACCACACGCCCTCGGCAACCGCGCCTCGAAAGTCTCCCAAGGAACCTTAACCGTCCGATTCGAAACACCATTTAACATCTGGTGTGAACATTGTAACAATCATATCGCTCAGGGCGTCAGGTTCAATGCCGAGAAGAAGAAGATCGGGAACTATTATACCACTCCGATATTCAGTTTTCGGGTGAAACATAGTGTTTGCAATGGCTGGATTGAGATTCATACGGACCCGAAGAACACGACCTATAAAGTCGTTGAAGGAGGAAAGCGGCAGAGCGAACCGGAACCGGATAGAGAGGGTGTGATCAAAATCAAAGATCCCGAGGAACTCGCGAGATTGGAAAATCCCTTCGCGCAGTTGGAACAGAAGACGGCCGATACCGCAGAGAAATCACAACATGCGAAGAGGCTAGACGAGCTATCAAGGCTCTCGGATAGGATGTGGGAGGACCCTTATACGCACTCGCAGAAGGTCAGGAAAATATTCAGGAAGGAAAAGAAGGCAAGAAAAGAAGTGGAAAGGGAGACGGAGGCCATCAGGGATAAACACAGTCTAGCAATTGCATTATTGCCGGAGACGAGCGAAGATATACGACTGGCGAAGTTAGTGGATTTCTCGGACGGCCAATATGAGAAGGCAGTCGACGAAGCACACACTCGACCACTCTTCGCAGAAGTAGAGAAGGTCACCGAAAAAATAGTAAGACGGGATGGAAAACCGATGTTGAAAAAGGATATTGCGATGCAGCAGAGTAGGGAGCGACTACAGAGAGACCTGAGAAGATCGACCAGGCAGAAGATGGATCCGTTTCTGCAAGATACATTTGACCCTTTGAGAAAAGAGCACGACGGCGCGGATGTTGGGATATGGCTAAAACGGAAACGGCCTCAGCCGCAGGGACCGGAACAAACTATTTCAAAAATCGGAACCGAAGAACCGGCAGAACCCCAAAACGACCCAGCCAGTGTAGCACAGGATGACCTCAAAGGGTCTGGACTTGGGCTGGTGGAATATGGCTCAGATTCGGATTCAGACTCATAACACCTTTTTTCGCGAAGTTTGATTTCGAGCATTAGTTGAACTCCTTTTTCTCAGCGATAGGATTACATTGGTGGAGTTGGTTGGTTTATTTGATAGGCACTGGTCTAGGAGAAATGGCAATTCTGTAAATTTTGGGAATGTATGGTTGCAGTCAATCAGGCGTAGAGCTTCCGTATAAGGGTTCTGTAATTCGTAATGTCTATATAAGAGATCTGGAGTCTCTACAAAGTTTCAAACTGGAGCCTCATCGGCGCACTTATTAGAACAGGAATCACATTCGTCCCAAACCATCAATACGGGAAAGAAAACCCTGCCAATCGAACCTCATACATTTGAATCCCAACACCACTCAACACACGGACCCCGCCACGCGGACTTGCTATGCATCATGAGCCTCCCGAGGCTTGTATTTCGGCCGTGCCTAAGGCCGCGCCTAGTCCTAGTACGGGGCTTCCATACAAGCAGATTCAACTACGGCATCAAGATTCTATTTTGTGGGTCTGATGATTTCAGTCTGAAGTCCCTACAGACACTTCAGGCGATCAAAGAATCGCCAGACAACTCGAGCATTGATTCTATAGAGGTTTTGCTCAAGTATGAAGCACCCAAAGGGCGTGGACTGAAGGAGCAGAGATTAAGTAAGTGAATATAGTGGCAATGGGACTACTTGGTTCACGAAATAAACATATTTTTGCAAACCTAGCTAACCCAGTCCTTCTCTCTAGACCCAGTTCGAGAATTTGCTACAGAAAAGTCTCTGGAGATATATTCACTGGATGAACAGCAGTTCCAAGACTGGAAGGTACGTTGATTAAATACCTTCTTTTAACTCCCTTCATACATAGTCCCATAGTCATATATATTTTTTACTTTTCATTTCATAAAGCTAACTGACTTGGGAGCCACCCCGCCCTCTAGACTTGATCATCGCAGTATCATTCGGGCTGTTCATTCCAAGCCGGATCCTCGAACATGCAAGATTCGGGGGGCTAAATGTGCATCCGTCCTTCTTGCCAAAGTAAGTGTCGTTAGTTATAAGCTGAATCCTATGGCACGACCCTTGTTGAACACTGGAATTGTAGGTATTGGGGTGCATCACCAATTCAACATGCCCTACTCAACAAAGACAAGTCAACCGGAGTGGTAGTCCAAACGCTCCACCCAGAGAAATTCGATGCAGGAAAAATAATCGCCAAAAGTGAGCCTGTGGAGATCAGCTTCGACACCAGTACTTTTCCGCCGCCTATGATCGATAAAAGATCACCATACAGACAGCTTGAATCCAAACTCGCAGAGGTGGGAGCGAACCTCCTAGGAGATGTAATAAAGAATCAACACTACGACCACGTCGTTCAGCGAAGACTCCCTGCGATTGAGACCGGTGAGACTCGTAAACGCGCATCGCTTCTAACTACCGAAGACTCTAGGATATTGTTTGGGAAAATGACTGGGGAGGATGTATTTCTTCGCGGTCTAGTATTTGACCGTTTATTTTGCTACCAACGAAAGGTTCGCGAATCCAAGGCTGGAAAGGAATCCAGGGTTCCAGAGAGAGTTAAAATGGGCCCATTTCGACTTCCGACTTCTGCAGAATATGAAGAATACTTAAAGGGGGCTGGGCCGGAGCGGCAGTATGTTTACATCCCAAACCGAGTGAAAAAGAGCAAAGCTGGGAGTCTTGCTTTGCAAGTTAGTCCAGGGGATTGGGTCTGTGTCCAATACTTTACTGTCGCTGGGAAAGGCCAAAAGGATGCCCAAAGTTTGTCCTGCAAAGACCCAAAGGTCGTTAACTTTATTTCTCATGGGCCAGAAGAGTCGGAATAGTCTAGGACTAGGTAAATATGTATTAGGAAACGTGGGTATTTAACTGGATATAAAACCGCTGGCTATAAACTTGTCATGCACGCTGAAATAGCAAATCTATGTACAAATATCAATAAAACTGATACCAGAGAAACAACCCCGCAAGTTAAAGTCTAAAGGGTTACCGAAAATGTCAGATATAAAGCCACTTCTTTCCGCCCTACCCCCTCTGGACGCCTCGAACTCTGATGTTTCCAGGCCGAACCTCGATCTTCCAATTTCCTTTGATCAACATCTTAGAAACTGCAGGTCCAATCCTTGACTGGCCACCCTTACTATGAGTCCCGATACCAGTGATGATATTGAAAGGTGTTACTACATTTCCATCATTACTATTCGTTTTGACCCACCAGCTTGTAACCCGTTCATTCGTGATCTTTAAAGCTTGCTGGACAGTTACGCCATGTAGATCGAGTGTGTACTCGGTGGAGTTGTCATTGACCAGGGCCTCGGCGGCCATATCGCTATATGCCTTTAAGCGTGTACCGTGAGCTTTGCCTTCCTCGGCATAATAAGTAGCGACAGCACCCATAAGGTGATCACTCTTGGAACGACGATATGCGGCTGAGGCCTTGTTATACGCTTCATTCCGGGCCACGGCGTGATCGTTAGCGGCGATAGCCGCCGTTCGATACGACATCCGTGGGGACGTAGGACTTGTCGGCGACGTCGGAGTTCTTCGCGGACTGCCAACAACACTCCACGATTCCGAAGAAGGCGTGATAGGAGAAGTCGGACTTTTTGGATCCCGGCCTAAGGGTTTACTGTCAATTGCGAGTTTGTGAAGTTGCCTTCTGTTCAGTAGTTCTGCGAATTTGAAGGCGCTCGGAATATCATCTTTGCACATCTTAACTAGCCCAACGACATGAGACTGTGACAATCTAGGATGCTTTGCCATGATGGAGCCAATAGTCTCAAGATGTGAGGCGTCCTCGGGTATCTTCTCTCCATCTCCATAGGCTTCGATCAACGCAACCAATGTACCTGAAAGACTCCCATGCTTGTGGTATGCCGATGTAGCAATTGGGGTGGAGACATTGAGTTTTGTAGCCAAAAATGTAATCTCTGACTGCATTTGTTCCCATTTAGATTGTGCAGTGCCTCCACCAGCGGCATCAAGCTCGTCCAGACCCCCGGTTTGAGATAAACGATTTGTCTTCTTCTTGCCTTTGCGCCTACTATTCTGATGCATAGTGTCCTCTGAAAAGGCATCGACGCCCTTCAGACCCTCCCCTTCCCCGTCTAGGAACCCAATGTTGAGCAGTTCATCAATCGCCCGATCGACATCGCCGCCACATTTTTGAAGTGTATGCCGCAGTGTAAATACTGCAGTCGAGGGGAACATTACAGTTAACGGATACACTGGATCATCGGCTGCTATCTCCCGGTCACCACCCTTTTCGCTTTTACTAGCGCTGGTGAGCGTTGTATTAGTTTCCTCATCGGTGAAGATATTATAGTTAAAATCCGATAGGTCGGCTCCTTCAGCCTCGTCCACTATTGTTTCGGCCTTTAAACAGTCCAAAATAGCCCGGGCGTCTTCAACGTTGTCATAATCAAGTAAAATTGCCAGAACAATGGCGCTGTCGAGCGGTGGGCAATATTCTTTCTGTAATTATCGAACAAAACATATGCTTAGTAGTGGTTTCTAACTTGTCTAGTCTTGCGGGCCTAGATGGCTCGCGTGGTATAAGCCGGAGAGGTTGTTCCTTACGAGAAGCTGGCCCGTAGGGTCGCTCGGTACTGTGCTTGAACTCATTGGTATGCACGTTTATAGACTCGATCATTACGTCGCAGAAAGTGAACTGATTTTTTTGATACCGGCGTGGGGCGCAATGAACGGGATAGTGTGTAGCTAAGATGATGATGTTTTGTTGTGGTTGGAGGGGAAGAACAAAGGTTGTGTGGTGCCGAAGAACCTTTATAGGCACGTTTTATTCTAGTAATTCGATCTTCAGGGCCCAATGTAACGCGCGCTCAGGCAAAATATCTCCAAAATCGGGTACAAATTGTGATACTTTGGAATTCTTTGTAGTGATTGGTATTATCTAGAGGTTGTAGAGAAACTACTTCTTTATATACAATGTGGAGTCCCAATATTGCAATTGACTCAAGCCGCAGGCCGCTAATGAAGCTGTGAGTAACAATACGGCAAGGCTGACAAAGCTTAAGCCGCCAGCCTCGATTCTGCCTGTAACCAATGCTAGGACCCGTAGTTAGGTTGCAAATGCCAATGCAAATGAGATAGTTCTTTGGTACTTATAAAACCGCACGCAACGAAGGCAGTTATTATGTTATTCTTCGGCCGTCAGTGCTTCTATGTCGGCGACTTCTTTCGCGGCATTCACTGAGAGAATCACCGGGCTCGTTTCGTCCACACATACACTATCTTCAATTCGAATACCCATACCTTGGAAATGGAGAGGGTATTTATTGTCTCTCGGAACATAAATGCCTCTGAATTGAAATATATGGTCATTAGTCGAACTACCAAAAGGGCTATACATCACAGGAACATACGGTTCAATTGTAACACACTGTCCAGTTTTCAGCTTCAGGCCTCTGCCATAAGAACCAACATCATGAACATCTATCCCAACATAATGTCCAAGGTGATGGGGGAATAATGTCTTTGTTAATTCCTGTAAATCCAGTATCGGAATCAGATTCATTTTTCAGTTAATTTCGAAAATCTGCCAGGCCACATACCCTGATACCGATGTTGAAGCCAAGTGATCTCAATCCAGCCATCAGTTCCTCCTCTGCGATTCCATGCAGCTCGTCAAGCGACAGTTTTGCATCCTCTCGACAAAGGCCGACGCATTTCCTTTGTACTCCAAGAACAAGTTCGTAAAGATCCTTTTGGGGATCTGTGAATTTACCATTCACAGGCCATGTTCTTGTGATATCAGTGACGTATCCCCCGTAGGACTAAAATTTGTTAGCGTGCCATCTAAACTTCAGACAGATGGGAAACGCTTACTCCACCAGCATCTACCAAGACCAAATCGCCGTCCTTCAGCAACTTGTCGTTTCGAGTATAATGGATCTTCAAAGCATTGTCACCGCCTCCAACTACAGGAACATATGCAGATTTTTCGCACCCTCCTAGCTTAAACTGGTACTCCAGGAACGCCCAAAGGTCTGATTCGCTCTTCCATCGCCGCTCCATTGTCTCATTGAAGGCCCGTCCTGAAATTCTTCCGGCGCTCCGCATGTTTGTGATCTCGGCGAAGCTTTTAAACGATCGTAAGACATGGATCCTAGGTTTGAGCGGCTGAGGCTTCTCAATGAGCTGGGTTTCACCCTTAAGTTTCGCGAGCATACCGACCAGTGTCTGCTTGAGGCCGTCCGGTTTAGTGGATATGTCCGTAAAAACCACCTCCGCCCTCTTGATGATTGGCTCCAAATGGCTCTGGAAATGTTCGAAGTCTCCGGCCTATTATTTACATTTAGCACATGCATTCTATATACTTACATATTATTATTTAGGGGGGGGTGATCACATTATCGGCGCCGAAAACTTCATAAGCTCCTTCAATACCTGATCTTGGGCCTTCCCAGGCTTCAGAATGTTCATCCTTTGGCCTCACGAACATATGGAAGATATGCTCTCCATTGGGCCCCGTTTTCTCTGCGCCACATATCAGTCACAATCCTTCATTGTCACAGAGAACGTAGAATCCCATTTAAACAAGTACCTACAACCCCAACAGCGTCTGGTTCCAAAAATCCTGTACAAAGATATTAGAGCCCAATTCTTGCTACAGTTGACGCAAAACGTATAACCAACCTGTTAGGTAGAAGAAATCCGGATCCTGGTGAAATTCATAGAACACCGGTCCAGACCGATATTTCAGAGATGCGGCTTGAAAGATGGCGACTCCACCATCTGGAAGAGACTGTGCAAGTTTTCTTCTTCGCTCAAAATATTCGCTTGCTTGAATCCCTCTCGTTACTAGGAAATATTAGCAAATGGATTGATCATATCTGGGTCATCTTATCCTTCTAGAATAAAGCAAAGTTACTTACGCTCTCCAGCCTTAAGAAGATGTGGATGTGTTTCCGGCGTCGGTTGCCCGATAACAAGCCGATAGTTTTGTTGTGCAGCTTCCGTTGCATATGACCGACGAGCAACCGCGATAACCGATGCAATCGATGAAGTTGGATGTGGTCTACTCGACCTGGGGCACGCTACAGCGTCAGCGCTTCTCAGCGCCCTTCTAACGGCCCATGCGACCCTATTTCGAGCGTGCATTTTGGCGATTATCTGAATATTTGGATGGGGTTGGTGTCTTGACCTTTGTTGTAATTTGAAGACCTCGACATACATGAAATTTATGCGAGAATGTCAACAAACTTCAACACAACGTACCATCGGTCGTTACACTGGCTCCTCTAGATCTGACCTCGGCAATCAAGCATCTCTACAATCAAGATATGCCATAAAATACTACTGTATATATTCGTAAGTGAATTAGAAGGCGACGACTCTAGGGCTCCCTCAGTGTGCTAGTATGAGACTCTAGTAGCCATTCTTCAAGATTATATACAGCAATTAACATCAACCTAGGCTTCATTTAATCAAATCTGAATGCTTGAACATTGCCATAGATGATACAATTCATCCATGATCTATCCACGATTTATACTACTGATATGTATTCTTACACTCCGATGCCATGTTAATACAATAATATACATTACAAAATCAATTCTCAAGCCACGGCGACATTCCTGAAGAGCTGTGAAACAGGAACCATCCCATCATCTTCTTCATCATCCTCAGACTGCTCGTCAAGCATCCGCCTCTTTTGTCCCATCAAGCTGGAAAAGAACTCGCTGCGATACAGTGGTTAGCTCTTTGTTCAAGGCATATTTAGACACGATTTAAAGGCTTAGGCTTACTCTATCTGTTGACCGTGCCACTCCAGCGAATTATCTGGCATCATGAAGTTCTGAAGCTTCTCGTGAACATGGTATCTTAACTTTCTCCCCTTGGAAGCCCTTGTATCCACATTGGCTCGCTTTTTCTTCACCTTAAGCTCCTGAAGGTCGGCAGGAGCAAGTTGGATAACCCCTCCATTAGTGGCACTGTTGCCTCTTTGTTCAAGTAGCACCAACAATAGCCGCTTATAGAAGTCGGTGTCATCATAAATACTCGAATCCTCATCGATCTTGCGAGCCTTTTGTACTGGTGCTGATTCTTGTGGGACTTTGCATTTAGTCACCTCTCCAGACACATCCACGAGGTGCTCTCTCAGTTGAGAACATATTGTCTGCACAGTTGTAGATTGATTGAGCTTCTTCGCTGTCGGAACAATGTTTGCTGAAGCCTGCACCCGTGATGACCACTTCTCCAATGTCGAGGAGCGATATACTGCGCTGTCCGATTCCATTTTCTTCATGGTCCCCCAAACCTGGTCCAAATTGGTATCCTTGGTGATATCCTCATGCTTCCTCTTATTCGACGCCTTTTTCGAATCATTTCCACCCCGAGACTTGACAAGGTCATGTCGCAATTGAGATATCGTATTCCAGAGCGCAATGGCTGCGTCTTCTGCTGCACGGACAGTGTCATCTGAAGAATCCAGCGGTTCGGTAGGCAAAGAATTGACTGATATAAGAGCATTTTTGATTTGCATCCGAGATTTGAGACACTCGTCGAAGAATGCCTATACAACATAATTAGTTGAATATCCAACCTTCCTGTGAATCGATCGCTCTTACCCTTTGGCCGCGCACAGCTAAACCTTTCTCCGCATCAGCTTTCGCCGATTGCGACAAGCTGGCTACGACGTTCCTTTGTATCGGTTAGTTCCCATGTCTACCGTCTACCGTCTATCATGTGTAGAGTATTCTGACTTACTTTTGCTCTTGTGCCATCATACTTCGAAGCTCATCTCTTTGCGATTTCCTTGTGTCTTTGTCGCCTTCGCTGTCACTATCGTCATCTTCATCATCCATATCTTCGTCGTCGTCGTCGTCATCTTCGTCGTCGTCCATATCATCCTCCGATCTCATATCCTCCATATCCTCCTCATCACTACCATCCTCACTATCTTCTTCTTCATCGTCGTAACCTGATATTGTAGTGCGCATTGACTTCCCAAGTTTCCCCTTTGAAGCAGGAGAAACAGATAATCTCACACCACCATCCTCAGAATCATGATCCTCCCCATCGCTCGTGTCGCCATCTTCGTCATCATCTCCTTCTTCTATGCCGCTCTCCTCTTCCTCCTCGTCACCATTGTCCGAGCCATCATCTCCATATAGATCATCCCGACTTATCGTCGCCCCATTGTACTTCGGATGTAGATGTATATCCTGGTCCTTTCGTAGCTTGCTTTTCCCAACTTCAACATAATGTTCCCTTCCTGCATTTGAATCTACTTCGCTGGCGCCATCTGAGCCGTCGTCATTATCGGAGGCGTACGGATCTCGTACTGATTCTGGGTCAAATTCTGTAAAATCTGTTAGCACCTTGTCGCAGCTTTAAATATTGAGTGAGAAGGGCATTACCAGCTGGCGCAGGGTTTGACAGTTGCGCAATCTGTTCAGCAAGGGATAGCGACCGTGAAGGCATCTTTTTTGATACGGTCGGACGAAGTTGCGGAGACAATATCGTATCTCGCGCGTGGGGGAAAATATATCGCGACGCTTGGGAGAAGCTTTGGAAATTTTTTGAAGATCAAAAAAAGTTGTCGGCCGAAAAAAGCTTGTCGAATAAAACCACACAACACAATTTTGCTGTCTGATTTGAGTTCTAAACAACTTCAACAGAGACGCTTATGCATTCTGGCATGCAGTCAGGATGTATCGGCGAGCCTTCCACACCGCAAGGCAGCTATGGCATGAAAATCCATTGGTACGATTTTGCAACTAGCTTCATTTGAATGGGAAGGCATAAGCTTATCCTAGTACGAAATTCAGGGACTTCCACGCTCCGGGGCGCCTCCCCAAATCCCGCGGATGCAGCGCGGGCTGCCCCAGAAACAAAAGATCAAGAACGTGAGCAAAGTCATAGCAGTATCCTCCGCAAAGGGAGGTGTGGGGAAGTCTACTGTCGCAGGTGGTACCCCGTATCCTGAAGCTCATTTAGTCATAATGTCTGCTCACTGTCTTTCGCGTTCATAGTCAACCTTGCACTCGGGCTGTCAAGACTTGGTCGGCGGACTGGTATCCTCGATACTGATATATTTGGTCCTTCAATACCTAAGCTCCTGAGCCTCTCCGGAGAGCCTCGGCTAAGCGAAAGTAAGTTTATTGGCTGATGCATATTCTATTTAATGGGCTTGTGATTAACATAAACTAGAGAACCAGCTCATCCCATTATCAAACTATGGACTCCAGTCCATGTCAATGGGGTATCTTGTCGACCCTGAGAATGCTGTCGTATGGCGCGGCCTCATGGTCATGAAAGCCCTGCAGCAGTTGCTTCACGAGGTTGAATGGAGTGAGCTAGACGTCTTGGTTCTAGACTTGCCACCAGGAACTGGTGATACACAACTCACCATCACACAACAAGTAGAACTAGACGGTACGTCAAAACTAAGTTTCATAGAAAGGTTTCAGCCTTGTATTATCATGAATTTCGTAGTTCTTAACACGCGTTTAATAGGCGCGGTCATAGTTTCCACCCCACAAGACATCGCCTTAATAGACGCTGTCAAGGGTATTGACATGTTCTCCAAAGTCAAGGTCCCCGTAAGTTTGCCACCCTGCCTACCAGAACACCTGCTTGTCCTCCTCCCCGGTGACCACCCTCTAATGTTCCCCATACAGATACTCGGGATGGTACAGAACATGAGCATATTCGTTTGCCCTAACTGTTCGCACACTACACACATCTTCGGGCAGGATGGTGTCAACCGTGAATGTCAAAAACGTGGAATCGAACTTCTAGGCAACATCCCTCTTCATCCTTCAATCTGTCAAGATGCAGATGCTGGTCGTCCATCAGTGATCAAGGATCCGTCCGGGGAAACCGCAAAGTCATTCCTAGAAATTGCGGGGAAGGTGGACGGAAAACTGTTCCCGTGATTGCGAAAACTACCCAAATATCGATCTAAATCTACAGATTATCTTGGAATTTCATCTCATCTATATTGCAATTAGATAGCATGCACCTAGTGTACCTAAGAATACGTCCAATTTAGTATCAGAATCAGGAGAGAAGCATGGCATTATCAGCCTTTACACCTTGTGATACTTTATATGTGTCAAGATTGGCTAGTATATAAACCGTTGCCCCGTATATACCCCGATTCCGGCTAAATTCAACCCACTTCGTGACTCCGACAAAAAGCATCGACAATCACCCCATCGTACCCCATATCACCCCATTGTCCTTTCTAATACAGTATAAAACACCCGTACGATCTATATAGATTAAACACGATCACAAGGATCTACCCCACAGTGAATCTCCAGAGTTGCAGCCATTTCTCGGATCCAATTGATGCACATGCGCAACTTACCCCGCCGCATAAAACTAACCAAAAAACCCTTATTTGCCATCTACTATATCGTAACCTCTCCGTTTTGTATTCTACCACTTTTACGGAAGAATTGGCCACAGTCTCTTTTATATATTTATTCATCATCTGACGCTCTGACATGGACAGGGCGATGACTTTCCAGGCCCTATCGACCAGTAGAAGCTGACCAACCGGACACCCATGTGACTGCCTGTAAAATACCCGGTTAATTCTAAAGATCCTTTCCGACGGACTTACCCCCTCTTCCACCAATATCTACACACTATGGCGCTGCAGTTAATTTACTAACCCGACATGATTCCTGTCAACTTTCAGGGGCCGTATTCTAGCGAGGCGTTTTTTCCTTCAAACCGCTTGCTTTTTTATCTACGCTTCTCGAAGCATCGCCTCACGAGCGTTCAGGGATGGCCTAGCGAATCCACCATTGGTATATTAAAAACCCCATGCTACTTGCTTGATGCCATTATACACATATATGAGCCCTAAGAATAGGTACCCTTTTTTGCCTTCTCCCACCCCGAAACTCCGATAACATTCCGAACCACCCACACGCCCTAAACCCCGCCAGTACCGGCCAGGTGGTCAGAAATCCTCGTTTCGACCGTTTTTGACGCCGGGTATGTCGTCGATCTCTTGACAGGCAGGGAGGTGTAAGAGTCGCAAAGGAAGAACGGAAATTTCTTGTAATCGTTCCGCAACCGTTTTGTTCGCAGTTTAAATTACTTTTAACCATCCCAGGCACACATCTTTGTCCCAGAAAACCAAAAACACAAGGGTATGTACGAGTTACTGTCGACGCCAACCGAAGAGCCTCCGGCATCGCGGAACTCGAGATCACGATGCCCCGCCAAAGGAAAACTTGCTCAAACATTCACCCGTTTGTACTTCCTGGGGTCCTTTCTACTCATCTTCGCTTTATCCCTCGTCCCTATATACAACCCCAAAGCGTCGTTAGTTAAAAACTTCCCTGCCCAGTCACATTACCCATTCCAGCGATAGACATGTGTTCTAAAATGCATGGATATAGCTCATGTCTGGAGAAAATCCCTCCTGCACCACGAAAACGAATATGTCGTGTGCATGCATGGGATACCTCAGGCCCCGGGGCAATTTGGTCTAGAAACGGAGAATGCACCCCATTCCAGAGAGAACGGGTTCAAGATTGGTAAAGGGGACGACTAACCTTTACCGCCTTCCCAGAACCCAGAGTTCTTCGCGACGAACGAGTGACGGCAGAACGCACAGTCATCTGGACGATAATTCTGTTCGCGAGAGCAAGCCCCACAAATCTAAATACACATCGCGATGGCACGTTAGCATTCGGGAATCTACTACCCCATACTTCCGCTTCCCCACACCCGTGTGCGGTCGAAAAGTTGAGATGCCTAGCCTCGGTTAGATGGAGGCTAGTATTTCAGGGTGCAGGCGCATGATCCCATCATTATTCTTGAAGCAAACAAGAATGTTAAAACGTAATGAAAAGCCGTTCACGATGTCAAGCCCGTCTTAGCTGCCTGGTAGCTATGAAATTGCGAGTTTCATAGGAAGTACCACGACAAGTTTCAAGACGTACAGAATTGGCACTGCCGCGGTCCGAGAATTGTCCTCGAAGCCGGCTAAAAGACGATAATTCTTCCATTATGCGCATGCACGCAGACCGTCACGGGGCAGAGAAAGTCGTAATCAAGGCAGAAACCCACTCACCATCCTGTTCGCATGCTCGCTCGGATGTCGAGGTTCCACAGAGCTATCATGGCATCTATTTATGATTTGAAATGTCCGAGTCAGCCCATTGCCCATTTAATTGAAGTTAGGATTGGCCTATTAAAGTTCGCTTGAGCATCTAAAGTGCATTAGCTGATGCGGCTTGCAGCTTACTTCCTGCGACTTTGTGTGGTACAAAGACCCCTCAAGCGGCATGACCAAAAGAAGCGAGGAACATGGCAGCCGCAACAAATCAGCGTCGAGCATTTTGAGTGCAAATCCCCCACACTGACTCGACACAACTTGGGCACTTGTCAAGTGCATCTCCAGTCAGCTCGGATTACCTGTAACACATACAGACACGCTACCGAGTACCGTAGTCCTTTACCGAACCCGTTCAGGTCGGTTAAATGGATGGTAGATGATCGACGCTCTGTGTGTTGTGGATGTTCCTGGGAAACTCCGGAAAGGGCCTTGGTGCCGGGGATACAGGCTCGGGGAGGTTGCACAAGGCCCAGGGCCAGAACCGGGAAAAAAACTTACTTGTCGCATGGGAAAACTTTATTACAACTGGAATTTCTCTCAGTCAGTCAATGAAATGGTTAAAGAGTTTTCCGGGAAAATATGAGGAATGCTCTTCACGCAAGCATCACCATCCATAGTCAAGATAGCTGGCGGTGGAAGTGGGGATATTGTTCTCCCCAGCCCGTTGTATCTCAAAAGAATGGAAGGCAGATGTGTGCGGGTTTCAAAGGCGGCTCGGGTAAACTCACCATGAGAATCTGCAGTAAGATAGTAGACGAAAGTTAGCCGGAATAAAACTATAACATAAGCACAGAACTTCTGTAGACTCTTCCATCAAGATTCCCGGGAAACCCCCAATCCCTGACGTCGTTACTCCGTCCAAAACGGTAGTTCGACCGATTGGGTGTGTGTGTGTCAGGAACCCGACAGTTTGGTTCCTGGGTGGTCCGTGCCACACCCCCACCGACCGATGAACAGGCGGCCTCCTTCCCACGCCCTGATGGTTGTCTAACAGGAAACACTCTGCAAAAGATGGTGTGAAGAAGATCGACACTCACCGAAACCATCGAGTAGATTTACTGTCATCCACCAATAGAAAAATAGCATTCACCCGAGTTAGTCCACCTGACAATATCTCCAAATATGGTAGGCGTTTGTCCCCCCCAAACTCAAGATCTAGAGCTTCAACTAAGATCCAGACCTCTAGTTTACTAGGGTTCGCAAATCGAAGATCAAAAGTAGAGTATACGTACCGATAGTGTGCACATCGCCCTATAGTCGTACAAACTTTTTAGCATGATCTTCCTTTCCAAACACAAAATAAGGGTCCACCTAGCGTTCCAGATGGACAAATACTTTAAAGGAACTAGACTTGCCTCTCAGGGGTAATTCAGTGCCGGCCACGAGACCTAGGTTTTCTTTCTGTAGATCGCTCTTGCGTCAACCTTAAGTTCTTTCTCTACCAGCGGCTAGCGATTTCCTAGATGCCGCATCATTTTTCAAGATCGTTGTGTTGGCTCACCTGACGGCGCACCCGCCCACCTGCGCCAAGGTCGACTAAACGATATGACGACAGTGATCATTAGCATCTCCAATGCGCGATTAAAGGTTACCAAATAACGCGAAATTTGACGTAAATGGTCATAAACCACAAAGGTATATATGAAATAGAATAAATCTTTTTTCCCGAAAATAGGGTGGAAAAGCCTCTTACCATCATCTTCCGAGATCTTCAAAAACCGGATTTCGGGTATAAAGAGACCTAGCGAACGTGTGAGCATGTGAAGCTATGGAACCCGCAGAATAAGGTTCATTAGTACGCACTCATTTTGGCAAAACATGACCTGCAATTCGCAAACATGGTTTGAGATCGGGTTACTCCCTGAATGCCGGCGGTCAATGTCGTGCTACAGCCTGCGCATGTAGGTACGAATTCACTACAACGCAAAAGGTTTCGATTTTAGCCGGTGTCAATTATGGAATTTAGGTTTCGGGGCGCATATGCAGCATATCGCAATGTGGCACATGGCATGGTTTCAAAATTTTGAGATCCAACCCGTTCGACGAAATTATGCGTGCCTAGGCGTAATTGTCATTGTGGGTTTCTGTCTGACATACCTTGGAAGCAAATCTACAACAGTACAACCCGAAAGATCAAGAAATCCAGCACGTGCATGGTTTTCATGGATGAATTCTCTTCTGAAATCTATATTCGACATCATCGAAAAGAAAAAAGCGGAATATAAGTCAGAAACAACATGCAAAGAAATAGGAATATGGGAATAGATGGGTGGAAAGAGAGATGGACCTATCCCTATGACACTAGCGCATTTTTCGCAGCCGAGCAGCTTCGGGCGGCTATGTTTGTTCTCTTTAGCTTTGATATTGTTGATATCGGCGACGGTTTTGCAGCGGTTGCACTTCATCGTCAAATTGATAGTCTTAAGCTCCAGTAGCTCGATGTTCTTCAACTTGATGTCAGGGAACGAAATCGAGGTACCACGCTCTATAGAAGAAACATAAACGGGGTCTACTGCCTCAGAGTCTTGTTGAAGACCCTGGCTTGACCCAGCAGCTTCTCCTTCCCTGTCCTCATCTGAACTCGAGAACTCTTCTGAATCGCTTTCAGAATCATCCAGCTCCCACTCTGGTGGTCGAGTTTTCTCTACGATGATTATCCGAGGTTTCTCAACAACAGCGGGCGATGCAGGTGTCGGTACCGACGGTCCAGCTTCAGGTACCTCCTGAGGGACTGTTTTGATTTCCACAACCGGCTTTTGCACCGGTTTCTCAGATTCCACTTCAATCATAGTATGTATATTCTGAGCTAAATAGTTAAGTTGCGCCATCAATGAGACCTCGGGCTTCTCTTGTGCCCGCTTGAGAAAGCCATTTTCGATGCTCCTCGTGATGGATTCAGGGAAGCTGCGATCGAAAGTTATTCTGCAGGGTTCGAGTGGATAAAGTTCAGGGACTCTAAGATCAGCAGAGTTGAGAAGCAGCAGTCCAGCCGGTAGCATATTCTTCATCCTCGGCTCCAATGGTACCTTGTAAAGAGTACCGATAGAATTTTTCCAGAACACGGGTGACTGTCGGAATCGAGCCTCCAGTTGCCTTGTTTCTAATGCTCGTCTCGACCTTGCAGCTTCCTTTTGCGCTTCAGTATATGTTAGCTTTGAGTGTTCTAGTTTTAGGGGCGCTTGCAGTATCTGCGATGTCGGTTCTTGCGTTTGCGCCTGGTGATCATTGACGTCAAGTTTAACAACCTCCTGAACAACAGCTCCTATATTCGGCACAATCTTGAATGTCGGCGCCTTCTCAGATGACAAGAAAGATTCAAGCCGCTTATCGAGATTGTTCAGCAAATCGAGCAACCTCGTAGTCGTTGATGCTGACTTGACTAGACTCGAAAATCCTCGTTCGATATTAACCTGATGTCCCTTGGGTATATCCTCATTGAGTACTTTGATAGAGGGTCCTTCCGAACTGGCCTTAGGGTAGTCCGGCGGGATGGAGATTTCGACCCTAAGAGCATCCAAATCATATGGGAAATCTTCTGACTGTTTCAGCTCAAGTCTGTATACACCTTGTTCCTGATCCACTTCCTGGAACAAGTCCCCCCATCGACGTTTAAGCTGACTGATCTCATTTTTCCTTCGCACTTCGGGATTATTTTCGCCGGCAGGTGCAGGTCGGCGCACTACTCTTGAGGGATCGACGGTTGGAAGGTGACGACGTGTCGCCAATGCGTCGGCCCCAGGCGCACCGCGTGCTGTATGACGTACGGCGCCGGCACTTTGATTCGACTGTCGATCACTAACAGGGTCCTTTCGCCCAGACCCCGGTACCTGAGCAGTAGATGATCGATCATCCCCGCTGCCTTGTCGAAGCTCGGGGTCGTGCGAAAACGGGCATGCATCCCCATTCTTACACCCTAGCAATATATAAAAAATTATTAATCAGATAAGTGATTGGCGCCCAGGGCAAAAGGTTCTTATAGGTTGGACTGCAAAACACATTCTAGGCTAATTCTTTGGAGGTATGCAAATCGATCATTCGCATATAAGAATGACATCCGCCCCAGAGATTTGCATATTGCCGAAAATAGGCCGCTAGAATCTGCTTTCCCCAGATTTTGAGCTCACAAAAAGTCCGGGGAAATGGAATCTCGTGCCATATTGCAACATCGAAACAGAAGACATGCATTGCATAGCCAAAATTAAAGCTTGGAATTAAGACAAGCATAAAAAAAAAGTAACCGCTCTATGAATGAAACCGTAGAGAAATAAAATCGGGGCAATCGGAAAGTGGGTTTCAACTTACCGGTTTTCGTAATATAGAACTTGCAGGGCCGAGGAGTTTTCGGCGCTCGTGCCTGTCCACGTGCCTGTCTTTGTGTTTGTGGCGACGATGACGAAGTTGCCGCATTGGCATCCCCTGCAGCAACAGAAGCAGCCATGGAGAATCCGGCAGGCTGTTCATGAACAAGAGGCACAGGGAAATCTTCGTCAGCTGTTCTCGACGAATCCGCCATATCGTTTCAGCCTAGGGAGAGAACGGATCAAAGGAGTTTCGAACAAGTAATTGGAAGTCAAAGTTTGTCAAAGAGTTGTCTGTGTCAAATAATATGGCTTGGTTAGCGCCGCAGGTCTCTCTTTTGTCCCACTTCCCCGCAGAAGACCGAAGGATTGTGTGGAACGTGATCCGTATCCTCAATGGAAAAGCCCCTTCATCCAATTCGCTTGGACACCGTTTCTTGATGCCCAGGCTGCAAGGTAGCGGCTTATTCCATCCAAGTATCGATGCTCTTGGACAAGTGGTGAAACAGTCAATGGGGCAATGATTGGGAGGAGGCAAACAGAAGCCACCATAGCTGTCAGGTGCCTCGCATTAACGCTTCTGTCGAGATTAAGCTCGACATGACCCCCAGACTTCGCAGTCGGAAGGGAGGTCGCGTTTCGAGGTGTACTTAGCCGTCAAAACGGCCGGCTGGAAGGATTCAGAGATGGTCTTACCTCCTGTCTTCTGCCGGAACAGGGTCGTATTCGGAGTCAATTGAATGGACTGGTAGATGGGGGTTTCGTAAGCTTGCAGCTACTGGTCCTTCAAGCGATTCGCTACCAGCTTCTTGGTCCACCTCCAGAGCTCGACAAAACAGGGCCAACTGACTGCGCTTTTGTATGAGTGATAGTCGAGGCTGTTGTAAGCAAATGTAATCTCGTGATAGAATTGTCTGTAGTCAGAAGCTTAGATTTAGGTGTAAGCTCCAGCCTCGCGTCGAAGTTTTTATATCGAAATGTAAATGATCGAGTGGCAAGCTCCCAATACTGCATTGTGAATGATTCATTTTCGGTCATCATGTTTTCTAGATTTCGAGACTATTTTCCAAGCTTGGTCATATGTATTCCAACACAAAACAAACCTCCTGGCGTTTAATCTAATAGCTATTCGGTCCAACTCAGCATCATGTAACGAATACCTTGCATCGCAGCATTCCAAGATCTATCTTAAGCCCAAGATCTGTCTCCAATCCGTCTCTCTTTGTTTTGCGGGGAAATTGCAGAATTGTAGGGATCTGGAGGTCATTCCTTCACATCCGGTTGCAACCTGGTAGTCTGCAGTCTGGATCCAACTACAGGTCAATAAGCTCCATGATAGCGCTAAACCCCGGGTTCTGTGGAACGTCGGAGATTGGCTAGAGGCTCAGAATAGCAGGCACTGATATAGTAGGATCTTCGAAGTCACTTGACAGGCGACATATATCCGTGCTTTGCCACTAAGCAAGCCTCGCTCGCCCTGACCGAGCTGAAGAATGCGCTTGAGGGAACAGCGTCCAATGAAAGGCCATAGCAATATCTAACTCCTCACTTACCCAGTGTCACTACATATCGATATCTACGTTTGAGGAAACATGTATGATTGATCTCTTTTTCTTTCGAATCCCCTCTGATAAGGCGATAACGATTCTCGAGCTTAAACATATCCGTCGAACGTTAACATAAATTTCGCACTAGTGCAGTGTCAGGAGCCTGCATATCTCTGACTGCTTAAGCTTCCTTACCGTCAATTACCCGTGTGAGGTTGTACGGTTCAAGCTCTGTTCAAAAGGAATCCCGTTGCCTCCGATGCTTCTGACAGCTCCCGGGGTGCGTGTGCATCCTTTCATCGGGACCTTCAGACGTACAGGTTCGCCCGAAAACGTGCAGCCTGACAAAAAAAGAGTGAAAAAGAGAATTAAAAAAAGAAAAAAGAAAACCAAACGGTTGCTATTGTGAATTAAAAAGTGCAAATCTAAACGTGGGGTTGCTCACGAATATCTGCAGCTTCGAAGTTCCCATTATAAACGAGAAAAACAGTCTTTGGCTAGTTTAGGCCTCGTACGGGACGGGATATCGTCAGCTTAAGAGGAGTACCCGAGAGCGTACCGGCTTGTATCGAATCGGAACTCCTCATGCCGATATCATCCGTTTCCATTGGAACTCACAAGGCCAGTAGAAGGGCCCCAAAGGCGGGTTTCTGTTTCACCAAACTTTGTACACCCGCCTTCATGGAATTCAATAACATGATTTGATATTATATGTCTCTTGTTTCTCCATATCCCGCAAATGCATTATAAGCACTCTAAAATAGGACTATATTGAATTTCCTGAAAGAAAAAAAAAAGGTGGTGTGCTCGATATCAAGGGTGCCCGATGTTATTCGATATCCCGTTGTGGAAATTCAATGCTCTATGATAGGTTCGCTCGCTGGATTTTGCGTATTTGTGTATGTAATGGTTCATGTATCCTCTTTGGAATTGCAGAATTGCTCCACAGCGTTTGCAGATAGTCTGCAGACTACTGCAGAATGCCTGCAACCATTCAACCTCCCTTCGTCTACCATCTAAGGTTAAGGTGGGCTGATGGTGCACATGAGCGATGAGTTGTCCATCCCAACCTCTCGGGCTGCGCAAACGTACCCTTAGCCCCCCATGGCCAAGGTCATAATCTACTCTCATAATCGAAGACCCGTCGCGAAATCGCTGGATGCACAACATCACACAAGCGAAAATCAGGTCCCTCAGGTCCATTTCACCAAAAAAAAAAAAAACTTGATTTTTTAATTTATTCCTTTCCTCGGTGTATTCTCGGCCTCTACTGTTTCATCACTGGTCACGACTCGACCGGCAACCATGGGAATTTAGTTTTTACAATAGTGGTTACCAATACCAATATAAAAAATAATTCCTTCCTTCAGCCTTGCTACGGTTCTCGTGCTCAACCCCGAGCTCAAGTGATTGATGACATGGCAATGATACAACCAGTCGTTTAAACATCACCCCGATATTCACAAGGAAAATTACATCGAATCCTTCTGGATACTATCACAATTCTATTCATAATGTTCTTTATTCAGAAATATGTCAAGTGCAAGCTCGTAAAAGTGATATCTTGATACGATCACAATTGCCAGCAAGGAAAGAAAGAAACAAAGAAAAAAAATGATTCTAAACATGCAGTGCATCGAAGGGAGAAATTCCTACATGCATCAGTCTTTTCCTTCTGAAGCTAAGCTTCCCATATTCTCATCGCATACATACCGACACCTATCACGTATGTATGCACGAATTATGCAATTCCCTAAGGATCAAGGCAAGCCCGCGAGGAGTTCTTGGAAGAAGGAAGCTAAAGCAGCTCCATGTAAGGTAGCCAGGAGTTTGGTGAACTCACGCACCACTCCCCTTGTCTAGTGCAGCACCCGTACATACGTTGCTGTAACTTAGATTCGCTTGACTAAATCTCACCAAAAGCTGTACCATTGTATCCCGTCGATTCAGTGCATGCAGTATAGAAGGGGAGTCCTTGGACGTTGCGCTCCGCGGCGATATTGGCCATGCAGAGTCAAATTGGTTGACTTGGCCTGCGGAGCGGAAAGTCTGTAGCCCCCTACCTACTGCAGAGTACGCAACCGCATCGGCTCGCTGGTTGCATTCGCCTCAATTCTGGAGCGTCAGGCAAGGTCGGGGTCGTTCAAAGTTGGCCATTCCCTCCAGAATATGCATAACCTATGATCCGCGCCCCACGAGTGGCCTAGAACATTGGTTAGTACTCCAGTGACAACTCCGATTTTCCCTCTTTGTTCACCAGGTCACGACATGATCAGTGACTCTCAGTTTTGTACGAAGGGTCGCGACACAGCATGTATTCCCACCAAATTTCGAAATTTCCACATGCTGCACAACATCCGGTGGGGGGCGTCGACCTCATGACTGCCATCAATTAGTGGCTGACAGTCTCATATTGCGATGTTTTCAAGCCACAATATCGATTGAGTTGTAGCCGGCCCGGTAGATTTAAATCGACAGCCATAAAAGGTTTTCTACCGCCGTCCTCCAAAAAAAAAAAAAAGCACGGGCCGACATTTCTTCCGTCAACCGGCCCCCGTTCGAAGAGAAGAAGGAAAAAGTGTATCACGAAAATTAACGGATGGGACGGCAAGGCGGGTTGACGGTTTCGAGGAATTTATCTCGAAGTCACAATTCCATGGGCCGATTGCATAGCCTGAAGTCCAGAATCACCTCAAAGAGAGTGTGCCCACCCCAAAACCCCGAGATGCTGGGATAAGAGAAAAACCTCCCGCCAAGGGGCCCAGATACTGCAGAGCATCTGCAATAAAAAGTTGGCGAAATTTCTATTCTATAATCCTTATGCATTAGCTTTACGTGGAAGGAACTGGGATGATAGGGGACTTGATAATCCGCACGTTAAGCTTTTTCCGATTCAACCAGACATGACCACAAGCTACACCTTGTCCAAGCCCATCGAGATACATTGAGGTTAATTTTGGCTCGTTGGCAAAGAGTACATTATTGCAAGCGAGACAAGCTGATAAACACCTTATCCCAGCCCTATACTTCCAGGGTTGGCAGCCAATTGATCATATCACGATTGATTGATTGCCGATATCAAAAAGGCTCACTCACACACACGCCCTGACAGACCTCTTTAGCAATGAGCTCGAGCTCTCTTTCGCACGCACACACACACACACACAAACACACAGCCGGCTCACACCATATATTCGAGCCGCCGCCAACCCCAACCTATGATCGATATGACTAAAATGGAACGTTGGGAACTCCGATCCAACATTTTCCGGCGCAGGCAAATTTGCAAATTGGAGAGGATGTAACAAAACGCAGGTCAAACCGCCCCCGCTTGGCCGTTGGAATAAGGCTGGGGAAAGCGCATCGCCCGTTGCACGTTGGCATCATAGCTTAAACATGGATGGATGGATGGACCGGATACCGACATGTGACGATAAAAATTTTCCAGAAAAGACATACATACAACTGACGACGGAGTTCCTGTAAAAAAAAAAAAAAGTATTAGGAGGAGATAACAAGGCACACGGATGCTTGATAGAGGCCTAAGCGAGGTTCGGAGACGGGTGGAATAGGAAGGAACGTTAATAGCAATACTAGAATATCTCGGTTCATGGATGTAGTTTTATATAAAGTGCACACTATTCCCAACCGTATGACGTTAACCTTAACGCATGTTCCTCGTCTACGGCATCCCGCATCCAACAATTCCTGGCCACACCCTCTTACTGCCGCTAGGTCAATCTCAACCTCGTCGGGAGCAAGCAAAATCCTTGATGGCTTCAATTTGAGGCATCGTTCGGGATCCAATTGGCGTCGTCACCGTCGTCAACTTAGACATTTCTTACTGACATTTGGACCTTACTAATCGTGAAATACCACAGTACCAAGACAGCACTAAAACCACTAGCACCGCGGGGAACATGGGAAGTCAAAATCTAGTGGTTTTACGAAATTTTCCAGCATACATGTTCACCTAGAGCATTTTGGCTCCGAGGTCTAGCGGCCGGGCATCGCGGATTGTCGCTGCACCCAGTGGTCGTCCCGAATCCGAAACTGTTCATCAAAGCCCAAATTGGGAATTTCCTTCCTTTAACGGAAAGAAAGGAATTCCTGGGATTACTTGATTGCTCTATAGTCTCGGTTTCGGAACTATATATATTTTACTTCCTTTGCTTTCATAATTAGATCGCGATCTTAGTCTCAATTTGGCACATTCCTCGTGATAGCTACCAAAAACCGGTGTTTGATATGCCAAACCCGTTACCCAGCGCTAGGCCGACATGAAAGGTATCAGGTCATTCTACAGCACAACAGCGACCAAAGAACGCCACTTGAGGGTGCCATGTGTTTTTTCTATTAGTTTCTTGATATTTAGTTTCATCTACCATTTCGCAGTTACAATATAAAATTGTAAACTATAGCCGCTTGCATTGTAGCAGCAAGTAATGTGTAAAAAAAGCCCGCTATGTCAGCTTAGCTTTGAAATGCCATAGTGAGTCCGTCCGATCTGAACTTGCAATTATCCATCGGTTCTAGACCCAAGATGCGTAACGCTCGTATTGATATCAACATACACCCACATACACAAGCACCACACAAGCACCAAAATAATGTGGAGATATCTCCTGGTGGGCTTTGGTTCATAATCCGGACTTACCGAAGTCAGGGCGGATACACAGTATCCAATTCTTGCTTAACAATTCATTACTTATGTACGGTACAAGCCGCGAAATCCCCACAGCAGAACGGTGGCGGGTCTTCGTCTGCCGTTCATCACCCAACATCGCGGCAAATCCTGGTAGTCCGTGAGGAGGATCCGTTATGTGTCTCAACCGTCTCTTAACAGCTGAAATGCAAGACAAGAGTAATATATTCGATTGAAGGGTAATCCCTAACTATTTCGAACCCACTCATCCCCACAGTTGCCCAAGGCCTGACCACAAGCAGGCGCAGCCGCATGGTCTTTCTTAGGGTCCGAAAGAAGCTAAAGTCTTCCTCTAGTTGTTGGTTTCAATGGGTCATACCATTCGAAAGGACAAAGCTCTCTAAACCGTTTTCGAAACGGAAAATTTTCAATCGATCCTAATGAACGATCAAAAAGTATTTGTACCGTTTAGGTTAAGACCTTTAAGTTCCTATGACCATTCATTGACTTTACAATACTGGCTACCGTGAAGTCGAGTCTACACATGGGCAATGTCCATACCTGTGCGTTTGAGTTTTCCATCCCTAGGGAAAACTCTCGCAGTGACGATGAGAGACATCCGATAGAGTTCAAAGCACATGTTAATAACAAGGCGAAAGGGCAAAAGGAAAAATAATCGAGAACTGAAAACAAAATGGAGAATCTCCGTCGGCTAACGTCTCTGCATTATTAGCGATTTCAAAACGGTCTGCACATGTGGGGATTATTTTATTTTATTTTATTTTTCCATTTTTGATTTTTCATCAGTTTTCCCCTTCTCCTGCTCCTTCTTCTACTTCCAGACCCAGGATGTATGTTTTCTGCGGGAAAAGGTTTTCCAATTGTGAAATCACGAGCCCCGGACGAAAAGAAAACTTGAAAAAGAACCCTGGTTTTCTTACGTTTTTTTCTTCGTGCTTTGAACACCTCAGTCGGAGATGAACTGAGGGGCCTTGTTTCTCTTTGCCTTGTGTGCGAGTGGTTGGGCATGTTGGAGTTTGAATTTTTCTCACTCTAGTTCGGTCTGTGGTGCTCGTTCCGAGGCCAGGTTCAATGAGCCAAAGGCTAACGAACAGCCAGGGTCGAGAGCAAAAAGTCACTCATATCACGAGGGGAGTGTGAACCAAAGCTAACGCCAGCACACTTTGGCACATCCAAGGCTAGCGCCATAATGTAACAATCACGAAATGCCCTAGTCCACTGCGAGTGCGAAAGGCGAGGATGAATGGAACGGTGATGTTTTCGGAGTTTCGAAAAAATTTTCATTCTCTTTTTGTATAATTTGGGTTATGACTAGCTAAATAATTTTGAGGCAGTAAAAAACAAAAAGAGCTATAATTAAGTACACATGCTTTCTTTTGGAGTCTTCTTTTGTGCTCTCTTTTGGGTTTTTGGTCATAACATGTGACATGTTTGAAGAAACTGTTATACAGATTGTTCGAATGATAGCAAGAAAAAGGCGGAATATGATACAGAGAAGAGAATAATAGAGGTCAGTCGTAAGAACGAAGAACAAACCATAGATGTACCTTTTTGAAAAAATTTCAAGGTCGTGAATAGTGAAGCAGAAGCGTGAGGGAGAAAAGGAAAAAAAAAAAAAAACACAACGCCGTTTTTGATAGGAAAAGCAAACCCATAATCCGCCCAACGCCATATGCCCAAAGATTAAGCACTGCTATTATCGCTAAAGCCTCGCAAAAAAGAATAGAAGGGAAAGGGCTTATTACTCCGTACCCAGAATCCCAAATAATAACTGCAAAAGTGAAAAAAAGAAAGACAAAACTAAGTCGGTGTTGACCCAATGCGCCGCGCCGCCCATACCGATGAGAACCGTTGTAAACGTGGAAATAAAGAACCGTCCCGGAACCCATGATATGAACAAAAAGCCAAGGAAAAGGTATTGGTGAATTAAGCGAATATTCAGCGATGGCTCCGACGGTCTGATCGACAGAGGTAGGGGTCGTTCGTGTAAAACAAGAGAAGGGTATATGTAAAAGGGTTTTTCCAATTTTATTTACCAACCAGCGAGGTGGTATTCATTAGGACCATGTTCAAAGTGGTTATTCCACGAACCAGCACGGCCTTGTTGAGGATACTCAGTCATATTTTGCATGTCGTAAGCAGTGTGCCTGCGTCGGAGGACTGCATTGGCAACTTTGTTCTTTTGTTGTCTCTCCCAGAGGAGATGCTTTCGCAATGACTCTGTCAACTCAGTGGCAAGCATGTTGCGACGAGTTGTACGAGGTGACTGAGGGAATGCAGAAGCGGACTTTACCATGGGGATAGCCCGGGCATTGACGACTTGAATAGGTGCCTCTCGCGAAGGCGAAGGGGGCATTGATGGTCCGTTGGGAGAAGAAGTACGCGACCTGATAGCAGGTGCAGATCGGGTACCAGCGCGAGCAAGGGCTTCGGCGCGATCGTTCTGGTGAAGAAGAGTAGAAAGGAGAGACCTCCGAGAAACGAGCTGCTGTCGAGGTTCTTCGATGCGAGGGAATTCAACTTCGTCGAACTCAGAACCGTCATCAGATGCGTCATCGTCAACGGAGTCCTCCCACTCGCCATCATCAACAGCGCTATCACCTTCTTCGTCAGATGTAAAGTCATCCTCTTCTTCTTCCTTAAAGGTTCTAGTTTGGACTTCATCAACAAAGGCAGCTCGCTTGCTACCACCGCTGGCGACCCTTCGGAGGCTGTTGGAAAGAGCACTGCTGCCGTATCTGGAGGCGCCATCATAAGACCCAGAGGCATCCGATGGGCTGGAGCCGACGATGAACATACCACCCTTCTTTGGCTTGGTTGGTTCAGGTGTAAGCAGGACCTCTTTCTCATTGATAGTGACCTCAGTGCAAAGCTTGGTGGATGATCTGTATGAGTTCGAAATCAATCCAGGAGCGAAGCCTCGGACGACGCTGTGAGAGCTCTTGATGCTAGAGTTAGATCCAGTGCTATCTTCAGATGCTGTGGAATCGTTGGAAGACTTCTGGGTCTCGGTGATAGTTGATGTAACAGGGGCGGCTGGGACAGCAATAGGCTTGGCTGGCTGCTTTGTTGGTGATTTGGAGTGCTCTTCAATTAGCTGCTCGACTTCGTTGTTGTTGAGGTTGCTCATCAACCTGGCCAAGCCAACTGGGTTGATGTGCCTCTCGCGACCAGAGCCTCTTCGGCTCATGGTGCTCTGGTTGGAGTGAATGCTAGAGTGTGTGTATCTGTCATTGGATGAAGCAGATTCTACGCTGGAGGATAGAGCTGGGACATCCTCGGTGCTTGAAGTGCTGCTCCTGGATCTTGTTGAAGCAGATGACGATGTAGACTCCTCGGATTCCTGTGCAGAGGCCCTGAATTTGCTTACAGTGCCAGTGTAGAAGGTCTCCTGGTTCCATAGTCGCCAGCTTAGATTCTCCAATCGCCTACCGTTCTCAAGCGACTCGGCACAACGAGAAAAGACTGGATAATCCGTTAGACCGGTGTTCACAGCAAGAGAAAGCAAAGCCGTCAAGAAGGGTATTCACATACTGGTCCACATTCCGAAGAGGTTATCAACATTGTGGGTATCGATCTTGCTGATGTTATTAATGCTGAGGGACAGCACAGGGCTGTCTAATCTGGAAGGCATGATGGTTGATGGATTGATTGCTTGTGAATGCTATACAATATAACTCTCAGTTGATAGGTGTGATAGAGAGATGTCGGTAGGAGAAACACAGAGCTGTTGGAATGGGTAAAAGCAAGGTGATAGGACTGATTGTCGGTTATCAAGAGTGGGAACGTCGAGATTATATTCCAAACCCTTGTAGTCGGAGACAGGTATTCGGGACAGACAATGCAAACGAGGATTGGACAGTCGGAAGAGATGACGATGGATGCAGGAGGGAGATGCGAAGGGGATGATATAGACCTCTTGCTTGGGACTGGTGCTGGATGCAGGATGAGAGGAGAAGGTAGAGGATTGGGGGGAGGAGGTTGAACGAGTGTTATATGAATGATGCTATGAGAAGTAACGAGAGTATGGTGTGTGGCCGTGGGAGGTGTGTGTGTGTGTGGGAAGGAAGGGGTTTTGTTATGTACTGGTGCTGGTGCTGGTGCTGGTGCTGCTAGTAGTAGCACTGGTCCATTGTAACTGTATGGGGCCTTTCTTCCTTCCTTTCTTTTCTTCTTTTCTTTTTCTGGTCAACGCTGGCCAGCCCGGAGGACCACCACAGAACAAACCACCATCAAAAAGAAGCAAATACAGAATATGGGGGGATTGGTATGGCCAGCACCCGAGCACCCTTCTCTTTCTCTCTCTCTTCTCTTCCTCCTGCTAATAATTACTACTGATGCTGCTTCTTCTCACAAGCATCAATTCGCCGGCTCGATTGGAAAGGGAAGAAAAACGAACTACCCATTAGCATGGCCGTGGGCGTCAGTTAGTGGGCAGCTAACCAGACTTCTGAACTTCCCCGGGCGAGTGTGTGTGGAGCCTGTATGTTTCCTTTTTCTCGGTTTTCTTTCTTTTCTTTTTTCCATTCTAAAAAGAAAATATAAAAACTGCCTTCCACCTGACCGTCTCACAGCGCAAAAAGAAAAAACACAGTACATCCTCTCGAATCAAGATTTTCCCAGGGGACTTCAAAGGAAGGGGGTTTATGCTTTTTCTGAGCATGGGGTCACCATCACCGCACGCACACTTCCAGTGCAAGTAAAAAAACCTGACTGATGTCCCTGCCATGTCTTGTCTGGATGTATGGGGACGTAACGTAGTCCCCCATACATCCATACATAACATACATACCTTCGAGAACGTCGCCTAATCGTTCGCAGAAGAACCGACTGAGAGGACGGCCAGCCAGGAATGAATGAATGAAAATATGGCCCAAAACTCCTCCACTCAAAGTTGTTAATGCATCCCACTCTGTCGACGGAATAATTCAATGCGATGGTTCCAACTCTAGCTCTCCAGCCTTCTGATTCGATTCCCTCCAAGCCATATCCGAATCCAATCCAACGTTGTCTCCAACGCGACTTCTTTGGGATCTCTGTCATATGGCCTTCACCAAACACAGCTTCGCGGCCATGATCACTAAGGGAAAAAAGCCGTAAGTATGCGCCGTGTCTGTTCCTTCAAATGGTTATTCGATCCGCTCCGTGGACAGCATGGCCCGCCGGTGGCATCATGGCGCGCATAAAATTCTAAAAACAAAAATAAAGGCACATACGAATGACCTCGGACGAACAGAGAAGCTGTTTCGACGGCATATGGAACAAAGCTCATTACAATTGTTCCCCCACACACGCCCTGTTTATGTGTCTCTTCTTTGTGATGATTCGTAATCTAGAAATTTCCAGGTTAACTTCCACAAAGATGAATACACCCGTGAAACCATTTCGCAAAAGAACGCACAACTACTAATATCAAATACGAAGGCGGACGGAAACAATATTTCCATCCCGTAATGTAGATGTAATTGAAATGCGGTTGAAATGTGTTCTTCCATCAAACCCGCCCCAGTGTTGCTGTGAACAGCATATAAAAGTATGCGGACTTTGAATTATTCCCCAATCTTTCCATTCCTTCCCTGTTCCCGTCACCGAAAACTACCATTCAGAGAAAATCAATTTCCAATTGTTGGGACTTTTCCAAATCAGGAACTTTTATTTCACCCTGGGAGACCTCCAGTCTCGGGGCACAGGGAAGTATTCCCCCTGTGCCCTCCCTTCCTGCCCTCCGAATTCAATCTGTTCTGGTTATTTTCTTATTTTTTGCCGCTCCACTTCTCCTAAACGCACTGTGTCCCCCAATAGAAGACATTACACCATGAGGCAGCCGTTCACGAGACAGGAAAATCCACCACAGTGGAGGGATCCCGAAACCCGACGGTAGGGGGTGTTATACTTGTTTGCAATCAACGAAAGGGCGGCTGCGGCTTCTCCTATCGGGGCCCTCGCCGGCTACAGTTCTAAAACGGAAATTTAGAAATAGACGCTTTTCCTTGACATACTCAAGTGTTTGTGTGGGGAAGAAAGTCACGGGGAACGGAAGGGGAGTACCTGAAAAAGGGTCCAAGGCAGCACAATACAAAGAAATAATTGGGAGACGACAATATTAATTATGAGACCTATCCAAACATTTAACGGCTTCTCCACGCCCGTCCGTCCGCTTTTTTGTTTGCTCTAACGAAAGGTCCCGTGTGAATGACTACAGCTTTGACCTTTCAGTCACCAATCTCCTTGGAATACTCCGTTTTGTTGTTGTTTGTGTGTGTATGTTGTAATATTGGGAAAACTAGTAAACCTCAGGTCAGGCTTTCTCTGCGAATGGTGCACAGCCTTGTGAAGACTCAAAAAAACAAGTTGATTGTTAGGTTAGATACTATTTCGAATGTTCAGCCCACGCGCCTTGGAATCTATTTTGCTAAATTTCCCTTACTCGATTATGTTTGTATGATTCTCAAATCAGGTCAGAATCCGCCTGTCCCTAACAAAACGCCGACCTAAAATAGAAATTATCTGCTGAAAGAAGCTCAAGCTTCATGTAACCGGATTCGTGACTCCTACCAGGTGTCTGGTATATGTATGGACATGGACAGCTCGAAGACGCGTCCTTCTCATGAAAAATCTTGCATACCCCAGGTCATCATCCTGTCAAGGAAAAATATTTATGTTCACTATGGGGGAAAAGATACTCAGGGACCAAATGCAGGAAAACAGCTGGTCGGTTTTCGTGAGCATATTCGCATTGACAACTCATCGTTTGGGTGCTCAAATCACTTGATTGTGCTGAACAGCTGACTGTTTTCCCCGCGCCTTAACAAACGAAACGAAAGGGTCCCCCCCATACATCCTACATATTTCGCCTCTCAAACAATCTACATACAAGGGCGCAGTAGGGATGTAGAAGCTTAAAAGCATTTGAAATATATCTAGTAATATTGTCTCACCTCTTTTGGCATTCATAAGTCACCTGTTGAGATCTTCCGTCAAATAAAACTTCTACTGGATACAGATGCGTATGCAGAACATCATGATCCCAACGGTAAATGGCCGCCCCATACTCACGCCACGTTGCGTCGATTTGTCCAAGAGATAATCTTTGATCAAAACTGGTGATCCAGGATAGTTTATGCAAGATTGAAAAGATACCATCCGTGACATATGGGTTTCTTGCATTCTCGAGTTTAGGATATCATATGGCAGTGTAACAAGACTACATACCTGTTCTACACATCATCAAATGCACGTTTTTGAGTATATCATAAAATTTAAGAATATAGTTCAGCAATTATAATTTTTATTGTTTAATTGTATCCATGTAACCCCCACGCTTTTCGTAAGCTCCATTTTCAGCTCAATATGGGTCCTCTCCGCTTCACACTCACCGTTTGTGTAAACCTGGATATCCGTCTCAACCCGCTCTTTATAACGAATCCCGAGATTTATATCGTCCACGGTAATGCAAAGCTTCCCACCGAGTAACGGCGGGGGATTCTGTTGAACTCATCGATTTCCGAATCCGACGTGTAACAAGCGGGGAAGGGATGAGGGGTAACGTTGAATCCTCGAAGGCAAAAGGGGGAATGGAGAGGGGCAATGTGCTATTGAAGCCTTTTGAGCCCTCGTGTGCAGGTGCAACTCTTGATTGGACGCTAAATTGCAACATCGCGGTCCCTTTCTGCAGCCATTCGGCTGCTACTATACCTAATCCTCTTCGATTGTGTGAAGCTCAAGGGAACTCTGAAACACTTGTAATAAAATTATAAGGTAACAATCGCAGGCCGATTGTGAAGCAACCGTGCCACAGAATCGATTGTCACTCGAATATCGGGATCTGACTTTTCTGTCGTCAATCCAACTCTCTGTGCCTGTGGAACTAGGCCACAACTCTTCCCAAAAGGAAATATCTGAATGGGCCTCTCACCTTTCTTACGCATGACCAAGAGATGCCAATTGGTGAGCTCAAAACATTTCCCCCGCAGTTTCAGAAGTTCCCAATGACTCGATTCAATCGTCCAATCGCGAGCCTCGTGGGGTTTTCGGCTTCCTTCCACAACGTGTGCACGCGTGCCCAGTAAATTTTTTCTCTCCCCACGGTTCCTTTTATCCAGTTCCGGTTCTAACAGTTCCGCATCGGCTGTGCTTTCATGCAATTTGCTAATGGGAATTTTCGGACACTCTCCATTAATTCGAACCTTCCACAGGCGCCCTTTTTTTCGCAACACGCGGTACGTAAGCTGGGGCCGGGTTTTGGGGATTGAAAATTTTTTCCATTACCAGGTGACTCGTCGAAATTTCGGGCAGGAGTGGAAAAACGTGACGGCTATAGGGCTATGAAGCCTTGAGCTCTCACCCAAGCCTGCGGGTTAGAAGGAGTTCGTCTTTCCTAATTCTCTCCAAAGTGATCCTTTATAGAAGTCACGATGCTAGCCCTTTCCGAGACCCTTTTTTGGTTAGGAGGGAGGTCAATGTTAGCTTTTGATTCGCTTCCATCCGTTTGTCAAGACCGCTCGGTGAGCTTGCGTTGAGGCGGGCGCGGGGTCAGAGAGTGGGGGCGAATCTGGACAACCCCAGAACCGCAAAGTCTCGATCTGGAAACTGGTCGAGAACCATCCTTTTTTTTGCCTCTGTGTTTTCTTGTTGTGTCCTGAGTTTAAGCACACATCTATTAGTCGGCAGGAGTTGACTGAGAATGCCATCAAGCACCCATAGATGTGCCAGTACTGGTAACCGGGCACGCTGATCTATCAAATGAATGCCGTTAAGCTTTGGAGCATAAACAGCCTTTCGTCCGTACATACATGTGTGCATGTATTAAGGAGGCAACCTCTCTGTGCAAGCAATCAAGCAAGCAGAGAATGATCAGCTTTTGACCAGCCTAACATTCAGGTGACCCTATTCTTGTGCCTTGGCCTCAAACAATTGTTATGCTGACACCGAGTTCCCAATTCCCAATCTCATAAAGGTTAAAAACCAAGGCGGCAAGGAACCTAGATCCCGATGTTAGCATTGCAGAACGTTCCTGTTGGTTGTAGGGGAGTAAGGGGCTTCTTCTTCTTCTTCTTCTTCTTTTTTTTTTTTTTAATCACGGGAATGAATGTCCGGCAATGGATATATGTTTCGGTATTCCTAGTAACTTATCTGTAAAGCTGGTGTTGAATATCGCAATTTGAGGACTTGATGAGCTCGGAATCACCCAGGCTCATCTAGCCCGTATACGTATACATCAACAATAAGCGTACCTCTAATAATTATAGATAACGTAACCTTTAGATCGATAGATCCTTGTTATACTTGCAGCAACCTCTCCTACATTAGGGCTACCTCCAACAAATAAAGTGAAGCTTGACTTGCCAAACTGATTTGCTGCATTGAATCCAATGCACAGGACCTTGGCAGTATCAAAATTGAAGTCTCGTGGGGTCATCCGCCGCGCAAAAGCAGCCTCGAGGGTTTAGGCTAAACATGATGAAGCCCAAAACCAGCTCACCTCAAGTACAACCTAGCTCAGCCCTGCCAACTTTTAGGGGCAAGCTCCCAGGGTCCACGGCCAAGTTAGGGCAGTGTGTCTCTAAAAATAAGAGCACATGATGATTCGGAAAAGAACGCGGGAAAGAGACATTTCAGAAGCCAGACACAAATACGGAAACCGGAATCTCAGCCTGAGCTGTGAAACGAAAAAGCGTCTATATGTGCACATATGTGGTAAGATGTGAATATAGCTTCCGTTTGCCGGTTGAAGTCAGTCAGGACATTGTCGTACGTCGGCGGCTCGTGATTGGTAGATGTCGTGGTTTGGAAGAGATTTTTCCGTTGTCGCAGCGCTCGTCCACTCTCCAGGGCATTAGCCGAACGAAGGAAGTCACAACGACATCTGACCCGCGAATTAAACACCGCAGCCGACACCCCGTGAACAGAACAGGCTCTTGAGCGGTTGTCTTCGGTACGTCTCAGTCCGTGCAGTGTATTTCACAAGCCAAAAGGACACTTATAAGTCTTGTAAGGGTCCTGGACCCTTAACTGGAGGATCGACAGCTCTCAGGTACGTATACTAGCAGACTGGCCAGCTGGTGGATGGACCCTTAAACCGTTAGCAGATCTTAGTTGGAGCTAGGTAGCTCTCACCAGATGTGATCATGAAGGGTAGCCTTGTCTCTGGTTTGATTAGGGATACGAAGAACTCGATGTTTGGGGCAACCCCGAGACGGTCACGCACCGCCAACAGGACCGCTTGGGCCGTCTGAGTGGATGGAAAAACAGTCTTAAGCCCGATTTAATATTAAGCTCATGATCGATTAGGTTTTTTTGCTTAGCTTTATTGTGGGGATCGGATGGGGAAATCCCTTGCAAAGAGTAGTACCCTCCCCGGATCGAAGGGAAAAGGCAATTTCAGACGGGGAAATAATGTTATAGCACTACAAACGCGCAGGAATAAGTAGGTAAGTAACTGAGTACCTATTAGCATGTAATAAGTATGTACTAAGTGTTTTGATACCGTGAGGGTCTAGAGAATGGTATCATGAGCTCCACATGGGGGGACCGACAAATTTAGGTATCTATTTGTATTCCAATTCGGTCCAAACCACGACAAGACGACACTATCTACAAACAGGGGCTATCTCCGTGCTACTGGATAAACTTCGGAGAGAAACTCTGGGACCTCCAGCTGCCAGGGCTGGCTCAAAAACACCCACGTCTGCAGCCTGCCCAGACAGCCGAATTGTCTTTTAACTAACGGTTGTTCGGATCGTAAGGCGTGACCTTCCAGAAGACGCCGGAGAAATCTCGTTTGTCATTTAGCCTCTGCATGGAATCACACGAAGAACGTTTCGTGGAAGTTTGCCACCACCACCTTCATCATTACCCGTATCATGAGCGGAAAGACTGTGATTGTGGTCGTGGGGTCGGGTCGGCCCAAGCTTCTTGCGCTCGCAATCATGATTACATGTAAGCTAAGTAAGTAAATGTATGTATGTAAAGCAAGCAAGCAATCAAGAACGAACTTTAGAATTTTCTACTATCAAAGACATCTGCATGGCCACGCATGCACACTTTTTTATCTATACGAGGACCTCGCAGCAGAAAAATGCAGCAGAGATGCATGCGCTGCAGTGGATCAAGCGACCTCTTCGAATCGAATACGTTCCTTGCAATGTTGACATTTCGCAACACCAGAAAATTCTGAACCTCGAATATTACATAGTCCGCTAGACCCATGTCAGATACCCCGGCTCCCCCCATCCTCGTGCTCCGTTAGTACAACGTTGACATCTACCTCAAGATTTTACCGAAATCGCGAGATTATTTTGGATATTAACCGAACAGCAAAAAGCGTGGCAGTGGGACCCGGAAGACATGCCTCCATCATCTGGTTCTTCCACGATGCCGTTATTGCCGTCTCATTTTCCATTACACAGCAGGAATATTAGGAGTCTGCTAATATCACACAACGCAGAGCCGACAGCTTTCGAGACAGACCGAAGTCGAAGGATTATATCTCAGCTGAGGTATTATGCATAAACTTACTTTCCGACATGCCTTTGAGACTTCATTACTCTGATTATAGCTATATAGCCGTTTCATGAGCATATACGAGACTTCTCCAACACACCTTTTCTAGTTTGGGGGCACAATAGCCAACAAAGAGGGTCATGAGATATACGGCGAGTCTGCAATCTGACGGTGGCACAACAGGTACATGTGTATAATAATAATACCTACCTGGCACTGCAGGCCCTTCATGCAACTTTCTCTTCGACAAGCCTACAAGCAAGGTTCGCGACATGCAAGCTGAGCCTGCAGTAGCATGGAAATACCAGATTCTCGGGTCCCTTCCATTCTCTCTCTGCCTTTCAAAACACTCGTTTAGACAAACGACACCATTTCTAACGTATGTATCAAATTTGAATCCGTCCAAAATTACCGTCATCAAAGCAAAGCCTCTTTTTTTCGCAAATATATTTCGGCATCGTGATGATTCTCCCATTACCCGAGGCTATCGTCCGGCGGATGAAAAATTCTCCATTTTACCCAGGCCAAAGCACCGGGCCAAAGGGAGAGCAACCCTGGTATCCCCTGAGCCAATATCATCAATGACCTGGGCCGCAGTAATAATTGACGGTTGATATTTGTGTTGAAACGAGGCACACCACTCTTCTGGGCAGTTTTCCCCATGGCGAAAAGGCCTTACCCGGAAGAGTTTTCTCTTACCGTCTGGGGGGTTTTCCAGTATGGCGAACTAGCAGTCACGATTACTTCATGGTGATGATGCCGGCTAAAACTCAGCGGAACCGTTCCGGTATCATTTTGGCTAGAACCCTACCAGATGAAGCCTTAGCGGGTCCCAAAAAACGAGAAACAAGACATTCTCATAACGTTTGTGCAATAATTATGGAGAAGAAAGAAGCAGTATCGCGATAGAGTAATATATTGTCCAATTTCGTCGCGGGACGCTGGCGACGAAGGGGCCGACAGCCAGCAACCTGGGATTTTGTCAGAGCGCACGTGTGTGGGTCCATTCTCCACGAATAAACTCCAAGGCCTGGAAATGGTAAATTTGGATTGGACCGGAGGGCTTCACTAGCTTCCCCGAAATGCCGTGGCGTTCAGGAGGGACCCGAAACCTCGGAACCGGATACACTTGCAAATCTTGGCATCCACTCAAGATTGCACCCCATATGCACGACCGAGTCAACCAACCAAAGAACAAGCACCGGAAGCATGGGAAGAAAGACGCTAGCAGACGCTAGCCATGGGGGAGGTCCTAGACCCTTGTCTGCCCCCACGGCCCCAAAAGTGCATGTACCAAGTGTAAGAAACCCTGCTAAACGTGACCAGTCAAGCGCCACAGACGAGATCTCACAGCGACTTCTCGACACAGACTGGTTCGACGCCAACTGTGTCGTGGAAGCGATCCCGATAACCTGTTTCCTTTCGACAACGACCGCCCACTAGTTTCTTGGCCCCTTTGTTGATGTAATTTCGACGGATGGCATCTCGTTGACTAATATTACTCGATCTGGAAATTTCTAACGAGTAAAAGTGATAGTGGAGGCCTGATTTGACTTCTTGGCGTATTTACTCGTCACGAAACACTCAGAAGAGCATCACGGGACGGTGAAGAGATCCAGACCCTCTTGTCAACACACTGACAAAGAATGAAGACCCGACAAATTGGATTCTCAAATTACTGGTCAAAAATGAGGTGATTTCTGACCACCGTCGCGGAACCCGGGACTAACACCGCTTCACCTTTTCGACGACCCGGGTTCCACCCAAAGGCCCCGCACTGTCAATGTTTCATTCATGATCTCCATGTCTCAATCTTCTGGCCCTGGACCTCATCGCAATTGTCACGGGTCACTAATAACGGCGGGCTATCGCCAGCTTCATTATTTTGGGCCCAAACCCAGCGCGCTGGAGCGGGGCTCATTAGCTAAATTATAAAGGGCCTCCGCTTTTTATCGTAAATTGGGATACAATTCGCTTAAGGCAAGCCATACTATCGATATCGAAACCAAATATCATAACCTGACTGTCTTTGAATGAAACCCAATGTCAAAGACACATTGATCTGCAGGTCGGGTGCGAAAAGTCTATTTTCGGGGGCTTGCCCAGCAGTCAGCGCCTGGTAACGAACCCCGCGGTGGCTCATTGACAATTTGGCAGACGAGAACTACTCTTACAATCTCAAGCGAATGGCCAAAATCGTCAGGCTTCTCCAATTCAAGATTCAGCCACGTGCATGGCCACAAACACCAGAGGAGATGGGGGATACCAAATGAGATGAAGACGCCCGCTGACGTAGGCAATGCATTATGGTTGTAATCAGTCATCTCATCTGCATGATGCCTAGTCCTAAGCTGTAAGAGATATATCTTAAACAATCAAATGGGCTTCAGCAGAGATATTCGAAATTGGGATGGTCAGCCAAGCGGCTACAATTCTCGCCTCTAGCCGTGCCTCGCCCCTTTGTGCGACATCATCAGTGTTGCATCCAATTGTGTGATCAGTCTTCCCCACGAAACTGTGGTTTTTGGGGCTCTTGATTGTTTGATGCTCTCTCCCCCCACGAGATACAAAACAAGCAATCAAATGCCCTCATTGGCGAAGGCATATACTTATTACGGCTTCGTCTCAAACCCGTTATTCCAATTGGGGTTTTCGCAAACGTGTTTGTGTGGGGGGTTTATTTAGACCCCTCGCACATGACCAGTCTCCCGCATGCATAAACGACCCTTTTTTGCAGGTTGTAAAACTCCATAATTAGGTCGCCGAATGAGGGTTCGCGCCCCTCCAAATAGGTAGCAGATTCTGACGCCAAACATCAGAGACAAGTCAGTGACCCTTCCCTATTTTCTTGGACTTTTGGAAATTTGACATGATGGACAGGAATCCTACCGGTATGCCTCGCACAGAGGCTTCGTTATCAAAAATAGCGTCGACCTTCCCGTTGATAGGCGTTAAGCGAAACGTGGGATTCTTCAGGGCCAAAAGGCGACCAGACGACCTGGGACCCCCAATTTGTCCAATTTGGCCCCGAAGACCTTTCAGCCAACCAATCTCAAATTTCAAGCACGCCATCGATATAAAGCAAAAAAGTGACCGGTGCTTGTTTACCCCCCATGTATCGACATAAGCCTTTATTGCAGCCATGAAGATTCGATTGCCAAATCTTTGCACATGTGGGCATATTCGTGATTTGAAACGTGACCCCGTTGCATTCTGACTTTCGGAGACACAGAAGGGAATTGCATTAAGAAATTCCTATTTCCTAATTGATTCATGGCGATCCTCGGGCACAAGCGCCTCCCCGGAAGCATAAATTAGGGCTAGAGCTATGCAATCTATATAGACTATTCAAAGGTATACAAGCCTCAATTGGACGCGGAAAGCATAGACCGTTGATCCCCAGATACGCTTTATATCAACTTTTATGCTTTCAGCAATCTGACACTACTGCACCTACGGAGACATATTCCGCGAACCAACTTACTCAGTTCAGCAAGTATCATATCCTATTTCGTCCAAAGTTGACCAATCTGATGCAATGCTTAACGACCAGAGGATCTTCATAGCGCACGTGGGCACCATGGCCAGACCGCAGAACTGTCCAACCAGCTACATGGTTCGCATATCTGATCCCATCTCGAGTATGCGAAAATAACAGATCATCTGGCAGGAAGGAAAACCAGCCCCAAATCTAGGCTCCCCGCACCTCGTGTGTGATTTGAATGGCCGAAGGGAAGAAACGCGAGGAGTACGAGGAGGAGGCAAACCCTAAGGAGAAAAATTCTATCCGTTCAATGCAGTCGGAAAATCCTTTTCCCCTCCACGAGGACGGACTTGGGAACGCCCCGCCTTCAAGCCAGACGCCCGTTTTACAACATCGGATCAAAGCTTGCCTCTAGTCGGTAAGATGCCTACGAATGATCTCAAGAAAGAAAAAGAACGAGGCAAGGTAACCCGATAATTTGAGGGTCCTCGTGATGGGTGGGTTTTGGGATGTGCTTTTTTGCGGCCCCGCTACGCATCGCATTCACGCGGTAAGATGCAAGATGTGAAAGTTTTTTTTCGTCACTGTTTTTTTTTTTTTTTTTTTTTTTTCATCTCAGCTCTAAGGCCTGCATTACTAGCGACGGCGATATGCTAGGGGACAGTCTCAGAATTTCCAAGGTATCGGGTGTACTGGGTTAATCAAGCATGCTTAAATTTTTTTTCTTTGTGTCTTTCTTAACAGGACTAAGTGGACGCAGCACAGAGCGTGGCATTTTGCAGGCACGAGGTCTCTACTACAGTTAGACACCTTCTCTTTTTAGCAAACCATTAGCTTCAAGTTAAACCACGATACGGACATGTACCCCATACAAGAAAAAATTGCGAGGAACATCAAGGGACAAGGTCAAGAACTTCCTCGGTTCCGGGGAGACAATTGTTTAAGTCTTTTGCTCCACCCGGCGGCCCCAAGTTCTATCCACATGGCCTTCCCCACGAAAGTATCCCAATGTAGATGCCTGAATTAGCAAACTTCTAGACGTCTCACGTTCACCACATGTTTATAAGATTTTTTCAACGGTAAGAAAATAGGCAGCCAGAACGTGTTCGGCAAACCGTTCGGCCCACACAGACACATAGATAGAGCGAAAAAGGTCTGTCCCTAGACGAGCTTCTGATTTCCAAGCGCCAGGGACCAGGTTATGAACATAAAACGGAGTCTGCCAGGGACTTGAGCATATTTGACCCAGATTCTAGGTACCACCAGATGGACAAAGCCCCCGCCCACCTTTCAGTCCAGTTCTGGTCCATGTCCACGCACGCAGATTTGATAAAAATCTAAAAGAGTCCAAGATGCAAGGTAATAAATGCAACTGCGACCAGCTTGAGTAGCTTATTTTGGAAGAAACGGTTACACCATACTATTGCTAGGTAGTATATATACTATAATACTACCAGTCAAATTAACACTATGACTGATAATTTATCATAGTACTCGGCCCCGTCTATAGCTTATGCTTTGAAATACGAGATTGTTATCATCCAGCGAACTTCGCGAACTACCGGCGCATTTGTATACGTATCTCCTGTACTACGTGCTAGGTATTTTCCATCTGCCTATCAATATCTCTATTTGTCGTGAATTCAGAAAAAAAAAAGGGAAATAGTTGTGTCCCGTGGACATTTGCTCGGAGAAACAAAGAGAGAAAGCTCTTTGTAATCGAAATCCTCGGATATCAACCCATACGGCCTGATATGCTTATCTTGGAGGTTCAAACAACTTCACCCACGCAATTTCCACACACACCCACCCTTTCGCTTTAGCAAGATATGCATGTTGACATCCAGCGAGCCATCCGGCCGAATAGCCGCACCCCGCTGTAGCTCGTTCGCTATATCATAGATCGGTATCCCTCCCGCCGCCTCTTTTGAAAAGAAAGAAAAAACATATTTCATAACCGAAATGTTAGACAATGAGACGACATCCCGCCCCTCCATTACGAGTAAAAAAAAAATAAAGTTGTTGCGAAAACGGTCTTCGTGATCATATGCTGCTCGCCGTTCTACAGGGTCCGACTAGACCAGAAAAAATCATAAAACGGAATCCGTGGCAAGTTCCGATTCCGGACTCTTACGAAAATGAGACCAGACGACTTCCCGATCGCTCAGTTACCATTCGAAGTACCACGTTTGGTAATCCACAAGAATTAATGTATATAAATTTGCTTTTTTTCTTTCTTCTTCTTCTCCTTGGACTTTTTTTTTTCTTTCTCGTTCTCGACTATTCTAACAATTACATCTATGAACGCCCCGTGGTTGGTGGTATGATGATCATGATAATGCCGAATTTTCGAATGGGTAAAGGAAAAATCCGCATCCACAGCTGATCGAGCTTAGAGGATGGCGAAAACCAACAGGAGAACAGTGCACTGCATGCGCCCGGAAAAACCCACCCTGGCGTAAAAAAAACGACGACAGGGCCGGGAGCCTATCCGCACGTGAAACAATCGTATCTGCATGCACTTCTATCAATAACGAACCCCCCCGCGTCCTGGTCTGTTTAGAAATCGTCTTCGCCGCTGCCTGACACGATGACATTGTTTATCTGATCGAGACGACGGCACGTGTTAGCATCGCATTCATATCAGACGTCAAATAGTTATACTGGAGTGAAACACTCTTGATCCAAGCCCGTCTGCAGGGCCGCTTGTTTTTTCCATCCAATATTGACTTCGCAGTAGCGAAGCCAGATGTTAGGCAAAAAGTGATGGTGTATAGCATACCTTCAAAACCATACGACAGAGCTGGGTAGCCAGCATTAGCTGCTCCCGCTTGCCGATCAAAGGATCAATAACGAAGTGTTCTCTCATATCTGTGTAGTTTCAGGGGAAAAATCAGCGAAGTTCCCTGTTAACATTTGTAAAAGCTCGTAACCCAAAGATGGTGTCATGAATTTGCCAATATAAGCTTGGTTAACAAAAGCCACCGGACACCAAGATAAAGTTGAGCTGGTTGGCATCATGAAGATGCAATAAGATGTCGAGTAATATGGACAGCGGCTCGGATAAATTGGTGACCACGGTGGAAAAACCAACAGGCGAACAGCGAACGATCCATTCCAACAGGGGACCCAGCACGTTTGGAAATCAGGCACAAGGGGAAATAGAAGGAGTTTGAAGCTTCAAGCTTTCGGGCTTACCATTACTGCCTGTTTGCATGCAATCAACACCAAGTCGGAAGCTCTTCTCCCGAACTTGTCGAGATTTGATCTGGGCCAGGGTCTCGATTGGTGACAGGCCAGAGTTCTCAGCAAGGGCCATCGGAATCGCATCAAGTGCATTGGCGAACGCTCGCATGGCATATTGTTCCAAACCGGGTCTCTAGAAACGATGGAAGGTCATTTGATCAGCCATTCCAGATCTTTGGTATTCCCAGCATCAAAAGCTGCAGGGTAAGGATTATGAATGTGGCAATTCGTAATTCTACTTGCAAATGGAATCTGCTGGTAGCTTACCTTGTCAGCTTCTTCAGCAACTCGAAGTGAGCAAGCAATTTCAGCCGCTCCGCCACCATAGACGATGCGATTATCCTTGACGAGATTCCGTACTACGCATAGTGCATCATGCAATGCTCGTTTCGCTTCATCGATGATCTGTGTATCCAAATGGAATATTAATCAATAACCCATGCCGGCTTTTCGCTTCCAAATGCTTGCTTCGGGGTAATGTAACAAGGAATTCAGGTTGCACGAAGAGTGTCAAGTGACGGGTTTCTGTGCAAGGCACCAGATGAACTGCCACGAAGCACGGATATTCTCACTCTAGACGGCACACTCTGCTGTACCTGAATCTAGCTTCATTATGCAACATGGGAGCATGCTTACCATTTTGTTACTTCCTCGCACGAAGACAGTGACGGCTCGGGTATTGGCGCACTCCTCGATGACCAACATTCGATCTCTGGTGGTTCCAAATGCAAGCTCTCTTACAATCCCGGCTCTCCCCAGTTTCTCAGCCGACAGGTCTTCGAACCTGGGTACGATCCTTCCGTTCGTTGCTATTGCGATAAGTTCGATCTCAGGTCCTCCTACCCACCTGACCGCGGGAAGTTCGTTTTGTAGAAGAAGGTGGTTGGCCTCGTCATCGAACCCCCACTGGCAAATGACCAAGTTGGCACCGGTGTCCTTGATCTGTTTAACCATCTCTTCGAATTTGTTTTTCTCATAGGCTTGGAGTTTCTTAAACTCGTCCACGCTAGTGATATCTAACTTATGCTTTGTCTTCGGCTTTGGGGGTTCAAACGCACATGTCAAGATGGCGAGTTTGGCGTCCTTTACTACTCGAGGCATCTGAGGATGTGACATGTCCTTGTCTATGATAACGCCCTTGACTAACACGGAATCCTCCAGGGCGCCTCCGACCTTGCCATCGACCTTGATGAGTTCGAAGTCGACATCCTTTCGTTCTAAGTCTGCAACCGCTAATACAGCATCTACAGCGATTTTGGTGAACTTATCATGGGCTATCGATACACTATGCCCCAATTTCTGTTAGCTAATCTTTTCTGACTGGTCACTCGCCGGCCAGGCAATCGTCGTAAGCGGAACCTCCAAGTCCTCCGACAGACGTAACGGACCCTTAAGTTGCAGCTACTTCGTTGTACAAGATTTCAGGGCACCTACATCTTACTTCCCAAGCTCGTCTTAGCCGATCTTAGCAGGTTTTCTGTGTTCTCCCGTGTGAAGTCCACCACATCTGAGATGTTGTCAAGGTGTGCAACGGCGATTTCGCAGGCTTCGTCGTAGCCGTCCGCGATACGTATCGGGTGAATGCCTTTGTCTATCAGGTCCGCAGCTTGTTCTAGCAGTGCTCCGGCAAGTACGACGACACCGGTGGTACCATCGCCGATCTCGTCGTCCTGAGATTTCGATAGTTCGACAAGGAGCTTTGCGATATGGTTTGTTATCTCCATCTGTAGGGTAAAACCATGTTAGAACCGTATTTTTCATGGTAAACACAGCTGCCAACTTGGCAATCTGATAGAAAACCAGTCTGATTCCGTGTCCGCACCTGGCTCAGGATGGTAGCTCCATCGTTTGTGACAGTAATATCACCATCTGGAGATATTAGAATCTTATCCAACCCTCTTGGTCCCTAAATTCGCGCCCAAAGTTCAACTTGTCAACCTTCCATTCAACCCACCCCCCGGCTTATGCATAGTAATACGTGTGATCGTGGTATATGTACTGACTAGGGAGGTTTTGACGATGTTGGCAACAGTCCGGGCAGCTAGAATGTGGGATTTGACAGCTTCGGTCCCGTGCTGTCTCTGCTTCTTTCCCTGACTAGGTTTTGGAGATTCAAATCAGAAACTTATTCGACATACGCGAAACTCAATGAAAGTAAAAAAGTACTGGAAGCAGAAAGAGGGAACATACTCTCTGACAACGATGAAAGGTCTACCCATTTCATCCTGCACTAGGGCAGCGTTCGATAGATCGAGCTGATTCATCGTGGGGAAGCTTCTCCAACGACCTTTCGCGACGTGCTTTCGACTAAAACCGGTATTTTATGAAGGTATAGACTGACTTGGATGCTGTAGTAGCTTCTGAATTTTGAGAATCCTACGTGAGAGATAGGGGAGGGTATTTGAAAGCGTCGTGTATTCGTTTCTGTCTGTTATGAGCTTCGTGGTGGGGCCTAGTGCGAGGGTTTGAATGTGCAACGACAAATTTGTCGTTGGATAACCAATCAGTGGCGGTGCAGCTTTTATCGATACCGATATGCGCCACGAGTAATGTGGGTAGTGTGGCTGCAAATAGGTGCCACACTGCGTTGTTGGGTGAACGCCCTTCTCAAGCTATTTTGCTTGCGCTTTGTTATGCTCCAGACTGTGCGACAAACCCCAATCACCAATCCAGCTAACCCCCATCGCATGCCATCGGCATTAGCTTTGCCGTCATCAACCTCATACGACTTCTTACAAGGCTCCATTGCCGGTCGCACTGCCCCTGGTCGGCGTGAAACGTTCACCAGCTGCTCCGATATTGAACGGCATCATCCGCAGACGCGTTTCCGAGACTACAAGCTTCCAACAAACCAACTGTCGCGATACTGATCATGCCACTAATGGCAAGCGGGCGCCGTTCTGCTTCGGAACAGGATGATTCGTCTGATGAAGAAATGAAGCAAGTTGAAGAGCAGCCTGGTGAGGAAGATGAAGAGGAACAAGAAGGCGAGGAAGAGGAGTACGTTGTAGAGAAGATCCTGGATCATAAGTACGAGGATGGAGTATGTCGAGGCTGGTCGACTCCATTGTAACTGGTGAATTTATTTACTAACTTGCCTCTTCATTACTGTAGATCTTAAAGTACAAGGTCAAATGGAAGGGTTACGACAAGAAGTCTGACCAGACTTGGGAACCCGAGGATACCTTGGAGTGAGTTTACGAGGCGAACCCTTATAGCACGAATTCCACTGACAGCCTTTCTAAAGAGATGTCGAGGCTCTGGAAGATTACCTTAACGTTATCGGTGGCAGGCCTTCACAGCAATCCGCTAAACGAGGTCGCAAATCTACAGGCGGTGTCGCTTCACCAGCACCAAAGAAGACCCGTGTCAAGCAGGAGGGTGCTAAGGAAGACGAGTGGGAACCTCCGGCTGGGAGCTGGGAAGATGATGTAAGGATGATTGAAACACTGGAACGCAATGGTGGAGATCACATTTGCTATATCCAATGGGTAAATGGTCGACGAAGTCAGCATCCTCTGCATGTTGTATACCAGAGATGTCCGCAAAAGATGCTGAAGTTCTACGAATCTCACCTGTAAGTTTCTGGGTTCCCTTGGGTGGTATCGTGTCAGAAGATCAAGGCTAACAGTTGACTATCCAGCGTCTTCCGAGACTCTGCCGGGACGATGTAAGACGAGCCTCGCGATTGTATATTAAATCATAATGCATTTACATGGTGCTAATCATGGGTTATAGTAAAACGGCACCGCAGTGACCTGACGCCCGACATGCGTCTCACGTTGCCTACCTCCCTGTAAACCGAACTAACCTCAAAGGGGTTTATTGACAAAATTTCTCCTTGCATATCCTTTGCCCTCAATCCTTGGGTGGAAAACCGTCGGTCCGTTCGCTAGCCACGAGGTGGCCTTCAAAGCCACACAGCGCCGTATGGCTATGGATCCTGATTCTAGTTATGCCTTTAATAGCCTCACCTGGATTCTCTTTATACTTCTCAAGACATCCATTTGCCAGTTTTTTTTCCCTTTATCGTTTGTCCAGCCTGGGTCTTTGTTGTTTTCTGACTATTTATTGTTTCTTCGTATTTGCTATTTCTGGTCTGCGTTTATCGGTGTTACTCCGTTGCAGCGACTTTTTCCTTCAATTGAAATATACCTTAATCACTCGCGCGATCATACATAGAGGGGTGATTTTACTAGAGAATGGAATTATATTCTGACGACCGTGCAACATCGCGTCGTCGTATAACTAATATGGATTTTAAAGGGCAAAAACATTGAATGCGAAAGAAGCGAACCTTCGTAAATCTCGTGTATTAAAATGGATGTCAGTGTATAACAACTCTATTCTAAGTTCTAGAGTATGATGCATCGTTTGTCGCGAATGCATTAGAAGATCCCAAAACCAACGACGCGCCAAAAAAACCTCCATGGAATTCGAATTAAGCACTTGGTTGTTGCTGCTGTAGCTGTGTGTAGTAGTATCCAGCAGCGGCAAGACCGGCGATAAGAATTGCATAGACAAAGCTGGGACTAGATAGAAATTTAGCATCTGGACGCGAATATCAGGAGCCTCATAGCGGAGCCACGAAGCAGGAACATGCTTTCCGAGCTCCACGCAATGGCTGACGAGAAAGGAAGATGGGGGGCTTGACATACAGGCCACCAGACGATGAATCCCCGGACGACGAAGCAGAAGCACGGGATATGGTAACTGGTTTCGGGTCGCTCTCCTGCAGGACAAGAAGCCGTTAGCCAGAATTCGCAACAATAGTCCCACAGACTCACAATGGGGCTACATACGCTTCGTTTTAGGTCACCAATGAGATATTTGCTAAGAATTTCTCGAGCTTCATCCGAATGTCCAACATCCTATATTCCAGAAATAGAGAAAGAAATCCCGAAAAGTCCGTCAGCAACTCCACTTCACTAATGCGCACTTTGGGTAGCTCCGAGGGAGGGGCAGCACCACGAATAGTGGCGTGATAATCGTATACCTCGAAAGCCTCTGTTCCGTCCTGACCAGCAACGTCTAGCATGACCTCTTCACCGCCCCTGTCATGTGATCCAACATACATTAGCTTCAATGTCCAGTAATATAGCTCGGAAAGGGGCTTATGAGGCGTCAAAAAGAATGCTACATACGGATGCTCGTCGACGAACTTTGAGACGTCGTACACCTTGTCGTCAATCACGACGTACATGCTCTCCTTGGTGTCGTGCGCAGCTACGTCGGCATATGTGTATTCCTTGGTTTCGGTCGCCATTGTTGCTGTAATTGAAATTGATCGGATCTTTGAAATATAAAGTTTCGGGTACTGGATGTCGTGACTGGTGACTGGGAAGATGAAAAATGAAGATTTCGTACAGTAATGGAGACTTGTCCTTTTCGGCGCGAGCAGGAAGCGAAGAGGTCGAAGAAGTTCTTTTGGTGTCCTGGTCTGGGTTTTGGGAATGTGGTTGGAAAAGAACAGCAAATAATTCGTTGAGAAGGTTTCACAGGGCGCCAAGCAATCAAGCTGCCGGCCTTAATCTCGTATCAGCCATTCGTGTTCGGGAAACTGACAACCGATTCGCCGGGGGGAGCTCGAAGGCATGTGCGGACATGATCTTACAAGGGAAGTGCATGTCAGCAGGCACGTTTACAGCAGGAGGAGCCGTCTACATCTGATAAAATAAGTGCTCCCACGGCTTAAATTACGACGAATGCGATTGGCTATGCAGAGAATACATGTACATGTGCATGCAAGGTACGATTGCGTTCGGAGTCGGGCTCAACCAGAACTTCGCTGTGATCGAAGAAGCCATGTAGTAGCTAATAGTGATTACCCCGAGGCAGTTACGGGTTTCAAAACCAGGTATAAAAAGAAGAAAGAGCAGTTAAGAGCAGCAGAGGAGAAAAAAAAAAAACAAAAAAAAAAAAACACAGGCCGAATCAGCGGGTAGCAGAGTCTACTAAGAAACATGCTCGCAAAAAATACAAGACAGGAAAGGATAAGGGTGCATCAACTAGTAGCATGTGTACCAGAGTCGCGGAATAATATTAAGTGACCTTCAAAAAATCATCTCGAGCTTTGAGAGTCATGCTATCAGAGGGTTAGGAGGAGGAGGAGGGGAGTAATAGGATCAAATTAAGGGATGGTTTTGGGAAGATATAGATGTTGATGCGAATGGAGGGCGGGCGGGCGGGCGGTGAAGGGAGTGTTTGAAGTTGGGGATTTTGAAGGATGTTAACGTATCTTATACGCATCTGACCTTCTACCTTTCAAGTGTTCAAAGGATATGGGACACAATGCACTGAAGTCTAGCTTGGTGTTATGAAATAACGAACAGCATAGAGAAAAAAGACTAACAGCGAGTATCAAATTCAAGGTCAAAGGTCTTCTGGTGGTTCGAAGTCTTTGAGTTCTTTCTGGAGATAGTCGACCAGTGTTTGTGCTGTGACTTTGAGAACACCCATTGCTCCTCCACCACTGAGGCCTCCACTCCCAGCCGCCGACGTTGGCCCTCCGGCCCCGGGTCCCGGCCGAAGTGACGGTCCGACACCTCTGGATGGCCCAGTCCCGGGGTCATGATCCGAGCCTTCGTTTGAGTGTTGGCTTGAACTCGACGACGGATGCCCAGCACCTTGCCTTCCAATCATCCCCAGCAGCATTCTCGGCGAAACAACTTGTATATGAAGGTTGTATTCCGTTAATTCTACTGTGAGAGTCTTAACGTGGTCCTGGCTTCCAGCAGATCCTGGTTTGGAACTCGAACTCGCGACCACGTTGGTCGGTGCCGCTCCGGCGGACGATGTCGAAGGAGTTGTTGGTACGTCATCCCGGGACACCGGAGGTATCGCCTTTTTCAGGAGACCATCGGTAGCTACGCGTTCGTAGTTGGACCAGATATTCGCGGCCAGAGCAGCGTGTACTCTCGCCTTCTTGGCATCTGTGGAATTCGGTGGGGCGGATGATGCTAATAGGTTGCCCGACGGAGTGAACAAGCTAGGTTATACCGATGATGAAACTGTTAGTAATAGAAACCGAACAGGCCGACAGAACCAAATCGCCATCCTACTAGACCGTGGGAGAAGAAGCAGGAGCAGAAGAAGAAGAGAATGATGGTGAATGAGGGGGGAGCAACGGGTGATCGGGGGGAAAGAAGATGGTGGAGTGGTGTTTGTGCGGATTGTCCCTGCCCACTTTTATTTGCAGTTCAACTTACATTACCGAAGACACGTGCTCTGATAGCGACTGTGAGAGCAGCGCATTTAGCGGCTTTGTCTTGAGCATTTGGAGAAGGAAGAAAGAAAGGAAGAACGATGGACAGGAGGGAATTAAAATAGAAGTCGCTATCGGCAATGATGTAGTGGCATGTAAGTGAAGTACTAAGTACTCTGTACTTTTAAACTTTTTTTTTCTTTTAGTTTTCTTCCCAGTAGTTTAGTTCTATTTTAATTTATTGTTTTTTCTTTTCAATCTTTTCGTAAGAGGGTTCAGGGAAAAATTGGAATTGGAGCTGGAGCTGGAGCTGGAATTAGAATTATTCAACCGAAAGGGTTTTTGGGCCTGGCCTCTCTAGCTTGGGGGTTGGGCGATGGTTGTGACAGGTGCAAGTTCCGCAAACCAGCTCGACTGAGGTTGACGATTTCCGTTATCGATTAAGAATTAATGCTTCAGCAACTTGTTTGGTCCAAGCAGATGGCCAGCTAGTATGCTAACAGGTAAAGATCCGTTTTTGGGTATCCCGATTGCAATATTATATTGGCAAAGAATTCGAAACAAAGGGTAGGAAAGGATTAGGAAAAAAAAAAAAAAAAAAAAAAGAGGAAAAAGAAAAGGGTCGGAAGGTTGGATATCCCTGTTTAGCCGCTATGCAATGAAGCCTTGCCAGAGATGTATTGATGTTGGAATTAATATTTCGAAGCCTGCTAACGTTAACAGCAATAGCTATCGACTCGTCCCAGAGACTCGTTCGCAACTTATATTAGCTCGAGCTATGCATACGAGCGGATACTTTTCTGGCCCTCGCCTCTGGTGATGCACTGGGTCCGAGTCCGTCGACCCTGAGTCCATGCAATCCTGCTACCTAGCCCCCCAGAAAGCGAACTAGGTGGTCGTACACCCTTGAAAGATCGGATTTCCAACGAGAAAATGCAAAGAAGTGGGGACCTCGTGAATAGAAAGAGGGAGGACAAAAAAAGAAAGGAGAAAGAAGCAATGGCCGGCTCGGTCGTGCTACAGAACTCTCACAAGAGTGCTTTCCTAAGGAGTATATAATATCAAGTAATGAATTGGTGAAATAAGAGCTGTTTGAAGTTATGGAACCCCACGATACTTGGTCATCTGCACAAGTGCCCACGCTGGTGAGTCTCGCGATGCATGCTTTTTATAGAGTCTTGCTAACGTACTGCGTCTGCGACCTCTGACTCCGTCCATGATCCCCAGGGATCTCCCCTTCCTAAGAAGGGATTCCTCGATAAGCCGGCACCATGCAAAGCAGATGCGCCGCACTGCAGTACCGCAGTCTACTGGGCTCCGGTGCACCGAACGGGGTTTTGAATCTACAGTTTGCTCAATAATTATAAAGGCTGCGACGCCTGCACGCTGCTCTGTTGCAGCTCTTGGTTGGAAATCTCGCATTTTCGCAAGGAAAAAAAAAAAAAAAAAAAAAAGCCAGAAAAACTACATGGAAGCCCCTCGGGAAAAAGAAATTTCCGGAGGCCTTGGTCTACCTCTGGCCTCTAGGCCTCTCGGAACATTGATATTAAGATTCGGTTCTATTCAAACTGCATCATAATCATCAGATCGAGCTTGTGTGTGGGCATGAGCAGGACTGTCCTTTGATATCGCTGAACTTCATTCGCTGGGCCGCTTCTCCGATTGGAAAACAGACCCACGCCATTGGGTCTGGACCCATATACTTTCCCGCTAGCTTAAGGTGGTTTAGATGGGGAAGACAGTATCAGAAACGGAGAACAGGCTTCTTCCTTGTTGAGCCTCAAATCGACGGGGTTTCGCTGGAGTATGACCCAATTTCTTTCGAACTTCAGAGTTCACATAAAGTAACTGGTCTAGTGATATGACGCTGTGTTTCGTCACTTTTGGGGCTGACAAAGCTATTTCGACGGCGACCTACTGGCAAACTCCTTGCGATCTCAAGTTGAGCGAATTTTTTTTGCTTTTAGTTAATATCGTGAATGTCGGTGAACTGGCGTCGAGACCCGAACGATTTCTAATGATTTCGCCGATGGCTGTAAAATTTACACCCCCAACATTGCGAACCACCTTACGTCCGCCTGAAGAAACTGTTTCACAACTCACCAGCCCATTGAAGGGATAATTCAGATTATGTTTCAGGTCTAGCGAATAAAGATCTGGTGGGTGAATGGTGCTCTTATGCCCCCCATACCCTAATGGAACGCTGCATCGTTAGCTGTGTGATAATCCGACGGTTGACTTGGATCAAAGAAACGTGTCTCCTGGCATCTGGATTTCCAGGTATTGATGGGAGAAAGCAATCGAGCCTAAAATTTTCCGGTGTGAATAGACCTGCAGGTTCTAATTTGGAATATGGGGCGCGTGCCTTAATATATCGAATGTCTCATATCTCAGGTTTACCGGATTCATTGGCAGCCTAACGGTATCGTTCAACGTTTGGTCAAGAATATAGCATCGACTTTCTGATCTGGGATTATGGATCCTCTTAGATCCGAACTATCGGCATAACTTAGCGGGAAAATCCGCCGTTACCAAAGAGTTGTCAGAATTCAATCCAGGTATGCTAATGTTTGTAATTTGAAGCTAGTGATCTAATGTTATAGTAAACGGTCGTCAATTGGGCGAAGGCCGCTGGAGTTCAGACGTTTCTATGCATTGCTTACGATCACAGCATTGGAAATCCTTGATACTTAGCAAATCAGAGACATAACTCGCCAACTTGTCGCCTAACTTTTAGCTACATAGGCGAAAATCGAAAATTCTAGCCCCGGAACCCTTCCCTCGTATAGCTAGCTGCCGGGCACGAATCCCTTACCCTAGTTTATCGAGCTCCGAGTAGGAGAATTAGATGAAAAAATTTGCATACGCGCATATGCACAGATACGTTTCTCAGGTGTTCTGGAAGCTTTTGAATTTTTTTTTTCTTTCCTTACTTGGGTGGTAAATATTTATACCCTTGCCCTATAGGATAAGAGCTATATATGTGAGAGGCTTGTAGGCAGTAGCCGAACTCCATAGATTATATACTGATTCCGCATCTTGAAAAATTAAAAATTCGAATTTTCGAATTTTTCTATCTGGGTACTTCCTAAGGTACTACATATTTATCTGTGGAAATTGTAATTTTATACTATTAACTTTGCAAAGTCAATAGCAGTTTTTCACTTGGGCACGGGCCTGGCCAGGCGAGATCCGGTTCCGGGAAATTGTTTCTTTGAAATCAACGGCAGCCCTATATAGGCCTATTGCCTCGCTCATATGATCGTGTGAGTTTACAAAAGCGAAGTAATGACGAGAGTATGAGAAAGCTATTGGCGAATAGAGATGATTATCAAGTAATGGTTAATGTTTAGTAATCAAAGAGGGCAATGTATTTTGTAAGATGTTCTAAAAATCTAGAGCGAAGATTAAGGAATCAAGCTTTCTATTTCGAAGTCGCAAATAAGCATATTACAACATCTATTCCTAGATATTTGGCCAGAGACATCGCAAGACACTCATGTGAAACTCTGGAGTCTGATCGGCATACCCAGTATTGTTTTACGGGTTCAACTAGGCTCAAGAAGCAGGCTTGTTCTTTTTGGTCTTGACATCGCTGGCCGCCAAAGCCCTTGCAGTGGAACTTCGTGTGACTCGGGCTACATTGCCGTCGGTACTACCGATGGGTGCTTTGCTTGTAGTCTGAACTCTTTTGTTTTTCTTTGCCCCAATCACTATTTCTTTTGCCTCTGCAGGGGAATCTACAGAGCGCAAAGCTTTGATCTTTCCATCTATGTTTTCCCTGAGGCTATCTTCGTTCTCTGCCTCGGAGTTTCCCTTATCCAATTCCTCTGCGCCCCCCGTTTCCCCCTCTGGTCTGGAAACTTGGGGCCGGGCTTTATGTCTGGAGTCGATTCTTGATAGTCTTGCACGGGCTCTGCCCTCGTTCGCATAATTAACAGCCTTTGCTACAGCTGCGAAGTCTATTTCGCCCTATTAGTTTCAAGCCTTCTATTAGATACTTCCCCACAAAATTAAAACCGATTTATCTGTTCCTAGGTGGATTTACATTAAAAATAGCGTCGATACAGCAAAGTAAGAACGCAGAGTCGTCAAGTGACTGCTTGGCCATGGCGGATGACCCGGAGGCTGACATATGCATTTGTGGGGCCTTTTCAGCTGGCCGGTTGAAACCAGGATAACCGCTTAACAGTTTGCGAAATTAACGTTATATCCGTATCTAGGATATTTGTTTGGAACTAATGCGAGATGTCTGGGATTTAGGGAGTCTTGACGTTGCTGGCATATCTATTTCTTAACGAGAAAAAGGATTGTGGAGAGATCTAAGATAACTACATAAAGATTTATTTCTTTTAATTCGTGAAAGATCCCAAATTATCGATTGATGCAGCTCGAGCTCTCTGCGAATTGGAAGTGATCTTTCAGGTACTATCTGGTTTATTCTATGGCTGGTGTGTACCAATCATGATACATACATCGATACCATGTCGGTGTGTCAGAAATTTAAAAGTGGAATTCCGGAGGCTCACTTGCATGGTCTTTGGTAAAACTGGCCAGTAATGAGAAATGGTTCAAATTTGACCAATTATCAGTGCGATTACAATAGCAGCCTTCGTGCGACCACTGATAGTATACGTATCCTGCCCACCTGTGTACTTGAGAGCAAAACTGTAAAAAAATATGTGTTTGTGACAAGAGGGGTGTATTAATATTGATATTCTCACTCCAAAATTCCATGCGTGTGCCTCCTTCAAATGGAGGCTTGAATCAATCATATGGTATAAGGAAACATCGACTTACGGTGGATGCTAACAGCTATCAATCTATGGTACTGGTATACTGGTACACCGTGAGGCCCCTTTAGCTATCAAAACTATTGTGGGTTTGTGCCCCTAGCTTCCCCCCCATCGGTCTCGGATTTCAAGGATTCGCCGTCTATCTTTCTTTTCTTTCCACGCTTTGGTTTCGGGGTTTCGTTCCCTTCTTTAGTTTTCGTAACTTGACCACCACTTTTGCCCCCTTTGCCCCCTTTGCCCTCGTTAGCCTCTTTGGCCTCTCTTTTTTCTTGTAGTTTCTTCCGTAAATTGCGCATACGGTTTGCCGCGGCGGTAGCAGATGCATAACCGAGATCTTTCGCAACTTCTGCAAAATTTATTTTGAACTACCAGTTTAATGAAGTGGCCTATGTTAGTTTTGAATTTTTGGATTATTATGTTTTATCATTAGATCAGAAAGAGCTTAAGCACTCACGTCGCCGTGTTCAATACAACTGAGGAGAAATTCTGCGTCACTGACTGCGCCGGCGCCTGAAACCATTTTGTGATTTTTTTTTTTTTTTAATCTTTTTTTATTGTTATTATTATTGTTATTACTATCACTTTGGCAAATACGAAATAAAATTTGAGGAGACCTAGCCGTGTTTTTTCGCTCCTCACTCAGGAGTATATTGATATTGTAGTTGATTTTGTGGGGAGTTAAATGACAATAGATGTTGGAAGAAACAGTATTGGATATTGAGGGAAATCTCGATGTCCATTAAGGTCTTTATGTCATGTTTATTGAAACGACCTTTAGTTATTCGCACATGAATACACTCGAAGGTTCATGATTCGGCAGCCTGCAGTGAATACCACCTCTATGGATTTCTGTGAGATCCTGGTCAAGACGAGCCGTAATCCATCAGCTGATGCTAGTAACCAGGATTATTGTAGAAATCTCTTATAGAAAACGGGAGATATTTCGGTGTCACTCGAAGCAATATGATCGAGAATTCGTTTATCTTGTAGTATATTTTACATGCCAGGCCTCCCAGAGTTCGCCTTTCCATGCTTCAAAATACAACCTTCAACAACACGCACTTCGAATCCTCACAAACAAAACGGTGCACATTTTTCTTCGAACTTGATTTGGCTAATTAAGCCAAGCTCTTGGGAGTATCGCCTACCTGTTTACCTGTAATAAAGTGCTCCGGCTACTACGTTAAGAATAAGAAAGTTAGGATGTCACGCGCTCACCCCGCCCCAAGTTCTGACACTATGAGAGAGCTGATCCTAATGCAGGCGATAATTAACGCATACAACGTAAGTCCATATCCCCGGTTCCGCATTCCAACCAACTTTGCATTTCCCGTCCCCCTCCCTATGTGAAAAAATTTCTTCAACGAAACAACGAATATATTTTGATATTCATATATGCACCTACGGCACGGCCCCACATTCCACGATCTGATCATGTGGGTGTGGTTTTACAACATGCATAAAGCAAGGGGGGTTTGTCTGAACTGACCTATACATACATAAATATTTGAGCAGGCACCCCCAAAGTTTGATATTGCTGCGCAGGCCTTGGGGATTACCGTGAAGGCCGTTTCGGGGCGCTATAGCCGTCTCAAAAAGAAAGTTGAGGAGGCCCGAGTTCTGCATCCACTCTACGACGTTGGGGAAGATGGTAAGCCTATCAAACGGGGCAGGGGGCGACCCCCAAAAAGACCCAGAGTGCCTGTTGTTAATAAAATGATGCCTACGGTTTTGGCGCCGAATGATGACGAAGATGGCGATAGCGAAGAAACACTGGCGACAAGGGTAATCGAGCCCACGGCCGGCGCCTCGAAGGCTGGCAAGGGTGGAGTTAAGACCATCAAGGTCGAATACCCTTCCTCAGATGACGAATGTTCATCTGGTATCTAGATTTTCTCAAGTAAGCGGCCGTAAGGTTCTCGGGCAGAGTCACGCCGGTGTATTCAAGTGGTTGTTCCGCTCGGAGCCCCGAATACAACATGCAAGTACATTGACACCCGAGACCTCTGTTGCCCAGATCAACTTCATGGATATACATATGTATGAATACAGGTACAGAAGCTGTCCCCTCTTTAGAGTCTTTTTTTTTTTTTTTTTCAATTTTTCAATTTTTCAAATTTTAATTCACATTTTATGTTAAAGGGGAAAAAAGAAGCGAGAGGAAGAGGCCACTGACTAAGGCTAGAAATGAAAATCTTCATCCAGAGCTTCGTTGGAAGGAGTAATCACTATCATCTTTTAGAGCATGAGTTTTGGAGTTCCACAAGCACGTGTACTGAAGCTATCCACGTATTGTATAGAATTTTAACTTGATGCGAAGAATAAAGACATGCAGACTTTAAATGTTTTATATCTATCTTTATATCTAGCGTAGACGTTCTAAGATTAGACATTGTTGCCTGCTGCCCCCCATGTAAAACTTAGAACAAAGAATAACAACGTGATGCTAGTAGTCTTTCATCTTATTATTGTTTTTGAAACCGAATGTTAATTACGTCAAGAGAGGTCGAGACGTCGACAACTGTAGCCCAGAATGTGTTGACCTGTTGTGGATGGATTCGGTGATCTACCAACAGGGTTGTTGCTGTTCGGCAAGACCACCTCTCCCAAACTCCGTCATACCTTATAGGCACCCTCACCGAATAAGCCTCAGCTTCAGGCTATCGACGACTTCACACCCCGGCATTCCAATCATTCCTCGGACTTAAACTCACCAAGTTGGGCAAATCTACCCTACCACCGTATCTGAGAAATACCACGATCGTAAGCTCAGGCCGACTGTGATTGCCACCTGGCTTAGCATCCCCCGTACTCTACGCCGCACACCATCCACCCCCAAGATGTCCGCTCGTCGCGGGAACCCGTCAGCAGACAAAGCTGCGAAAAACCAAGCCATCATAAAAGAACTGCTCAAGTTACCGAAGAATAAGCATTGCGCCGATTGCAAGAGAAATGCGCATCCGAGATGGGCCAGCTGGAATCTGGGTATCTTTATCTGTATCAGGTCAGCTCAGGAGACTTCAAACGTTTTCTAGGAGAATGTTGTCTGACTATTATAATGGTTTTTGCAGATGCTCCGGTATACACAGAGGAATGGGTACCCACATCAGCAGAGGTATGGGATTTTGAAGATCTAACTGCTTAAAGGGCTTATTGGCTGACGGTCATAGTGAAATCGGTGGACCTCGACTCGTGGACGGACGAGCAGCTTCAAAGCGTTTTACGATGGGGAAATTCTCGAGCAAACAAGTAAGGAAAAATACCATTGATTGGTTTCTAGTTCTTGTTGCTGACGTTTCGCAGGTACTGGGAAGGTAAACTTGCGCCGGGGCACGTGCCATCCGAATCGTAAGCCGCCACGAGTTATCCTTCGAGAGCTATGCCCGTATATTAACGAGCGGATAGGAAAATTGAAAACTTTATCAGAACAAAATATGAATCTAAGCGTTGGGTTATGGATGGTGGCATGCCAGACCCATCTACACTAGATGACTCGGATGCTGAGGATACTGTATGTGTCAGAAGTCTGGTATCCCATTGGGATTTTAGCTAATTTGGTAGCCACTGGGTGTCGTAAAGAAGAAACAGGAGGCCCAGGCAGCCTCTTCACCACCACCGGTTAGGAAACCGCCACCAAACCTATTTGATGCAGACCCAATTGCGCCACCGACAGCAAAGGCAACATCTCCACCACCTGTTGCACCAGTTCAGGCCCAGAAACCCGCAACAAAACCAGCAGATTCGCTCCTCGGCCTCGACTTTTTCGGACCAGCACCAACTGGGTCTCCTCGTTCAGCCTCTACGGGATCAAACCCCCCTAATGCATCGGGCGGATCCACTAGGCCCGATCTGAATCGATCAATCCTCTCGCTCTACTCGTCAGCGCCTAAACAAACTCAACGGACACACCAGCATACTAACTCAGGAAGCTTTGGGGGGCTTGCTTCACCGACAATGCAATCACCGACGAACAATAGTGCTGGTGTCAGTGACCTATCTGGCGCATTTGGCGATTTGACTTTTGCGGCAGCTCCTGCACCTCAACCAGCCGCGCCTCCGGCTCCCCTTAAGCCCTCACCATTCGCCAATCTCACAGCTGGTATGATGAAGTCAACACCGACGACTTCATCATATAATGGAGGCAACAATGCTTTTTCGAGTTTCGGTTCTACAACCGTAGCCAAGCCCGCACCCACCTCGTCATCGATGGGGGATTTATTTGACCTCGGCTCTACTCCATCCTATCAACAAAAACCAGCCCAGCCTCAGCCTTCAAGTAACCTTGGGTTAGGTAATGCATGGGCATCATCGTCGCCTTCTAACAACAATGGCGGGTCTGCAGGATTCAGCTGGAGCACACCCTCAGCTACAACTGCCTCCAGACCGCCACCTAAACCCGCTGTTGCCGATGATGATGACTTTGGGGCCTTTTCATCTGGTGGATTCTCTAGCAACCCACCAGCTAATAAGCCAGCAGTCAAGTATGACGATGATATTTTCAAGAACGTTTGGGGTTAGGTATTTTCGGTTTATGTTGACGCTTAGTGTTCGAGATTGTGTAGTTAGTGTTCATAGGCGATATGTACTGCATTATTCTATTTCTTTCTCATGTACTTTTTGCCCGAGAATTCTAGATATTAATCCATTTCGCACCCCCGGAATCAACCTATTTTGTAGGAAGAATACATGTTACTTTGATAGGAAGTACGTGTAACAGGGATATTGTCTACCTCTAGGCTTATACTGTTGAGCAGTTAAGTATGGATATGAGTTATCTAGATTCCAATTCCCTAGTAAAAATACAACGGACCTATCGTTTCAACATAGTTTTTATATGTCCAGACCATCTTCATTCAAAATTTAGGGATGACTAGGCTTATAAAGCGAGCAGCTTATCCAAATGATTTATTTGACATTTAATTGATATGACTTATCTTGGTTGCATCCCTGACGACATATAATTATATTCCTTACATGTCTATAGACTGCCGAATACATGTTACTCCGTATAAACTGCATATAGGAAGAACGATGAAACAATATCTTTTATTGTATTTACCTAGGTATATACCTCTAAACCCTTCTAAATTCCGTTTGGATTTGAAGGAGGGTGGGCAGGATCAATATAGTAAGGCGGGGACAGCCCGTTCGCCACAGGATCGTACTGTGTCTCATGTCCTGGTCGTGCATTGGCTCCATTCGTCAATCTCCAAGCTGTTGCATGATTTCCCCATTGGAACGCCCATGAACCATCGGTGTCAACGACATCAGGCCTATAACTAAATACCCCCCGCCTCGCCAACCCTGCAGTAATCGTTGTCAGATCGCGATCAAACTGCGTGTCTGTAATTATATCAGTGGCGAGCCACGACTCATTGTCAGGACACGCAAATATTTGAGCGCGAGCGTATCTTTGCTGCTCTGCTTCTGGGCGACTACGTGCCCCGAAGTTGTTTGCCCCGCCATGAGTTTCCAAAGTATTGGTGTGAAAGACATGCACGTAGTCTAGGTAAGCGTCAGCTCCGAAGTTAGCTAGACTTCCGCCTACGAAGCCGCGGATATGGTAATGGAAGACAGCGTATCGGTCACTGAGGTGCTCTTGGAGCTCTGAAACCATATGATTTGGTTCTCGTCCAAGAAGGTAGACAACTGTAGAGAGTACCAGTTAGCGATCTGTCTGTTCACAAACATGAAGCTTGAATCAAGCTGGGCAGGGAAAATACCTTCTACTATGGTGCCTGTGCCTTGACGATAACCAAAGAAGCGGAATAGCTCCTGCCTCAGTCTACCTTCAACTATTAGGCGAAGGAGTCTTCCAACAGTTGGCGGGTCACCCCAATTGGCTATAACCCGATTTTCGTCGAAGTAGGTAGCATCAAGTTCACCAATCAGAGTTCTCTTTTTCATGGGCATTGGGGCGTGAGACAACCCGGAGATGATAACTCCGCCTTCCATCCCGGAGACGTCCCTTCGTATCTTTCTTGGCCCACCATGAACCTGGCAGAGCTGAGTAGCAGTACCCAATACACGGTTTATATATGAAAATGGACTTGTTAGACAGAAGAGTCTCATAAGCTCTTGTACACGGTCCCGGCCGGGATATGCTCTTAGCCATCGCCCAAGAACATCAGTTGTGAGACCAGTCCGGAAAACTGCAAGGTCGTTCCACTGATCTCTAATTTGACGTTGCAAGGGGTCAAGTGCTCCCGAAGTAGCGACGAGTGCCAAAAGGTATAAGTATTCTTCATTCTTCCCACCAGTCCACTGTCTTTTTGAAAGGGATGCGGATGTTGAGTTATGAGGCGAACGGGGTTTCCTTAAAGATGCGAACTCTGGTATGTGATTGATCTCTCGGGGATTCAGGATAACATGCGGCGCAGGACATTGATTGAGTCGGGAACTCAAGTAGTCGTCTGCCCAGTCACCAAATGCAATTGCTCGACGGTCGATTTGGCTAACGCTTCTACCAGGAGGATCACAGCAGAATGCCTTACAGCCACTAGTCCCGAAACAGTCTTTTTCCATGTAACTAGCGGTAACTAGATACTTCCCTAACTCGCAAGGTTGGTTGCATTGAGGCTGCCAGGCGCAATTTGTAAAGGGTGGAGGCTGGTCGCAGCAGAAACTCTTCTCACCAGACTGGCATATCTGTTCCCCACCGTCTCCATCTCGAGAGGAAACAAGTTCTGTTCTCCCCGAGGACCCGCAACCTCTTTTACAAAATGGTGAGGTACTATCCCAATGGCACTTGCCAATAGCTTCGACACTTTTTCTGGGCTCGCAGCATAACGCACGATGGCCCATGCTACATCCTGCAACCGGTTTTATAATATTAGATGGCGTTACTCGTAGAGGAATCGAGGTAGATCGAGGAACTAACCTTCTGTGCTTGTTCCAACCTCGACCCAACCTTTGTCACAGCCGCCACCGCATAGCCCAGTGCTTTCCGCACCCCAATTCCAACTACCCCAGTTCCATTCACAACGAGGAACATCATTGCTAGGGCAGCAGAACAATCGAGTTTGGCCCGGGCATCGTCTGTCTCCGTCAACCTGGTTTCCTTTAGAATTTTGCGCAGGTGACATTCCATCAGGGCAACTATATATCAGATATACCGTGCAGTATCAGTTCTCCGTAACCTTCTATATTTGGATAAAATTGCGGAAATATTTCTAAACTTACCTGGCACCGCATGCTGCCCATCTACATGTACTTAAGGAATCAGTAACAGTGACCGATAATGCGACATTGTTATTTATTTCGATTCGTCCAGAACCATTCGGGCCCGACAAGGCCTGTGCGGCCTGGCCATCTTTGGTATCAAGAGAAGTACTCCAGACCATGGTACCACCAAGACAGTTTCTATTGGCATAGTCAACCTTAACCTTTATAGTCTGTGCATCATCCCATGATACCCATTGTTTCGCTCCGTTTTGATTCCATGTCACCCACTTTACACCGGCGACAGGATCATAAGTAACAGGATTTCCAGCAGCGACTAGGCGAGTAATTTCACTGTACGAGAGATATCCTGCAGCAGCAGTGCATGGTCCAGGAGGCGTTGCGGCAGAAAACCGACATCCTGGGGTTGTGCAAGAGGGGTTCTCGAGTTGGAATGCACGGCCGTAAAATCCGATTCCGAGAACAATATTGTCCGGATTTATATTGTTACGCCACAAGAGCTTTAACATCTGGTCAATTTCTGTAAGGTTTGTGTGTGCACCGATATATGGGCCAGTCCAAACTAGAGTGTGTCAAATACATATTATTACCCCAGCCCGAAGGTTTTTGGGTTCTCAAGGAAATAATTACCATTTTCTTTGTCCCATTCACCTCTAAGATCATAGCTCATAACGTTAATCCAATCGACGACTTTCTCGATATTTACAATATCGAAATGCTGTAAATACCAGAACGACGCTGGAATTGTTATAGTAATACCGTAGTTTCTACCCGCGCGTTGGAAAGCGGTTCTCATATTGCGAAGCATAGACACAAAGTTTGCTTTGTCAGCAGGCCTGCCGCTTCGCTCTGGGGCCACTGGATATTCCTATTATCAGGTATAAGTATATATTAAACCGAGCGTACGACGGTATCAAAGGTATTAGTTGGGTTGGGGACTTACCCAATCTATATCCACACCGTCGAAACCATAAGTTGCCATGAAGGATATCAAAGAGCTAAAGAACTTGTTTTGATTTACAGTCGAACCTGCAACATCGGAGAACGTGGTTGCAGTAGGCTGATCAGGGTCATTCATAGACCACCCCCCTATCGCAATATAGACCTTAAGTGCAGGGTTCGCCTTTTTGAGACTGGTAAGTCTCTTGTAAAGACTCGGATCATGGCCCATAGGAGATACCGCAAATGTGACAGGATCAATGAATGCAAATGCGAAATTAAGATGGGTGTAAGCCTTCGCATTAATATCCTCTGGCCAAATTGCGTCACAGCTTCTGCCGACACCCCAACTTTCCCAGTAGCCTACTGTGCGTTTTGCAGAGGTCTTTTTAGAGAGAGGGCATGAAGGGCTTGCAATTACATTGCTGCCACAGAATTCAGGCGTGGTACCTAGAATTCACAATTTAGCACAGAGTCTAGTATGCACACGCATGGATATGAATCGAATCGAGGCGCTTACCACAAAACCCGAATGGACTGCAGCAAACATTGAGAGGACAGTTCTGGCTCGCAGACCATTGCATTCCCCAGCCAGGATTGCAAGCAGATTTACGATCACAATCGCTGATACAATTCTCAGCGGAACAAGAAGTTGGGCCAAAGCCACACCACCCATCCTTGCTACAGCATCCTTCTTTGCACCGTTTTGTCGGTGAACAAGTAAAGTCCTGCGCAAATGAGGTGGTGATTAGGAAAAATAGGGCAAAGATAACAATATTGAGAAATGAGAGATGCCGCTGCGCGCGAGGAGTTGTTGCGACAGTAGATGCCATCTTGGGAATTTCTGGTTCCTGACAACCATCTGCAGCGCAGGATTGTTGATACTGGAAATTGGCAAAAATAATTCTATATCTCCAAGGGGGCCGTAGAGTTTATACACTCATCGAAGTAGTGCCATATTTTGAAATGAGACGCAAATATTTACAACATATACAGCGTATCATATCGGCTTCGATTGACAATGCTTATTTGCTTTAAGTTTGGTAATAGATATTCGAATCCTTGATGTTTCTGGATCCGTGGAGACTAAACTCCATTGTATCTCCATAGAGCTCATAGCGAGCCATTCGTATGCGCATAGCCCCGTGCTCAGGAGCTTACGGATTCATGAAGCCAAGGCTCTAAGATGATGACAGTGCATTTAATGTATATTAAAATTCGTACAAAATTTGAAGTCGAGGTCTTTAGATGCTGATAGGAATTAATTTGCGAAACAACATTAATGATCGGATGGAGAGCGGCAGAATCAATTTTTTTATGGACCCACCAGTCATCGACCGAACATATCCGGATCTGCATGTATCGATGTCAACCGCCTCGCAATGTCGGAAATGATTTTCGGAGACCCCCGTTAGCTATAAAGCCTCAGAATCATCTGATCCTTGCACCACGAGTGCTGACTGGGAAGGAATACATGGAGTCAAAGGAAAGTATAGTTGATTACTACTTCGGATATATTTCCATGCTTCATTGGATTTTTCATGGTGTTTTGCATGCGTCTACCCTGCACAATATTAATAAAGCATGTCTTTGAGTCTCGATTCAAAGATCATTGAAAAATGTTAGGGTAGTTGACAAGGGCCCAAGCGATATCGATGGCAAAATGAATCGACCAAAAAGTCTAATGGTGTGAAAGATTGGTAATATCATAAGCAATTTCTTGGAAAGCTTCATAGATATTAAGGCAATATAGCGCTGATACCAAGACCGATTTGCGACGCAAGTATTGCTTACATTCTTGGCCCTGCTGCAGTGCTGGCAATCAAGGCATGTCTAAACGACAAAAATGCTCGAGCGTCGACGAGATATGATAAGCTCCAAATCGAAACATGAGATGCTGCTCGCTTATGTGATTCAACCGGAGTGCCGGAGCAGGGGGCGGGAGATGAACGCCTTCCAGCGGCCGAACTAATGTACGGGCCTGGCTTGCAGAACCCGTTCCACGGCCCACTCCGCCATATGGCTCGTGCAGTCCTTGAAAGATCACTAATCTGGGCCAAGCCTGGTAGTATTGGAAGCAGGGAAAACTTTTCCATAAGAAAGGAACCGACAGGGCCAATAGGATGTTAGGGATGTTGCCGGTATAAACAAGCCAGCCGTGAGGGTGGAATTTCCAGAGAGCTCCCACAATTTTTTAGTGTTTTGCGCGGTTCGGATGAAATTCGATCGAGAAGTCATTGTTTGAAAGTTGTGCTTTCATGGGATATGCAGACCTGCATGTCAGCTGCCAAGCCAAGTTTGCGACAGGGTATTTTATACACTTCAAATCTGCAGGTACCTGCAGGCTCGACAAAATACAACAAAGGCATCTGATATTTTCTGTCTCACGTAAATTAGATTATCGATATACAGCGTGCAGCGTGGGGTCGGACCGTTGACCGGGGAGCTCTAGGGTTTCGAACGAAACGAGACCGGTTATACGTGTATACGGCCGGGCTAGAGGCATCTACTCATCGTGGACCTCGCAATTTATTGTGGCCATGCTGTACCATGAGTAAATATTTAAATTTACTGTTAGTAATCGCACTCTGGGCTAAAGAGATGGTAGGTATGTAGAAAGGATATATCGTCGAAGTATTCCATCTTTTTGCGATCTTCCCTCTATGTATAACTAGAAGTTCGCCATTGCAAGCGCCTTTCGAAGTTTCATTCTTATTGTGGTACGAGCTGTAATGGCTTCTCACAAACATAGGCTCTCTTCAATGCCCCAAATCTTGTTTTCCATATGGCTTTATACCGCCGCTGTCTCTGCATCTTTTAAGTTCTTTGACGGACCGGCGGGTTTTGGCAGAACTCTCCATACACCTTCATCGGCGTGTGCAGCCGCACTGAATACAACAATAAACTGTGAAGAGTTCTTGGTCTTAAAGGCCCATAAGAATGACTACAATTGGGGTAATGAAACGCTCCAGGACCAGCTCTGTAACCCCAATTGTGGGACATCGTTGGTATCCTATTCCACCAGTGTGGCTTCGCAATGTGGAACCACAAATCTTACTTGGGAAGGGCTCCCAAATACATACTATGGGGACCGACTCAAAGCCTATTATGACTTGATCTGTCTAAAAGACGGTGATGGTGATTATTGTGTCCGTAAGTAAAACTCTTGTATCCTTTTTCTACCTAAAAAATGGGGGAACATAAGTATTCAATTTACTAACTCATTAAGATACTTTCCAGAACTTCTTAATGATGCCATTGTGAATTTGATGAGCGACGAGACAAACCTTGGGAAGAAGCTTGTGGACTTGCCCACTAGTTTCCTATGTTCAGAATGTCATATCAAATATTTCCGCCAGATCCAGTCTTCTATGTACTCGAACTATGACGAAAGGCTAGCAGCTAGCTGGAGGGCTATCCAGACAAGTAAGCATCCTATCTTCCTTACCCATATATGCGGGGGAACTGTCGTTGTATATTTGGAAACTAAGAAATTATAAAGAATGCAGTGTGACATATCCAAGTGATGTTCAAGAATGGACTCTTGATCCTCCAATCCCGCCAGACCAGCAGCTCCCTCCTGGATCTATTGCAAATCAGACCTGCGCATCCGGTAATTTCCACACTGTTACTACTTCGGATACCTGCATTTCTATCTCAAGTCAATACGATGTCAACACTTATGCTCTCCAGATTCTCAATGGTCTCTTCCTTGACTGCAGTAACTTGAAGGCTGGAGACCACCTTTGCCTCCCAGAACCGTGTGGTGTTGCATACCAAGTCTTGGAGGACGACTATTGTTCCGATATTGAGGTCTCTCATGGCCTCTCTCTAGGGGATTTGGTTAGCTATAACCCTGGATTGAATGTCGACTGTACCAATCTTTGGGAAGACTTCACCATCTGCCTTAGCTCAAACGGTGGAGAATTCACACCAACGACTATCGGCGGGACTGTCCCAACTCGGGTAGGAGAGTATGCTACTGAGACTATTGCACCACCAGGTCCTACTCCTGACGGCACTACACCGTATTGCGGAAAGTGGTATACTGTCAAAGAAGGAGATTTCTGTGAGCTCATAAGCATCGCCGAAGGTGTCACCTTGGACTTGTTTTACAGAATGAACCCCTTTCTTAATAACGAGACCTGCGAGAACCTCTGGGTTGATACAAGCTATTGTGTGTGGCCAATTGAAGGCTGGGATTTTGTAAACAATGCGGAACCACTGCCTGAGATAACATATACGGAAACAACCATCGCAGCTCCTGCCCCGACAATATCCGGAACGACTGCACATTGCTACCAGTGGCATGAAAGAGAAGACGATCAAACATGCGATGAGATACAGGCAACTTGGGGCGTTACTCTCGAAGAGCTGCGTCTTTGGAACCCAAGTATCAACATAGACTGTTCAAACCTTCAGAATGGGAAGGCGTACTGCGTTAGAGGACCACTAGATGACCCAGTGCCTTCAATAACTGGCACTAGTGGGCCAACCGGAACTCGCTCCACTACTACGGCGAGAACGTCGTCTCATACTGCCACAACCACATCTAGAACTACGACTACTACAACAAGAGCTACCAGCAGCAGCGGTTTTCCGGCACCTCCCGCGCCCACTGGACCAGGTACGACAAATCAGTGCAAACTTTGGCACGAGACAGAAGCCGGAGATTCCTGCTGGGCGATATACACAGAATACGGTATTACCTTTGCAAATCTCAGAACTTGGAATCCGGTTCTTGATGCGGATTGTACAAACTTGGAGCTTGGAATGGCGTATTGTGTTGACGGACCAGGTGGGCGGTGTACGGAGAACTATACTGTTGGGCCTGGAGATTTCTGCTGGAAGATATGGGACGACCACGGTATTACAGAGACTCAGTTCAGAGCCTGGAATCCTGATATCAACGAAAATTGTGACGTTTGGGAGGGTTTAGTAGTTTGTGTGGCGCATTCATAGAATACCAGAATATAAATACGTACTACTATTATAAAATAGATAATCTAGAAGGAATCTATATTTGCAACAGCCCAATGGTAGCTCTTACTTCAGTTTGGCAGTTCTTGTATATTGTATTGAGTAAAATCGCTATTATTGGTAGCTACGTAGTTCGAAGTAATTCTGTACAAAGTAGTCTGCCCCCTTTGTGCCAATTTACAAGGTCTTGGTGCATCAAAACTGATGGGTCAATTGTGCGTTGCGGTGCGGAATGCAACAAATTCGCCTAAAACGGTAGAGTGATCTGAAAAGGGAACGCGCCTCAATTAATGGCGTCGTACTTTTGACGATCATCTCGTGCCCGCGACTCCCCTGCATTATGACTGTTACACCCCCTCACACCAACATTGCATTGCATCGGGATTCTAACCGTATGCATCACAACCTTGACATCAACGAGGCACCGTCACGACTACCAAAACCTCCTTTCAATCGCCACAATGTTATAACATTACCCAACATTTTACCAGCTTCATTGCATTCTTGACCGCTTTTTACCGACATTCAGTATGCCGAACCGTACCGTTGCAAAGGAGCAGACCTTTCTGGCAAACCCCCACGTCTCTTACAAGTCCGTTCGCTTTGGGAATAAGCCGATTACATACAGGACTTCTAGCGCAAACGACCAGAGCACTCTGAGCCAGTTTGGATTCAAACCTTCGTCTGCGGACACTAATAAAAAAAGAAGAAAACCGGTATCTTACAAGGATGGCAGGGCGAAAAGGAAGAGTTTGGACTTCGATGAATTAAAAAGTGAAAATTCTGAGGAGGAGGAGGAGGAAGAAGAGGATGGGTATGGGGTTAGGAATCCGGTTGGGAAGAGGAGAAGAGTGCGCCAGAATCATTCTCCAAGCGATGACGACAATGGAGGCATAAAGGATGAAATGGGAGAAGACAGCTTTGTTGTTAACGACCAATTCGACGAATATGACGAAGAAAGCTGGAGACCCGGTCCGGCACCGAAAAGACGAAGGTCACCACCGAAGCTAAAGAGGTTTTCTAGTTCAAATTTGAGAGATCAGACATTGACGCAGATGTATCCCTTGACCCATGTTCTGTCTGAGAGCGAGTATGAGGAAGACGGGGGAAGTCAAGGGGAACACAGTGAGACGGGATCTGAGGAAGATGACCTGGGTGTACCCGTGGAGGACATTCGAATTAAGGACGAACCTCTTTCCCAAACCGGATACGAACCCGAGGTGCAGATCAAGGACGAACCACTATCTCAAGCTGAGATGCTTGGAGACATAATAGAAGACCGGCATATCAAGCAAGAGGACGAAGGCATAACACTGTACACTGAGGCTAGACAATTTCAGCAGGAAAATCAAACCGGAGAACCCGTGGAAGGGCCTGTTATTGGGCCGCATTGTGAAGTGAATGAGCTCCCAAATGACCCGAGAACACCTAAACGTCCAATACCGACTGTTGTGCCTTCTTCTTATACACCGCCAGTCACCCCTCTCTCTCCTCTCCGACATCAGCAACTTGCAGCTATCCTCGCAAGCCCTTCGATCCAGCGTCAGTGGCGTATGAGCGGCAGGAAGCTACCAGGCCTCGCTGTGACGGACTTGAGCCCCGTCGCTGAACATCAAAAGGTGGATGACGGCTCAACGGAAGAAAACACCCCTATTGAGTCTATAGCTTCGACGCAGCCACTGAAACGGCCTGATTTCACCAAGAATACTGTTTCAAGTGGTTCTTCTAGAAATTCATCACAGGGGAATGTCAAGGAGATGCCTCCTCCAAAATCTAAAATGGTGCCAAGTACCCAGTGGTGGGAACGAGAAGAGACATTCACGTCAAATTCTGCCAGTGCACTTGAGCCTATCGAAGAAGTGAATAGTCAATCAGAGGTTCAAGTGAGAAGTAGTGAGGAACAGAATGATCTACCAGCGTCGACCATTCCCACTGCCCCTCTAATGGCGCGATCAGCTGAAGTTGAGGTTATCCCCGAGAGCCCGGTACGAAAAAGGAACTCGAGCTTCAGGTCGTTTAAACCCTCGTTTTCCACTTCAACGTCCAGAGAGCCTTTACTTCGTGACTCTAGTGGGCTCCATACCATCAATACCTCCTTCTTTCGAAAGGAGAGTTCCACAATTGAGCCACCCCTGGCAGCTATTGATGATGAATCCCAAATATCTGAAGTATCGATAAAGTCGGTCGATAGACAATTGATATATGAATCAAACAACCACAATACTCTTTCAGCGGAAAGGGTCGATGAAACACAGCTTAATACAGACGAGCTGGATCCAGATGCGACGATCTCGCAAAGCCAGTATGGAGACTTGGAGACCATTCTGTCGGTCCCCACCAAAAAGCCCCTATCTCCATCCCGTAAAGGTAGCATACTTCCACTCCTCCCGCCATCATCGCCTCCTCAGACCTATCGATTTCTCGGTAACCTCAACTCGAGCCCACCAGGCTCAAAGGAAGCCTTCCACAGCTCCCCAAACAAGATCTTATCTTCTCCTGTTATGGAGTTCAAGGCCACACACGAAACCTTTGAGCTCCAAGATCAAGAGGGAGAATATTCAAATGAGCGAACTGACGCCTCATTGCCGAACACCGAGAAAGGATCTGTAGAAACTTTGACACAGTGGAAGATGAGGATGTTCGGGCCCAGTCAGGCAGTTCCAACCATCAGCCAAATTTTTGGAGCTAATAGCTTCGCGAACGGGACTGAGGATGACGACGAGGACGAGGACGAAGAGCTATGAGCCATAAATTGCTTTCTCTGCTGAATATATATTTCTCTCTCTAGTATTCTATACAGGCGTACAAGTGTTGGTGGATGGCGACTCGAATTTGCATGGCTGATAACGAAGCGATGGTTATTTGCAAGATACCAATGCAATCCTTTTTTTTTTTTTTTTTTTTTTTTTGTACACTATCACATCTATGCATTTCAAAGGCGCAGAAGAGGTTCCTTCCTGTATTATAACCAATTCATTTTACTCACCATTTTGGTCACCGTCATTCCTTCTATTTCATTGGCATGCTTTGCAAGCAATACTATTCAGTATCCAACAGTTCCTTGTCAGCGCGGACGTGTTGCGTTTGCCAGGTCCCGCTATCAAGACGAGCGAGCTGGCAGCTCTCAAGAAACCCCACCATCCTCCCTCTCCAAGTCTCCCTCTCCCAAGAACCACCATCCATAACCCAGCCCATAATGAGCGCTGACCAAACGGCCGCGTCGTTCATCGAGAACGCTCCTCCCGGCGAGGTAAGCATCGTATCATATTGATTTCCTGTTCAATCATTACTAGGGCTAATGTTGACACCCGTGGAATACCGCTGTAGCTAGCCGAAGTCATAAACGGTACACCTATACACCCTGTCCAAGCTATTGCCCGTCGATACAATACCTATCGATAAACACCTATTCATCCATGCTATTTTACCACCCCGACATACAAAATTACAATTGCGAACAGCCTGCTAATTGTACTATGTTATTTATGGGATAATAGACATCGGATCTTTATTAGACCTTGATAAGCTCTCGGTTCAAGAAAAGGTCGCCCCGGCGGTCGAGCAGTACAATAAGGAGCAGTTTGTAACGACCAAATTGCCTGGTGGGAGTGGTCTGGTATGGTATTACCTTTGGATATTGCTTGGATGGACTTTATGCGCTCTTTTCTTTTTAGAAAAAGGGTGGGAGGATAGGGCTGACGGGTTCAATGTTGGATGGTGGGGTTTATAGGTTATCGTCAGCAATTACAATGATCTAGGCGGCGGCCGGTTCTTTGATAGCGAGAGCTCTAGCAGCTTTGCATATAATCATACGACACAGGTAGGATAACTATTCGCCGATGATATGCGAGACACCGGGGTTTAGTTGGAGCTTACGAATTTGATATTTGGGATATTAGAAAGCGTCGGATGTGCAATCGTACGCGGTGGAGGGTGAACACGCTAGCACAGTGTATGATTTTATATAATACTGGGCCCCTTTCATATCGGTTCGACCAAATGGCTAACGGACTTGCGACATGCTAGAAAATCACTCCTTCGCGATGTTGGAAACCATGTCAAAGAACATTTCCCTTCGCTACCCGCTTACGGCGTCTACCCTACCGACGATGGTATCGCGATCCTAATAGTTGGGAACAAATATAGCCCCTCGAACTTCTGGTACATGAGCCCCCAAAGCCCCCGATTCCAAGAAGCATCTTTTTTCTGATGGTGTAAACTGCTTATAGGAACGGTCGTTGGCGCTCGACATACATCTACTCCCCCACAGCTTCGACTCTAACAGGAACCCTGGCCGTTGACGTCCACTACTACGAAGATGGAAACGTCAGACTCGTAACTGAAAAGCATGTGAACGAAAACATTCGCTCTGGTACCGCATCTGCCATCGCCACTGCCATCGGGAACGTGGAGAAGAAGTATCAGGAAGAACTAAATAGGGCATTTGGAGCATTAAGCGAGGGCGCATTCAAGAGCCTGAGGAGACAGTTACCAGTGACGAGGCAAAAGATGGACTGGCAGAAGGCTAGTGCGTATAAGGTACGTGAATTTATCTTTCTACATGGAACGGCTTTGTATTCTGACTGAAGTTTACAGATCGGACAAGATATTAGCGGCAGCAGCAGAAGATGATCTTGTGAATACGTAGCTGTAGGTAGTCTTCTCATTTCTGCTTCTGCTTTTTATTTTTTATTTTTTCTCCGTTCCTTTTTAAAGCAGCGAGATGCAAGCGTTCAATGGTAGCATAACCCGAATATATATCTGGCCAAATAAAGACAAGGTATTTATCTTTTATGTGCCCCAAGTGTACTCAAGAGCTGCAAGTAAAATATGTATGCAATTACGTACGGTAAGATGGCAACCAAGACAAAGGGCTCTAGTGTACAATCTCCTCCAAAGAACCAGACAATACCTTCAAATACAAACCAAAAGAATACTACACACCCTTATAGTGGTCATATAATTCGCGCCAAAAATGATTCGGTGTATCCCATCAATAGCAGAATAAAGCTGAGCCAAAAAAACTGAAGAAAGAAAGAGGAAACGGAGATAACACGCCTGTAACTCCCCGAACCGTATTGTGCTTTGTCACAGCGAGCGTTTATACCAACCTTTGTCCGGTCCATCCGAACTTATCCAGCTACCCACCCCCCTCTTATTCTAAATCCTTATCTCCTAGCATCAACCCCTCCGGCTTTTAGACGCCCTGGATATAGAACTTTCATGGAAACCCATCTCATTCATGTTGTCGGGAAAGAAAAAAAATATAATCCTTAATCTCTTTAAAATAACCATCCCCAGATAATCCACAGCACGATAACCACGCCAATGATAATTCCCGCCAGCCTAAAAGTCTGCATGCTAGATGTATTCTTCGCCATCCGTGTCAACCGGTTCGCAGTGTTCTTGACGGAGTTGGTCATGTTTGAGAAAGTGTCGTTCTATTTTATAGATACATATGTGAATTAGTGATTCCAAAGGATATTTTTGTTAGGTGATTATTGATAGGAAAAGGGCGTACGTTGTCGTCAATCAACCGTTGGTCGGATGCTTGGTTGTAGATATTGACTGTGAAGTCTCGGATTGAGGAGACCTGAGGATTTGGCCGGGTATGTTAGTTCGAAGTGAATTGGCGGGCAGCGCCTGGAGAGGGACATTGGCTACAGACCTTGCCAGCAAGATCGTCGAGGCGGGCATTGTTTTGCCTAGTAATGTTTAGAGAATCCTCCCAGTCAGCTTCCTTTGTTCCCTTTTTTTTCTTAAAATATTTTTCCCGGGGTTTTCGAGAGGAGTGGTTTACCTCTCACGTTCCCAAGCTTCGGACATCGTGTGGCGGCGGCGGCGTATGCGTGTGTGAAAGCGGGAGAGAATGTGTATATGGTAGCCGCCCGAAAATATAATCTGTACTGATCAACCTCCGGAAGTATACGTGACGGATCCGTGAATTCAGCGAAGTTGGCAGCTTTGGTTAGGATAGTTGATGATGATTATGATGATGACGAAGAAGTGGATGTGGTTGTAAAGGGGAAAAAGAAAAGGGACCCAAAGTGCGACAATCAGGCACTTGACTTTCCCTTGTTGAAGGTTGGGGCAGCCCCAGCCAAGCAAAAGCCCGGGTTTCGGCCTTTTTCGAGGTCAGGAGATGGCTCCGACCTGCGTCATCTAGCCAAACCAACGCAGTACTGAACATTGCAAGTGGCAAACTTACTACTGAGTACTTAAGTTTATTGGATGGGGTTAATATTTATGGACGACAAAATATGTCGACTCTTGCGCAATGATGGAGGTAATAGGTAAGAGATAGTAATCACGGTAGTAGTGGTGGTAGTAGTGGTAGTGGTAGTGGTAGTGTTAGTGTTAGTGTATTATACAGAAAAATATCCAAATGCCATAAAACCACAGCGCTCTCAAGAAAGAAAGATGGTATTCCAATCTTGTCTAATTCATCCCGAACCGATGCTTCATCAATGTTGTACTGCTATTATATAAAACAAGAAAGAAAGAAAGAAAGAGAAAGTAACACCACCAAGACATGCATGCTATTAGCAATTAAAAGTCATAAAACCTCTTGTCTCCCACTCCGTCGTAAAAGTGTACTCGAACAGTCGCCTTCGCCGGTTATTATATTATATCAAAAGCAGGAGTCTTTTCCCCTTAATGCATACATGCCCTCTTGTGGACGCCGTGGTAACCATCTAGTCCGTCTACAGTAACCTCTCCGACCTTTCCGCCGACACCCATGGACTTCTCGGTTTCCGTTAATATCTCATCGAGTTCCTTACCCATCCATTTGGCATGGGTACCCTCTTTTCTAAGCTTCTTGGTGATAGAATCAACATCAACATCCAAGTAGTTTCTCAAGAACTCTCCGATCTCAGTGTTCTCGTGATTTCCCCATAGCTTCTTTACCTTTTCACGTGGATAAGCGTAGATATTGACATCGACAGCGCTGTGACCATGAGTAGACCATCCGATCTGGGCTCTTCGTGAAATCATATCAGACCAAATGTAAGCAGTAGACAAGCCGTCGGTTTTGGCCTTGACAAGCTTAGCAATTTCCTCATCATCGGCGTCGGTGATTTTCTGGAGTGGCAATAGCTCATCCTTGATGTACTCGGTGATCTTCATCTTGCCTGGTTCGGGGAAGTCCGCAAGGAGCTTGGCAATATACTCAGCAGAGTGGGATGCGTTGGCGAGAACGCTTGGGTACCAGAGGTAGTCTGGGTAGGTATCGTGGAGCTCTATAAATTTTGTTAGATATTATGCCTTCAAAAATCTGTGAAAAGTTATTTACTCACGTCGAGCAGTAGAAAGACCGCCAGTTTCATGGTCACTAGTACTGATAACAATTGTCTCGGTTTCCATTTGATCGATCTTCTTGAGAACAACCTCGAAAGCCTTGTCGAATGCGCGGACTTCTCTAACCTGGGCGGCAGGATCGTTACCGTGACCAGCGTGGTCGATTCTGCTTCCTTCAATCATCAAGAAAAATCCCTTGTCGCTGGTCCTAGTCTCGATCTCGAGAGCGGTGATGGCGGTCTCAGCCATAGCGGCTAAGCTTGGGAACTCAGTGTCCAATCGGTCGATGTCATATGGAATATCACCAGGAGCCCATAGTCCCAAAATAGGAAACTTAACGAATTTTCCCATCCTGAGGTACTTGAAAGCATTCATGGTATATGCGAGCTGGAATCCACCTGCTCTGGCTTCCTTGATGAGATCACGGTCATCACCGCGGCAAGACCCAATACTAGTGTTTGGAGTGAAGTGGCAAAGACCGCCACCAAACATAAGGTCAGTAACACGGCCGAGTGGACCATCTCCAATTTGTTGTTCAGCAATACGGTCCTGTTCCCACCTCATGTTGACATGGGAGTTGAAACAAGCTGGGGTGGCACTATTTTGTATTGTTAGCGAAATGTCTCCTTTTTACAAGCCCCCCCATGCATATCTCCACTCACTCAGTAATCGAGGTTGTAACAACAAGACCAGTCATATATCCAGCAGCCTTAGCAGCCTCCAAAACGGTACCACAGGGGTTGCCGTCTGGGAGAATAGAAATAGCACCATTGTAACTCTTCATTCCACAGGAGAAAGCGGTGGCACCAGCAGCGGAATCAGTGACAAGTGAATTAGACGACCTAGTTCGCGAGGATCCGATGAAGTGTTTGTCGAGGGTAAGGACATCGTCGATTGGAAGGTTCTCAGTGAACTGACGGAAGCTTCGGGTCAAGGAAAGAGATGCAGGGCCCATGCCTGTACACCGTCAAGTTAGACCAGCAGCCCTCAGAAAAGCAGTTTTTTAGTCGCACAGGGACGTACCATCGGAAACCATAAAGATAAGATTCCTCTTCTTGTGATTCTTCGGAGCCTTTGGAGTATTAGGAGCACCTGGCGTAGGCTTATCGTCATCCGGGTGGCTGCGAACGTAGAGGACACCGAAAACCAAGATAACTATTCAGAATATGTCAGAATCTATCACCACTGATAGTAAGCTGGGTAGCACGTAAGGAACTTCATACTGATCGTTGCGATCGCGGCCCATGTCACTATGATGGGATTCTTCCACCTCGAGAAGAAGCCTCGACCGCGACCGGTTTGCCCCTTACGGCCAACATGCTGCCCGGTGAGCAAGGCTTCTTCTTGTTCGTCTCCGATTTCACCACTGTGCCGTGCTGGCGATAGCACGCGGTCGGTCGCCATGATTGTTGGTGTTGTCGACCTCAGCCGACTAAAGGGGTATTCTCAAAGTCGCGAACAGCCTTGATCTGGGAACTGAAGCTTTAAACGGAGTATTTCGAAATCGGTTTCCTCAAAAACCCTCTAGTATCGACAAAATGGAAGAAGAGTAAGAAGAAGGATCCTCGATGAACGGCAACCACCGTGATAAGTGACCTGATCTGGGGAAGCTGCAGGATAAGAGTTAAAGAGCAGCCTGCCAGCACAATCTAACAATTTGGACAGGATAGGACTGGACAGGAAGGGAATGTGACGCAGGTCATCTGGATTGGATGCAATTTCGGCTGTTGGTAGCGTGGCAGGCCAAGCCTCTGTTCAAGTGAGTCGCTGACTAAGCCTGCAACAGTTTGCATAGTTGACCAGGGTTAGTCTGGTCTAGCCTCAGTCTTCAAATTTTTGTAGGTCTCTGTTTCATATGTGCATCTCTTGTCTTTCTGGTCAGACGGCATCATCAAATGCAAAACCCAGATCCATAGCGGAAAGATTTCGCTGGGATCGTAGATTCGAACGCACTCTCGAGGGTGTATGCTTACCCGATCAGCATACCGTGGGGGCCGACGCTTTACCCCAAATACAGTAGCCTACGCCAGGACGGCCTGGTCGTCAGGCTTTGCTCAAGTACAACCTATATCGATATTGTCTTCAGGAAATGCGGTAGTATCTGCACTCTCACGGAATATTCTTAGCCATGGTACCGGTCTGAGACGGACTGGTGCAGTGCCAGTTTTTTCTCAGTTGCTGGGTTCAAAATGTCACTTTTCGACCTCGCTCATTCGACCAAAACGTGATCCCTTTAACGACGAAGAGGACGACGAGGGTCTACCCTTCTTAGACAAGGATGGCGACCGGCAAATGGCAGAGTTGCTCGGTCGTATGGGAGGGAATTCTCGACATATGCGAAAGATCATAAACGAAGTCGAGCAGGAATTGGAGAAGAAGCAGGATGAGGACACTATTGGCCCTTATGACGATTTTGACGAAGATATCGATCCTTTCGAACAGGACCCAGACGAGGAACCCGCCTATAAAACTGTATACCTCCCAAACGAAAAGCTGGATGAGATGTTTAGGACCGGTTTCCTGAAGCCTCTGCATGAGATCGACCCTTTAGAACACCATGAACTGGAGCCTGAAGTGGAAGCCCTCCCACACAATGAGAAAGGCCTTCTCAAGAAGTTCTTTATGAGGCTCCAGATGGCCAAAGCTCACCCTTGCGCCTTCACATACAAACAATGCTGGAGGCTGTTCCGAATTTTATATTCAAAAACGCACCTTGCTAAGTTGTTTAATGAGGATGCATGGGCTAGGTTGTGGGCGTTGGAGAAGGATCCTATCCCCTCACCAAAGAAAATCTGGCTAGGTGACCTTATGTGTTACGTTGGAGCGGAATTGACGGAGGAACAATGGATCGGATATATCGAAGCCTTGTTTTGGCACGGCCAACGCGACAAGGCGTTCCAGATCTGGCAGCTAGGTCTCGAGAATAAGCCCTCGATGATATGGTATACCATTGGGACTAGGCTCCATGCAACGGAGAATCAACCTGAAGCATCAAAACGGATTATCGACAAGGTAATTTCCCGCCACGGGACAGCCATTCCCAAGCTTTTCATACCCACGATTGTGTGTTACCATTCCCTTGCAGAAGCAGCGGGGGCACAGAATCTCAAATCGAAGGAGATGAAGTACAACCAAGAAGCTCTTAAGCTTTACCATCAAATGGTAAAATACTGTCCAGATATCCAGCCAAAGGAGTACCTGCGAGTGGCATTATCTTTTCTTGAAGCGGGATATTTCAGGGATGCTATGGCGGTGTATGAGCATGCATTGACTGTTCACTCCAACCTTATCGACGACCAAGCTACTGCCATGTACTGGGACTACAAATTCAAGACCGCGGCTATAAACGCCCAGAACGATCCGACCGTCGATGAAGCGGAACTCAGATATCTCTCGGTATCGGCCCTAAGACTTATGCCGGAGAAAGAGAAAGCCAGGATTATTATGGGTAATTGGATGCGTAACCTTATCCGAAGGAACCGAATCGAGCCTGCCCTTAGAATTGCGAGGACGATGCAGACTCTGGGACTGCGTATGGATACAACAACGTACAATCTATTCATCATGCTACTCGACGAACACGGCAAGGTCGGCATGCTAGAGACCCTGGCGTCTAGAATGATAAGACGACTTCTTGAGCCGATGTACCGACATAATGCAACATTTGAACAAGTTCTCCACGAACCTGAGTTTCAGCCTACTGAGCCGGAGCAGCTCGATCTTCGGGACGGTGTAGGTGCGAGGGAACGACAAATTATACCCCAGGTTACTATTAGATTGCCAGACGGGATTGAAGAGATGCTTCTAAGATTCGAACAGCGCCCGAATACCCAGCTTTCGGTTGTAAATGAGATGCGGCCTAAGCCACTTACCGAACTCGCTGAGGCAATATTCGCTGACTTAATTCGCGACTACGACCTGGTCCCACCGGCGGATCCAGCAACATTCGGCCTTCTTCTCAGACGATGCACCAAGAGTAATAACGTTCTGAAAGCAACCTCGGCCCTTGACCTGTTCCACAAAGCCAAAATGACACCCAATGCTGCTCTCTCAAACCCCCTGCTGATAATGATTTCCAACCAAAAGGCCTATGAAAAGCTGTTTAAAACGCAGGCCATGCTCGCAGACCCCGAAGGGTTCAATATGACTCCCAACGCCGCGCAGTATAGAATCCTCTGGGTCTCCCTGTACCGGGCTCTAAAGAGCGACGAAGACGTTTCAAAACTCCCTTCCCATCGGAAACTTTTCCATGATATGGTTTTGCTGAGCAGTTCTGTGGCACCGACTCGGGAGACATATAACTACATCCTTCGATGTTTCTGGCAGGCCAATGATCCTGTCGGGGCGTACACTGCAATGCATGGGATGGCGTTGGTATGGGGATTATATCCACGGAAAAAGGCTATTGAAATCACGATAGCAGGTATCGCAAGGGTGTCGTCGCGCGGACAAGCCCCGGTCGCCAGGCGACATGCTTACTGGTATATGAAGCACCTTGCGGCGTCGCAGTTCCCACAGTGGTCCCTGTCGACGGAAATTCGACGAACGAGAAGTTTGATGCATAAATGGTGGAAGAGGAATTTGAGGAAGAGGAACAAGATGAAGGCGGAGCTGACGGAGCAAATGATGGAGGGTCACGATGTAACAAAGAAGCTCGAGGCCTATGCAGAGCTAAACAAGAAGCTCAGAATGCAGATGAAGCAAGTGAGGGCACTGGAGGAAAGAATTAAGAAATACTGGCAGCAACCGCCAATCGGGTTTAACCTGCCGAGGACAGACGAAGGAAGGGCGGCAGTTTCTGGAGCTATACCCATTAATCTCGATAAAAATACAGGCGGGGACGAAGAAATGCCGGAAGATGTTATCAACCAACTCTCGGATTATATGCGACAGAGATTCTACGACGGACCGTGGCCGCAAGAATGGCTCGATGAGGTCATCTGGGCGAGAGTTGAGATGGGAGTGTCGGATGAAGAAGCAATCGAGCAGAGAAAGATGAGCATCTTCGATCCTGATTAAATCCCAAGTATGTACTACGGAGTGAAGTTATCGAATACTCCACCACCAATGTTTGTATTTTTATTCCTCCCCTTCACACCTTACTTCTTCTCTACGTCCTCATCCTTCTCCTTTTTCTTCCTCTCCCTTTGTAAATAAATAAATCCAGATATCCCGGGGGCGTCAGTTTGCAATGAGTCTGTATATATACCTACTTGATATGTATGTACATAAAAAAAATCGTCGTGTAGCAATAGTTCAGCCAGTACCTGTTACACATCCCATCAGAAATACCCTAGATAAATTACACTGGTGGTACATAAAATACTAGATATGTCTGTACAGACACTAACCTCCCGAAGTACCAACTGCATGAACCAGGACTAGTAGTATGGCACTGCAGCCCGTCGCACAGAACGCCCATTTGTCATCCGGGGCGGCCGTCAGCTGATGTTCATGTTCCCGCCTGCAGGCCATTACATTCAAAGCGCAGGCAATTACGCGTAGGCAGAGACATATCGAAACTTTCCATGGATTTAACGGAGCAAACAGGGCGAATGGAATAGCTGTTTGGCCCGAACCAAGGCCTTGCCCTTGAAGGGCTGTGGCTGAGCACCTATCGAATCGTCAATGCTACATTCTATGCGAATATGCTAGTAAGTGAGGATGATCTTATGTACTAATGCGCATGCTAAGCTTGCAGTCTCTCTTACTTTTTTCAGAGACATATAAGTATATATATTCAAATCGCTAAGTATGTTCTTTGAACGTTTTATCCTTTTAAATCTCGTCCTGTCTTGAAGCCTACAAGTTCCATTCGCATTGTATTGCTTTGTATTGGGTGTGAAGAATCTCTTTGTCAGCCAAGCTAACAAGCTATCGCCAAAAAAACACCCAGCCCTTGACTTGCGTGGGCATTGGATCTCCCTTAAACCCACTTAAATTTACCACCCACGAATAGCTTCAGAAACCCGCTTGCTTGGCCCAAACCATCGCCACTTTTTCCCTCGTCAACCTCCAACGTTCTTTCGGATCCCCATCGACCCCGCTGTATACCTCTTACCCGACTCCGGAAACCTACCTTCTATTCATCCTTTATAAACCGGACTCATGGGCATCAATAACCCTCTCCCAGCTAGCTTGAACAGTACGTCACTTTAAACTCCCTTCTGCCGCCGGAATTCAAGGGACTTGCGCCATAAAAACCCCGCATATCCTAGATTTTGTTTTTCCCCGAAAAAATTCGAGGGAAAAATTGGGGAAAATTTGGAAGATACGACTTTAGTACATGCATATTCTAACGTTCATTCTCTTTCTTACTTCCAGGCGAATGTCGCAAAGCCAGTCGCGTTCTCGCAAGCTTTATAGACCCGCGACAGGCATTCGGCCCGGATAAGATCATCCCGCCGTCGGTGTTGCAGAATGCAAAGGTGCGAAGCAAAAAAACCTCCTTCGCTCGGTACGAGCCGGAATGTAGTTTCTGACCGATTTCCCTTCTTGGGAGGTGTTTGTTTAGGGTCTCGCAGTTATCACGGTTCTAAAGGCCGGTTTCTTGTTCTCTGGCAGAGTTGGTTCCGGTCTTGTCGTCGCTCGATTGGCTGATGGATCGTGGTCTGCCCCGAGCGCTATCGCTACGGCTGGGTACGTTACATATCGAATCCCGGATGGAAATGGAATCACATAAAATTTACTAGAAATATATGTGCGAAAGGCTAACATGAAATTGTGACACTTACACCTACTAGCGCTGGATTTGGTGGCCAAATTGGTGCCGAACTGACAGACTTTGTTATGATCCTAAACGACAATGCCGCCATCAAGACCTTCTCCTCGGCCGGTAGCATAACCCTCGGCGGAAACGTCTCGATAGCAGCCGGCCCCGTCGGACGAAACGCCGAAGCAGGTGGAGCGGCCAGTCTCAAGGGTGTCGCCGGTATATTCTCTTACAGTAAGACGAAGGGTCTTTTCGCCGGCGTTTCCCTTGAAGGCTCCGTCATCATCGAACGTCGGGATGCGAACAAGAAGTTTTACGGTACAAATTGCAAAGCCTCATCATTGCTGACAGGGTCCGTGCCTGCACCTGCTGAGGCTGATACTCTGTACCGGGTTCTCAACTCCCGTGTGTTCCGCGGCGGAAATTCGACGGAGGATATGTATAACGATATCCCCGTCTACGATGAACATCACGATGATACTGTGTGGGAGGGAAACCGTGGTCCCGCCTATGGAGAGGAGCGTAATAGTCCTACTGCCAACCGTCGCCCATCGAGGGCATCGACCTGGCAAGACGAAGTGTACGACCGTGGGATGTACAATGAAAACCCGAATAGGAGAGGGAGCAGTGCGAGGGATAGCGATCTGGATGGGTTCAATCTGACGAGGGAGCAGGCTTTCCAGCGACAGCACTTCAACTCTACGTATACGGATGCCCCATCAACGCCTACCTCGCAAAACGCGCCAGGCAGGCCGGCGGCGCCCAAGCCGGATTTTAAGGGACCATCTAGGGCGTCAACGCTGGGTGCTAACCAGGCTGTTGCGTTGTATACGTTCGATGCTGGTACGTTATCTACAATTTACTATATTTCTTGGGAATCCTAGGTCAAGAGACTAACGATTAATGGATAGACCAACCCGGTGACCTTGGTTTCAAGAAGGGTGAAATCATTACCATCGTTAAGAGAACCGATTCCAAGAATGTAAGTACCCATCCTCCGGAGAGACCATTTTTCTTTTCTATCCTTTCAGACAAGGGATACTAAAGCTTGAGTGAATTTTAGGACTGGTGGACCGGCAAGATTGGCGATCGAACAGGCATCTTCCCTAGCAATTACGTTGAGGCAGTCTAAGCCTTCTTATATAACGTATACTTGCACATGCACGCATGCACACACGCTCTCTTAATATCCTCGCTCCTTTTCGAATAACCGTAGGGTAGAATTTCCCTGCCCCCGTTACGCTACTTCCATTTTCGTTTGCTTCCCCCTCCGCCTTATGATGTCGTTACCAACGTCCTCTGTTCTTTTTTTCCTCTCACTTGCAGGGTGTTCCGCTATGGGTTTCTTGTTCAGTAACGATGATGGACATAGTTATATGCTTTTTTTTTCCCCCTTAGTTTCTTTATGGCATTCGCATGTGTTTTCCCTACATAGTCTGTTCTCTTCTTGTTTCCATTTTCCTTTCTTGTAAACAATTCTATCATCCAACGTTCTTGATGCCCGGATATGACCGTTTTCCGCTACAGGTGAAATGTGAACTGGGTTCCAATGGGCTGGGCGCTGGGTGGTCCCAATATCCGGTCAGATAAGAGTGTTACACAGACTATTTCTACGAAATCAAAATTTACAGTAGAAACAGAGAATAGAAGTATATTTAAGTTGAATCCGTCGAGATTTTTATTAATTAAGTATTTGTATAGCAGGGCTGACAAAGAAAGAAGGGAACGTTGACATGATGTAAGTAAAAATCAAGACAATGCGCATCCAAGCCGAGTAGGCTGAAGATATAAAGGCTAGAAAGAACATGAAAAGATCAATAATATAACAGCCCCCTCCTATCTTTTTTTTTTTAATAAGATATTCCGCCCGAATTTCCCAGAGAAATAACAATGAAACGCCCCCCGCCTGCAACTTTTTTTGGTTATTCAGTTTTACTCCTGCGCGTGTTTTTGTATTGGGTTGATGTCGTTGGTGCTTTTTTGTGATAAAGGAAGGAAAGGAAGGAAAGAGAAAACTCCGCCCGATGCTCTAGAAGCTTTCTTTTCTTGTTACTAGATCTTCTTCTTGTTGTTATTATTTTCGCTGAGGTGAGGTAAGATTGCGTTAGGTTAGAAAGTGGCGTAGATAGGGTCAGAGGGAAAAAGAGAGCTATAGCTTTGATAGAGGTCTCTAGCAATAGTACCCATAAACTCCGCCTTAAACAAATCTTCGAATCTCAAGACAAAAAAACCCAGCGAGAAAAAAGAACAGACGCGAAAGAAGGAAGAAACAAGTAAAAGCAAGCCAAATAAAAGGAAAGAACGGCAGAACCACTTCTACCAACAACAATATCCACCATCAATAATTAGATCCGACCCGGTCATGAACGAACTGGCTTCGCTGGCTAGGAATACAGCGGTGTTATTCAGCTCATCGACATTTCCGAGCCTTTCTTGTGGGGTTCGGCTCTTCCAGATAGTCTTCTGAGCTTCCAAAGCTGGGACACGGTTAAGGGCAGTGTCCATGTATCCTGGCGAGATGCTGTTGCATCTAATACCATGCGGTGCCCATTCTGCGGCAAGACTCTTCATCAAATGGATAACTCCAGCCTTCGAGGCGTTGTAGCAAGCCTGTTGCTGTGGGAAGTTGACAATGTGACCAGACATCGAGCCGATGAAAATGATGCTTCCGCCCTTTCCTTTTGTGATCATTGCGCGAGCGGCGGCTTGGGCGCAGATGAATGATCCGGTAAGGTTGATATCGATCAAACGACGGAATTTATCAATTGGGTATTCTTCAGCTTTGATGTTCGAATCCGCAATACCGGCCGAACAGAGCAGGATATCCACTGATCCCAAATGGATCTGAACCGAAGCAATGACATCACGAACAGCCTCTTCATCACGAACATCGATCTTGTAGAATGCAGCTGCGACGCCGTATTTCTGATGAAGAAGGGCGATGGCATCATCACCATGTTCTTGGAGAATATCAAGGATAGCGATGCCCTTAACACCGCATTCGCAGAGAGCGCATGCCATGTTGAAACCGAGACCTCGGGCGCCACCGGTTACGACGGCGACTTTGCCGTCTAGACGGAATTTTTGGAGGGTGGGAGTTAGACCTGTGGCGGCATCGAGGATGTGGGGCACGGGGCCTGAGACGACACCATGGGTGTTTTTGCGGGAGGGTGCGACTATTTGAGGTCTGCCGGAGAGGTCTGTGGAGCCAGTCATTTCGATTTGAGGCTCAGCCGCTGGAACGGACGAAGTTGGATTGATAACTGGATCAGCCATTGGCATGATGGATTTTAGAGATGGTGGAGATTGTAGATTGTAGGTTTTTTTGGTAGTGGGGTGGTGATAATTGCAGTTGGACTGCGGGGTGGGTTGGGAGGGGGGTCTTTAAAGAGGTGGTCGAGGGGGAAAGAGTGGAAATTGGCCGACAGGTAGAGTCAGGTGAGGACAACGACCTGGATGATCCGGCGAGTGTGCGAAAGAGCTCGAATTCGGTCACAAAAGGCACTGAGGATAATTAATATTAAAGATATATGGTGTATGATTAGAAGAGAAGTTGACAAAAATCAGGTTTTGGACGCTGTCTATACAATGATGTCGAGAACCCTTAGTATTGGTGAACTAACTTCAGTGATATCCACTGCTATTGCTGCCAGGAATATTAATTAATCATGCTTTCGAAACGGGTGCCCCGCCATCTTAAATACTTTCTACAACCTTACCCACCCCCCAAGAAGAAATGCACCATCGAATGAGAAAAAATAAAATGGAAGAGAAGGAGACGCAGGCTCCGGCGCAAGCTTGCAGGATTGGGAGGAGGAGGCAATTGCAAGACAGCTGCTAGCTGTGGCCGAATACCGACAAACCCAAATCGAGAAAAAGGAATGTCACCAGAGCAAGCTAACGGATTTCGAATCCCGGCATTTGCCATGCATACCCTGGCTTGCCGTCCGGTCCAGACTTGCTAACAAACTGGAAGAGAAAAAAAAGTCGACAGCTTCAGTATGGCTTAGATTCCCATGGAGAACGTTGCACTCGAGCTTGAGTCCCCCAGGAAAGTCTCCCCCATGCATCCCGGTGCAGTTGAGAAAGAACCACCAAAGTGAATTCGAAAGGCTGCTGACATGCAATTTCAAGGGTTATTGCATTGACACAAGCACATTGGCGTGGGAGCCTGTGAGAATCGGGCGTCCTTCCTAACCATTACATGTCATTGCCTACCGAGTACCTGGTCACCCGCTTGCTGGTGTACCTGTACTTTCGCCGCCAATAGCTTGCAGGTTATAACGTTGATGGTGCATGGTCATCTACGATCGCAGGCTCGCCAATGCGGGGGTGGAGAGCTAGGCTGGCTAGCTCAAGGATTATCGTGAGCGTCTTGGCTTTCTTGCCGTCTGATATCATATCATGGTCATAATACGCCTAATTACCGGTGGTGCACTGTCGGGGAAGCTACAGTATGTACGACCCTGTATCACCCGCAAGGCATTCTTATGTTCATTGTTCTGTGTCAATCAGTTGCGATCGAATCGCGATCGAAGAGCTGTGTATACGTATACACATGGCTAGCCGGCTATCACTTATAATCCCACCGTTGGCTTCGAGGTGGGTTATGTAATAGGTGTCTCAATTGGGAAGGGGCTCAAAACAGGACCATCGTGAACCCAATTGACGCGACGTCGGGCCAAGCCAATGGGAACGTCCGGGGTATAGCTTAAACGCACGACGATGTCAATTTTAACGTTATCTGCCGCCCGCCGCCGTCGTCATATTATTGTTTGACCTGCAAATCGTGAAATCCGGAAGGGCTTGATGTCATGCTCGAAGCTGCCCGACGGAATACTTAAAATCTCGGTGTTTTTCTTTATTTCCTTTCTTTCTTCTATTGAATTTTACAGCTTTTTCTTCTTCTTCTTTTTTTTTTTACATTTTCCTGTCTAATTTTCCTTTGAACCTGAGCCCAAGCTCCAACAATTATAATTTACAAGAACAGAAAGTACGTTCAAATCTAGCCTGCAACATCAACTGCCATCTCCGCCATTGCAGATATCAGCTCTAAACCTTCATCCGATCTATCCTCTCTGGATCTCTCCGGCCGTTGGGTCTCCTGCTGTCGGCCTGTCCGCGAAACAAAAAGGTCATCTGCCAGCCCCAGTTGCTTGAGCCTATTGTTGAGCCAATTCTCTCACCACCACCACATCACTATCTACATATCGAAAAAAAAAAAAAAAAAAGATGCCACCCTCTCCGTTTCGAAAGGGGAAAAAATCCGAAAAAGAAAGTGAGAGGAAAAATTCTTAAAAGTGGAGTGTGTAAACTCGCCGAACTCCCCCTTTCCAGTCTGTCTCAAGATCATCCATCCTCTTCCTCTTCTTCCCCGTCGAGTTTTCTTACCTTTTTGATTGACTTAGTTCTTTCAAGGTGGCACGCGGGTGGGTCCAGAAATAGATAACCTTCAGGGCTTCGATCGGGCGGAAGACGAAAGACAAGGATAATACCTGTCCCCCGGGGTCGATCATCCCAAAAACAAAGGACTGAGACTATATTATCTGTGGCGAGATGGGGCCTTAATTCCCTTCGGTAGCAATTGCTTGTCCTTCAAATTACAAGGTCTTAAATTTTTTTTAAGAATATGAAGAAGAAGCTTCGCTTGCATATGCATATGCACAAGGGTGGTTGACGAATTCGAGACTCGAGCTCCCAACTCTATGGGTCCGCCCCAGCGCTAGATTTTTTTTTACGAAACTCCATTATCTTCATTTTTTTTGGCACACTGCTAACGGCTGCTTTGTAGATCTTTTTCCGTATCTCTCAGGTGCAAGAGAGGCCCACGCGGACAGTAAACACCTTATTCGGAGAGAGGGAGATATCTTAGTTGGTTGGGCGTGCGAATTGCATGCAGTATCTGCGAATATAGCCCCGCCACACTGGAAAAAGAAGAAAGTTTCCTCTCAAAACAGCTAAGTTTTTTCTTATTTCTTTGAAGACCCCCATAGATTGTGTCTGGCCGGAGCAAATTCTTTGCTGGCAATGTGTGAAGGCTGGCTGGTAGGGAACTCGCCGTCGCTATCTAACCGCCTTATTCTTTTTTTTCTTTCTCATTCCCCCCTTCTTTCACTTCTCTGAATCTGTGATAGCGGTGGTGGTGGTGGTGGATATGTCGGGAGAAATATCGGGATTGAGTACATGCAAGATTAAAATATTTGGATGTCAGGCCATGGTGTTGAGGTTGCCGATTTCCCCATTTGACCATCCGCAGCTAAAAAAAAACCAAGAGCCGAAAAGAAAAGAAAAAAGTTAAACGTTCTAGAATGCGAAAAAATGGAGTTCACGATGCTCTCCCGCTGGGAGGGGCTTGCCCGCTTAAGCCGGTTAACCTTACCTTGTCTTAGGGTAACCTGCAGCCATGGGAGGACGTTTAAGACATGGGACCTGGTTCGAACCCACGATTCTGCAGCCTGGCAGCCACACCTGGACCCTTTTCTCCTCTTCTAGCTTCTGAGAATCAGTTCTTTCCCAGTTGGCGAGGGCGTGAACTTAGTTTGCCGGTGAACTTAGCTTATTAGAAGGTTTGTTTAATGAAAAAAATTTGAATTTTATTTATTTTTAGGTGGTACGAGAATATGGCCGAGTCGCTTTGGGGTAGCACTGGAATTAGCCTCAAAACCAGCAGTGCATTTACATACATTCCATGTTGTGTTGCGGACGAATGCAGCTATCTACATAGACGCAATTGTTAGACATCCAAACAGCTAGGCTATTGGGGCCGTAGCCGCGCCCCGAATCCTTGGTTGACCAGGAACTGTCTTCCTATAGATGGGTATATTGGTGAAGAATCTAGAATCTTTTCTTTCTTTCTTTCTTTCTAGGGTCCTGTTTGGTTCTTTGCGTTACGTAATAGAAATTTGGTTGTGAAGTGAGCTCTGCTGGAGATTATCTCGTGATTCTAGCTGCGTGGTTCACGTTATATATGATATCTTGACTTCTACCTAATTGGTTGACTTATGAGATTCGTTATAATCACGAACACGTCGGCTGCACAGGGCCAAGAAGACATACTGGATTGTTTATGGCTGTCATTTGACTGAAAAGACATCCATATATATATAAATGATCTGAGGATTTAGCTAGCACAGGCTGAATATCGTTATCAGATAAGTGCTAGCATATCAGTGGGCTCTTTTTGCAGGTATATTCGCAGAACAATTTGCACCTAGGTACATCTGAAAAGGAAAATAGCAAGTGGAATTGGGCCGAGTGTAGACCGCCGTAATATAACGTCCCGTAAATTCTTGCGCAAGAACCAACAATTCCCAAATTTTAAACCAATCCAGCCTGATTATGTTGTTCCTGCGCGTTGTGCTTCTCGGAGCAACACATATTAAGGGTGTAATGTAATGTAATGTCATGTCTGGTTCCAACGAGACCAATGTCATGTAATGTATTGTGCTGTCTTTAAAGATAATACAACATAACCCCAAATGCCATCCGGCGTTACGGCTGGTTGGTCTCGAGACCATGGCTAGTCAACTCGAGACAAGTGTTAGGCTCAGAGAACGCCACGGTTCAACGCATTCTCTCAGTTGGATTCTTACGTGGCGTTCAGTATCACTATCGGTTTCAGTCTCGGTGTCGACCTCTTACGGTTTTTTACCCTGATGATTCGGTCATGGATTTGAGGGTTTGATTTCACTGTGGCCTAGAGGCTGGGCTCCTTTCACCTTCGCTAGCATCTTTGCTAGCGTCTTTAACCAGCTGTCTACGTCCCCACAATGTTTTGTTGACTTGAATAGCTAGGGGTAGATACGATTCCCTTCGCTGTTTTTAGGATAGAGTATACTATTGGTAATATAGAGTTACGGAGGTAGGGGATGGCATTTATAGTAAATAGATGTCATTGACATGTTTTCACGTATTATGATAGGAAACCCAAACATATAAAGCGGTTTTGAAGGCTATCGTTCGCATCAGGTGCTGCTACTTTTGAAGAAGCAAGTGTTTCGAATACTTCAAACCAAAAACTTTTTGTATTGATGTTTATTTATAAGCCATTTAAAGGATGCTTAATGGATGGTGGTTCCATTTTCATGTAACGGTTTGAAGATCATAAATAACGAGTGGAAGCTTGATCTGGCTTGTAGGATTTTCTGTTATACAGTTGTAGCAACGCCACTACCGGTACACCGAGCTTAGTAGTAAAGTATACGGAGTTTTTAGTTTAGTAACAATATGGGACACCTTGCTTACAACGAGACCAACCTTGCCCAGGTCGTCTAACAAAGAGGCTGTAACGGTCTCGTTGGTAACTAGACAACAGGCTATGGATCGAATAAGGAAATACAAGGTAAGTTGGTAGTTACAACACGACAGCGCAAATGCAAACAATTTAGAGCAGGATATGATTTCCCGACGCCATAACATCTTACCATAGCGAAACTAGAATCCCTTTGAAACCTCTATATTTGAGCCAAATTTGGTGCGTGGGGTGATTCAAGTGTTAAGATGGTATACCCGTGTTCCTAAATACTGGATACTCGGCCCTGCACTTTCAGCCTATAAATTATACTTTAGACTGATGTGACTCGTCTATCAATTGTGAAATCGTAGATATATATATTTATATGCCGTATGGGATTCTGGTGAAATTCGGAGCTGGCTTGAGGACTCCTAAGCTAGCTTGGGAGACTATAGCTTCTTTATGTTAGTTATCAAATAAACTTCGATTGTAGAAATCTCCGGCTAAATCTGTCGTTTCCCCTTGCGGTATACGTAGAATCAAAATTTGACCAAAATCGTCGAGAGATCACAACCTAGCTTGGCCTAGTTCTCTTCCCACTGCTGGCTGCTATTAGGTTTTTGTTACTATCAAACGGGGCGTCTAGTGCTCTCCTGTATAACTTGAATACCAGGTAATTAAACCACATATGCAGAAGCACTAACAGGCTATAGCTTTGCATAAGTTCGCATTTTCTCATCACTCTACGTCATGGAATACTCGCGTTGAAAACTTCGAATTTCATCTATTACATTTAACTTCCAAAGCTTCCTTGATGGTCTGGTATACAACAAGGAAAACTTTCAAATTCGGATTTTAATTAACTAGTGAATTAGTCTCTTATACCGGCCTCCATGAAGTGGCCCGCTATAAAATGTATTTAAGCATGAGTGATAATAACTCAGACTACCTGAACGTTATATACTACTTGACTACCTCGTCATAGAAGAATCAGGCAGCTGCAGTTGTGCCTCCAAGTTACACTAGCATGGCTTCGTCCTGAATGCTGTGTTTGGTATCTTGGTACAAAAACACAGGACAATGCTTAAAAAGCACTTGGAGCGGAAGATTTGGGTACGAGACAAACTAAAAAGCCTTTAAGATAGAGGAAAATGCATAGCCGTCACTAGTCTCGTAGTAAGCCGTCGCTAAACTATGCTATCACAAATAGGGGATAAATATAACGGCCTCCCCAGCTAAATACAGCTTAAACAATCTAGTAAGTGTGAATACATGTGTACGGAGTTAAGGCGCCGAGCTCCTCGGAGTCCGGAGTACGCTGGCAATCCGAGTGCATATCTGATATAAGAAAGAAAGGGGGAAATCGAACATAGACAAACTGGTTCTCGGGTCTTTCTGAAAGCGCTTAAATAGTTATTCCAAGGCTGATATATATTATGTCAAACTTGGCCAACTAATGAACTTTTCGAAACTTGGCAGCTCAGATTTGGCCTTTGATTTCAATTAAACTCGAATTCTCTAATTTTCATCAAGATGAACTATTCCGCCTTCCCGTGTGTTGGGCTGTGTAGGGTTCGGGTGTTGCTATTCCTCACTACCAGTAATTAATGAGGATCCTGGTTGAGAGAGTTTATAGGACTGGGAGAGTGATGGCTGTGTTTTGTGAATGTCTCTGGAGCCGATGACGGCTGACTTGTGGGGGCTGCTCATTCTGGCTTGAGGCATCCAGGTAGGGTGATAGTCTCTTGTTTATCTCACTTGTGAGTGTATCGGTGGAGAACGACAATCTCGACTTAGCAAGCTGCAGCAAGGTTTCAGACAAAGCATTTGCTATAGACATCTCTCCGGTGTAGGCGGTGTCGCCCCAACCAACACTGATTAATTCCTTTCCATACTTCGACTTTTTGCTATTTTCTTCTTCCCCACCCTGGGCTGGTGCGCATGCCCTCAAGTTAGATGGGCCTACAGCTAGCCCACTACGGCAACTATCGAGAATGATAAGAACATCTGCCTGTATCATTCTAATAACTGCCCAGATATCTAACCATCTTAAAGAGACTACCCTCGTATCGCGTTCATCTCTCAACTGTCTCAAAAGGTAGGTCAGCAGCCTGGGACACTATGTTAATGCAAAGGGGATTGTCATACTGAAATCGGGGCTCATATCGCGCGCGCACATCATTTATAGTCCTAGACGTAGCCTCAATTGCATTCTCAACTGTGGCCTCAGCTGCAGCCTCGGCTGCAACCCTGGCTACAATGGCTATGGTTTCTCTTGGGGCCCAGACAGTAGTGGTACGTTGGGCAGCCGCTATGGCTTCTCCTATAACTGTACCTCTAGCTTCTTGCCTACTTCTCTCAATCGCATTCGGGCACTCGTTCCTCAGGTCCTCAAATAAGTCGCTCCATAATCCAAGCTCCTTCTCGGCCGTATATTGGTTGTGACTGAAGAAGCGAAATATTATATGGATGGTTAGTACCTATGATAAATTACCTGCTAGCTCGGAGGGCTATATTAATACTTACCTGACTAAAAAATATTTTGGGTTGACAACAGAATCCCAGTACCCGTGCCCGGAAAAGTAAATTACATATGAGATTTTACCGATACCCGGTTGCGGGCTCGCGAAGTCAGCAATTTTGTCCCAGAGGTGGTGTAGTGCTGAGGAGTCGTCGTCCACTGAGCGCACTGGAATCAAATAAGTCTCAACGTTATAACCAATCCCTTTAAAGCTTTCATGGACTTGCTTCAACTCGGGCTCTAACCCCAAGTCTGTAAGTTCGAAAGCTAAGATGAGAACCTTTACTTTCCAACCTGCCGAGACATTATTTCTATAGGTATCGCTGCATCCTGATATGATGCTATGCCTGGAACGTCTAAAAACCGCACCCCCATGACTATAATTTTGATTGATATTGAAGCCACTGCCAACGTTACCGCCAACTCGCTGGGAATCTGGATTTTGAGGTACTCGAGAGTTATAGTTTGGATTTTCGGCCCTAGGGCGAACGCTACTGTCGGCACCGCCGCCTTGCCCATGGACCGAGTTTTGAAGTGCTCTATTATTTGCATCCTGGGCTGTTCTGGGACGGCGGTTGCCTTGATTTGGATTTGGCGGCTGTCTCTGTTGACGAATATGGTCTATAGAGGCTCCAGACTCAGTCCATGAACGTGCTGAATGCTGTACGAGAGTAAATTCCGGTCTCAGAAGGTGACCGCGTTGACTGTTCCCCTTCTTACCTTCTGAGACCGTCGCTTTGCCTAATCCCTGCGACTTTTATATGTGTGTTCTCACCTAGCACTTGTATTTGCTGCCTTCCTTCCGCTTGGTTAACGGTCCAGTCAGTAGAAATCCTTGGCGGCATTTTACGGCTTTTGATAGTAATAGTATAACCTTGACTCTCAGACTTCGTCAGTTTAAAGATAATGGAGAAGCACGCGTGTTGGTGGAGTTATGAGGTTGTTTGAGGAATCAAGGCCTGTATTATAATTAGTATTAAGCTGCAATAATCTACCGCTCCAACCATTTTGACATTTTTTGCTCCGCAGAGCATTGCATTTTGTCTTCCTTTTTCTTTCCCTTAATAACATGATAAAGCCCTCCGCATGTAGGCCCACTGCGTAAATGTACTCGGTGTATGCACTTAATTACGTGTATAAAGTATAGCCTGGTCAAGGTTACATTTTGGCCTGGGAAGAATGTACGTTACCTGTACTCTTGCAGGAATTGGCTATGAGGATATCCTGGGCCTAACTACCTAGATACCTATAGGTACCAACAACTGAGCACGCCAGGGTCCACAACAGTTGACAGGATCTAGACCCAGAGGCGGTTTGATGGTCTCTATCAGTATGTTTTTTCTTTTCTAAACGCCAAAAAATGAAAAACGCAGCAGATCGGGTCCACTAATTCGAGGATTCCTAGCAATAAGTGGGATCCTTCAAAACCTATAGCTCGCGACAGCTCTGGGCAACATACTCGAGCTCCCACAAACGCACGTGTCGAACACAACGTGCGAACTTCAACCCCTATGATGGCTAATTAATATCTAGGTAGCCTTCGGAAAACCATCTAAGAATCGTTTCCCACATCTATTTCCAGTCTTTTGTTTGCATTCAAGGGTCAAACCCGCGGCGTTATCGATCTATATCGATATATCTTGTTCTGTGCCGTCTGAAGTTCAAACGACCCAATGGTACGAAGATAAAAATAGTACGATATGTCCCTAATCCCACATATGCGAAGAGCTTAGGAAGGACTTATAGCATAAGCTTACACACCGTCTCGGAGGCTATATTTTCATACTACCTAGACCTGACTATCTATACAAATGCACATAGATGGGTCAACGCCGCAACGCAGGCACTTACAGGGGTACAGATATCAAGTCACAAGGCTGAAAATAGTCTAAAATCCGAAGCAGCTCCTCAGCCTTCCCCACACGGAAGAAGGGGGGTTATTTGAGATGGTTCATAGGTTGTGATCAATACAGTGCTATAATATTGCTATGGGAAGACTTTTCTCGGATTAATTCCAGATCTACAAGGTACTTGAGATCGATTTATATGTTCACGCTAGAGCTCAGTATCAAATTATTCGGTTTACTAAGCTTGGTCGTGCATTGACGAATCCACTTGACGCTAGGGCGCCTTGGGTGAATCGGATGCAGTTGTGGTCAATAAATCGGCGAACCGTATGCAGGTGTCCGGTGGGATAGTCCGTAATGGCGAGCGGCATTGCATTGACTTAATCTCGGAGCCAGAACACTCCATTCCTTGACGCTAGCAAAGAGTAGGGTTTCTTTCTCGAAAAAAATTAAAATAAAAATTGTGCATCCGGGCGTGGAACTATCGCCGGGGGCCTTGAACAAGACGTCTTCTTGGGAACTTCATGGCCATAGGCTCAATCGGCGTTAAAGCCAATACCGCTGTTGTAATTATTGTTTTTTTGAGGAACAAGAGCTCGAAGGCTGAATTTGAGGTTCAACGATGGGGTCGCTGCTGCGGCACAGCATGTCGTTGAGGTGCTCTATTTTTACATTTTCCACTGTCCTAAGGTGGCCGCTGCTGTGGTAGTTTTTGCCGTGTTTACAAAGCTGCTCCATTATTCACATTTTCAACCATTCGGGTTCTGGTGGGGCCGCTGCCATCATACCCAGTGTTTTGTCTAGGAAACAAGCTAAACTGAAGCCTCAAGGTACTCGAGTATCATTTTTTTCGAGTGCTCTGGCATAGTAGTCGTCTTAATTAATCTAGATTTAGTCTCTATTGACGATTGGAGTCTACAGTTGCATTAATTTAGCAGATAGTGTATATATATAATTATAAAGATAACTTTAATCTGAGAAGGCAACGTGATCACGTAAGCTGCTGATAAGTCTCTGATCAGGCCATTCCTTTTCCTGTCTTTTGGAATTATTTCCTTGCATATTTCCTAGACCTTATATATCTGTTTTCACTTAGGGCTTGCTGCCTTCCTTATATGAAGTTATTATTGGCCGAGATACACAATAACATTTTACGACTTTCAATAATAGTTATATCATGATAACTTTCAAAATCGATGAATCAAAAGATAATAGATAGTAGAAGAAGTGGATGAAGCTATAAGGCCGTCTTAGAAAATGCATTAGTGAAGGCTATAGCGCTAGCTCGGGCCTGTGTTATGTTACAACGAGAGCTATAATACCAGCCGTCTCTGACATCGGTTCTCCTACATTAGTTATGTTGCCTTCTTACTTTAAATTCGAATAATTCATGGACAGAGAGTTCGAGATTAAGAGAGCCACTTGCACAAGTGCGTTAGCATAGGCCAGATATGGCTTTGTAAGTTTAAACGTTCTTATTGCAATACCGCGGAATAACCACGCTTGGTGTTCTGTGACACCTGTTATAATATTAGAAACTGCAGGATTCTAACATTCGATTCAAATATGTAGATATATTTCTCGTTGTGATATTCTAAATTAATTTTCTGTTGGGTGGTTCTGGTCTCGTTGGTACCAGACAACACGTTGTTGTTCGACCAGGTGGATCTATCAATCTGAATCAATATCATATTGGTAGTAGACTGCGTTGGGCCCAAACTTACCCCGCTAACTACCTAAGAAGTAGGATTAACATATTGCTCCTCGTTGGCTCGATTCGGGTTTGGTTCATTCCTAAGGACTGGGAAGGTAATAAGTTTGCCCTCGGAATGTCTTTGTAGCTGATGACAGTGAACCTGGATAGGTTTTTCTAGGGGGTCTGGGTTTTGGGTGCGCGTGTGCGTGCGCCAAAGGTTCATATTGATCACCTTCGCCAAAGTCGCGCCGGAGAACGACCTTCGCTTCCTTCCCCCCCCGATACCATTGATAGCAATGTCCTTCAAACTTTGGGCTAACGCGATAGCTATGGATTTTGTCCCAGTTTCAGTGTCTCTGGCCCAGTCAACAACAATAATTTCTTTTCCATGCCTCGACTTGTCATCTGGTATACCCTGACTTAAAACCTCAGGTAAGTTGGATGGTACTACAGCTAGTCCGCTTTTGCAACTGTCTAGAATGATAAGGACGTCCGCCTGCACCATTCTAATCGATGGCCATATATCTGACCATGCAAATTCTACAGTTTTCTCCTTGCGTATTGTCGTCAATAGCCTTAAAAAAAAAAAGCCAAGTTAGCAATCGATCCTAATAGGCCAAATATGTCTAGCTGCACATACCCGGAGTAATAATCCCACACTGTTTTTATAGTACTTGATGGATCTTGTACTGCATTCCATATTGTGGCGGTTACTGCGTCTCTCGCCGCGGTCTTCGTAGCCCGTGCCGAAATTTTGGCTACATTGGTACTGGTGCCAGCAGCTGTTATGGCTTTGGTTATAGCATCACCTGCAGCCTCGATGGCGCCTTTAAATTCGGCCTCTACATCGCTCTGTAGCGCCTCCCATATTTTAGCTTCCCGGTCCTTATTACTTTTCCCGTGGCTAGAGGGTGGAAACAAAGGTTAGTTAAAGAGCGCGGCGCAAAGTACCCAAACTATTGAAGTGGCTGATTCGGCTTATATCAATACCAGGGAGGCACTGAATTATCGAGGCTAGGTACTTCCCTGGACAACACGTACTCTGGGGAGCTTTCGAGACTCCACCCCCCATGCCCCGAGTAGTAAATTATGTAGGAAATTTTACCGTAGTCCGTCTGAGACACTGTGAAGGCGTCCAATTTGTGTTGAAGATGCCGTAAAGAATTCCCAACCGGGATCGGGTAGGTTTCGATGTGGAAATTTTTGGAACCCGACTTATCCATGACTTTAAAGCCATCCTCGACCTTCCGTAACTCTTCCTCCAATTCTAAATCGTTGTGTTTAAAATATAGGATTAGAATTTTGACTTTCCAGCCTCTGTCGATATTGTTGTTATGGGCGATTGTGCATCCAGATATAATACTGTCGTCAAAATGGCTGTCACCTGGCTCCCAATTACGTGGGCGTTTCCTACTCTCAACTTTGGTCGCGGATTCTGACCGTTCTCCTCGTTCTCTAGAACCAGCTCTCGCCCGTTCTCCTCCTCGTCGTACTCTAGAATCAGCTCTCGCCCGTTCTCCTCCTCGTCGTACTCTAGAACCAGCTCTCGCCCGTTCTCCTCCTCGTTCTCTAGAACCAGCTTTCGCCTGTTCTCCTCCTCGTCCTCTAGAATCAGCTCTCGCCCGTTCTCCTCCTCGTCGTACTCTAGAACCAGCTCTCGCCCGTTCTCCTCCTCGTTCTCTAGAACCAGCTTTCGCCTGTTCTCCTCCTCGTCCTCTAGAACCAGCTTTCGCCTGTTCTCCTCCTCGTCCTCTAGAACCAGCTTTCGCCTGTTCTCCTTCTCGTCCTCTAGAACCAGCTTTCGCCTGTTCTCCTTCTTGTCGTCCTCTAGAACCAGCTTTCACCTGTTCTCCTCCTCGCTTATCCTTGGCTTTGGCCCCAGAATCTACAGATTGCGTTCGTTTCTCTTTCCGCACTCCAGGGGTGGCTTTCGGCCCACGACCCCGCTCTGGGTGTTCCTTTTCACCAGGTGCCATATTCCGGTTTCTGATAGATTTCTTAGCCTTGATCTACAACGCGCATTCAAAACGTCTTAAATTACCTCGATACTCGGGATCGGAATAAAGTGATATATAGATATGGATAGCTATCAGCCGTAGAAAGCCCGGGGGTACGAGCTTAACTCAGCTGCTTCTACAATGTAGCAGCAAGAGATAAATAAGACTTCGACGAATCGATAGTACTTGGAGCTCGAATGCGGGGCATACCCCGCACCGAAGGGTAGCTGGAGCCGCCGACTGAAAGATAGTGATAATTATAAGGGAGCGAATGGAACGGTAGGACTTCCTTGGGGGATGCAACGGAGACTAGCTTTATATGGTGACGTATGGCTTTTTATAATACCGATTGCCCAGCATTGCCGTAACCCCCACCAATAAAGATCTCGGGAGGCTCGTCGTGTGGGTGTATTTTCTGGAGGGGTAACTAGGATCTAGGATTATAACGTTTAGGATTACGGTATACAAACAACGCGAAGTCCTGTCTGCGTAGCTACCAGTAATCCTCGGCTAGAAGTAGCTAGTAAGCGAGGGTGCATATGCACATGTATAGTTTCCGTTACGTTTGAACTATTAATTGAGAATTGCAATTGGATCGGAGTGGCTTCCTAGCCTGCGGCAAAATGCAACATTACTCGTCCTATGATTCATTTCAGCCTTGCGCACCCCGTTTTTTATATGCTGGTTCCTTCTGAGCTCTGCATATACTTAAGTATCCATAGACATGTAATGTCTAGGCTTGGGCAATTCAAAAATGTGACCCTCGAGAATGGGCATGGGTAAGGTCACAAGGCCTTATCGAACCCCCCGCTTATGTAGGGTTGGGGGCAAACTGCGCTATTTACGGTATCGTCTGCATTTTTGATGACGCAAAATGTTACTAACGGTACCGGTCTTGGAATAAGTGCAAACTCGCGGTCCTTCAGGCATCTAGACTGTGCGGGCTCATTCATTTCCGAGGAACTTGCTTGTTGAATCAGTCATAATTACCTCATACAAGATTGGGTCCTGGATGAAACGCGAAGAGCTAGCACCCAGGCAATCTTAATACTATATCGATAAGAGTGATAATTAAGCATATGGGTTCGAACGTAAACTAGGGCTCGAAGTGGGGTTTCGGAAATGTACATGCTTTCAGTATCCCAGATAAGGTTGCGATATCGCGCGCGCGATCAGTGGACTACCAACCTGGCCAAATAATGGATCCATGGATTACATTAGGTTTAAAGTTCGCTAAGCGCTCGAGCGCCCTATTCTTCAAGTTTAACAAAGAATAAAAACAAAAGGCAATATCGGGGTACTATTTTAACCATACATACATTGGTACCAATAGCACTAGTAGCGGTAAGAGCAATAGAAAGCCAATAACTAATCCTAGATATGTATATATCCTGTGTTTCCTGTTGACACCCAACCGCAGTGCACGTGTACATTTATTTACCTACAAACACATACATTGAGAGCCCGGACGCCCGGACAAGAACAGCCTATCAGGGCTAGCTACGAAATAGCCCTCATAACTATTTACAAGATCTTTCTCATAAAATAAAATACAAATAACGATTTAGCCAAGCTTCTGACGCTTGTTCGAAGATCCCCTCCCCAGCTCCGCTTCCTCGGCATCACAGTATCGTTTTCGGATATTTAAAACGATATGCATATGTTTCATAGTCAGCAAACCTTCAGGATTTGATAGTATCTGAGCTGTTTTGATTGTATTTTTGATTTCTTTACTATTCATATCTCTTCGCACCAGCTCAGTCAAATCGTTATTGGTTATTTGAAATGTCCCAGGTGCCAGCTGACTTAAAAAGTTCGACCAGACCCCCCATCATGCTAATACATCCAAACTAAAATATGGTAGGATGAGGTCAGCCTGCGATTTGAATGCAGGATTGATAGCATTAATTCTGTTAATGGTTAGGAACATCAACCCTCAATAGTATTCAAGATGATGAAGGAAAACTATAAGTCAAAGGTTGAGTTAGTTAAATGATATATATAGCGGGGGGGTTGTCTTTTGAAAATTAGAGATCAGACTTACTGGATACCAATCCATTTCTCGTTACGCTATCAGATGTTCTGGCTCCTAGGAATACGTCTCCCTCATCTAACAGGAGTATTGCATCCCATAATCGACAGCATTCTAATGCTTTGTCAAGGCCACATTCCATATCATGAGGAGCTCTCCCAAGCTCACCCGCACTCAGAACGTATAGTGGCACTTTTGATTTTTCCGCTGCTAGTCATAAGAGTTATAATGTCAGCTGATTTTAGGTTCTTTCCTGCTGGAGGTTTGTGCTATAATTATATAAATACCTGCTTCTGCAGTGAGAGTTTTACCCACACCTGGCGGACCGCAAAGTAGAATAATTATTCCCTCTCCTATATGTTTCTGTTAGCCGCGGGCATGTACCAATACCGATTTAATCTGGGTGCGACGGGACGTAACTAACCTTTGTTCTGGACAAAATCGTCGAATCCTTGTGCTTTGATTCTAGCACGATCTGCGAAAGCTCGAAAGCCATGAGCAGCTCCTTTTCGCCCTCAGGCAGAACCAAATTTTCATAAGCGGTGTCATTCCAATCTGGTTCCTAAAGGTCATCGATATTGAATTCGCCTAAGAATGCGGCGGTTTGTTAGTTCCGTATGTACTTACTACACTACAGAAATCCTGAAACTGCATTTACGTACACCATTCTTTTGTGTTTAAGTCAAAGCCTCTCACGCGAGGAAAACCGAGGATACATTCTGTATCGGTTAGCGGAGGAAGCTCTTCTTTTCTTTCCTTATATGCGGGCGTCTGAGTTTGCCCCTCCTCGGCTAGGGGCGTTGAAAATTTGGGAGCATTTCCTCCACTGCCTCGAGATAACCGTGGAGGGACTCTGTTTTGGCATTTATAATATGCATATCCATCTATTATAACCCGTCCAGAAACCTAGAAAAGAGTTTTTTACTTTAGAATAACCGAAATACGAGTGTGGGATATCCGGATACTACGAGACTAGAGTGTATGCACGTTAACATAACATACCGGTTTCACGATTTCCTTTCGCCCCAGTAGTCCGGTTTCTATAATATACTTGCTTCCTGTGCAGTTTTTAACAGAGAATCCACGGAGAACAGCGAATTTTTGACCTCGTTCGAGTAAACCTTTGTGCACTTCAACTTGATTAAAAAGGAATTCAAAGGGGTAGGCAGCGAGCACTGTTATGGACTATGATCCAGCGAATTTTGAGATTTCTACTACAGCATCTGTGAAGTTGTAGTAGCTCCTGTTCTAGTTATAACGAAATAGATCAAAATGCCATCAAACTGTCTCTCCAATACCACAGCCTTCCTTCTTTTCCTTAAATATAATAAATCGAAGTTTGGATATACACACATGACCACCAAAATCTGTCACTATCAGGGTTCCTAAAGCAAATATAAACAACAAAAATCAAAATATCACCTTTATATTCTTTATCTGCTTCAACTCAACCAAATGTAATATAAAAGACAACTTCAATACATCACAAAGCACTATTATTTTAACTCTAACAAAATATTCTTTTTACTTGTCATCTGACTCTCCCAGGACCTTATCCTAGACATAGAAAAAACCTCTGAAAGAGAGCACAAAGGTAAATGGTACTGGATTAGAATTCCAACCAGGAGAACTTTTGAAGATTTCTTTTAGGGAATTTCCCAACCGCGGATTTTGAACTTCTAGAGTTTGGGTTTGCCATTGAGGTGCTGGATCCTCCCTGTTGCCGGTTTTTTTTCTTGGATAATTTTTGAACGATCGCTGAGCGGTAACCTAGAGCTTTCAGACGCTGTTCTTCTTTGGCCGGGTCGTCAAAGTCGGATCATAGTGCGGTTGCATCTTTGGAGTGGTCGTACAGCCGCTTGATCTCACACTTTGTGCCCTAGCCACCACGGTCGTCACGGTCCATCCTGATATAGTTTAGTGGCCCGGGCCTCAGTCAGTCGCGAGAAGGTTTGGGTAACTGAAATTGGCTAGGCGGTGTGTTTCGCAACAACTTTTGCCTCAGACGTTAGGAATGCGAGCTAAAGGCGCCGCTAATTAACCAGGTGCTTACTAGAACTTAAAAGAATTGTTCTACCATCCGAATAAAGAGAAGAGGGACCAGTCTCCCTTAAGTAATCCGGCGAGAAAGACGATATTTATATATGGCGCAGCCTTACGGCTGTTGCGACATCAGCCAAAGAGATCTAATAATCTGGAGTTGGCCGCTCAACTTGCGACGAGCGACAGCCGTTGCATGCATGCGAGGTCCACAGCGAGGCTATGATTACTCATCGATCCTCAACTTTTTATAGCCAGCTAGGATTCCAACGTCTTTTTCTTTTATTTCCCCATTTCCCCCTCCTCCTCCTTTCTTGCAGATTTTCGTCGTCATAACCAGTCCGATATGTTTGCATTCTTCTCCCCGCTTCAACGCAGCCGCGAAGGATCCGAGGACACGGCCGACCAGCCAAAAAGACGAGGGGCCTGCCCCACAAGGGGTGCATGATACGGTTGGTAAGGGCTTCATACAGTGAGGCTGAGATTAAATCACCCAATAACGCAGCGCCCGATGTCAGGGGTATATCTCGTTTCATTCTAATGCATGCAGCCTTGCGACCAGATCCCCTCTTTATCGAATATTTGGTTTAAGCATTGGTTTTGGGGCCAAGTATTCAGGCCGCTGTCTGTTAATAATAATATGGTGAGATCCCCTTTCGGAATTTCGCGTTCACATCTTCCTTTATTTTTTTTATTTTCATTTTTTTTATTTTCAAAAGGGCCTTACAATTGACATATATTTAATACCAACTTGCTAATCAAGATACTTCGATTCATATTCAGCTGAGGGCTAGAAGGGTAGAGTTAGACCTAGACCTATGAGCTTGTGGGTTTACAAGCATGGCGGCTACCACCGTCCAGCCAGAACCGCTAGCTCGCTCTCGGGATGACTACGTTATCGGCTGGATATCTGCGCTTGCCATTGAATCGGCCGCTGCAACAATAATGCTCGACGAGGAACACGACGATCTTAGTATCGCAGAAGGTGATAGTAATACCTACACACTGGGCAAAATCGGAGCGCACAATGTTGCTATGGCATGCATCAACGAAGCAGGTGGACTTCCCGCAGATACCGCAGCTAGAAATCTCATGAAAAGTTTTCGAAATGTGAGATATATACTAATGGTCGGGATTGGAGGTGGGATCCCGAGTTCTAAACACCAAGTTAGGCTTGGGGATGTTGTTGTTAGTGAGCCGAATGAAGGCTGTCCTGGGGTGGTCCAAAGTGACTTTGGGAAATGGGAGGCGGACGGTTTTAGGATTACGGGTTCTTTGAATCGGCCTGCTGAGGGACTCATCAGAGCTATGGGGGTAGTAAAAAAGCAGCACCTGCTCCGCAGAAGCAAGATCCATAACTTTGTCAGGCATCTCCAAGAGGATATTGGCGAAGAAGAAATTTGGCAGTACCAAGGACGAGAAAATGATCCCGTTTATAGAGAAGACCCAGAGCCTCGCAAGAACAGACCTTGTCCAGAGTGTAAATCGTCGGCAAAACACGCCCCGGACCCAAAAATACATTATGGAACCATCGCCTCGGGTAACCAAGTTATAAAGAACCAAGAACAGAGAGACAAACTCGGTGGTCAAATAGGAGCTTGCTGTGTCGAAATGGAAGCTTTTGGGTTGATGAACAACTTCCCTTGTTTGGTCATCCGTGGAATCTCTGATTATGCGGACGGACAGAAAGATGATAGATGGCAAGGCTATGCATCTCTTACTGCGGCAGCCTATGCGAAGGAGCTTTTGACCCGGCTTCCATCCATCGATATGGAAAGTACGCCTAGGATGGGCCGGCAAATGGAACAATGTCAGTGACTGGGTCTGCGTATGCGCAGCTACCTACCGTCCCCAACTACTCACTTTTCAAGGTTGCGAATACTATGCGTGCCGCCAGTAACTGATATCATGATGTTAATAGTTAATCGTAGGCTCGATGGAATCGAAGCGAGCATACATGAAATAAAGCAGAATCGAAATGGCAAGCTATAATCCATACCATTTCAAATCTGTTATAACCTATGAAGATTGCTAAAAGAAAAACAGACCTGCAGAGAGACGACATCTCCGAATGGCTTTCCCCGCTCCAATCCGGAGCGAAACATATGGATACTCGTAAAAAACTCATACCGGATACTGGTAAATCTCTCCTAGAGCAGTTTCACAAATGGAGATCAAACCAAGAAAGCTTTCTACTCTTTGCACTTGGGGCGCCGGGTGCCGGGAAGACTCAAGCCATGTATGTGATTCTCATACCGTACTCATACACAGGTGAAGAAATAAAAACTAACAGACCTTCTACGAGCAGGTCTGTACTTATTGACTACCTGCTCCAAGCCAGTCAGGAGTCGCCAAAGATAGGAGTTGCATATCTCTATATGGACCTAAACGATCGAATTTCCCAGACGACAGAGAACATAATTGGTGCAATCATCAAGCAGCTCCTTCGAAGCATACCAGAGATACCACGATCTATTGAGGCAGTATGGCGCAGTCGCCAAGACGGGACCTCGATGGATGCCAGGCTTGAGATGCTCTATGATGCTTGTAAGGACTTTGATGAAATATTCGTCTGTATGGATGCTTTGGATGAACACGTAAATCCGGCTGAGCTATTAAAACACCTAAAACCTTCGGAGGGGACGAGGTTTCGATTGATATGCACTGGCCGAGAGCATATTCAGTCTATAATTACGACTATTATCGAAGAGGCGACGGTACAAACATTTAGGATCAAGGCCCGAGAATCAGATATTAAAGCTTTTATCAAACAGGAAATTGATGATGCTCGGAGATTGGGAGACATGCCTATTGATGACAATTTGGAGAAGGAAATGATAGAGAAGCTCCTGCAGCTTTCTGATGGAGTGTAAGTATCTTACAAAAGCCCCTCGATATTCTGGAAAGTATATGCTAACTTAATCAATCAAAGATTCTTAATTCCCGTGCTACATATCAAACTCGTTCTCGGGGAGAGCGCCAACCTTGGTGAACGCACGATAACAGATTGCAGGAGCAACCTCAACGCTTTGCAATCAGGTCTTAGTCCGGCAATCGACAAGATGATGCAAAGGATAGAAAACAAAGCTCTGGCGGCCAATATTCTGGCATGGATCTGGTTGGCCGTAAGACCTCTCACGGTAGACGAACTTCTCCATGCACTTGCGGTCCGCGCAGGTGACAATACCCTGAACAAGGAAAGCTTGTATCGACCAAAAACATTTTTAAGATGTTGTTTCGGCATGGTAACAATCGATGCAGAGACAAAAACAGTCCGACTTTTCCATTCAAGTCTGAAAGACTACTTCGCAGAACACGGTTCCGCTCTCGGGCAGACCCTTCATGAATGCCATAGGGATATTGCCCGTATCTGCCTTACATACATCCAGTTCCGACCATTTTGCGAGAAGATTTCAGATCAGACAAAACAACAGTCAGTACTTGGAGAAGCTCAAATATCATCTGCCTATCCACTTTTAGAGTACGCATCTTGTAACTGGGGTCACCACTTTCGAGCTTCAGAACAAGATGATAAAACACTAGTCGAACTAGCAAGGAAATTCCTATTTAGAGACCCACAGGAGCGACATTGGAGTCACTTGAAGCTCTGCCAACATTTGCTCAAGCAGTATCCGGGCTCATCTGAAGAATCTTTCCTTATTTCGTTTTCTGAGTGGCATACGATATCATATTTTGGAGCTCATTCACTTTTACTGGGCCAGGGGCCATCGAACGAGAGCCTGGATTCTAAGGACAGCAAGTTTGGAAGGTCTCCAATTGTATGGGCTGCTTTGGAGGGGCACGGAAAGGTGGTACAAGAGCTTCTCCAATGGGGCGTTGATCCAAATTCGGCGGATTACCAGAAGAGAACTGCTCTATTCCATGCTGCTGCAAACGGGCATATGGAAGTTTTAAATATTCTCATTGAGAATGATGAAATCGATATCAATGCTCAAGACATCGGTGGTGGGACGGCATTACACTGGGCTGCTTTGAAAGGCCGCGAGGATATTACTTCTACACTTCTTGATAACGGGGCCAATGTCCACATGGAAGATGTCTATGGTGGTACTCCATTGGCGTGGTCCATAGAAGCGTTCGCACCTGGCGTCACTAGGCTTCTACTTGCACATTCAGCAGAATTCGAGTACTACTACGGTCCCATTGCGGATAAAATTGAAATCATCTTCGGATTCGCGGCCGGCAATGATTTTCAAGTAGAATACCTCCCCGAATTGCGCGATATGGTGGAGAAGAAGTATATTGGTGACGGGTTGCTAACAAACTCTCTGGATTATTTGAGGAAATGTTTCACCCGGTTGTTTAGTTATAATTATCAGACAAAAATCAAACTGGAGGGTTTGGATGCGGCGAAAGCGGCGGAGTTTTTCGGTCTGGCTACCAATTTTACTCTGGTATGCTGTTGTATGGACATTGCGGAGGATCAGAAGGTGACGCCGTTATCGCGGGCTTTGGCGATTAATAATGTTGCCGCCGCTGAGATACTTCTTGAGAAAGTCACAAGTGTGGACACCCGAGACACCAATGGTCGAACAGCCCTCTCGTATGCTGCTGGAGGCGGATTAATCAAGATCGTCAAGCTGTTGCTTGAAGGCGGCGCAGACCCGAATTGCCGCGATGTTACCGGCCGGACACCACTTTCGTATGCTGTTGGAGATGATGACCTAAACCTGTTGAAGAACCTCATAGAATGGCAACCGAAGAAAAATACTAGTGAGGACCGACAAAGGATGGAACAGCTCGTAAAACTACTACTCGGCAAGGGTGTCAATCCGAATACACTGGATAAAACTAACCGGAGTCTACTGTCACGAGCTGCTGAGAATTGCAATGCAGTAGCTGTGAGGTTGCTCCTTCAGGAGAAGAATGTTGATCCTGATTCGAGCGACAGTAGTGGAAGGACCCCGCTATCGTATGCCGCCAGAAAAGGTGGGAAGGAAGTAGTAGAGCTTTTATTGCGCAAGGCAAATGTCAAGCCTGATTCGCATAATTCAAAGGGCCGAACACCGTTATCATACGCTGCTGAATACGGAGCAGATAACGTTGTTAAACTTCTTCTTGAAAAGAATGTGAACCTGGAGAGCGAAGACGTTCAGTACAAAACACCGCTCTTCTATGCCACCGAAGTGGGTCACCTAGGGATCGTTAAATTACTAGTTGAACGAGGAGCCGACCCGGGAAAGAAGGATAAGGAAGGCATAACGCCTTTATCAAATGCAATCATAGCGGGCCATAATGCTATCGCCAACTTGATGCTACCAAAATGTGATCTGGATACGGGTATTGTTGATAAAAACGGCTGGACACTGCTCTTTCACGCCGCCAAAACGGGCGCCTTGATGGTAGCGGAGATGCTCCTACAGGAGAATGCGAATCCAAACTCTGTTGATAAGGACGGTATAGTGCCCCTCATATTGGCGGCACGGAACGGGCACGATGATATGGTCCGCCTATTGCTTAAGAATGGTGCCATCGCAGACAGCAAGCATAACGAAGGAATGACACCGTTGTTCTGGAGTGTAAGTTATGGACATACAAAAGTGACGAAGACGCTCCTAGAAAACGGAGCGAACCCCAATACTCCAGGCCGACATGGTGCAGAGCTTCTATGCATCGCAATACTTATGGGGCGAATTACTGAAGCGGAGATTCTAATAGACCATGGAGCTGATTTCTCAGGCCGGGGTTCCCACCTCCCAGCTCCATTATTCGCTTCTGCGTATGTGGGATCGGAATCGATCACAAAGCTGCTTCTTGACCGTGGGGCCGATCCTAACGTCCAGATTACGGACGGACGGACGCCATTGTTTGCTGCTATGAACGGCCATCACAAAAATGTGGTCAAAATGCTTCTAAATGCTGGGGCCGATCCGTATCATAAGACGAATTACGGGGCGACGCCAATAAGCTATGCCATTCAACTAAGAGACATCGATATTTTGAATGTAATCTTTCGGAATGGCGCCGATCCCATGATTTGGGCGGTTCAAACCGGATGCCTCAACGTGGAAGAAGCGTATTTGAATAGCCTGGATAGTACGGAAGATCAAACAACATATACAACGGCCCGAGTGGAAAATGTCACAGGTAGGATATTATTGTGGCCACCGGGTAAGGCAACTGCTACAGATCTCAAAGGCCGTACAGCGTTGTCGCATGCTGCAGGGGTAGGGTGTGAAAGGGTCACAAATATTTTGGCGAAGTCTGGATCGAGGGACATCCAGGACAACATGGGTCGAACACCAATATTCTACGGTATAGATAGCGGGGAAAAATCAGTGGTGAATGCCCTCCTAGAAGCCGGGTCTGATATTAACCATAAGGACCACAGTAGTCTGACACCTCTGTTGTATTCCACGGTCACGGGAAAAGACAAGATGGTACGGGTATTGCTAGAGAAGGGAGCGGATGCTAGCCAGAAGAACGATAGAGGTAAAATAGCGTTAGAAGTAGCAGTTGACAAGGGTTTTCGAGGAATATGCCAATTGCTGCTGGCACGCTCTGGCGGGTCCTACGATTGTGATGGCTTTCACCTCTGTCAGAAATGTGTTTTGGACAATGTTCCACGCCACCAAGATGACCAGGGACTTATGAATGGCAAATATATTGAACAGGAGGCTACGTTTGGGGGGTATATAGGAGGTTTTATGGCAACCGGAGATGTTGGAGGGAGGAAATTTAAACGACAGACCCAAGAACTTGAAGACAGGCATGTCAAAGATGATCGCCCACCGAAGATACAACGCTATCTACCTAATATCCCCAACCCAGCTTCAGCTTAAGCTGATGATTATAGACACTGGGTCTCGAGTAGATATTCTGTATATAAAACCTCCCTGGGGGCTAGCTTAGTCTCGTAGGGCTAGCTAGGTTTTAGTGTTTTAATATGTAGCCCTATAGTTGTTATGCATGGTTACACAAATAGTAGCGCTTTAATTACCTGATGAAGGCGTCAATTAAATCCAATCTTAGCTTGTGTAACGTTAAATTTGAACTGCTGAATGAACGTACGAAGTTTCAAGTTAGCCTCGGTTTCAAGTCATCTAATGTTATTAATCTGCATCCGTATACAGGCACGTTGGATCACCCTTAACCTTCCCTGAGATATTCTTCGCACATGCGCACACGCACTTAACTTCTGTCAGTCTACTAATGTTCATGAGTTGATGGCTACTTCGTGTTATAAAAGTGACACAGCATAATATGAATGGAATAATAGCAGAGAGTTACTCGTGTGTAACATTGGAGGCTGCAGGGTAGATTTATAAGGCAATAGGTGTACATGTTAAGAGTGCCAAAATTGATATCAAGGGCCTGTTACCGTGGGCCTTTTCTGTGCTGGTGTGCATTCCTAGTCAGCTATTATCTAAGCATCAGTACTGCTGTGGGACAAAGATAAATATCTGGATTGGCCATGTTGGGTCATGTTATCGATTAGTATACTTGAACGACAAGCATGTTCGAATATACGTCAGGGATCCTTGTGTAATCGAAAATAATTAATCGGTTGATTGGTACCTGCCAGCCGAAATTTCTTTATGGTTCTATTGCTATGCAAACATCCAGGAGTATAGCACCGTTATCCGTGGACACAATATGCAATATATTGCAGATTGTTCCTTAGCAAATTGCCATTGACTGATATCGGCGCTACGGGAAACGCGGATCGTCTGGGCTTAAGCTATTTTCAGTGATATAGCAAACGTTGAATGTTGAACGCTTCCCCCCAAAAAAAGGAAAGGAAGGAAAATTAAAACCGGAAAGGATATTCAAGGACGGTTTGGATCTATTTCTCCGGTTGATAAATTTACTGAACGACAGCTAAATCGCGTGGTAACTGCTTAAGCAATTAATTTTTGGGCTGGCCTTAATTTACTAGTTATCGCATGTCGAGGGCATTCTGCCATAACGAGATGAGGCGCCTAGGCGAGCCGAGATCTCATATTGATTGCATTAGTAATGGATATAATGGCGCATTCCGTCATCCTATAACCTTAGTCAGAGATAAGTGCAAGTGGCATGTCCTATTATTGATATTTGATATCAGTCAATTGATTCGGTCGGGACAAACAACCTCTTTTGACCTGACCCGTCACTTCCAAGTTAGTTAGCCTCTATAAATTTAGCTTATATCACTATAAATCAGGCGACATTTATTGACCTATCTTTAAATTTAACTTGACATTGACGTTGACATCTGCACACCGATCGTCCAAGCTATATCGATTCACGGGTTTCGTGTTGACAGGTATGTAACCTTTGATCGAATTTTCCTTCTTTCTGTCTCGCTTTCCCCGTTTATGATCATTCTTCGTGGTTGATCTCGATTCCGAATATTTCGGGCTGTCAGACGTCCTGAGTGGCTAGTGAGTGAGTGAGTGAATGTGAGCGGTTTGAACGAGCAAATCGTATTCCCGGTTTCCATTTCTATGACTTGCATGAAACAAAACCCCACCACATACCGTCCTTCCTGTCTAGTCCTGTCCTGTCCCGTTCTGTCTGGCACCTGTGCTACTAGGTACCAGGCTAGGCTGCTTCCTTTATCTCAAGATCAATCACAATCCTCAAGATCAATCCCAACTTCAACTTTAACCTCGACACTCTCCTCCATAATCATCATCATCATCGCCATAACCCTCATACACTTCCACCTCATTCCCGAACGCTAGCGAAGCCTTGACCAGGTTCTGCTGCCAAATGCCTGGCCGCTCTGTCGCATTCCCAACTTTCGTCTCTTCCATCACTTTTTTCTTCTGCTCCTTCCGTCCCTCACTTGTGCTGGCTTTCTAGTTTCGTTTGATGTTCACGTCCCTTAGATTTTAGTTGAATCCTGTCCTATCTGGTGCCAGCTGGTTTGCATATGTATCTTTCTTTTTTTTCTTTGCCCTCCAACCCAACTTTTTTTTTTTTTTTTTTTTTTTTGTTAAAAGGCTGGCTGGGCTAGGCCTTGCTTGCCATAACCCATCCTGACTCGGCTTCAATCCTCCCACCAACATCAACCACCACCACCTCATCATCCATCTCTCTCTCTCTCCTGCTCCTCCTCCTTCTCCCTCCTGTTGCTCATAATCACCACCCGCCAGCTTGTTCCTTAATTTCCTAATTTTTCTTACTCGTCTAGTAACCATTTATCTTTTTTTTTTTTCCTTTCTGGTCTTTTCTGTTCGTTTCTGTTACCGTTATCTGTTAAACATACAGAGTCATACATACACCCTATACCATAATATCCTGTCCCCCAACAAGGTGTTCTGTCAGCTCCGCTAGTTAGAGCAATACTGTCAGAGAGGGATCTTTAATTCTCATGCAGGGTCGCAGACAGACTCGGTCTACAGCTGGCAGACATTCAGCAGATTCTTCTCAGCCTCCAACCGCCTCATCCCCCGACGTTCCCTTGACGTCCGTGGCTTCTCCAGGCCAACCGTCGCAGGCCAGTCCTAGACCCCGTCGGCAGTCGAAACGAAAGTCGGTCTCCATCTCCGAGGGTGTAGACGTCATCCCCCAACCACTTGACGAGTCCACTCCCAAACGTCCACGGACCCGAGGGCTGCCAGACCAACCTTCTACCCCACATCAATCCTCTCCTGCCGAATCCTCCAATACTCCTTCAAGACCAGTCACGCGTTCCGCTAGGAAGCGATCTCGCCCGTCTGACGACTTCGAGATGGATGCTAGCAGGTTCGTATATAATATATACTTAATTACTTGAGTATATATATCCCTATTCCCCATTCCCCCCACTCCCCTCGTTCTCATCCTCGCTCTCCTACCTCGGCACATTTGAGTCATTTGAGGAATAATCCCACTCACCGAAATACACAATCCATATAGCAAAGGCGAGGCAACAAATGCATCTTCACCCATAGAAGCTCCTGAGACACCCACGACTCGAAAGTCCTCTCGGTCCAAGAAGCAAGCGACCGGTACTCCTTCCAGTGCAAGTGCAGGGCGTTCCCAGAGTGCGAAGCGTCAGGCGAGCGAGAAGAAAACCGAACCACAGGCCCCTGCCACCCCCACACCGACCACAAGAAAATCGAAAAGGAAGGAAAACAATGAGAGTAAATCTGCTAGTGCTGCTGAAGTAAAGACAACCGATAGCAAGGACGACAAGGACAGCCATCCGGAAGAGGATGAAGACGAAGAAATGGGCGACGAACCTCCACCTGCAGAACCACCTGCGGAGGAGGAAGAGGGAGGGAACAACGAGGACTATGAACGGGAAGTAGATGAGGACGACATGTACGAAGGACTCTCTCACCGCAGTCTCTCACAGTCAATGAGGGCTCTGAGCGGCATGCTATCCGGAATTCCTACCCGCCTCCGGGATATTTTGAGCAATCTTAAGAACAAAGAAGATATCACCGGTCAAATGCTAGCCCTACAAGAGCTGTCGGAGATCCTGTTAATGGCGAACGAAGACAACTTGTCTGGAAACATCGCCACTGACCAATTTGTTAAGGAGCTTGTGTCCATCATGAGCGAACCAGATGTGTTTGGCGGCGAGAACCCAGAGCTGATGCTCTTGGCTTGTCGCTGCCTCGCTAATCTTATGGAAGCCCTTCCCTCCGCGACATCAAACGTCGTCTACGGGGGTGCTGTACCCGTCCTGTGCCAAAAATTACTTGAAATTCAATATATCGACCTTGCCGAGCAAGCCCTAAGTGTTCGTTCTGAGTGCCTGACGCCTTTTTCTTCTTCTGATTTCATTGAACTTAAACAAGGACTCTGCGATGCTAACCCGGTACACTCTTTAACATACAGACTTTGGAAAAGATATCCCATGAATACCCAACGTCTATTATACGTGAAGGCGGCCTAGTCGCATGTTTAAACTTCCTGGACTTCTTCTCTACAAACGTCCAGAGGACCGCTGTGACCACTGCGGCCAACTGCTGCCGAAACATCCCCGAAGACTCTTTCCCCACGGTGCGAGATGTAATGCCTATTCTGCTTGGTGTTCTCAATAGTAGCGATCAAAAGGTTGTGGAGCAGGGGAGTTTGTGTATCTCTAGGATTGTGGAGAGTTTCAGGCATTTGCCAGAGAAACTGGAGGAGCTCGTATCCAAAGACCTCCTTCGGGTTATTCTTCAATTGCTTCTGCCCGGTACGACGAATTTGGTCGGACCACATATTCACACACAATTCTTGCGTGTTCTCAGCATCCTCGCCAGGACCAGTCCTATGTTGTCCGTGGCTATGTTTGAAATGAACGTTACAGAGACCCTCTATCAGATTATGACTGGTGTTTCCCCTCCTGCTGCTACCGACGATTTCGCACTCAAGGTCGACAGAGTCATGATTATGCAGGCTCTTATCCACCGACCAAAGGAGCAAGTCACTGAGACACTCAATGTCATCAGCGAGCTGCTCCCATGTCTGCCTCAGGGTACGCCTCACCCACCATGACTTCGAGATATATCACTAACCGTCGAATAGATGAAATCTTCAACGTGCCTGGTGTCTCCGAATTACAAGGCCACCGAGGTTCGCCAGATGACACGGTTAACGAGAAGCGAATCTCCCTTCTTGAGTCTTGTCAGCCGGAGTTACGGCGTTTCGCTATTGTGCTCCTTCCAACCCTTACTGATACTTACTTGAGTACTGTCAACCTACAGGTCCGGCAGAAGGTTCTGAGCTGTCAGTTGAAGATGATTGTCAATTTGGAAGTTGAGATGCTCAAGGATGCGCTCTCAAACGTTCAATACGCATCTTTCTTGGCGTCTATTCTATCTCAAAAGGACCACCCATCGGTGGTTGCCGGTGCTCTCCAAATTTCAGAGCTTCTACTCCGTCGTTTGCCAGAAATATACAGGTACCACTTCCACCGTGAAGGTGTTGCTTCCGAAATTAGGAAGTTGGCGGAGCAGGTCCTCGAGATTCCAGAAGAAAGTGATGAGGATGAGGACGAAGAGGACGACGAGGACGCGATGGGGGATGATAAGGACAACGCTGGAGAACCTGTCCCTGAGCAGATAATGAAAGATCTCGACACTAATACAGAAACCTCAGCTAAGAGCGAGGACGAAGATGACAACGAGAATGAAGAGCCCCGTGAGGAGGATGAAGACTCCGAAGCATCAGAATCGTCTTCCATTCGACGCCTTGCAGCTGCAGCCAGCCTCACTATTGAGCAGTGGATAATCATTCGTGCCCGAAGTTTCATTGAAGAACACGACAAAGATGCTGACAGCGCCGCTAAGAAGGAAGCTGAAAAGGTCCTCAAGACCATCCGCGATCTTGTTGAATCATTGGAGGCATCGAGCAAGCCGAAGGAGGTCCTTGAGAAACTTGCAGGATACTTTCAGAATACGAACTCGCTTACATCAATTTCCAGCTTTGAGTTATCCCACTCGATGTTGGTGGAGGGTCTATTAAAGGTGTTGACTGGCGAACCGGGAGGGCGTAAGAGTGTGCTCCGTCGCGAGTTCCTTGAAGTCTTCATGGGCCAGACCGATCCTAAGGACGGCAACTCTCCTTTTTCTGTTCTTATCGCCAAGCTTCAGGAACTCCTCAGCCGAAGCGAGCATTTCGAGGTCAATACCGTCCATCACAATGCGTATGACGGTAACCGTAGCCCGGCATCAATGCTCGCTAAGCAACTTCGGTTGAAACTTGTTGCGGACGAGAATTCTGAGATACCAAAAGCTTATCGAAATATTATGGTTTCCATCCATGCTATTGCCACCTTCAAAGCACTTGATGACTATCTCCGTCCCAGAATCGCCCTTTCGGAACAACCTAGAATATCGAGGGCTGAACGTGGTGGGCATCTTGCAAACGCTTTGGCCGCTTTTGCTGCCGCTGCCGCTAGCTCCGGGGCTGGTCCAAGCAACCCTGATGGCCCATCTACCTCTAGCAGGACCAAGAAGTCAAGCCGATCCTCGCGAACGAAGAAAACAGAGGAACCTCCACAAGCCGAGAGTTCCGAGGACGCTCTCAAGACACCTACGAAGAAGGACAGGCTCCCCAAGGCTGCACGAGAAGCGCTAGAAGCTGAAGAGCAGCTAGAATGTATGGACGAACGACAGATGAGTGAGCAAGAGGATATGGAAGATATGAACGCTTTGTTGGAAGATCTCGACCAGGAGATGTCTGACTCACCGAGCTCTGAGCCTGGCGCAGTCAATATGGAGCTCGCTGGCGGCAAAGTGACGGCACGCAAGGAGGATGGTACTAAGATCGCCACCCCTGTAGGTACCCCTAGCCGTGATCGGGGCTCCGGTACTCCTGTCGGTGGTCTTCCCCCACATCCATCTCTAGCTAGCGCTCGACCAATCTCATATGCCGCCGCTGCCGGAACCCCAACCGACTGGCACATCGAGTTCAGCATTGGCGATCGTGTTCTTTCCAACGATACTACGATTTATGGAGCTGTTCACCAATCAAATAAGTCAGAGGAGGGTGAGAGCCATCGCTCAGTCTGGTCGTCTACATACACCATCAAATTCCGCCGCGCGACTGGACCAACGCCAGCCGAATCTTCGCTCTCACCTGTCGCCGAGTCCTCCCAGGCCGCGTCCGGTATCCCACTCTCCGTTGAGAAAAATAAAACCACCGCCTCCATTCTCCATTTGCTGAGTATTCTCCATTCGCTCAATTCCAACCTTGACGATGTCTTTTCTGGAGAACACGAAAGCTCTCGGCCTCGACACCCTCCTGCGCTTAGCCAGTTCGTCAACACTAAACTCACCGCTAAATTGAACCGACAGCTGGAAGAACCCCTGATTGTGGCTAGTTCCTGTCTTCCATCCTGGAGCGAGGATTTGGCACGCTATTACCCATTCCTTTTCCCATTCGAAACTCGGTTTTTGTTCCTACAGTCAACTTCGTTTGGGTATTCTAGGTCCATGAATCGATGGCAAAGCGCGACCGCAACTGAGGGAGGCCGTGATCGACGAGATGAAAATAGACCATTCCTTGGGCGCCTCCAGCGACAGAAGGTCCGAATCTCAAGACATAGGATATTTGATTCCGCCGTCAAGGTTATGGAGCTGTATGGAGCCTCGCCAAGTGTTCTTGAAGTTGAGTATTTTGAGGAAGTTGGTACTGGATTGGGACCTACTCTAGAGTTTTACTCGAGCGTTTCTCGTGAGTTTGCAAGAAAGACTCAAAACATGTGGCGGGAGGGAGACTCCTTCTCGGACAAGGAGTATACCTTTGGAGCGCAGGGGTTGTTCCCAGCTCCCATGGACGCTAAATACGCAGAGACTGAGTCTGGAAAGCGAGTCCTTCAACGATTCAAGATTCTAGGGAAGTTTGTCGCCCGCGCCATGCTTGACTCCAGACTCATCGATATCTCGTTCAACTCCAACTTTTTCCGGGGCGGGGACGATGCCGAAGCTGTCGCGCCTTCCTTTGGAGCTGTGAAGACAGTTGACAAGGGCCTGGCGCAATCATTGAACCTCTTGAGGAAGTTTGCCGTTGCCAAGAGTGTCGTTGACGAGATGAAGGCGCTTCCACCGTCTGAGAGAAATAAATTCTTGTCTGAGATTCGTATTGACGGCGTCACTGTCGATGATTTGGCTTTAGACTTTACCCTCCCCGGATATCCACACATCGAACTGATCAAAGGTGGGGCAGATAAGGCTGTCACTATCAACAACGTTGGGGATTACGTCGACAAGGTGATCGATTTGACTTTGGGAAGTGGTGTTCAGAGACAAGTCGATGCGTTCAGATCTGGGTTCTCGCAGGTCTTCCCCTACGCTGCCTTGAAGGCCTTCACTCCTGACGAGTTAGTTATGATGTTTGGTCGTGTGGAAGAAGATTGGTCACTTGAGAGTAGGCCAGCCCCTGCCTGTGCATTGAAGTATCAGAAGCTAACATATTGGTGTTTGTAGCATTGATGGATTCGATCAAAGCGGATCACGGCTTTAATATGGACAGCAAGTCTGTTCACAATCTCCTGCAGGTCATGAGTGAATTTACCATGCAAGAGCGACGAGAATTTCTTCAGTTCGTTACTGGTAGCCCGAAGCTGCCGATTGGAGGTGCGTTTGGCTTCTAGATCATATCTACAAGATGGAGTTATAGGCTAACAGAATTTTGTGCAGGCTTCAAGAATCTTACCCCGTTGTTCACGGTTGTCTGCAAGCCCAGCGAGCCGCCATTTGTGTCGGATGACTACTTGCCCAGTGTCATGACCTGCGTCAATTACCTCAAGCTTCCTGACTATACCAGCCTTGAAGTTCTCAGGCAGCGCCTCCACGTCGCTGTTCACGAGGGATCTGGTGCCTTCCACCTTTCTTAAATCCTCCTGTTTGCCACGACTTTTCTGATTCATTCTCTTTTCTCATTTATACGGACTTCGCTATCTTTATTCTCCCGGGTTTCCTTTTAACGAATAATGATTCTTAACTCTTCTTGTCGGTCCCCATTGCGCAGGCGTTTATCCTTTCCTCTTCCCCTGGAATTATTTTCCCTACTACTCAATTCCAAATCCTTTAACCCTGAATACAGAATTATTTCATTCCCCATTAGTATAAGGATTCCTGAACGATAGTGTTCCTTCCCAGGTCTGTCTCCCTCTCCCTCTCTCTCTCCTTCTGCGGTATATCTTTCTTGGCTGGATGCACGGTGGGTGGGCAGTGGTGTCTAATGGCTGCAATTGTGTTCTCTCTCTCCTTAATTTTACTACCTAGCGGGTCACTGTACTGCTCTTCTTTCGCTGTTCCTTTCTATTTTATCATTTGCTTTGACGGTTGTTCACAGTAGATAGATCTCTCGTATTCTCCATAAGAATGATAAGCTTTAAATTCTAAGTGCATTGAAACCCTGTCCGTTTGTATCGTGTGGGGTGTGGAGCAGAGCCGCAATCGAGGGTGGGGTGGCTTGGCATAGACCCTTGTCGGCCGCCGCTTTTCTGCAGCCGAGAATTTTTTTTTTTTTTTTTTTGGTTAGAGCTCCTGCGACACCAATAAAATTTCCTTCATCCATAAACCCAACCCAATCCATCACTCTCAACCACCTTCACAAAGATTACATTACCTTACTATTCAATTGATGACAAGACGAATATTTCCATCTGAATAATAAACAACGACGGAAATATACTGAAACGATACCAATACTTGCCCCTCCATAGTAGCTCCTAAGCCAAGCTATGCTTCGAACGGGCTGCCCACAATGCCTGGAGCGGGCATACGGCGCAGTACTCTCCACACACGGCTACCCCATCACCCGCCGGCCCACCTCCACAGTCCACCAACTAATCGCTCGCCGTCAATATAACCACCAAGGACGAGGCCGAGTCGTCCGTCGCAACACCCAATCCTTCCCATCTCCACAGTCCACCGCTGTAGATAAACGTGGGAAACCTTTAACACGGGGTGGTGAGAAATCGCTATCGGAAAGAAGGTTTGATGCGGAACCACGGAAGTATAATACGGTTATAACACGGCCGGGGTTCAAAGATGGGGAAAAAGTCGGTGGGGGGTTGTTCGATGCCAAAGCTATGGGGGTTGCGAGGCCTAAAGATCGGAGGGTTGATGCTTCCAAAATCGCACAGACGGTTTTAAAAGCGTTGAATGGGACGAATCAGGAGCATGAGGAGTCGATTGATATGTTACGGGAGCTTACGAGTCGGTACGGACGTACCGATTTAGTCGTGGCGTGGAACCATGTTATTGAGTGGAAGCTTAAGAGGGGGAATATTCAGGCTGCTATGAAGCTTTATAATGAGATGAAGAAGAGGGGGGTTAAGCCTGATTCTTATACTTATTTAAGGTTGTTGAATGGGCTTGCGGATAATGCGGCTTCTACGCCTGGGGTTCTGGGGAGGGCTTTGACGGTTTATTATTCGCTTACTGCGCCTTCTAGTCCGGTTAAGGCGTCGATTATGCATACTAATGCTGCGTTAAAAGTGTGCGCTCAGGCGAAGGATGTGGATGCGATGTGGGATGTTGCGGAGAGGATACCTGAAAAGGGACGGGGGCAGGCTGATACGTTGACGTACACTACCTTGTTGAATGGGATCAGGAATGGGATTGATGGTGGTTCGCCGGATAAGAGTATTATGGAGGGGAGGGAGTTGTGGGAGAATATATTGTTGAAATGGCAGAATGGGGAGCTGGAGATGGATGAAGGGTTGGGGTGTTCGATGGCTAGGCTGTTGTTGAAGAGTGTAAAGCCGGAGGATTGGGATGAGGTTTTGAGTTTGTGTCACGATGTTTTCGGGGTGCCGAGGCTGATTCCAAGGATTGGGACGAAGGCGAGGAGATTGTTGCCGATTAGGGATAAGGGGAAGAAGGAGGATTTGGAGGAGGGGCTGGAAGAGGAGGGAGGGGTTAAGATGGAGGGTGAAGGAGTGAAGGGGGTGAAGGTGGATTCAAGGGGGGGTAGTAAGGGTGCTACCAGAACCTTCAGGAAGGATGAATTCGAGGAGGAGGACAGATCTGCACAGGAACTTGTGGAACAGGCGGTGGAGGAGGAGGGGGTAGATGGAGTCGATGAGCCCATCCTAGGGATCAATACAAGCGGGATGGACAGTACATCCGCACTGATTACATCTCAGATCCCATCCGAGAAGCCGAAGATTCAGAATAACGGCCTCTCCGTCATCCTTGAAGCTTGTCTATCACTAAGGGCGTACGACACCGCATCGAACTACTGGGATCTCGTCACGGAAAGCTACAACGTCCTTCCAGACCGCGACAACTACGCAAACCGAATGAGATGTTTATCCATGCAAGCCGACTCTGCGGGATGTCTTGCGCTTGTGGAGACTATGATCAAGAAGGGAGTCGACCTTAACCAGCATGTATTCTTCATTGCGTTGAATGGGTGCAGGAGGAATGGGAAGGTTAGCGGGTTCAACGACGCTCTCGCGTTACTGGATCTTATGCAGCGAGAGGCTATCGATGTTACCTCGAAGGTTCTGATAGCGTTTATTCGCACTGCGACGGCAACCGAGGATTTGGAAGCTATGAGGCAGGCATGGACAAAGATCGGACCTGGTTTATTCAATATCCACAAGCTCATCGATCCCGTGGGTAAATCGATCGAGAAGATTGGAAAGGATCTGGAGTGTTGCCAGGAGATGGTGTCGCTTTCAGATGCGATTTTGAGCAGGATGTATAAGTACAAGCTCGATAAAACCGGTCTGGAGTTCGCGGACTGGGTCGAAGGATCACGCAAGAAGATGCATAAATATATCAACGAGTATTTCAACAACAAGAAGGATCCCAAGCAGGCGACGTTTATTGAGAAGCTGAGGTCTTTGGAAATGAAGTTAAATGTTGAGAAGGATAAGCCGCAGGACCCGAAGTTGACTTTGGGGGGAGGGGTGGTTGGACGATGGCAGAAGCTGGGGACAGAGGAAATGCAGAGACAGCGCAGGAAGCTTGATAGAGAACAGCTCGGGCAAGGGGAGGTCAGCCTTGAAGGGTATGACTTCAGACCGAAGAAGAACCGATTGACGAATGCGGTTGGGATTAGAGGGGAGGCTCCACGGACGACGGATTTTCTGAAGAACAAGAATACGAACTATACGGCGCACTACAAGCCGAATAAGGAGCAGAAGAAGACGAGGAGGGCCAGTTCTTTCAGATGAGGCCGTCTTAAGGAATAGTAAACGGGCGGCAGTGTACATTTTTTTAAGATTTTGTCGCGAGAGTACGTACACTGTAAACGTATCTCCGATTGTATATATATATCTATCTCTTAGTTCACAGGAAGGGGGGACATGGAAGGGAGGGGCTACCATCTTTGAGGCGTTTGATACTGTACGATACGACACGATATGCATGTATGGAGTTATAGACCATACCATCCGCACATACTACTTTATTATAATACGCGAAATGCATTAACCTACTCCAAAGTATAAATTATAATTTACTGGATGACTAATATATACAGCTAGTGAACTAAGTAAATAACTACTTTGGTATGTACCAACCGGATATATAAGAGGCGGGATGACTATGGGATGGGGTTAGAAGCAGTCGACAGGAATGTGACCGAGTGTGGAGTGACCTAACCAAGTATTCGTTTGGTGTGGCAGCGTTTGCGGGTGTTTTGGCGACCCCGCCAATTAAATTGCAATCGGAATCACCTGCTTGGCTGTCTGCCTCTCCTTCCCTTCCCCCTTCGAATCTCTCACTGCCATCGACAAAGAGAATACCCTTCAAACCAACCAACAAGCTAACTTATACTCCCGGACGGAAGCTAGGCGTATCCTCAGCATAGTTCGTTTTTCGTATCGACACTGCATGTAGGGGAAAGACCGATCCGGGTTTCGTCTTTATTGTCGTCATCACATTTTGTCTTTCACGGCCAGCCAGCTAGCTGCATTTCGAGCTCTGTATTCGTTATCTGCCAGCAAAACTTATCACCAGCTGTAAAAGGGAAAAAAAATCAGAAACAAAGAGAAAGGGAGCACAGGCGATCTATCACTCCAGCTAGCTAATAGTAGTAAGCTAAGGAAGACATTAAACCTTTGGTTGTTTTTGTTTGAACCATCTACGGAAATCATGGATTTCGCATACGACCACATCACGGAGGAGAATCTCCCGCGACACCAGACCCCATCCGCCGCCGAGGACGACCGTGCCCAAACACCAACCCAGTCCTCATCTTCAACCGCCCACCGCCGCCAACAATCCCTCTCTACCGAATTCGACGAAGCCTACAAAACCATCCAAAGCACCGCTTGGGGCGCCACATTCGGTGCCATCTTCGAAACCGTCAAGAAGCAAGGAGAGGTCTATTATGATGCTACAAAGACCGAATACGCCAACCGTAGCGAGCAGGCTCAAAAGGGATGGACAGGTCTTCGTGAAGCCGTGGTTACCAGATCCAGAGCTCTAAGCACAAGCAACAAAGCACCGGATGCGATTCCAGAACACCCCCACGGTAGGGAGGGGGAAGAAGAAGTCGGAGAATCGTCTGCCGCTGGTGCAAAAGCTGGGGAAACTCCACAGACAACGGCGAATATAATCGCGAGGTTGAGGGCTGAAGCTATCAAGGGCATCACGGAGGTGCAGAAGGCAGAGGATGCGGCTGATGCTTATCTGGCGAAGATGGGAGCTAATCTTGGGAGTTTTCTGAGGGATGCGGTGACTATTGCGCCGCCGACGGAGGAGGAGAAAGCGGCGGCGGAGAAAGCTGAGAAGAAGGATGTTTTGTTTGAGACGAAAGGGTCGGAAGATAGTAAGAGACCTATACAGTGAGTACTTTTGCCTCTATATATAAATCTAGTTGTGAATGAGAGGGGGGAAGTGGCACGTGCTAATTCGCTGTTTTGTAGTACTACTCGTTTGGATGCTCAGCTGCACCTACTTCACACAAATCTCGATAATTTCAAGACGGATCCTCGATCGCCGAAGTATGCCGCAGAATGGGTTGGGAGCTTTTCAGCAGAGAAGAAGACAGAACAGATTGCCAAGGATCTGGAGCTATACCCTGAGCTGAGGAGTTCTATGGAGAAGCTGGTTCCTGGTGAGATTGCTTATGAGGAGTTCTGGAAGAGGTACTACTTTTTGAGAGGAGAGCTTGACGCTGAGGAGCAGAAGAGGAAGGAGCTCTTGAAGGGTGAGTTACTGCTATAGCCGTTGGACAATATGGAACTACGCTAATATATCCTAATAGTTGCCGCCAAGGAGGAAGAGGAAGTTGGCTGGGAAGAGGATAGCGACGAGGAAGAGGACGACGATGAGGAAGATGATGATGAAGAGGATGAAGATGATGACGAGGAGGAGGACGAAAGCGAAGAGGAAGAGACCAAGCCAGCTGCAGCAACCACTGCCGCCGGAAAAGCAGTACCAAAGCCAACTCAGAAGCCATCGTCGGATACCCTGCGCGCAAAGTCGAAGCCGGCTGATATAATGTCCCAGCCGGACAGCGAGGCTAGCTACGATGTGGTTTCCGGCGCCCCATCCAATGCTTCGGGATCGCCACCCAAGAGGCAGTCTAAGGTATGTCCAGACCCCAAGTTTGAGGTGATCTAGAGCAATCAAATGACTAACGCTCCAATAGCAGGAGGAAAGTGACGAGGAAGACTGGGAGTAGACGAATAGTCTATTGTTCCCCTCACTGATTGCGTCTACTAGCAAATGAGAGAAGAAAATGTACAACATTGGCAAACTGATTCACACAAATGGTCGAATTTTCGGAGTTTTCGCTTTTTTTTTTTTTTTTTTTTTTTTTTTTCCCTTCATTTCTTCCTCTCCTTCCCCCTTCTAGCTAATCGGCGTTGGTCATGTATTTTTTCTTCAAACGGGGGTTCTGTCGATGTAGGCTGAGTGTGTTCCTTTTTTATCGAATCTTTTTTTTTTTTTTTACTTGGTCCTGGTATGTGTTCTTTGGTGGAGCTAGAATTGATGTGCACGAGCTAGTATATTTTTTTCCCATAAGCTTCTGCCTTTTTGTTTATTTCCAGCCGCTGTTTATAGTCAGGCAGTCATATATATCACCATTGAACGGAGACATATATACTTATTGATATAACCTATGGCGGCCAAAATGTGTCAAAACGATATATAATACAAACCGTGCAAAAATATATATATATTACAATTTAAGGAAGGCATAAGTGTGTTAATTTTGCATAGTTATGCTCAACCATCAGCGCGCCATTGGCCCGCCACCAGACAGCCAGTCAAACAGCGAAAGGTTCAGCTGCAGGCTACTTCTTTTTTATTAACAAATATAACTGTAGCTAATAATATGCGCGTATTAAATAGCCAAAGTAGGTATCTGAAATAATTATAAATTAGTATACTGGCTGGCTGTCTAGCGGGCTAATGGTTGAGCATAACTATGGAAAATTAACACACTTATGCCTCGCTTAAGTTGACACATTTTGACCATCATAATAACCCATTGGATTTTTTTTTTACGTTGAGTTGAGTATGTAATGATATACACGATACATCTTTAAATTCATGCAGGTATTTTTCACAGGCTCAAGAGCATATGCATGCTATGTCGTGCATAAGTCTTACAATTTTTTAGCTGAAGGGCCCGTAGCCTGCGGCCGAATTTCGCGAACATGGAGTTTTATCATAGACACGAGGCGGGCAACGCAAAAATCCCTGTTGGAAGTTGTTAAAAAAACAGCTTTCGCTCTGTCGACAAGATTTATACATGATGCTGCTGCATGACACGGGTGTGCTATTATACTGCTTGAAAGAGAATTGGTTGTTGCGTTCTCTTGATTAAGTATACTATAGCAAGGTTGGTATTAACCCTATGAGTCTATAGATATGCGTATACATATATATGCTGTTGTGGTACAGAGTGGACCGAATGCGCTCAGCTTACCTATAATGACATCATTTTAAGCGGCAAAATATGTGAAGATGTGCGAATGTGCCGTTGGCCGCGAAATTGGATTAGTTCATGTACATGCATACTAAGTATTGGTTTTATAAGGAAGGGGGATATTCGGCATACATACGGTATAGTAATGGATAAGCTGGGTTTCTTGGGATAGGTCATTGTGATCGGGATCACTGGTAGGGGTTGTTATTACTTGTGCCGAACCGTAAGATGGATGTGCGTATATATATGTTGATCTTTTGCAGGTGGAAGTAATTGGCCGCCGTACATGTTTGTAGCGGCGCTGGTGTATATATAAGCCTGCGGGCCGTTTGGGTTTGATGTCTATTTTTCTTCTACATACCAATATACCTATCTACTCTTTGTTAAAGACATCGTAAGAAGAGGAAGAAAGAATTTATTGGTTTCTTTTATATATATCATTGGATACTTTCTAATTTTTTAATTTTTTAATTTTTTTTTTTTTAATTGATTGAGTGAACCGAATCTTAAAGCATGTCAACATCCGTAGACAGCCCATCCACGCACCCTCATAAAAGGGATCTCGGGGAGAGTGAGAAATACTATCTCAAATTTGACGATGATGCTAAAACGCGGTTCGTATCACCCCTCCTCTGCCTCTTTATATCCCACCACTAAAAACGAACGTTTGTTATATATTATAAATTTAAAGATTAGCCCAGCAAAACAGGGTCACCCGCGAATTGATGGGCGGGACTTTTCTACCGCCAAAAGTAGTTTCGCATCTGAAATCGGTCCATGAGAGTGGAAGACGGCCGCGGGTGTGTGATATTGGGACCGGGCCTGGGTATGCACACCCTTTCTCCCCCTTTTATACCAGCACCACGATAGCTTTAAATCAATTCTAATTATTTTTATATATATGCGTGTGTCTTATAGTGACTGGCTATTCGACGTCCAATCCCAACTGCAAACTCACGACATAGATCCCGTGTTACACGGGTATGATCTATTCCCTGTGCATTTTCCAACAAAGGAGGAGCAGGATGCGAGGAATGTGCAGTTTTTTGAGATGGATATTCATGATAAGAGTACTTACCCTAAGGAAGGGGGGAAGTATGATGTTGTGCATTTACGGTATCTGTCCATTGTTATCATGGAGGGGCAGTGGGAAGGGGTTTTTGAGGGGTGTTTGGGGCTTTTGGGTAAATATTTTCTTCCTCCCCCCTTTCTTTTTTCCGCGTTTCCTTTCTATTTATCTATCTATCTGAAGTGTTTGATGGTTGACTTTTTTGGCGGGGAAATTAGAGCCTGGTGGGGTGATGATGTGGGAGGAGATAATGTTCGATGAGTTTGAAATGAGTGATCGGACGGAGTATCCGCATGCGGCGAGGGTGTTTGATACGGGGATTAAGATGTTTGTGAGGCATCGGTTGTTACTCAAGTAAAGCCTTTCATACCTACCCTTCACACTGATTCTATTCGTATATAAATGACTAACCAACTATTCTTTTTTTATACAGCTGCTCACCAAAACTAACCCCCCTCTTCACAACACACTTCTCAAGTTCAAATACCACAGTTGAGAAGTTCTCTACTACGAAGTTGGACAAAGACTGGCAGCGACTGCAGGCGAAGAATATGTATATGGTGTTAAGAGAGATGTTGAGTAAGAAGTTGGAAGGGGGGGTTGGTAGTGGTGGGGAAGGAGCTGCGAGGGAGTTGGGGTTTGGATCGGTGAAGGAGGCGACGGAGGTTGTGGATTTGTCGATGGGGGATTATCAGAGGGGATGTTTGACGAATATGACGGTTGGGAGGTGGGTTGGCGGGGCTTGATTATGACTATAACTACCTAGTACCTAGTTATATTAATATTATCGAAGGTTAATGGGTCTAGGAGGAAAGATTAGAGATTGTGGGAATATATAACAAAATGTTTAGAATGCAGTCTACTTGATTTCGTAAACCAGTGTAGTGAGGCTCGTTGTATGATAATATAGGTATCCTCCATTAGAGGGCCTTGGGGCCAGGGTGCTTTTATATACAGAGCTAGCTAGGTACTAATAATAATAGGATTATAGGACATATGATAGAGTTACCGAGATATTCGCTGCCACCAAACAACGATGAACTGATGCTGCCAACATGTCTAAGGTTCCGTCTTCACCTTTATACTCCATCAGGCCCTTCAACTTAAGGTCCGTCGGGAATTTAGTCGCAGCCATGACTGCACCGAGCCTAGGAACCCATCACAATCTCCCTCTTTTTTAGCGTACACTGGGGGCGTGCGGGGCGTGTGTAACTTTGACTTTCCCTAGTTGCCCGTGTGTGTAACTTCGATTTTCCCTAGTTCCTGTAGCTCGTGCTATTTTAGTTGCCCTGTTCCTTTGGCCTAATATCGGCCCTTGTTCCTTCGGCTGGTTCTATTTCCCCGGCGGGCACGTAGCCAGCTTGTTCCAGCTCCAAACGAGCTCGATCCACGTCGCTGTCCTCAACGTCTGAGGTGAGTTCTTCCATCCCCAATCATCTTCTCTCCAGATTTACCATCATTCGTGGCGCGTACATATCTCTGCCGTCACGCCACTCATCATGGTCCTGCCCGTACCCTTTGTACCTTACTAGGTACTGCGTTTTGGTCCTCCACGAAGAGTCTACAAGTCGCAAATAAACTTCTCCCAACAAAGACAAGAGCCAAACCATCTTTGCCATAGCTAGAGGTGACAACAGCCAATCTTCACCAAATATCTCTACTTTATATTTCATTGAGTCTTTATGGTTGTAGTTTTCGTGTCCTGGTCAGAACAGCTCCGGCGGTGGGCTCGTCATGTCTGATTCGAGCCAAGGTATGCTAGTGGTGTACATTGTTGGGTCCGGTGCTGGTTCAAGGTGTGACACTGATATCACCGGGTGTATTTTTATATTGGTCGGTAAGTCCAAACAAAAAGCGTTTCCTCGTCCTACTTTTTCTGGTATCTTAAAGGGTCCGACTTATTATATTTTGTTTTAAAACTTAAACAGGCCTAGCCTGACTTGAACAATTCGTTAACCGCTTGATGGTGCTTGTTTCCCTGGGTGGCCATTGTAATTGCGGTAAATTGTGCTGTGTTTGTTGCGTCTTGTTGGTGCCTATAGTGAGACTTGGTTGATTTGATAAATTGTTTTTTAGTTCATTAATTGTCGAATGCGGGTCAGTAGATATATTGGCTGCTCGATTGAGGGTTTGAACAAATCTTCATGGTTCTCCGGGCGCTGTTGGGGAATGTCCAGTCCGAAGACTGGAACTGCACAGGGTCTGAGGTTTGGATTTTGACCTAAAATCCTAGCGGCAGTCTCCCTGCCTTTTCCCTCCAGAAGGGAACCGAGTCCGTCATATAATTGAGAGATAGGGTCTTCATTCTGGCCTGAAACGGTCCATTATTTTCTGCATAGTTCTGATTTCTCCAACCCGGCTAGCCCCTTGAGTCTTTCCATGACTTCTCTCAAGGTCCAACGTTCTCGTCGAGTACCAATTGCCATAGTTAGGTCTCTCAGAATTTGGCGGCTGTCATTCACTACGAAGTTCCTCAATCCTTCCCCTCCAGTAAGCATCTGATACCCAACAACATTCAAAGCTGAACCTGGTTTTCTCCCATATAGGATCTCCGACGGAGCACAACCTGTTGTGGCGTTCTTAGAATCCATTATCGTTCGTTCTAGCTCCGGAAGGGGGGCTATCCAACCATTCTGATTGGCGTCGACGTAATATCTCAAGGCATGTTCGATCTCCTGGTTTAGTCTCTCCGTCTGACCGTCCGCTTGTGGATTGAACGCTGTCGTCGCTAGACACCCTGGTCATCGAAGCTGTTATGGAAATCGCTTTCCACATTTCGATCAGCGGTTACGAAGGCGATGGCAACATCTAGGAGGGAGACCAGTTCATACCTTTATTGTTTTTAAAGACTTTTCAAATTCCGCCTTTAGCACCATAGAGCATAGCTCTGCGCTCTCACTTGAGAGGCATGGGCCGCTTAATAGAGCGATGCCCGTTTATAAGCACTATGCTAGATGTATACCCTATAATGGCATACTGGTATACCCCAGGTCTCGAGGGGCCCAGACGCACTGCTATCCAGGATAATGCCCCATCCCAAGTTGTCCAGCACCGATCCTACGACATTGCCAATCGTACTAAAAGCACGGGCTCTAGCGCACCCTCCGTGAACGAGGGAGGCTACAGACTTGCGGAACCGTCGCTTTTTTGGAGTTGTCTCGTAGACCGGACGTGTGATAAATTTTGGAGGCTAAAATTCATAGGCAAAGTTGGTATGCATACATCAGCCTAGGAATGTTATAAATACGACGTTATTTGACTTTTTCTCCAACCCATTCACTTGCACTGCGCAGCCCGGTACGCAATTGGGTAAAAACAAATTGACTTACTTAAGAAGATACCTTATAGCTATCGTAATGGTCAAAAGCGGCTAGTGATATGTAGCAAGGAGTTGGATGATAAAGCTGGTGAGTGAAGAGAAGAGGGAGAGAGGGAAAGGGGGGGAGAGAGCCTGACAATTTACTCTATATATAAAATGGAGGTTATCTGGTGATCATATCTATCATCGAAGGGTCTCAGGCTAGCTTAAATGCTTTAGAATTACTGGTAATTACCGCGGTAGCTCTATACTCCATATCCCTCTAATCTAATCCTATGCCGAGGAACATCGAAATCTGTTTTCAACATACTAGTATATTCTAGAATCCATACCTACCTAGGTAGGTACCTAGATATATGCAAGAATCTGTGGTCTGTATACCGTCTAATCGACAGTTATTCTGAACAAACTTGTGCATACAAAAGAATCCAAGCAGTAGGCTAGGTATATAGGTATTTTCATATTAATTCGTACGTCAGTCCCGAGTAACCGCGTTGCCAATTCGAAAGTGTTTGCTCCAAGATAGGATAGCTGATCCCTGTTCTTCCGATAGCAGCTGTGCCACAAGTCTAGACAGCATGCACTTAAGTAAGAGTATGAGCTTGAGCTTATAAAGGATCCACCACGGGCCTGACCGCCTGACCACGCGTGCGCGACCCTCCGTTGTCTTTCTTCGCGGAACAGAAAACACCACTTCTCTTCTCCTCAGAAGAAAAACTTTTGTTTGTTTATATTTAGTCGCTTTGTACCCATCAATACCTAATTAATATAAATATCAGGCACCTAGTCTTGGTCCCAGACGCTGTTGACCACAACTGTGATCCAAGACTCAATATTGATATTAATCCGAACATTATACTATAAAAAGTTACCAAAAATGCCATCCAACCCAGCTCAAGAGCCCGAAATGGAAACCGAAAAAATCGAGGTTGAGATTGACGATGACGACCTCTGTCCCATCTGCCGCCAGCTTCTTCACCGTCCCGTCGTGACCGAATGCTCGCACACCCTCTGCGAACTGTGCATGACCGAATGGGCCGACGTCTCCATAACCTCCCAGATGACCATCGTCCCCCTCGATGAAAAGCCCGAAGACTTCGTATCAGCACCCCTAACCGCCAAATGTCCCATGTGCAGAACCATGACATCTGCCAAAAGAAGTCTTGAGGTTGAAGAGAAGGTGAAAACCAAATATGGAGATGTTTATGAGGAAAGAGATAGGGAGGTTGTAAGGGAGGAGGAGGAGAAGGAGGTTACGGTTGAAACTTTGACGGTTTATGTGGGGAATACGGTCATTCCTCCTAAGGAGGGGGATGAGAAGGGGTTGTTTGATTGGGAATTTTTTGTGAAGGTTTCTGATGAGAGGGTTATTAGTGAAGTTGAAATATTGCTGGTTAGTTCTTTCCCTCCCCCCTCTTTTATGCAAATATAGTACCTCTCATACTATATTCCTTGATATATATATGATATTGATGTTGACTCTATACTTATTAGCACGAAACATTCAAAAGACCCCGCCTGGTACGATGGAAACCGCCATTTACAGTGCGTCGACTAGGATGGGGCACGTTCGTTATTCGGACGAATGTGATATTGAGACATGGGTATTCGTGGATTAGTAGTGATGCTGAGGACACAAAGTATTCGAAGAAGGCATCTTTGCCGCTGGAGTGGGAGCTTTGCTTCGATGGGGAGGGGAGTCAGGCGAGATGTCAGTTGAAGATTAGAAGCGATAAAAGGCTGGCGAGGAGCGTGCGTGCTCGTAGTTAATAATATGAATAATAAGTAAGTACCTACCAGGTAGGTACTTACTTACTTACTTACTTGTATGCTATACTGTCCTTTATTTTTGTAATTATAGGGATGTATAATTCGTCGATGGGCAAGCATCAACAAGCCAATGTTGGCAATGAGTAAGTAAGTAGTGTGAGGAGAGATAACAGTAGATAACTAGAGTTTCAGTTGGGCTAGTTTGTTTCAGCAGCCGGTATCTAATACTCTCCCCAGTTCTGTCGGCTGGCTAGTATACTTGTTTGATAATGTACTTTAGATCCCGTGTCTGCTGCAGCGTGCATGCATACATACTAGGTAAGTACGTACTCAAGTACCTGAGTAGTAGTATACAACAGCTCTCTAATAAATTGCGATTGGTCAATTATCCGGGCCGAAATCTACAATAGGGGGTGTATGCGTATGTAGGATGCACATGAATGCAGTTAGCTAGGTTAGAGATAAGGTAGCAGTACAGCAGTGGCCCCTGCTAGCTGGAATAAATGATTAGGCGAAGATATTCCGAGCGGCATGCCAGAAGGCTAGCATGGATACTTCCTTAAGTACCTCCTACTTAAGTCCTTAGTTAAGACTTATATATAGTTAGACCTGGGTTGGGGGGGAGGAGGAGGAGGAGGAGGAGGAGGTCAGTGTGTTGAGGACAGTGCATAATTTGGATGTTGTTGGATGTTGGATTAAAACACACCAGCGGCATGGCATTTTGCATTGAAACATCGAATTTGGTTTTCGTTCAACGGAAACAGAAACGGGAAACTTGGGTCAGTTGGCACTTGGACGGATGCAAACAGCAGCGGGGTCAGACACTCGGCTGTTTCTCCTTCTGCTTTTGGAATTATAAATTGTTTTATTATTAAGAAGTATTTTATGTGGATTTTTATCAGCGAAAAATGGAGCCAACAGACTCGAAACCCGAGGGCTCGAGAGGTCAAGACTCAGGCGGGTGGGCAACCAGTCATCGGCATCGCATCCTCATCGTCCATGGCCATAGCCAAGTGTCTGTCGCATGTCGCACGTACGTCGCATGAAGCATGTACCCAGCACGTATGTGTATATGTAGCCTGTAACTACCTAGGTAGGCACCTAGCATGTAATGTAGGTACTTCCTCATGTAAGGTGGTGTATGTATGTAAGGACGGTATGTATGGGTAGGCACCTCCCCTCCCCTCCCAACTGCCACAGACCCTCCAACCCACCTCCAACCCTCTACCCCTTCTTCTTCTTCGATCTTCCCTCCCCTCTGGATCTAGATCTATCAAACAACATCTTCACCTCTATCAACCATCACCCACCCACCGCGATATTAGGCTAACCAGAACCACCTTTTTTTTTTCTCTCTTCAAGTATTTTGCCATATTTTAACCACATCCGACCGACTTACCCTGCCAACCGAAATCCGGATTTTTTGTCCAGTCACAAATCACAAAAAAAAACCTGTTGCTGGCGAGATCGAGTTCTTCCCCCCAGCTTCAGTCCGGGACACGCACCAAAGACAGAAGCAGGACGAGCAAACAAGGGCAGATTAAAGAGAAGGGCTGACCCGACCCAGAAACTAGGTAGATTGGAACACCCGCAACGGGCGTAGCCGAAATTTGAAGCAATTAATTGGATTAGTCAGGACCTACCTAGGTAATCACCTACCTTAGTTACCGACTGGACTGGTCTGAACTGGAACTGGAATTGGAATTGGAGCTGGAACTGGACTGTCCGACCGACCGACCGACTGACCGAATAACCATGGCCGATGAAACATCGTCGGCTGCCCAATCCATTCAGAGCACCTGCCCTCCTCCTCCTCCTTCTCTCAACACCATCGCCTCCTCATCTTCCTCTTCCAACATCACATCCACACCCGCTCTCCAAAATGGCATTATCAATAATGAAAACGTGCTGCATTCCCGGAAAGTGATTAATCCCGGCAAGCAGGCTGCACTCGCGACTAATAGTACCACCGCTACTACTTCAAGAGGCTCCCCCTCCGTGAACATGATATCAGGCCATTCTAGAAGCCTGTCGCACCCTGTCAAAAAGACGACATCGACAGCCTCATCACAATCGGCCTTTCTGGACCCTCCTCCTATTTCTCTTTCCGGTACTTCGACTGGGACTAATCTTGGACTATCCGGCGGCCAATCTGGTGCTGTTACCGCTCCGACTTCTGCGACTGCCTCCACTTTCGGCTCCTCCATTGGCCACCCATTACCTTCTACTAATACCAATATCAATTCCAGTATCAATACTAATATTGTTATTCCTCCTTTTACACCGACACGTCCGTCCTTGCCTCGTGGTCTATCTCTGCAGTTACCGTCGCAGACTCAGCCTTTGCCGCCATATCTTGACCCAGCTCTTGGATTCTCGACCGTCAGGCGACCTCGCCTTGACTTCACCCGCTCTTGCACCTCCCTTCATCACTCCTTCATCGCCGACTCCCCCGATTCATCTCCCCTAACACCAAGCATGCCAATCCCTCGTCGCGGCCTCGACTCTCCAATCGCCATGTATACCGGTGGCGGAGGCGGTATTGGTGGTGGAGTAGGAGGGGCGGGCAGTATTTTCTCATCAATGCTAGCCGACTCACGTGTTCTGTCCGACTCAAGCTCCGACTCGTCAGTATCAGATGACGATGAGATGGAATTAAGTAGTGCGCATTCCCAATTCGGACCGTCACTACCTAGCTCTGCGAACATGAACGATATGTTCAACAGCTCGGCATTGTTAACCAGACGACATATGACAAGATTGAGAGGGAAGGGAAGATCAAGGCAGAGTTCGAGCTCGGCGTCGGCGTCTAGTACTTCGTTGGCGTCGCCGTCTCCGACAACCCCACCAAATGGAGAGATCAAGAAACCTGCCTCGGGTGGGTATTTTGGAAGTCAGTTGAGCGATATGATAATTCAGAGACGGCAGTCGATATCTCAGGCGATGAAGAAGATTGGGTTCCTGAGTGGGAGTGGAGCTAGTGATGATGGGAAGGCGGATGGGAAGCAGTTGGATGCGGTGCGAAGGCCGGTTGTGAGGAGGGGTAATTTGCTCGTAAGTACCTTTGGCGGGATAGATCTGTTTTTTTTTTTTTTTTTTTCAATACTCTTTTAAAATTGGGGTTTGCTAAGCAGTCATATGTACTATTATAGCCTAAACCGAAGCATTTCCAGCGTGTCAAGGCTGCGCTTATAGAAGAAGCGGCGCCTGTTGATGCCGAGATGAGAATTGAGGCCGCGATTCAAAGACAGCTGCGGGAGGATGATGAGGAGGAGGATACGAGGACTGTTCCACAGACTCCAGTATTGAATGCGCAGGCGGAGGATGACAATGCATTAGTGTTTGAGGATACGGAGGATGAAGCTGGGGGGCCGTCGTTTAAATCGGCAGCTCAGCGAAATTCGGGATACTGGGGCGCGCTGGAGTCGTCGAGTCCTGGTGGGTTTATGGGGTTTAGAATGAACCCGGACGGTGATATCATTGTATGTCCCCCCTTTCTCTTATACTTACCTAGTATATATATATATAAAGTCGGGGCTGTGCTAACTTACCTTTACAGATGGGAACCGACTCGATGGTTAATTCCCCAGTCAGTCGCAGTCCTGAGGTTCGGAAACTGAAGAGACGAAGGGACGACGATGAGGTTCAGTTTGAGCCGCCATCTATTATAAAGCGACGAGCTGTCTCCCCGGGTTTCTCGCAGAGTCCGACTGTATTGTCGTCACCGGTTGCCATCCCTGCCAATATGAACCAGAATGGTGGGGCGACTAACGGGACCAGATCGAAGCGATCGAGTTATATCTTGGAAGCACATGAAGGGCTGGGCAAGATGAGCATCAGCCCGTTTGGCTGAGCAGACTGTCGTCCCTCCTTTTTTTATTTTCGTTTTTTATTTTATTATTATTATTGGCGTTCCAGTCTGACTTGCGATTCTGTTGCATCGTTTTCTCTACCCTCATACTCCTCTTCCTCCTCCTCTTCTTTTATCCTCTTTTACCTTTTTGCTGTATCCGACTCATAAGCGGTGTTTGTATGGCGATCATGAACTGGAAGCATTTTGCATTTGTTGTCTTTGATACCCGTTTTTTTTTTTTTTAATTTCTTCTCCCTCTTTCTTCCTGTTTCTTTGGCTACACTGCATGCCCTTGTATTTCTTTTAACTGACGAAAATGACAAGGCGACGGGGATTCTGGGAATTTGCATTTTAAAGCACCAAAAAAATGATGACGAACGACGATCTGAATCTTTTAACTGCATTTGCCTGCTATTTATATATATCTACCTATTTCTTCATACAAAAAAAAGAGGACAGAGTTACCCGTGTTTTCCATTTACCTTTGTTTATCTATTTTATTTTTATTTATTTTTTTTTACTTATTTATTTATATTCCATGTTCACGGCGGAAATTTGACTCTGTGGTGGAAGCGCCGACCATCGAAATAGACACGGACGGCTGTCAACGGAGACCCACGCACACGAGGAAAGTTAATTAACTTTTTTCGGTGGCGCCCCCCCGGGGCTTGCACTTATTCACCCATGGCCAGGCCAGCCAGCGTTGCACATACAATACGTTTGCACATGATCGAATGAATGGATTGACACCAAAAGAGGCTGGTAATCTTTTCAGGTCCCCCCCTTGGCCCTTGGCCCTTGGCAGAGGAGCTAAACAGCTGTTCGTGTTTCCCCACCGCCCCCCTGGTCAAGAGGAGTACCAAGCTGTTACCTCATCGGTCGGGCAAACAGTCATGCGAGCAATGGGTAGCTGGGTTGTAATCGGGTGCCGAAACCTGCGGTGTACCGGGCTTAACCGGATGGGTGCTAGCGCCGGCTGCTCTCCTAACGCTAGAGCTTGGAGCTAAGCAATGTGTGAGAGGAGGAGAGAGAGAGAGAGATAACGCCTGGGTAGGAGTTACAGCTGGTTTAGCTAAAGGATTGCATTGCTGGTTGAGTGAGATCGCCTTGTTCCACGCATCGGAGGTTACGAGTGAGCGTTTACCGTCACACTTTAAAAAGGCGCGCCTTTTTCTGTCCACGTCCTCTTTTCCCTTCCTCTTTCTTTCTTCCCTTTTCTTTTCACCATCTCGCGCCTTCTGCTATTTCTTCGGGAGAGCAGGTGAACATCATCTCTATTATCTACAAAAAAAAAAAAGGCTCCATTAAACTTCCCCCCTTGGTTTTTTTTTTTTATTTCCTCGTGATTTAAGAAAGAAGAAGAGAGTGTCGTCATCACCATGAAGTACGCTCTCGCAGCCGCCGCGCTGCTCCCGGCCCTAACGTTCGCTCATCCGAACGTAGGCAACCAAATCCCCCTTGGGGCAGATGTCCTCCCAGGCGGACATCACGGGCATAACACCAACCACCACCAAAAATCCCCACTCGGCGAAGTAGTAGACAACATCGCCGAAGCGCTCTCGGGACTACCCCAGACCACGCGTGATCTCTGGGCGGAGGTTGAGAACATGCTCCCTCACAAATTGGATCAGATGTCCATCAAGTCGTTGCCTAAGAAGCATGTGAAACGGCCGGATAGTCATTGGGATTTTCATGTTGATGGGGAGAGGGTTAGTATCTTGGGAGCGGAGGGGGAGAAGGAGGATGAGGATTTGAAGAAGTATAAGCTTAGGGGGAAGAAGGTGGATCCTTCGAAGTTGGGGGTTGATCCGGGGGTTAAGCAGTACAGTGGGTATTTGGATGATGAGGAGGGGGATAAGCATCTGTTTTACTGTGAGTATCTTTTTTATATATTCTACCCGCCTGATATAATCTCTCCCGTATGGCTCTGGGCTAGGGGGGGTGAGGCAAATACGCGTCTCTGGAAGTTAGAGTATGATATGCTAACAAGTAATGCTATTTTCTTTTAAATAGGGTTCTTTGAATCCCGCTCCAACCCCAAAGAAGACCCCGTCGTCCTCTGGCTCAACGGCGGCCCCGGCTGCTCCTCCCTCACCGGTCTCTTCATGGAACTCGGACCATCCTCGATCACTAAGAACGGACAATTAAAATTCAACCCCTCATCATGGAACAACAACGCCTCCGTCATCTTCCTGGACCAACCCGTCAACGTCGGCTACTCCTACTCTAACTCACCGGTCTCCAACACCGTTGCCGCCGGTAAAGATGTCTACGCTCTGCTGTCGCTTTTCTTCAAGCAGTTCCCGGAGTACGCCAAGCAGGACTTCCACATCGCCGGTGAATCTTACGCTGGACATTATATCCCCGTCTTCGCACATGAGATCTTGTCTCACAAGAACAGGAATATTAACCTGAAGACTATCTTGATCGGAAACGGTCTTACCGACGGTCTTACCCAATACGAATACTACGAGCCAATGGCTTGCGGTAAAGGTGGTTACCCAGCGGTCTTGGACGAATCGCAATGTCAGGGCATGAAGAACGCCTACCCACGCTGCGCGAGCATGATCTCTAACTGCTACGATTCCGAAAGCGTCTGGTCCTGCGTCCCAGCATCCATCTACTGCAACAACGTGATGATGGGACCGTACCAACGCACGGGAACGAACGTGTACGATATCCGCGGACCTTGCAAGGATTCTTCTAACCTCTGCTACCCTGATATCGCGTGGATTTCGGATTTTTTGAATAGACAGGATGTGATCGATGCCGTCGGTGCGGAGGTTGGGAAGTACGACTCGTGTAACTTTGAGATTAATAGGAATTTCTTGTTCGCGGGAGATTGGATGAAGCCTTATCATCGTCTTGTGCCGGATTTGTTGAAGGAGATTCCGGTGCTTATCTACGCTGGTGATGCGGATTTTATCTGTAACTGGCTTGGAAATCATGCCTGGACTGAGGCTTTGGAGTGGGATGGGAAGAAGGAGTATAATAAGGTTGAGTTGAAGGATTTTAAGATGGAAGGGACCGGGAAGAGTGTGGGTCAGATCAAGAGTTCGGGACATTTGACCTTCTTGAGGATTTACCAGGCGGGACATATGACGCCTATGGATCAGCCGGAGAGCAGTTTGGAGTTTTTCAATAGGTGGTTGAGGAAGAGATTGTAGATTGGTATCAATCTATCTATCTACTGACTATAACTATCTATTGAAAGGGGGGGAAGTGGTATACGATAGAGAAGGTGGGGGGGGCATAAATTGGAATTGAACGTTCTGATGCTTATGTATGATTAATGGTCTTTTTTATTAGCTAATGCATTATAATGTCCCATTCATATCCTCTTCCAAAATAACAATTTCGTATACCGTGAATAGTAAAAATCTCCAACTTTGATCTCTCAGATATATATATATATATATATATATGTAAAACTAAGCAAGCTCCTCGCCCAGAACCTCCAGAATACCCAACAGTCCCAGCGCACCGGGATCAACCACCCCACCATCCTTCTCCACCAACTCCGTATTAACATAACTCGCCCTCCCCAGCTTCGCCTCCATCTTTTTCGTACTCTCACACCCCTTTCTAGCCTCCTCAACCGCCGCCTTAAGATCTCCCGTATCACTAAACGTCTCAACGAAGGGAATCAACGTATCCATTAAAGTCCTGTGACCCTTTCTTGCAAGCGTAAAAGTACACAATTCATCCAACGCCCCCTTTAACGATTTTTGAAATATCGCTTTTATGTCACCATCAGAAGGGGGCGAGGATCTGAGGTTATTTACGAACGCGTTCAGGAAGATACCGTAGAGGGCGCCGGAGGTACCGCCCATTGTTTCCTCCACGATGTGGGAGATCGATGAGAAGGTTGTGGATAGGTCTGTTGTGTTTATTTCTTGTTGGGGGGTGTGGATTGCGGTGACGCCCTTTAGGAGGGTGGTGCCGCAGTCGCCGTCGCCGAGGAGGGTGTCGTAGGTGGTTATCGTTGGTTCTAGATGTTGGATTTTGAGGTGGAGGGAATTTGTGATGCGGGTTAGGGTTTGGGGGGATATTGGGAGGTGTGGGAGAGGGGTTTGTTCTTCTTTTGGAGGGGAGGGAGGGGAAGGGGTGATTTGTGAGGAAATTGGGGATGTTGATTGTGGGAGGGGTTTAGGCCAGGATTGGACTTCTGTGGGGGAATCTAGTAGTGATAGGATTTCATCGTCGAGTTTTAGGATTGTGATTGAGAAACCTGGACCGTCTAGGCTGGTCATGAAGGTGCCGGTGTATTTTCTAAGGATGTGAGTGAAGTTGTAAGGTGAGGAGCGGAGGGCTGTGAGTAAAGCTGAGGAGATTACGTTTAATTCTAGGATGCTTAGGCCGCCGAGGTTATTTATTAGGATTGCGAGAGGGGTTTGGGGGGGAAGGTTTGGGAGGGGGGAGGTTGAGGAGAGGAGGTAGGAGAGGGTCGTAGAGATGGTTTTGCTGAGGGGGGGAAGGGGGGAACGTTGGACGCCCGGTTCGTTGTGGATTCCTATATTCATATCATATCATATCATATGTTCACGCTCTGATTAGTGGTGGTGTTCTTTTCTTTTCTTTATATAAAAGGGGGGGTATGAGATAGAGAGACAGAGAGAATGCATACCCATCCCATACTCCACCTCCCCTTCCGCCAACCCCACCTCCCCTTTCCTCCCAGGAACGCTACACCGATCCAAACTAACCCCTACAGTAGCCACGTTATCCGCCACCTTCTGCGCAACCCTAGTGACCTCTTCAAGACTCCATCCCTTCGCTGCAGCCGCACCAGCGATCTTATGAACGAACACCGTTCCGGCAAGTCCTCTTCTACCTACCAGCGAGGATCCGTTCAGGGATGCATCTTCGTTTACGAATACGACTGATATCTGTTGGCCCTGGGAACGCGCTTTTTGAGCTGCTAGGCCGAAGTTTAGTTTGTCGCCCGTGTAGTTTTTTACTATCATTAGTGTTCTTTTTTTTAAAAAAAAAAAAGTTTATTAGCTTTGGTGGGTAGGTGGTGGTGGAGAGGGAACGGAGGAGAGAGAGTGTGTACCCTTTAGAACTCTCGATGGCTTTCAAGCCGACTAATATCTGTGCTGCGGAGGGAGAGGCGAAGATGTCGCCGGCGACAGCGACGTCGAGCATGCCGTTGCCCACGAAGCCGGCGTGGGCGGGTTCATGACCGCTGCCGCCTTTTTTTTTAAATACATATCATATCATTAGTAAATGGATATATAATATATAGTGATATCGATATGGGAAGTATGGTTCTTACCTCCAGAGATCAAAACGACTTTATCAGGGTTTGCGGCACGGTTGTAGATTACTTTTTATTATATATATATCAGTATTTAATTGTTAGTCCAGCCCTTGCTTGGGGGAGGGGCTTTATGGGATTAAAGGTTTTGGGGAGTACCTTTGTGGGACTCTATGAGCCCCAGGTTCGGGTTCAGCTCGAGAAGGCATTTTAAGGCCTGTTCGACGGGGGATTCGATGTCGTTGATGAAGTGCTTTCCTGTATATATATCATTATTATCATTATATGCATGTCGAGGGGGTTGATTATGTTGATTTTGGACAACGCGGTTGATTTGGGGAAAGGGTGTTGGAATATTGATATGGTCGAGACTAGGCAAAGGAATTGATTTTAGAATCTAATGGGACGTACCGAGAACCATGGTGTAAATTTAAATTCTATTTGGTTGAGAAAGGCGAATATTCCTTTCAACCCGTTGTAGCAATGGATGTATATGAACTTGTGATCAAGAGGAAGTTTGGGATTTACTGCAGCGTTGAAGAAAAGTAGATTTAAGTGATTCGCGGGGTGATTCGCGAAAGTGATATCATCTCATTCGAATTCTTTTTTGGGGGGGGTTTTACCTAGTTATAACGCTTTTTTAGGTTGTGGGGTATTCCGTATGTGCGACACCACAGGGGGGAGGAGGGGCGGGGGAAGGTGTATTATCGGCCCGAACTGACGGATAAGTCCCCGGGTTGGGCGAATGCTTCCCGATATACAAAAGCTCTCCACTGCTGGTTTGATCGATATCGGGTTTTTTATTTTTCTATTTTATTTTTTTTTTTTAAGAAAAAGGAATTTCCATTGCTCGAGTCCTGCAGAACGCCTGGTACATGCTTGTGAATTTCTAATATAGATAAGAGAAAAAGAAAAAATAGAAGAATGGTAGTAAATTCAGCCTCTATTGATTGTATTTCCAGATCCCCTGTAAAAAAAAAAAAAAAAAAACGATGGTTAGCTGGACTTTGTATGAAGGTGGGATTTTGAATTATATGAAGGAGGGAAGGAGCATACTTTGGATTCGCCTCTTTAAATTCATCCCACTGTCGGGCTTTATATGTTTCCTGATCTGCCAATTCGAGATTATCTTCATCCGGCTCCGGTTGCATGCCGGACGCTTCACTGCATATCCGATTCATCATATTAGCGGTCATCATTCCTCCTCCCCCAATATGTTTCGGTTTTAAAATCTTTTAAAGAGAGAAAGAGGAGACTATCTTACCCTCCACCCTCAATAATCCCACCCCTCTTCCTCTCCTCCTCCAAATATTCTTCAATCGTCATAGTCGGCAACCTATGTCCCGGCCCAAACACGCCTCCCTTAACAATCTCCCGATTCGAAAGCAACGTAAACGGCCTCAACGGTTTCCCATCAGAACTCAACAAAGGCCTTCCGTTCGCCTTCCTAAATATCTCAGAAGGATCAACGCGGTCTGAATAGTTGTCTTCGGCTTTTCGCCGTCTGGACCGTTCGTCTTCCTCTTGCTGTCGACGTCGCTGTTCTAGTAGTTGTTCTTCTGTGGGGGCTTTCCCGAGGATGTCGATTTCGAGGTAGATTCCTTCCAGCTGTTGGAGGGATTGGAGGATTGCGAGTTGGATCTGGGAGAGGTATAGATTGCGGATTTCTTCGTCGTCGGCGGTGGGGGAGGTTGCCAGGGTTGAGAGGTGCTAGAAAAAAAAAAAAGAAAGAAAAAAAACCCAATTATCACGTTAGATATGTAGTCCCAGTCGGATATAGAGCTGGAGATGGGGGGAAAGGGGTTGGGGATGTTGCTTCTAACCTCCAATTTGGCCTTCAGATCCTTCTCCTGCTTATACCGCTCGATCTTTGCATTCCGCCGTGCTGCTGCATCGGTGTGTATTTCCGAAAACACAGTCGGCGAGATCTTATCCGACAGTTGGTAGGCTTTCTTCTCGTAGGATCCCAGGAGGGCGTAGGAGTCGCAGAGGGATAGGAAGGATCTGTAGGCTACTCGGGCGGCGTGGAGTGTGGATAGACGGGTCGAGCGGTCGTGTAGCTTTATGAGGAGGTCGCCGCGGTGGGCGTCTGCTAGCATGTATCTAATTATATAATAAAATAAAAATAAAAATAATTGGTTAGTCAAAAGCTTCAATTTTTTTTTAAAGTGACCGTACTTGATTTCATTCGTAGCAGCATCCTCTAGTATCTCATTATTGCTGAAGAGGGATAGATTGCTGATGAGGTCCTTGCAGGTGGTTATGGTGGCTAACGCTTCCTCGACGGCGGCTTTGTAGGCGGCGGAATTGAAGTCGGTGAGGGTTAATAGTTTGGTTCGCTGCCGTTCGGCTTTGTCCCAGAGAGACTTGAGGCTGGTGGAGGCGGGGTCCGCTTCTGACATCCTTATATTCCTTTTTTTGTTTCTTTCTTTATTTGTTTCTTTTGTTTCTTTCTTTTATTTAAGGCTGGGTGATTGCCCCTCGTTGGGTGCAGTGTAGTAGGTGCTTTGAAGCTGTGGATCTGATGCGATGTGATAGTGGGGCCTGGAGGTAAAAGAGAGAGATTGTCTAGATGCAAGGGGGAGTGACGAGATACTAGATGATTATAGTGATAGCGCGCGCTGCATGCTGCTGCTGCTCACAAATCAGGACACCCGCTGGAGCTCAGCTGCTGAATAAGAAAATCGAATCGAAAGCTTCGAAGCTCGCTTCCATCCTGAACTGCTTTTTTCTGGGGTGAGAGTGCATCGGCCAACACAAATTCTACAACATATCTTAGGCTTCAAACAAGCTTAAGGCTCAGAAGGCTCCAGAATGCAAAAAATCAGATAGTAATGCCTGTGTTAAAACAATCCCCCCATATCTCCTCTTTTTCCCAGAAAAGAGGATACCATGTCGATAATAGTATTATACAAAGCGAGGCCCTGCCCAAAAAAACACAAAAAAAAGTGCTTGCTTTTGAGGTTTCATAATGCAATGCCAGCCGTATTAGTAAACGTTACTTGACCTCGAATAACACACATCCAGTATGCTCACAACAAAAAAAAAGTATGTTTTCACAATTGCAAATAAACCGACTACTCCTTGGTTGGTTTCGTATCCTTAGCCTCCTTGAGAAGAGTCTCGGTAAGAGTTTGCCTCAAGTGCTCTGTTTTATCTGCAATGCTCTTTTTATTTATAAACCAAATATGTCAGCAGTAGCCTACTACCACCACTACAACAAACAACAGCCATAATACAATCATAAAGAAGGGTTAGATAGGGGGGGGGGGGACCATACCTGCAACTGAGAAGCAGTGCTTCCCTTGGCAACCGTTCCGCCATGTTTGACAGCTTCGTCATGCATAGCCTTAGCGGCATCTTCCTTGGTGATGAAAGCCTCGGCCTCTTTGTTGTCGGTGCTGCCTTCTGCTAGGTTGTGGTCGGCGATCGACTGGAGGGTCTATAGCGATAGCCGTCAGTTATATGTCATACCGTTACAGGTTACAGGCGTAAAAGGGAGACATACCGAAGAAAGAGAGCCTTTAGCAGGACGTTGACCGCCAAGGGCTTTTGTCTGGTATATTATGTAAGTATTACAACCAAGAGTCAGAACTCCAAGTACCTAATCACCATTGGAAAGCATGGTTTTTGTAATATGGTACATTATACCTACCTCAAGCGACATGATATGTGAAGCCTGTTCCTTGGAAATGGCGGCAGCCGGTGTATCAGCCAGTTTTGTAGCTTCCTCGAGAAAGTTTTGTTGCTTGTCATAGAAGCTCTGGGCTGTAGCGGCGGGTCCGCCGGCTGTGATTCCCGGACCGTTGGATTCTGATTCCTTTTTGGCGATGTTTTGGACCTTTTTTTAAAAAAAAAATTCATTAAAGATTTTGGTTGGAATTGATTTGAATTTATGAGCTGTACCTGTTTATGTGCGTGTAAGATAAAATGGAGAAGTGGTGTGTCTTACCTGCTCCGGGGTGAATAGGATACCCTGAGAGGCCTGCTTGATGATCTCGTCGTTGGTAGGAAGACGTTCGGACATTTTTGACTGTGTGGTATAGTCTTTTAGTTGATTCGATAAGGGGATTGATTCGAGGGTGTCAATGTCAATATATTAGTAGCTTTCCTTAACATGACTAACTAACGATAGCATAGAAGGAATAGAATAGAGCAAGTGAGAATGGTAGTTTTAAGTTCAGATGCTGATGTCTGACTGACTTACTTTCTGATTAATTTGATCGATTGACTGATTGATTGATTGGTTAATTAGTGTAAGTGCAAGCTGAGGTTGAAGTTGGTGATGCTGGTAGAAGATTAACTGATACCCCTAGAAGGCTAGGTATGTAGAGCTATATACATAAGTAATAATTACCTGTGCGGCACTGCTTATCAACATGCAACACTCCCCATATATTTAAAGCGAAAGAGTCTTTTGTGTGGCTATGATGTCACCGCACACTAGAGCCGCAATAGCAACTGGGGGTGTCAGGTTATCACGTGTTCTGCGGCCCACGACGCGTTCCCTGGGAGATTGACAAACCAACCCGACTTCATTAATTGCATTTTGGTAGCGCAGCTCGGCTACTGCTGCTACCATAACGATACCAATCTCGCGATACGACGTGCGGGACATGGGAGACGGACCCGCCTCTACCCAGAGCTTCTTCTTCTTCTTCTTCTTCTTCTTCTTCTTCTTCTTCTTCTTCTTCTTCTTCTTATCTTAGATGGGCTCTTCTTCTTTAATGATTACGTACTTCACATCTTTTTTTACAAAAAAATATATTAGCTTTTGTTAGGAAAAATTTCAACTTTCTTATATCCTTTCATATCAAAGCTTAAGAAGAGCCTTTTCTTCAATCCTATAGCGATATCAAGCTTAAGCACCCCTCGGATATACAACAAAATAAAATGGAAGACACAAACCCCCACCCACCCAAACGACGACGCTTCTTCGCCGTATCCTCGCCCTCACCGCCTCGCGAAGAATCAGATCCCATCCTTCCGTCCACTCCGCAGCAGCAGCAGCGAGAACCCCATGACCACTACTACCACACCGACCCGACTTCCAACACGACCCCTTTCGCGGATCAAGACGAAGAAGATGATGATGTAGCATTCGATGATCCGGCCGAGGATGGGATTAAGATTGAAGTCGATACCGAGACGGAAACAGCTGAAATCAAAGATTTGAGTCTGAGATTAGACGGTGCTATGCTTGAATCCGTGGTTGGAGAGCTATCTTCCGATGTCCTGAGGCGGTTGGATGATATCTCTGGTGGGAATATCGAGAGAGGTGACCTAACCCCCCTTATGAAAAATACGCACATTTATCTATCTACTTATGTTTCAGCCAAAGCTAACGGAAGGGATTTTTGTATTTACAGCCATTAATATGTACCTCGACGGTTCCTGGAAAGATATCAAACCGTCCTCACCAGCAATCCCCAAGCCCAAACCGGTTAAACAATCACCATTCGACACCCTCTTCACCCAGAATAATAGTACCAATGCCAATACCAATAATAACAAACGAAAATCACCCGCCGGAATATCCCAAACCTCAACAGCAGCAGCAGCAGCTCCAACCCCTTCTTCCTCCTCAGACGAAGAAACAGCCCAAAGACTCGACCGGATGCCCCTAGAACGATACATAGGCTCCTTCGGCGCCGAAGGCTGGGCCATAAGAAGCGGTTCAAACCTCCTCTCCCACGGCGAGGAAGTAATAATCGACCGGCAGCAACCGCAACAAGTCCAAAAGACCGTTAGAAGGGGGAAAGGCCGGCCTACCGCGGTAGTTTCCCAACCGGCCGCGAAGAGGAAGGATATAGTCGTTAGATTCTCAAATTCCAGAGGTGAAGAGATAGGAAGGTTACCACATGAGACCGCGCAGTTCGTGTCCACGCTTATGGATCAGAAGATCTGTAGCTTCAAGGGGGTGTGTGTTTATGCGCCTGAGGTTTTGAGGTCGAATGATACTATATTTTTGCAGTTGAAGTGTTTTATGCTGAGGGGGACTTTTGCGCCGAGGGTGTTGAGGTTGACGGATACTAACCGGTCTACGGGGTTGTTTGAGACGAAGGAGACGGAGGAGGAGAAGGCGCTGAGGTTGAGGCAGACTTCTTTGGTGAAGTTGTTTAATGAGATAAGGCTTTTTCCGACAAGCTCCGGGCAGGATTCGAAGGCGAAGCGTGAGGGATTGCTTCAAGTCGCTGAGATGGCTGAGGAGAAGGAGAAGGAAGAGGCTGCGAGGGGGAATAATACCCCGGTAAGAGATGAGGAAGAACCACAGGAGGGGAAGGAACTCGAGCAGGATCAGTTAGACCAGCTTTATCGTAAAGCTCAGACGTTTGATTTCAACTCGCCGGAAGCTGGTCCTGCTGAGACGTTTACGATGAACCTGCGGAGGTATCAGAAGCAGGCGTTGCACTGGATGTTGAATAAGGAGCGTGATAAGAAGAATGAAGGTCAGACGGAGTCTATGCATCCTCTGTGGGAGGAGTATACATGGCCTGTCAAGGATGAGAACGATAAGGAACTGCCTGTTGTTGAGAATCAGGAAAAGTTCTACGTCAATCCTTATTCTGGCGAGCTCTCGCTGAAGTTTCCGGTGCAAGAACAGAATTGTCTCGGTGGTATTCTGGCTGATGGTATGATAAATTTAAACTGCCCCCTTCAAAAAATTTTGATATTATTGTTATAACTACCCGCTAACTAACGAGTTTATAGAAATGGGTCTTGGGAAGACGATTGAGATGCTGTCGTTGATACACACAAACCGCAATGAACCCGAGGTTACATCTGGCTCGGACTCTAAGCCGTTTAATCTACCACGGCTACCCAAGAACTCTGATACTGTAGAGCCGGCGCCATATACAACCCTAGTCGTCGCGCCGATGAGCTTACTATCACAATGGGCTTCGGAGGCAGAGGCAGCGTCAAAGCCCGGCACCCTAAGAACAATCATATACTACGGCTCCGACAAAAGCCTTGACCTAAGAGCCCAATGCTCCGCCGCCAATTCCCACAATGCACCTAACGTCATCATCACAAGCTACGGCGTCGTCCTCTCGGAATACACCCAGATCGCAAACACCGCAAGCGGATCAAGAGCAACCTCTGGCGGTCTCTTTTCAATCCAATTCTTTCGAATAATCCTGGACGAAGCGCATAACATCAAAAACCGACAAAGCAAAACCGCAAAGGCGTGTTACGAACTAGACGCCCTCCACCGTTGGGTGCTAACGGGTACTCCGATTGTAAACCGTCTGGAGGATTTATTTTCTCTTGTAAGGTTTTTGAGAGTTGAGCCTTGGAGTAATTTTGCTTACTGGAGGACTTTTATTACGGTACCGTTTGAGTCGAAGGATTTTTTGAGGGCGTTGGATGTGGTGCAGACGGTTTTGGAACCGTTGGTTATGAGACGGACGAAGGATATGAAACAACCGGATGGGACGCCTTTGGTGCCTTTGCCGCCGAAAACTATTGTGATCGAGGAGATTGAGCTGTCGAAGGCGGAGAGGGCGGTTTATGATTTCATATATACGTTTGTTAAGAGATCTTTTGCTGAGAATGTGGAGGTAAGAAAGAAAAAAAAGAGTCTTCATCTATTACCATTTCCCCCCTTCCTCGGTCTTATCGTTGTTTTGAAATGATGATGATTCTAATATATGACTATTTACTTTGATAGGCCGGCTCGGTGATGAAATCCTACACCACGATCTTTGCCCAAATCCTCCGTCTCAGACAATCCTGCTGTCACCCAACCTTAGTCCGCAAAAAGGAAGTAGTAGCGGACGAAGTCGAAGCCGAGGCCGCGGAAGCAGAAGCCAAGGGACTCACAGACAATATGGATCTTCAAGCGTTAATCGATAAATTCACATCACAAGAAAACGACGGCAACAACGGAGAAGCGGTGAACAATAACTACGGAGCTCACGTGCTTCAGCAGATCAAAGAAGAAGCGGAAAACGAGTGTCCGATCTGCTCTAATGAGCCGATTGAGGAGATGACGGTTACGGCGTGTTATCACATGGCTTGTAAGAAGTGTTTGTTGAGTGTTATTGAGTATGCTAAGGGGAAGGGGGAGCAGGCTAGGTGTTTTAATTGTAGGGAGGCGATTGATGAGAAGGAGCTTTATGAGGTTGTGAAGCATGAGACCGAGGGGGTTGCGGGTGGTGGTGGAGGTGGTGGGTTGCTAACGGCGTTTAAAGAGAATAATAACGTTCCGGTGCCGGAATTCTCGTTACGACGGCTGGCGGCGAATAAATCATCAGCAAAGATCGATGCGTTAATCGCAAACCTCAAAAGGCTTCGAAGGGAGAAACCCGGTATGAAAAGCGTTGTATTTTCACAATTCACGAGTTTTTTAAACTTGATAGAACCTGCGCTTGCGAGGGAGAGGATTCAATTCGTAAGGTTCGATGGGGGGATGTCGCAGCAGCAGAGGGCTGTGGTTTTGAATAAATTCAAGACGCATAATAGTGAGGCTGCGGGGGGACTGGTGCTTTTGATATCTTTGAAGGCTGGTGGGGTGGGGTTGAATCTGACGGAGGCGAAGAGGGTGTTTATGATGGATCCTTGGTGGTCGTTTGCGGTTGAGGCGCAGGCTATTGATAGGATTCATAGGATGGGGCAGACGGAGGAGGTGGTTGTGCATAGGTTTGTGGTTAAGGGGTCGGTGGAGGAGAGGATGGTTCATAAGATTCAGGAGAGGAAGAAGTTTATGTGAGTTTTCTTATTCTATTCTATTTTATCCACCCTAATTGCCTTTGTGTATATGACTAACTGGTGGTTTTAGTGCGAGTTCGTTGGGGATGATGAGTGCGGAGGAGAAACGGGCACAGCGGATCGAGGATATCAAGGATCTTTTGTCGTGAGCTAGCTAACTAGGTGCGCAGGTTGGTGGTTGGTTGGGTTTTATAGGTGTATATATGTATACCGTACTGTGCTTTTACGACGTTATGGCGGTTCTCTTGTTGCATATATCATTACCCTTTTGAGCGTTTTTTTTTTTTTTGTAAATATATATACCTTAAAGGTTGAAGATTATAGAACAGATATAGAAGTTCTTGGAGGAATCTTTGTGTTTCATTAAGATGGCAGTGTCCATGCAATGGATACTTAGCATAGAGAATTAGAGTGTATAATATAAGAAGGGTGCGAACAGTATCAGATATCCACGCTAAAAAGGCAAGCAAAGTATTCCGGCGTTACAAAGTTTTGAAATGATATGTTATTCTTCACCGTAGAAGTCGTCAAACAAGAGATATAGATAAATTAAAAAAAGAAGGGGTGGGTTATGAAGAGAGAGGTTATATAATTGTAGTCCAGCCCCACCGGGGAGGTTTCTTTTTCTCATTTTCATTTTTGGGGGGGGTTCTCATCGTCTGGAGTCGCGGTCGTCTCGCCGGCCGTTATCCTTTCTTCTGCTCTTGGAGTGTGTGGCCTCCCGTCTGTCGCGGTCGTCTCGGTGGTCATCCCGTCGGTCGTCTCTGCGGTCATCTCTGTGACCATCCCTTCGGTCGTCCCTATAATCGTCTCTGCGGTCGTCTCTGCGATCAGAGCGACGCGGTCCACGGCCATCTGATCTAGACCCCTCGGTACGGTCCCTGTCCCGGCGGTCTCGATGATCGTGGTCCCTATCTCTTTCCCTCTCTCTTTCTCTTTCCCGCTCTCGTTCCCTATCTCTATCTCTCTCTCTGTCTCTATCCCTCCGATCTCCATTCCCACCGTGCCGAGAAGCAGAAGCCTGAGCTTCAAGATCAATATCCTCACCAGAGTCCTCGCCACCAGCCGGCAGCGAATCATCAGGAGCATCCGTAATCCCCTCCGCCTTCAACCTCTCCTGCCCAACCTTCCTCAGATGCTTCTCAAGAAGCACCGCATTCCTCGTGCTACACTTATACCCAGCATCGATAAGATCCCCCACAAACGGCACGAGCCCGATCACAAAATCCAACGCCACATTAAACAACATATGAACCAACACACCGAACGGCAACCCGACCCCCATCGCAGTCTTAACAACCATCAGAGATAGCAAAGCGTCCAAGACGTCTCCTATACCGGGGACTATTCCTATAACGCTACCCCAGCCGAATTTCACACCTAAGAAGGAACCGAATGACATGTCTAGACGGTAGGCTCGACGTTTTACTTTTGTGAGGATCTCGCCTTCGGAGTCTGTTAGTCCCGGGGGTAGGGCCTTTTTGCGACGTTTGGATTTGCGTTTGCCGGCTTTGGAGAGTTCGGAGGCTGGGTATTCGTAGTATGGGTCTTCGCGGCCTTCTTTGTTGGTGGAGGATTCTTGGAATATCTAGTTATATATAGTTCCATGTTTAGTATCATTTTTTTATTTTTTTATTTTTTCTGGTTATAAGTTATGAAGGTATATATTGTTCTTGAGGTTTTATCGATGTTGTGCGGCAGCGCGCAGATGGGAAGGGGTACTGGGATGGTGGGTTTAGCGAAAGCGACTTACCCTGCCGAGGACGAACTTCGCGAGGTAGGACGTCATCTTTCCTTTTTTTACGTGATAGATATTTGAACCCGGAGACAGTATCAAGCAGATTTCTCTCTTTCTCGCAGTAGTGTTTATTTCCGTATTATAATTATATCAGTTTTTTTTTTTTTAAAAAAAAAAAAAGAAGAGGAAGAAGAAGAAGGAGCGAGCAGAATAGGAGGTCCCCGACGAAAGTTATGATGCGAAGGAGGAGAAGGAGGAGGAAGGGGGAGAGCTGTAAACTCGTTTGTTACGTTCCGTTCCGCAGGTTTAAGTTGGGATGCAATGCGACGGCGCAGCACCGCTCGGAGCGCCAGGAATTAGAACGATGGGAATTCTGAACGAACGGGGGGGAATGTAACGGCGCAGATGGTTTATCCCGAGATATTATATATACATAAGTACCTATATATACTCGGCGCTCGACTCCCGCTAACTACCTAACTGACAAGAAAAAAAAGGTAAGGTAGGGGAAAAGGATGACAGCTGAGAAAAAAGGTCCGTTAACATGCGCAATCTTATAACCTTTTTTTCTTTGCTTGCTAGGGGTGGTAGTGGTGGCTGGAATTCATGGCACGGGCATGGATGGGGGCCAAGAGATCAGATCATGTTCGCGCGCTGGTTGACGTATGTAATATATAGCTAATTCATCTCATATCATACATCTGAGTCTCTGCAAGGAGGCAAAAACTCCCGGGCTTCCTTTTCCTTGTTCCCCGACCTCAAGAATGGGTTTTTTTTGTTTTTTCGCCCATGTTTCTTCTTGTAAAGCCAACCTATAGCTAAGCTAAGGAGTGTGTTCGTAGACGATTGGATGTCAAATGTTGGAACGAACGAACGAATGAACCTTGGGTCGGCCGTGGATCCGGAGTTACTTTTAGGCGAGTTTTTTTGTTTGCACTGCCACGATTATGACGTTGGATTTCTGCTAGGGGGTGTGTTTGTGTGTGGCGCAGTATTTAATGGTTCATCAGCCACAGTTCAGTATTCCGGTTATGGGTGTAACACACTTGAATATTCAGGTTTGGGTGTGGCTTGATAGTGCTGTTGGGGAGGAGAAGGGGGGATGGCCTTAGACTTTATTTTATATATACCTATCCCACCATTTTGCTCTGTCAGATAATGGGATAAGTAATGAGAGTGTGGTATATTTGTAGACTGGACTGTGTCTATTTCCAACGTCGCCGGCAGCAGTGTACTGGGAAAGGAATACTAAATTACAATGACATACATACCGCGCGTAGGGAAAAGACGTTTCAATTAATACCTATAACAGATGGGTTGGAGGTTACGTAGCTGAGAGGACTCTATGTGGCCACGCAAGCTTTGCGATACAATATTGATGTTAATATCAATATTTAATACATCGAGTAATTAGAACCGTTTCCACCCCAAACAGTGTCACGTGGGAAATGGCCTTTAGGCCTTGAACCTAGGACCCAATATTGGGTAGGGCTGCCTATCGAGTACATGGGGTTTCCCTTTTGTATTATGATTGTCTGCATGTGCCAGAATTGATCATGGATGGCATGGTTGCCACATGCAGAGAATTATAGCCCGCAAGCGCAAGTCCTTCAAATTTGAATAGGACAGCCTGATGTGTTATTTTAGCATCAAAAAAGTGTGTTGTGTGGCTGGAGAGCAAAATGGTGCTATTATCTTCATCACGTGATCTAGAATACCTGATTTCTGTGTTGTCTCTATTGTGGCTTCTTGTGGCTGGTGGAGCAACGGAAAAGACAGCTTCAGCCGAATTCCAACCACGACAGGCTTCATCAATCAACCTTGAACACCACCACCAATCCCACTTTCCCATCCCACCTTTTTTTTTTTCCCTTCTCTCTCCATCCCACTTTCATCATCATCATCCGACACCCCTCCATCCCCCCTCTCTTATCTCTCTTAATTCTCGATCCCGTTCAAAACGCTCATCCGACTCAATAACTATCAGTAGCTCCCTTTCACTTCGACGGTTTCCTTTCCCCGAGATCCACCTTCGCTCCCAAGTCAAACCACCAGACTCGACTCGACTCCAGCTGTTTCAATTGTATCGCGAACAAACTCACCTTGCCCTTGCAAAGCACTCTTTTTTTCCCGTCCGTCATCTAATTGACACGTACTTAAAATCAATAAAATACTATCTGGCTGGGCGCTCCGACGCCCTTTTATTTTAATTCAACATGGACATTCCCTCTGTATGTTCGCCGTTCGATTGGATAGTAATAATTAAAAAAAAGACGTTGCCGTAGCTAACGTAGCAACTTGTGATAGACATACGCAACAGCGACCCTCGACGATGTCCTTAGCGACCTCAGTGTTAGATTTGTCATCAATCTCCCCCAAGAAGAACTCGTTTCCAGAGAAGTACGGTGTTCTACTGAGCCCTTCTTTTTCCCTCACGCAGCGATGCTAATTGGATCTTTGTTTCCAGAGAGTGTGCTTTCAAGTGGAAGAAGCGCACTGGTACTATGAAGATTTCATCCGCGAACAGCGGCCAGAATTCCCCGCCCTCAGCCTCCCTGTCTTCCTCGGCAAGATCTTCGCACATAACCCCATGCTGAGCAAATGGGGCATGCACCAAGACGCGTACCGAGAATTTATGGAATACAAGCACAGGGTACCGGTCCGAGGTGGGATCCTAATCAACAAGAAGATGGACAAGGTTATTCTGGTGAAGGGCTGGAAAGCGGGAGCTAGTTGGGCCTTCCCCCGCGGAAAGATCAACAAGGACGAAGCCGACCACGTATGCGCCGTTCGGGAGGTTTTGGAGGAAACGGGATTCGACTCCACGGATCTTGTAGACCCTTCCGCGTTCCTTGTTGACTCGTCGGAGGAGAACGTTGACCGCCACCTTCAACTGTACCTCATCAAAGATGTGCCCGAGGATTACAACTTTCACCCATTGGCCAGGAAGGAAATCAGCGTATGTTTAAAAAAAATCATGTCCAATAACTTCGAGTTTAACCTGGCTAAATTGAGTCGTCGCGCTAACATCATTTGGTATGTTTTATAGGAAGTTGCATGGTTCCCGATCGCAGACCTTCAAGCCCAATCCATGGCTCAACGTCGAAGAAGGGAGCAGGCGAGAAACAATGCCAAGAGTGGTGCAGAGGACTCGGAAAGAAGCTATCCAAACAAGCTACGCGTATACAAGGTCTATGGGTTTCTTCCAGGATTGTCACGTTGGATTAAGGACCAAAAACGATCCGCACGCCAAACGCGGAATAAGAAGCACGGTGGTGTTTATGAAACCGAACCCGAGTCTTCTGCTGTTGAGACTAGCCCTCAAAGACAGCCGAAGGCGCGCGAGGATCGCAAAACTGCCACTCCACAGACTCTTCTACGTTCAACTCCCCATCAACCTCAGTCACAGCAAGAGGCTACTACCAAGGCCGGAGAAGCTGGTGATGATGCTCTCTCGCTCGCGTCTGCGAAGCTGCGCCATATGATCGGCATCGGAGGCACACCTGCGCCAGAGCAAACATCGGCTGAACCTTTCAACAAACTTAATGCTGGTCAATCGCTTCTTGCTCAACTGCAAGGCTCGAACCCAGGTACACCCAAAGAGCCGGTTCAAGGTCATGCCGCCACGGGAATTTCTATTTCTGTCTCTGCCCTGTTTAATGCTTCGAAACAAGAATCGCAACAAGTGCCACAAACACCGGTTGAGACAAACAATGGCTCGCAGATACCGATTGGGTCGCCTCCTAATACCTTCAACCCCTCGGTACGCAAGCAAAACAATGGCAAAAATGGGAAATACGCAAACAATGGTCAGCAGAGTTCGAAGCAAGTCACAATCTTGCAAAGGGGCCAGCCGCTCCCGATGCAAACCCCCCCGATGCAACCTACTATTGCTACTGAGAAGCCTCCATTGCCACCACCACCACCACAAGCTATTCCTGCTCAAAGTATCATGACCGGCCCACCTCAAGCACCACAAGCCACTAAAAACGAATTTACTCCACCGTCCAACTTTAACCAGGCAGGCTTTAACCAGGCTATTCCTTCTTCTTCTTCTCAGGCCCCCCAACCCCAAATGCATCCATCGCAGTCTTCTCATGGGTCACAGAACGATGCCTCCGCTTCGGCAAAACAGGCGAGACGCACCGTATTGACTATGGACACTTTCAGCCCTCTCCAACCCGCACAACCGCCTTCTCAGGAGCACCAAGGAAACTTGCTCGATATCCTGCGAGGCGCCAGACCGCCACCTCCTCCACAGCCAGCTATGCAATTACAGTCTGAGGAAAGCTCTGCAACCAAATCTACTTCCAAGTCTATTGATGATATCCTGGCTGAGCGAGGCGTCAAGTTGCCACAACCAGGAACTCCAGCACCCATGCCGTGGCAGAACACTGGTGAAAGCAAATTGCCTGTCAACGGGACTTCCCAGAGCCCGGTCCAATCAAACTATCATAGCGATCTAGCACGAGCTCTTAGCAATCACACTCCGAGAACACCGGGAACCGGCGGAAGCATAAGCATCAAGATTCCACCTCCGGCCCAACAGAAAGATCCCAACCATCTAGCGACGCTCATGAGTTCCCTCGGCAACTATACGCCAAAGAAACCAACCCCCCCAGGTACTCTAAAGGAACCGAGTGCATCCTCTCCAGTTTCTCGAAAGCCAGTCGACACAAATCAAATGTCTATTTTGATGCAGTCCCTAGGCACATACCACCCCAAGAAGCCCACACCGCCAGGAACGATGAAAGGCATGAATGTCCAATCTCCAGTTGAGGGAATGGAGAATGCACCAATTGTGCCCACAAGACCGATGCCGGACCTCTTCTCACCGTCATCACCTGCTCAGAATGGGTTCATTGGATCCCCAACGACTGCTACAAACCCTGCCAGGCCAAAGCCTGTCGGGGGTTCGGATTCTGTTGGAAGGATGGCCTCTTTCGATCGCCGATCTACGGTCAAGCCAGAACAGCAGCAGACCCTTCTTGGACTTTTCAAGTCGCCTACCATTGACAATCCCGTCGTGTCAGCCCCTTCGCCGACGTCTATCCTACCAAACAATTTCCCTCCGAGGGCTGCGGTACAACAGAAGACCGATAAACCAGTTGCCGCTGAGATGCACAGGACTGGCTCGTTAAGCATGGAGCAAACCGCGTTCCTAATGGGCCTCTTGGACAATCTCGCAACCCAGCACGGTGTTTAGATGATGCCGAAACTGGGCGCTCCGAGGCAGCTTTCCAACTCACCATTCTTTCAATAAATTTTATTATCGTTCGGATACCTTCTCATAGTTATCATCATCATCATCATATGCAGCACGGAGGTGCGGCAGTTACGCAATGCATTTGTCATGGCTGGCGTTCTTCCAGGGAATCCTTTTTTTTTTTTTATACAATTTTTCCCTCTCATACCTTTCCTTCGGCGTCCAATTTCACCTTAGTCAAGGGTTTATTGATTCGCGTTCGGGTCTTTTATTCTTCTTTTTTTTCTTCACTTCTTTTTTCTTTTCTTTTCTTTGCGCTACTACTTCTTCCTATCGTTTTTTTTTTTTTTTTTTTTTTCGTTCGGTCCTTTTTTCATGTTTTAAAATCCATATATCATGGGATGATCTCATGATCTAAGCAAGGTCGGTTTTTATGGTATGAATAAAGGTTTTGGGATCAGGTTTTCACGTGCGATTTTTGCGGTGTTAGCTTTTAGGAGTTGGGCAAGCATTTTGTTCGTGTTTTTCATTAGCAGTCTTCGCTTTGTTCCAATTCCGTTTATGATTCCTTAACGACGATTGCCCCCTGCTCGAGCACCTTTTTACCCCTCTCTTTTTCTTTTTCTTTTTTCCTTTTTCTTTTACTGGAGGAATTCATGTTTTTTTTGTTTCGTCTACGGAAGTAATGTTGATTGTTGATTTATTCTGCATGGTGGAATAGGAAGCCCTTGTTTAGGGGACGAGGAGGGACGAGGAGGAACGGAGAATGACAAGAAGAGGAGGATGAGGAGGAGGAAGAGGAGGAGGAGGAGGAGAGACTTAACAGACTCTTCTGAAGGATTATCAGCTCTTATGGATCTCGATGTTCATGAAAGCTTCCCCCCCAGGTACTTAAGTATCTACCGACGCACTTCAAAAAACGTTAACGTTTAAAACTGGACACGAACAATATATCTTTTGGCATGTCCTTCATTGACCCATCCGCCCTTACACCCCTACACATTCGCGCAAACCTTCAAAACAAAACAAAATTTAAAAAAGACCAAAAAAAAGAGACCATGAATGTTTAAATATCATTGTACTGTCAAATGCCACTCCACTATTCCTGTATCTTAAGTGTCACACTATACTATAGTTTAGCTGGAAGATTACAGGGAGATGAAATGAAAAATTGGCAATGGTACTATTCCAATACTCTATTAAGATATAAATACGTATGTAGTAGTTTTGAACAGTTTAGCTATATAAGCAAGTAGGTAGTTATAAGGTATACATATATACAGTCTATATTATTATATTTACACTTTGTACACATCATCCGCCTTGGCGTGGTAAGGACTCCAAATGCCTCTGACACTGTCGTTCAAACTCTGCACCGGTTTATTTATCTTCTTGATTTTGGCACCCGAGGCGTCCCTTAGCAGTTCGGCCTTTTGGAGGACCTGGAGGACTTCGAGGTTTCGGACGCAGACGACTTTTTCTCGTTTGTTTACTGTTTAGTTACGCCGGTGTTATTAGTTATACTTGCTTTGGTAAGATGGAGATTGGATTTTAAATTTGGATTTGGATTGTAGATAAGATAGATAGATAGATATGGAACATACTGTAGCTTCCTCTGATGATGGGGTGTTTCTTCGCCCGCGGTGAGACTACGATCTCGACGCCTGGATTCTCCTTTGCGAATGTTGCGAGACGGGTTTTTAGAAATGCCCTATTTATTTTCCCCCTCCCCCGGGTATGATAAGTATGTGGAGCTAGGTGGATGGATAGATTGGTGGATGGATGGATGGATTGATTTACTTCATCCCACGAGAGCTACCGCTCATCTCACAGTAGTTGAATTCGAGACGTTTGCATTGTAGGACGAAGGCACCGATGCCGTTCTGGGCCTTTGAGACGGCCTGGAGGCCTCTGACGACCATTGTGGGTGGGTGAGCGGATTCGATATCGACAAGTTGGGGAGATTCGGAATTCGGGTTTTGGGTTTTTGGGGAAGTTGGAGGTTCAATTGGCGATTTTGGAGGCGTTATGCATGTAAAGGCCGATAGACAAGCTAAAAATTTGCAGGGGGGTAGAGGAAGGCACAACACAAAGTACGGTTTTCTAGGTTGGCCCACACAAGCCAAAAAAAATAAAAAAAAAATAACTTGGGGGAAGAAGGGCCCTACCTATTCTTTCCAATTCCATCGTTTCTTTTCCCAAAAACCATCTCTCTCTCCATCTCCTCCATCTCCCACCCACCCCGACCCGACCCACTCTCATCATCATCGTTTGTCATCATCGTCATCACCATTCGTCCGTCATCGCCCTCTGCACCGTCGTCGAACCTCCCTTCGATATTCCTGATTATTACTCAGCTAAAAAGAGCTGTCGGCCAGCAGCGGTCAGGACCACGACACGTCGCTCGCTCGCTCGCTCGCCCTTCCTCCAAGGGTTGTCGCTGTCGCCTCCTTACCCACAAACGCGCGATTCACAAACCTCCACCACCACCCAAAAAACAAAAGGGCAAATGCAGAACTAGTGGCCACAGCGAGTCATCCAGAACCAACCATAAAATAAAATATTTCTTTAACATATAAAAAAAATACGACTCTTCATAAACCTCCCGTTTCGATTATCCTACATCGCAACGACATTTTAAAAAAAGGACAATGACCGACAAACTTCCAGGCAATCTGCTGGCCCTGTTCCAGCCTCGACCTCCATTGCGATATCTCCAACCCGCCGACCATGCTCCGGAACACCGCCAAACCGCGCCGATATCCGGTGTCGCACAATATCTACAGGAATTAAGGAGGCCTGATCCGGATTATATGCCTACTGAGAGCTGGCTGTTGGCTCGGGATCGCAAGAAGAGGGAGAAGCTGGAGAATCAGGAGCGGACGTTAAAACAAGGAGTTGAGACTTGTATGTCTTTCTACACACACTCTCTCTCTCCCTCTCTCTGAATTTTTGCCGGGCATTTTACTAATAATTTGTTTTTTTGTGATACAGATAACCCAGAAAACGACCCACACATTCGCGGTGATCCATACAAGACGCTTTTTGTGTCGCGTTTAAGCTATGACGTTAAGGAGCAGGATCTGGAGCGAGAATTTGGTCGATTCGGCCCCATTGATAGGGTATGATTGGGATTTTTTGCCCACATTTCGGTGATGGATTGATGAATGAATGCTGACAAGTTTTTGCCAGATCCGACTCGTCCGAGACAAAGAATCGAAGAAACCACGAGGATACGCATTTATATTATTTGAGAGAGAAAAAGACATGAAGGGTACAGAGACCACAACCCCCCCCTCCCCCTCCCATCCTCCCTAATGCTTTACCAAACGTTTCCCCCCACTCCTAGAGCTTTCTGTGATACGTGAAGATGTTCCTTGGCAAGATTGAAATTTTTTTTCTTCTTTCTCCCCCCTACCCCTTGGTATCCTGTATCAAAGGTGAGAAGGTATAGCGTTTTTTACCAAATGGCGCGATGCTTTCGACGGATGCGAGTTCGTCGAACCCACCATAAACATATCACTCTTGGGTTGGGAAGGACAAAAAAAAAAAGATCTTGTTTTTTGAAGTCATGTTCCCACATTCGATTATACACACGGCAAGGGCAGAGCAAGGATTTGTTTCCCCCCCCAACCTGGAGAAATTACGAACGTTGTCGAACCAAAAAGCCAAAGAAAAATACTATCGAGAAAGGTACAAAGTATAAGTTAACTAACACAGGGGAAATGCAACCTCGCCTTGCATTTACTTATCTTTTCTATTATAGCTGCATTCAAAGAAACCGATGGTATGCGAATTAAGGACCGACGGATAAGCGTAGATGTCGAACGCGGCCGGACGACAAAAGGGTGGAAACCAAGACGACTCGGAGGAGGGCTCGGCGGGAGAGGATATACCAAGATACCAGCTGCACGACCTACTGGTCCTTCTGGATTCGGCGGAGGTGGTGGGTTTGGAGGTTTCCGAGGTGGGCATGGCGGTTTCCGAGGTGGTGGCGGCGGAGGTGGTGGTGGATTCGGAGGTAGGAATTTCGATCGTGGTCCTCCCCGTGGTGGGCAGTTCGGACATCGGGGTGTTGGCTTCCAAGGCGGTAACGCTCCATCCAATGCTCCATCCGGGCCGTCCGGTAGGAATTTTGGAAATGCACCGACCGGACCTGGTGGTTATGACCGTGGTGGTCCACCACGCGGAGGCCACGATGATCGTGGACACCGTGATCGCATGAATGGTGACTCGAGAGGCAGTGGTGGAAGGGATAGGTTTGATGACCGCCGGGACCGAGATAGTGGCGGCGGCGGTGGCGGCGGTGGTGGGTATAGCGGTAGATACGATGATTCACGAAAGAGAGGATACGAAGGAGGAGAATCTGGAGGAGACTCACGACGCCGACGCTATTAGTAAAAGCGAAATATTTTGTTTTAATTCGACATCGTTTCAGGGTTTCCTTCAAAAAAAGCCACTTCTTCGCCAAAGTTTGTTCCGGCATCTTCGCCCACCCACCCACCTTTCGGATCTCATTATGCTCACACCCCCCGCTATTCCTCATACCTGCCTTTTTCTCCTATCTCTGTTTTTCACAGCAAAGGGTATGATGGTGCTAGCACTCCAACCATCTTTAACATCCACTTCATAGGAACTTATTCCTCCGTTGCCGGAATACTCCACACATACACACACAGCAACTCCGCGCATGAGAACTCTCCAGCCTGGAAATATTCTAAACGAAGCTAGTATCCTTCACCCTTTTTTTCGCTCCGAGTCGTGTCCGGACAGCCTTCTTTTTTTTTTGGTCTCATTTCGATTCCTTGACCACTGCGCAAGGAACGGCCTGAGCTTGCTTGCTCTCTTCTTCTTCTTCTTCTCTTTCTCATTATTCTTTTTTGCTTTCTTTCTTTTTTTTTTTTTTTTTTTATTCGCATCCGTCTATATATGTTGTTTTTGCGGGCTATTCGCGTGTACCCATGCTCTTACGAAAGACAACGGTTTGTATATTCCACATCAGCTGCCTAAGTAGTAAAACCGAAATAATATCCTATTTGCCAGTGTTTTTGAAGTGCTCAGTCACTCCCCGTTCTTTGATATAGATAGGTGCAAGGCCCGTGTTACGGATTTCACCGAGCTGAGATTTGAACATATCGCTATTTGAACGTTTGAAATTGATATATAACCCCCCCTCCCCCTTTTTCGTTCCGTTTACATTCGAGCAAGCCAAGGTTTTTTAAACAGCAGGATAGAAGGTAGGTATGGTATTTTTTTTGAAACTAATAATACAGATAAGGCACCGGTACGAGAGAGCTAGAGAAAAACAGGTGCAGAGCAGTGTTAACGGATATACCTATTTCCTGGACATATCTTCATAACCCTAGCATCATCAATCATGAATTTGTCAAGGAAACAGCGCGACCAAAAAAAAGAAGATTTAACATAAACTGAGCGATGCAGAAACAGATATTCTTTTTTTAAAAAACCCTCCCCAAGTCTCGGTCCCAGACGCCAGAACCTCCACCCTCCCAAGAAAAATCAAACCAAAAAACGCCTGAACGCCGAAATGAAACCCATTTCAGAAAAAAAAAAAGAGAGAGAGAGAGAGAGAGAGAGAGAGAGAGAGAGAGAGAGAGAGAGAGAGAGAGAGAGAGAGATACGGAATAAATAAATAAAATAAAATATCAATGACGACCGTTCCCTCGCCACGGTGCCGGTGTCATCGTTTCCCTGCGGTTGATGCTCATACCATGCATCATCATCCTTTGGCCATGATCCATTTCATCATCGGATTCAGAATCATCGTCTCCGTACCCATTATTCATACCGCCCATCCGTCCACGGCCAGGCATCATCATACCGCCGCTCCCGCCAGAAAACGACACAGAGTTCCTACGACCGCGACCACCGTTGCTCAAATCAACATCACCTCCTCCACTCCCTCCTCGACTCGAGCTTCTCTGTCTATTATTACGAAGATGGTTGGGGGTATATATAGAATCATCACGGAAATTGGGACGACCGCCGTGGGGGTAGTCGCTTTCACTTCCACCGGATGATGAGGCGGCGTCGTGGTTCCATGAGTCCATTTGTCTTTGTGGAGGTGGCTGCTGTTGACCGCTGCCGGCACGAGAACGGCTATTCGATCTTGAGTTATTTTGGTGGTTGTTGTGGTGGTGGTTTGACATCATCTGTAGACCACGGGGTTGCATTTCCCGGTCTAACATGTTCATGTTCACGTTCATGCTACCGCTGCTGCTGCCGCCGCTGCTGCTGTTGCGGTTTTGGTCGTATTGTCTTTGTTGGCGCATCATTTCGTCTTGACGGTTGTTACCACCACCGCCTCCGCTGCCGCTACCACCGCCCATGAGCTGGAGGTTTAGAGAAGTGGTGCTGCTATTACGACGAGCGCCTGCGCCGCCGTGAGGGTAGCTTGAGGGCTCGATGGAATTCAAGTGGGAGCCGTAGGGGTATACTTGGCCGGTTTGGTCAAGGGTTTGACGGGTTCGGCTTGAGTTATCATGCATCAGATTATGCGGATATATGTTCTGTTGCATATTTGGGTTCATCTGTTGAACCTGCTGCATCTCCGCCGCCTGGGAGGGTGCGAATTGATACGGTAGCAGAGATTGAGAGGGGAGGGATAGTCTTGTGTAAACCTGCTGTGGTTGCGGTTGTGGGTTTTGTTGAAATGTTTGGATTTGTGGGAATAGTGGGATTGCGGTTTGTGGTAGTACTGCCGCCGTTGGTTGTGGTTGTGGTAGTAGTTGGTAGTCCGGTTTTTGGAGAAGCTTTGTGAGGACGAGCATTACCTGTTGGAGTTGGGCTTGGACGTCTGGTTGGTTGTCTCTGGTGTTAAGACGGGTTACTACGTCGCGGAGTTCGCGGACTAGAAGGTTCATTTCTGAGTCGTGGTATGATGATGAAGAAGAAGAATATAAGGATGATGATGAGAAGGAGGTTTTTTTATCATCTTTAAGAACCCCCTTTGGAGTATTACTACTACCGCCGGACGAAGAAGACACCGACTTCACGGGCTCAGGCACCTTCTTCTGCCTCTTGATTATAACCCAGAACGACTCAGGCGGTCTGATCTTAACACCGGTCTTCTTATCCAACACCGGCTCTCCGGCGAATAAATAAAGCGGCTCCCACATGCCCACCATATCAGGACTCTTAGCATCCGATTCATTCAACGCTTTGAGGTAGTTTCCGAGGATCTCACGTCGACGTTTTCCCATGCTCATGAAGGATTTTATGTACCCTGCTCCGGCGCTGCCGGGCCATTCTTTGATCTCACGGTCGACGGTGGCTTGGTCGAGCCAGACTTCGGATTTTTGGTGGGAGAGCCAGGATTTGAAGGGGGTGGTTTGTGAGGTAGTGCTGTACAGGTGGTGTCTTTGTTTGTGGGTTGTGGGGAGAGGGGTTGTGTCTTCAAAGGTTATGAATTTGAAGACGGGTTTTGTGGTTGCTGCTTTTGCGGTGGGGGTGCCTCCGCCGCTGCCGCTGCTGCCGTCGAAGTTGGGTTTTGAGGACATGTTGATATACGGGGGTATTAAAAAAAAAAAAAAAAAAGTAAAAAAAAGTAAGAATAAGAAAAAAGCGAAGGGTGTTAGGATGTATATACAATAATAACAATACAGAAGAATAAATAAGGCGATAATAATGATGATGAATAATCAAGATATTAGAATAGAGTAGAGTAGAGTAGAATATAATAGATGCAAACGCCTTGGGGTTCGCGTTAGCTTTTTGTTTTTTGAATAGAGAGAGGGGGGTAGAAAGCCAAAAGAGAACTGATATTTTAGGCTTATTGTCTGTAGATCTTTTGCGGAACTCTCAATGGTGAGAAAGGAGAAGCTTGGGAGCGGGGGGGAGGGAGAGAGAAAGGGGGGATTTCGAGGGCTACTTATCACTGTTTACCCGTGACCTTACTTTGTCCATGGTCATCTGTCTACGCGATTTGGATGAGGCTCTGGTGGTTCAATATGTATTGTACATATATACAATATACAATATGCAGTACCCATATCGATGTCCATGTATATTATTATATTCCCCGGGGGGCGAGAAGGCCATCCAACGAGATTGATTACCAAATGCATACGTACACACGCACATACACACACACAAAACAGGATCCTGTGGTAGAAAAGGCAAAAGAAAAGAGAGAAAAAAAGGACGACGGAGATTACAATAATACAAACTATAGGTACCAGTTCAATCGTACCCCTCCCCGGGCTACCCAGCCGTCCTTATCCCCCGCATGCAGACAAAGGGTAGTTGACTTTTTCGCCATTATCGACGCACAGATGTCATCACACCATCCCATGCCTTACCTTACCTTACCCTACCCTACCCTATGTACGAAAAGGTCAGTATGTAATATGCATTCCATCTGCATATGCAAGTGTATATGTATGCATATCTACTAGGGTGTCCGAAAATTCAAGCGATGAGAGGAAGAGAGGGAAGAGGGAAGAGGAAAGTATGCATGTCGCGCGCGCGCGCACGGGTTAGCCTCGAAAGGAAACGAAAACGGACGGTTGTGGAGACCAATGGCCGCGTTTTTGGGACCGATCTTGTCTGACGGGAAGCTAGGGATGGTGGGATCAAGGCTGGATCCGCGAACGAAAAGAGGGCTGGCCTTTGACCTTTTGTCTTTTGATTAAAAATACAACATATGGGATGAGTTGTGAGGCCTTGTGGGGGGTTGTTGGAGAAGCAGTGAAGTATATCGCCTGGTCACGTTAGATTTAATTTTTATAATATTCTTTCAAATAGAAATAAATATTGGTAAGTATAGGAGCGAAAGAAGGCCAAATATGGCAGTATGAAATCTTCCTGGCAAAGGATATTCAGATAAACTCCATCATACGTAAAAATACATTTCTCAAACGACATAAATCCAGCATGCAGGAAGCAACCCCCATTCCAGACCGTAAATATCAAAAAAATACATATCCTAGTACCTTGTCCCTCATCAACTGCAATCCTAGCAATCTATCATCTACAAGCTTACCAACTGTGAACCCAGAGACACTCGCGTTTCCGCACGGAGAAGGTCGGTCCGAATCCGGCGAGACAATCGACCGTTTGGAAAGAATCTAGGTTCTCTAAAAAAAAAAAAGGTAACGATATCATAGTAACGGAATAGAACATCGCATCGATTCCTCGTGAAACCAGTCCACACATATGTGTATGCATAGCACATACATTTGCGTCTTGGACTTTGCGCGGCCGCCACCGTCGCGAACTTCCTGCACTATGTAATCCACCCTATAATACACGGCAGCGCATCTCGCTGGCGAATAACCGGACGAATTGCAGTTACCTAGACGTCTATCAGGTGGTCACAAGGCCCGTTCGTTCGTATGTACGTATGGTATAAGTAGCACAAAAATGCAAGGCGCGAGAAAGGAATACTAGCAGCAAAAAAACCAAAAAAGAAAGAAAGAAACCCAACAATCATAGGCTGGCTAGCCTTGAAGCCTTGATTTATAATATTTACATCCTTAGTATAATATTTCCTTCCATGTTTTTAGCCGATATTGATAGCCGGCCGGCGGATGTGTGTGCTACTCCGAGAAGAAGAGGGCTGCAGGAGGGTTGGGTCTTGATGTTGTAGAGGATATACCCGTAGTGTATATACGTTGTATTCTGCAGCTTATCGGGCCCGACCCAGCACCTGACTGGCTTTTTTTTGTTAGAGCGTCTTGATTTGGAAATTGTCTTGATACGGATAGGACGGTTTTAGATTTCGCGGAGTTAAAACTAGTTATGCCAATATTATTCATGGGATTTTGTTTTTATGCAGCCCGGCCTTTCTAGCTCAACATTCCACAGAAGATATCACATTATCTTTGCAGGTACCTACACTTAATATAGATTTCCTACCATAATATTAAGTATATCTACAAAAATAAACCAGATTACGAATCAAAAATACTTTTCGCGCCAGCGCGAGAACAGATCTTCCCTAAAAAGTCGCCGTCCTGCACGCCTGTCGCCTCGCTTTTTTCCCCCCACAGGCATCAAAAGGCATTTTTTCTGCGTTTTCTGCGTTGGATATTGTCAGCTGGTTGGGGCTAGGTAACACAAAAGTGTAGTTTTTTAGAGCCTCCTCGAACCTCCGTTTCGGAAACACGTACGTTTGGCAAAAGGATGCCAAACAGTACAGATAAGTGCCTTCAATCAACGGCAAAGAAAGAAAAAAAAGTATTTTTATTTTTTATTTCTTTTCCAGAGTGAAACTCTCTCTCTCTATCTCTCTGTCTGTGTCCGTCTTCCAAATAAAAGGTTTTGAATGAATCCTATCATATCCATACATCGAAACGGAGAAGAAAGAAAGAAAAAAATTCATCTGTTTTAAAACTCGTTTATTTACCCCAGCCCCAGATCCTAAAGATACTATTCCTATCATCAACCCATACCATATCTCAATATAACACACAGAAAAAGGAATCCTTCCAGAAACGTTAAACTCTCCATGTCTCAAAGGCGACAGGAGAGAAAAAAAAGAAATCGCCATCCAGGGATTTCTCCCGGTTCGGTATCAGAAAGGACTAGCTCCCACACATGGTGATTAACTTATCTAGGTAGGTCATTCCAGTTTCAGGGAAAGAAAAAAAAAAAATAGGGCGCGGGAAAGAAGTTCCCAATTTTCGACGGCAGGTTTAATGGTGTTCAAATTCTATCGGAATTTTTATCATTCAGAAAAAGAAAGAAAGAAAGAAAGCTTAAGAGAAAAAAAAAAACCAGGACAGGAAACGGGATACCAGGGTGTGTACCAAAGAAAGAAAGGATTCATGTTGAAAGGGTCTTGTTCCCAGGTAATCAAGAATATAGAGCTGTTTAACGGTGGTATCTTCAAGCTTCCGGGGAAATTCAGAAGGAAAAAGAAATTCCGATAAGCATGTATGCAATATCGGTGACAAGTGGACCCATCTTTTTTTTTTTTTTTGTCTTGGTCACAAAATTTCCAAAGGAATCAAAAAAAAGTTTGGTAATAGTAGTAAGAGCGATCACGGAAGTCAAGTAGAAGAGAAGAGGTAAACGAGAGTAATTTAGGAGTAAAACTGTTCAAAGAATGCGGTTCATCATCATCTTTTTGAGGATCATTACAATCAAGGAAGCAAAAATCCAAGAACTCCCGCCAGTGTTTGATGAAAGGCAAAGCAAAAAACAAAAGCAAGCGTATTCGGATCGAAAGCAAAATTATTCCCACGGAAGGAGAGCGAAGACAAAAACGCCGTAACTGCCCATGATAACAGTAAAACGAAAAAGAAAAACGAAAAGAGCAAGGATAATCGATGCAATTTACAGGTCCCTTTATCCTTCATCAAGCTGGAATGGGGTATAATATAGTAAGTGAAAAAAATATACAAAGGAAATGAAAAAGAGGTTTTGCCGTGACGGTGATCGACGGGTCGGGTCAGAAGACTTTGATGAAGGAATAATCATTTAGTCCTCATCCCAGTTGTAGAGGGATGTACGCGAACCAACTGCAGAGGCAGAGGCAGAGGCGGAAGCAGAGGAGCTTGTGATGGTGTTATCTCTATTGCTGCTAGTCAAGGCATTGTGTCTTTTGTGTAACATGTTAGCAACTTGCATCAAAATGTGGGGCGATTAGAATTGATAACTCACTTTCTCAGGACAGTCTCGAGACTCTCGGAGCTCAATGGGCGTCCGGCTGGGATCTCGTCGACAATACGAGGAAGGTTGGCGATGAGTTCGCCGCCCCTGTATGCAAGGATGGCAGGAACAACTTTTCGGTCCATCTCGGCTTCGGTGTAGTGAAGCTTGACGAAGCCCGTGGAAACATGTCGTCTGGCCAAAGTGCCAATACAGTCTTCAACAAACTGAGACTCAGATGACTAAAAAGACAGGGTTAGCAAAGATCGCATGGAGGAAGGTATGAAAGAAGATAAGGAACATACTCTATCATCGTATATTAAGACAACCACAACGGTATCCGCTGTGACCTTCTCAATAGCATCGAGGTACCCGTTGGCATCAACGGTTTCCAGTCTGCCATATCGTCGTCCGGTAGCAACCTTCTTACGGTTGAAGTTGGATCCGGACTTAAGTTCCTGCAGCCTCCTCTGTCTCCAGGCCTGCATCAACTCATCATCGTCATCAGAGTTGTCGGACTGTCGCATTCTGTCGTCTAGTAGACGGGCCTGAACACCTTGAATCCCGGGGATATCGATCGAGTTCTTATAGTTATGTGTGTTCGTCGTCGTCGTCTGTCTAGCCTGCTGCTCCCTTCTCTTTGCGATTTCAAAACTTCTCGCATCTGCCAGGACACCTTTCGGGCCGGTATTGGCGGCGCCATATGAAGCCAATCTGTACTGAGGCATACTGTCTATGATCGACGCTGGTCGGATGGATGGGGCAAGAGAGCCTGTCTTCTTGTGGATATAGGTTGTTTTCTTGGATGTCTTTTTATGATGAGAACCGTCGGAATCAAAGCCAATGTCGTCGATGTCTTCTAAATCACTGGAGGTTCCGTCGCTGCTTTCTTTATCTGAGTGTGGGTAACCTGAATGCTTTTCTTTTGATGACTCAAGAATATCTTCGGGATGAGGGTGGGAACCCTCTCCTTTTGAACCCGAAGTCATGCGAGCGAACTCGTCGGCCGCAGCAGAGGCACTCATCTTGTTACCAGGGGTCAGGGAAAGAAAAGAAAAAAGAAAGAAAGAACTCTTGTTTGGATGCAGGTGTATAGTGTGTATGTGCTATGCAGGAACTCTAATGAGGAATGAGAGCCACGAGGAGGAGAAGTAGCGTCAGGCACAGGTGAGGAAAGGGAAAAAATAAAAATAAAAAAGGCTTATGCGAGGAATAATTCGAAGCAACCGCTTGGAACACTAGCGGCGGATTCGTAAGGCGGGGGTTAAGGGGTATGGTGTGGGTCAGAGGCTTCCTCGTGGAATTTTGCCGAGTGTATAGTAGTATAATTGGTTTTTTCCCCCTAGTCTCGGAGATCAGGAAACTGCAAAAGAAAAGAAGAAAAGAAAAGAAAAAGAAGTCTGATTGGAAATATGCAGTTGATGAGGCTGCCTACCTGTAATAGCAAGCAGTTGGTTATGATATCCTCCCAAATTTGGAGCGATGGCAAAAGGGCTTGGGTTATGCAGGAAGTCAATGGCCTCGGTTGGAGGTATATTGCTTTGAAAGAAACTTCCCTTGTGCTAATGGAGTTCCCCTGCCACCACAACAAGCTGCTGCTGCTACTACTATCCTCGATATGGCTGTAGGAGACTTGAAGGTAGAAAAAATGGATACCCGATATGCTGGAAATTTCAGTTCGATAGCTAGGTTGCCTGGTGCTGGGAATAGCTGGCCGGCCAGAAGATTGCTGGTATGTTTGGGGTTGTGGTGGTGGTTGTGGTGGTTGAAGTTCAAGTTAGGTTTGAAGTGGTGGTGGAGGTGGCTATTTTTGGAACGGAGCGAATTCTGCGCTTGCTTTGCTTTGCTTGCTTGCCTTTGCTCTAAATTCAAGCGAGAGGGAAAATTAAATTCGAGAATCCGAACCAATTGCAGCCGACAAGCATGCACAGGCGAATCGAAATAATTAACAAATGCAAGCAGCAGATAGGCGGGATTGGTTGATTAGAAGGGGTCCCCGGGAAATTTTCGAACTCTTTGACCCTTCAATAGATTGAAACCTGCGCTTTAGCAAGTCCCCTTTGAAATTCTGGTGTGTTTGCTGCACGATGATGATGGTTGATGAATTAACAAGGGCTAACCTCGTGGCTAGTGAAAGGGCTGGTTCGATGCAGGGTTTCCGGTGATCTCACACCAGCGTTTCAGACCACAAAGAGGAGAGCCAGAGAGAGAGGGCAGCCTAGAATGTAGAGAAGGGAAAAAATATTATCGGACAGCTGGTTTCTGAGCACTGCTCGAACACTCTAAAACCTCGTAGGTCTGGTGAATACAAGCCGGGATGACCTCGTTCGAGCGGGTAATTGGATTGGTTGGATGACGATTGGTGGATTTCTACCAAGTTGAGTCTGCTATATTCGGGATATACCTTCGGGTACGTCAGTTGCTTGATTCGAATTGAATTAAAATGATCATATGAGTGAATGAATTGAATGCCATTCGAATGATGGATAATGGATAATGGATAATGGTTATTCTCATCATCTGCGCGAAGACGAAAAAGGCTATAGGCCAAGTTGAGGTCAAGCAATCAGAATAATTATCATGCGTGCATGCAAGTGATCATGAACATTTATTCATTCAAGCCATCAGTCAGCCATCAGAATTGAAGCTAAGCATTTTGCAGTTCTTTAGAGCCCATTCGATCGGAAGGAAAAAGACTAGATAGTCTAAATCTGGCCAGTCTAGAACGTAACCCGACGAGCGGATGCGAATGCGAATACTTAATATTCCGAGCTCGTTATTATTGTCAATCACCACTCGGTTAAAACGCTATCAACTTTGTGGATTCCGACCAAGGAAAGAATCTAGAAAGGGGAGGTGCATGCTGTGGAAGGAAGTTATAAGCCCCGCGCACTCCGGCGCTAGCTTTTTCGTCTACGAACCTGTCAAACCGATAAAAAAACGTCGTTCTTGTACCGCTCAGGCGAGGAAGGTTTATCAGAATGATGTGTTAACGTTCCGATAATAGGGCTGTTCTAGGTCCTTGCCAATTCGGTCTCGGAAAATACCTAAGCCTTACACAGAAGAGTCGGCCTCTGGCTGGCTGGCTGGGGGTTGGTTTAGACTGGCTGGGATGTCTACAATAACAGGACAATATCGAGGTGGTCGGACACTGCGCTGGTGTTACAGCAGCTGCAGGCAAGATCCCTTATTTTCTGTTCTAGAAATCGATCCGCAGGGAACTCGGGAGCTCAAGTGATACAGCTGACGTACAGAAGGGCGATTTTTTTGTATGATGTATTATGAAACGACAGCGCAGTGCTTCTTAGTAGTCGATTAGCAATAGGGCAGGGCGTGGATGGGCGGGCTCTTTTAACAAAAAAGTGTGCGACTTCAGCTCACTCTCAGCTGATTATGGGGTGCGACGGATATCTGGAAAGGAAAATCAAAATCTCGATACATAGAAGATCTAGCTTCCTTAAATCCTTTCGAGATTCTCGTGTAATCCGCATGCCTCGCCCGTTTGTTCAACTTGTTCTTGCGCCTCCTGAACCGAGCTCCAATTGCAAAGAGGCGGGCGGGCGAGTGTGATTGCAATTGTGGATGTTGAAAAAGACCGGGTTTCTTCCCGTCCCTTTTGTTCAGTCCGCGTGCCTGGCTCGCGCTGCAATTGGCTTTAACCGTGCCTCTTCGAATTCTTCCATCCCATCGTATGTCTGGCCGGATCTAGCCCCGTACAGCATCGGTTCAAGTGGTTTTTGTCCAACGTCTGTGCTGTGACGCCTCGATTCGATGCACCATTGCATTCATTCATTCATCGCACAAAAGGTTCACAAAGAGAACTAACGTCGCATTTGCCAACATTTTTCCCTCTCAAAGCAAAATATTTTCTTTCTCAGGTCACCAAAGTTAGATCTGCAGAGCTCGTTCGGGTCTTCAAGGCCTCATCCAGTCAATGGAGGGAACCTCAAACTATCGGGCCACTCACAGAATCCCGGTGTGGCGCATCAGGTCATGCTTCTCGAAGGGGGTGCACTGACACAGAAGAGACGAAGTGAGCAAAATTCAAGCTCAAAAAAAAAAAAAAAAAAAAAAAAAAAAAAAAAAAAAAAATTCCGGACGGGACCCATCACGTTGGAGTTCGTACCTTGCATATCGGGACCCCGGTTTTCTCACAAAATGCAAACAGCCCTGTCAGGGGCACACACGTACGAGAAACAAAACCGGCGTCCTGGTCTCTATGCCTGCAGCTGCTGTAGCGATCGGCCACGAGGTTCACTCGACCAAGGGACACATCCGCTAAGAAAAGAAGGGATCATGCACTAAACGCACTATCAGTCCATCGCATGATCGACAATCCTCTATCTGGCTTCAGTGGCTTTTTCTCCCTTGCCATACATATTCTCATCACAGAAAAAACTTCGGGCTTGAGCCTGAGTGTGACGAAAATCCTCCCCGATTTAGTGGGAAAAAATTTCGAAATCTCTCATCTATGCATGAAAAGGTCTTCAGTAGTACACAGGAATTTTTAAATTGGGATGGTTGTTAGACATAACGCTGGACAAATCTTGCCCACCGTACGTCGCCGTATTCTAGCTAAATAATATGTGATTATGGAAATGTGATGGACCTTTCCCCCTCTAGCTATGAATCTCTTTCTATTTGCTATTCTAGAGCTCTATGGATCAAGTGCTGATGCGGTTGCAAGCGTGCTACAAGAAGGACTTATAAGCGTGATTTGGGGTAGGAGTATCTAAGGCCTGAAAAGAGCCCCAGGTATGTTGGTTGATTTACGAGGCGCTATGGGGCCTCATAGTATTTAAGGTATGTGTGGGCAGGGTTATCCGGCTCATTGTTGTCGTCAGCAGGTGGATCGGGGCCAGTTTGGTAGAAGATTTTGTTAAGCCAAAAGGCTGTCCGCGTTATTAATACCTGAACTGATCTCCACTATATGCCTAACAGATTTTGCACGCCTTTTACCAAGAGTTAAGAATTCCAGAGTCTTGTTCAAGGTCCCGGTGCTTTGCGTTTTCGCGGTGTTTTTCTTCGCTCGGTCCAGCTGCTGCTGCGAGCAGTTCAATTCTCGACAGCCTGAGACTATCCGGTGCTAGGAACTGCTACAGGATCAAAAGGAGAACCCAAGATATCATGGAGAAGATTCTTGGAATATATGTTCTCGCAAACCCTTTCTACCGTGCATAACCTAGAATCTTCTAGTCCGTAGAGCAGGTAGAGGTTTTCGTATGGTACCGTCAGGAAGACGACAGTCGAAGCCGTCTTGTTGACTCCAATAACTTCGATCTCAAAATCTCGTCGAAGTTTGTAAAGCCATTTGACGACGGTAGAAATTGATTCATCGTCAGCACTGAATGGGAAATGTACCTTTAAGGCAACATTATGTTCCGGTCGTCGCCACGTATCCATGGCTCGTGGATTTGAGGGGCCTGGTGTGGGGTCAGCCGCGACCTCAAGAGAAGTAACAGGGAACAGAATTGGTGCAGTGCCCGATAAAAAATGGTATGTCGCCAGCGGTTTGGGGCTCTGGCTTTCTTTGTTTAGGGCTGCAAGAACCGCTGGAAAGGTTACCAGAGGAGAGTCACTCCTCCCAATCATTGTGCGTATTTCTTGGATGAAACGTCTTGTAAAAGTCGCCTGTCTCCCCAGATCGCGACCCGCCGTCGTCGTTCGATTGTCTGTCGCGGACAAAACTTCCACGATTTTAACATTGGTGGGGTCTTTTTGGTGACCGGTAGGGGCTTGGTAGCGTGTCCTATCGGTCTCTATTGCACCGGAAAAGCAGCAATCCAGAATTATCGCGACGTCCGTGACATCCGACCGCATAGGTCCTTGAGACGAAAGTAAACATCCCTTTATGTCCCCCCATTGTATTTTTTGTGTCTCAGTAGAGAGCCCTGGTGTCGGAGGTCCCCCTTCAAGACAAAAACTGCCATAACTATCAAAGCCCCCGTGGCCGGCGAAATGGAACAGGAGAAGTTTGCGACCCTGGGAAGACTTGCTAACTTCTCCAATCTTTTTCTCAACCTCGCGGTACCAATAGATTGGGGAATGGTATTCTTCTTTCGGGACAACGAACTCAAGGACGTTCACAGCTGGCATCTTGAACGCCTGCTTCATGGCCGCTGCAAACGCTTTCGAGTCTTCACGTGCCCCCGTATCGTCACTCTCGAAGGTGACTGTAGCCACAAAAACCAATTTATAGTTTATTTTTCTCTGGCTCAAGGCGTTTTCTAATGCCTTACGGAGGCTCGCTTCAACGTCCGGCTTGGGTAGAGATGGTTGGGGCGGATCCATTTCGACCTATCCAAGACGCGTACTGCTGCTGCTGAGTTAATATAACTTGCTCAAGATCTTGACAAAATGGAGCTACAGACCTTTAGGTAGCTACGTAGAGATGCAATGTTTGCTACCAGGTCTAGACAGCTGTGTGAATTCTCGTGCAGGTCTAGATGTTCGCGCGGCTTATCCACGAGACGAAGCTGGAATGACTTTGGTAGATGTATGCGGTGGGATTAGGCTGTGTCGAATAACCAACGCCGAGATCTTTCAAGAAGGTTGTAAGAGAGAGAAAGTTCGTAGATGAGGGATTGTCAGTTCCCTTTATATAGCCAGAGAACCCACGCGACGCCGAGGGATCGTCCCCCAGTAACATAATTACCTAGGTATATAACGAATCCGATATACATGTACATAGAAACAACTGGAAAATTCCCTCCTAACCAGCAGCCCATCGAATATATATCGAATAGACGCATGCACACGAACCAGCGCCCACCAAACACCAACCCGACCCTTCAAAGCTCAAACACAAAGTTCGGACCAGCCCACTGCATAACAGTAAATAAGCACAGAACGAACTCTCAGGCCTTATTTCAGGCTCAGATGTAGCAACATCTGTTATAATCGACATAGATAAAGCGCATACAGCGCCAATCAAGACTATGAAAGCTAGCGATCTGATGCGGAAATCCTTTTTACAAACGGTTATGTTAATTTTTGGTCGAAATGAAAGCCTTATAGCGTGGTGGATTGGTATATTGAAACTACCTAGGTACCTAGTTAACCGGGGGTTATTTTACATAAACATTTTGAGTTCGAACTTTCAGCAATCGAGCTGTCTCGAAAGATCTCAAGATAGTTTCCGATTGATAGTCCAAAGGAAGGTGGTAGAGAATTGCTATGGTTCGCGGGTGCTTTTGTAAATTTGAAGTGCGCAATGAAATACCCGAGGGTAAACCTGGGATTGAGACTAAAATATAACTCTCAGGATTACGTAAACAATCCATCCGCAAGAATTATCATAAAGCCACACCAAAATTTATGTAGCCAAAAGTGTCCTAACGACAACGACAATAAGTTTCTCAAAAGATTTTGTAAAAATATAAAATAAATATCATCAATATTCTGGAATCTTATTCTACAGTTTCTGTATATAATATTACAATATAGCGGGTTATAGAGAGAGGCTTGTGCTATGATTTTACTGTTTGATTCGGGTGAATTGAGCGGCAGTTTCTGAAGTTATGAACAGAATAATGTTGGTGGGCAGGTAGGCGGCAGGCTGGTGGGTTGGATGGTTTACAGGTCAGCTGATCAGAGTTGGGTGCCCGGTTGGGGCAGCAGTGGGCACTAATTTGGGTAGCACGGGCTGGGGTTGTTTACGTTAATATAATTGGAAGTGAATGCGCTTCAGAACTGCTGGCCTAGTTTATGCATTTACATTTTCATCTCCGGCGGCAAACGAGTATTGCGAGTTATTCGCCCCAATTAATCGTAAACATCTGGCGCAGCTGGCGAAAGATGAACCAGCAGTGCAATAAAGGGATCTCGTAAACTACCGCCGGTTTCAGTTCGCGTTCGACAAATGTCGACATTTTGTATGGAGTCTCCAGGGGAATCCTGTGCCCCCCTTCAAACAAAACCAGCACCACCCTGCCTGCATCTTCCCCCAAGAAAAAATGGGGTTCGTATGCTCGCCAGGGGAATTTTGGATGCTTGCTGAGGAATATCTGGAGTAAAATCAATACTCGAGGCTTTTGCGAATCGGGTAATATCGTATTCGAACTGTGGATTTGCCCCCCCCCCTCGCATGTTCTAACGAAGAAAACGTGGTCGAGCCACGAGACAAATGCAATGCAGTGATATCGTGATCAAGCCTGGGCTCGAGCACAGCTTACGACAGGGGAAGAATATTTTCCTTAGGCTAGCTATGCAGTTATAGTATTACAACGCTTTTTAAATTGAGGGCACTGATCTATGGCGGCCTCATGTATTTAGCCTGCGTGTATATGCGTGCATAATTTATATGTCATGTCACTTGCGAGCTATATTCCAGTAAGTACCTAGTTATATTAGCTATGACGCTGAACTAAACCGCGCTCTGTCCACAAGGTCGGGAAGTGAGGGGTACACCTAAGTTATCCAGTAATAAGGTATGTCATGTATAGCAGCCTATCGTGATATTTCCCTATATCACTTTTAAAATGTATCGGATGGGGTATGAACCGGAGACTCCATTTCTAAAGAAAGATGAAGAGATCGGATCCACCCCGAACCACTCTCTCAAAAAAGTACGAGACTCCGGTCCATTATCTTCCCCAGCCGATTGGTACCGATCACTCAAAGATCACGAGCTCCTCGAACAAAACATGTGCCTTCAGATTTAAACTTACTGACTGACTGTAACCCTTACCCAAAGGCGTGAGTGGCCAGCTTAAAAATGTACCATGTCCAGCACTCACAGATTGTTCCAGTGCACTTCCTAATTAAACCGTAAAAAGGGTCTAGAATGTCTTAAAGAAGCTTTCACAAAAACCCCTCGCTCAGGCCAGAGAAAGGGCTCCACTAAACAAGACCCACATTTTCGAATTCGAACTCGCAAAAAGTACCACACTCAGCATCCCTGACGGCAAAATGCAATTGATTGGGGAGCCGATCATACATAGCGGAGGACGCGACCTCTCAAGCCATTATATTGTTCTTTGCCTATCATTGTCCGTTTACATCGCTGTAAAACTCGTAACACCCTGCTGATCTTTACTATGATTTTATCGTTTTAATCATATGATATTATATTCAGGGTTACTACCATATAGCATTTCTGATTCCCGGATTCAAGGGAATGGTGATCTGCGGTCCTGATCCATCACATGGCTAATACCGGTACCATGGCATGCGATGCTGCAAATGTGATATCCGCTAAAAACCGTGTCCAAACAGCCTCCCTTCGCTGTAATTTTGGAGCCTGCAATAACAACCCCCCAGCCTGTAGTCCCTGGATGTGAAAACACCAATCGGTGTATTATATTGATAACCAAACTAACATTATGAGACTAAAGTTTCAACCAGGCTTTTGGAAAACTGAAGGGTAATACCGGTAGCTACCGGAGTTATATGCGACGTGGTATGATCGAATATCTGCCTGCCTACGTATACGTATGCATGGTTCCTTGGGCAGATGCAAAAGCACAGATCGTGTCAATATATACGATACAACATAACTTTCATTTAGGATGACACGGGCCGGGCACACATAGCTTGAAAGCTCTGTGGCCATGTGAACACTAAAACCCCAATACTCTATGTTTGTATTGGTCAACGGGTCTGTTTTAGCCTATACGGACCAAGTAGCTAATGTTATACAGTGGTCTAAATATAAAGTATTTGATATATCTAAGATGCTCGGGGTTAATATTAATTTGAATATAGTAAATAAATAAAGAAAGAAAGAGTGAAAAAGAGTGAAAGAATGAAAGAGTGAAAAAGAGTGAAAGAATGAAAGAGTGAAGAGTTTTGACGGTTGACTGTTCTTAAGCGTTGCCAATTGTAAATTTGAAAATTACTTAGGATGCTAATGTGCATGTATATAGTTGATTAAGTAGAAGTTTCTGTCAGATACAGAATCAGGTCATGTATCGGTAACGAAGACGGCCTTTCAAAAATTTGGCTTGAAATTTTCTAGTGTTATAGCGTCAGTGGATTTCGAATGTATGAGCACATCATGATATCAACATATCGAGCATGCAAAATCCAACAAAGTGACCCCTATTAGATCCTCGCCTCGCCTCGCCATCGGCTGCGGGGCCACGTCGAACTTATAGCTCTTCTCAAACATTCTTGCATCAATAAGCCTCATCTAGAGTTACATTCACCGATTATCAATATAAAACATTGACCTAAAGGGGACCTACAATATAATACAGAATGGAACCCGACGCCACATCCCAAGTCCTCAACACCAACGAACTTCTCGAAGAAATCCTAAAACACATACCCGCCGGAGAACTCTTGAAATACACGCGCTTTGTCTCAAAGAGCTGGAAAGAATTAGTAGAAGGATCGCCCAAACTCCAATGGAAAACCTGGAAATGGAAGGAGACCTACATCCCGCCTTCGGTCCTCGAAGATCCAAGCATAGAACTATTCTCAGCTAACGGCCGGAAATATGGGTTTGAATTTGCTGCCGATGCGGTATACTGGCTTCACAGATTCTGGCGTATGATGTTAACCTATCCTACCAACAAGGAAGGGGGAAAGGCGGAGCATGGGCTGTCACAAAATCTATGCGAGTGGATGGTCGAGCAGATTCCTGACGTGGAGCTCTTCCGCCCACGACTAGAAGGAATAAGTGCCATGTTGCAATTTTCTCCGGATTCAGCGGCTGAGGAGATCGTAGGAGGAGCATATGATATGGAAATTACGGATGATAAGTTTACCTTAAGGAACTTCGCCCGTTTGATCTTTAAACATGCGCTGTCGTCACGCGGGTTGGAGATGCTTCGGCATCTACGGCACGCAAAAGCTCAGGCCAGAAGACGAATGTGGGATTATTCAGACGATTATACACTTATAATCGTTGTATCCTCCGCCCTGGGTAAAGTCGACGCGAATCAAGCGGATTCAAAAGACCTGGATCATCCAGTTAAATATTCGATGAATTCGACCTTTGTTTTCGAATTAGACAAGGCTTGTGTGAGCTCTAGCAGTGGCCTGGATGTGAGGATTGAATATTTGCGACCCGGGACATTATACCCCGAGGCGCGTGAGGAACCTCCTATTCTTCTGCAACGAGACTACTATTTTCCCTACCTTTCTATAACAACATAGCTTCGATAAGAAGAGATGACAGACTGTGCTGCATACAAAAGCACCTGCATAAAATATAAATATATACAATGCAAATCTACTCGGGGCGTGTCTGTGAACCAAACATCCCAATACCTTATTTGAAGGGCTTGCGAGGTCGGGAACAAGGCAACTAGTGTGATATATTGATAATGTACGATGTTAATATAGAATATTCAGCCATCTTTGAGTCTATGACACTCTATTACGTTACCCCCAGTCATCTAGTACCTCGATTTTTACTCTCCCAGGTATAAGATCTCAAAGAGCACATAGCCCTCTCAAGATAGTAAAGTGATGCCTGTGCTTGGATTGAACCCGGCCAGTCCGCCAAAATTTCGTTCGTTGGATACTATCTTTATGTCCCCGCCACGGTCGATCTAGTTAAGCTCACTGGGGAAAAGTCTCACCTAATGGCCTCTATACCCTAAATTTGGCATACCTAGGTAATTTACAACATAACATACTTCTCTTAAAGTGCTTTCAATTAGAGAGCTAGGATGGATCTAAACTCGGCTACGGCTACGATCCAAAGAAATGACATGGCTATATCGATATCAAGGACAATGATAGATTATAACTAAAGAGTAAGAAGGTCATTGTTACCGCCAGACTATATTTTTGATTCCAAGGGATCCGAGGACCTACCTGACATAGCATGCGTGCATGGTCTTCGAACAGCGAGGATATCATGTCTACAGAAATACTGGATCCATATATTCAACGGGGATAAGCCACATTCCTCATATTTCAAAGGGATACCTTAAACTCGATTAAGAATGACAATTTGATCCAGATCATTAGATAATTCATACTCCATGTTCGGCTACAATATAATCTGAGAGCTGAAGTGCGCACTGATAGTAGCTGCAGCTTCTCAAACACCACAGAAGCATATATAAGATATATAAGCTGATTTATCCGGTAGCTGAAAGTATTCAGATACAAAACAATTGCTACCTTGATTATGTATACCCAAGTAGGTACTTACTCACTCCAACAGTAGTCCCAACCAACATGCGCACTGGAGGAGGCCGTAGATTAAACATCTGTAATATTCATTGGACATATCTGGTATGAAACTGGACCACGGCACTACGAGCTTCAAAACCTTCGACATCTCCAAAAAGACTACCTATTAACCCATAACATCACCAGTTTCAAACAGCTAAGTAAATATACCCGTGCCTATTTACTCCTTCGAATATAAACATTCAATCCGAATACCCGATAAAACGGCGTAATCAGCCTCATTCACACAGTCTACTGTTCACAATAACCTCAGACCCCAAAATGCAAGCCTGCGCCTCCAGACCCTGTCACCAATCAACCGTGCTCTGCATATGCATTAGCCACGGCGGTCTCACCTCAGGAAAAAAAAGGGACTTGACCCCCAATATGCATATAAAGGCTAAATCAATCAGGCCATATACTAAAATACAGCCCCCCAAAACACAGACATACTTACATATAACGCTCATGCACACGCACGCAACCGACGACGATACACAGGGGGGGATAAGAAGGGGGATTAACTGTTTATTCCACGGAGAACCCATGGTCACGCCCCCTGAGAAATTCTGGAATGGATCGTCGGACTCATTAACCACGACCAGAACCCCCTTTCCCACATGGTTGCATTTCTCTCTCTTATAAAAAAAAAAAAGGGTATATAAGCGGCCGAAAATCACCCAGATCATGTAACTCAAATGTATCTTTTCCTCTTGTAGCAAGCCAGCTACATTATTTGCCCATCTTATACGCCTTATCACTCTCACAGTTCGTCCCATACATCAATGTCACAAACAATCCTACCTCAAAGGAGGGCGAAAAAGGATATAATATTCCATGGATTTGGTTCGTACATTAACACCGACTACTAAAAAGCTATAGAAAAATAAGAACGGAAGGCAAGAGAAACTAAAACAAGCTACAGGAAAGGCAGGGCAGACAGGCAAGGTCGGGAAGGGGAAGAAGAGGTACTGGAATAAACCACAGCAAAACAACATCGCTTTTTCTCCTGGGGCCGCAAAAAACGAGTAACGATAATAAAGGAATAATAATAAAAAAAGAAACCTGGTTTGATTTGACCGTATTTTTAAACAGATTGGGCAAGGCCCCGGGAAGGGAAACCTATCGAAGCTGAAGGAGACAAGGTAGAAAGGTGAGCTATAGTAACACATATTACAGTCGAAGGGAAAGGGAAAAAAAAACTATATATATAAAAGTTGGGCCAGTGAAGAGGTATAGGGTTTTCGAAGAGAGGAAAGAAAAGGAAAGAGCTTTCATCGCCGGATCGTAAGCGAAACAATGCTCAAGGAAACAGAAAGCCCCAGGGGAGGGAATTACAGGCTAACAGGCGTATACCGTTCCTTTGCTCGATGAAAAAAGCGATATAGCAAATGATTAAGATGCATTATTCGAAAAAGCATAACGAAATTGAAAGTAAGAGTAGAAGAAAAAGAAACATCCAAACAAGGACGGAAACGCCCAGCAAGAGTCGCTGGCAGTTTAAAACGGCTAAGTTGATGCCTCTTCTTCGGAGCGTTATAAATAAGCGGCTGTATCCGGGGGGCAAAGGATTTCGGACGGCTAGCTAACGCCATTTGCTCTTGACCATTGGGGATTATTTCAGGAAAGGACTGCGGGGTCTCGACTCTGGACTGTCACGCGGGGTTTCTGTGCCTGACTGTTTCGAATTCGGAAAGGGTATTGGCTGACGTCAAAGCAGGCTCAAGATTTCATGAGGAAAAAGAGAAAAAGGTGAATCGTCATCGTGGATTATCATCGAGATAATTATATATGGCACCACTCTTAGTGATCAAAATCGGCGCGTGGAGGTGATTACCATGCCCAAATACGCAACTATTACCATATGTTAGCATATTGAAATATGTACGGAATCTGATGTATACATACGAAGCTATCCCATGAGCCTGTGCAAAGACTGATGCCATCATTACTGACACCCAAGCAGCTTACACGATTCTCATGGCCAACCAGGGCACCAACCTTCTCACCACGAAGGACATCCCAAACCTATGCGATAAATATTAGTAAACTGATACTGGATTGTGTAGCATGTCGGGCTAAAATACCTTGCACTCGAAGTCGTCGTATCCGGCGAATAAGAGACGTCCCGAAACAGAGAATGCGACGGAAGTAATGCCGCACAATATTTGTTCCGACTAAATTCATGTTAGTCAGTTTGAATATTAATACGAATCCGGAATTCGTTCATACCGAGTATTGGTTGAGTTCTCTGTCAGCGCGGATGTCGAACAATCGACAGGTAGCATCATCGGATCCGGTACCGAAAGCATTGCCGTCAGGGAAGAACTGAACAGCGTTGATATCTGACTCGTGACCGGCAAAAGTCTGAACTGCCTTTCCGGTACGGATATCCCACAACTTGGCAAACGCGTCGCAAGCACCAGAGACGAAGATATTGGAATTTGTGGGGTTAACGCTAAGACTCATAACGTCTCCGAGATGGTCTGCGAAATCGGTTAATCTAGCACCGGTGTCGATATCCCAAAGCATACAAGTCATATCGCCTATCATTCTCAGTTAATAAAAGGATGCAATTTATTGGGTTTAAACACTTGAGATATTTACCAGATGATGTAAGGATACGTCTGTCGTTCAAGAATCGACAGCATGACAAATATCCAGAATGCCCAGACAATTCTCGAGCAACGCGAGTGGGTCCGTCGCGTGCAGAAAGATTGTAGACACTGCAGATGTTGTCAAGACCACCACATGCGACGTAGTTGCCCGAAGGTGCATATGCACAAGTCATCACCCACGATGATCGAAGAGGAATTGCGTGAACCTTGTTTGTCGTATAAGCATCCCAAATAATAAGTTTTCCGTCTTGAGAGGCGGAAACGAGATGTCGACGGTCAGTACTCCTAGATGGTTGTTAGCAAAGGCCAGCAGCAGCGGTAGTGATGATCTAGAATAGGGATGTGCACTTACCAATGCATACTATATATCTTGGCTAAGTGACCTTTCAAGGTACGACGGTTCTTCATCAAAGTCCGTGGCAACGCTTCAACCTGATCTTTGGCAAGTTGTCGTACTAATTATCCGGATATGGTGAAGTTAGTTTCAAGCCTCCCAGTTGGTATCTTATCTTATTCTGATAAGCGGGAATTTTGGCAAAGATAACTCACAGTCGGCATCGGCAAGCTCATCCTTCTTCCTTTTTATCTTCTCCTTCAAACCTTCAGCCTCGCGCCTCGCGGCAGTGATCCGGTCCTGGAGGTCGGAAGACATTGTTTCTTTTACAGGTTCGATACGTTGGATTTGGTTGAGATTATGGAGTGTGATTAGGATCGCTTGGGAGTGCAATCTCTATCGTCGTCCGTGAATTTTCGTTAGGGGGGAAACCAGTGTCGGAAAACCTGTTCGGCTGTCGATTAAACCCGTTCACGGTTCAGACCAATTTCCAGGAATCGCGGGAGTTCTTATACGGAAAAGCCGGGTCGATCGCCTCGAGTGCCTGCCCTTTTAATAAAATTTCCTGTAGCCGATTGGTTATTGGTATGAACACAAAAACTCGAACAGGCCGAGTTCTAGACGCGACGACGGGAAATCGGGACAAAAAAAAAAACTGCACGCAAAAGATGTGTAGCGGAGGTGGAGTTTCTTATAAATGGGGGTGAGGGAAACGAATCAAAAGGGAGAAATAGGGATCTCCTCGCGAAAGCCGTTTCCCAAGCCAGCGAGCTGGGATTATTTGGTGGCAGATCGGGGGTTTTGATGAGAAGGCCAGACAAGGACGAAGCAAAAGCAAAGAAAGGGAAATTTACGGTGAAGATTTAATTGGTAAAGACCCGGCTGGTAGGTTGAAAATGGAAGGGAGGTTTCGGTTGATTGGTCAGATGGGGGCGGTGCGGTGGAGAAAGCGTCCTGGGAAGAACGAAATTATGTGAAGCAGCAACTAACTGGGGGGTGGGAAGATGAGGCTGGTGCCGGCGACGGAAAGAAGCCAAAAGGGTCTATCGCAGGGAATCGCGGCCAGGGCGTAATTAGAGAACAGAACAGGCTTTGAAGGCGACGAGATCGAGCGAAGTGCGATGTCGGGCAGAATGGTGATGCTGTCAGTGACGAGGGTGGATATGAAGGTGAGGGTGATGTGATGGAGGAGAGGTTAAGGTTAAGGTGAAGGTGAAGGTGATGAGGGAAGGGGAGAGGGAAAGGAGAAGGGAGGAATGGGATATGTGTTGCGGCAACGGTAACGGTAAAGGGGCTATTCTATTTCGCAGGGAAAGACGCGATGCTTCAGAGACAAGCGTGCATCCCCCCAGTAAGTTCAAGCCTGCTCTGCTCTTGATACACCAAATTAGCGATACCCCATCAGCATCTCTCCCGAACGGCTAACTGCTTCCTGTTTTTTTAGTGTCCCGCAATATGAGATGAGCCAAGTAATGTACCTTATTGTGCACGTACATACATATACTATCCTTGAGCAGTTCTTGTTACTATAGATCAATGGATCTATGGATAGGGTGGTTACGAAGTAAGTACCTAACTCTCGGTGAGTAACGCGGGACAAATACTTATATCTACTCCTACGACTGGCAAGACTAAGTAGTGAGTAACGTACAAGATCGATCTAGATATTTAGGCGACTTCGATGCCTGCCGCTGTTTGGCATCTCGGAAGGCGCAAGGATTCGGTTGATTGATTGATTAACACTAATTGATCGAGTCCAATCCAACAGTGGGCAGGCACTAATACATACTTGCCTGCTGCTCCTGCTGGCTTGATTGCATCGATTGCATATGCGTACTTCCAACTCGGCAAGGGACCAGGCTGACTGATTGGCTTCTCGCCCGGCCCGAGTCAGTTTAATCGGTTCCGGCCTTCAGTGGGAACAAGTCCAGCAATTCAATCGGAGAACCAAAACTATCATGGTTCTATTAACTATTCTTAGACGGCATGACATTCACACACTCAAACGGTGAATATACAGAGGCATTACTCTGGGCATATACCCTGCATACTCTCGTCTGTCTTTGATATCTATGAAAAGGTACTTGTACAAAGGTGTCTCTGTCCGTGCACTGTCTCTAGCTCGACGCGATATGCTAGAGAAATCAATCTCAAGTTGGTTGTCCCAAGGATTCGCCTAGCCTGTCCCAAGAAAAAAGATTTCCCGTCCTGTCGGTTTGGCATATAAAATCCAGAGCGTGCCCATTATGCGAAATGCAAGCTAGCTAAAGCGAAAAAGGTGACAGTGGCTGGAAAGGAAAAAAGACACCCAACCAACAGGACGGGCGCAAGTAGGATTGATCACTGCAACAAGTCCAGCACTATTAGGAGTACTGTGTATTGCCTAGTCAAAATATGATACTCGTGCATATATAACAACTGTGGACCCGATACTAATTTTTTCTGTCCATGGATCCTATGCCGGAGAAACTAATAACTATGCGACGTCTCGGGACAGACAGGTACGTCTTTTCGGATGGCTACTTGCCTCTTAACACATTGGCATACCCACAAGTCATAATATCCATTCGAGAAAATTTGAATCCACAAAATACCTTCACAATTTGCGGCCCCCGGGCGCGCACAATCTTTCGCGGTACCGATAACGGTCCCAAATCAAGCGCGAACAAGGTGCTCCCAGTCAAAATCCGCGCAGGGGCCGGACTGAACCCGTTCGATAGTGCCTCAACTCCTGCCGGAAGGAGTCGAGACGAAAAAAATGTGCTATGCCAAAATAACATTTCACAAGGTCTCCCCGCGACGGAAGATACTAGATCAGATAGGAGAATATACAAAGATCGATACGGATTACCAACATTGGCAGTTGGTGAGAAAATCGGATTTTAATCGATAGAACATGTCACAGAACAGCATACCGCTTCGAGCTGCACAAGCATCGTACTTGCAGTCACAAAGTTTCAACCGGTTTGTGTCACTTGTCTCTCGGAATAAGGTGGATCCAACGTTTTGTTTGTACCTGTATCAATTGAAGACCTGAACGGTTTTAGCCCCCCCAGAAAAACGGTGCCCGTTTCTTCTCTTACAGGTTTCAACGGAAGTGGTGCGATATATGCAAAATTGCCAAAGGATTGTTCTGATGGGACGACTCTTTTTTTCTCTTTGATCTGAAATTCGTTCGTTTAAAAGGGGCTCTACCGCTGGTCCTTTAGCGTCTCCGAGAGTTGCCGCTAGGGTATTTCCCTTGAACCAAGAAAAAAAACATCTCGTCGACGACAATGTTGTAACTTCCTGCCTTGTTTGCACACGATACCCTTGGCCAATGTCAAAGAAAGGCCCACACCTTCTCGTTTTCCTCCGTCGTTAAGAGGGGCCTCGAAAGGAAAGGAAAGGACCGAGTGCCGTAGTTTGCTCACTGACCGATTCATCGAAAAAGGGCTTGCATGCAGGTTGAACAACGACATCCACCGCCCAGCTTAGCGGCAAAAGACACCTTTCCCACCCAGGTAAGGACCAAAAAGCCGCTCAGAACCTCAAAGGACAGAAAGTATCCTGACGTCTTACAAAATCATATGTATGCAAGTAAGTTCTGCAGCATACATCTGTATCCCGGCACGGAGTCCATTGATCTACCCAGTAACTCTCCTTGGGTTATATGCATGGCAATGCGCCCAAAAGCGCAAACCCCGCCGGTCCTCCTGATTGTCGACAAGGATCCTAAGTGTTCCAATCCATTCGACGGCAAATCCACAAGCCATCAACCAGGCAAGCGTATATTTCTTTAATTTTCCAGCTTTTTTATCTTTTATTTTTCCATTATTCATGCAATAAACGTTATCTAAACTTTCTTATACATAAAATAACAGCGCAGAACCTGTATCGGTTATGGAATATCGATGCGAGCTGTGGAGATAAAACCTCATTTCCAACTGCCAGTTGCTGCGTACTACAATAACTCGATATTTTAAAACGCAAAATTGATGCCATTTTGATTGCTACTCCTTATTATAACCAACAAAATTTCTTTATCAGAATCTGGTGACACCATTGAGATACATACATGCGTTCGGACTGAATTCGACATTTCAATGCTAAGATCAATCTTCTACTCTTGGCGAGTAACCTAAAGCTTTTGCAATAGCTGCCATATTTGCCAAATTAGTGCCCATGTCTATGCTCCAGGGTTAATATAATTAATCGTTTGCTATGATCGTCACCAAGATGCATATACTGCTTAAGCACTTATATACTATAGCAGGTCGCGTGGGACCCAGGCTTCAGCTTCAGCTCGCTATCACGACATGACCTCGATTGCTCAAGCTGAATGAAGTAAAAAAAAGTAGATCACGCACGGACGAGGCTCAATTTGATACATACACCAAAAAGAAAAGCGCAGCGCTGGGTCATCTGCCAAAATCCTGACCTCGAAATTAAGGAACCGAAGGAAGATCGAGGGGGCTCGATTCACGGGAACTAGAACATTCGATCCTTCCCTCCAGTAACCCTAAGACCTCGGCCGGTCTGGGGATCTCCGCGCGCTCGAGCCGTCCGAGCATCCCGAATCCCGAGGGGCGTGGGATTTCTGACTATGTAATTCAGGCTTCTAATAACTTGATAATCAAGTTTTTAACGCCCTATAGTTTACCAAGACTACGGCGTTTGAATTAAAAGAAGAAAAGATGATAAAATGTGTACATCTACCTGGGTACTTACGTACATAAAAATGAAAGTAAGAAACAAAAGAAAGAAAGAAAGCCACCGAATTGGAATATCGATCATGAACAGGGACCGAAATCGAGTCCGAATGACCTTTTTTTTGTGCCCCTGCATCTCAACCTGCATAACAGACCCCCGGCAGCGCAAACATTTCAATAGTAGACGGCATTTGTAATATCAGAGAGCTCAATCGATCAAACGACCTAGATGCCAAAGAGTGTCGATGAATTCCTCCACCTCCACCTCCTTCTTCTCCTCCACCGGTACCATGCACCACAGGTATCGTCAAATGCAAGTAAAGTGACGAAGTACAGACATACATACCCAAACTAATCCCCAATTGATACCCTATTAGTTGCGCATACCCCGGACCTATGCATACAGACAATACAGACATACATGTACATACATGTACTTACATACATGCCCCTCGAAGGCAAAAACACTGCCTTGCTGGGAAACCGGAACCCAGATAGGCCCCCTCGTTCGGAAAGTTGTTCGATAACGTTTCAGAATATTGCTGTATTGCATGGTTGATTCCCACTTCCCACCTACCCACCCTCCAACCCCTCGAGCAAGCCCTTTTCGCCGGGGGTGGAGAGAGAGAGAGAGAGACAGTGCTAAGTATGCTGGCACTTGAAATCGCCAACTCGCAATCTTCACGAACATGAACCCAGGGGCCTTGCATATACGTATTTGCGCCGTGGGAAAGAACCCATGCCATTTTTTTGACCCCTCAAGAGTTTGAATCTGCATCCCACAGAAAAAGGGAAAGGAGTGATTCGATTCTCTCAAGGGCCAAAAAACAAAACAAAAAAACGATGAAGAGGAAAGTCCATATATAAAAAAAAAGTAAAAACAAAATACCAAAAAAATAAAAAACAGCCGGTGAGGAAAAGAATATCCGCACAGAAGGCACTGACAGAGCACTGGACCGGTAAAGAAACTCCAGAGTTGAAAAAAAGGCCAGTTCCGACCCGAGCTCTCATGACATACCTCAGTATCCTCTTAATTTCTCCTTTTTCCCAATCCTCGTCACCGCCGCCCTAAAGGGAACTGCCTTGAGGGAAAACTGGCTGGCTGGCGTCATTTCATACTTATAAATTAGATCTAGAAACATTTCCCTTCATTCTTGTTCTCGAAACAAAAACGTGCGGAATCTCTTTGCAAGTACCAGCAGTACTATACTAGTAGTACGGATCTTTTTCTCTCGATCTCTTTTTGGCGTTAGTTAACTACACTTAGCTGCCTTGCCTGCTTGTTATAAAAGCTATAAAGCCTGGGTTATACTTTACTTAAGCAGCTACTTAAGTAGTAATTATAATCCGCCCAAAACCTCCCGCCCCCGCTTGCAAATTGTATGATTGATATCTGCCCGCCGCCTGATCAGATCTATCTTTCCAGCATACGTATATACGATTAGTATACTACCCGACTGTTCGAATCCCCACCCTATCTCACACCTTCGGCCGGTCCACTCGTGTGAGGCCGGGTATCTTTCAAGGGACGTTAAAGGATTGGGAACAACTTAATTCTATACATCAGCTCGCATACCAACAGTACTATTCATCCATCCATCGGGATCCAGTTTGATACGGGACCGTCCCATACTTTTTCTATTGAGCCTCAACTCGAATTCACTTGTATCCCAGCTCTCAACATTCCTTTAATTACTTTAAACAACTCCACCCATCCATAGCCATTGCATAGCACAAACTAGCTCGCTTTTTTTTTTCAACATGTCGACTGCGCACCAACCGCGACCCGAAAGCACCACATTGGCCGACCTGATAGGCTCGTCGAGAGAAGCAGACACACCGGATTGGCCAGACGAAGACTTTTGCAAACGTTTACCTAAGATTGTAAGCCATACCATGGATTCTTCTTTATATTTAAAAATTCCCGCTTTTTTTTCCCTTTTATTTTCCGACTGTGCCTAAGATCCGGGTTTTATTCAAGATCTACTGGAACTCGGCCCGCGGAGATGAAAAGGCCCTGTCCATGTCGTGTGAGCTGCTTGCCTGCCGGCCGGCCGTGCTGTGATAAGCTTGTGCATAAAGTTTTTCCCGCTATCACATACAGCGATACAGCTGGGTTTCCTATGCATGGCTTTCCCGGCTTAAGCTTGACGTTGTGTACTCCTATATCACTCCCCTCTTCGAGCCTTGGAGGAGGGGGCAGCTACTATAAACCCCCAATTGACCTTCAAATACCTTTCTATGCATTTTCCCATTTTTTCTCTCTTATTTTCTTAAAAACTAATATCGGCTTTTTTGCTATTCTCTTTCTCAAAAGGAACTACATGCTCATCTCACCGGATCGATCAGGAGGGAGACCTTGGGTGAAATATGGCGGAAACGGAAGGAACAGGAGCCAGATTTCGACCTCGAAGACCCTCTCGTGGCCATTCCTACCGGTAAAGTCGATTTCGATCTGACAACGTAAGAACCCATCTTCATACAACCACCCTTCCCAATCATTAAAGAAAAGAAAAAAAAAATACTCTTCAATTATCAGACCCTTATACATCTGAGCGTCAACCAGCTTTTTCCCTCTTTTCTCGAAGTACACCTACAACCTCGTCAACAGCGAATGGAGCGTCGAATACGCCACGCGCCAGGTCCTCCGCGACTTCGAATCCGATGGCGTATCCTACCTCGAACTCCGTACTATCCCTCGAGCATTCGACGAAACAGGCCTCACAAAGGAGAAATACATTACTACAATCCTCTCCGCAATCCGTTCCTTCCAATCCGAAACCATGAGCACAAGACTCATCCTTGCCATTGACCGACAAAATACCAAAGAAGAAGCATTGGATACCGTGGAATTGGCGATAAAGTATAAGGCTGAAGGTCTGGTCGTTGGTGTAGACCTCTGTGGCAACCCTGCTGCTGGCGACGTTCGAATATTCCGGGAAGCTTTCAAAAGGGCCAAACAAAACGACCTCGGCATCACCCTGCACTTCGCGGAGATCGAGCGCCAACCGATCAAGGACGAACTCGACATTCTCCTATCATTCGAGCCCCAGAGGCTAGGCCATGCGATCCATATCGAGCGGGCGGTTTCAAGCCAATCCCACCGAGCAGGGGGCAATACTGACGACAGGATAGTGCGTGAGATCCGCCAAAGGAAACTATGCATCGAGCTATGTCTTTCGTGCAACGTGTACGCCAAGATGCTACCCGATAGACACGGTAGTGGAAACGGCAGCTTCCAGGATCATCATTTCAAGTATTGGTGGAAAACGGACTGTCCGGTTGCTTTGGGCGTAAGTTCGCATTTCTTATTGGTTCCACAAGGACCAGGATATACCCGACTAACAAGGTTAGACCGACGACGTTGGTGTCTTTCTGAGCGAACTCTCGAACGAATACTACCTCGCATCGACCCATTTCCGTGTCAACAAGTACGAACTCTGGCACCTTGTATTCTACTCCATCGACGCTATATTTGCAGACCAATCCGAAAAGGACAGACTAAAGAGCTTGTTGTTAGCTTGGGGAAAAGAAAATGGCCTTGACGTCGGTGATGATGACGAAAGCGTGAACGAGATTATCGACCACGAGGCAGATGAAAGCATGATAGAAAATTCTTAATTTGAGAAAATCCCACAATTTAATAGTGAAAAATCATCGAGGGCTTCAATTCGGGAATTGCACACAAAAGAAAAGAACAGGGAAACAAAAACAACTTACATCTCTACTAATAATATCGAAGTCATTCTTATTGAATAGGGCCACAGCATATGGACAGGCGTTACAAATTCTGTTAGTGAACGGATGGGTGGCGATATGGAAGTGACGTAAACGAACGAAGCAAAAAAAGTTTAATAATGGGCTAGCTCGCGAGATTAGGATCGAAGTTAATGGACCCGACGGGTGGAAGAGAGGCGAGGAGAGTGCGTAAGAATCTTTGAAATCCTGTATGTTGGTAGATGATTCAAGAATTATATTGAATCTCGATTCCCACTGTCCTGAATGGCTGGTCTCGTCTTTTGAGGTCGATATTAGACCCTATTACAGCGTTGTTAGCCTCAGGATATCCGTTATCCTAGTATTCGGAACTAGCCTAGTATCAGACCATAGAGGTTACTCACCTATACTAAACAGAAGCTGCTTAAACCTCCCTTCCCACAGCAATCCAATATTAAAATTCTGTGTAATCCTCGCCTTCAGCACACCAGTAATATCGTTGCCCTTCTCCCCACCAGTGGTGAACCCATCTGGCTGCCAGACGCCCTCGGTCCTAGTTTCGATCTTCGGAACCTCCTGCTGTTTTCTCCTCCATATCTCGCATCCGAGCACTAAATCACTCTCGTAGGAGTAGATGTTGAAATCGTAGCGGCTGCAAAGCACTGTCCCTTCCCCCGCCTTTACGGCATATGCGGCCTGGAAGTGTCCAATAATTGGGTTGACAGTTAGGGTCATCGTAAGCGGCGAGCCGGTGTTGGATGGCAACGTCGTGTATCGGAATCCGGTGGATACACCGCCGCTTTTATTTAGGATCCCATAGTAGACTTCCGCACCGGCACTGAACCTCCCCGCTATCTTTCGAGAATCGGCAACACCGTTGCCCGGAGTCTGGGGCAGGGCCTTTCGAGGATCAAATCCGAAGTTATAAAGGCCACGGATACCGATTAATGCGACGTCGGTAGAGTACAGGTACTCCGAAGAAAACTTGCCATTATCCTGCTGTAGAAGTGCCAATATTGTTCCACCGTTCGGAAGACGTGAGTTGCTGACAGCAGATATCTTCAACTGTCGAGTCGGTGCCAGCCTCCGCAGGTATAGAGCCTCAAGGGTAGACGCCGGAAGGTACATCCGGCCATAGAGAAGGGTGTCTAGACCACCGTCAGCACTTCCACCTTGTATTTTATACATCCAAGGAGTCAGAAGTCCGACCTCTTCTATCGACCCTAACTCCTCCCTGCCATATTTCCCAATCTCTCGATACGTCTGGTTTCGTTATTTCCTTGATGTCCCGATAGCCGAAAATGGCGTCTTTAAGTTCTACATCTCCGCTGTTCCGGACGTTATCCAGTGTTCGTGATGAGTATAGATATGAAACTGATCCGTCGACGACGCCTAAGCTGGCTAAGCTGTAGGATGTAGCAAAGTTCGGAGATGATAGGGAAGAGATATTTAGTTTGAGTCCCTTTGGTGTTTGGAAGTCCAGCAGTGCTATATCGTATCATCATAATCATTAACTACGTCGATCCAAATAATAAATATAGATAGCCTGGGAGTAAATTGATATAGACATACCCCTCGCCGTAGCATTGAGATTCGCATAAGAATTGTCCTCATCCCACTTGGTCGCGCGGTAGAACGACTTCTGGACATAATCCATAAACCCCAACATCTTGTCGAACCGGTGCCCGCTTCTGCGGAGCGGAGAGTAATAAGACTCGTCAATCGTGAACGTGGGATGTTGATGATGATCGGCCGTCCAGGGCAAAGCTTTAGTGGCAGCAGCAATAGCAGCAGGTATACGTATCCGTTTTATCGCGAATCGAAAGGTGTGTCAACGTTCTGCGACAAAAGCTAGCTCCGCCAAAAACAGAACCCAACTCGGCACCCCCAGATCCCTGTCAAAATTTTCGAAGCAGCTTTGCCCATCCCCAGAAATTTTTCTTCCATTCTTTTTCCCAAAGGTAAAAATTCAAAAACCACAAAACCAACCACAGATATCAACCGATACCCACACACCCACAAATAAAAAATGCCGAAATCAAAGCGAAATAAGCTCATCAGCTTGACAAAAACCCAGAAGAAGGGTCGCGAGAATAATGTCAGAATCTTCGATGCTATAAGAGCCGCTCTGGACGAGTACTCGTTCGTCTGGGTCTTCTCTGTCGCATGCATGCGAAATGCACAGCTTAAGGAAGTCAGAGCTGAATTCCAAGATAGCAGGTACCTAACCTCTAACAATGCGATCGCACGTACTCTATTCCAGTGGATAAGAGGTATCTAATCGATATTACCCACGACAAATAGAATATTCTTCGGCAAAACCAAAGTGATGACCAAAGCCCTCGGAACCACTCGTGAGGACGAGTACAGAGATAACCTATCGACTCTCTCAAAGCACATGAACGGCGAAGTCGGTCTGCTTCTCACAAACAGGACTCCAGAAGCCGTCACCGAATTCTTCGAAAGCTTCTCTGCAATGGACTTCGCTCGCGCTGGCGCGGTATCACCGGTCACATTTATAATCCCTGCTGGAACAGTGTACTCGAGAGGCGGAGAGATCCCCGAGGAAGATGATGTACCATTGGCGCACTCGCTAGAGACAACAGTCAGAGGATTGGGTATGCCGACGAGGCTAGTGAATGGAAAGGTTACATTGAACGAGGAATATAGGGTTTGCAAGGAGGGCGACGTGCTGAACAGCCAGCAGACAAGGCTGTTGAAGCTATTTGGGGTTGTTACTGCGGAGTTTAAGGTCCAATTGGCTGCGTATGTAAAGTCTATTCAATATTTACGGACTTCCTGGCCGGATTGCTAACGATACAATAGATACTGGAATTCAGCGGATAGCGAGGTCAAGGAGGTGGGCGCTATGGAAGAAGAGGACGATTAGACGGCGCAGAACTTGGAATGTTTTCTTAATTTTATGTTAATTTGTCTGCTGCTTTGTTTGTCGGGGCTTTGGGTCTGGGAAGTAAAAGTCATAGAGCGTCCTTTCACGCCATTACAATCTTTTGTGGTCTACGATTTTACCCGTCATATATACTACGGTTGTACGATACGATAACGATGGATTCTTCCAATCACAGGGCGGTTCTGTGCGCCGTGAGAATTATCATTTCACGAAAAAACGTGCTATGTACAACTGGATCGAGGCTAATAATCTTCTAAGAAGAAAAAAAGTCTTCAAAAAGAGTCCTTGAACTGTTATCTAAGCCGATTTGGCATTGATGATATCGACGACTATGAAGCGGAGTTAGTAAGTAGGTGGTATATATGACTATAGAAGAAGAGGGGGTCCTTACAGGCAGGCTTAAGAGAAGCGCCACCGACAAGGAAGCCGTCAATGTCGGCCTGCTTGGCGAGCTCGCCGCAGTTCTTCTCGGTGACGGAACCGCCGTAGAGGATTCTGGTAGCCTCGGCGACTTCTGCGGAAACGTTCTTACCAAGCCACTCACGGATACCAGCGTGAGCCTCCTGAGCTTGTTCGGTGGTGGCAACCTTGCCGGTACCGATAGCCCTAGATGTCCGAATGTTAGAAGACTTCTAAACTGCTCGATTTAAAACACGAATGTTGTAAACATACCAAACTGGCTCGTAAGCAATAACAATCTTGGACCAATCCTGAACGACGTTGGCAACAGCCTGTAGCTGACCGCAGCAGACGTCGAGGGTCTTTCCGGCTTCTCTCTCCTGGAGAGTCTCACCAATGCAAAGGATAACACTCAATCCGGCATCAAGGGATGCCTTTGTCTTCTCGGCAATGAACTGCACAATATATTATATTAGATACGGACGATTAGGTATAGTAATATGACTGTAATACGCACTTCAGAAGACTCCTTGAAGATGGTTCGTCGCTCGCTGTGGCCGAGGATAACCCACTCGATACCGTGCTCAGTCAACATCTTGTTGGTCAATTCACCAGTCCAGGCACCATCTGGCTTGTCGAAGACATTCTGGGCAGCGACCTTGACGCCGTTTCCGGCCTTCTCGGCGGTCGAGAGGAGGAAGATGCTTGGTGGGGAAATGACGACCTCTGTACCCGGGGTCAGCATTTCAATTAATTAGTCCCACCAAAGGCGGATAGTATACGGTTTTAACGGGGCATACCGGTATTAGGATCGAGCTGAGCAGAGTTGAGGTTGTCGACGATAGCCTGGATAGACTTAACGGAGCCATTGGCCTTGAAGTTGCCTCCGACGAAGAACTTGCGAACCATTTTGCCGGTATGTGATAATTAAATATTATATTCCGTGGAAGGTAAGTGAGTGTAGCAGTGGTTTCTGTAGTGGGGGTAATTCAATTGAGCTTAATGAAAGCGATCTCGAAATGAAGCCTATGCTATCGATGGAGATGAAATACCTTGGAGGTTGAAAGTTACTCTGTCGGTGGTGGAGAGGGCAGGGTATTTATGATGCTTATATTATAGCTGGGATGCAATGAACGTCGGTCTGGCGGGGCTCTCAAATTCACCCCTCACTCCACTGCTCCGTATTACAAGCACAAGTGCAACAACCATCCCGCGCCAATAAACCGACCCCATGCAATTTGGTACAAGGTCGCCGACAGCCAAGCCATTCATGAGCCAATTCAAAATCCAATGCGGACGGAACAGTGCAGCAGTGCAGTGCAGTGCAGCCTCTCTCATTATGATATGATCCCACTCGGATTTTACGTGTATGCGGGACCCATCATCGGGCGTGTTCGGCGAGATACCAGAATATGTGCCTCGTCTAAGCCGAATCCCGAATCCCGACCCGATGTAGCGATGCCAATGCCGGCAGGCACGAACCGTTTGCCCTAGCTCTTAAGTAAGATGTGAGGGACTTATCCCGGCCTCGATCGCGATTCAAGCTAGATGCTCAGACTTCAATTCGACCCTCCATGTCTCGAAGCATCGCGAGCTGGCATCCTATATCGATCGGTGTTTTAAATATAATTTTTGTGGATGCACGGCCTCCACAGAAATTGATTGAGCAGTTTTGGCTACATTTCGGGGCTGACAAGGAAGGATTCACCTGGTTTGCAGGGCCGATAAAGTTCGAGGGCTCTCCAGGATAATGACAAAAGCTGAAAAGGTGTCAGTAGTATAAAAGGCGAGTTCAGGTACATTTACATATTCGGGCATCGCCGCTTGGTATTGCCTGGAGATGAACCAAATCAAATACTTAGTTGGAGGTATCGACACAAAAAACTAGCTGGGGCTAAAGATTAACCTAAATATTAAAAGCTAGCTGTCCATCTTTGGTTAGATACCGCGCTTTGTCTTATAAAGGCTCGAAGCCGACCGATCCTGTGTGCAACCATTATTTGAGGAAGTGTCTATATCAGTCTCCAGATCTTGAGCTGACGGCTCTGATATTGTGAGAACCCTCTGGACCAATCTAAGGCTTGCTATCATCGATTCGAGTTCAAGCGAGCTGAACCTGGCAAGCCCAGCCACCAACATATATCTCTATCACAAGGCCCATGTGATCCATCTCCAGTTTGCGCACACCATTGCCCAAGCTAAGGCTGCATTACATACTGCGTATGCAGCTCGCAAGGGTTTCGTCCCCCAATGTGAAAGATGGGACCAGTTTGACGTGAAATGTTGCGAACTTTTGACAAGAAATTGCCTAAGAAATTGCTTCGATTTCAAGCTAAGCCGGCTGGCCCCACTGGCTAGTTTCAAGATGACCTAATGCCATGGAATATCTGAACCAACAGCGGGGCGCCTGTCAAAGGAGGAGGAGGGCCCCGAGCTGAAGGGTCTGAGGGAGTTCTTATCATCCTCTGGCTATTTACCCCCCTCCATCTCCGTCTCTTTCTCTTCTTCTCCAGTTCTCTTTGGAAGTCTTCGCCCTTTTTTTGTAGAGTTCGAATCGAATCGGATTCCGAGCCCGTATGCATAATGCCTGCCCGTCGCGTCGAGTCCTTTCCGTGGTTTCACAGTAGTCGCCAAAAACCGAGAAGGTGGGTAGCACGAGACTAGATGCGAACATCGGACGAACAACTAACTGTAGATATCAATGTAACCTAGGTGGCCTCTCGCTTTGCGATTCATTAAAGGATCCGTCCATGCCAGTAAGCAAATACATCCAGAGTCACGAAATATTTGCATTTGGAAGCGATTTCTAAACCAGTATATCACTACCTCCAGATATCATCGGCCCAATCGTCTTCTACACCCTTTTTACAACCCTTGTCGTCTATATTGACCAACACTTGAATGTCAACCTCGGTGTCCCCAGCACCGTAACCCCAAGTCTTTCTATCGTCGTCGGTCTCTTACTCGTTTTCCGCAACTCGTCTTCCTATGAACGTTTCTGGGGTGGTCGCCAAGATGTTTCCCATATCGTCTCCAGTGTTCGAAATCTGTCAAGGTACTTCATGCTATGCGGCCCAAACGAGTCAGACGAAGACCGACAAGACACAGAAAAGGTCGTAAAAACTCTCGTAGCCATGTTATTCGCTATGCGATCTTCCCTACGAGAGGACTGGGGTATTCCTGACAGAGAAGAAGAGCCCGAATATACAGACCTTCTACCCCGTGGGATACAAGGACATGAAAATTGGGGAGTAGCGCTGCCGCTTGAACTTGCCTTCTTTGTGGAGAAATATATTAGGAAGGGTCATAAGCGGGGTAACTTCCAGGCTCCGCAGGCGTCGATGTTGACGTCGCAGTTGAATTCGATTATTGATGGGTATGGGCATATGGAGACTATCATGTTGACGCCTATTCCGGTTTGCTATCAGGTGAGTAACTTTTGGCCGCAATGGTTAGATCGAAAATTGGAGTCTAATAAGGGAAAAATATAGATTCATATGAAGCAAGTTCTATCGCTGTACTGTCTCTTTCTCCCATTCTCCATTGTAGACGACTGGAGTTGGGTATCTGTTCCTATGGTTGCTTTGATCGCTTTCACGCTCTATGGTATTGAGGGTATTGGCCAGGAAATCGAAAACCCATTCGGCCTGGATAGGAATGATATCAAGATGGATAACATCGTCAGAGATGCACGACAAGAGATTACAACACTCCTAGAGTGCTGGAAGCAAGGGAAAGAAGAGCATTTCCTGTAATACCATCATCCGCTCTCGCAGGAAGCACCTAGCAATTGCGCTATATGGCTCTGAGGGGGCAGCAAAACTGTATACATATATATACGCAGTAGTGGATAGGACTACCAACGAAGGGAGTTTATGATATTAGCGAAACGTATGGAGTTGATATTTTGAATTGTTTTTTTAAGCAGAGAGATTGGTTTTTGTATAATCGGGTTTAAAATTTATTAGCTTTCAAGACATACTTTTTGTTTTTTGTTGAAGCCGTCGAAGGTTTCAAACAGCAACATTTTTTATGTATGCTATGGACAAACAAATGTAACAGATGCCATCGTACAAAAATTTAAGAACCTCATAATTGGTGACATTTCGATCCCGAAAGGGTGAACGAAAATAAATCTTTGGTTGCTTGGTCATCGGTTCTACTTCCCCAAATTTAAAGGCTCTTCAATTCCGCACTGTTGATATGTTTCTCACCCCAAAAAAGAGACTTCAAATTACAACATCATGCTGCCGATGAACCTATAAAGCCGGTTGCATATATTGACATCACCAGCGGCTCCAACCATGGCCGAGAACTCAGAGACATCCTTCGATCTCTTCTCCTCCCTACAATACTCCTCCACACTTCTCTCATCTCCTGAAAACACAGCTAACCGTGGCAAACCATGTCCGTTGTATCTGCTGAAGTTTCACCGAGATCGCATCCTATATGCTGCCCTCAACTTCGGTTGGAAGGAGGCAGTATCTGCCCTTGAAGGACTGGATGCATTGGATGTTATTGAAGAGAAGTGTTTAGCTGCTGTCAACGGCGCTCTCACGGAGGTTGAAGATAAGGATTCTGTTGCTGTTCGGGTATGTTATTCCATGTTCCCTTTTATAGAGTTTATGCATCTTGATACCATAAACTCCGGATATAACAAAACCCTTTAGTGTTTAAACCCCAATATATATATATAAAATAAAAACCCAGAACTAATGATAAGAAATACAACCAAAAGCTCCGTGTCTTAATATCCCCAACTGCCACAATCACCGCCGAAGCCGGCATCATCCCCTATATACCCCTCAAATCCCTCTTCCCCACCTCCCTCACCCCTCCAGAGTCTGCTGTCCCCTGGTCAGTCTACCTCGACACCCTCCCAACATCTCCCACAGATTTTACAAGATACAAAACCACAGCCCGTACGCACTATAACACAGCGCGTAGCCGCGCCAACATCAACAGCTTTCTGGAGACCAAAGAAGTGATTCTTTGGAATCCTGAAGGGTGGATTATGGAGGGTAGTATTACTAATGTATATTTTTATCGAGAGGAGAAAGGTGGGTGGATTACGCCGAGTACTCTGGTGGATGATCCCACCGGTCAGAAGAAAGGGAAAGGTGGGACTGCGGGAACGGTTAGAAGGTGGTTGATTCAGGAGGGGATGGTTAGGGTGGGGGATTTGAAGAAAGGGGGGGTGGAGGTTGGAGAGCTTGTATGGCTGAGTAATGGAGTCAAAGGGCTAGTTTTGGGGAGAATTACGAGTGCTTGAATAGATGTATAAGCAGCATATATATTGTTGTGTGTATATAGGGTGATTGGATGGCAGAGTTATATATCACGAAGATGGATGAATTCGAGACTCTCTATTGGGATTCTATTCGCTAATGTTGCAGGACACACGCACGGATGCAATTGCTGAACAGGGTCTCTAAATGATCTCCTCTGGTCAATGTATTACTATACCTCGAGCCGGGAATACTCTAATGAGTGGCGGACCAATGGCGATACCAGTCTAGACACCCAGGGTTGCTCACTTTTATTCTCTGTCAGCGTCTACACGGATTGATGAATATATCTTCATTGTCGGAGGGGTCTGTAACTCACCACTAGCTGATGTCCTAATATCCATTCCGCAAAGAATCTGCTTAACAGCTACCTCGATTCTACAGCAAGCGTTAGGTCAAACCGGATCCATGATTATACGCATATAATCAGGAATGAATTTACTTACTTCTTTCCATTGGTTGTAACGGGAATCTCTGGTGTCTCGTCGATAATTGCAGGGACGTGTCTCCCACTGCACTCTGTCCTTATCGTGTCTTTGACCTTTTTCACTAGTTCCTCGGAGAACTGATATCCCGATGCCATTTTTACGAACAGAACAACTGTCTCGTCGAGGTCGTCGGGTCTTCGTCGGCCGATACATAGAGCATCCTCAAACTCGAGCGGGAATTTAGATAGTAAGATGTTGTAGATTTCACTCGATCCGAAGCGCACACCAGCTGTTGATCATGTTAGTTCTATCTGCTCGGTATAGGGTCCGGAATCGTGTTTTTCAGACTTACCTGGCTTCAAAATCCCGTCACTTCTTCCCAGCTAACCTGATATTAGCAATTTTGCTGTGAAAATCAACATAAAACTAAAGCGAACCTACCATCAACAGCCCTCTCGACTTCGAATTGACCTTGATAAAATCCCCGTGATGCCATACACCCTCGAAATGTTCAAAGTAACTTCTACGGTAAGCCTTTTCTCCTTCCACGCCCCAGAACTTCACGGGCATACAAGGGAATGGCTTCGTGCACACCAAATCACCGGGCTCGTCTTCCACTGGCTTTCCATCAACATCCCACGACTGAACCGCCATTCCAAGGCCTATACATTGAATTTCTCCGGAGTATACAGGTACTAATGGTGATGGGGCACCGAAGAGGGAGATGATATCTGTACCACCGGTGATAGAGCCCAAGTTGATGTTTGGACCGAAGGCTTTGTAGACGTAGTCGAAAGTCGAGGGAGCTAGTACACTGCCAGTACTATAGATTGCTCGGAGTTTGCTCATGGGGAACTTATCATCTAACCCATATTATATTTCCGTTAGTTGACAATTCAGGGCCCACTTAAAAGTTGAATACTCAACATACGAGGCATAGCATGGTTCTGTTCTAATATCGAGAGATATTTTGCACTTGTACCGAAGCATGTTACACCGACTTCATCGATTAACTTTGGCATTGCGAGGTCTCCGTTTCCTTCGATTAGAGGGCGGAACGGCGAGCCGTCGTATAGAAGGATTGTAGCGCCGCTGGCAAGCGCGCTGACATTGTAATGCCACATCATCCATGCTACTGTTGTGAATTGGAAGAATATGTCACCCGGGCCCTGGAAAGCCATGCTAGAGGTATGCATTTAACAGTTCGTGCAAGTGTGGCTTACCATATCAGAACATAGCTGATGTTCCTTTTTGTGCTGCAGCAACGTCCCTACCGCTCCATGGACAATACACTTCGGCTCTATAATCCCTAGTTAGCAACCTATCAATCGCCAATTTAAAAGCAATGAACCACATACTCCCAGTTGTCCCCGAAGAGTACAGAATATATAGCGGGTGATCCGGCTCCAATTGCGTAAACCTCAAATCCGCAGTCGCAGGTCCCAAGCTCAAGAACGCAGGGAACAACATAGTCTCCTGTCCAGCTCTGAGCTCTCTGGGATGTATTGAAGTCTCATGTCCCGGAACACTCGGGAACACTACAATCGTCCGAACCGAGGGAAGCTGCTTGACGATCTCCTTGACTTTGCTCATATTGTCGTGAGTTTTGCCATTGTATACTACGGCATTGTCGACAAATAGCACGCTGGGTTCAATCTGTGCGAAGCGGTCCAGAACTGCTGTTGCGCCGACATCTGGGCTTGTAGCTGTCCATATACCTCCAATTGCGGATGTAGAGAGGGCGGCGACTAAGGTATTGGCGTGGTTTCCAACGTAGGCTATATATTCCAAGATGTGAGTATCATCCCCGACCCTTCTTATGAAAATACCAATGTTATCACCATACCTGCCACTCTATCCCCCTCCTTTAATCCACATCTTCGAAGCGCAGCAGAGCACCTTCTGACCCTTTCCCTCAATTGCTTCCAAGTAATTGTCTCCTTGGATACCTCGGTGGCAGCAATGACTGCGATTCCGCTGTCGTCTTTGATTGATGCTGGGTACAGCAGGTTTTCCGCAAAATTCAACCTGGCTCCTTCGAACCACGCTGGTCTAGGGAATATCGGCGCAGTTTCATCGATTACCTACAACGATTACATCTTATTAATACCCAAGCGGCGCCATGATTCTATTTCAAAAGGATAAATACGCCACTAGATCGAAATATACGTTTTCGTCTATCTCCCTCTCTCTTTTTTTTTGCCTTGGTCCAAAAAAGAGAAGAAAAACAGCGAGGTTCACCTCCAACCAACCTTAGAATACGGCTTCGAAGCTTTCACGCCAGTAAACCCCCAAACCTCAGCCCAGAATAGTGAAGGATTATCAATTGACCATTGATAAAGCGAATCTGGAGCGGTTTCCGGTCCGAATTCAACTTGGTACTTTGTCTTGATATGTTCCTTGAAGCGGTGCAGGTGGGTCTTTTCTGGCGATGGGTGCGTCCAAAGAAGCTTGGGTTGACTGGCTGGGATGGTCATCGTGGCGAGAATGAGAAGTCGAAACCTGGGGTAAGCTAGGGTTGTGGAATATCCTGTTTCAAGCTCGCAGATTGAGGTTCGGTACGAAAGCTTTCTACGCCAGAAAAAATTAAGCCGCAGATGCCAAAAAAAAAAACTGTAGGAATTGATATCGATATCACGGAACTTTTCGGCGAATTGTAGTCGATCGCGACGTGACCTATCTCTTTTTTTCTCTTTGTGTGAAATGGAAACAGAAGGAGGGAGAAGGAGGGCGCGCAGACAGGTGCAAAGGGGAAAAAAACGTGGAAGCTTAATTCGATTGGGGGCAGGCTACTGGAGGCCGAGGGAAAGTCTGTGCGTTGGATTGGATGGAAAAGCTCGAGCTCGTGCGACTTTGGGGTTCTATTAACGTAATGAAATGGGCAATGCAATGGGATGGGATGGGATGGTGTTCACTTTTTTTTTTTGTTCAACTGAGCTTGAGAATTTTTGTTGAATTGATATCGTAATCGATTGGAGGCCGCTGGTAAGCGTCGTGAAGAAGCAATTACTGAAGGAGTGGGTATCTTCATCGTCGGTTTTCATAGCTAGCTGGGTCCCATAGGATCCTACAAAGCGGGTAGGTACTGTACAAAAGCAGCTGTGCCCGGCCATAAACTATATTCTGCGGTAGGGAACTCTTCAAGCTGCATATGGAATGGTGAACCGGGTTTTGGTCGGGTTGTGGCATTTTTGGGCGGCCAACGCAGAATGCGGACTCACTAATAATCATGGCTAAGCTAGAGCACCGTGATATATATATGTATGTAGCCTGGCTATAGAGGTTATGGCACGTATTACTAGTATACTATGTATGACACTAAAGAGTAAACCTTTAGTGTAGTATTACGCGTATGAGCGTGCATCATCTTAAGAACGGATCATTTTAACCATAGAAGTATAGACATTTCCTAAACTTCGATTCCCTAAAAAACATTTCATAGTAAATCCGGCATATATTAAGCCCAGCTCTCCACCGAAGGCCAGCTGGGATAGCAATGTAACCTAAAATTATACAAGTACCAACTATATATGGTGGTCCACCCAATATGTTCTGTTATAATTCATAAACTTGCCTGTTGGCCTCTTCTGGCCGCTGGCAGCGTGGTATCGGGGTCAAGGCGTTATTAAATATGTCAAAGAGTTAGCCAATACTCTCAAAAGATAAATAATTATATACCTACAAGAAGGGCAAAAAAAAAAAAAAAAAAAAAAAAAAAAAAAAAAAAATAAAATAAATTCAGAAGTCACAGCTAATCTCAAAACTGGATCTACAAACTAGATCATAGTATATATGTAGATATGTATACTCTAATACTTAGACAACTACCTTACTTTACCTACAGCATACGGCGCCTAGATTTGAGGCTAATTGCCCACCTATCTAGTGTTTCTGTAGCCTTCAAGCTATGAGTACAAGGTATGTAGGCATCAAGACATATTAGGGACTAGCTTTCAGCTTTTGAGAGGGTAAACCGCATTCAGAGGCGGTGTTGTCCGATCTTTGACCTTGAAAAAAGTCACATGACTACAATCTAGAATATAGCTTGAGCATGCGCATGTATAGAATGTATAGGATGCCAGCGAATCGACACTACTAGCGAATAAGGCTCTGGGGTGTGGTTATTATATTATTAGTATCCTTCATATGTAGTTGGGTCGGGCCGTCATCAAACTATGCACAGATATCAGCCACGCATATCTCCGAAGAGGTTGGATAGTTTGGGAGACTATCCAAGCGTTTGTGTGAGAGTTTGAGTATTCCCCTTGGGTCACCGTGCTACTGTTCGAGGTACCGGTTTTTGTAAGAGTGTTTCAACATATTCCGTAGTCTTAAAAAGTCCACTAGGTTTGCGTTTTGAAGTAGTCCAGCCTTGTGCCCCCTTGGGCGTGCTTGGAACTAAAGCTTGAATTGTGGGTGTCTGGATATTGGCAGAATCCAGAATTGTTGGAACACATGCATATGTCGGAACGAATACTATATATAACGAGCTTCAATTACTTGGTAAAAGCTTAAAAAGAAATCATCACTTAATTTGGGATCAGTGTTTGTGTGGCACGGCATAGTGTTGTAAAGCTAATTGCAAGTCCTGAACCTGTGATGGATTGCTAAGGCGTGGAGTTGCTGGCAAGGCTATAGCTGTTAGAATTTTTCTCTTTTTACACACTTAAGTATGCATCTTGGGCCAGTTTAGCTTATGCATGCGCTAACTAAATGAAACTGGAAACCTTGCAGTCTCCGGGGCCGCCTTCATACTACCGGATTCAAATCGACTTACTTCTAGACTAACAAAGCGTCTAAAGTCTGGAATTTGGATAGTCAGGGACCACAGGCCCTAGTTTCTCAGCCATTGAGTCTAAGAGAATATTAATACAAATGCATTCAGGAGGAATACGCAATCAAGGTACAGGAACCAGAGGATTTTATTTAGTGGGTAAAAGGGTCTCGGTAAACTTAGGCTGAGAAGCCTGCAACTCTATATGCAATCGTAGATGCGCTTTTTCCGCATGTTGACTGGGATATATGCAAGGCTTGCAGTAGTTAGTCTTTGTTGGATTCCGGATCCGTGCCGTATTTGAAATTGTCCCAGCTTCAGCCTTTTTACTTTATTTTATTAGGGGTCTCTAGGCAATTGAATAGGAGGGAAAGCCTATTTGTAACGGAGGCAGGTAGAATAAAGAGACATCTGTCATCCATAGCTAGCTGAATGCATTGATTAATATCCTGTAGATTGTATTATGGATATCCCACTTTGTCTGACATTAATCGACAGTGCATGGTTTTATGTAATATTACTGATTACAGCCACAATTTCCATCGAATCGGCTTCAAAACACCAACCCAAGCTTTTGATAAGCTTTGATGGTCACCGAATGGTGTTGGCGCATTTTTGATGGAAAGGGTAGGTTTGTGGTCAAATGGAGTCTCAAACTCCGAACCCTTGAATGTCGATATCATGGACCAAGAAACGACCAAGTTGCTGGTGGTTCCAAGAGGATGACCCTTGCACGGTGAAACCAGCATCAGGGCAGGCAAAGACATTTAGCTTGAACCGACGAGGGCCACTTGACTTACGTTAGCTCTATCTCTATACGTTAGCTTGGATTAGAGCTTCGAATGGAGCTACATGTCGCACGTGGGCGCTGAAGTATCGATCTCGTTAGCCACCCTGACCAATTTCGATAGGAAAATTTTCAGGGAAGAGGGTACATATCAAGCCTCATGATGCATCGACGCTTGCATGAATATCTCGTGTTTTGATACTTAATACTCCGTAATAAATGAAGTCAACAGAGAGGGGAGGGGAAAATGTCATGGTTTTTCTGTAATTATTATTTTTACCCCGCATGAAACGAAAACGCTGAGGTCTGGAAACTGTGGGTGCTGCGCATCTGGCCCGGAATCCTGTAATTTCTCGAGGTTTTGGCTGTTTGGAGCTCCCTGTCGAGTCGTTCACCAGAAAAACCTCCATCATGATCACGAGGCGGGCGTTCCCCCTCGGAATTTCTAGCTTGCTTGCTGCCGTGCAGTATTGAAGTGAGTAAGTCAGGAAGTCAGGAAGTCAAGAAGTAAGGGAGTCGGCTGCGATTGCTATTAGACAGAATTCCCACGGAATCCTCCCTGGCTGCAGGGTCGCAGTACCTGATACATTCTGGATTCGATGGCCACCTGCCCTGTATTGCTGCTGTCAGGTCATGTCGGGAAGGAGTACTTCTGGGCGCCATTTGAAGAAGTACTTAGCAGCGCCTGGCGCACAGATCTGAGAACTGGTGGCTCCGAATTCCGATATCTGTATTCTGAGATTTCATCCATCCCCCCGTTTCAATCTCCTCCTCTTTTTTGACCCCCTCTAAGCATCAACTTGCGACTTCGAATTTCGATATCGAGGGATTTGAAATATTTCGGCGCTGGGTTTGTTTGGAAACAGTCGATTTGAGAAGCCAGCTGCAAGCCAGTCCAGTCCAGCCCAGCCTTCGTATTAATTTGAGCTTTGGCCCAACCGGTCCTAATCCAACCTTGATCCAGGCAGGGCTGCAGCATACCAAGTCCGAAAAGCTAAAATCCCAAATCAAAAGGCCCTTTTGGACGCGAAGGCGGGACCACAATCCGCTTTTCTTGAACCCTCCTCATCCGTTCACCATTCATCGCTTTCTCGCTATCTTGGAATATTTAATAATACCGACAGTTTTTGTTCTTCAGTCCATTAATTATTATTATTTTTCTTTTTGAAAGGGAAAAAGGACTTCGAGCCTGTTTGACCTGGCTGTCTCGGTCAAATAGCATTTCGGTTGGGTTTCTTTGGAGCACCGCTGCACCGGACTAAGGATTAGCCAGGGTCAGCTTTGTACCCGCAATCAGAGGGAGAGACACAGAGAGAGATAGAGAGGAGGTAAGGCCGGCATACAAAATAAATCCATTAGGTACAGTACATACCTGGGGTACTCGAAGACAGGCAAACGGTTCCCACCCGACTGGCTGTGACAATGACGGTCGATGGCATTCCCCGACGGGAGCATTCTTCGACGCCGTGAATTTCGAGAGCCGCGAGACTAGTATGCATCTGTGATATGCATGGCATAAGTGCTGATGTTGTCCCTTCTTTCATGAGCAGAAATCCATCCGGGTCTGGCTTTGCAAGCTTGCTGGCTGGCTTTGTTTGAGCAGAGGAGAGAGCGAGCGAGAGGGTCCGGACAGGATATCCTACATAACAAATCGAAATGATGGCTCCAACTTCAGTCGTGCCTCCTCCCCAGCTCGCCACTTCAACCTCTCCACCTCTCTCGCCGCAGACGACTTCTCCGACCTCCACTCGCTCCCGGATACGAGCATTCAACTATCTTCGGGGCCATCATCATTCAGCTCCTCCCACTCCTGTTCCCCCTCCTGCACCGCCAGCTGCAACGGCTCAGGACGGTAGTGCCTCTGCTATGACGGCGACATCGACATCGACATCTACCATTCGGCAAGTTTCGACAAACTCCGGCCACGCCGAAGATCAACACACCAGCTCTACACCTTCATGGCTTCCTTCTGTCAGCAGTATTCCCGGTCTTTCTCGAAGACCGTCTGCTCCGGTGGCTGCTGCTGAACCTGTTATCCCACACGACACTACAAGTCCTCTCTCCCAGATTCGTACCGCTCCTCCCGCTACTGTAACCTCTCCTATTACCACCACTATCACTGCCCAAGTGAGCAGCAACAGCAACAACAGCAGTAGCAACGGTGGGGTCTCGCTAGGTCTTAACGGTGCCTCCGAACACGCCAGTGCTTCTCCAACGAATGGAATGGCGACCTCACAAACTCAAACGCAGGGTGCCCAGACGAACGGATTACCCGATGGGAGAACCCCAACGATCCGATTTGTGCCTCACGTGGATCCTAGATCTAACCGCCGACCTCATACCTTCGCTCCTATGGAAAGATCGATTAGGACCGTTGGTGAGGTGGTTAAAGTTGGCAGATTCAGCGACCGTGACAATGCCAACCCTGTCGGTTTTAAGTCCAAGGTTGTTTCTCGACGTCATTGCGAGTTTTGGTGGAACGATGGGTCTTGGTATATGAAGGATGTTGGAAGCAGCAGTGGCACTTTCCTCAACCATGTCAGGCTCAGTCATCCGAACACGGAGAGTAAACCTTATGCTGTTCATGATGGAGATGTCGTTCAGCTCGGAATCGACTTTAAGGGAGGCGAGGAGCTTATTTTCAGATGTGTGAAAATGAAGCTTGAGTTGAACAGAGATGCAAAATCCATCAACCAGTTTAAGTAAGAGGCCTCCCGGGGTGGTTTTATTTATTTATTTTTACTTGAAGAAGCGGTTGCTAATATCTATATTCTATAGTGTTGCTGCGCACCGGAGGATCCAAAATCTAGGGAAGCCTTCTGTGAATAAGGGGACTGGCAGTGATCAACATGCGGGGGAATGTGCTATCTGTCTTCTGAACATTGCGGTAGGTTGATGCTTCTCTATTGTTTATCTCGGATCGTTGACTGACTTTCTGTAGCCCTGCCAACCTCTCTTTGTCGCACCATGTTCACACGTGTGGCATTACAAATGTATCCGGCCGATTATTGAAACGACATACCCAATTCTTTCTTGTCCGAATTGCCGTGAAATTGCTGATCTTGAGGCCGACATTGAGGAGGGCACCGATGAGAATTGGGAAGACCTGGATAAAGCGAAGGATGACTCGGCGAACGAGTCTCCTGGGAAGGCCGATGACGCAGCACAGCTCGCGACACCGGAGCAAAATGCGGAGGATAGAGCGAAGACGCCACAGCCGGAGGAGCCAGCTGCTATGGCCGCAGAAACTGCGCCAATGCATATCCCTCTGCCTGTTGTGACTACACTTGCTGCAAGTGGCAGTGATGTAACCACCGACCCGGCAAACCAAACCCCTAGAAACAATGCTGGTCCCTTTGTTTTGAACGGCACAACTGGCAGGATGTGAGGGTGGCTATTCTCGACATAATATCATTGGATTGTGGAGGAATATCTTTGGTTAACCGAAATATCCGACTTCGTCCACACCACACCAGAGTGCCTTTTTATGACACCCACGGCGTTCTTCATCTTTCTTTCTCCCTTAATCTAGGTCCCGTATCATTGTTTCTTCCCGTATACCACCTTCACCTTTTCTAACACGGCGGACCTCAATCATATACTCTTTCTCCTCCTTTAGTTTCGCAGTTCATTGGGTTCTTTGTTCTTTCTCCGTTTTCCTCTCGGCGTCCTGGGAATGAGCATTTGGGCCTGAGTGTTCACGTTCTATCAGCTTTGTTCACGCCTTCTCCTTCCTACCTCTCTCGCGGATCTCGGCCTTCGCGCTCTCTGTCAGTCTCTTCTATTGTCCTCTGTCTATTATTCTCATATTGAGCGCTTGGGCTGTGTTTATATCATCTTGTACATATATTCCTTGATTGTTATCATTGTTTGTTTCCCCTCCTCGCCGTTGAGCCCCTGTCGCCGTGGATACAGAAATACTTATACTTGGCGGCTTCTTAATGCCATTGAACTACATACAAGGAGACAATCTCTAACTAGACCCTTTCCCTATTATAAGATCTTGGGAAGGTTATGATCAAGGTTCGCCTTCCATTTACATATTTCATTGTGGTTATTTGTAAATAATCGGTGTCTGTAAACACGTTATGCTCTGATTTTAGAATTGTATGCAGTTCAATGAGAAAAAAACCAATAACGTTTCATTCATTATCGTATTCGCTTCGAGAGGGCGAGCTAATTTATTAGAAAAAAAAAAAACTGACAACGATTTTGCCCAAATTAACACACCCCCATATCGCCGAATTCGCCATCGCAGAAAAAAGAAGAGAAAAAAAAAAAAAACCTATCTCTAATAGACTTTGACTTTGCCTGTGACAGTGCCTTCCGCGGCAGGGGATATGCTCTCGCTGGAGCCTCTTAGCCCACTCAGCGTTAGCTGCTCGTTCTCTTTAACATGGCCTTCTACATCTGCCTCTTCCATCTTTGTATCACCCTCCCGATCTTCCCCTGTTCCAGCCTTTCCATCCTTCCCTTTGTCTTTGAGCTGCCAAGGTTTCCTTCCGTTAATATCCTCGAACATCTCGCCCCAGATGTTGAAGACGGTCATCCCCATTTCGTTCCTATGTTCTGCCAAAAACTTGTCCACGGCACTTTCAATAGTGCGGTAGACGTCGCTGCGCTCAACGGCTCCTTCAAGTAAGGAAGCTGTTTTTGCGGTACTGTCTTTATCGTAGAACTCTGGATCCCTTTCTAATTCCTTCTGCATGAAGTCTTTTAGTTCAGCAAGGAATTTTTGGGCGTCCTCCTATGTATGAAATGTTTTTGGTTAGCAATCGCGTGCATATATGCATGAAATGGATTTGAGATAGAATGACATACGGATTTCTCGAATTCGGAGAAGAATTGTTTCCTATAATTATCAAAATGCCCTCGTTTCTTGAAGGTAGTGGCAATGGCTGCTTCAGAAGGCTGTTTGTCTGCTGAATCGACTTCCGGGACGCGAGTCTCGTCGTAGACCCCGCCCTCGACAAAGGATTTATAAACGGTCTCCATTGCGGCTTCTTTTGACTCTGGTGTTTCCTCGGGTTTCGGCGCCGTTGTGGGCGCCTGCTGGGATGTTGAAGAGGATGATTGTAGTGCCGGGAGGGTTTTGGAGGCTTCGTCCTTTTGTTTTATTGGTGAGGCCTCACGCTTTCTTTCAGGAGTGCGGTCACGGCGTCTATCGACGTCTCTTGTTCTATCCTTCTCTTTATCTTGTGCTTTGTCTTTGTCTTTTTCTTTATCTCGATCCCGTTCACGATCTTCTCTCTTCTCTCTCTCACGCTCGCGTTCACGCTCTGCCAGACGGCGGTCACGTTCACGCTCTCGCTCTCGTTCAGCATCTCGTTCTCGACGCTCCCTCTCCCTCTCTCTGGATCGGTCTCTTTCCCTTTCCCTCTCTCTATCGCGGTCGCGGGACCTTGACCTATCTCTTGAACGATCCATTCCCCAGTCTCTTTCCCTTGAGCGTCGTCGTGAACGGTCTCTCCGACGGTATGTGTCCCTGGAGCGATCTCTTGAGCGGTCTCTGGACCTATTTCTAGATCTATTCCTCGACCTATTCCTTGATCTATTTCTAGACCTATCTCTTGAAGCATCCCGGATGCGGTCCCTGTCTCTATCTCTGTCCCTGTCTCTTGACCGAGACCGGGTTCGTGATCGGGCCCTATCACCATCTCGATAGAAGCTGCCTCTAGAACGGTCCCTTGAACGGTTTCTGCGACGTTCTCTTTCTCGCCTCTCAATTTCCCTCTCCCTTTCCCTTTCCCGTTCCCGTTCACGCTCACGCTCTCTTTCCCTCTCTCGTCTTTCTCGTTCACGTTCTCTTTCGCGATCCCTGGATCTGTCTCTAGATAGGTCACGGTCTCGGCCTGGAAGGTATCTATCCCCCCTTTCCCTTGACCGCTCTCTTGAGTCCCGTCTACCGCGATATCGATCGGCTCCACCACGGTAGGCGTCGCGATCACTATCGTACCCTCCTCTGTCACGGTCCCTGTCCCGATCTCGATCTCTTTCTCTCTCCCTTTCCCTCTCCCGAGAACGGCTTCTTTCTCGTTCCCGTAGACGTCGTTCACGTTCTCTTTCCCTATCTCTCTCCCGTTCTCTTTCGCGATCTCTTTCCTTCTCCCGCGCAGCTCGATCGGCTTCTCGGTCTCGATCGTATCGAGTAGTGGATGAAGTACGGGATGGACGGTCGCTGTCATCGAACGGATTGGCACGTTTAGTGCCCCGAGGAGGGGTCGGAGCATGCGACGACATGCTTGGACGGATGTTGTGGGAAAAAATGTCGCGATGTGGTTTTTTTCTTTCTTTCGAGGCTAGCGATGCAGCCTGCTTTGATAAATGTTGGGTGGAGTCTCTAGCAAGCTAGGTACTTTATCGGCAGGGGTGGGTTTAGTTTCGGCCGTTCGGGTTGATGGCCTTGGCTTCAATTTTAACAAACTTTTCCGTTCCTTCTCCCACTTTGGTTTCAGTTCACCCCACTTCTTTTGCTCATCCGAGGAACATCGACGGCTTCATTATACGACGATAACAGGCAGATAGTGGAAAGAGGAGGGAGGAAGGAAGGCAATTGGCATAAAAGGAAAGCTTCTCCGAGCTGGCTGATGGATATACTGGGATAAAGCTATTGGCCACGGTCTCAACAAACTTCAACTCCAACCATGATAGCGAGATCTTCACCAGCCCTCAACATCACCCGCCGAAGCCTCTGCCCTCGAGGCACCAGAGGAGGATTGGTCTGGCGAAGATGGAATCGATTTCAATCATCGATGACATACGGCGGGGCTGTTCCAACATTCGAATCCTTCCAACCGGCAGCGGCTTCAATTGACCTCGATGTCCTCGAACACTTTGAACTTCCTGCCCAATATCAGACCCCCACTCTAGCCGAAGATCCCACAACATCGCCGTCTAAATACTCACTTGCGGTTCCAACGATCAGCAGCAAAATACCTACAGCTGTACGTTCCTTCGCGACGAATATACGGTCGCAATCTTTCAAGACTATATTGGAATCATTCAAAGACCTTCAACGTCATGATTTCGTCAAATACCTTTCCAGCACGGATTTTAGCAACATCATCATTGCAGCGAATCCGAAGCAAATATTCCCAATTGAAAAGATGGCCCGAAGGATCGTTTCAGGAACTGTTCCGGACGCAAATCCGTATTTAAAGCTTTATAAACGGTTCTGGTCCGACCTGAACTTCGTACTCGAAAACATGATCCTCTCCGGCCACCAACCAACTGTTCTCGACTACACCGGTCTGATGGGGAAGGCAATGTGGACACAGAATAAAATCATCCAAGACTCATTCTGGGAAAGGATGCTAAAGCAAGGATTGAAACCTAATACATGGACATATAACACCCGTCTAGCAATGGTAGCCGGCCTGCGTCCAGCCAACAACCTCCTGAAATTTCCACTTGTGCATACGGAAAACTATGTGAACTACTGGATGGGACAGGAGAATAATGCAGTCAGTGAGGCGATGGCCATATACGCTGAACTGCTAAAGAATGGATTGTACCCCAATTCCATGACGGTGGAGCTTCTTATAATGGCTCATGCACGGGTGGGCGATATCGCTGGCATAGCCAAGATCATGCAAAACGTCTATGGCATAAAACTTAACGGGAATAATGATAAGGCGAAACCGATAATCCCGCAGGGGTCACCGGTATACCCAACGCCTAGGACATTAAAAGCACTGGCGGTAGCGTTTTGCAGAAACTCGCAGTTCTCTGCGGCATTGCAGGCGGTCGAGTTCTTGTCTCGTACATATGGCTTGAAAATTGATGAGAAGACTTGGGATGTGCTGTTGACTTACAGCTATGCATTCTCACGACCAAAGTACGGACTTCTCCCTACAGATGTGACATCCAAATTGTCAGCGATGATGCAGGAGAGGACGCAGAACGCCGAACCCAGCTTGCAGGCCAGAGATATCGTTATCAGATCTCTGACAAGATCTGATGATGTTGAAGAATTAGAGTTGGCGGAGAAAGAGATTAGGAAGGCGGTTATGTATTTCCGTACGAAAGTGCAGAATAAGTACATGACCTCCCGAGAACGATGGGCCAACATGCCGTCGGAGAGTAGCAGCCATGAGGGGTCTGAGCTGTGGAGGCTGGAAAAGCTGATGGATGAGCAACTGTATAATGTCTGCATGTGGAAGGATTCCATGGGATACTGGTTATACACGCTTGTTAGGGCGCATTGGAACCGGATGGAGCAGCATAACCTTCCACTTGTGGAGTTTGAAACTATACAGGCCAATCTACTTGAAGAGTTTGGAACGTATTGGCATGATTACAGGCCGATATACGAGAAGCCGAAGTCGGTGGATGAAAAGAAGGTTGTGCCGGAGAGGGTGATGTTTAGGCAGAAGTACCCAGTGTCAATGTCTGGATTGAAGGGGTATCCTGCTATGTAGAAGAAACCATGGGCTAACGAGAGGTTGATTGTACATATTTTTGGCAGCAGCAGAAATTTTGGGATTATAAAGCGTTATAATGTACAAGTTTAGATTAGATATAGATACCATTTACAAAAAGTCTTGGCCCAATTGATGGGGTTCTACGTCTCGCTCTGCTCCCTCCATTAGCCCATCTTGCCCTTAGGTTGGATCTAAGATCTATCCGTATCTAGCACTAGGTTGTTAAACACCATATAGCGACTCAGTGTAATCCACCCCCATCTGAACCACACCATCTGGCTCTTATGCCCCTCTGTCATTGCCCTCTGCGCGGTTCTGTATGCCTGCCAATTACTCAGATACATCGCAGATTTCGGTGCTCCGTTACCGCTGTATCCTTCCTCTCCCTCTCCCTGCAGTGTATCATCGCTCTTCCTCTCCAACAGAGTTGTGATGAAAGCATCGAATATGCTAAGATATTTTCTGTATATCGGCACCGTGTCCAGAGTATATAGAAGAATCTCATGATGTACTGGATAATGCCGTAAATAGTATTTTGCACCCCTCAGCAGCGAGATATGATTCGGGTGGGAAGATACACCGCCTTTATCAAAAGTGATGAAAGTATCGACCTTGCTCCCATTATTCTCTTCCCTCAGGTCCTTCAACGACTCCGAAATCACCGAAGCTACCAGATCCTCTGGCCAAGCCTGTGTCATGGAATCTGGTAATCCTGGTTCATCGTAAATGAGCACGCTTTGTGTAGCATTTGGAACTCCTAGAAGGTCTGCGGATGCTAATAATTCGGTTTCGCGGATGTTGCCGATACCTTCGGCGTTACCGATTGAGAAGCAGACTATTTGGACGGTGTTCTTGAGGGATGGGTCTACAAGGGACTGTATTGTGGGGGAAAAGAACATGGCCTCATCGTCTGGGTGGGCTATCAGGAGCGCGATGTTGCGATTTCGGATTGGGGAGTGTGAGGAGAGCTGGTTGAGGGTGTAGTAGCTGCTTTGGGGAGATATGTTAGTATTTTTCTGTATGCTCAGCTATAATAGGAGGGAGAAGAGGTTATGAACTGACCAGAATGCAGCCATTAGGATCGGTAGGAGTAGGAATACACCGAGACCACGAGGGCTTTGTATCGTCGACATATTGCGATTGTGATAATTGATGTTTTTTGCACTGTCACCAAGATAACCCTGTCTACGACTACCACCTAAAAGAATTTACTTATACATATGCCGATACTGAAGAATAAGGAGGGATAGGAGGTAAAGAGGCCACGCATTGGATTTTATAAATAATAATAAAAAAAACACCTCAGAGGAACGTGCACTATATGTCGCCGGTTCCCTCAGAATGTCCACTTCTGGAGTCGACTAGTCGGTGTCGAGATTCAGGCTCAATGGTGCTCGGACCATGAGGCTTGTCTTGGGTGGTTGTTCGTGGTGAAGTTTCCCGGATGAACATGAACGAGTTGGTTGGCAATTGGTCCGGGGTAGCTCCACTCCTTTGGTACCTTTCCTACTTGCTAGGTCCCTGGCTTGGCTTCGAATCTGCACACCACCCACGCGTTTCGGTTCAAGTTTTACAAGCCCTTCGCGAGTTATATACTCGTGCCTATTATTATTATTATGCTAGTATCATTCGATATTATAAATCAAACTTCCTTCGTTCGACGATTTACAAATTAACCAGCCACAGAGACGGCCGACAAACCCCCAATAATGGCTCGACAGCGGAAGAACCAGAAGCCCAAAGCGGCCAGAGCCGACTCTGGCTCCGAGGTCGAAGAGATACCACGGAAAAACCTAATGGACCAGATCGGTGCCAACCTTCCACAGAACGGCGTGCCGTTTGACCTGAAGCATCTACAAGCTCCATTGGCGGATGCACTATCCAAGGACCAGAAAAAGGGTGGGAAAATCACATACGAATCTTATAATATACCGATGGGACTGCCGGATAGGTCGGGACCTACGAATGAATTCTTGAAGGAAAAGGGGCGAAAGAAGGATGATGACAAGAAAGGGAAGGGTGAAGGCGAGGATGATGATGATGACGACGAGCTGGTGGTTGGAGATATCGGACAGACGTTCTTCCTCGCGATCCCGTTGACAATGCTGCTCTTTGCATTTTATGTTCTCGTGCAGAAACAGTACCTTGAAGAGACAGACTATTGGGAGTCAATTGGTCGAACTGTGAAATCGTTTCCAGGTGAGTAACCTAAGCTTCGTTTGTTGTTTCTCGATACCATGAAATATCGTGATACAATATTTAGAGTACAATACTGACAAAGTGTCGTGTGCCACAAAAGTGTTATGGTTCGTCCTCTACTTAACTCACCCACGCAGAGCTTTGGTGGCAATGCAAGTCTGCTTCGCGGCCATCGCAGTCCTCTGTGGCTGCTGGATGATATACAACGTCAACCATAACGGCTACTACGCCATTATGAAAATGATCCCCCCACTTGGGACCGTACTTATCTACTCAATCATTCAGATGGATATAATCCCTGCCGTATCAACCTTGGCTGTCATCGGCTTCTACACATGGTACAACGATCTTGTTTTGTTTTCAGTGTAAGGTTTCGTTCTATGATAATCCAAAAGAAAAAGACAAGACTCCATTATCCTTTTTCCCACCCGCCATTACGAAATTTCGAAAGATTGAGAGAGAAGTGTGAAAGAAACAACCAATTGCACACCAAAACAATGCCAAGGGGTTCCCAAGGCTGTTATGGGCCATTCGAAAGCTTGAATGAATGATCCAAAATATATACACATTAAAGTTAAAGAATGAGGGAAAGAAGGTCGCCAAATTGCAAGATCAAGAAGGGAATCAACCGGCCACCAAGAAAGAAAGAAAAAGAAATGACAGTTCAACCAAACACCTCTACAAAACCTGAAGTTTAACGATAGTACTCATACTCCGTGCGCCTGGTATCCATCCCGCTATTAATGCTATATCTGTTGTACAATGTAGCTTCGCTCCGAGCGTATAATGGGCTATCAACCTCCTCAATCGCAGGGTATCTTTCTCTAACCTCAACTTCGTGGCTAACCCAGCTCTTAACACCGCGGTGACGAGCCGGTCCTTCCGAGTCAACACTAAGACCACTCTCGCGGTTGTTCCAAAGCTGCTTTGGAAGCTGGTCACGGTTTACTCTTAGAGGTAGTGGAATAATATGGCTACTCTTCCTCATACCTCGCTTTCGAGGCGGTGAGGGTGGTAGAGATGGGACGGAGTCTTCTCGTGAACGGTTTGTGATCACGAGTCTTCCACCGGGACTTAGGATGCGAGGGTCGGTTAGTTCTAGGGATTCATCGCTGGCACTGTATTTGTGCATTGCCTTGACACGGCCGGTCTGGATAGGCGCGAGTGGTTTGACGGGGAAGCGGAGTGGTGGTGGAACCGGTGGCATGGATGAACTGGTTGGAGAGTACGGGTCTACAAAGGGGTCCGTGAAAGTGGGTGATTGCCTCTCTTCAATATCTTCAAGGAATGAATCGCCAAAGCCTGAGCCGGAAATACGAGGATGGGGAAGGTGACCGGCGACAGTCATGGTGACATAGCTGCTATTGCTTCCACGTCTTCCTGGGGTTTCTGGCATTGGTTTATCCACTGGAATGTCAACGGATCTGGAGATGGTGTATTTGCGTCGCAAGGAAGTGAAGCGTTCAATATCGGACATGGATTCGGAAAGACGCTTGACGTCGCCATGGCTTAGGACTGCGGCGTCAGGAGCTACGGGCCATTCGTCTCGATCTCCCATAGCACGGGATTCATATGTATGAGACATGGTAGGCTCAATTGGACCACGATCTTCATTTGTCCTGCGGCGGCCAAGGTCCTTGATGGCGCCCCACATAGAGCCGTCACCCCTTCTTCGACGCTTAAGCCAGAGGAAGATTGCAACTGATAGAATGAGAAAGAAGCCTGAATATACCTGTTAGTATATGCCGGATGTTGGTTGGGGGGCAGTCGAAGTTTGAGTCGCAACATACCAAGGACACCAAGACCGATACCGATTTCCATACGAATATGATCAGCCGATTCGCCAACCTGAGGCGTGGGCGATGCAGTAGCAGCATCAGTCCCACCGGGCAATGCAGTATTACTACCAGAAGAAGTGGTCGATGGCACTGTTGTCGCAATATCCCTCGACGTTGTAGTAGCAGAGCTTGTTGAAGAAGTAATCCTGCGGCTCGACGAGCTAGTTGTCTTATCGTCATCGTCATCCTTATCATCATCTTTATCATCTTTCTTATCATCATCACCAGGTACGGCTCCAAACTGCGGGCCTGTTGTCGGCCTAGGAGGCGCCGCAGATCTAGAAGTAGTTTCAGGCGGTGGTTTTACGGATCCGAATTGTGGGCCTCCATCTACAGGTCGAGTTGGTTGTGCTGGTGGGATGGTTCCAGTTGGCTTGGGTGCAACAGATGTAAAGTCGAAGCCGAGGTCGATTGAAGTGAATTTATCCTTCTCGTCATCATCATCATCATCATCGTCATCGTCCTTGTCGTCCTTATCATCGTCATCACCATCGTCTTCGTCGTCCCGCCTACGGATATCATTCGCTGCAGGTGCGGCGTTAACCATGACTGGAACCATTGCTAGAACCACCTCTGCCCTTCTCCGGTAGGTTGATAAAGTCCGCATTTTCTTTTCCTTTAAACAAGTTGTCGGTGTTATAAAGATTTGTCGGATGTATATATAAATATATTTATTCAATATCCCCTTGAAACTTTCAATTGTTCTCTACTTCTTATCGTCGTAGAAGATATATTGATCACGAGCCCGTCGTGAAGCAAAAAACAACACACCCAAATATATATATAAAAAAGAAGGGATTTGGATATAAAATATAAAAGAAGAGAGGGCCAAAAAAAAGAAGAAGAAGAACAAGTAAAGAAAGTAAAGATTGATAAAAGATTTTTTTGGTTTTATTGTCCGTCAAGGAACTTGATACGAAGTGAATGACGAGACCAGCTGCAGAGTCGATATAAAGAATGAAATCGAAGTGAAGCCGACATGCAAAACCCAACAGATACAAACCTAGGTTGAGATGTCTTGATTGTGCCAGCACACTGAGAAAAGGAAAAGTAAAAGGGAAAGAAGGGAAAGAACACCAGAAAAGAAGAGAAAAAGAAGGAGGAGGATAACGAATATACCCGGTGTGGATGTTAAGTATATCGATCTGGGCTGTGTTTTTTTTTTTTTTTTTTAGGGACCCGCCAAAACTTCTTTTCTTCTTTTTCTCCCCAGCTAAGACTGGTGGTGAGGCAAGAAAGACACCTGGAACGGGCGAGGTGTAGTGTGCTGCACCTCCTAGGTCCTTCCCTCGCGTGCCTTGCATAAACGCCCTATGTTTGGTTCGACTAACATGCAAACGGTGCTCTCTAGATCCAGCTATCGATTCAGACAAGAAAGAAAAACAATGCATTTAGACCTTCTTGTTCGAGGGGCTATTCTCTGTCATTCACGATAAAAAAAAAAATGATGTTCTACTTCATCCATTGTTCGAAGCGGTTCAACCTTCACGGACCTTCCTCTTCTTCACCCTAGTTCGTTCGAAGACTCAAAGCCCCGCGTTCAAGGAGGCCAAAGTTTCCTACCTATGATTCTAGCAAATCAGCAGGAAAAATCGATCCGGATCGCCAAAAGGACAAGAAAATCCCAAGGGTTTCCACAAGAGCTCTAAGAGTGCCTTCTGCTTCAGGCAATTGCGCCAGTGACATCTGGTCTCGTATCAAATCAGTTCACAAGAAGCCGAATGCAGCAGGTGCCAGCTAAGCTTTGAAGCCAGAGAATTCAAAGGAGTGGGATAAAGGGCGATTAAACTTATCCACCCAAGCGTCATCGGGACGTTGCAGGTTTGAGGCCTGTCGCAGACTCGGTCGCTTATGAGGGATAGCCAGGGGTACGACCGGTTTCACCGCAGCTCTTTTTCTGGTGACCCAGGGTTAAGTGGACCTGGGCTGTGCTGCGCCAGTCGGAATTGGGCAAACTCTTCCTCGGTCCCCAATCCAAACTACCTTCATTGGCTCAGAGCAGAAGGATGGAAAAGTGGCTCGAGTAGTGGGCCTCGAGTCAAGGCACCGCGATTGAGATAGATGACCCCAAGAACTCTTGTTCCTTCTTGGACGAAAGAATTGACGAGATGATTGGGAATACAGTCGTATACAACTGGCCTCGATGGTAGGTTTACCCGTCGTCCCTTTATTTAATATATTTAGCAGATCTACAGCTGTTACTGGTATACGTTATCCCTGGGGCGGGAAGAGTATGAAGATATCCACAGTTTCAAACAATTGCGTTTCAGAGGCCCCGATCGATCATGTCCCCGCGACTCAGGCACCTATAGCTAGAGTGTATACGTATACTACGAAAGCAAGATTAGTGAAATATTCATAAGCCCGCAAACATAATATCGTATCCATTCTTTTTTAAATTAATTTTGATATCAAAATTGTGATATAAGATAGGTAATATATTATTCGATATCTATCGTGCGTCCAGCTGGATTCAGCAACTTGGTTTGTTGCATTGCAAACTTATGAGAAACATGATTTGATCCAGTTTCTAAAGCTTTGAAGGAAACGGTCCAAACCTCTGGGACATCAGTACACCCATTTATCAAAAATCAAAAGCCGCATAGAAAAGATATCTATGCATAGATCCTCGCAAATAAATCCCATAGCTATACTTCTCTCACCCATAGGATAAATGTCTCTGCCTGAAGGTTTTCCACCACGCCATTTGATATCCGATTTGATCGATTTACCCGCCAATCCACGGAGAGCAAACCCCTACACAGTTCACATTCTCCTCTTTTTCAAACCATTTTCACTCCTCTTCTCCCAAAAGTAGTAGCCGTTTAAAATTCACCCTTTTTAAACGCCGATACGGGGCGGCTTTTTTTGGGGGGGCCTTGTGACGTCTCAAGTTCTGGCTGTTGACTAACCGCAGTTGTACTGGAATGTACATCTTCAGGACAAATCTATCGATATAAAGTTCCTGCGTGACAGTAATGCTTAGCTCGTGGATGCATGTGGAATAGTAACTATTTAGAAAAGGATGTTTTAGCTCTACCGCATGGAGAGAGAAGCCGGGATATATAGAGATCTGGACAAAAGCAATTAATTAAACTGGACATTGGAATGTTGGTAGTGGGCCATGGTGTCGGTACCTGGAGATACTCCTTCGATCAACTAAGTATAAATTAACGACATCGACGTCGTAATCTGTCCGCGGGAGACCGGTACAATAAGATTTGTACGCATATTTCACAGCATTCAAATCTTAGAGATGTCTAGATCTATAGATCCAGCCGCTCACAAACTGAGGAAATACGGTACTCATATATTCTAGCATAACCTTATCCGAACTGACTGAAAACAAACTTGAAATACCATATGAGAAAATGATGTTAGAATAGCTAATAGTACCAGTAGTATATGTACACTCTCCATCCATGAAAAACCAAACCGCAAAATGCGAAAACTTTTATCATACACACAAGAAACTCAAGAGACTACCTAAGAGTAGATACCAAATTCGGTAGCGCTGTCGTCACTGCTGGATCAGAAGAATGCGACACAAAAGCAAAGATCGAAGAATTCATTCAGAGGATGATAGAAGGTACGCAATCGATGCAATCTCACCAGTTCATACTGGTAGGGAATCCCAAGCAAATGGGGTATACGCACGCACGGATGCATGCGGAACAATATCAAATTAAAAAGCGGCAGCAGCGTGTGGAAAAGTAAGATGCATCTTGAAGGCTGAAAAAAAGATCCCCAATTTGAATGGACGGATGTAAACACTAGCATTGCATTGATCAATTCATGAGAACATGGTAATACTCAGTAAAATAAAGGCAAAGCTACCTTGAACGCCAGGAACATCAGAGTAATAGAAAGTACAGTAAGTAGAAAAATCATTGTAAACCAAATTCAAAAGAATAATAAATCTCTAACACCAGGGAAATCTTTTGAGGGGAAGAAATCAAAAACGGCCCGAATTGTAAAAAACCCAACCATGAATAGACAGTATAACGCCGAGATGTATATTGCCAAGCACTAAAGAATAATATGAACAAATGAAATGGATGTAATGAGATGATGTTATGAATAGACGATCGTGGTGTGTATTGGCGATCGCATGAAAGGAAAATCGATTGCTATGTTGCACGAAAAATAAATCATGATGTAAGGTAACGATAGGCTCTTTTAGAGCGAGGTAGCGGGCACCCAGGTCCTACGCTCGTCTAAACTTCTAGCAAGACGAGTAGGTGACGTAACCTCGAGGTTCTCACCAGGGCTGTCGTCCTCCTCTGTATCGTCGTCTTCTGCAGTCTGGTCAGCGAGACGAGCGAAATAGTCAGCCAATCCGCTCCCCACAGTATCATAATGTGGAGGTGGGGTAGCTAATGGCGGCGGCGCGATGTCGTCATCGAAGGCTGGTGGGTTGAAAGATGGTGCTCGGAGGAGGTGCATTGGCCGGGCTGTACCATCTGGTGCGGTGTCCGGAAGGGCCGTTTCGACATTTCCAAAAGGCAAAGGAGTATTCCGTCCTGAGGCAGAGCCAGGACAGTTGCAAGATGTAGCAGGTTGTTGGTTGTTGTCACGGTCTGTGTATGCTGGCAGAGAGATGTTGGCGTGGGTGCACTTGCATGATAGGATGTGAAAGGGAGAGTCAATCGAGATCTCAAAGTGACGTCTTTTTCCAGGGTCATTAGGATCAACTTTGCTAAGTCTCATCACGATCTAAAGCGACTTGTTAGTTTCTGTAACACAGCATGATCAATACAAGCGAGAATGGTCTCACCTTAATCCAATGATGAACCTGTATATTCTTGTACGTCGTATCAAAGTGGATCTTGCCCTCCTTCGCACCGCATCCTGGAAGTCGAACATTGAATTCCATTTCAGTAGGACCGATAATGTTTCCCTCCAAGTCACCAAGCAGGTTATCACCAAGTCTTTGGTCGGGTCCCAATTCGGAATCCGGGTTATCCGGATCTCCTCGGCGGCCACCGGCTGTCACACGGACCGACGAACCAGGGTACGAGCCGTGTACTTGCCCATCGGCTCTCTTTTCGTAAATCTGGATTTTCCGGGTTGGCTCGATCCTGTGAACTTTCTTGTTTCGACAAAAGTATTCAATATTTTCGGTGACATATATTTTGATCCTGTGACAGCGAACTTTGGCCAACGGTGTTAACTTGAAGGCAATCGGGATCTCTGAACCCATTGGGAATGATTTTCCAGAAATCACGATATCGTAATGCAACTGGTCTTCCCAGTTACGGCTGATAGCGATTGGTTCGACTTGCTCCAAGCTCGTGTCTGCTGGACACCGAATCAAGATAACATCCTTCTTACCCACCAAATTCGGCCTAAAGGCGCCCGCCCGCTCGATCGTAGCCTCAAGTTCATATTTAACACTTCCCAAATCGCACTGGATTGTCTCTGGGAGAATATTCTCGATCGGGAGCTCGAAATTGTAAGTGTATTCACCAGGTTGAAAGAACTTGTAGCCCTTGGAGGCGACAGAACGGCCCGGAGATTCACTTCGACCAAAGCTGCCCCGCTGGTTGAGTTGCAGAGATAGTCTTTTGTCATTCGCGAGTGTGGCGTTCGCGAGTGTAGCCGATGCGGCTGAGATACCAATTGGGGAAGACGTTCTAGCCAAAGACCCGATTGCTCCAGCTCCAGGTGTCCCGCTAAGGGAGCGGGCAGGCCTATGGTCTGCTTCGGGGGGAGCAAGTAATCTGGTAGCATCTGCACCATAGGTAGTTTCAGCAGTAGCAAATTGTGCGTTGAAGAAAGGCCAGTGATGTGTCATAATCTCCTTCTCTTCAGAGAAAGCTGTCTTAGACGGTGGGATACCTAAAGAATTCTCTATTAGCTCTGTAATATATTGTATAGAATGCTGTCTTAAAGGGGTTAAAAGAATGTTATTCTCACCCTCAGGCCAATCCGTCCTGGTACGGCCTCTAAAAACTAAGTTGATAGATTTCAACTTTGCAGCCTTTGCAACCTTCACAACCAATGTTCCTCTAAGCAATGCCGGTCCACCGACATTTTGCTGATGATGTGGATCATAACCTTGCAAAAACAAATAAGGCTCTGCAAGTCTGATGTCAAGAGTCACCTGACCGCCGCTTGTGCTGGCAAGCGGCTTCTCGCCAGGGCAAGATATCGTGGAACCCACGCTTCCAGATCTACCATGACGGGTAGCTAGCGATGTGCCACTACTTCTAGGCGACTGTCCCAAGAAAGCGTTCTGATGAGATGGGATTCCCGTGTTCCCGCCACCAATCGCAACTACTCGACCTGTGCTTCCGCCGCCTAAGGCTACCATTGTTGGCGGGGACATGCTTCCGGTATTTACTGCCGAAGCAGGCTGGTTAGAATTGTGGGTGGCGGTGGTAGTTGTGGGTCTTTGTGTTGTAGCAGGAGTGGTAGGAGCGGGAAAATACTGTGGAGGGGGAATATTAACCACGGGAGGAGAGGGTGGTGATGGTCTGATGTCTACAGGCTGGGAGGTTGAAAAGGATGCAGAAGATACGATCTGTTGGAATAAACGTTTGGCAGAGGCCCTGGCTGCAAACCGGGGGAATTTGAGGACGACGTTGTTCGGGTTGGACTTCCGTCGTCCGGCTGAGGGTCTTTGGGAGGTTGGAGACGTGGTGTCGGGCGTGTTGTCCTGGCCTGCACCCTGGAAGACGTGAATGGTTCTGCGTCGGCCGGTTGACCGCTGGTTGTTGTTAGCACTATTGCCACCACTGTTGTTGTTGTTGCTATTGCTATTGCTATTGGCAGCAGCAGTAGTTGTAGTAATGGTAGTGGGAGAAGTAGAAGCACCACAGGGAGCTCGAGGGAGAGACGGTAACGACGATGATGCTGAATTCCTGACAGTGAAAAGGCCTCCACTGTTCCGCTGCAGATTCACCATTTTGGCATCCTTTCGTCCCGTTCTATACAATGCAATCCGTCTCTTTTAAGTATAAAATTAACACAATGCAGAGCTGACCAAAAATACGACCTCGATGCTCCAAACAGGGAAATTCAGGCGGACCCAGTTATATCATTAACTAGTCCGTTGGAGAAACCCGCAGCAGGCAGATGGGTAAGCGAGAGATCCAAGCTTGGACAGAGCATCAAACGGCTGCGGACAACTGCGCAAAATGCAAACAATTCGAATTGGCTCGGGCACAACTTTAAACCGACGGAGGGAGAAATATTATGAGAAAGTAACAAAGGGAGAGGGCAAAGCAAAAGTTGGTGAGTCGAAGTGCATACACAGATAATATATTATACCCGTTTGGAATTATATTAAAGGGAAATTGTAGAAAAGAGAGAAGAAGAAAAAAGTCTGTCCGATCCAACTGAACTGAGAAAGTCCCGTGAGGAAACCAGTCTGGCTTATGAAGTCGTCAGATAAAAATGGAAATGGCCGGGGAACTTAGGCCTGCTTGCAGCTGAAAATGGCGAACCTGAAAATCTCAAGCAAAGAGCACAGGATGGGACGGCCACGGGCAGGATGATGCTATTAGTTTCCTGCTTGCGTCCTAGCGCAGCAAACACTGCAGGACTGGGCCAGGAAGGTCCTGGGTCTCGCTTGACTTGCTGGTCTTAAAGTTCCTCGTACTTCCGGAGATGAGATGGACGTCTTGATCACTTTGTCGACAGACCTCGCATATCCCAGGTAAAGTTTGTACGTTTTAGATGTACTCCCTGGTTTATTATTTTGGGGCTGACATGGGAAGCGAGAAGAAGGCTTTCAGGCAGCGGGAATCCAAAACGCCGAAACGAGCTGCTATTTTTTTTCTCCAACTGATTGTCGTTTCCAGCGATAATATAACAATACAAACCGAGCAGGACCCGATCTGATTCGACACAGCTTAACTTGAGGGGAAGGAAACTAAAATGCGTGTGTGAGAGGGGAGAAATGAATTTGTGAAACAAGTCGGGAAATATCGACGAGTCAAATCGTAATTATAACAATATACGGTGCCTCGGATATAATATCAGGAAAAAGAACACAGATACGATATTAAATGAATGGAGAAATGGCAAAAGATATCGATGTCTGAGGGGGGGCAGTGTGCATGCTTGGATGCAGCCCTAGTTCTGTTTTTTTGATCACTGGCTGACACAAGCGTGACTTCTCTTCCCTCTCGCTCTGGTCCTCTTGATGATATCTCCACTACATTGTCGACGATATCAAGAGAGTCTAAAGAACCGAGGACTAGACCTGGCTTGACGAGTCAAGCAACAGCAACAGCGACCAACATGAATAATGGTGTATGCAGGTATGGATGGTGGGCCAGGCTCCTGGACCAGATGCAGCTCAGCTGGCCAATAGCTCTGGGCGGGGTGGGGTGGTCAGGGTGGGACTGTGATCTAAAGTCTGGCTCATGCGTCGTCGGCCGGCGGCATTTCCACTCGCTCGAGCTCTTTAGCTCTCGTCTGTTCTCTTCGCACGGCACGGTCGACCACCAATTAAGTTGACTTGAGGCAAGATTTTCGCAATAATGACAACACCGCCATAGCAAAAAACAGGGACACGGTTCGGCAGCCAGCGCCTGTACCAGTTCTTGTCATGCTGCCAATAAACTCAAGACTTCATGAGGGGAAGCAGGCCAAGACCTAACTATCTGGGGGAAACGAAAAATTAAAGTGTCTGAGTGTGGGACATCGACTAGCTCAGGAAAAAAAAAAAAAAAAAAAAAAAAAAAAAGACAATTGCGACAAATAGCTCCTGTCGAGCTCGATTCCACGTACCAAATTCTTCAAAAGACTTATGCAACAGTTTCCCTATAGGAACGAGGCGGACCGAGTACTCTATACCTATTAGTATACCTCCTCCCCTAGATGCCACGTCGTTAAAGATCGAAAAGAATTCCTCGGTTTCCCAGGAATGAACCGGAGCTCGCGCGATCGCAATCAGTAAGCTCTAAATTGATTTTTCGATGTCAGAGAAAAAAGCCCGACGGTCCCGATCCCGAATGACGTGGGGCCTGAAACGCTCAAAACTCACCTCGATGGGTGTATATTCGCTACCGAATAATCCCAAGCTTTTCGTTAAAAATGAATGACTAGAGAACCTTTCCTCGAAGGGTGGATCGCCGTACTATCGCGTGGTAGTTATGTGCTACGACCAGAATCTCGAGCTTCAAGCTTAATAATATAAAAAGGAAGCTCTAGGAGGCTGACTGCTATAAAGTGCAGAGGCTTAGCAGGAAGCATGCGGCGAGGGAGCACCGTTGACATGTGCATTATACAATAGCATATCATAGCGCCAATCGGCCAATGGGATCGAAACGGCCCCGCAAGATACCGGATATCTGGACGGCTCTTACTTACGTGATCGAAACCTTAAAGAGCCGATGAGCTTGTCCTGAGCGAATAGTAATGGGACTGCTATCGGGTCTACGCCATCAAAGACAGCCAATGCCGCAGGATCAGTCCACTGTCAGAGAATATCGATGCCTGATCTGCACAATAATTGTCCGGAAGTCGGAGAATTGGCCTCTGCAGAGGCAAAGGTTTTAAATTAATTTTTTTTTTAGAAAAAATAATAATGATAATAGTAATTTATCTTCGTTTCACTCAGATAGAGGAAGCGACAGGATGTAAGTTTATACTACGTCGGTTGAAGCTAGCCGGTACGTATAACCACGCTAATTACCTCGTTCATTGGACACGGCTATACGACACCAGTTCCTTCGGTAAATGGTAACTGTTTCATGGCACCTTCTGAGCGCCTCCCAAGCAAAGTAAGGAATAGGCTACCTGCCGAAGTACAATGATGTCTATTTCATCATAGCCGTCTATGGAATAAAACAGAAGGAAAATGCCACAGGATCTAAGCTCCGATTTGAACAAGTGCAACCTAAGAAACTTGAGTCCCGAATCGGTCCTTCAAATCAAATACTTCGAAGACATCGAAGTTAAACTCTACGAGGCGGGAATTAACCGTCGGCCGGAAGGCGCCAATCTCTCATCTATCTCCTACAATTTCATGGATATTCAATATTCCATGTCAGAGGGATTCGTAACACAGCCCTAGGCGTTTCTTGGTGGATAGCTCGGCATCCGACATCATCGCCCCACCGTGGTACCCCCTCCCTTCACTTTTGTTGTCAATATGCAAGCCTCACCCAGATATGGTCACGTCATGCTGCAGCCGATTCCCTCCAAGCAGGGTCGTGACCATATTTTGGTACTTTTTCTTTAATTTTTTCTTTATGCTTCGAAGCGAAACCGCCAGTTAAAAGTGAAGCGAGAGACATGTAAAAGTGGAGACCCTTCAACCGTCGAGCCCGGGTCTCATGCTTTCTTTGTGCGGATTCTTTGCAGGATATTTGAAAGTAAAGTTTTTATTTATCTTTGATTTCCTTCAGCTTATTTTCATCTTGGTGGCCGTGCAGCCTAGGTCATCGGCCAGATTAGAAAAAAAAACATGGTCGTACAGCGAGGAACATGAACACAAGATGAAAGCCAAGATCTAGGCCGACCTGGCGGGCTGCAGCACTGCATTCAACCTTAAAATTTGAGCTTTCCTGCGTTCGTATCACCTGAAGATTCCTCGTATAACGCGAACAACCCGCCAGCGCAGCTCGCAGCCATCTCGATGGTTTAGAATATGATATTCCAGATCAGGCAGATAAAATGAGCCTTACCAGCTGTTACTTATTCATTACTAAGATCCCCGCGTTCTAACCAAGTCCAACCCTGGGCTATATATTAGGCCCCAACCGGTTTTCTTGAAACATTGACAAACGGCGCTCCGCGTCGAAGCTGTATTGGCCCGTTTTGTGCCTTGGAGATGCTCTTTGGTGGCAATTCCTTGGAGATATTCTGCGGTGTACTTGGAGGCTATACTTGCACTTGTTCTGTTGACGAATACTTAATATGCATGTCAGCCATGGGGCAGCTGCGCAAGTCTCGGAACCACTGATCATCCGGATATCCAGGCGCCACCATTTTAACGGCGATCCTGCATTCCCGACGATGCCATCGACAAGATAAATGGCGGAAACGCGACAGCTGCGCGATAGATAGTTAAGCTGAGGTATAGCTATAAGATAAAGCTATAAAAATTATACCATGATGACTCGGGCAACGGGGCGAGGGACGGGATACAAGGTCATGAGACAAGCTAAAGGGTCCTATCGAAACGATCTGCTGAAGTTTTGGAGACGGGATGGAGGATGGGGGTCTCTAACCACATGCACATGATGAGTTTCTCGATTTCGAGATCATGTATCTCTCGTAGAACGCATAGAGGTTGGTACACAGAGTATAACATTTAGTTTGTGCTGGCTTCAACACAATATAATTTCTTGCCCATTATACCACCCATGTTGGTGCAACCTACACTAGCTTCGGCTTACAAGGTGAAATTGCATTATAGTAGTACTGCATTATCTGTGTGAGCGTATGGTCATTTTTGCGCTGGTTTAATTAACCAAAATCGATGTAATTATAAAATTCGTATATGTGATAAGGAAGGCCTGTGACTAACTCAGAGGCTGGGTTACGAGATATTTGAAATATACGGATCTGTGTATCACTCCTAGCCCTTGAAAGACTATGTGCATACGTCTTACTGATCACGGACTGGTTTGATTTTTCGATTGCACAAACCAATTCTATAGCTAGCCGCAGGTATCCGGTGTACGGATACCAAGCTCCCACTCTATGAATCACTGGGACCATGTCCACATGTCGTAAATTGCCTTTCAATCTGTTGTTTAGGGTGCCCTGTGAGCTTACTAGCTGACCGATGAGGCCTTATATTATTATGAATTAGTAATATTCAACTTAGGATTGGACTGAAACCGTGGTTTCCTGGGAACAAGACTATTTCCGATATAAACTCAAAGATATCAATGCGCATACAAGCTCAGAATTCAGAATATATATATATTAATATTGATTAGCTGGCCACAATTATGAACGTACAAGAGTCAGCTGCAGTTCATATGCCTCGTTTCCTCAATTCATCTTAATTGACATCCATGATGACAGGATATAGAGCTACATATACATACACATCGAGCTAGTAACAATGGAAATTGACATGAATACCCTAGGTCTGCAACCTTAGTGAATTCGCCGCGTGGGTCGAGAGACATAGACTTAAGCCCGTGGTAGTTTGCACTTTTAGAACCATATGCATGTACTTGTAAATATGCAAATACAGCCAACTAATACACCTCCTGCAGCTTCCAATTTAGGGATGTGATATATTAATATTTTCTCAACAACTGCGGCTGAAATAACTAGGCAATTCTCACTAAGTTATGAAAGAACGAGGTTTGAATGGCATGGCAAAATATCGAATTCAAAGAACTTAGGAAATCGGAAACCTCGAGGGCCCAAAGGATTAGCGCAGCTAGCAGCTAGCTATAACGCTACGCTAGTGGCGGCTGGCAGCTGTCGACAGCATTAGATTAGTATCGAGACCGAATTGACTTTGGATATATGCTTCGCTAAGAATTGTAATTTATCATTGATCCAAGCAAATTCAGTCCCTTAATAATCTCGTCTTGGCCTTTTGACTAGTGGTACCTGCAGATTTTACCTCCTGCTATCTATGGTTAAGTTGGTGAAATCCAATCCGGCATTGCATTGTGCGCACATGGCATCCACGTTGTTGGCGTTGCATTTTGATGGCCAAGTTCCTTTTCAACACAAGAAAGTCTCGACTCAACACAATTCACCGTTCACGAATTTTTGTTTGCGTGGTTTAGCCACGTGACCCGTGTTTACTGCAACCACGCGATTGGACAGACAAGCGTGCTCCCTCAACTCAGCCTTGTTCCGAATCGATTCTCGACATCTTGACGATCAACATCTTGACATCAACATCTCAAGCCGACAATCGATTCAGCTTCTCTCCTTCGCATTCATCTCCTACGTCAAATCTAACCTCCACAGCTCTTCTTCCTATTTACCATCCTACCGATATCTTTATCACACACATTCAGATACGTCTGAGCTCAGAAAAGGCGCACAATCCATTATCCGGCATCCTACTCCTTCCCGACCTGCATGCAGCTACCATGGGCGGCGGCGACGAAGGCACAACAGCGGCCGACCACCCGTTCAATGGCTTGATCTTGTGCTGCACATCCATCTCTGCCGATATTCGCGTATGTTCGCTTAATAAACTATTTGATCTATCGATTTGCCAAACTATCGAAGCTGTTCGCTAACGATCTTCATCCATAGAGCGATATCACAACCAAAGCTACAGACCTCGGTGCCGTCTGGAAGCAAGATCTCACCTCAGATGCCACGCATCTCATCGTCGGCGACGTCGCTACCCAAAAATACCGATATGTAGCGAAGCAACGGCCCGATGTCAAGCCCATGCGAGTCAGTTTTATCGAGAAGGCGCATGAGGCTTGGGTTGCCACACAAAAGATTTCAGTCCATGACCTAGAAATTGAGCACGCCTTTCCACCGTTCCTGGGGCTTAGAATATGCCTTACAAACATTAATGATGGTATATACCACCTTACTTCCCCCCAAAACATGATTAGTTTCTAATGAAGACTATATAGAAAAGGAACGCCAAAGGATGCAAAAGGTCACGGAGGACAATGGTGGAATCTACAACGGTGATCTGACTAAGCAAGTCACTCACCTCGTTGCCTCTAACCCGGAAGGAAAGAAATACCATTTTGCAAAGCAATGGGGAATCAGTGTCGTTAGCGTCGAATGGTTTAACCAAAGTGTGGAAAGAGGGATGGCTCTTGACGAGGCTTACTTTTCGTTCGATTTACCAGATTCGGAACGTGGCCAGGGAGCATGGATCCGATCGGCGACAGGGAAGAGAAAGTTTTCGGAGAGAGAAGGGTCGGGTGGGACCGACGGGCGGGTCAAATCTGACCCTGCCAAAAGGAAGATCAAGCGTGCTGCCTCAGATCGGCTGAGCAGCGGAAGTCAGACCCTCTGGGGTGATATCATGGGCACCAAGGCCGTAAAGGTTGACAAACCTAGTGAGTGGGGTTCTGATGCACCGCAGAGGGCGGGCAGCAGCAGGGCTGAGAGCGTCGCAACGGATCCCGTTGATGCGCCATACGTCAACGTCCGGGCGAGCATTTCAATGCCGGACCTACAACCCGTGGTTCCCAAGAAGATGTTTCACGATAAGGGGTTCCACGTTTATGGGTTCGACGCCGAGAAAGAGAGCAGGATCCGGGGCATAATTCGAGGGTTCGATGGGAACACATACCCTGCCCTGCAGGATTTATTTCAGGCTCCTGCGAACCGGTATGTCATCATCGTGCCGGATACTTATATCCAGGCCGATTGCCCGAGAATCTCAGATGCATCGAAGGCGGTCCAAATCGTTACCTCTTGGTGGCTCGAGAGGTGTTTGCACGAGGATAAATTTATCGAGCCAGACGAATATCCGCTTGGACGCCCGATGAAACGACACAATATCCCCGGGTTCGAAAAGCTAACGGTCTCAGTTACGAAGTTCGATGGGGTCGATTATCTCCACTATACGAAAGCGATTGGTAAACTTGGGGCCGAGTTTTGCGAGAAAGTCTATAAGGCTAGAAGCCTTTTAATAGTCAAATCGGGAGAAACAATCGGTCACAAGGACAAAGTGAAGGCTGCGGAAGCCTGGGGCATTCCAGTCGTTTCACAGGAATGGTTGTTGGAGTGCATTGCTGAAGCCGAGCTCGTTCCCTTCAAAAAGTACCTCCTAAACACCAAACCAATTGCAGAGAATAAAAACAGTCAGGTAGAAGTTAAGAAGGAAGGATGTGACGCCTTAGAGAACGTTTCTGTCAAATTTGATGCTGCTGTCACTGTGAGTTAATCCTGACTTCCTAATGGGTGAGATGGCAAAAACTAGCTTCAAAGCACACTACTCTCACGACCTGGGATATTAGAGCTGATCATGGAACCTTTTTGGCGGCAAGGAAGACCGAGACAAGCTAGAGCAGGCAGTGTTCTTTCTCGGCGGCTTTGTAGCTTCGTCTTTTAGGACTGATATCCCAGTTACGCATCTGGTGACAACAACTGCAATGGCAGCACATGCGGCAGAGGGTAGCTTGGAGCCGCTTTCCAAAGATATACGACGGGCGTGGAGGCTGAGCAAAGTTGTCGTGGTGACTGATACATGGTTGAAGCTGAGTATGAAACATAAGGAAAGATGGCCAGAGGCAAAATACACACTCAAAAAGCCGGAGATTTTGAACCGACCCACCCTTGTCCCAACCGAAAAACCAAGGGTTCCATTATTCGAAGAAGCGCAGGCTAAAAAGCCAGTGCAAGAGTCACCTTTACTGCCACAACAGGAGAGCGGCAATCCATTTATCATCGAGGATATAGATAACCCACCAGATGTCGACGAAAATACTATCAGCCTCCGCCCGCTCTCAATTTCTCCAGTTGCGATGGCAAAGAGGAACCCAGCAGCATCGAAATCTCAAACATCAGGTTTATCTACCACTCCTTCGAAACCTAAATTCATGACCCTGAAATCGCCAGCGAAGAAGTCGCCTTCTCAGCATTCCCCTATTGTGCCGCCAATAGTATTCAACAAGGAAGGATCACACAACAGCGGTAGCCTCTTACAAAACAATCTTACAGAAATCTTAAGGCTTGCAAAGCAACAGGAGAATAAACCAGTCCCGCGTCGCCCTGCTAGGAAACTACGGGGTCGTGCGAACTCTGCAAGCGAGGATAGCGGTTTGCTTGGAGGAAACAGTCTGTCTAGACATAATTCTCTCCAATCAAACCCGACTGAAGGCCAAGATAGTGTCGACACTAATACTACAATTACGACTTCGGCGTACAAGTACAACCTAAAAACGCTTTCCCGTACCAATTCTTTGAGCAACAATCTCGATTTTGGCGAGAGTATGATATACGATTCAAATCCTGAATCAGGGCCCAGAAACCTACCAACGGAGTCTGATTCACAGCACCAACCGTTGTCGCAAGTGGTCCACTATGTTGACGCAGAGGCTGAAGCGGAAAGGAAAAAACTGTTTGAAAAGTTGAAGATGGTGGATGATGGCGGGCAGTTGAAGGGGCGCTTGGTGGTCAAGAGTACAGTTGCGGCGCAGGAAATAGGCGGGCCAGTTTCGAGGGTCGGAAGGGCGAGGAAGGGCTGAGAGGCCGCTTCCGTCGGAGTATATATTTTTGGCTCGCTTTTCTCCCTTTTCTCCCTTTTCTTCATAACGACTAATGACTGCTTTTTTCATAACGATCCCGTTGTTCTGGCGTCTCCTGTTGTTCAGCGTGCTTGATACATGCAAGCGCAGTAACTCCCAATACACTCCTAGCGTTATTTACGATTATCCTCCAAGTGCCCTTGTGAGGCCGATTATTATCCATGGAAATTCTTGATTTTCTATCCATCAATCCTTCATCTATATCCTTTGCTCCAATTTGCATATAATCACCCGGCCAGTTGGTCGAAGAAATAGTATACCCACAGTGAGAAAAAACACACAAAGAAACCATTACCCCCAAATAATAAAGGGCACCCATCCATACACTTAGGAAAATCCTCTAACCATTCTTTCCGTGGGTATAGCTAAAGTAGAAACCATAAAAGATTGTGAATGTTGACGCCGGTTCCAAAAGCAAACAAACAAAGAGACCATACTGATGAATATAAGCTCGAAGCGATAATAATTGACCCTCTCTCGGAAAAGAACCAGGAAATTAGATCGCAATACCCCATTATACTATAATTCCAGGAGATAGTTTTGGCAAATCATTTTGTCTAGCTTCGTGGCCAACCTCCGGATATAGACCTGTGCTTTAAGCACAATAGGCATATGCATTGTCCTCTGTGCGTTCCATGTAATCCTTATCAATGAGCCTATCCCAAAAGCCCGTTAGCAAACCCGTCCCTCTACTTTAAATGGGCAAATATATTTTGAAATCTTACTTCTCGATATTCTTCTTGATATCGGCCAGATCCAGCACGCCTCTCTTCTTCGTCTGATTGATAACCTCAGTAATCAAATCGTTATGCCCCATCGTCTTCCTACTCTTCATGATACGAATTATGGCCGCCTGGGTCTCGTATTGGCGGTCTTGGGCGATTTGTTCATGAGTTTCTGTATTTTCTTCCTTGGTTTCTTTAAGTTGGATTTGATTGATCTTGATACGGATCTTTGGGTCGCTGAAGCCGAGGTTTACAGTGAAGGTATCAGTTGGGTTGACGTCTTTGCCTTTCGGATGTTTAGTGAGGGGTCGGACTCGCGCACAGGCAAGGGATTGGAGGGTACGGATTAATTCAGCGTCGGCTGGGATTGGAAATATTAGTAAAACGTGCCTATTTAAACTCTACGGGAACAATACATACGGAGTGAGGTTGCGGACTTGATTTCCTCGTAGGACAGCGGCTTCTTATCGTTATCGAATAATAATAGAACCACGGCCTGGAAGGCGCTCATTGAAAGCTCTTTCTTACCCTGAAGATACCCACAATAGTTAGTATGACTACAGGTTAAATTAATTTATACAATCGTGCAGTATACCTTTGGAAAGTTCGCCTTAAGAACACAATGGGCGAGAGCGTTTCTCCACGTCAGCTTCCTTCCCTTGTGTTTAGCAGTGTAATACGTGTGGTACGCATTCATATATTCCGCCACACTCTCTGGTAAAGTTATTGTGGTTTCCGGGTATGTCGGCCACGCAGCTTGCGCAAGCACTGTGACCTGGAGGTCCATACTATCAGTCCTCTCCATCGCTGCCTTAGTAAGCTTAAACGATGCCAAATTCTCCCTTGAAATATCGATGTCTTTAAACATGATTTCCAAGTTCATAGTAAATCCGGAACCACACTCCGTCTTTAATTTCGACAACATTGCCTTCTCCGCGTCGGCACTAGCGCTTCTCTGCATGAGCAATCTTCGAGCTAAGTCCTTTTTGTAGAATGCCTCAAAGACATCTTTGCCGTGGATGAATCTGAATAGATCGAGTGCCTGATCTAGTTGATTTCCTAGCAAGGCATCTTCGTCTCCCATACCCATCATCTGCTCATCCTCATCTGGGGCAGCTGAGTTTCGTGAGATAGCCTTAATACCCTCCCTTAAGAGCAAATCCATATACTTGGCGATCATTTCTGATGGCCTTGCGTTCTGTTTATAACCAGCTCCCTTCCTCTGTTCGTTAATAAACGTTTCAAATGACTCCCTCAGCGAATGTGCAAGATCCACGTTCTTTGCGAATGAGTTTCTCAATATGCTCTCCAAGTTGTTCTTCAACGAGAGTAGAGCTGGGACCATATCCGTAGTTTCGGAATCTGTCACAATCGCCGCCCCCTTCTCCTTAATATATTTAGCCCAGATGGGCTTTATTTTCGATCCTGCATTTTCCACCCTATCGATTACGGCGTAGACAACCGCCAGCGCTTCGACGTCATTGTTCGAAATCAATTGCTTGATCCCCGAAACATCAGTTAGGTCAGGCATATGGTATAGGATCATTTCCTTTTCAATGATAGTGATCAAATCCCTCTTTGTCGTAGTTTCCAGATTGAACTTCTCAACTCTTTGGATTTCTTTCTGTATCTGCGATGCACATTGACGGGCATATCTTGCTACGTCATCGGCATCAGCTTCTTCCTCGGCAAGTAGCCGATAGTATCCTTCGGAAACATCGATAAAACGAGGTTCAAAGAGCGAAGAGTAGAGACCCAAATTCGAGAGTATTCGAATGCTAGACATGAGAAGGTTGCTATTGTCGAGATCGGCCTCTCCTTTCCGGTCGTTCTCATATAGTTTGAACACTCCACCGAGAAACCTTCCTCTAAACTTCGTATCCGTGATGATGTGCGTACTGAATAGCTGGAGTCCCATATCCCATATCTGCTCTTTGTCCGGGGCTGGGTATAGGTAGGCTTGGTTCAGGTAAAAAAACAGTATTTGAATAACCCTCTGTTAAACCAACAGCTGTTAACACGGTCGCTTTACGTTTAAACGATTTGGTATGAAAACGAGAACTTACCAGTCTCTCTTGCCATTTCTTCCATGTTCCCTCTATGACCTTAACGAGATCCTCGTCTGTTCCCACCGCTCGACTACTGACCCCATCTCTCAGCGGCCCCGCCACATGGCCCCTACATCTCGCCACAAGTCTTTCGTGAATTAAAGGAGCCTTCCCCGCCCGACACAAGCTTTGGCAGCCTTGGTAAATCTCTTCAGAGCTGGTACCACGGGATTTGTCATCTTTATCCTCAAAAACAGCCGTCAACGCGCTATCCAGCATATCAAGAGTCTTATTCACCCATTCATCTGGGACCCCTGCAGGTCGCTGCTTGAAATTCTTTACTAGAATCTTCTTGGTTCCATTCTTTGGAGGCAAAGCTGCAGGTTGGGCGTACATTGGTTTAGATTTAGAAACTGGCGATGTGGTTAGGTCGATTGCATTGTTGTTGGTGACGTTGTTGGTGGGATGTGACGGTTGAGACGGCGAGCCGGCCCACATGTCGATGATTGGTGGTGCTCCCGCAACCGCGGGGGGAACGGGGTGGGACTCTCCGGATTTCAGGCGTTTGGCTGGATTTTGTAGATGTTTATCTTCAGATAAAGACGAAATGTGGGGGCCGCCAGCTACACCCGAAGACTTGAAGTGTCTGCCGTTGTTCGAAGAGCTGGATGGGCTTCCGATCGATGGCTTCCGTTTCTTGTGGGATGAGGTTGTAGCGCCCGAGCTCGAAAGCGTCCTGTGGGATGTGGAGGCTTGCGCTTGATGAGCGGCACTATGGCTGGTACCCGTCATCAAGTAAGTACGGTGGTACCGGGATGGTTCGGGGTTCGGTAGCTGCCTGGGTACTTCAGTCAGTGCTTAGTCAATGTGAGACGTCGTCGGGTTGGTGGAGGGAAGGCTGTGATTATTCTGCAGCCAATAGAGTGAGCGGTCTAGGAATGATAATTTTGGTCATTGGTGAAGCCTGGAAGCTGAAGATCAACGAGGGAAGGTTAAATAAAATACTACAGTCTGCAGTCCAGTTGGAGGAAGGAGTAAAAGGTGTAGTAGAAATTTATAATAGAAGGTGAGTCGACAGTGGTAGAATTTACTATCAAGACTGGCCCCCGCGTTCGCTTCTACGTGCATATGTAATCAAGGCCGACAGATTGCTACCAAGTACGGTTCTATTATATCATCCGGCATTAGATAGCGGAGATAGTTCGATTCCACTGCCAACAGGCTTCTTATCCTCGACGGCTTTTACCTTTTAAGCCGATACGAAAAGGGCGTCTTCCAACAGCGACAACACACTTAATTAAACAGCTGGCTGGCGTGCATTGTTGGAGGGATGGCTATTTCCAGATCTATATAACACGATACCATAGGATATCATCCCTTAAAGCTATTCTTCATGTCCCGCAGTTTCTGCATGACCTTCAGTGGCTCTGTCTCCCCTGTTGCCTTTTGGATATCGGGGTCCTGTCATTTTCAACCGTGTTAGTATGTGCTCATACAGAAGGTACACCGACTTTGAAGCTTAGGCCAGCGCGGTAAGTATAGATATCCTATATCGTAAACATCGTTCATACCTCGATTTTCATGAAAACATTGTGCTTTAGCTCATCGCCAATCGTAAATTTGCCTTGTGTCTCTTCGTTCTCCTCACAGAACTTAACGAGGTCTTGAACTGCGGGTGTGTCTAGAACCGATTTTCCAAACCTTATATTCGATTTGGTGTATTCATGTCCAGGCTACAATATTGTCACATAATAAAATCCATATGTCAGTATCCAAATAATAGGTACTGGTATCGATATATATCGTGCAATAAAGGTATAATACTTACGTAAACTCTTGTATCCTCAGGTAGCTTTGCCAGTCTATTATTCAGAGCTTCATGCATTTCTTCCGCCGTACCTTCAAAGAACCTTCCACATCCTATACTATAGATCAGTATTTCTCGTCTTCGTATTCTTCCAAATTTTATATCACGGATAGAGCATACCGGCAATGAAAAGGGTGTCGCCCGTAAACACGACTTTTTCGTCCCCGTCCTCCATGAAGTAGCAAATACTGTCTTGGGTATGACAGGGAGTATGAATCGCCCTCACATTTATACCCTCACCAATCTTGAAGGTTTCGTTGTGCTTAGGGGTTGTAGTGACTTGGTCGCAGTTCTTGCCACCGATTACAGGTATGTGCGGGTAAGTTTGTAGCTGTTACGGTTTAGCAAAAGGTTATCCATAGGAATATTCTCGAATACAGCTGCCACTTACTGTTTCTGCATTTCCACCAGCATGGTCACGGTGACTTGATTAATTGGTCGCATAGTTAAAAATCCATCGTATGCGTGTGTATCTGGAATGGCAAACATACTGGTGGGTGTTAATGATACCCTTGAAGTTGATCTTTCCACTATCTATCAGTTCTTTGAGAACTGGTAGAACTCTTTAAACTGTTAGATATACCGAGAAACGGATAGGAGCTTAGGAAAGGAAATTGGTAAATATTCGCTACTAACTCAGGTGGATTAGCCGGATCAATGACCATAGCATCCTTTGTCTCGCCGTCGATTACTACATAAGCGTAGTTATCATGACTCCCCGTCCCTATGATATCCCAATTAGTTTCTCACATTTACTTCACATTCAAATAACACTGTAGAGTGGAACCAACACATAGGAATCGATTGAATATGCATTGTTCGTCGTTGGATATTCTAGATGTTTTAGGCAAGGGTCAGCACGAAGCTATCGCAATAGCTGCTAAAAATCAGTGGTGAGATTTACACCACCCGCCTTAGATTCCCTCGGATAGCTACCAAACCGTGCTACCGCGATACTAGAGACGATAGCAAGTAAACTTACAGCAGTTGTAAACCTTCGGAGCGGAGAGGCAGCAGTGGTAGCGCGTATTGCTCTAAGTACGGGATTCATATGGTGGGGAAATCTCGAGATTTGCAATTGGTGTGGAGTACTATATTTGTAATGGACAATTGATGGGTTTATTTTAATTATCGCGTATGCGCGGGTTTCGGGTAGATACAACCAGCCGAATAGAAGAGACGGCTGCGCCGAAAAGTTGGGGTAATTTGGAAATCGTGGTTTCGTAATTGGATTAAATGCATCCACACTAAGCCATCTACGTCGACGTCATGTTAAGTGGTACATATGTCCGGCAACACAGTTTCGGGGTCCCGAGCTAGGCCGGATAAGATGTTTTACGATGTGGTTGGTAATGGTATCAATTGATTGCATGATGACCATACCAGCATTTCTCATATCTGCTATAGCAGAAGAGATGAGTTATCACATAAACTGCATATGAAAACTTTGCATATACCGTCAGTAACATCTCAATTAGAAATGTAACAATGTCAGGAAGTGACAGTTTTGATCGTATATATAGAGTTTGAGGGATTGAGTGAGTACTCAATAGTTCAAGCTCCACGATTTTTGGCCTAGAGTTACATCAAACAACCATTGGATGATATTTTGATGCTAGAAAGCATTGTATACTACCTAATGCAATATAAAATTTTTGTTGATGGGGTATCAAAAATGCAGAATAAAGAGCTCAATAGGTTTAAAGTAGTTCAGTGATATGCTATCACTTCGTAAGCTCGTGGCCTTTAAGATCTAGTTAATCATAATATCAATCAGCTACAATAATTCTTCTAAATACAAAGTTTTGGTCACGGTATTGAGGTTGTTTATTACATTACGCAATACAGATGTATCCTATAGGTAGTTTCAGATGAAACTCGCTAGGAGGAATAGTGCGAGGCTCTCTTTTTAAATTTTTTTAAATTTTTTTTTAATTTTTTTTTTTTTAAACTCAACAATTGCTCCGATAGAGCGTATTTAGAGACTATGGAATGTAATCCTGCAATGTTGCTCTCATAGAAGAATTCAGTGTGACAAATGGCCCAAGGTGCTATAGTCAGGTTAACGTAGTGCCTTCAACGCTGTGAGGCCGACGTATATGGTCTTCAAGACCAATTAAAGAAGGCGGGCTAATTCTAATTTCGCTCCATGTTTATCTCTTACCAAGGATCGCTATTGAAGATCTGTTTAAGAATAGTTAGGCAAAAGGTCTTATTTGGTCAATTCTTTTCCGGGCTCTCTGTATCGAAGGCTTTCTGCCTAGCAGTTCGTGAGTTCCACTAAGATAGAAGTTAAATATGTTTCCGGTTTTCGAGATGTAATAATGCGATAGAAATACCTGAAGAGTTCTACTCAAGCTATCAAACCAGTCTCCTTGGTGCGGTTTTGACTGGATAAAGGCGAATGGGTACCTTGACGCCGCAATGGTAACATAATCTCCCTCTAAGTCGTTTATTAGCATATATTCAATTGTCCTGTGCTATTTCAGTAGTAACACATACGATGTAATTCAATTCTCTCCTTCCCGTCAAAGCTGGCCCATGCCGTTGTTCTTGCATCATAAGGAACTGCCACTCTAATAACCATTGAATCTGGTAAAATGATTGGTCTAAAACTCAAAGAGTGTGCACAGATCGGGCTGACAAGCATCACCGGGTTGTCTGGATGACTGAGGCTTCCTCCGGCAGCTAACGAATATGCCGTCGATCCAGTGGGCGTAGCAATGCAGATACCGTCAGCTTGGACGGATGTCAGATGCTCGTCGTCACCAAATAGCTCTGTTGATGAAAGAGTAGCATTAGGACCACGGTCGACTACTAGTTCATTTAGAACGGTAAAAGACTTTTCAGGCGTGTGGGTCGGCTCTTCGTCTTCGCGCTCGCAAATTTCGTGACAGATATCACGGTTGCGGTCTTTGTGGTTCGCTCGCATAACGGTACATTCGAATCTCTATTCCCTCTATTAGTCTTGTTTTCAATTGCCAAATTGCAACAGGGCGACCAACCATTCTTAAGCTTACTGTTATCCCAACATTATGTGCATCTCGTAATATATTTTTAAAATCTCCGAAATCAAACTTTGTGAGGAACCCAAGGGACCCAAGAGAGAATGAGATAACAGGTGGGACGATTTTTTGGAATAACCAGCTTGTGTATAAAACTGTGCCATCACCTCCGAGCTGCGTTCCCTCGATTAGTTAAGACAGAGTTTGCATAAACTGTACTCTTAAGTGCATACCGAAATGACAAGATCGAAAAGGTGCGGATGCTTCGTACAGAACTGTGGCGTCCAATAACGTATTCGATCACCGAAGCCTGCCGATTTCGCAACCAGACCTTTAATATCTATTGTTGCATTTTCTTCTAGTATATCTTCAATGTATCTGACCAACGATTAGTGAAGGCTTGGAAGCCATTATAGAGTCCACTCACATGATAAAGTCATCGAACTCTGTTAATAACCATTCCAATAGCTCGCGGTGGTGCACGATATTTTCTTTATCCTGTGTCTTCGCCACTACTAAAATCCTGAGGTTATTCCTTGGAAGCTTCATTCTTAGGCTCCCTATTCTAATCGATCAGCCGATGCTCCCTGTTCCATTGAGCAAGTGTATGATCTTTTACCAAGATGTTTGCTCAACTCTCTGACCCCCAATGCCATATCTGACAGCTGCTTTTTTGTTAAAATCCTCGATGCCCCCTCCTCTGCAGCCCGTTCGTCTATAAATCCGTCCACACATTGTGCTGCAACAGGGTCAACCAGCTTCTGCGCATGGGCGATATTACCCAACCTCTGCGCCTCCAGCATTTCGTGCACGAAGCACAAGTTGGTGATAACATAATGGGAAGCAACCATACTGGACTTTCTCCTTTTAGCTACTTGAATCGCCGGGTCGAAAAGGACTTCGAGAGAGTGAGAGCGGGCGTTTGCCTGGGTGGGTTGTTAGCTTGGTTATTATTATAGTTTTTAGCTTGTATGACATGGTGCGTGATGTCACTTACGTCGAGTGCGCCGATGTCATCGTAATCGTCGTCGTCGCTAGATTTCGCCATTGCGGGTTTAAATTCTTTTGTTGATATCATGATACCGATATATTGTTGATTTAGTCGTTGTTTGAGGTGAAAGATCTGATTAATCACAAAGGGATGATGATGATGATGAAAAAGAATTGGTATTTGCTAGTCCAACGTAAGCCCGGCTTATTGCATCCAGTGGAATGCAGCTGTAGGACGACCGCCGTAATAGGCCGAGATATGCCCTGATACTATATCCAAAATCGAAGCAACTCCATCCGTGCATGCGACGCGCCGGGAAGCCGTCGTGATTACTCAGCTGCAGTATCCTGCCCAACTGCAAACAAGCCAGCGAGCTCCCTGTCTAGAATAAATGAATCGAGGTTAAAGCCCCTCACTAGTATATCGATAGTACCAGCTCTGGCGTAGTATCTGGTTCGGAATGGAGTGACGTCTGTCAGCTAGCACTCCCGTGTTGATGTTGTATTCTCCCGGTGTCGGCTTGGCTCCCGGGACATCCGTCTAAACAGGCTCCGGGGCCAAATGCAGGAAACAGCCATGATCCCGGGCGCCATCTTCAAAACACCAAATTCTGTCGCCAGAAGAATTGTTCCTTCCAGTTTTCTTTTCCATTATGCCATTCGTCTCGCGATAAATGCTGCAACCACCTCGACTGACCGTCTGGTCGTCCATCGATGACCTCAAGCATCTAAAATCTTTGCTATACGACCAAACGGCCGATAATGATGGCCGACCGCAGGCTCTTGAGATTGTACGTACACGTTTGCGCTCGGGCGCTTTATTCTGATAAGGTGTATGGATGGCGATTCTAACATTAGAAATGTTATAGATCAGGGCTTGGTCCTCCCGTGGCCGTCTCCCACATGCCATAGAGTCCACTTCTCATCTCACAGAATGCCTTCTCAACGATACTCCAAACCAATCGGAACTTTTGATCCGAATGTCCTACTCAACCGCTATCTGTCGATTTGTCAATGGCCTGTTAGACCCGGCGCAGAAGTCGCATTTTGCAGTATCTATGTATAATCTGGCCCAGGAATTGGGGCTACCAGCGTCTTTTGTAGATGTAAGGCATGCGGCAACGCACGAAGCCCTACCACCGCTTGGTGTGTTGAGGACGACCTGTGCTAGGGGTTTGGATTGGTTATGGGCGAACTATTGGGAAAAAGTTGAGGCCGGGGGTGCTGCAGAAGTAGAGACTACGGGGAGGAGTGGAGAGGTTGTTGATGAAGCGAAAGTGTCTAGAGTCCAAGGTTTACTTGATCGGTGGGAGATACTGAAGAAGGGTGGACAGGGGAGATATCGAGAAGCTGCGAAAAGGAAAGAGGAGAGAGGAGAGGCGAATATATGCGCTGAGCTTGAAAGTATCTTCAAAGCGTCGACAGGCATTGATATACTACTCGAGATACTCGTCCACGAACACTTGCTAGTCATGGATGATAGTGGGTAAGCTATGAACAATCTTGCTTGAGGCAGTGTGGAGTCTGATCTGACCGGAATTAGATCTATGATGTCAATTTACAAGACCACAGAAAGCTGGAAGCCTTTGGTACAGCATCTCGACTCCGAGGTTGATGAGTTTACATCCGGCCTGTTCAACACCTTCCTCGAAGCAATGCAAGAGGTAGAAGACACAAAAGATGAGAATAGAGACGAGTTTGCGGAGTCCGAGAGCGAGTACACGTACCAATGGCTTGAATTCCTGATAGGTCTTGTCCTCAAAGGGAAATTGGCTGCCGACAGTGCTAGCCTGCTTGACGACGTTGTGTCTCAATGCATATTATCACGGAACCTTTGGTGGGTCGCATGAATCTCTTTAGATTATTTACTATGCTAATCCCGATTATCAGGTGCCTGCGGCTAGCAGAATACGCAATCGGCCAATCCACTTTACTCGAAACCAAATATTCACAGGCGTGCACAATGGCGAAGAAGCAACTAACAGCGGCTCCAAAACCGGCGTCTAACCCTGTCAACAAACATCCAACCCCAAATATATTAGCCGCTATAACCACCGATAAGGATACAAGCATGGACTTAGATCAGGAACTTGAAGGTTTCGAGGCGAAGCTCCGAAGTATGCGGGCGCAACGTGAGCAGTGGGGCTTGAATAAGAAACTCGAGGCTACGGAAAAGGTTAAACCAGATGCCAACGCCTCAATCATTACGACGAATGGCAAAAGGGCGGCAAGGTTTCATAGGGCAGAAGCCAATTGGTCGCCAAAACCAATGGGGGTCGTGTGAGGACGGGCCGTTTGTGGGCGTTGGATACCATGATAACACTGACGGCGCAGCCTCATGATGGGAACAGACTCGATAATCGTGATAGATGCTATACCCGCCATGGAATAATAGAGGTGGTGGGCTTAGGCCTTCCCGGGTTGCACGGCATCAAAGGATTCTAGTGTCAATTGTGAGCAGTGGATTCGACTTGGTATCTGCAGCAATGCTTACCGAACGGCTGTTTCAAACATCTTACTTGCAACCAATATATATGCCGTGAAATCGAACGACATGCATGCGCTGCAACAGCGAAACGGTTGAGAATCATTGCATGCCCCGTCAATTGGGATCTCGTGGCTTTCTAGATTTAAGGCTGCATTTTCTCGAAAGATCGATATCCACTCGATCCCTCCAACCTCAATGTTCCTGCTACTGACTTTCCGTCCCTTCATGGTCTTCCAGCATGATGGATGACGAGTCCATTCGCGCAGCCCAAACCTCAAACATCCATCCACAATTACGACCGGGGTTCGCAGTCCCTCGCAAAACACCGTTTCCATTGGCTGTGCAGGCGCTAATCCATGTTTGTGCCTCCCCAAACGAACCTGAAACTTGACGAAAGCAGGGTAGCAGCAGAAAAGCTCGGGTAGCCATGCTCTTCGATTTAACGAACTGGACCCACCGATGTCGTTTGGGGCCAATGTATATTTTCTCCTGAGCGGTCTCCTTAGCTCTCCCAGATGTAGACAGACTACTTAAGAAGACAAGTACAGTCGACTTCTCTTCATCATTCTTCTTTTGATCATAGTCTCCTTTCTCCGTCGGAACATTCCTCTCCTTCAATTCCTTGTGACCACGAGTTCTCCAGTGTTGAATTGCATTGACGCAATCCCCGTCCGTTTACCTTCCTTAGCTCCCTTACCATTGAACCTCAGCGCTCCTTTATACAAAAGTACCTTTATATAACCCTGCCAACTGCATTTCGAGCTTCGAGATAACTAGAATCCCTCGTAAACTTCATATCTCCCTGCGGAGTCCAGAACCCAAAAAAACACCACTCTAGATTACCCCCCACAAGTCCACAAAATAAAAGATGGCAACCGCCTCAGTCCCCGCTCTTCAGGTCACCTCTGGCTCAAAATCGACCTCCCCAGCCCCACCTTCGCCCGAAAACACGTCTCCAACGTCTCCCACCAATGACGCCCCGGTTATTGAACGCATGGGAAACCGTGCTGAACTTAAGCATACTATGCTGAAGAAGTTACGACCGTTGCCGTTACGACATGAGTGGACGTTTTGGCACGATAAGTACCAAGCTGAGACGGGAGCGAGCACCGCCGCTGCTGGAGATCAGTATGCTTCGCAACTGAAGGAATTGGCGAATATTAGCACAATTCAGGTATGTATACACGCTCTGGTTTCTCCAGTATTTTTTTTCTAAAGGAATATAAGTGTATGGGGTTGCTAATTTGGGTATAATGGCGGGATGTAGGACTTTTGGCAGGTCTACAACAACACCGACTGGGAGTCGCTCAAATTGCGCGATTCATTTCTGCTATTTAAGAAGAACGTCAGACCGATCTGGGAGGATCCAAGGAACAATAAGGGCGGTGCGTGGACGTTTAGGATATCGAAAACTAGCAACACGTCCCAAGAGTTCTGGAAATCCATCTTATTAGTCGCTATCGGTGAGCAGTTGCAGGAGGTCGTTGAGAAAGGTATATTCCTCGCTTTATACGTATATGTTTTTTTTCTTTTCGAAAATTAGTAAACTGACCATTGGTTTCATTTAAAGGCGACGACATCTGCGGTGTCTCTATGTCGGTTCGTTTCAACTCGCATCTGATTTTGATCTGGAACCGTGACGGGTCGAATCAAAAGTCGATCGATGCGGTTCTCGCAAAGGTCCTGGAAAGCTTGCCGGCAGAACTGAAACCCTCTCCGCAGAATTACTATTATAAGAAACATAGTGAACATAAGGGGTATAAGGCTTTGGATAGCAAGTAGAGTGGGGGGACGGTGGTTTGACCATGCATAAATACCGATATATCGGTATATAGTCGAGTTTTCTAGCTTTTTCTTTCGTCTTCTTCTTCTTATCCGGGTTTCATCCTTTTCATACTCGTGGAATCGGTCATTTCGAGGATGTAAATGGTTTCTATTCTGCAATTCGAAACTGATACCCTAGGGCTTTATCTACTTCAGAGGCCACGTCGGGTACTAGAACCAACATTTCCCTTAGCTTCGGCGCTTTAAATTGCATCAGTCCAGTCTAGCCATCAGCTTTCAGTAAAAAGCGACATTTCATTTCATGTTTATTATACTCCAGGTTTCCCTTGCTCGTTTTTTATACCTTCTGTTTACCTGTACATTGTTATCATGATAGCCTCTTTTAACTAGAGGGCTGCGGGTTAAGTTCTGTGGCCCTATACCATCTATCGTCTCACACCATATCATGCCCCCCTGCGGTCTAAATCTTTACTTCCTACTATAAGAATATTGCTAGTCGCGGGAGAACGCATCGATTTAGAAATAGAGAGAGTTACAAAACTTTCTATTGAAGCTGAAGATACTCCCCCAATCCCTGTATTAGCCCCGCCGTCCAAGAATATACCCTATTACAAAATATTTTACATACGAAGGATCTCTGGTAAAGTTCGTCAACGTCGTGGCCAAAAAAAAAAAGGTACAATAAAAAAATAATAACAAGTTATAAAACATCAAATCGAGTATGTCATCAAATGAACAAAGAAGACCCGTATAAATTAGAGGGAATCGTATGCCACAGTATATTTCATATAACCTACTCTTCTTTTTGTCTAAATCTAATTAATTCTGACCAACTTCACGGATTCTGCATTTCCATCCGGAATTCTTGCTCAGTAATGGCAGGCTAAGAATCAAAAAGTTAGTGTGAAACACTCTTAATATATATTAAAACGGCATTAAGAAGTATCATACCTGGCTCCCAAACACCATCCCAACTCATTACCCTTAATCTTCTTCGCAATCTTCACCTCTCTATGCAGTGGCATTTCATACCCAGTGTGTAACAAAGCCAACTGGAAGTTCAAATCGAGGCAGTGCTCTGGTCTATCCCTCAACTCCTCAAGCGCACCCTTAACAGCTGAGAACATGGTCCACCCACTCTCACCTTCACAAACTTTCGCGGCGAGATCCTTCAGCTCTTCAAGAGTAAAGCTGCTGGGCATGCCAAGTGGTTGTGTTCGATCATAGAAGTACGAAAAGATGTAAACATCCTCCCTAGCAAATGTCTTGGCCAAGGAAGGTTGGTGGATACCGTTGAAAGAGCAAGGGGCGAGTTTGCAGTCTTCGTCCTTGTGAAGGATGGATTCTGCGAAGCTACGGCAGAGTGGAGCAGCAGAATGTGGTGGGCCCGTCATGTTGACTTTGATACCGTCAACCTCGACCTCTCGCCACATTCCAGGGGCAATGCAAGGATTGAGGATGGGGCGGGAGTTATCGATTGGGTTGCTGCCGAATTTGGCGGACAGGATAGCTTTGTGGATTGCCTTGCGAGCTTCGTTGAGACCATAACCAAGATGGGAATGTTGGTACAGGTCAAAGGAGCGACCGCCGAAGTCGAGATCATAGTGGTGGTCACCGGGGGCGAGGATCTCGGGCATACCACCTCCTTTGATTGGGAATGTAGGTTCGAACACGATCTGGGTAGAGGCACCGCCGAGGTCGAAAACAGCGGCGGTAGGAGACTTGTCGGGTCCACCGATCTTGCCAAGAAGGTAATTGGTAGTGATCCATGCATAGACACCCTCGTCGCTGCCATCCATAACTGAGACTCCATTGCCTTCGACGACAGGGAAAGGATATTTAGTTTCTAGCCTGTTCCTGACAGCAGCTAAGATGGCGTCGCTCTTTTGCTCTCCGAGCAATCGCAATCCAGCTGTAGCTTTGACGGCAACTGGTGTACAGGCCTTGTATTTCTCCGGAACGGTGGTGACGGCAAGGTCCATGAGTTCATCCAAGCTTCGCGCTGCGGCCTCTGGGTCATTGCTGTAGCTGGAGAGACCACCCTTGATCATCTTGAAACCTTCGTTCTCCAATTCGGGTGTGGACGTGCAAGTATTGAATCTATATACGTGAATTCTGGACCCACTGCTCCCCGCGTCGATCATCAGCACGTATCTGGTGCATGATGGATCGTTCTTCTTGGTACTCGATCCAGTAGACGACGAAGCGCCAGGGATCACGCTGCTGACACTGGATTTCGAGCCTCCGGACAAGAAGTAAAGTGCCAGCAGCACAAAACTCAGCACAGCTGCAATTTTTATGTATCTCGACCTCGCCGATTGATTCATAGTTGTGGGCTGCATGGAGCTCAAGACTGAGTTCCGATACGAGGCGCGTTCGAAAGGGTCGTCGGTTGTGACGGAACGAGTGCGGTTGTGTGTCCTGCCAAAGATGTTCCAGTCGTTGTTACCGTTGTTCTGGCTGATGCTGGTGGATCGTCGTCGGGCGGACATGTATTATGAAGGTCGACCCGAAGGACACGTGCGTGAGAAACCAAAAACGCTAGCAGCGCTACACTCGGTGACCGTAGCTTGGACGGCCAGAAATAGAAAAGAACGAAGGGACGAGGCACCACAGGACCCCGATAGAGATATATATGTCGGTCCTAGCAAGGGGAAACACGGGTCAGGAATGTTAACTTTTTTTTTTGATATTCTTGGGAAAGGGGGTTCCATCTAGCTTCGAATTCACCATTCGATTCGATGGTAGCACAGGCACATACAGGCTAAACCTCGACACGCAAAGTTGGTATACAACGGCGATGAGGATGATTCCAAGAGCTGACCAGACTGCCGGGAATTCGAAGTAGACCAGCAGAGACAATGGCAGGCCGACGAAGAGAGTGACGAGGAAGGAGAAGTTGGCAAGGTTGAATGATCTTTCTTCTCGGGACATTTCCGCTGCCTTCAATCTCCTTCTCAAAGCGCTCTTGCCCAGTTTGGTTGGTTTAAGGGGATTTTTTCTAGCTGGAGCTACGAATAAAATTGGGGTAATCATTCCGGGGTGGCGTTCCCGGGGATGGTACGGTCGTCGGGGAGGCCATCCCCGGGAGCAATCCAGGTGCTTCGAAGCATTCCATATATATTGGGCCATGCAATGCGAACTTTATATTAAACACACTCGATAACTACCGATGAAGTCGACAGGTCCAATATAGAGTAATTCGCCTACACGCTTGGTATGCTAGTACCATATGACTGCTTGTAACTTATAATCCTAGGTTTTGGATACATTTATATATATATATTTATAAAGGTTTGGCATGCCCGTGCCCATACTCATGCATATGTTCTGATCGACTCCCTTAATTTACAACATAGTAAAAATAAGGCTCAGTTGCAACCAAAAGCGTCGAAAATTGTCTTCAAAATCAATCTTCTGCTTTTTCGGTCTCAGGCTTTTCGGGCTCCTGTGGCTCCTCGGGCTCCTGCTCGTCGTCGCTAACTGTGATTGGAGGGAGCTTTGGTGGCCTATCCAATGAAGTCTCTTCGCTTTTCGGTGGTGCCGTCATAGTACCCGTACATATCTCTAATTTATCGTACCTTGGATAACCGTATCCTCCACAGCATTCTTCTGGGCACCGAGTTGAAATTGTGGTGGTCCTTGGTGGGGCTGTAGAGCAGTTACAGCCATAGATTATCCTGGGTTGGCCTGCCACACACCTACGCTCCCGCGGGCACTCAGGCTTGCTTGAGTCGCATTTCCTCTCAGCCGTGACAGTAGCTACAGGTGGACACGTTGAATAAGGATCCTCCTTTTGCTCACTGGTTGGGGACGGTTCTTTAGTCTCGAGAGTGGCAGTTGTCGCTGCACATGAAGAGACAGTCGTCGTGACAGTGACAGTTTCAGCGGCATCGGCTTTGGCGATACGCTTTCTTGTAGTTGTGGATGTTATGGTAGTTCTTCTGTTCTCTTCAATAACTGTCGGCCTGATGCTGGTTATGGTAGTCGTGCTTAGGTATGTGGTCTTCTCAGTGGTTGTCTCCCAGAAGATCCTCGTTCTGAAGATGGTTGTTGTTCTCTCCCATCCCCTTCCCCTCTCCCTTTCTCTCTCCCTATCCCACCTTTGGGCTACGACCGAAGGGATGGCACTACATGTATTTAAATACACTAAACGTTAGCTATCGCAGCTAGAGGTACATGGAAGTGGTTGGTTCGGAAGATTAGATTATGGTGCCAGACCTAGAAGCCAAAAGAAGGGCTGAAAGGACTCCCGCTGTGAGCTGCATTTCAACGTGCAAATGAATGTGAGGTAGGATATCTTATTGAGTGTATCTTCCAATATAAACGAATGACGTCGACCCTACAGTCGGAAATAGTCGAAGCACGAAGATTAAGAAAGAATGGCCGAAAAGGAGAGAAAGGTCCGTGGGAGGTGTCAACTACCACCTTTTTAACCAAGCCTCCCTCTCTATATATACCCATCTTACCATGAAGGCCCTAGCTATAGGCCGAGTCAGTATCTACCTTACAAATAGCGATATATGAGACCCGTTAAGCATTTAAGCGTTCCTTGCGCGTATGACATATGCCAAAAGCTGTCTTAGGCATATATCAGGCGAGAGAAGCATCCCTATTCCATGAATCGGTTCTGAGTGTTTGTGTTGATAGTGTGGTTGGATTCATGTTGATTCTGGGCAGGCTTAAGCAGGACCAGACCGAATGTGGTTACTCGAGGCCAAATAGATAGCGTTTTGGCGACACCCTCTAGCGAATGTGTCCCTTGGCCGCAGCTTATTTATATTTTTCACCTTATGGTCTCGTTAACTGTAATGGCTACTATGCAACCTTACAATGCAAAGGGTCTGCAGATCTCGCCCGGCCACGGGTGCGCAGGTGCTTGGCTGCTGATTCCTGGGGTATATATGCGGTGTCGTCGTTACCGCCTGCTGTTTCGTCGTACCAGCTTCCCTAATAGCACCAAGTTTACAATTAACGGTAAGTACTGGTTGTAATCCGTACTCCGCGACTTGCGCGCTCCTGATTAGATTTCTTGTTCAAGATATTCAGAGCAATTGATATTGCGACAACACCACATATAAATTACCTAATACAACTTTTGACCGTTTAGTGATAAATATTTAAAGAAGCTTATTATCGATCCCGATCGATTGAATGATGGAAGCAACTTTGGTTTTCTATCTTTGTTACTCTAAAGTTTCGCCGTTTCTAATACATAATGGATGCTTGAGTACTTAAGGCGTATGCCCCGTATCTAAAATTCAACACCGCGACTGAATTCATGAGTAGCCCGCGTGATAGCCTCTGTAGCTACCTAGGTAGTCAGACCCTAGCATTTAGGTCGTTTGGTTTAGACGGGGGGGTTAACACCAATAGGATACAATAATTGATTATGCATTACTATTAAGTATATATACGCCATCTAGCCAGACTGCATGTACTTAGTGCCCCTGTGCAAGCTATAGCATCTATAGATCCTGATTATTAATATTACCAGAGAAAATAGAGTAACACGAAGCTACGATGTCAAGGAAAGGCCATAGGCAACGCTTTGCGCTTGTAATACTACTAGCATCCTGGATAATTCATACATTAGTGAGGAAGAGAACAGCCGGAATTCTCCAACGCTCACGATTCGACCAGCCTCTTAATTATTATGCAAATTCAATGGAATTAATTGGCCCCTGGGCTTAATGAAACATGCACCTCCATACCCATCTTCTGTAGGCAATTGGGCCCTCTCACACGCCAGGGATCTGAGTACTTCAACTTAAATTCCCGAGCGAATTGGCGAAGCGGGATCGATACGAACCGAATGCAAGGCAGGGTTTAGTATATTTCGGTGTTGAGGAACACTGCATGCGGTGTGACGATCTACATTCCAACCTCCTACAAGTGCTGAAACTTACTAGTTCGAGTAATATCGGTGTTCTAGCCCATTGAAAAAGTAGCGCCTCCACATTTCTTGATGTTGTACAAGTAATTCAACCTTCGAACCGGTATATATATGCCCTCTGGCTTCTGATGCCATCGAGAGTTTAGATTCCGTCAGTGTTTGCAAAGCAGTACTTCTACTAGTCATTGACATACTTTCACGTAACTGGTTTTATATAACTCTTAAATATTTGAATACTTTCCGCCATGAAGCTTTTGTCTGTCGTCCTTGGTGCTTCAATTTTCGTCGGAGCTCTCGCACTGTCCCGGTCCAGTGACACCCTCGAGATCCAGAATGCAAACTCCCCGCAGCGCGGGAATATAAACAAAATATCGCAAACACATGAGGCCACTTCTAAATCGAAGAAACCAAAAAGCCCAAGCGCTAAGAACCGAATCGACGATTTTACCAAACCAAGATCGTGCTCTAATCAGCGGTGGTGTACGTTTCGAACAACCTATCCCACCCAAAAGCCCCTCACTCCTATAACTCATATTTATTATTTCCAATTGATGCTAATCTTTAAACAGTCTGTGAGGACGATGACCGCTGCAGGTATTGCAATGGTGTATGCAAAATCCGAGAGGGGAAGGAGTACGGGAAATGTGTCGATGCCCCCAAACCACCCTCCTGTTCTGAGTATACTCAATGTAAGGTTTCCCGTATTTACCTATATAGCTACCGGCTTAGAGTCAACTAACTGCTTCCGGTAGACTGTGAAAGTTTCATCCAGTGCGCGGACTGCGATGGTATCTGTCAAATAGAGGACGGCGAGGAAACTGGGGTTTGTGTTGACAAGCCGAAGAGATGCACAGATCTTTACACGGGTAAGACCCTCTTTTCCGACCCTTACAAGGATTTATTAAGACTAATACCACTCTCATAGATTGTAAGACATCAGAGGACTGCGGATTCTGTGGAGGATTTTGCGATATTCTCGATGGCGAGAGATTCGGCCTCTGCATCGACAGAGAGGAAGGATTGGGTGGCAAAACTCGGAGTTCAAGCAAGATTGTTATTGTTATAACACAATAGACTAGCTACTTCTTAGGTACTAGTCATACCCTTTACCTCGTTTACAAAAACTCAGGAACATTTTGTTTCCTCAGAGAATTTGTAAAGCTGTCTAGTGGGATCACACGTATAAATGGCGTTGTTTTTGTTGTACTTTACACTGTCTCCGGAAGATACATTCGCCTTCACTCTTATATTCTGCTCCCGTAAAGATAATTTATCACAAGACAATATGCATGTCTCCAATGCTCTCGGAACGCAATCTATCAATTCCTCCCACTACTTTGAAGTATGGCAGGAACCAGTTGGGGTGAATGGAATGTGTTTAGCTAGGCATGAAACAAGCTCTTCACGGGCCCTGGGCGGACTTCGGGGACTTTGCTGACCCGAAAGGCAAACGGCGCGGAAGCCAACTGAAGCTCATCGAACCAATCCACCAACTCTCCAACACTCCAGCTTCCAAGGTCGCAAGCGCGCCACCTTCAAAAGTCGTCGTACGCAAGCTTAGGCAATAGCCTCTTAAATAGACCACGTAACCAGCTTTCTAGAGGCATTTCTCTTCCACTGATTACCATTGCACCGGCGATACCCCAGATTTTGCTTCAAAGGTCCAAGGCTACTAGCTACGGCTTACGAAATACAACAACCGGAATTCAGCTTAGGTACTAGAGTGCCCGACGATTTCAATATGGGAAGCACTGGTGAACGACCCGTAGAGCTGTACGTTTACGACCTCAGCCAAGGTATGCTTCTCCTCGTCTTATAGTATCATATGTGCTTCCTTAATTAACTCGTCGAACAGGTCTTGCTCGATCGGTACGCATACCTCATCAAAACTCGATCCTCTAGCGCGAAGACTGATTTTTATTGGAAGCTAGCTTTCACCGATGCTGTTGGGCCGTCCGATCGATGCGGTTTATCATACCAGGTAAATTACCCGGACGGTAGATTATGCTGGTGATGTATATTGACACTGCGATTTATAGTATCGTTATTGATGGCGTAGAGATATATTTTGGAGCCGGTATTCAACGTTCATACCCCGGACAAACCCATCATGGAGCTCCAATGGAAATTATCAAACTTGGACAAACAGCTCTACCTAGCGATGTCATTGCCGACTTTCTTGAGTCCATGAAGGAGATATACAAGCAGGAAGTAAGCTCTGAAATTGTCGACTCCCCAGGAAAACACCTTGCTAATAAGGTAAACTAGACGTATGATTTATTCATGCATAACTGTAATAATTTCACCGATGATTTCGCCAAATTTCTTGTCGGTCGTGGAATCCCGCCGCATATAACTTCACTTCCCGCCGATGTCCTTTCCACCCCATTCGGCCAACAGATTAGAGCGCAGCTTGAGGGGGTAATGAACCCGATAACGCAGGCACCATCTATCAATGAACCACCTCTTCGTTCCACCGACCCTCCGACTCTGGTATCGAGCAGCGCCTCCCAGCCATACGCCGGTGTTCGTGTAGCGTCGACCTTGCCCGATTTTGATCGCATTATGTCTTCAGCATCCTCCAAGGCAGCAATTGTTTTCTTTACCAGCGCCACTTGCCCACCTTGTCGAGTCGTTTACCCTCATTTCGAGCAGATGGCCGAAGAATCTGCCGGCAAAATCGTATTTGTCAAGGTTGACGTATCTAAATCCTATGATATCGGCTCAAAGTACCAGATTCAGGCCACACCCACATTCATGAGCTTCATTCGTGGCGAAAAGTTCGAGGAGTGGAGTGGTGCACATCCAGGGACGTTAAGAGCTAACGTTACTATGCTGATGAGTGCTACTTATCCAGCTCACCCACACGAGAGCTTGAGGTTACCGGTATTTTCATCTGCGGCCATGCAGACGCCTGTTAAGTATACGCGTCAGTTGCCGATTGATAAAGTGCTGGTTAAGCTTGGGAAAGTAGGTACGGACGAGAATATTATAGCCATGAAAGATTTTATCACTACAAAGCAGAAGCAGGGAGCCATCGAAGCCAGGGTTCCGGATTTGCAGAAATGGTCCCAGTTCCTGCAGTCAAGTTTCCAGGAATTACCACCCGAAACACTCTTCCCTGTCATTGATATTTTCAGATTATCGTTGACAGACCCAAGAGTATCTGCTTTCTACGCCGAGGAGGCAAAGCATGTAACAATCGAGGCACTTTTGAACACAGCATTATCTGCAAAGGGGATTTACCAAGTAAAATTGGTGACACTTCATGCCATTTGTAATCTCTTTACGACAAAGCTTTTCCCGCCGTCACTTGCAAGGGCACCGCTGGCCACTTTAATCCTTGGGTTGGTGACCGGTTGTCTGTTGGATGAATCCCATCCACAGCTGAGAGTTGCCGCAGCGGGATTGATATTCAACCTCGCATCATACAACCAAAAGTATAGAACAGAATCTGCCTCTGTTGTGGTAGATAAGGAGGATGCGTTGTCCGAAGATGATCAAATACAACTATTGGCAGCTATTGTAGAGTCAATAGATCGGGAAAAGGAGAGTACAGAAGCCTTAAGAGGCCTTCTGTTGAGTCTGGGTCTGATTGTCTATGGGGCGAGGATTGATGGTGAAGTTTTGGAACTAGCGGGGGTTTTGGAAGCGGCGAGAATTATAGGGGACAAAGGAAAGAAATCGGACAAGAAACTATTGGGGGATGATGGAGCAAGGCTATGTCTGGAGATTGGAGAAGAACTGCTGACGAAGGGGCTACGAAAACCATAAATGTTGGGTCCCTTGAGTGTTGGAGGCTAGTCTCGTAAACTAGCCTCCCAAGGTTTCCGATAGTTGCTGTCGGCTTCGTAGCATGGATGAGTATTTGTTTTTTACTAGGCATTAACTCCGTGGGTTTTTGGAATCGTTTTATTTATCATTTAATACTTAGGCACATATAGAATCTATCATTTGCCCGCAGCACGGGAGCTAAATACCGCCATTCTGTCGAGCATATTCGTATAACACGACTGCAGTCGCTGTCTGGACATTCATAGACCTCGTTTCGCCAAACTATTCGTACATATATTAGCATGGTTTAGACTTACAAAACAGAAACCATAGAAAGCTCACCTGTTTGACCTCCACACAAATATCCATCTCCGCCAGCAACTCGGGTGGAATCCCCGTCTTCTCAGCGCCAATGACTAGCACGGTCTTCAATGGGAAGACAAAATCCTTTGTCCCGAGTATGATACTCCGGTCCGTCTGTTCAATCCCCACGATGGTATACCCATCCTGCCTACGTCTTGCAAGCAAATCTCTTACCTCCTGCTTTTTTACCTCTTCAATTGGTAACCAATGTTCTGAAGATACCGAGACAGATGTAAACTCCTTTGCCTTTAACGCAGTAGCCTTGTTACCCATATACATCTTTTGAACGCCAGATAGCTCACAGACACGACATATGCCACCGAGGTTGTAATGATTGTCTACAAGACTTGCGACGACGTCAATGGTGTGAGCTTGTCGTCGGGTGGAGTGGCGGGATTGAAATGCATCTTGGCGAGATAGGAGGCTTTTGATATCCCAGTCACCGCCTTTGGTCTGAATTGGACCGGTTACTGAAGACTGAGGTTCATCACTCGCATTCTTTGGATTAACTGAAGTAGCGGGTTCGGGGAAAGTGGGAGGATTGGTCCCAATCGGTAGGTAATGCGTTTTCGTGTCGGCGCCAAAGGATTCAAAATCTTCAGAGAAAAAGAAAGGAATAACATCTCCGCCTCCGTCACAGTTTATATAACTGCCCGCAAGTACACCAACAAGTGAAAAGTCCTGGACTGGATCAAATGAGTCTGTAGGCGACGGAATCATAACTTTCCGATATGGTGTATCCATGATGTAATCATATATGCTTTTGAACATCGGATTCTCGACGAGAGCAGTATATCCCAGTTTTGTGGCTTCTTCGTAAAGTTTTGGTATTAATTCTGCACCTTCATGGCGGATTGTGACTTTGTTTGAGGTCGCACAGGGGAGGGCACGGGTTACTAGTTCTGTAAAGAATTGTTCCTGTTCAGAGTCTTGGATATGAACACTTATTAAGTGTGCGAGGCGGAGGAGAGACACTTTGTAGCTTGGAATATCGTCTTCTGTGGTTTCAAAACGTCTATAATATCCATTTAGCATCTTCTCGGATTCTGGGTTCTAACAGGGTGAAAGGGGGACTTACTCCCACACCACACCTCTCAAATTTGGGAATCTGAGGATACATCGGAACGCCATCCATTCCAAAAGGAATTTATACCTGGGATTGGCCTCTCTTGATAATGCTACAAATATAGCCTCAAGATGGTCGTCAGCATCGTCGTCAGTTATAAAACGTTCGAGCAGCAGAACCGCCTGAAGCTGTTGGGTCTAGAAAAAGCACGGCATCATTAGCTTCGAGTTCACCTCCTTCACTTTGTCAAAAAACTATATATTATAGACCAACCTTCTTCCACTTCTGTACGATCTTTAGGGACATCGGATCCTTAGGATCGATTCCAGTCCATGGCTCAAATATCTCATCCAGGAGTGTTTTGGCCCATAGTTCCTCGATTGCATCGTCATAGTCGAATCGAGCAAGTACGTCAAAGATTCTGGCTTGGGCGATTTTTTCCTTTTCGCCGTGATATTTTTCATATGATCTATTCAAAGTTAGCATATAGTCCCCTATGATATTAAGCCCGATGGTATTACGGGGTCGAGCCTCGAGCTTACCCTGGAGCACCTGTTATGTCATCAAACATAACAGCCAGTGCATCCTCAACATCGAAGTTATTGTCATCCTTCTTCGGGACGCTAGGGACTAGAAATTCATGTAGCACTTCTGTAAACCCGTGCTCTCTGCAGAATGTTGAAGAAGTAACATCAAATGCATGACACAAGGCCTTCGCAAGAGCAGGAGCTAGGCCACGCCTTTTTGCCATATGCTTTTGGATGTCTTTACATATCTAGAAATATTGCGATATGTTAGTTTTTTATTACAACAGAAATTGATGAAAAAGTCGGAGAGCATACTTTTATCAACGTCGGTCCTGTAGCCACCGATGCATCAAGGATTACTGGGTGTAAAATTATGGCTATAGCTTTGATCTGGTTTGACTTTTGTTCTCGGCCTAGTCTGTCTTCATCCGCTTTTATGGCCCATTGCTGGAGGAGTTCGTTCAAGTCGTCCACCATCTGTAGTGCTTCTGGACAGGCAACTAAGATATGTTCTATGCAATCAAGAATAACCGAGAAGCCAGTGCCGTCAACATATGGTAACACATTGGTGTGAAGCGTAGTTAGGAAATAGTAGCCGAGATCAGTCGGCATCTATCGAACTCATCAGCCTGTAAAAAATCGATGGGAGTGTATATCTTTTGAATGGCAAGGCCATGATACCTTATTCCGAGTTTTGACCATAATCTCGATCAACTCCAGGAAACACCCGAGAACCTCGTGCAACTCTCTTTATAATTTACATTTGTTAGCACTCCAGATAATCACGGGGGTGTGGTATCTGTATCCTTACTTCTTTTTCTTAACTTTTTCATAGACATCCTCGCAGAAAGATGCAGTTCTAGCCACAGTCGCATTGATAACACTAGCCGGTATCTCTCCAAAGTCATGGTTCCGCATGGAATTAATGCAGAGTCGCAGATAGAACCTCAAGGTATTCAGTAAATCGTTAATATCGCTAAAGCCTGCTATCCAGTTTTCACTAATATCCTGAAGAACTGCCATGGCCGATTGCTGAATACCTGTTCGCTCTTTCGGGTCCAGGAAGGGAATGAGAAGCGCTATATCGGGGTGGTGTGAAGAGTGTGTGCCCTTGTCGAAGATTTCTTGGAATGTATAGGTGACAGACTGTCGAACCTCGGGAAGACTTTGAAGGGCTACGTAGTGGATACTTAAGTTAACTTTCGAGTTTGAAAACCTTTGCAAAGGCTTTCACATACCTTCCACAACATCATTGCCATACTGAAGTAGCCGCAAAAGCATTTCCTTAATGAGTGGTCCATCTCTGATAATTGGAGATTTTAGCAAATATGTATGTGGAGTCAAGAGACAGATGTGAGTTAACTTACCTCAAATAGTCGCCCCCTTGATGTTTGGGAACTCTGATAAGAGAGACGGGTGTCGGTAATCTGAAGCCTATTGCCACTACCAAACTATACAGACCAACGTCTATACCATCTGTCGTGTTAAGGGAGAGACGATCGATAACCCCGGAAAGTTGAGTAACATCCAGCTATATACCATTAGAACCATCTATGATGCGTAGAATATCCCGTCAAATTTATCAATCGCAAGCTACTTACGTTCAGAGCTTCGACTATTTCCTTGGTCTGCGATTTGTTCAAAAGCGCGGGGTTGTTCCGCAGGATTTGAGAGATAAAACTGTTCGACAATGTAAGTCTATGCTCTAGGTATCCGAGAAAAAAATATACATTATAGCATACCTCAGTTTATCGTAATTGGACATCGACTCTGATTCTAAGCCCAGTTTCAGACATAGCAGCAAACAAACCAACGATTTCATATCACCGCGAAGGGTATTGCTATCCCAATTAGTATATGGATAGCCACAAAGATAGACGATTTGGGTTTGCTTACTCGAGCGGTACATTCGCTATCCTGACGAGCAGAGCGCCATGTCGAAGAGAAAGACGGCCTTCTCGACTCTTCACAGCGTCAAAAACGCCTTTTAGAGCGTAGAATTGCCCTGCATTTGCTTGACCGAACTGGTCGAGGACCGTTTCAAGCAGGGTTCCCACAAGATTTTGGAAGTCCGTGTCCTAAATTAGATATTATAATTAGCCTTTCTTGTGGTAGCAAGTAGCAATCATTTATAACGGTGGCTCATACATTACTGTGACAAAGCGCTAGGATCTTTTTAACGAACGACGTTATGGCATTTCCATGTTGACAAACATTCTGCGTCAAAACACTAACGTTGAAATTTGGCGTCTTAAAAACCTGTGGGAACAGTGTTTCTGTCCAAACTGTTAAGAATAATCATGGATAAATGCGGTCTGCAAGTTTTGCATACATACTTCGAAAGAAATCTAAGGGGGATCTATCAGTTGCCGCATATTCGGATTTTGTCCACCACAAGGCGTCAGAATCCAGTGTTAAAACAAACTCCGATAGTCGAAGAGACATATCTCCGGTGCTCGAATTTTGGAAGCCTTGCGATAGGAGGATAAGAATCCATATATTGGGAATTCCCATGGAATTAGCCTGCCGGATCAGTTTCTCGAGTTCAGACGATGCTAGACGAAGTTGGTTGACTGAATTGTCTAAAGCAAGCATCTCTGTAAATGTTATGTAGGTTTTCCAGAATTCCAACTGAGAAGTTCTATTCTTGAAATCCCATTTGAAATTCCTGTTATATGATATCAGTAAGTGACCTTCAGAGAATAGTTCTTTATGACAGTTTATGGTTACCGTAGATTCAAATTGCCAGGTAATTGCTGCAAAGTTGACCATAAAATGTGAAGACATATCTTCTTGATCTCTCCAGATGTTTCATCCAGTCCATTCAAGATATAGTCCCAGTAGCTCTCACTCTGAATTATAGAGTTTAGGTCGAAGCGTTCATTATGACTATCAAGAAGTCCAACCCAGAGATGATATCCGGCATTGACTTGGATTTTATGGCCCGAGCGTAGGAGAACCTCAAGGTGTTTGAATATCTCTGCATCAAGTGGCAGCTGATTCTCCAACACAGGCTTACTGAGAAAGTAGTTATGAATTGAGTTAATCCTGCGCAATAATCGTACCGAAAGTAAAATTATGCTCTGGTCGTAGACGTATGTAGCAGACACGCACATCCTGGTCAAGAGAGTGGTAAGTGTTTTTTGACCCTCAAGAAGAAGTGCGAGATTGTCATTTGGCTCCGATAATATATCCTCGAGGAAGAGAAGTCGGTCTTTCGTAGCCTGAAAGATGGATGCTCGTCCCTCGACGAGAAATGCATTGAGTCGGGTTTCAACCTGCGATTCTGTATTCTGAGTTTCAACATCGACATCAAGCGGGGCGATATTATTCTGGTCGCTAGAGCCGCTTGCATCCTCCCATAATGCAGAGTAATTGGGTGCCGACGCATATATAGTCGCTAGCGCTGGCCCATATTCGTCCTTGCAATTCAAAAGAGAGAGCCTGATCAAAATCAGTGTTTCCGGGATTAGCCTCGACAAGATACATCCCCGGAGTCGAAGTTTCTCGTGGCGCTGCAAAAGCGTAACCGTGTCGGATAGTCTTTGTCTTAGATCTTGAACTTGATCCTTCGGATAGAATGTCCGACTATAAAGCCGGTTTGCCAAGTTGTCTATTTGAGGATTATTGACACCAGTCTCGGGCTGGTTTATTGAAATCCAGATTAGCTTTCGACGCGCGTTGCAGATGTTGCATGTTTGATATACCTTATTTTCCACTTGCAATTCAAGGAGATAAGCGAGAATATCCAGTCCCTTGGAATCATCCTGCAGATTTTCGAGCAGAGCTGCGGTGCTAGGAAAGTCTGCCATTTCGGCTTAGATTGAGGGGTCAACAGCGTCTCGAACTCACAGTGGTCGATTGGCCAGTTTCTTCACCTAGATGGCCGGTGCACCAAGGATCCAGGGGGGTCTCGCTCGTCACTCGAAGCTTCAATTGAATGTCTCTAACGGACTCTGACGCCCATCAGTGATGTTGGGTTCAAAACGTTAACTTAGCTCCAAGCTCCAAACTAGCTGTTAACAAAGTTGTCAAAGACAAAATTTAACGAGCAACACGGCTTGGGCCGAAATTAGAATCACAGCACGCAGCAGCCTGGCCACGAAGTCAATATTTCGGACCAGGTCCAAAGGCACGAATATATCAAATAGCGAATGATAGCCTGATAGCGTTAACTTATGACCAAAGGCCCAAGAATAATTACAACAAAAGATGAACTACTATATACACCCAGTCAAAGCACCATCTGCGCCGACGTTCATTGTAGTCAGGATCTTTCCCGAGTGCATATATTTGAATAAGTGTATGGTGAATGAACTAAATAAAAGATCTAGACCTCCCTATATTACAGTACGATATAATTTTTATAAAATACAAATAGAGTAATCGAATTAGCATGCATGGAAATCCAGCTGAACGAGTTATTCTGCCTTCACAGAGGTGGTCGAGGAAGAGGCTTCAGCGCTCGCTGGTTGTTCAGAAGGCCCCCCAACGGGTTCCCCGGCGGACTCCCCAGGTTCTTCCTTGGCCGCCGCTTCCTCCAGCCTTTCAGCCCTCCTCTCATTGATCCAATTTCCAAGATCTTTCCATAGCTTGAGTTTGTACTCTAGGCTGTACCCCGCGGCAAGTCCGCTTGTCGACACAACTACATAGATCCGAGCACCGGGATATCCGTTCTTTTTGTCGACTCCCATATTCTCCTTTTCGTTCTGCCACCCAAATTTGAACTCGGTCTTCGTCATTTTCCTCCCATGCTTCGAGCGGAAGACACTTTCCCAAATTGCCTTTCCAATCAAACAAACGGATTCTGGTCGATATTGCCGACATTTTCGTTCAAGTTCTGCAACCCCCTCATCCATTTCCTCGAGGGACAGCTCGGCTTGACTTGCAGTTGGACGACCTACTATATTCGTCGTCCCCAGGCCGAACTCAGCGGGGAGAATTTCGTCCTCCTGCGGCTTGCACTGTCTCGTTGTCAGACCGCCTTGGTGTAGCATTCTCCAGAACAAGTTGGATGGGTTCGCGTAACTACAATTGGATAGTTAAAATTCTATGTTCTAGCCCGATCATCGATTGGTATAAATTAATGCTAGCTTACCAGTGCCCAGCTTGGGAAGTAGCAATGCCCGGATTGAGGCCGATTAGCATGCAGTACATATTTTCACCCAGTTGATCTGGGACTCCCTTCAAGTGGGCGTACTTCGATGGCGGGGCATATGAACTATTCTTTTTCTTTGGGCCGCCAGGAGCAGCCCCGGGTTTATATGAAAGGGCATCTGTATATTTTCTCTTGGTCGATGTTCTTGTAGTCTCTTCTGAACCTTTTGATTCTTCAACAACAGTCGAGGCCATTGACTCTGACGTTGACATCGAGAACTTATCAATGGTCCCCTTGAAAGTTGTGGTTTTTTCCTCAACTACTACATTTCCGGTTGCAGGTGTCTCTTTTTGGGAGGAGGTACTGCGAAGGACTCGTTTGGACGCCATTGATAAAAAATGTATTTTTCAGTAACAATGGAAGATTTTGGCTTTGGACTGAAAGTATTCTGGATGTGAAGCACCATAGTCTAGCGCTAGCACAAGAGGCCTCCACGCCCTTTATAAGGGGCCACTAGGTACATGTACCTGTGCAAAATGAGGAGCTGACTCAGCGGGTATGCGGATATGAAGGATCAATAACGACACTCAATCAAGAATGAATCTTCACGACACCTCAGCCGCGACTTGATTCTCTAACGTTATCACGCAGTTTCGAGTCGAATCGGGTTCCTTGAGGCTTTCCAGCCCCTTGCGCTTTTGGCCACTAGAGGAACCGAGCTGCAAGTTATGACTAAGCTCCTGCCCCTGTTGCTAGACCATTCCTCTTTCGGAACTTTGTTTATCGCTAATCACAACACATCCCACAACACTGTCGCTGTTTCAACCGAGTCGGCGGCTCGACGTCGCATGTCATTCATTTCAAAAGTTCGAAGTGTCTTCGCTTTTCCCAATATCTCCTTACCAATATCACACAGCATCTATCAATATACCCGACTCCTTCACCATCGTCGTCCTAGATACCACATAGCCAAATGGCTTCAGAAGCCCGAATGCGAAGCTCTGCTTCGACCCCTTCACTGCGGTCTAGCACGCCAGCACAGTTCAGAGGGTACCGAGAAGTAGCGCAGCAGCAACAGGCAAAGGGCGCAGAACACCAAGGCGCCGGAAATGTCAAAGTCGTCGTCAGAGTTAGATCTCTTCTTCCAAGAGGTACGAAGCTATTGGTCTCACCCGGTCTTTATCGGACAATAAGCTAAAACCAGTAACTGTAGAACTCGAAAAAGAAGCACCATGTATTGTCGAAATGAACCCGAATAACCAATCTACGACTCTGTATGTACCCAATAGTATGGACCAGCACATGAAGCGCAAGTTGGAAAAGAAAGTCTTTACCTTCGACAATTCATTCTGGTCTGTCAACCCCAAGGATCCACACTATGCCGACCAAGACGATATCTACAACTGTCTCGGAGAGGAATTTTTGGACCATAATTTTGAAGGATACCACACCTGTATCTTTGCATATGGGCAGACAGGTTCTGGGAAGAGCTATTCGATGATGGGAACCGCTGAGAAACCTGGTTTGATTCCAAGAACTTGTGAAGATCTGTTCCAGCGAATCGAAAGCAGCGATGTACCAAACATCAGTTATAGTGTCAGGGTGTCGTACTTCGAGGTTTACAACGAGCATGTTAGGGATCTATTGGTCCCGCGAAAGGAAACTCCTTACTACCTTAAAGTTCGAGAATCGCCAACGGATGGGCCTTATATTAAAGACCTGACGGAAGTGCCAGTCAAGAGCTTACAGGAGGTTCTGAAATATTTGAGGCTAGGGGATACTGTAAGTCTCGCATACCCTTATGATAAAACCACCGATCCAGACTAACGAAAAAGTCTCAGAGTCGTTCCGTCGCAGCGACGAAGATGAATGACATGTCCAGTCGTTCACATGCCGTCTTCACGCTGATTTTAAAGCAAATGTACCACGACATGGAGCGAGATGAAACGACTGAAAGGCTCGCGAGGATTAGGCTCGTGGATCTCGCTGGTTCAGAAAGGGCCAAATCCACGGAAGCGACAGGTCAACGTCTCCGTGAGGGTTCAAACATCAACAAGTCTCTTACGACTCTAGGGAGAGTCATTGCCGCTCTAGCAGAGTCCGGGAACAACCCTCGTCGTAAAGATGTCGTCCCATATCGAGACTCGGTCCTAACTTGGTTGTTGAAAGACTCTCTTGGTGGAAACAGCAAAACGGCTATGATTGCATGCATTTCCCCTACCGACTACGATGAAACGCTCTCTACGCTAAGGTATGCTGATCAGGCAAAGAATATCCAGTTGCGCGCCGTCATCAATCAAGACCAGCGTTCCAGCGCTGCGCGCGATGCCCAGATTGACGAGATGTCGGAGACAATCAGAAACCTTCAGCTCAGCTTATCACAGGCCAATGTGACAAAGAAGCAGACAGAGTCACAAAACGCCCAGCTGGAAGAATACCAGAAACAGGTAGAACGTATGCAACAACTGATGGAGGAGAACCGCCAAATCGCGGAATGCAAGATCAGGAGTTTGCAGACACAGAATGACGCTTTGAAGTTACATCTGAAGCTTGCCTTAGAGAGTTTGAAGAACCCAATCCCACCTGTCCCTGATCCAGAAGACAAGGAAAATAGCATGATCTATGATGAAGAAGAAGAGGAGGAGGAGATCGACGCAGACTTGTCCTTGCATTTGGAGGATCTAATGAAGGATTTGGGTAATTTCAGGAAGAAATTAGCGGATGATACTGGAAGGTTTGTAGGGAAGGTTAGGCACCTTCAAGAATTACCTGTTAATTGCTAATTACACTGGTGGGAACTGGCTTCCTTCTACTTTCTTTCCATGTACGTATGTTAGTGCATTTTTTGGGACGGTTCGGAAGGGGGCTTTCGGAGGAGTATGACTTGCGTTTTGTAACTGTCTCTGGAGTTCTTAAGGGGACTCTACATTTATTCGGGCTGGCTTTTTGGTTTCATTGCGTTAAGGTCTCGTTATTAATTATAGGCTTTGATGGTTGAGCAAGGTGCATATGCCTAATAGCTTAATGTTTAAGACTCTTTTAGGTTTCAATTGAATTGGAATATGAGAACGGAATGCTATGGTATCTAGCTAGTGCTGAACGTAGATAAATCGCTAGGTTGTCTAAATAGTAAGAAATGGAGAAAAGTATGAGTAAAACAGGCTATTCTTGAGGGTGCTATTGTATAGTCTGGCGACGATTATCGCCCAGGGCGAAGCTTTTGCATCATCTTCTGAATCTCCGGAACAGCTGCGCCCATCGCCTTCGGTAAAAGGCCCTCAAGCGCATTATAATCCTTAGCCAGGAGTGCTTCTTCTCCCGCTTTGACAACCATCCCACATTGAACCCACATATTTATTCTCTCTGTATGGTTCAAGTTCCTGCACTTAGGAATAAATATTGATGCAACTTTCGTGTTCCCTGCTGACAAGCACTCATTGAAGAATGGCTCCCATCCAATCGGTGATGTCTTCAATTTGCTCCACTCTTCTATCTCCGCCCATTCTCTCTTTGCTACAAGACCTCGAAGCTTGATCCACCAAAAACGCTTGTCGGGCATTTTGAATTCACTTCTTATTTTGTTGGCGCGAGGGTGGAAACCGAGTCGAGTAAGCTTGAAGATCGTGTCATTGAGAGACAGGCTGACAAAGGTTTCTTCGAAAATGTCACGTTCGAGTGATTCCTGAATTGTGAGAAGTTTTATGCTTTCTTCGAGGGCCTGTTTAATTTGATTAGTGTATAGCTCTCGGAAAGATTTGTAGATGGAATACCTACAGAAGAATCCAAAGCGTGTTCCTTCGAGTCTTTGAGCAACTTGCTTGCTAATTTCAACTTGTCGATTCGAGTCGTGAAATTCTATATGCAGTTAGCAATACTCCCGATTGACATGTGACAGTAATTCTGACCTCCTGCAGCAGAGATTCCTTGAGGATCACATTAGCCCCATCAGATTTTCGATCATCCTGGTAATATAGATCTTTCAAGAGCTCTGTGTCAATAGTTCTGGCGGAAGTCTCAATCAAACTGTAAGCCAGAGGGCGGTCGTTGATTATCCTGAAGAACGTTGCAATAGGCAACTTCTTTTTGAGATGGAGTAAAACATAAAAAACCAAGTCTGAATCCATGCTCTCGATAGCCTTGTCTAGTGCAATTTCATCCTCTTCCATGCTCATCAACAGCGGCACTTGTCGCCCGGCTCGTGGTTCATAGTTAAGTAGCTATCTCAGTATTAGCACGGGTCTTAAGAGAACTGCACTTAGTACAGGACTTACTTGAGTTGCAAGCCTTCCTCTTCCTTCTTCAAACGCAGACTTTGCAATTTCGTCGAAAGCGATACCTCTCTTGCCCGAAAGTTTTGAAACGATAGTTCGGCATATAGTATCTTCGTCGTCTACTGAGAGTTTGACTTTCATACAAGCCCAATGGATATATATCTTGTCGGTCGGAAGACTAAGGTAGTCTGAAATCCTCAGCGCAAGCAGATGCTCCTGTCGTGCCACTAGTCGTTCGATGAGCTTGTCTGGCGTTAACCTTTCAAGCTGGTCTGCTGTGATGCCAAAGCCAACCTCATAGAATCTGACAGCATTCAGGACTCTAAGGGTTTTACACATCTCTACAAAGTCGTCGCTATTGTAGAGTTCGAGCACAGACTTTCCAAAGGACGCCGCCTTGAGCAATTGTTTCTGCCAGTCAGTATCAAATTCATGACCCGCTGCCTGGACGCAGGCTGCTACAGCCTCCGGTAGGCTTGGCCTAATAAGTTGTATCGCGTCGTCTGCTTTAGGTGATTTGCGGTCAAGGTGGCCAACCGCCTCCAGTAGCCCAGCTGGCGGTGACGAGGATCCAAATTCGAATATAGACCTTGTCACATCTACCAGACTGTTAAATCCAATCCGGTCCGTAATCCATCCAGAAGGCTTTCTTACCTGGAACTCGTTGGAGAAACTCGCACTTCTCCGTGGTAATCATCCGAATACCATCCATTTCAGGGACCAAATTCACTCGACTATCATAATACCATCTTAAGGCCGCCCCAGCTGGTCCAACCATGTGCACTTCGTCCTCCCAGACCAGTACCACACTGTCTATCCCACACCATTGGACGTCAAGCGGGATCTCATCGGTCTTTCCAGAATCATATTCACTAAGCTTTTGCTGGAATTTCACATCAATAACCCAAACCTTCCCATCCCCCGTGTAAAGCGCAACGTAACTACCATTCGGGCTAACACTGATGTGATGGAATGGGCCATTTTGCAAAATCTGATCCTGAGACTCTGTTGCGTCCACTATCAAGATGGTCTGGTCCGTGGCCATAATAACCTCCACATGGCGAGAGTCGGAGTAGTTTGGCGGTATTATAGCCCAAGAATGGATCTTTGATTCAGGAGATGGTAGTTTCGGAGGAGCGAGTGGGCGTGGGCGTGGTTCGTCGTATCGATTAACTGCGACGAAGACATTATTTGCGAGTAGTGCCACAAATCCAGTGCCCCAGAATCGACACGATACCACTCCATGTTCTTCAGCATCCTATTTCGAAATTTCTCAGTCGCTATTCCCAACATGATATCCAGATATACATCATACCGCTCCCAGTGAGAATTGCGTAAAGTTCCCTTGTAGGTCGTAATAGCAGCGAACCGATCCGTCTGTTGTTACGACGAGTAGATGCTCGTCATCCGACCATCCTATAGCTTGTATTGCTCCCCTATCCCACTATACATGTGTCAATCACCACCCCTTATCAAACTAGCCTGATGCTGAGAGACAGACATCATACCGTTACTCGACGTAGTAAGCCACCAGCAAGGTTGCAAACTATAATATGAGGCTTTGCGGACGGGCCGCCCTGGTAGGCATGGAACTTTCGGGGGTCCTTCCATAATGCTACAGATAAGGTCTACATCAGCACGTCTTCAAACTTAAGGTCCGAGAATACGGTAGTCATCATACCAAGTGCGCCACCAAAAGGCGCCCCAGCTACGAGGTAGTCATCCAGGTTGAAGTCCTCATCTTGAGTCCACGACGGCGTGAACACTGTGAACTTCCGATAATACTGTCCGGAAACGAGTTCCCATGTCGAAGTTGGGTTCTGTAATCCGGACGCCATGATAAGCGACAAGATTGAAGATGTGATGTCAGGTTATATGGTCTGGCGCTACGACATGATGCATCAAGGTTTGGGGAATGCTGGGGTCAACGGGGCAGGCGACGCGACAGTTCCCGCAACTGCGCTTCTAGGCGACGGGCCTTTTGTGTTGCATGGCAACGTCACACCTTCAACATCGAGATAACTCGAGAGCTTCAAGCTTCCAATGGCACAAACTTGGTATCACCACTAGTCGTCTACAAAGCTTCATAGACTGTCTCTCAAGACTCATGGCTTCTTGTAAAGCACAACCCCGAAACCCCCAGTCTCCAAATATCCAATTTGTTCAGCTCTTTAGTAAATGCATGAACTTGTACCGGTACAATCTGCAGCTTACTCTTCAGCTATAGCTACAGCTCCCCATGCAGGACCAACCCAAAGAACTTTCAAATCCAACCTTCTAAGCTCCCCATTATGTTATAGCCAAGCCAATCAACTCCTGCAAACCCCCTTCAATATCCCGGTACCTCCCGGCCCGGGAATTCATCAACGGCATTTATTCAGCTTCGTACGGGAGTCTATGGGCTAATAACGAATGGCCTCACCATCATTTGATCCGAAGGGGGTCATCTGCCAGAATGTGGGGCAAATGAAGCTAGCTCCTTTGTGTGATTGCTATGCATAGACCACTTATGCAGAAGCCATTCACACTATCGCAAGCCACCAGCTTCGACTCGATGCGCCCAAATGCAGTAACGCAGCCGGATCCGCGGAAGCGCCAATGCTTGCTATCACAGTGTGGTATTACATGCCGACGGGTACGAGATTGTGGATTCGACGGTTCGACTCCGGATTTTGTCTGGGAATTAACCGCTCCAGGTCGAGAGTTATTGTTCCCAGAGGGGGGTTCTGGCATGCAACAAAAACAACACAGTATTCGACTCAGAAGGTTCAAGAACTTCGAGAATACGTCTCCAAACTCTAGCTACAATACTAAAATACGGCACACAGTAGCTTACAGACCCCTTAAGCCCAGCCACTTGTTATGATTTAGATTATAGGACGGCGCATTGATGGAAATGCATCATCAATTGCAACCTGTATATTAATCTTGAAGCTGTTGTCGAATCCAGTAAATTCGAAAACTTCTGAGGCCACCTGATATATTATAGCTGGCTCCAGTCTTAGCGCACTGCAGGCCCCAGGCGGTGGGTATTATTTGCGGTGTCCCTAATCCTAAACCTATTCAGAGACAGCTCCCTTAACTGATACGCATGATCGAACAGGCGGGACTACCCACAAGGGGCGGGCCGCTAACATGGTACCGGAGCTCAGGGAAGTAATAAACACGAATATGAGAATGCTACCAGGATTAACCGCCATTGATACATACTACATCATTATAGCTTGAGCTATGGTTTAACTCGCGTATACAGGTAAATCAGTACTGACTGATAGGCTTGCAGAATCATAATTAAGCGCCTCAAACAGCAATATCATAATATCAACTAGCTGAAGTCAACATATATTGGCAGCTAGCGCCTAAGGCCAAGACTAACGTCTCAACAGGAACGATTATACAGCGAAATGGACAAAGTGTCATGATCGCGGTGATAGGTAACCTTAAGCCCAAAAACCAACTCTAATAGATGTGTGCCCAATATCTCCTGTCTACGGTACAGTCATCCGTATAAGCCCCCTTTTATTCAAGGGGTCTACCTGGTCGTTCTGCAAGACAATTCTATGATTTAAGATTTATATCCTGGCATAAAATATATCCCTCTCTTAGTTTTGAACATGTACAAGCCAAGGATCAAATTAAACCCAGTCCATGACGTCCATGACACCAGGCCCCAGGGGCGCCTAAAGCGGATGTGTGTTGCCGATCCAACATGGTTGCACAGTATTCAACTCCAACCGAACTGCGACAATGAAACGATGCAAAACCCACATTAGATTCATCATGATTTTTTTTTAAATGATCAGACGAAGTATCATCTAAAAAGCCGGGATCACCGAGCCAAGTCGAGTAAAGCTCAGGCCACTATTACGCCTCCCCCATGGCCATGGTGTTTTTGTTTTCTTCGCAATCTGACATTCTTCTCTCAACCTTGTCAAATCCGCATAGCTGCGAAGAACCAGGTTGAACGTTGACCAGCCAAGCAATTACATGCATAGGGACAGGCTTCAATATGCGTCCCTTACGTTGCTTATGGATCAGAAATCTTCAACCTCGGATAGTTGACCCACTTTTTTTTTTTTTTTTTTTTTTTCTTCGTGGGTTGACGTGGTCCCGAACTGCCAAACATGATAAGAGGGAGGGAAATAAATTTTCGTGAAACGGATCGAGATCCCATATCGATATAAACCCTCACTTAAAAATTTTTTTTTTCAAATTTCGAGACACGCACACAACTCTGAAGATTCCGAAGGAATGTTTTACCCATACACGAAATTTCTGTGTAACTGAAACACAGCGGGGTGGAGCGCTCCAGCTCCCAGAAGTGAAAATTCGCTAGAGCTCAAGAGCTCAAGATTCAACCTATCTCGAGCAGGGGGGTTCAAGGGGGAACAATCGAATTTCGGACACGTTGATAGATCGATTACGGCCCCCCCGTGTACATACATGTCCCGTAAGTGATATCGGTAAGCGGAGCGGCGCTCAAGCCCTCCTTTGTGCAACGTTACAGCTACATAAGACAACTCCTTTTAGTGAAGTTTTCTTCTATGTGGGCTGTTCGGAGCTAATGCGCTATAATTTTTTGTCATGTTCTCCCGAAATGCAAAAGATGTTTCTTTGCGCTTTCAAACATCGCACCCTCTCACCCACTCTCAGTGACCGACGCAGATGCAGACTATGCATAAAATGCTCCTGCGGATTGGAGGGGAGAAACTTGACCTTCCGAAATCAATCCATTTGGTCTACCAAGGATCCAAAGAAGTGGACCCCCAAGACCTCGAAAGTTTGCGAAATGATACCCATGGAAAAAAAAAAAAACCCTACTTTAATTTTTATTTTTATCTGATGTGGATCTATCTGTGCAGCATCCTCATGTTTGTACAACTGTTAGCGGGGGGTTGTTTGTGGAAAAACATATCCGTGGGTGGACCCACTCTACTACATTCATTAAAGTCGAGAATTTACTTAAAAAAAAGAAAGTCTTTCAATCTCAAAGCTGCAAGCTGCATGTCGCGAGCTCAAAAAAAATAAAAAAAATAGAATCGCAGATTGAATAAGACCTACATGTAGACGTATGTACACGTCTGAGGGGCACCATAGCTCCCTTGCTTCTTGCATCAAGAGCAGTACCTACCCTCCACGTTCCAGCTCCGTGGGTTTCCCTCATTTCATCTCCCCACCATCCGTACACAGTAGATGCATCGAAAACGAACGTGGGGAAACCTTGAGCAGAGCTAGAGCTAGGTCCCGCAGCGTGGGTCCCGCAATAAATCATCCATTTCGACGAATCGAGAAGCTAGATTTCGAATTTAAAAAAATTTTTAACAAAAAAAAGTAAGACCCTCTTGAACAGAAAAGGATTGCTTTTAGGCGTCTAAAAACAGCTACCCCCACCCTACTTCCTTTTCTATTTTGTCACCAGGATCACGATGTGCCTCTCGTGTGGGCATTCCGTTTTGTTGCTGGCCACAAACATCCAACCTTCCTGCTGAGCAGACGTTTGACCTCAAACATGTTCAAACCGGTCAAGGAGTATTCTATGGTAATTCGGCCCTATACCGTGTTTGTTATGCTTGTAGACAGGTACCTCGGACGAATGTTCTTTTTGTTCCCACCTGTTCCCCCCCTTTGCCCCGATGCAGCTTTATAAATCGAAATCGTAGAATCATGAACGATGAAAGCCACTGTCTTACCTGGCGCCGTTCGCATTCGGAGATGCCCCGACATTTATCTTTGGGTCTTTGGTGCTGGTTGGCTCTACATACTATCCCTTGGTTATGGAAAGTCCATGAGAAACCAGGGTCGACAGGGAGGCTTAAGCCAATTAGACCGCCGCTTCCAAGAATTCCCCAAGGTTACGCAGTGAAGCCTTTCAATGTTCCAAGTTGTCTGCACGGGCAGAGGGGAGAGTGAGGGAAGATTCTCCAAAACCATGCAAGCTCGATTGCTTAGTATCATGCTTAAGTTTTTAAGATCTGAAAAAGCTAAGGTCATCTCTAAAACGGAAACACTTTAAACATAAACGGCAAGCCGGTCTCAAAAATGGTATATTATAATAGCGTCATTTGTCTGTAATACCGGACCGACGACACAGAACAGGGCTCAGGATATGTAGGTGGGTGTGACGACTTGGAAATTCTGTAACAGTGTAGCCCGCTCGGGCAATGGGAGCAGAGCCAATGGAAGGGGAACAGTTGTTGCGGGTTCGACAAGAAAAATAGAAGATTAATGCTTGACCGTTTTCGTCTCGACATCATGTGGACCTACCCTTTTTTTTTTTTTTTTCTCCCCTAGCTGTTTCGTTCGAATAGGCAGAAATCTGGAGCGGTACTTCGGTAGAAAGAAGAATATAGGGTGGCAGGAGAACCAGTCGATAGGAAAACCTTGGAAAATTCCCTCATAGACATGGAGAGTTATCGAAGTGAGGGCCAGATGCCATTCCATATGCAGATGTCTATGGCATCAACATGGCCAATCGCAGGGTCTAGTTGCGTAATATATAGTAGTATTCCGTAATTTCGAGATGCATCAATTAGAATATGTTCTGTCTAGAACCTTCAAGTCAATTAGAAATCGATTGATTGATTGTCTTATCGTGATAGAGCTAGAGAGAATTCAAGTGATTTTGCAAAAGTGGAATTTCATTGAATAGCTAAAGTAGGCGTTTTGTGCCATTGCGTGGACGCATTTTCAAAAGTCTATAAACATGCAATAGTAACTAATTTTGGAGTGAGTAGACGCTGCCACTGATACGGCAAGCAATAAAAGAGCGTAAAAGCAAACAAAGTTGAATCGGTCGGAAATTCAAACTAAGAGATGTCCAAAAGCAGAGTCGTTTTTTTTTTTGTCTTCTTTTTTCTGGTGAATTTTTCCATTGAGAGATCAGGGACTTGAAAGAAAGACGTGAAGCAACAATTGCAAGCAAAACCGAATAACAAAAAAACAGATGTGTACCACCGAATACCTCTCCCTCCGGGCAATGATAACAAACCGACGACTAAATTATTACTACAAGTAGTATGTACGCCGCCCAGTAACACAGCATAAAGACATTCAAAAATCCAGAAAAATGAACGAGAGTGCAATTATAAGAATAAACAAGAAAGAGAATTGCTTCGAGCGAACTTTGTAACCAAAAGAAGTGCTTAGGGGCCGATCAAAGAAAAATTGCAAATCAAAAAAATGCCCTGCTCATATTACAGCGCTGGAGCAAAAGGAAACAAAAATAGACTTAAAAAATGTATTAAAAGATTAAGGTATAGTTCATTAGAGAGGTATCGGTGTCGCCGCGAGGCTAAAGGAAATCTTTTTGAACACAAAAGGCAAAAGTCGTAACAGCGTAACGCATAGAAAGCAAATGGTCGTAACGTCGTCACCGTTTTTTGGAACCCACCCGGACGATAAAACAATTGAGCAAAAAAATATTTTGACAAGAAAAGAAATAAAAAAGATAAAAAAGATAAAAAAGAATTTTGTTTCAAACCCGGGATTAAAAAAAGATAAGAGGTATTATATAACCGAGGAGGAAGATAAGAGTGATTTGGAGAGTGATTTAGTGTTCAACGGCGACATCCATATCGTCGTAGTCTGCAGCCGGGGAGCAGACTTCAGGAGTAGTAGATGTGGTGCTGGTGGACGTCATCGAACCAGTTTCGTCGTCGTCATAGAGAGTCTGAGAGAGGAGATCAAAAGCCTCGCCGATAACGCGAGTGATACCCCAAACGACAACCTCAGCAAGCATGCCTCCCCAGATGCGAGAAACGGCAACGCTAAGTCTGGATCCGCACTCGACGGAATCCTCATCAAAGAGATCCCGGATCTTCTCCAGCATAGCGGCCTCCTCTCGAGTTGGCGGGGCAGTTGCACTTTCCTGTTCCAGGCGGTTAAGCCACAGAGTGAGGATAAGCATCAAATCGAAGCCGAACAGGATATGTTCTGGGCTCCAGTTCAGCGCTGATGATTTAGCAAAGAGCCTAATACCCATGAGAGCAGGTATCTGGAAACACTCGAAGCAGAGCTGAATGACCTTCGTCATAGCCGGTGATCGAGGAATCAAGTTACGAGCGGGTTTCATGGTAGTAGCCACCTCCTCTGGTACATGATACCGGAGGGCCTCTTGGATGCTCATGAAGTCGACTTCGAGTCGAGCACAGGTGGCTCGATACATCGCCATTGCATTGAACAACAGAGGAGGCCCTCTTTGCGGAGCGTTCAGGGATACGATCATCGTTTCCGATGTGCAGTAATCCACTGACTTTTGCCACGTTTCGAGTGCTGAATGAAGCTTATCTTTGTACTCAGCGACGAGATTGCTGAGACCTTCAGGAGTCCTCTTGACTTGCCAGACTTCCAGGAAGAGAGCGTTGATCATGATTCTAGCACCAAATGCGCTGTATCGTGGGATCTCTCCCTTGAACAGACAGTTATGGGCCTCCTTGAAGGATGGAGTTGGGCTGGTAACATATTGTTCCCTCCAGGCATGTTCGTCTGTATAGTCAAGGTTCCAGAGAGACTCAGAGCAAGGAAGAGAAAGAGACTCAAGCTCATTGTTGCAAATCACTGGAGTGTGATTGAATGTCATAGTCAAGAGTCCGAAGAAGTTATAGACGGAGAAGAAAGTTCGTTTAGCACCTTCTTCCTCGATCCAGTCCTCAACAGAAGGGATTTCAGAACCACGCTGATCTCGCTTGTGTTGGAGTTCATAACGGCCTCCGGCTACCATATTGACAAGAAGACCCTTAACGGAGCAGGCCCATTCCAAACCAGAGGCGTCTCCACTCCAGCTAGCAAAGATCATGTTCAACAAAGTGGTTTGGGTATTCCACAGAGGACAATTTCTCGAGCTAAAGCGTTGATCACGGCTAAGGCAGTTTGTGGCAAGGATCTTGGAAGCAACGTGAAGCATACATCCCTGTTCCCTCTCAAAGGTGTACAGAGCGCCGATAGAAAGCACGGCAAGAAGTAATGGCGAAGAAACTCTGCTTGGCCTAAAAGTGGCAGGATGCAGGAACGGGAAGTGATGGTGGAACAGATTAAAGTACGCAGAGAGATATCGGTTCAAGGCACTTTTACTTGGAAGCTTGAAGCTGTTTGAAACAGTACCTTCAATATCAATGTCTCTGACATTGGCGAGTATCTGAGTCCTTTCCTCGTCCGAAGAGACTTGAGGTGGTGCGAGTGGAGAGCAGGCCGAAGCACTGGCAGATGACTGTACGGATTCCGGATATGGACCGGTTGGGTATGGATACGGAGATACAGATCTGTGAGCAGTAACAGAGCCATTATACGCCTTTGAAGAGGAATTCCTTGGAGAGAGGTGGGCGCTTGTGATTGATTCTTGCTGGTTTTCGGATTCCCAGTTGGAATAAGAAGTCTGGCTAGCAGATCTCATAATTGGTTCACAATCGCTTGGAGTGGCTGGGCTCTCCCAAGGTACATGGGCGAGCGATGGATATGGAGCACGGTCGAATACTGGAAGTTCTTGGTGGGTAACCATGGCTAGCTTTTCTTCCATCATGGATCCTTCTTGTCGGACGAGAATGGCATTGCAGTCAGCGTACTGTAGCTCAGTAATGAGGGCTGCAGCCTGTTCAAGATCATCGTTGTTTTCCAAGTGTTCCAATGTGGCTGGCTCAAGGGCAATTCGGGTCTTCTTCGCTGGAGGGGCCGAAGCTGTTGTTGTCTTGGCCTGTGGTTTTCTCTTTCCTTCACTTGTGAGGGGAATGCCTCCATCTTTGGCGTGAACAGTCCTATCATGTCGCAGCAATAGATCTCTTCGTACAAAGGTGCTTCTACACTTAAGACATTTGAAAGGTCGCTCTTTGGTATCTAGTGAAGGAAGCCAATCAGTAAACGAGACTATGCGGGAAGTTAAAAAAAGATTACGGAAGATAGTGACATACGGGATCGCTCGTGTCTACTCCTGTGCTCCGACCTGCTAAAGGCGCGGGCACAGTATGCACATTTATATTTACGTTCCTGAACCAAATTGGTCCGGCGGGATTGTGTCTGTGCTCCAGTCATCTTGGAAGAATATATACGACGCTTCTGCTACTTATCCTGCAAAAGGACGTAGAAAAGAGAAGACAGATGTTGAAATCGTCGAAGGGGTATGTTAAGTTTATTGGGGAGGCGTGGCGGATTAAGAGTGTCGCAATAGCATTCCTTTTTCTTTTTCTGTTCCCTTCACGTCCTTGTTGTGCAAATATCTTTCGAGTGCGACGTCTTTGGGGGTATGTGTGTATAGATGAGATGAGACACCAAACTTTCCAGGCGACAAGCGAATATGCGGTCGTCCGTGTGGGTGTTTATTTTTTTTATTTTGTTCGTCTTCCTTTGTTTGTTGTTCTCAACAATGTCGGGCAGTGATGGTAATGATATATAATGCCGACGAGGGAGAGATATATGGATATACGGTTGGATAGATAGGTAGATAGATAGATCGATAGAAGAGAGAGAAAAGTAGAAGTATGTTAAAATGATATATCAAGGGGAGTAGAATAGTATTATAGAGTATGGTATAAACGTGGGGCAGAGGATGAAAAAGGGGGAGGGGATTAAAAAATGAACAGGAAGAAAGAGGGCAGCAAGAAACGAATGGAGGGGACAAGGCGGGATATGAAGCTTTTCCGGTGTGGAAAAGAATAATAAACAAGAAAATCGAAGGAGAACAGAAAGAGGGATGGAGGGGTGATTTGGGGGGGTTAAAGAAAGATGAAAGGGAGGAAGGAGCAGAGGAAGAGGAAGGGGGCGAGGAGGAGGAGGAGGATGGCGAATAAAGGGGCATGCTCTCTTTTTCTGGGGGATTAGGCGGTGTATGTACCCGTTGTGGTGTGGGATGCATTGGCGGAGGGCCTCGATGTGGGTATGTGCGATCCCCATCCACCCTCGCCAGTCAGCCAGCCAGCCAGAGACAGCCAGACACCGGACACCATGTATTCCCATGTCCCAGAGTATGCAGAGGAATAGCTAGAATCACAGCCAGCTACATACATACATACATACACACACACATACATACAGCCCAGCCAGCGAATGACCCGAACCCTGGCTTGGAGGGGTGTGTCCGTCTGTGTGTGAGAGGGAATGTATGGTACTTGGCCGAGTATACTAGGTAGTCCCGCTGTTCTTGCACGTCCATTATTGACTTATCTTGTGAACACCTCGAGTTTAGTATACTTCTTTTTTTTTTTTTTCTTTCCCTGATCATGTATGTATGTATGGACTAGCCGCCGCTTCTGCAACTGCATCCCCACCGGGCACACTCTTTGCAAAAGAGAGAGGTGAAATATAGATTCCCTCTCTCTCTCTCTCTCTCTATCAATCGACTTGATTCGATTCTGGTTCCGATTGTTTTTTTTTTTTTTTTTTTTTTTTGTTTGTTTGGTCAGTCGGACCTCCAGTCAAAATGCATCACAAGCATGCGGAGCGTTTTCGAACTCGCCGGAAATTGTCCTTGCCCCTCGCTCCCCTCCCCCCTCCTCCTCTCCAATGTACGTACATGTACATATGTCTGTTCCGTATTATATGTTTGCACTGTATTCTGTACTCTGTGTGTGTGCGTGTGTGTGTTTGTGTGTTAATTCAATATCCAGACATGTTGTAGCCCAGACATCGTGGACAGACATGTCGACAGAGAACATACCATCGTACATACATCGTACACTTGCCTTGCCTAACGTATGTATGGATGTGGATGTACGCATGTATGTATGTATGTACTGCCTGCCGTGGCCATGGCCATGCCCCCGTCGACCTTCGATCGATTCGGGTTGCGCCTCACGAGACTCGATGCGTTCGAATGGGCATACGTAAAGACCCATCTTCATTCGTCCAGCCCTTTCGTGTCCATGGACCGACACGCTAATCATTCTGTGGAGGATGCGCGACGACCCAAGCAGCCGAGGAAGGAGATGCACGGTACTCCGAAAAAGTCCCTCCATGCCAACATCCATCATCTCCACACCACCCACACCTCTGACCCTGGTTGGTCCCAATCACACTCCTTGCGCTGGAACTTCGAGAAACCAACAAGGCTGGTCTGTCGACGGCCCACTTTTTCTGGCTGCGGGGCTGGGGGACGAGAGCCGGGCCCAGGATTGACCGTTCATGTGCAGGTTTCAACTGGGAATAGTGTCGAGAAAGCTGGAGAGGGTTCGCTGCCACCGTCTACAACCGGTTTAGTGGCATTAATTTTCAACCACACCAACCGGTCATAGAAATCTGACATTCAGCCAGACTCAAAAGGAAATTCGATAGCAAGGGCAGAAAAAAAAAAAAAAAAAAAAACAGGTGGAAGAATTCCTGCGAAAATCTTGAACTAAAATCCGGTTCCCATATCACACACAAACAGAGCGCGCCCGGAATCGACGGTTTGGAACTGTTGACACTTGTAACGGTACCGTGTTGGGCCGGTTGCCAGATTGTTGGTGCGATATATATCTTGCAACCGTCCGGTGCACCTCATACCAATGTGTGAGACGTATGCACATTACAATTACATATCGATGCCCTCTTCCAAAACCACGGCTTGAGGCCCGGGTATCTTCGAAACGTTCGAACTCGCCTGAAGTGTGCGCAAATTTAACCAGCCAGCTGGCAGATATTTTTGTGAAAAGCCTCTTTCGGGCATGATTCCGGTATGTGTGTGTCTCTCATCTGTAGCCATATTAACGGTCCCACATCGACTCGAATCTCTCTCACTCTCGCTCTCTACATGTTCGCTTTGAATATCCCCAAATTGTGGATAATAAGGAGCTTCCCATCGATGAACTGTACATGTAATGTACTGCTTCAGCACGTTTGAGCTAGGCGTGCAGCAATATGCAAGTGAATTCATAAACAGGACCCGCCTCCTTACCGCTTTGGTCCAAGACCTCTAAAACGCAAGGCCAGGTCGGGAGCATGATATCGATCACGCCGTCGTCGCAAGCAAAAAACCGAAGGATGGAAAATCTTTCTCTCATCGCTTCAGCAAGGTACAAATTTTTCAATCTGTGCTATGCCACACTAACCCCCAACAGGGCAAGTCCGGCCCATCCAAGCTAGCTCCAGGTAGCTCAAGCTTATGCTAACCCTGGAAACTCACCGACTCCTTCGTTCGAAAAGTACCTCCATTTTTGGTTCAAAACATTCATCTGAACGGACATTGTATTTTCCAAACTATCCCGATTTACGGCTGCGGAAGCGGAACAGCGGCGGTGGGCCGTCGACCCAGTTTCATCATTGTGATGTGCCATTTGGCAGGCTCCTTGGCAACCTTTCCACTCCTTCTTGACCGGATGTACAGGTACTTCGAGATGATATCGATGGGTTTACGAGGAAACCCCGGTAGCTCCCACTTATCTCAGGCACCCAGACACCCTCTTTTCATTTTGCCTATATATCTTTCTAATCTGGTGTTTTGGGTGCTAATATCGTCCCAACCAGTAGATCTAATTGACATGTAGAGTGATTTGATAAGAACACGCTTGCCTGATCGTTCAATCGATGCAATCTTGATCAATGGCAGGCCTTAGATAGATCTTGATCAATTGAGTTCAATAGAGTTGGCTGATCCGCGGATGGCATTATCTACAGCCCGGATGACACTAGAATTTCGCGCATCTCTAGAACCCCTCTGCCATCTCAGAGCTTCAGAGCTTTATCTAGCCAAGGCTCGGTTGAAAGCCCACCCTGTCACGAGCTAGAACTAGCTACTATCTTGAGAGCTGCATGTTGAAGTGCTAGCACTAGCCAGTGGGCCAGATTCTCGATATCAGGACAAAGCAAGCATCGTGACAACTGTTGCCAAACTTTCAATTCAAGCCATCTGACTAGCATTCCTCTCAACAAGCCTCAAAGTATTCTTCTCTGCATATGTAAACCTAGTATATTCCGTGGTATTACCACCCCGAAATGTTCGAAGCCACTCCGAATTTGAGCGTTCCAAGCCTAAACTTTTCGCAAGGAATTGCCTATTTCGGGAGAAAAATCTCAACACACAAAAAACCCCAGACTATAAATACCAGCTAGGTCGGTATGTACAGTAGGCAAGGGATTCGACATACTTGTCTACAAGTCTATATTGAGGGGTTCTCTAAAATATGATATACAGAATCATCTACGTAAATTCAAGATATCTTGGTCGAAATTCCAAAATTTGATCAATGCGCGTCCACGTTTACGACGCATTTCATTGCATTGGCAAGTGACCGATGCAACAGACCTGGGTCCTCTTGCTGCTCGATATGCCTGCTCTCGTCACATCGATTTGCAGCTAGGCCGTCTTGGGAAAAGTGATTATATCGACACTTGGACAGCGTTGACAGGATCGAGGTATATCGTCTTTCAATTGCAAATCAGAAACGTTCAACGTCGTGGCTTATGTAACGACACCCCGTTTGTTTCGTACACTGGGGCCGGGACGTTTACCGTTAATGAGCTGTCGAACCTGGGGCCTCGAGATAAGATGGGTATACCCGCTGGACTAAGATCTACCGAGCGGGAGGCAAGAGGCAACGTTCAGCCTTTCGTGGAGACACGTGACCCTGTGATCACACATGGCGTGTGCTTGACGGACATGTTCCGACACAAGTGATATCGATCCCAATCGTTAACAATGCTTTTGTGTGCCCCGCGGATTGCTCTGCATCCGGAGCTCGTGGATGGGGATCTGCACGCCAGAGTAGTCCGCATGCCGCGACGCTTGACACGTTTCAATGGTGATAGGTCTTGGGATTCGATTTGGATTCAGGTGATGGAAACAATTCTTCAATGTGCTGGATGTATTAGCAGGCCACCACACAATCCATTATACTCTTCATAACCACGTGGTACTGACCTTTAATTCTGCAAGTTCAAATGTGCAGCAACAGGATCTTAAGAGCTCCCCGCTGACGTAAAGACTGGGTATTGGCCTTCACATACTAAATGGGGGGTCATTGTTTATATTCCTTTCGCTGATCACGTACATTTGTGATATCGATATCTAATCACGAACTCGGCTAATATAATGAAAAGCAATATAAGTCTCAGACTTTGGTGGTAATTATGGAGATTGTATTACTCTCTCCCCTAATTGGTCCCAAGCTGTGAACAGTTCACCAGGTCAGCCACCTCCCGATTGCTTCTCACGCCGATTTGGCCAGAACAAAATCATGTTCAGCCAGTCGGATTGGGCCCTAGACCACGGTTCAGCTATTAGATTCCCATCACTTTGCATATTAGGAAGCAACTCGATAACATTTGTATTTTCACAATTTCGAACTTCAACACCTTGGCGGTGAAGTTTCGCAGATCATGTCATGTCACCCAGCGTTGGGATAAGGCGAAGCGGGCGGGTACATACGCTCGGTTACATGCATGAAGGACACAAGTTTTTGACGATTTCCCAGATCGTGAACGCGTTTACCCGGCATTGCGTCCGCCCGAGAACCAGAGCCAGAGCTCGAGCTGTTGAGCTAAGATTATAGACACACACACACACACACACCTCCCTTAACACATCCACCACACCACACACAATTTCATGAGTTGCTTTGTGATATTTTTACAACAAATTTCGAACAAGGAAATTTATTTCTGGTGTCGCCATGCACCCAGATCCGTGCTCCAGCGTTTATGTATGTACGTATACCATACCGGGCGCTCAGATAATTGGCTATAGACGCATGTCTCGTGGACACCGGTGCTTCCAACAACCAAAACAACCAAATCCGATTCGACGGCAACGCCCGATCTTCGGCGACCAAGTAAACCGGGAAACACTGGCCAACACCGTTTGGGCAAAATGGTACTACGGTGGGGCTTTAGGCGTTTCGATTGCAGGCAGTTCGAAACGAAACTTCTTTGAGAGAGAGAGAACTCATGTTGGCTTGGAGTTTGACAATGTCTCAAAAAAAAAAAGGTAGATGTTTGGATTCCCAGCCACCATGTATCACGGCTATCGACTTCGATGGTATGAAAAGTGTGGAGAAGGTCCCGAAATGAACCCAACTTGCAACACGGGCCTTTTGATGTTAGACAAGCAAATTGTAACGATTGGGTATCTCTCAGCTTGGTCTTCTTGGGATTCCAGTAACCCTAAAACCCCTCGTTCTGAAACCTGATGCGCAATGCTGCCGCTCAGACTTTCAGCTGCGACGAGTAACGGGAAATCCCAAAATTCGAGTTATGTCAAGGTTATCAATTGGCGAGCGAGCGAGCCGTGTTGGCACCATTAATATTGATCCAGTAAGCCCTAACATCATGATTCGAGATAGGTACTGTTACATGAGCTTGATATTGTAATTGGTTTAAATTATATGCACTTCTTGAGGCTGGAAACTTGCCAACACCCAGGCCGGCCAGGACGAAAGTCGCGAAATGTCGATATACCTAATGATGCATATGTTCGTAAATATGGATAAAAATATCGATGCTATTACCCCAACCAAAGCCCTTTGGCTTCAGATACCCCAACAAATCGAGGGGTTTTCTGCATTACATCAGCCTGCTGGTGCATCACTTTTGCGATGTATCACTTAATTGCACTTTATACATTTAATTTAATGCATTAACGCATATGAATCGATCTGCAGACTTCTGCTGTCGACGGTTTCTTGTGCGACAAGAAGAATTTCCAACAATTTCAACACATTTATCAACTCTTCCGGAGGGATACAGCCGATGCCGAATATGGTTATAGTGTTTATAAGACTAAGAACTAGGATAAAGCCGAACTTAATATTATGTGTTTAGAATCCATATTCCTTGTAATCCAGCCGTGTACTTACGTAAATACCTCTTGTGATGCCGCCGTCGCATGACTCTTTATGTTGTGCTACGGACGGCCTGGACGCCATCCATCTGTGTGCAGCATACTATATCGTGACAATGGGTACAAGGCATTGGGAACCAAAATACCGGTACATTTATGCGATTTATTGTTCTTGGCAGGTGGGTATTAGCGAGCCATTGCCTCCCGGGTGTTTGGTTGCCACGGACGTGGGCCCGTGAGCGGGTCGCATTTTCATTCTGTGATGGGAAGGCTGTCACATGAACAGATACCGCTTTTGAATTAATACGGCAAAATTCCCGATGATACCCTAGGCTTGTAGTAGTAGTCGTCCAAGCCCGTACGTGTGAATTGTAGGAAATCGAATTATGTCTGAGTTCATAACTATCTGTCGGGTGTCGAGTTGTGGCAATAGTCAACTGGCCGCATAGTATATTACGTGGTGAAGGAATGCACAGGCCTTCAATGTTTACATGTATGTACACATGTACATGGTCAAGGCATTAGGTGTACGAGACCAGTATTAGGCTATCTATAGACTTATTCACTATTGCTAACGGATATAAGAGCTCGGGCTCAGCTTTCATGTAGGAGCACACTACTAACGTGGCAATGGGGCGTATGTGCTGATTTGCCTAACATAGCTGGCCACTGGATACCAATTGTGGGCTACAACAAAACGGGCTGAGACTTGTGGATGGGCCACTTCGGTCCGTGATATGAGACATCTTCTAGGGTCGGCTAGGGAGCCCTGTGTCAAGGAGCGTTGGCGAGCGCTCGAGCGCGAGTCGGATGTTAGTACGTGTAAGGCCAGGCAAGCATGATCTGTTGAGATACCAACAATAGATTCGGTGTATATGTACACGTAGGGAATTTTTCTTCCTTTGTAAACGTAAATGCCTAAATTGTCTCGGAAGACAGCCGAGTAGTTTTTCGATCTCTTGGAGAATATCTCGACGAGAGTGTTAACCCGTTTGGCGGATATAACTCACGGTAGTTGGGTGTCCGTCCGGACGTTCCCACTTGTGACCCTGGTAGATTTTGAAACATTTTGTGGAGAGGTTGCATTGATCTCTAGTTGTCGATGCATTGTCTCTTCACAGACGTGATTGGGCGTCGATATGCGTGGCTCGTATTCAATATTTGAATTTGATTGCTGGGAAATATTAGTTATTTATTGTTACAGTGCGAGAGTTTCTGAATGAATATGTAAACACTTCGGGTGACTCCGGCATGGTATCCTCGACCGACATAGGCGGAACATAGACTCGATCCCGGCGGAATACAAGCCTGTCGCCCCGTTTTGCAATATAGATTGTTGCTTGGGTCTAAGACTAGTGCCGGGAGCGAGCAACTTGGATCGTCGATCGCGAGCATGTACTGGATGATTACTTATTATCTCCAGCTATGGTTTTCTGTCTGAGAGCGACGTGTGGATACACGACTTGGTTATGGGGTTGCCGGAGCCGGAGCCATAGAGCAAGAGTATTTGATATTTAGCGTCCGATCATAGACAACGTAAGCGGGTGCACCGAGGCGAACCATTAACTAATAACCACTAGCTAAATGCTTAAGTAGTTACTAGGATCGAGCTTATATATTTCATGGGGACCCTAGGTCCTAGAAGCCAGTCGTCAGCGCTTAAGCAGGTCGTTTTTGGCATTTTCTCGTCACGACGACCATATTAGAGTCGGTTACTGTCGTGGCACGCACTGCATATCGGAGTTTTTAATCTCTTATATTACATTTAAGCCACGGCGCTGGAGCGAATAAAAAACCTAGGTCTACGGTTCGAATGTTGGGGATAGGCGTCGGACAAGCCCTATCTATCTATGAGTTGGGTAGCCAATTAAGTAATCTTCGAATATGCATAATATCCACGGTTGAAACCAATCAAAAATGGAGCGGTTAACCGTGGCTCTTGGAGTATGGTGTCAAGGATGTTGCTTTGGTTCATATGCTACTATGAATAAGTTGTCCTGGTAAACAAAATTGACCTGAAACTATTCAAGATCTAGGCAATGTTTTAACTCAGTGTAGCGAGTTGTCCAATGGTTCATGATATGTAGGGATACCGAAGGCCAGCAAGCCTCAAGACGATCGATACTTAATCTAGCTATCACTGAACAGAACCATAGTCTAAAAGATTGAAGGAAATGGCGATATTTGGCGAGGCTTATGAAAACCACCTTCCAGCCTCGGGAACTACAAGCTAGAATCCTTCGCGAGAGGAGCTGCGCAGTTAGTTGCATGTTGGTCGATCCGAGGCTTCTGCCTTAGCGATTGTGGTTGCAGTAAGGCCGCTCGCCAGCCGATAGGCTGTAGACATTACCGACTGTTCTGTTTACGGCAGATGTCTGGCTTCCGCGTGGTGCAGCTCTGACATTTTTCTTTTCCTTAAAAATAACAGCACGCTTGGACAAACCCTTCTCTTCCATATTTTTATTTTTCTGCCCCCTCGCCCTTAAATTGCTTGCTTCCGCTTTCACGTTTGAGCTAGGATCCCTTCTTCAGATCGGAATCGTCTCGACGAGCAGGATCTCAGAGACATTTTGTGGGGACGGTGTTTAGGGTGAATATGAAGGGGGAAGGGTATATGTATGTCTCCGGTCCATACTTCCAGCGTGAGCAATGCACCAAACCAAAGTAGAGGTACCTTACAGATTTGCTGGAAGGCGTACGTGTACAAATTGTCCTTTCCATATCTCCACCAAAAGGGATAGAGTTGAGACAAGCGGGCATTTCTGTATTTAAACAATTCTTCCATTCCAACAAGGAGAATTTTCGAGAGGGATGCATCGACGGGGAGGATGAGGAGGGGGTATGCCAGAAAAATGAGGTTATTTTCCCACGGAAATATGCATATCGACATTCACACCTGCCCGTATATGCTGAATTTAAGCATGTCGAGACCTTATCGCGCTTTTTGTGGTCAGCGTATTATAATATTAACGTGCTGCCTGATGCTCGTAATCGCAATTGCCTCGTTCCCTGTCATCCGGACAGGCGAGTCTCCGGTTAGGTTTCGCACGTTTTTTGCTAGCGTTAGCTGAGCTAGGTTATCATCGAATCGGGGAGAGGCGAGGGGATAAGTGGGAAAAGCAAGGGGTGACAAGGAAGAGCTTATGGGCTTGTGGGCACACACTACATACACTGGCACATTCAATGTGCAGAGGAAGAGGGTGCCGTGCGCCTTTGGCTGGTCACTTTAAGGGATGTGTTTCCGACGTTTTGTTCGAGCTTCTAAAATAATACGTCCGGCCTTCCCTTCTGTCTTTGTTTCGACGATAGTATCTTCAGCTGGACTGGAACGGGGAGGCCTTAGCATACATACCTGTATTCATGTAGACGCACCCGCATTCTGCGCAGGACCATCTCCTTGAATTTCCCCCGTATGTACATAGCTTGTAGACACACCTACCTACTTTATATAGCATTCCTGGATATTTCTGGTTGTCAGGAATCCTTCACCGAAGACCTCCGTGATATTGTTTTTATATTTGCAAATTTGGATAACCTGACTGAGCTAAGCTAAGCAAAGCACACACGCCCGCAGGACAGGACAGGACAGGACAGGACAAGTCAAGTCAAGAAAGGACAGGACAGGACGAAACCGTTCTGCCTAGTGCTAATAATCCTCAGTTTCCCAGAGTGCGGTGCTGCAGTTGGCGAGTCCACCCGCGCCAGGACGCTTCCATTTCCCTATCTTTGGCAAACCATTAGTCTGGACTTCGATAACCAGCCGTGCCTCTTCTCTTTTCACGTTCTCGGTCTCCCCTATTTTGAATTTTGGATCGAATCGAATGGTATCCACCAACTTCTAGGTGAGTAAGTACTTAAGTTGCTTGGGTAGTTGGTAACTAAGTACCCAGGAGAGAGTACTTGCTTACCTGCTTGCTTAGTACATACAAGGCCGGGTTTATTCTTCACAATAGACGACATATGCCCCTTCTCTGTTTGATCGAATTGGCTTGAAATTGCATTGGATTGATTGAATCGAACCGAATTGAATTAGATTGAGGATCGAGGATAGCTACCTGCTATCCATATCCGCCAAGTCCTCGTCCCCCCCGAACTAGGGCTCTGCAGTAATAGCTGGGTGTTGCGAAAAAGGCGGGGGCTTCTGGCTTGCAATTGCTGAGGTCTTAAGCCTTTTCGCAGGCCAAAAAACAAAAAAAGGAGGTCGTCCTTCCCCCCCTTCGAATCGGTGCCATCCCATCCACTCATCATCCACTCCCGTCCATCCATCCACAATATCTCATCGTCTCTCCTCCTCCTCCTCATCCATCCTCCTCGACATCGTCGGGTTCCCTTCCCGCCCCACCGCCGACCTCCTCTGCACCACACCTGTGTATCTACCACTATTCTCCCTCACCCTCCCTCTTGATAGGTCACCTTCCTTGCATTTCAATATATAACATAACCACGTCTGCATCCAGACATCCAGATAGCATATTCCCGTAAATATCTGGGAGGCTTTTCCGACTTTGTTTGCTCGACATTGCTTGCTTGCTTCGGAGTTCGTCTGTTAGCATCATTATCATCCTCCGTAACTCCGGGTTTATTGGCCACACTTCGGACTCCTCCTCTCACTAACGGAAGAACACTTCTTCTCCTCCATTCTTCGACTCTTTCTGCTTTTCCCACACACACACCCTGAGCTCTAATAAACCGGGCGTCCGAATCCCTTTCTTTAGTCGAAAAACCTCTTGCTCTCTCTGAACAACCTTTAGCGAATGGATTGTTCCCGACCGTTTACCTGGCCCGACAGGATCATCTGAGGCAACATAACGAGACATCCGAATAGCAGAGCGGCTGAAGCCATTCCCCTTTATCGATTCCGAAGCCAATAATAATTTCCAGCTTTAAATACATAGCTCGACTGCAACTCAGAGGTGTTTTTCTCTCCTCTTTCTTGAAGAATACAGAATCCTTAGAGTTCTACTTCTTCTGTGCTTTGCTTCGCTTCGAACCTAAAAAAACAAAAAAAACACAGAAGCTCCTTTATTCTCTCGATATATACTACTACCTGCTCTGATCCTCAGGACTGAGCAGAGTTCAGGATGATGGTGATGTCGAGCCAAACGGCTCACTTTCCGGGTAACGGTGGACAGCAGCGACAGGCGGCGCAGGTACCTCGTGGGCGGTTGCTCAATGGTAACGGTAGTTTCAGCGAAGGTAGAAGACCGAGATCGTCGAATCCGGTCGCTCCTGCCCATTCTCCATCACCGCCGGCCATGTTTGTTAGAGCGTTGTACAATTACGCTGCCGATGACCCGACAAGCTTAAGTTTTCACCAGGGCGACGTTATTCAGGTCCTTACACAGCTGGAGAGCGGCTGGTGGGACGGTATTGTCAACGGACAACGTGGATGGTTCCCGAGCAATTATTGCGCATTGGTTCCTAATAGCGACTTGAACGATAATGAACATACTGGCACACAGCTTGAAGGAGCAGATGATGATGGCGAAGGCCAGGACTACGAGGACTACGAGGATACCGAATCGGACGAATCTGATGGGGATGGGCAAGGAAGGGGCTCCCCTCAATTGCCACTTGAAGGGCAGGATCACGAAGACGAGGCTGCCTTCTGGCTTCCACAAGTGACTACTGACGGTCGCTTATATTACTTTAATACTTTGACCGGTGCTTCAAGGACAGAACTTCCTTTGGAGACACCTATCTCATCAACTGAATCTGGGCCCCGACTTCGTACCGAGTTTACCGCACCTGACTCGACACGCCCGCCCCCAGAGCTGATGGCTGCCGGTTTGATCACCGAAGAGGCCACAAATGGTGTAGATCACGACGATGGTGCCGATAACGAGTCCCAGGGGGACGGGGAGATGCTCATGTTCGCAGTACACAGCCCAGTCAGGGTATGAGGCCCCCTTTCAACGGCGATTCCTCGTCACATTAAGGTTCGCCACGTTTTCGCTGACATACCTTCTAGGAAACAAATAATGCGACCAAATCTGACCGGTCCTCTGCACAATCCGGTAAAGTCAATGGTCTGCGGTCCGGGGATGAGCCCATTTTGGGCAGAGAGCATTTTGATGGGAATACTGGTTATGATATTAACGCAGAACACGAGGGTGAGTTAATTACTCTATACACTGGGATTTCTTTCTTTTTTTTTTTTTTTCTTTTCTTTTTTTTTTGGAATTTATGGTGTGATGGCCATTTGCGGCTTTCATTTGTATAGTTATCCTTTTGCTAATATGGCGGATAAAGATGCCAAACTAGATACTGTTACTTTCCACGACGATATCCTCCCTATCCCAGCGTCCTGGGACGCCCTCATCGAGGAAACACAGCATGCTATCTCAAGGTATCGACAGGCGATCATGCAAAGGCAACGTATGCAGTATGTTTCACGGGCCGAGGATATTTCTGATATGCTCCGTCTGATCATCGGCGCTGGCTCTTCAACAACGGACAATCATTCTGGCCAACCGACAATTATCTCTTCAAACAAGGCCTTGCACCCACATTTCCGACACTTCATGGCTGCTTTCTCAAAACTAGTGCTATCGTCTCATGTCGCTAGCACAGACTGGCCGCCAGCCGACGCTGAGGCCAAATGCCTAGCTGAAGCTGATGAAGTGATGACCGGTGTTCTCGAATTTGCTAAGGTGGCTCGCGCCCAGAAGGATGATGTCGTTCCTCGACTCGGCCCCGGATTCGTTGTTGGTAGTCATATTGGAGGCAGTTGGTTCAGTAATGGTCTTGGCAACCCGAATGCTAAGCAATCCGTTATATTCGGAGAGCGTGATAGCCTAAGTGTTGCGACTACTCCGATTGATAGCCAATTGGTAGAGAGCCTGAAAGGATTGCAGGCAGTCGTGGTTCCGGGCCTTAGGACTCTGGAGGATGCTCTAGAGACACCTGGCCCAGTTACAACTGTTCACCAACAGAACGTCGTTGGTGCGTTTGTCATCCATGCGGCGCAGACATCGATGGAGTCTATACGCGCTTATTTCCATTTCTTGGAAAGTATCAACCTTGCACCTCTTGCAACTGGAGGCCGAAGCCCAACTCTTTTGGATTTCGCCATCACTAAGCAGCGCTTATATGACTCTTTTGCCGATTTGTTCATGGCAGTTCAATATGTGACCGCCGAACTCGCGGATGAATGGACAAGCTTCCAGGGGTTGCCTCTTGAGGATAGACTTTCGGAGGTCCGTGCCTATATTAGGGAAATTCAGCAAGGCATCCAGAGCCTCGTATTCACAGCCGAACACCTGGTTGAGGAGTTCAACGAAAGGGCCGCTAAGACACCAGCTGAGGACGGCCACAAACCATCACAATCCAGTCCCTCCACTGGGAAGGCGAATGGCGGTGGTAAGACACCTGTCCAAGGAATGCCTCCCACTCGCGGGCGCGCTGGCTCGACCGTCGGTGGGCCCTTCATTGTTCAGAACTCGGATAAGATCCGACGTATCCTGGGCGATACTCCACTTGAAAAGGGTCAAACAGCCAAGGAAGAGCCTTCTCCCCAAGAAAAGGTACCGGAGCCGGATCCGTGGTTCCTTGCCCCTGAAGTTGAAGATGAAAACGAAATCCAGTATGCCGATAAGGAGAAGGCAACTATTCGTGGTGGTAAACTCGAATTGCTCGTTGTCAACCTCACAAGGCACGACTCTTTGGATGCTGACTTCAACAATACCTTCCTTCTCACCTACAAGTCATTCACTACGGCTAGTCATCTGTTCGATCTTCTTACAGATCGTTTCAATATCCAACCACCAAACAATCTCAACACAGCAGAATATAAGCTTTGGGCTGAGCGCAAGCAGAAGCCTATCAGACTGCGTGTCCTCAATATTCTGAAATCGTGGTTTGAAAATTTCTGGATGGAGCCAAGGGGCGAAGCAGAGACGGAAATCCTACAGCGCGTTCTTGATTTCGCCACAGCTGTGATGGCGCCCTCGTTCCCAGGAGCCAATGTTCTCAAGAAACTCGTTGAGATGCGTATTCAAGGCCGTGACCCACAATTTGAGAGGGTGATGATTCGAACAGATGGTGCCAAGCCCGCCCCAATCTATCCTAAGAACATGCGAAAACTGAAGTTTTTGGATATTGATCCGTTGGAGTTTGCTCGTCAGTTGACTATCATCGAGTCTAAGGCTTACACTAAGATCAAGGCAACTGAGTGTTTGGGCAAGGCATGGAGTAAACCGTCGCCTTCTGACTCGACCGCGGATCCAGCGGAGAACGTTAAGGCTATGATTTTGAATTCGAATCAGCTTACAAACTGGGTTGCAGAAATGATCTTGAATCAGCCTGAGGTGAAGAAGCGTGTGGTTGTTATCAAGCACTTTATTTCGGTAGCTGAGGTATGCAGAACATTAAAACAAATTGCTTTTAATCGCACGATACTAACTAGAATCTAGAAATGTCGATACCTCAACAATTTCTCAACATTGACTGCCATCATTTCGGCTCTGTCAACGTCACCTATCCACAGATTGAAGAGAACCTGGGAGCAGGTACCAACCCGTACGATTGGTATCTTGGAAAGCATGCGTACCCTTATGGGAACGACAAGGAATTTCGGCGACTATCGTGAAATGCTTCACCTTGTCAATCCACCCTGCGTACCTTTCTTGGGTAAGACTTAAAGAATTTATCATTTATTATAGGGGTATTCTGACAATCCATAGGTGTTTATCTTACCGATCTTACATTTATCGAAGACGGTAACCCGGATCTCATTAAGGGTACCGATCTCATTAACTTCGCTAAGAGAGCAAAGACTGCTGAAGTCATCCGAGAAATTCAGCAGTACCAGTCTGTTCCATACGCTTTGGAAGCTGTCAAGCCACTGCAAGAGTATATACTCTCTAACATGCAGGCCGCCAAGGACGTGCACGAGATGTACGAGGTTTCGATACAGATAGAACCCAGAGAACGTGAAGACGAGAAGATCGCACGGTTACTCCAGGAGTCTGGATTCCTCTAGAGGAGGACGTTCCCACGACCATCGAGCGGTTATAATGACGCAAAGAACCCACTACGTAATTCCAACCCGATTTAACGTAGACGTTCAATATTTGTACAAAACAACAATATACCCATCACATTACGACCAAAAAAACCATTCACAATCGCAAGAGACGTTTTTGGAACGGTATGATTTTCCGGGGTTTTCGGATCTAGTTACGACTCGTATTTCACTTTACACCCACGATTCCACGGGCATTCTCTTTTCTTTTTTCAAAAAATTCGGGAACAAACACGGTTGCTTTTGTCTATACACGGAGAACGGTGCGAAGAATCGCCAATGACTTTTTTTGCGCTCGGAGATTATGGTGTTTCAACTGCTTTATTACATTTCTGCGGCCTTGTTTTTCTTTCGATTCCTTGTTCAAGGGTCCCTGTGAATCTCTTCATCACACCCAGACAGATTTTGCGATAGTTTACATTTGCGAAGACCCCAACGAAGCGACAGGTTTGTTTTTTACTTAAAATTGGCCCTTGCCTTTCCAGGCGCCCATTTGGCCACTGCATTGCATATACCTTTTGAACGGAACCTGCATGTGCATTGCATCCGTTTACATCTGTGTACATAGCGAAGACTTCCATTCTTTTTGTGTATTTTGTTTTATCATCCTGCTACAAAGCCACACAAACATTCCTGATTCTACCAGCGACGCAGCATATGTATTCTCCATAGCCCCCTCTCCCCCTTTTTTTTACGAAACCACTTAAGTATTGCATACACCGTTGACGTTATTGTCCGGTACAAAACCTTCATTTCTCTAGTATACTAGCCCATCTTTATATTCTTCTATTTCCAGCTCGATTTCACAGAAATTACTCCCAGTAGCTGCCGTTTTGTCCCCCTCTCCTCCGGATTTCTTTGTTTCTTCTTCCTCTTTACTCTTTTTAGCTTATGATTGTCACTTTAGCAGTTTAACTAGTAAGTCAATATTATGAATTTTCTTCCAGGGATGTTTTGGAAGCTGTGCTCCTACTATATCCGTGATATAATTATAATGTTGGTATTGATAATCCTCAGAAGTCAAAATGCACGTATAGGCTTTAAAATCTCTAGTTTGAAATAGTTCAGTGCCACCTAGGGATATAATATCAGTCCTGGGAAGATCGGTGCGTTACCAAAGTCCTTGCCAGTAGCTTAAAGTCGATCTCGATCTCTTGGAACTTAAACTCAGTCATCAATCTGCATCTAAACTTCACATTCCACACATATTTTGTCCCCACCAAAAACCATGTCTCTCAAAGCTATCATCCACGGAACATTCATTGATGCTCCAACCCCACAAGCTCTTAGAGTTCGTGAAAATGTGTTTGTAGTAATCACGAAATCCGGGGTTATTGGGCAGATATGCTCTAACGAAGCAGATCTCCGTGAGGAGTTTAAGAGCCTGGAGGTTGTTAAACTGGAGAAGACACAGGTTGTTGTGCCTGGGTTGATTGATTTGCATATTCAGTAAGTAGGATGTCTATGTATTGACGTACTACGGGTGTTGTTTACTGACATGATCTATCATAGTGCTCCGCAGTTTAAGGTTTGTTTCTTGTCCCTCGTACTATCGTACTGTAAATCCGAGCTCCAGCTGGTTGGTGCAATCCAATGCGATGAACATGCGCACGCCTTCGACCTTCTAGCTTCTCAATAATTGGTTCTGGGCTAAGTGAAGAAGTTGAAGGGCTGTGTAGCTCAGTCGCAACACCGAGAATACCATATTTTTATGGCTCCTCGCGGCCACATGAACAAGTAGCTAATATAAATATCTGAATTTAGCAATTGGGCACTAAGACGGATATCCCGTTGATGGAATGGCTTGAACGGTAATTCAAATATCTCTTAAGTATTCTTTTGCTTCATTCTCTTTATACTAATATGGTGTACAAGATATACATTCCCCGCCGAATCCGCCTTCTCTTCCCCAGCACACGCCTCAAACATCTATCCAAAACTCATCTCCCACCTTCTCAAAAACGGTACCACTACCGCCGTTCTCTACGGCTCAAACCATCTTTCTGCAACAAAGATACTAGCGGAATCATGTGACAAAGCTGGCATTCGTGCTTTTGTAGGGAAGACATGTGCAGATATGCTGACGCCTGATTATTATATTGAAACGACGGAGGGGAGCTTAAAAGATACGGAGGAGTTTGTGAAGTGGTGTTATGAGAAGTGGGGCCGTGGGAAGGAGGGGAAGGTTAAGCCAGTCATTACACCGAGGTTTGTATGTTTTCAATCTTCCTTCTGATCTGCTGAATATGGTATTTGGGTTTTTGTGCGTGAGGTTAACTGCTAATAACGTGAAGATACCGACATGTTCAGATAAATTACTGAAGGGATTAGGGGATATCGCGCAGAAGTACGATTGTTTTGTGCAAAGCCATGCAGCAGAGTCAGTTGACGAGGAAGCACTTGTTGAGATTCAGCATCCCGGGCGCAGAGATGTAGAAATATATCAGGAATCTGGCCTGCTAGGTGATAAAACAATTTTAGCCCACTGCTGCCGGCTTAAAGACTCTGAGGCGGGGGTAATGGAGAAGCTTGGTGCAACGGTGGTTAGCTGTCCGTAAGTTTCTTCTGTTCTCCTACTGTATATGGTATACTGTATACTGTATACTGTTTCTTGTTCCTTTTTTTTTCTGGATATGGTTGACTGATATTGAGTTTGCAATAGATGGTCAAATATCCTCTTCGCTCGCGCGACAGTTCCAATTCCTTATTACAACTCTACATTCCCAAACCTCAAGATTGGGTTAGGAACAGATGTGGCCGGTGGATTCGGTACCATGCTCGATAACATGCGTACTACAATTCTTCAAGACCGTGTCGACTCTTTCGCAGCTGTAAACCGGGAAACTACTGCCACCGATAGAAATATCAAGAAAGAAAACTGGACGGTAGATTTCAAGTATGCTTTCCATCTTGCTACAGCAAGCGGTGCGAAGGCACTTGGGATGGAGGATATGATTGGGACGTTTGAAGAAGGGATGAGATTTGATGCTTTAAAGTTGGATTTTGGACTCGATGGCGAGGATGGTGGGAATGCGAGAGCTATGAGATTTACGAGGTTTGGAGATGAGAGTGTGGGGGAGCTATTTGAGAAGTGGGTTACCACTGGGGATGATAGGAACGTGGTGAATGTTTGGGTTGATGGGGTTGAGGTTTTGTAAACGGCGTGTCAAATAGGTAGTGCTCGTAGAGGACGGCTAGTAGCTTTATATTGAATCAATGGGGACACATACACACTTTTTGCGGAAGGCTTGGGTATGTGACAGGGAGGTACACGCTATAAATGGGGTATTCGTGGCTTCGATGGAACTTCGAGGGTGCAAGCTAATATCGATTGATGATAACAAACTTTAAACTAAATGTCCATGTGGTATGGTTCATGAAATACCCCGTGGAACTGCCATGAATCCTTTGATACTGATCGCCTAGGCAAGTAGTCACTAATTATTTAAGTATTTTTAATCATATCAACCACATCTCCCAAAATGCTCGTCGGTTCTATGCCGCCATTGATCTCGAGCGGCTTTCCCCCCTGTTCACCGGACTGGATCATCTTCTCAATGATCTCCAGGTCTGCCACCGCATTTTCTGGACTAAGCCCTTGAGCACCTTCACCATTCCTTACCGACTCTGCAAAAACCCTAACCTCCTTCTTGACCCCGCTCCATTCATTCTTATCCCCTCCAAATTCTACCCACTCCTCTGGCATCTCCAGTGGTTTTACAAAAACATTTGGTCCGTCTGAAACCTTTACAGTTCCTTGTTCGCAGACTATGTACCATTCAAATACCTTTGCAGCTGGCGTTCCGTGGCTCATTGAGAATGTTCCACATGCGCCAGATTTTAGCTTGATGGTGGCCGTGATGGTATCGATTGGGGTTAGATGACTTTGGCTGAGATTTGTGAAGGCTGATAGAGAGGCGATTTGGTCTTCACCGACTAAGCGGCGGAGGGCAGCTGTAAAGTGGACGCCGGCGTCGAGGCAGAAGCCGCCTTGGTAGGAAGGGGCTTTGCGCCATGCGGTTTCTTTTAGAGCATGTTAGCCATTAATCTAATCATTTGTTGTCTTCCCGAAATAATCTTGATTGGTATAGAGATGTTATTTCTTACCGTAGTACTTCCCACCCGGCGCCACAAACTGCAAAACCTCAACGTGAAAGGCTTGAACCTTCCCGAGATCCTTAACCTTTTCTTCTGCATAGTCAAATGCAGTCCAATACCTGAAATTCTCTGCGACGGACCAGATGGGCTTCGGTGCATGCGCCTTCTTCCATCTGATCAGCTCGTTCGCAGTGGCGAGGTCCTTCGCGACCGGCTTCTCGGAGAGTACATGTTTTCCCGCCAATAGTACCTTTTTGATGAATTCGGGTTGTACGGGGATTGGAAGACTTTTCCCCCAGAATATTTCTAATTAGTTTTTATTCGTGATGATCTGGCGATATTATATTGAAATTGGATTTATTTACTCACGCAATTATTACGAAATCGATATCGGTTCGTTTCAGTAAATCCTCGAAGTGATTCCCAGGCTCCGAGTCATCGGAGTAAACATCAATTGGAACTGTTTCATTGGCGATAATAGCTTCGACGGCCGTTTTTCTGCGGGAGTATATCGCTTTGAGAGTTAACAGGCTTGGGTCTTGAAGACAGGCGGGTTTGTGCTGGCTTCTGTTGATTTCCCTATGTTAGTTAAACATCCATATATAAGACGTCATAGCTATCTAGCTGATGGAGATAGTTCATAATATATGAGTAACTAACTCTACGAAGATGCCACTGCCGATGATGGCGACGCCGAGGGGACCGGAAGGCATTATTGGAGTTTCTCTGGTAAGAAATAAGTAAAATGTATAGGGGTGCGGCAAATGGATGCGTGAATGAAATTATTCTTAAGATGTTGGAGGTGTTGGTGATGTTGGATATTTGTTGAACCGTTCCCAGATTGGCGATTCCGTCGACGTCACTTTGGGATTGAGCGATTGAGGGTCTGCGCTAGCATCAATCAAACCTACGAACTTTAACCTTATTATGAGACTGGAAAGGAGGACAATTTCCGATATTATATAAAATAGCGCGTATGAGCTTAAATCTCTGGATCTAACAAAAAAAAGGAACTCCTCCCAACGGGAACAATACGATCTTACTAATCCAACCCATCCCATCCTCAAGATTACATTCCATCTGCATACCACGATCTGTGAATGCCAAAAAAAGTAGGCTCCGCCGGGCCCGATAAAGAGATGCCTAAGGTTTCGGCACTAACCGCGGTACAGCTCCAGCTAGCTAGCTAGGTAGCTAACGTACATGTATGCAGCTTCTAGTTCAAGGTATGGATGCGTGTCCGAGACCTTGCATTAGTAGGTAATTCGTAATAGTTGCCCAATGTCACGATAGCACTTATGCAAGGGGGAAATCTGTGGGAGCTCGATCGAACTGGGTACGCAGACCTGGTATTGCTGCAGGTATGTCTCATTCTCGGCTCGGTGCAACCTCGGACAGGATGCAGCACCCCGGTGGCTAGTTTGGTATGTCAAAAGGCTAGCGGGCATCTTAACGGAAACGGGGATAGTCTGTTAAATGAAGTTTTGATGGATTAATAATTGTAGTAACTTGCGGTATCCGAAATGCCTAATTACAATGAAAAAGATAGTTAAAGCGGCTTAGTAATAATACAGCGTCGAAGGGACTATGTTTGAAAAAAAAAGTAAAGTCCGTGCTCTCATCCAAACGCCTGTCCTGGTATCGGAATCGAGATAAAGAAAACTCCCGTGAAACAAAACTAAAAACCTAGCTGAATACGAGCCCTCCTCTGTACCACAAGGAGCAGGATAGAAGAAGCACCTCCCTTGTAAGATGCTACCGAAAACGGCCTAAAAAAACCGTGTGACTAAAAAACTGTAAAGAAAAAGCCATCCCATGTCTATAACTTCGAGCGTATTGCTTCTAGTCGAAACCTATCGTAGTCCAAAATGTTAGTCGTTGCCTTTATACGTGTATTTTGCCGGTGTAACTTACTTGACATCCTTCAAAACCTTTGACACAGGCTGCCATTTTGAAAACTCATCAAGCAAAGTCTGTGCCTCGTCTTGTAGCTCATTCTGGACCCTCTTCTCCTCCAGCATGCCTCTCATGGCCCATGGGAGGATATAAGGGTTCGATGCCGAAGGTAACTGAAATTCTTCCACCTTTAGCGGCACTCGCAAGAACTCCTTGGTAGTTGTCTCTAGAGTATGCCTAACTCCGAGGTCGTATATTGCTGCGTCATCATATATTCTCGAATGTCCTTCCCCAGAATATAAACTTCCTGCCAGTGGGCTGGACAACTCTCTGATGATCCCATGGTCCCTAACGCCGATGTTTCGAAGCTTCAACGCTAGTCCAACAACATGGGATATGAAATCCGGCGCATGCACTCTTCCATCCACGAACACAGCGCGATATATGAATGGGTGGCTGATGTTCGAGAAGGTCGATGAGTATAGCGAGACTAGCTGATCGTCAATACTACCCACGAACACCAGCTTGACTCCATGCGCAAGAACTGCAGTGAGCGATTCGAGATACTGCTGCGATACCAAACTGTCCGGGCTTGAGAACTCGAATAACTCTTTTGCGGATCCAGTGAGAATCCTCGAGTTCAATTCGCCGAATGGCCCAAGGTTGATTCCTGCCATACCGATTATTCCAACCTTCGACTTTTCGACAATCCCATATTCGATCATCCTAGCCACTAGGTGCACGCCTACGGGCGTTCCCTGCGAATGACAACAGACAAGAACAAAATCAGCTGCCTCGATTACATCTAGTCTGTTTTCTAGCAGCTTCCACAACACTTCGACCCTGTCCGATACACGACCTTCGCCCTCCAGTGCGATCTTCTCAATATCGACGCTCAGATTATGTTTATCCGCCCATCGTTGGATTGCTGCCGCTCCCTCATTCGCAAACCGAACTGATGTGCCTGTGGGCTCTCCGAGGACCCGCTGGAGAATTTTCATCGGGAAGAAACCGTGTACACCGATTGCCACTGCCTTGCGTATCCGGGGGATAGTTGGGACAATGGAGAGTTGAGTACGTGGTGCTGTCTTTGGTGCCGACCAGAAGCGATTTACGGCGGAGCTTATTTTGAACCATGAGCGCGACTGTTGGGAGAAGTAACAGGAATCGAAAGAAGGCACCAGCAAATTCGGGGGTAGAACCTTTTGCAGATTCTTCGCAGCCGGAGATATCTCCTTGGGAGCAACAGGAATGGATGGTTGCTGCGATCCAGAGGCTGAATCTGGCCTCAATCTTACTGAGTGTGGTGATTCACTCCGTCGCTTTACGGCAGTCGAGGATTGTGGCTGTTGGGTTGAAATCTTTGCCTTCTGAGGCTCAGTTTCAGTTGAAGTCCCAGCTATCGCAACTTCACCGGTTTCGACTGACTGGTCACCATCTGCCTGTGGTGCAGCCTTTGACCACCATACCCACGCTGCTCCTCTCGCCAACAAACCTTCAGGCTGTGTAGCCTGGGGTGGCGTACTTGCTAGGCCGTTTGGTGCACTTGTTATCGCTGGCACACTATCTTGGGAGTATTTGGTATTCCCATTCTCAGCCTGCGTTGTACTGTCATCTATCTCCATTGGTTGGGGTGTCTCTACCCTGGTATTATCGGCATTTTCGTCGGTTTTGGTAGTTGGTGCTGTATCGTTTGTTCCGTACCAGTAACCGAACCACGATCCCCGGGAAGCTTGGGTGGTTGCTGCTGGAGCCGCAGCCGTTGGCGCACTATCTACAGGGGGTGGTTCTTCTGTAGTTATAGTAACTGTAGGAAGATCCACCATTGTAGCAGGCGCGGTTTTGATGGAAGCCGTACTTCCATTCAAGGCTCTTTTCAGTCCCAGGTTCTCTGCACTCCTGACCTTCTGGACTGTTCTATGGTCGGCTTGTAGGTTCTCTATTGATGGTAAGTTAAGTGGTGCCTTCGGTGTTGTCGAACCTGTTGATGTCTTTGTCAATGGTGTAGTTTCGGCATTTGAAGTTGGTGAGGTGTCTGCATTCTTTGTAGCTGGGTTTGGTTGGCTTCCACCCCACCACCCTCCTAACCATCCCGAAGCGACTTTGGGTTCGACTGGGTCAAGAATATCGGGATTTGTTGTATCTACGGCCTTCCCATTATCTCCATTTGCTATCGACTTTTGACTATCATTGTTATCAGACCCTGATGCCTCCTGTGATCCTTTCGTGTTCGTGTCCTCTGGTGCACCGGTTAACTGGGTGGTCGGCTTCGGCCTTGAAAGGACTTTGTCCATTGGAGAAGGAGCTTGTGGAGATTTCGAAAGTAAAGATGGAGGTGGCTCAGAGAAAGATGGTGTTCGTGTTACGGTCTCTTGGTCGACTTTGGTGCTAGCAGTAGTTTTGGAGCCTGTCCAGCGAGTGAGATTTTGCGGTAGCCGTTGGGGGATAGTCTGAGAGACTGCTTGTAATGTTTCAGGAACTTGAGCCTGTTTTGGATTAGAATGTAAGTCAGTTTTATGTTCGAAGTGACGGATTGTTGAGGATCCAGGGGAGGCAGGTGCTGCGTGTGCTGCGTGTGCTGCGTACTTTCACCTTGTGAACGACCGAGGCGGTTGATTCCAACGCCGATGCCCGAGGCTTGAACATTGCAGACCCGGCCACACTTGCGTCATCCCGGTGGGTGGTAGCGGTTGCTTGGGAAGTTATAGAGGTTGTCGAAGTCGAAGCTGAAGGATTCCGCTGAGGTGTGGAGGACGAGGAAGGCTCAGAGGCAGCGGGAGTGGCCTTGGAGCGTTTCTTGCTCATAGGAGCGCGATCGTAGGGAGTGTCAATCTGGCTGGTTACAGTGGGAAGAAGACACAAGCACTGGTGTCTTTTACATAGAGATAGCGAACAGGAAGCGGGGAAAACTGATGACGACGATAAGGGATTCGGGGGAATTCGGGGTGTACGGGATGTATTATGTGTAGGGTGTCGGGAAGGAGATGACGAGGCTGGACGGGGAGGATGGCGATGCGGGTCGGCTTGTGATTGATCTGGGCAATATGATTTGACGGCCACAGCCCGGGCAAACACCGCTGCTTCACGATAATTCAGGATAGAGATACTATACGAGCAGGAATAAAATATTGTAGATAGCTATCGCTACGATTAGTTAAGCAAGTAAGTAAATATCATATGGTGATGGTGATTGATCAAGTTATAGGATACTAGAATACATCGAATAGTGGGAGCATTAGCCGCTTATCTGGGCTGGTTATGCAATCATGATGATGATGAAGGAACTCGCTCATGTGTTGTGTTTGTTCCCATCTATATTTCCTTTTACAGAAAGCCGAGCATATCCGATGGCCTGGGAATATATCCGAGTAACATGCTTATATCCGGAAGACACGATCACCTGATCTGCCAAGGACAGGAAGTCGCCCCCGGAAAAACAACTCGTCGATGGTGCTCGCCAAAGCTGACGGCAAGCTCGTTCCCCTGCAGTACATCCCATACATCCTCTCAGTCCACATCAAAACATCCATCGCTACCATCCACATCCGCAAACCAACCCCCGATTCTCTACTTCCTCCCCGCCATTATCTCTCCACGTCTCGGCCACATCCTCCGCCATTCTACCGCTTTCCCCCGTTATCATGCGACATGACGCGCTTCTCGATATTTGTCGTCATATCACAAGATAGATAAACAAACCTACTGCTTGAACTCGTTTAGTTCATTCGTCGAAGCGATACTACTCCCGATTGGCTGCGCTATTCACCTCACCCCACCCTATCGAACTATTTGCGCTATCGATCTTTGCAGGATTCTGCAATATACTATATCATGCTGGTCGAATTGTCGGTTCTCAAGGAGTTAAATCCGAACGAGATCTCCCATGACGACTGGCCTACCGTTGACCTCGAAGATGCTTTTGTCTGGTCGCGAAAGTCTACACATCCGGACCATCTCATCGATTTACTGGACGTGCTGGAGAAAGGACCCTTTACGGTGGAAGGACGGATAAAGGATGTCCCTGAAGGGCTGGAGGAGTTTGGTAAAGACCCCCTGTGCTCATCTGGACGGAAATGTGCCAAGCTAACGACGGCTTTGGACTAGCTCGCAACCCCTTGACCGTACAAAGTCTGAAAGGCAAGCTTATTCGGATCGCCAATGTTAGGAGATGGTCGATTGAAAGGTTGGCGGACGAGAGCATTGTTATTTGGGCCCTAGGTGGTGCTGCTTGGTACGGTATCCACCCGGCGGACGGCTATAGGAAGATTTACGACGCCATGGTGCAGAAGGCGGCGATATATAACTTCATTATGGACAAGTATGACGGTTTGTCGAGTCGGAGCAAACAGGTCAAAACGCCCATGAGCGACCTATACAATGAAGTATGTCACCTATTCTTGAAATCTAGTGTGTGGAATTTGAGTTAACAGGTTTACTGCACTAGCTGTCGGCTAATAACCCGGTTCTGGGCACACCCGATAACGTAGAACGGCTGGTCCACATACACCGGCGCTTTATAATGGCCCAACTGATTGAGAATAATAAATTCAAGAAGACCCCATTTTGGCCTTACTTGGGTCGTACTTATCCGGTATATTTAGCTCTGGGTGTAACTTTGCGTCTGTTTATTTTGCTAATTTTGGTGCGAGTAGGGCGAAATTGCGGAGGTGCAGGCTGCGAAGTTAAAAGCAGAACAATTAATTATGGACCAAGATGAAAAGAAGGCTCAAAGGCTGAAGAATCCACCCGCGGCGAAAGGTCCTAGCCCACCCGCAAAAAGGCAGACACGAGCCCGCTCTGGTACTGCCAGCAGCGGGACTTCGGAGACTGGCGTAAGCGGGAAGCGGAAATCCCGCGACCATTCCACGGAGGAGCCGGGCCCCCGTCGTAGAAAGACGGACAACGACGAACCTTCGAGTAAACCAAAAGTTCACATCAAGCTTGGCCAGAAATCCAGGAGGTCGAACCGAAAACCCATTCTTTCAGATTCGCCTACACCTGAACCCCCGACACAGGTTCAGGTAGCTTCCAACGAGTCGACGGAACGAGTTGTCCTTAGAACGACCCGTTCGGCTTGCTCTTCAAACACCTCGTCTACTTCACCTACAGTATCGAATTTCGGTGCCGCATCTAGTTCATCGGTGTCTAATGCGCCTACGGCTCTTGGCCAGGAGGCGAAACCTGTGGCTAGCAGGGTAGTGACAGTACCAGTAGCTCAGAAACATACCGCTCCGGAGCCCCAGCTACCACCAAAACCGTCAATAGATGTGCTTAAGGAAGTTATCGAACATAAGCCGGCCGTAAAAACCAACGTGGTGCGAGCTAGTAAATTGTCACGACTGCCTGGCTCAAGGTCTTCCCTGAAATCAAAATCTCCCCCGGCTAAGAAGGTAACAAGGTCAACGACGGCGACAACGCTCCAGGAACGTGTGCCCCCGCCTGCATCGAAGGCATCGAAGAGAGCCCGAAATAAGACGGCCACCCCTGCACCCCCTGTTGTCCCGCTAGATGAAAACCATCCAGGATATGACGACCTGCGAGACCAGGCTATTTCGAAGCTGATACAATTGCACTCCCTTTATCAGCAAATCTCAAATAATACGAACCGGTCCGAATACGAAAGGTTCTTGGAGCTCGTTGATGAGAGCGCTGAATGGAGGAGGCAACACGGGCTGAAGGCTGTGTACATCGATGTCGTATGTGCCACTGGGTACTACAAGGACGCAATAAACGATTCAAGTTTGATTAGAAGGGTTCCCGGAACGGAATACCTCATTGATAGAACGGAATGGGACTTTGATACTGCGGTTGAGCTGTTGCAGAATGTCAATTCAGGGACATACATTCGTGAATTACTGCAACCTGTTAAAGAGGCAAAACGGAATGCAAGACTGCGGGGTGGGAGGTTGGGTCGTGGGAGACCTAAGAAGCACCCAGTTGCCGAGGAAGTCGCAACTTCTTTGTCGGCATTGAAAATCACGTCCATATCGAATGGCGTTTCGGAAAGAGCCAATGCGGCAGTAACGGCGGCGGAAGATCCGGCGTGGAGCTGCAAAGGACATGATGCGGATGGGAATAAGTGTACCTTTGTCCTTGACGACGCATCAACACTAGAAGGGGCGAAAAAGGCGAGTGATCATTGGAGGACATGCCCTCTGAGAAAGCTTGCTACCGAAGAGACACTCGTTAAAAAAAGGGAGAACATTGAGGAGGCTCAGACCATTGCAAGGGACCAGCAGGTCCGAGATCCCTGGACTAATATTGAGTAAGTATTTCAATGTTGCTTGTCATTGGAAGGATGGTAGACCTAACGTTGGTGTGCTTAGTCATCTTGTCAGCTGGCTTGAGGGAGAGGCGACGAAGTCGAAGTCATGGTTTCCGGCTGGTGTCTGTTGAAATAAGAGGAGAGCACTTGTAGATGCTGCATTACTTTTCGAACACGGTAGATCGACCAGAAAGGCCGGGCGCCTTAGCTAACGATGGGATCAGTTCCCAGATGGTATAAATAATATTCACGGGTGGAGCCTTGGCGTTGATACTATATCTCTTTTTTTCGATTTCTTTCGGTGGGACGGTTTGCTTTTTGTCTTTTTGTCTAAAAAGTCGTGGGATGGTTATACCCCATTTATATCTGGAGAAGAGAAAAGGCGGCTCTGTTTTCCTTTTTTTCCTCAAAAAGGTTTTGTTTAGGGGGGTTTTCACTGGGTTCTTTTGTTTTTTGTATTGGGTCCACAGTGTGTGGCCTAAGCTAAGAGTACTCGTCGGCGACATTTTAGATCGCTGACTGATAGAATTATAATTGTGTAAGGTATTATCACGATATTCATCTGGATGCCGGGTGCCGGATGGGATGGCTAGTAATATAATAACTTTCAAATACCAATTGACAAGATAACGTAGATAACGGGTTAGGTGGGTATCGTAAAAGAAACTCTGAAGCTTCGCGATTGAAGACATTCAAATTCCGCCAACATGCAAGAGAAGTGGTAGTGTTTTGCTTTTTCTCGCGTCGCAGCAGATCCCTGTCCACCCATCCAAAAAAATTTCTGAGTTTCCTTTGCTGCTTCTTTCCTGCCACACACACTTCAATTGCGACCTGAAATATATTTTCGACACAGGACTTCCACCATACGCTTCGATAACGGGATCTTGGGACGAATTCACCGGCGACTATCGATCGATCGATTGAAAGTGTAATAATATAAACACCCGAGAAGTACCTAAGCACACATACCTACACACAATGGCGAAAGCGAAGTTACGCCAGATTCTTGCGGCGGATAAAGGAAAAGTACCGTACCTTGAAAAGCAGAAGAAATTGCAGAAGGAGGCTAGGAAACGAAAGAGGCTGCAGGATGAGAAAGAAGAGGATGAGAAGATGGAGGTTGATGGAGAGTGGGAAAGTGAGAGCGATGGTGATGAGGATGATAGTGAGGAGGAAGATGATGAGAGGGTAATTGATATGTCGAAGTTGGAGGATAGTGATTCGGAGAGTGAAGATGACGATGAGGAAGAAGAAGATGAGGATGAGGATGAGGAGGATGAAGAGGAAGAGACAGAGAAACCGCGAAATGGCATCTTAAAATCCTCCAAGGCGACCACAGCAGCCGACAAGGATGAAGATGAGGAAGATGAGGAAGACGAGGAAGACATACCACTTTCCGAGATCTCCGAAGAAGACCAGGACCCAGAAGCCGACATCATCCCTCGTCAGAAGCTCACAATAGACAACCACTCCGCCCTCCTAGCCTCCCACGCTTCCTTCGCCCTCCCGATCAAAAAGTCCACCCCATTCTCCCTCCACCACACAATCATCACCTCCGCACCAGTAGAAATCAAGGATGTTCACGACGATCTAACCCGTGAATTGGCATTCTATACGCAAGCGCTCGATGCGGCGAAACAAGGCCGTGCGCTGCTCCTTGCTGAGGGCGCACCGTTCACACGTCCTACCGACTACTTTGCGGAAATGGTAAAGAGTGAAGAGCATATGGGGAAGATCAAGGAGAAGATTAAAGAGCAAGCGGCTATGAAACAGGCTTCGGCGGATGCGAAGAGGCAGAGGGACCTCAAGAAGTTTGGAAAACAAGTGCAGGTTGCACGGTTACAAGAGCGACAGAAGGAGAAGAGGGAGATGTTGGATAAGATTAATGTTTTGAAGAGGAGTATGTCTTCCCGTTATCCTGACAGCTGCCATTGCAAGGGGTTTTCTTCTCCTTTAAAATTGAGTTTTGACTAACGGGTGTTATAGAACGTGCTGGAGCCGACATGGGCGATGAGAACGAAGGTGATCCATTTGATATCGCGATCGAGAAGGCTTCAAAAGCCACCGGACGCGAAGGAAGGGAAAAGAGAGGACCGAACGCCAAGCGCCAGAAGAAGAACGAGAAATTCGGATACGGAGGCAGGAAGAAGTTCGCAAAGAGCGGAGACGCAGCTAGTAGCGGGGATCTTAGCGGGTTCAATAGCAAGGGTATGAAGAAGAACTCATTCGGGAGCGGGAAGAAGGCGAAGGCTCCCCGACTAGGAAAGAGCAAGAGGCAGGGTGCCAGGAGATAAGGCTGAATAGTGCTGCTGCTGGTGTTTTATAATTACTATGTACGATAGTGGTGATTGTACTGTGGGGTCTTTCTGGTTCATCCTGTCTTTGAATCCTTGGGAGTTCCTTTTGTATGATATATAAGTCCATATACATGCACTGCTGTAGCTTTTACGCATGGCAAAAGTTTTACCTGGTTTGAAGTTTGGTATACGGTTACTCGCGAATTTGTGAATAGAATATCCATAATTTCGAGCTTCTGAGAATTCCAGAAGTCTAGTATTCCACGAATCCAGCTAGTACCGTACCTAGGTGCCTAGGTAGTATATGGCCGGCCCTATTTGTCTAGGGTTTAAGCTTGCGAAGCTCGCCTTTGGTCTAATTCTACCTAGGCAATTTTAACTCCGGGCTTAACCGCCATTGTTAATCGCACATCAAAGAAATCTCGAATGCTACCCCCGACTAACTCCGTAGAGTATTGCATTATTTATACTTTGAATAGAGGTATATGTTATATAACTCGATATGGCTAATGGCTCCACAGACTAGGGCCCAGTTCTGCACCTCTCATATCTTATTACATTGATAGTTAAATTGCTGGGCGTCCCACGTGACTGTCGTATCTAGAATTGAGATCGATTCGTGTATCGTATAGCTACTTATTTGTGATGGTGATTTGAAATGCGGCTCTATCGCTGAAAAGGGCATCCTGTTATCTCTAAGTTTCATTGACGTTCTGTGTGGTCCAGAGGTATACGTAGCCGTCCAGCTTGAGACTATGTCCAAATTTGAATATATAAATCTAGGCGCTCTGCCACAGCCGGCCTCACAAGTTTAAATCCAGATTAAGCCCTAGTCCATAGTTCTCTCTTAATCCGTATTCTGATCTACGGTCGCTCCTGTCGTGTTTTTCCGTAATGTGCACCTACTTAGGTACTCAGTCCTATGTAACTACCTAGGTAGGTATACTAGCTACAGCACAACATTCTTGTAGCCGTAACCGCCTATCTTATAATTATAGCTATAGTCTCAAGTCACCCCCTAAGTTTACTAAAAAACGTCACCTATAATTAGATGAGCTCACATGACTATCCTCTGACTAACCACTGGAGCCTTTAAGCTAGGTACCTACCTACCTACTTATTAAGTACTTTGCCGTGCCACACTAGGATACCGACTCTGTAGACAAGTACCTATTCGCAACTTGAGTTAACTTAAGAGGCAGGCGTGGCACGTACCTGTCTTAGTGTAGTGCTTCGATAATGCTTCCTTTTGAACTTAATTCGATACGCCAAATTAATTCGATAAAAGGGAACCACACGCTCGAACACTTAAAGATAGTTCCCATGTGGCGCCTGCACAGGCACGAACAGCTCGCTTCGGCAGGATCCTTGCTGGTCAAATCGAACCCTTGTTGCTGGCCAGAAAGAGCAAGTTTTGTCTGTGGTCGCGCTTGTCCCAACCTCGTTTCCTTCTATTTACCAGCATCAATGCATTAACTATCCTAGTTTAAGGTGTTTCTATCGTCCTTTAGATTCATTGATCGCGAGAGGGTGCACATACCTAGATACCTATTTACTTTCTTAAACACGTATACACTCAAATAAACCATCACCATGCCGCTGCTGGAACCGAGCGAGGTTGTCGCGCTGGGGCTCTCGCCCAAGGATATTCCAGCCCATAAACCTCAGGCGCCACGGAAGAGTCCACAAGGCGCCGGGCACGTTGGATCTGCTACCCGTGTAACCCAAACACGACGGAATGCCAGAAACTTAATTTCAACCTCATCTCATTCCTCAAGCTTAAGCTTAAGGTCTTCCAGGTCAAGGTCTTCCACACCGAATTCTGCATCTCCGACACTATCGACTTCTAAATTTGCGTTTGGGGCTGGTGCTGAGCTTGGGAAGGACTTTGAAGTGCGTATTCAGATCCCTTCGAAGAGGAAACTCGCTGTGCTTCAGCGGTATGAACGGTTTCCGGAGGCGGATATGGCGACAAAGGAGGCACGAGTGGGAGTTGGAAATTCGGATGATGAGCAACAGGAAGGACCTGCTAATGGTGAGCTACCGGAGGGATCTGCCAGCGACCGATCGCAATCGACGGCAACATTAGCCAAAGCAGGGATATCCGCCGGCAAGGCCAGATCGGGAGTGCATGAGTATTCGGCGGAGCTAAATGGAGCTTCTGGGGATACCGATGATAAAGATAAACAATCTGTTCTCGGTAAGTTAGCTTCTGATATTCGTATGGATAACAAGCTTGAAAGAACACACCGAAAGTATATGCATGCATAAATGTTAGTACATGAAAAACTAATTTTTTTGTCACAACGGTGAATTATAGAACCTGAAGCACCAATCGTGCTCATTGCCAGCGATAATTCACTGTGAAGTGCACTCCTGAAGGAGATTGTTCTGGACTAAAGGATATAAAACCGATCCTGGTCGTCCAAAATTGCTGGCTCTCGTGAAGCCATAGAGTTATTCTTACCTCTCCGTCTGCTGATTCCTGCCTGCCTGCCTGCCTGCCTGCTGGTCTGCTGGATGGATGGGTCGATGGGTCGATGGAGTATTATCAGAATGGAAAAATAGAATGAGGCAATGGATGAACGAGTGAGGGATTGAATGAACAGGAGAAAGAAACCCGGCCATGGCTTCCAGCTCAAGTACTCTGCCTGCCACCTGCCACGCAGAAGAGTCCACGGCACCGATCAAATGATATTCGATTCCCCTCGACGGCCAATATCTTCACCAAAGACCCAAAAAGATGGGAAATGGTGGCAGGAGACCTGCTGATGCTCATTGTCGATTTTCAATGTGCATTTCAGAGTTCATTCTGTCGTATTTGAATATTTATTTTATTAAATGGGGGGGCCGAGTGTGTACTGTTCATTCCCTCGACCCCCCCAAAACAAAAACTATTTAAACAATCCCCCCAGCGAATAATACTTTCTTTCTTTCCTTTCACCCTCCTCACCATCACACCCCTTCTTGATCGCAATAATCCTTTCCCTGCCCGCCTCCACCTCTCCCTGTTATCATCGTCATCTGGGTCTTAGACAAAGTCATCTCCTCCCTTCCCTGATCTGATCTGACAATAGCTTTACCTGCTCCTGAGGTTCTAGCTGCTAATTGGTTTGGTATCGAGGAGTCGGAGGTAGCTCCAGTCCTTCAAGTTTCTTCCTTCCCTCTGCATCTTGTGTTTTTTCTTCTTTTTCTTCTTTTTCTTCTTGCTCGTTGCTCGCAACGTCTCTCCTTACGGTAAAACCTTCGTCAGTTCATATTACTTCCTCGAACTGGCTAGGGATTTATTTTTAAAGCATTTCCGTACCTCCCTTCTGTCCTTCCTACTGGGTGATTAAAGGCCTGATCACTGTCTCCAGCTTCACTGATTTTCTTTCTTCTTTCTTCTTCCTCTTCCTCCAAAGTTTTCCCGGGAAATCTTTTGTTCTGTATCTTCCTTCCTTCAGCACACAATCTGCTACTTTCATCCCTTGATCACTCTTCTCGCATCATTTCAGTCTTCGATTACTGGACTTGATGATGGGTGGATCAAATAGGAAAAAGAATTCAAAGGGGGGGGATGCACAGGGAAGTATCGTCCCCAAGCCTGAGGGAGCTGCCCAACCTCCCGCTACACTCCCAGTGAGCTCCCCACCACAGTCCCAGCCATTGTTGCAGCGTCTTGCCCCGCGGCCACCCAGCCTTGGAGTATCTTCGCAGGTTTCGGATTTACGAAATACTTCCAGTGCTCCAAGGATGGGAAGCATGGTATATCCAGTGGCATCTCCTATGGCACATCCTATGGCTCCCCCAATGGCACCCATGGCACCGTCTCCATTTACTGGTCCCAGAAATCCACCCCAGATTGCGAGTTCTGAAAACTCCCTCCTCCCTGGCCCATATTTTTCTCCAATGGGACAGTATCACCATCATGGTTGGCCGCAATCTTCTGACCTTGAGGCCGTTCACCATCAAAATCCTGCTGGTCTTGGAAGTCCCCCAAACCCTATGCCTCCTCAACCCGGTTTTGCAGCCCCCCGGGCTCCATATGCACCGGGTGCACGCTCCGCCTCACTGGTTGGGCCCCCCCGGTTTCAATCACAGTACCCTCCACCTGCGACTGCTGGACCATTACAAAATCCCAATAGACAGGGAAGCCCCCCAGCGCTGGTTGCTGGACCTTCAGGAGTCCCCCAGCCTATTCCATCGCCAGCACTGGGATACCTTCAGGGCCAAGCAGGCGGGATTCCGTCTCGAACATCAAGCGCCGAGTTCCACCGCACGAATGTACTCTTTGATTTCGTACGGGAGGTGGATAACATATCACCGGATTTTCACAAGATCCTAGACCTATCCGAGGAGCAAAGCGAACAAGAGCTCAATCAGTCCATGGCAGAATACCTTGCTGCAGGACAATCAGGCACAGCTAACAGAGAGCATCTCAAAAACAAGATCGCTGCCAATGCTTTCGCCTCTATACTAAGAGACCGATGGCGATCAAGACCAGGAAGCGACGGTCAAGTTCCTCCCCGTACCCTCTCTGGTATGTGGAATCTGACAGTCGCCTCGTGTAACTTGGATCACAATGCTAACAAGTATATATAATTGTAGGCTTCAGGAGCGTTTCTTTGCCACAGCTTCCCGTTCACCAAGGCACCCAGCAGACTATGCAGACTATGCAGACTATGCAGACTCTACAGCCTATGCAGACCTCACGACCTATGCAGACCCCACGACCTATGCAGACTCCACAGCCTATGCGGACCCTACAACCTATGCAAGCTCTGCAGCCTATGCAAGCTCCGCAGCCTATGCAGACTCCGCAGCCTATGCAGATTCCACGGCCTATGCAGACTCCACAGCCTACGCAACTTCAACATCCGCAGCCGGAGAATAGGGCTATTCAGAGAGGGCTTCGCATCCTTAATGATTCCACACAATTCTCTGGAGGTCGAAGTGGGACCACGACTCCTAATCCTCAAGTCGAACCTCATCACAATCTTCAAGTTCCTCATCTACAAGCTCCCCACCTTCAGATTCCCCATCTTCAGGCTTCCCATCCTCAGGTTCCAAATTCCCACGCTTCACGCCCGCAAATTCCACATCCCCAGATCAATCCACAGGTTCCGTATTCTCAAGGCCACCCTCTTCGAGGTCCCTCTCTTCGAGGTCCTCTTCTTCAAGGCTCCCCACTCCAAGGTTCACCTCCTCAGGGTTTCAATCCCCAACTTTACCGCCCCCAACTTTACCATCAGCCGCAAGGTCAACCTCTGCAGGCATCCCACCCTGGGGTTTTTGGTCTTCCCGCTCAAGGCTTCGATCAGGGGCTACGGGCTTCTCGAGCCCCAAACCCTCAGTTCCCTCCACCTGCTGGGACGGCCATTGCACCTCCTGCGCCTTCTGCACCGGCTGCAACCAATAGCACGAAGGTTACCTCGAAAGCCCCCAGGACTAAACGGGCTTCGAAGCCTGCTAAAAAGAAGGCCGAGTCTCCTCCCCCCGAGGCGCCCCCGGAACCAGCCTCTGCAAACCTTACGTCAATTACTGACGCAGGCCCATTGGAGTCAGCACCGGCACCCACGAAGCCCTCGAACCCGCGTCGCAAAAAGTCACCAAAGGGCAAAAAAATGTCCCGTCAAGTTTCTCAAAAACGACCGCGGTCTTCGCCAGAGGATTCGCCCGGGCCAAACAAGAGACCGGAGGTCGGCCTCCCGTCCGACACCATGGACTCAGAATTCGAACCGCTCTCGAGCAACGACCACCCATCTACCCATGTAGATGTCCGCTCTGGGGCTGACACCGGTCACGGTCTCTTGTCTGGGACGGATCTCGAGGAACCGGCTGCCTCTCTGCTTCCTTCTGGGGGCGTTGAAGGGCCACTATCCGAGGACGCTGGCGAAGACACCGATGCAACGCTAAAGGTGGGATCAGGAGAGATTGGGTCTTCGAAGTCCGTCCAAAGCAAGCTCACGCATGGCAAGGAGAACCGTCGGGATAAGAAAGCTGAGGACAAAGGTCGTAGCCCCGGCCTTCAACAACAGCTCAGGAACATCGTTCTCATCCCCACGCGCGGATCCACCGGGGCCTTGATGCCAGTTGAGGGAGACCGAGGGTCCACAAATGTCGGAGATAACGATGATGCCATGCGGGCACTTGTCTACCATCTCATCCACGGCACCGTATACCCCGGGAGATCGGCTGACACCGGAGACCGTCATATCTCCGACGCCCGACGACAACTTCTCCAGCTCGCGAGTCAAGCTATCAATGCCTTGTTCGGAAACCGCACATTCGATATCATGTGTGAAGTTTGGCGTCGCGAGTTCCGCAGCGAATTGCGCCGACCGACAATGGATGTCGGTCCACCAGTCCGCCGTGGAAGCGAGACTGGACAGCTCGACTTCTGCGATGCAGGCACTCGCGTTCGTTGCAGCGTTTGTGGTCGACGCCATGGAGTAGGCTACTCCGTTGGCTTCACTGGGCGTCCGTACAAGTCGACCATGCAGGACTTGCCAGAGGAAAACATCAGAGATTCGGATAATGATATTGATAGCCGAGCACCAATTAAGAACAAGCCGGTCCGCTTCAATATTGGCAAGCGATGCATGCAGATGCTTAGGAACTACCACAACCTTCGACAATGGGAGAGGGTTCTCAAGATCTGGGTCCGCGAGAAAGTGCAGGGTCTCGGATATGGAAATAGCAGAGAAAATAGGCTGCCTGCTTCAAGTAAAAATACGGCATTTGGGAAAGAGATTCTCACCGGCATTACTAACAATATTATCGAAGATAATGCTGAGGAGGTCAAGCAGAGGCTTGAATCACTTTTCAACCTCCGTAGAGAGTCACTACGAATCAATGCCGCCAGACGTGGTGCACCTCCGAGGTACAGAAGACGTTATGGCATGGGCACAGGTAGATCGAGGAGACAATCAATGGCTCAGACTGAAGAGCAGCAACGTCCCTTGGTTGGTGAGCTCAATGAGGATGTCCCCCGGGGAATGCACAGAGACCGAGTTACGGGAGAGCTCCGCCTCGGAGAGATCGACGAGGACGGCCTTTTGAGAATGCCCAGAGACCCCATTACAGGACAGCCCCTCATCGGCGAGATTGGCGAGGACGGTATTTGGAGAATGTCTACAAACACGGCTGATGGTGAATCTGGTGTTCCCCAAACTCAAAGTGGTTCTTCTGAAAGCCAACCCGGTCTTGCTGAAGCTGGAGGCGATTCTTCTGGTAACCAAGTTACTAACTCCGGCCCACAACCCGGTGCTTCTCAGCCACAACCTGGCCCATCTGATTCGGAAGCCGCTTCGCTAGATGAAAGCGCAAGAACACACAATATTTTCATTGGGATCGCAAGGCCCAAAAAAGCCGCCGAACCTGTTGACTCTAGCGACGACCAAGAAACGAATCCGGACGATGATGAATCCTCCGATGAGGACGACTATGTATTCCTTCAGAGCAATGAACAGAAGCAGTACTTGCAAAAGAAGGGTGAGTGGGACAGACGCGGTGGTGACCAAAGTTGAAAGGAGTTATCATACGAATCCTTACTTCTTTGATCAATCGTTTCTTCCTTCTTATCTCGTACGCGTTCCTTCCCTTGCCAATACACGCTCGCACTTTTTTTTTTGTGATATGGGCTTCCTTTTCGCGAGTATCAACTCTGGCCTACTTTTCGATCCAAACTTTTACGTTACAAAACCTCTCCGCTCCCGCGATTTACATTATTCTGGTCTTCTCAATTATGAAGCGAATTTTCACGCCAACTTTATGGCCTCGAAAAAACGACGATACGATAAGAGAGGACACGAGATACTCAGGTGGAAATGAAGAAAAATCAGAAAAGGGGCGGGTGTTCTGTTTTTTGAAAATATGCAGGATTTTATACTTCAGCCCCCTATCCCTTCCTTCTTCCGACTAGCAACCCTAGTGATATGGAACCTTCCTGGCCGCATGCTTGATATTCCGGGATGGTCCTGTACCCAAGGTTGTGTTTCTTATGAAGACCACGGCCACTGTTTAATAGTGACTTGCGGTTTTCTTTTCTCTCTCTCCCGTTTTATTCCCTGAAGCATAGGATTCCGTATAGCGTTTTTTTCGTTTTGTTGTCAATGGAAGAAAATAAAGGCGTTATGGTTTTGTTATTATTATCATTATTAGCTTTTTTTTCTTCGGTAGTTAGCGTCGGCGTTTTATAGTGATAGAAGAAAGAATGAAGAACACCCGTCCCACCAAATACTGATAGTTCCCTGTAGAGATTCCCCAATAGTACGTAGGCTTGTGATTTGATGTGCTCATTAGGTAAGAACTAAGTAAGCTAGGTACTTACTTGCCTATGCCTAGGTCCTTTCTTAGACGGCCAGGCAAGAAAGTAGCATAGGGGGGAATGGCGTACTTAGCAGAAAGTCTCCGTGGTTCAGATCTATTCCATGATTAACATAAAGAATTATAATTTCTCAAGTCGGCCCTGAAGTCCTCCAATAGCCTCCAAGTTTACCAAAAATGTGTGAGACAGTCACAGCTATATGTGGTGCATATATGGCAGCTGTAGTATTAACTAAGTATTTGGAGCTTCCGAATGTATGGGCGTTGCTTTATAGATGGAAAACGAGGCTGAATATATGTACAAGATTGGTAGTAAGAAAAAAAAAGAAATAGAAAAAAGAAGAAAGGAAGACTAAGGATATGGGAATAGTCAAAGATAAAAAAGAGGGGCCCGAGGACACCAAAGTCTATAATACATGAAGAGGGTGAGGGTTTGTGGGAGGATGTGGATATCGTGATTTCTATGCTGCTGTTGCTGCTACTGTTGCTATTTGCCTATTTCTGCCCACGGTAGATTAGGACAAAATGACCCGTATATGAGCATATATATCGCCTAGCTATGCCTTTTTTTTGGTTGTTTTCTTGTTTTGTTTTTTTCGTTGGGAAGAGAGGAGTTCGAAGTTTGTAGATGTTGCTTGACAGGCAGGCTTTTAGGTCGTTATTACCGGAAGGTAGAAGATGGCGTCCCCTACTTGTGTCATTATTATATCTCGTTTTTTTTCTTTCTTTCTTTTTCTTTCTCTTTTCTTCATTTTCTTTAAAGCGTTTACCGCTTTGGAAGCTCTGGCTGGCCGAGGGAAGTTTTCGAGCCGGGTGTGATAAGCTGGTTTTGAGAGGTGGTTTTGTTAGTATTGTGTACGAGTCATTCTTTTTTGGTTTTATATATTGGACTTGGATAGAGCCCGCCCGTTCGCCCGCGATATGTATTATAAGGCTGCTGCTTCTGAAAGGGCTATATGGGGTATATGTATTGTATATAATGGTACTAACCTCGTTCAGATTTTGCTGCATTTGCATCTCCTTCTCCATCTCAATAACCTGCTGCTCCTCCTGCCAGGCAAGCACATACGGCACACCGAGCAATAAAGCCGACGTGCTCAACACCCACAGTGTCTTCCCACCCAGTGTCAAGCCCGAGGATACCAGACCATAGGTACTATTGAAAGACCGTGTGATCTGTGCGCGCCTTCCAGGAGGGATTATGTCCTTCAGAGCGACGATTCGGTCGTATAAGGTTTCGGAATCGAGGTCGGCGAGGGAGGAGGTGTCTGAGGCGTCCGAAGCGCCGCCGTCGGTGATTGAGGAGTCGGTGTCGGTGTAGTAGGCGTCGTCTTCCTCTGGGCCTGCTTGCTTTTCGTCGTAGTGCTCGTCGGGGACTTCGACTAGTTGGACCATTTTTGATTTATTTCTTCTTCTCTTCTATAGAAAAAAAAAAAAAAATCGGTTGAGGTTTGATTAGGTTAACGAGGGTAGGTTAATGGCGATAGTATTTAAGAATAGTGCTTCAAGATTGTAGATTTTGAGAAGAGGTGTATGAGAGCTGTCGCGTGTGGGAAGAGGTTGATGCAGTAGTAGTGGTATTAATTTTTTTGGGGGTAGGACGGATGGATGGGGGGGGGATTGTCGGGATGGGCTTCGTCGGGGTTCGAGTTTTGAGTTTTGAAGGTGGGCTGTTTTTTTCTCTCTTCCCGGGTCGCTTAAAGATTTTTTGCTCGGTGACGCAGTTGCTTACTTAATTGCCATACCGGGGAGGAGGTTCTTTGCCCCCGGGGGATTGCCCAGAGTCAGTCTTATCGATAGCCCCCCGAATGGCATCGGGGGCATTACAAATTACCAAGCAAACGGTTCCCACGAAACGACCACGGTTTGCGTGCCTAACGAATAGCTGGCTGTGGCAGACGACACCAAGCTAACTAATCCAATTTATTAAGCAGAAGCAGCTATCCCTAGGCACTACTACTAAGCTTAGGCCTGGTTTTGGAGGTGGCGTCGTTTCGTGGGGACACCTTTACCGATCCCGTATTTATACTAATAACGCCTGCTCGTCTTCCTCTTTCCTTCCTCTTTTCTCTCCGAATCCACGACAAAAGCTTCTTCTTCCTTTTTTAATTGTTCCTGTTTTTTTTTTTTTAAGTTACGCCAATTACCTAGGATAGGTACATACATATCAGACGAAAAACGTCAATAGTATTGAATCTAAGACGCGATGAAGCTGCTTTCGGTGCTGCTCTATGCAGCTGTCGCTGCGGCAGGGAGCAACGTCATTGACCTTACTCCCAAGAATTTCGATGAGATTATCACCAATAGCGGAAAGCCGGCTTTGGTTAAGTTTTTTGCTGTGAGTGTCCCCTTCTTTATACCTCTTTTTCAAAAATAAAAATATAAAAAAATTGGTATATGTAATTTGAGCGTGTGCTGATTACAGATGTTCTTTTTGTAGCCATGGTGCGGACGTGAGTTACCTTACCATCTATCTGTCACCTTGCTCGCCTGATTTTATTATATATATTTTCGGGACTGGTCGGTGCTTCATATAGTCGAGGATGTGGAGTTAACAATTGGCAATGTTGGTTAGACTGCAAGAAGATGGCTCCTACATACGACGAGCTTGGAGATGCCTTCGAGTCCGTAAAGGACCAGGTCGTTATTGCTAAAGTTGATGCCGATAGTACGTCTCCTTTCTCTTTCACAAACCATATGATCCTAGTATTGCATACTAATAAATCCACGGTGTGTAACAGAGCACCGCGAACTCGGCAAGCGTTTCGACGTCAAGGGTTTCCCCACACTCAAATGGTTCGACGGCAAGTCCGATAAGCCAGTTACCTATGACTCCGCCCGTACCCTGGAAGCTATGTCGAAGTATATCACCGACAAGACCGGTATCAAGCTTAAGGGTGCTGCTGCTCCAAAGAAGGAGCCGGTTTCGCCGGTTAAGACGCTCACGGATTCGAACTTTGAGGGAATCGCGAATGATCCCGCGAAAGGTGTTTTTGTGAAGTTTTATGCGCCTTGGTGTGGATGTGAGTTCCTTCTCTTTTCCTGCATCTCTATATAATTCGGGGGAGGGGGGGGTAAAAGATGCTAACAGCAATTATTATTATTACTAAAACAGACTGCAAAATGCTCGCTCCGATCTATGAACAACTCGCCACAACTTTCGCTCGTGAATCCAGCGTCGTGATTGCAGAGGTAAACTGCGACGAAACCTCCTCTAAAGTAACCTGCGCCAAATACAACGTCGAAAGCTACCCGACTCTTAAATACTTCCCATCCGGTGGTTCCTCGAAACCAATCCCACATAGCGGTGGTCGGGAACTTGAAAACCTTGTGGAGTATATCAACGAAAAGACCGGACTTAACCGTCTTCCTCTCGGAGGGTTGAATCAAAAGGCTGGAAGGATTGAGACTCTTGATGAGATCATTCGCGCTAAGCTTCCTCAGGGATTGGTGGGTGTTCACGATGATCTTGTGGAGAAGGTTAAGGGACTTGAGCATAAATATGCTGCCTACTACGTTAAAGTTGCGAAGAAGCTCGAGGAGAAGAAGGACTATGTTAAGAATGAGCTTGAGAGGTTGACGAAGATGGTGTCGAAGGGTGGATTACATGCCGATAAGGTCGATGATATTACTCAGAGACAGAATATCCTAAGGAGGTTTGATGGAGAGGAGGATGAGAAACCTGCTGAGGAGAAGAAGGACGATGTTAAGGACGAATTGTAAAAAAAGATAATTATAATTTCTAGGGGATGGGAAACGGTATTGGTAATTATATACGTTCCGAAAGCGAGGTTATATTGGATATAAGTTCTCCTACTATCACCGTGCGTGGTCAACAGCGTCTGGGACCGAGACTATCACCGTGCCATGAGGGCTGGAGCAAAATTGTATTTTACTGGCAGCCTGAGAGGTAAATAGCTCTCACTCATTCCAAAAGCAAATATTGAATAATGGCAGTATCTTTGGATAAAACGACATGTTGGTATCAATGCTCCAGAGAGCTAAACAGTACGCTTTCCACGACAATGCAAGGCTCCAAAATACAGGTATATTAAATAAGTATTTTTAAGATAAAAAACGCCAAACGCTATGCACTCTCGCTACCTCTAAAAAAATAATAGAAAATACTCCGCACCTCCTCTAAAGAGTAGCTTTGCACACCCATCTTTCTGCTCTCTTCCTGTTTCTCGTTCTCGAGCTGAATGAAGCCACCCAGTCTCGTAACAAGCAAACCCACCCTCCTCCCCCTCTACTCAATCACCAGCTTCTGCCTATAAAGCATAGGACCAGCAAGCTGGGCTGCCGTTTTACGAAAGTTTAAGGGTTTCTATTCCTTGAACTCGACGGGTGCAGGTGCAGCAGCGGTAGTTGTAGCAGCTTCGCTTCCGTTATTCTCTCGCTTCTCGAGTGTGCCGCCTAGTTCTGCTTCGATATTGTTGGTGGTATTGTTGTTATTGTTACCGCTGGATTCGTTGGTGTGTGATGCGAGAATTGATTGCTCGAGGACGTCGAGACGGGTGGAGATTTCGTCGACTGTGTGGAAAATTTGTTAAAAGTTAGTTAGTTAGTAGGCTGGTATTTATACTATAGATTGTGATAGTAAATGGGAGGGAGGGGCGGGAGAGGTTCATACGTCGTCCAAAGAACTCCTGCGACGCGGTGGTGAACTTGTCGGTGAGCTTATCGATCGCAGTGTTGATGTCTGCTATCACCTCGTCGACAGATTGAGGGTGTGAAGAAGGGGCCGTGGCTTGGCCGTTCATGAGGGATGTTGAGGAGGTGCGAGGGTTCGACATTTGTGGTTGTTGTTGTTGTTGTCGTTGGAAGATGTGGTGGCGAAGGTGGAGGGAAACGGTGACGAAGGAGGAGGAGGAGAGGTAGGTTAGGTGCTGATGGCGGTCCTGAGTTATCTCGTAGGCTAGGGAGCCAAGCTTGCTATGCGATCCCAAGTTAGAGGCTAGGCGTGGGATTTCTAGGCGAGGTTGCACTAACCGCTTTCGTTGAAAAATTGCCGATCGTAGGTTCGAAAATGTAACAGGCAACGCAACTTCGGTATCTGATATTGAGGTCGACGCCGTTTAACCCTTTTCAGGGTCGACTCTAAGGAGTTTGCTGTTTGACTGGCAAAAATTGGGATTCCGGTTTGGATTTTGTGGTGGCTGTGGCTGATTGGGGTTAGTAGTGGTCTCTAGTATATGTACGTATTACTTAGGTTTAAGGCAGTGGTCAATATAGCCAATATTTAGAGATCCTTGATACCGCCTCTTTGAGAAAAACGATGGTTTAGTAACGTAGATAAGGGATAAATCCACCCTAGGAGTTCTCTATCATTGTTCACTTCTTGCACAAGTTGCTCAAAAATTTCGATCGCCTGATCCAACACAATAGATGTGAGCCATTCCGAGTCGTCTTCACGGACATGTTTTCGTAGTAGATCCAATATGCTTGGCTCAGGGGATCCAAGGGATTGAAATTTCGGAATATTCATGATTGAATATGCTTGTTAGGCGGGCCAAGACCGTAAAACTTGATCAGGCCATCGTGATACCTGTTCAACGTCGAGTTTCTCTAGGGATGATCATCCGGCATCATTTTCCAACAGTCACTCATGAGCTTTGATGTTATAGCAAAGGCTGTGGGGTTCGCTTCTGAATTGAGAGATGGGCGATTAGTTAAAAGTGGGCCCACTAAGAGATTTCGTCGTGGCCGCATCGGCGGGAGCGTAAGGATATAAGCTTGTGACTTGGTTAGTTTTAGGGTTAGGTAGTTCGGCCTGGGATGGTCGAATATGCAAAGGCTGGTTCATGGAACTGCGCTGACAATAAGATCAGTTAAGAGGTAGATTTTGGGCCTCCAGTAGCTCCCTAGTCGTGGCTCAGAGCTGTGTGCGGTTCTCTTGGATCTTAGGATCAAGAACGAAGCCAGTATTTTGTGAAACGGAGCGCAGGCACAGACGAATACGCCTGGTCGTATCTTCGAGGAACCACAGCACGATACGGAGCGGGGGTTTGGGTATCTGGGCTGCCACAAGTATATTCCTCATGATCAGTACTTCCGCCCCGGGTTAAGGTAGAGGGAATATATTCACAGGAGCAGTAGCCAAAAGATATTCCCCCCCCCTTCGATCGATATATGATGATTATCCCATTGCATTAGCCATGATTAGCGCTATAGCCAGCTGAAGAGTTGGTACTGTAGTATACTGTAGGATCTAGCTGTGCAGTAATATGTGGTCTCGTAAACCAGCCTGTAATATGCATTTGTATACATTTTCCGTCCACAGATCATTGTAAAAAAGAATGGAGCCCTCAGTTGAGTATGTTCCCAATCGGTATTCGTTCCCTCGGGCTAATCTGGGCCTACTTCATACAAAATTCTAACTACTCTGAACCAGATGTGAAGTCGACAAAAAGTTGATGCAGGAGTGAGTCTTGGACATCACGATAACAACACTATTTTTGTCACCGAAGAGCTTAGGAGGTGCACAAGTTGCAACGTTGGTGTTGTTCTTATGTGCCATCATTTTCAAAAATGGCCTGACGAGATCAATTGCAACCCTCGGCTCCTTGCACTTGGGTCCAAGCGCTTAACTAGTGCTGACGTTTGCTACGATATAATAAACAGCACAGCGTCGAAAATCTGCCGGGGATACTGGATCAATATGATATTAGCACCAAAATCCCATACTCTGGATTTGGATCAAACAGCACCGAAATTCTAAATCTTCCGACACATGCACGCTAGTTACTTTACTGGTGCCTGAATATATAATTATATTATCGATAATCGATATTTTGTGGTACCGGTATAACGTGCATATAAGCTAGTATGCATACATGCCAAGCCAAGCTCGCGCTCGCAATTGACAAAGTCTAGAAACTACCCTGCCACGAGACGATATCACCCAGCTTTAGATTTACACCCGGAAATTCGATAGATAGGATATCGATAGCAGGCCTGAGCTTCCCTTCCATTTACAAAGCTCATCGTCCGGAGGCCCATATAGGACCTAGCACTTATGCACATACCCAGTACTACCGAGCTAGTAGACCCCGAGGTATTAATACATTCACATCCAATATGGATGTTAATACAACTGGCTTCAAACATTGCAAGTTAACCCTCCAATCACTCCCCCACGACATCATATGGTGCATTCTGGCGAACATTGACAACAAACCCGACCTCACAAACCTCTGCACCGTCCTCCCAAACACTGCTGGATCACTAACTAAGAAATGGACGAGTCTATATGATCGCTTGTGCTGGCAAGAAATCGATGGATTCTATTTCCCTTATCTTGCCGTGTTGGATTTGGCCTTCAACGGGAATGACGAGGCTGCTATGACGCTCGGGTACTCTGTCGCTCATCCGGCTTTTCCAAACAATGCATCTCTAAGAATTTACTCGTTTCATAAATGGGACAAAGAATTTTGTAGATCCGCTAGGGTCTCTCTTCCTGGAGAGACTGTGTCCAGGATCAAAGATATACACCTACAGATTGAGAGGATGGCGGAAATCTTCATGGAGCATCGACTAGAAAGCCACCATTCGCCTCCGGAAGCATACATCCAACCCACTTTAGAAGAGAGGGGTAGGATTGTTAAGGCGGTGTATATCGCCTGGATTATTGGGCTCCAAATATCCATAGAGTCCCCGAATCCTGATCCTTCTCTCCGGAGTCGCGGATTTGGAGGCGGAGCCATGATTCTCTTTAAAAGCCTATGTGGCCGTCTAACGCGACAATGGCCCTTTTGGGAAGTTAGGGGAGCAAAAGTGGCGTTCAGTATTTTATGGTCAGAGATTCCACGGGAGCTATCGGAGAGACTTTTCGGAGAGCTGGGGGAGCTAAATACAAGTATGAAAATTTTTTTGATTAGTTTCCCTCTTCCGATGACCTAACTTCATAATGATACATGCATTAGTAAGTTGGTTACAAATTGATTCAAAAAGCTAACCCAAGTGAGAAGGGGGCTGTGATAATGTAACACGATTTCTCGACTTCATATTCTCAAGCCATGAATGGAACGCAGACAAATATTTGAAACTCTTCGACCGCCGGGGAAACGAAGAATTGCATCCAGAAACTGCAGACACTGAGATTCTAAAGTACATGAGATCCTTTGGTGCTGCGAGCATGGGGATAATGTTCGACTTCCCGGCTGGATTGGCATCTCGCCTGATTCTAGAACGCATGGATATAGCCCAACGGCTAAAGCGAGAATACTTTTTCCATGTCGAGCAGAGGATCCAACTTTATGAATCATTGGCTTCGAGACCCAATGACCCGCATCTAAGCGATATACCCCCGGAAGCCAAAAGACTGATAGGGGATGTTCCACCACCATCGAATACTCTGCCAAGATATTGGTGTAGGCCAGTATGTGCGTACATAGGAAATGGTAGAACCTTGTGGAATTGGACGAAAATGGCCACCGTGAACATTGAAGATTGCCTGTGGGATGATTGGCGGCTGGAGGGATGGGGATACCGGTTTCCCCAGACCTGTAGCTAAATATATTGATTCGCATTTTGTATTGTAGTACCTAATAGGGATATACACAGCTTACTTATCTTAAGTAATTATAGGGAAAGTGATTTAGGATTTAGGTATTAATATATTTCTATTTGAAGTATATATGATATAGCTTACGGTTGGATCTTAGGGTGAATGTATTTTGGGATTACATCGAGTGTTCTTTGCTATGCCTGGACCGTAGTCCGGCTCGCGGCCTCGGATCCACCTTTAGATGCCCACAGCTTAAAAATCCGTGTTGCTCACAACTCGCATTTGCATATTACAACATGAGGCTGTTGAATCTGGTCTCGTGTTAAATCCTAGATATTGACATATATCATCGCATAGCTTCGGGGCTCGCAACGACTGATTCCATTAAACTTGCGGCATCTATAGCTAACACAAGAATACATAAAGGCCCTATACCATAATTCGATATCGCGACCCATAAGCTAGTTGGGTTAACATGGTTGTCTCAGGCTTCGAATCCCTCCCTTACGACGTATTTCTTCATATCTTGTGCGAAATCGACGAAAAGGCAGACCTCGATAGTCTACGTCTTGCATTCCCCGATAGTGTCCCTAGTTTCTTACAGGCACACCCAAAGATTCTTGATAGGGCATATTGGAATGAAATCGAACGGGACTACCTTCTTCCGCTCGCTTTGTTGAATTTTCGGTTTCACAGAAGTCATGAGGCGGCCAGGATTTTGGAGTGTTTAAATCCTCCGAAATTGCAGTTGGGGATGTCAGTGGCGTGGGTATTGAATGGTGACGAAGATCCTTGTATGTTTTGGTGATCTATAGTGGCGATGAGCTCATGCCAGGCCTGAATTAATTACTGTAGTGCTAAATTTGCAACTTATGGCAACCGCATTATAGCAAAAAAGGCGAATTCGATACGCAGAGCTACCATTGAGTCCCTAAATGCCGATACCGTTTCTCAAATGAGGACAATACATGAGGATATCGAAAGACTAGCAAATATATTCACGGACCACCAATTGAAGCCGCACTATTCGTCTCGGAGCTACCGCCCACCTACAACTTCAGAACGACTGAGGGTCATGAAGGCAATTTACAACACCTGGATGGTTATGCTCTCGAAGATAACCCGCCGGGAATTTGAGTTAGGGCACCTCACTGACTTGTATTTGCCTGATATAAGCGGAGTGGAGCATAGGGATGTGAAGATTTATAGCGATCTAAATAACGCCTGGGGTTTTTGGGATGCGAGAGAAGTGGAAGTCGTTATGGAATTATTGTGGGAGGAGATTCCTAGGAGAGTTGCCGAGGAAGGTTTTGGGGAGCAGCCACTGAAATCGAAACCGAGGCGTATAATAGGACGAGACACATGGTTTCTTCAGGACGAAACGGGTAAGACAACCTTGGTTGCCCAAATTTACAAATTCCGAACACGATATAGTAAGCGCTGCTAACACGATTCGAGTTTATCAAATCAGCGGAAATATATATACGCGAACATATAGATTTGATTGATTTCATCTATACGGAAAAGGAATTTAGCCCGGGAAAACAGGCAGAATTACTGGAATCACTGGGGAACGGAAAGAAGGCTAGGGAGGCTATTGACACGCTGGTCCGCTCCGACAAATGTGCAAAATCGGTATTTCACCAGGACGGGGCACAGCGTGGTGAAATAAGTGTGATATTCCGAACTGGCATGCTGAGAAACTGTAGGGAAGCGGTGAGGAATTTGCTGTATATGGGACTAAGAAGATGCGCTTTGGGGAAAGATATGGATACGTATCGTGCTCCGCCGCTGAGGAGGCTGGTTAAGGGTATAGATGGAGCAGTGGAGGTACCGCAGAGATACAGGGGGCTGATCGAGAAAAACTGGACGTTATCGGATAATGTGATGGTGGCGGATTGTATGTGGGATGATGGTAGACTCCAGGAACTAGGCTACCAGACCCCAAGGTTTATAGAACCACTTGATCGATATTCGAGAAGGTGAGCCCCAGTTCTCAATAGTAGTATAGTCGTTTCTTAGGGAGCCACATATCCGTAATTATTTAATATTACTCGTATGTATAATCTTTTTTTTCACTTTGCGAAAACCAAAATAGGAGGTTGAACCACCAACAGTACCTAGGTGGCCAGGGTTTTCTTCGATTTTGAAGGCTTACGCGAGCGTGTCTGTATACAAATAGCACTTGGGCAATATAGTCTCATAATAGTAAATATAATGCACAGTCCTTATATGAAGCCTGTCCTGTGTGGCCTCCTTTAATATTTTGTTGGATTCTGGTTTGAAATTGACGTTTGAAGGCTAGGGTGAGGTTCTAGTTGTAGCTGGTCCTGTATTCTGTAACGTTGGAAAGGACGCATATTTTCAAGCTGAATTTTTTTGGAGGGCCCGAGCCTGCTTTATTTCTGGGAACTTCTGCAGATATAAAGCCTGAGAACATCTTGTGATACACTCAGATCTTAGCTAACCTGTGGTATCAACCTCCCAACTCCATCTATCCAAAATTTAATCGAAGCTACCTAGGTACCTAGGTAGTTTTAGTCTTAACTCTATTGAACGCTACTGCACAAACGCTCATAGCGTGCTTTTCAAGCCTTTACTTCCATCAAGCGGTTATGGTTTAGTGGTATAATTCTCGCTTAGGGTTCTTAGAAACAATATGCGAGAGGTCCCAGGTTCGAGCCCTGGTAACCGCCTGAACTTCTTCTTTTTTGCTTTCCTTCCTCATCAAATTTTTTTGCTCGTCGAAAGACCGTGGTTTTTACTCATCTTTTGCCAATTTGGGTGGGGCTATGTGGTATTTCGAGTGGGCAACACGAGTTCGGGGCTTGTGTTACCCGGTTTGTGGACAGGGGTTTTAAATCGGGAATTGTTAACGGGTTCCCCCATTTTCGCTATCAGTTCCACAGTACCAATTATTTTATGATTTTTTATATGGTTTAGTACTATGATACCCTAAAAATAGGTATATATTTATTAACTTACCTAGGTATCTACTAGTCTCGTAGTATACGACGCTTCATTGGCAAGGTGTACAGTTCTGATATCTGTTCAAGGGACAGCTCTGAGTGGACTTCTAAGAATAGGCGAACCAGCCATGTGGCCTCGAGCAATGACGTTACTTTGTCAAAACGGTTCGTAAGCAAGTGTTCCAAGATCAAATCGAAACTGTAAAGAAACATCTATGAGTAGGGTATACTGACGCAGTCAGGGCCAAGCTGTCCAGTATTGTTGCGGCGTTTCTTTACTATGGTGGGTTCGAGAGGCGCAATACATGGATCCCGTCCATCGCCCATGGCAGTAGCTGCGGGGGTGCTTGTTGTTTCATCGTGGGTAAAGAAGGTTTCCGTTTCCGTGATTGTGTCCTCCTCGATAGTGGTATCAATATTTCACAGGTTCGAGAGTCTGGGCCTCATACACGTACACGCTCATTAGATGCCGGAAGCATAGGTAGTTCCCATCCTATACAACTAGAATTGATATAGCTACGTGGTACTGAGGCAAGCGATAACCGTAAAATGTCCTAGAGGTATCAGGGTGGTCACCAGTGCGGCAGACGCATAGAACTCGAGGGCTTTGATACCGTGACGCATCGATGCCGGGCTGCACAGATATACGCCCGAGGGGTCGCCAGTGAAGGCACTTTCCCTTTTAATACTTTGAAAGAGCAAGAATAGAAAGGTAATTTCAAGCTAGGAGTCAGATCTATATTGCAGCATATACCATGCTACGATCTAGCTTCGGATCCAAGCTCAAGAATCTCCTAACCAACCCTTGTCGGAAACCCGATTGAATCCATCCAGGTGAGGTTGTTGATTATGGTCTGGCGGATTAATTATATCAAAGCATCTGCTTTGGCTTTTATGAATTATATATTCAATAGATTCTCCAAAACATTTCGAAGTTGACATAGGGATCCTTCGCTTGTATTTGAATTATAAGCCAAGGCCGCCACCAATCAACTTGATCGCGTGATCAACCCAAGCCGCCCTTCTGTCCCAGACCTTTGCGTTTCTCGATCGCTACAGTGTTGTATTATCCAAAACGGGTTAGTTCCAGCCCTATAATATCTTGGCGACTCCAACACATTAGCAAATGTCATTATGACGTTGCGACAGCCAAATAAATATCGTTCTTCAGTGTTCATGACGACAGTACAGCACCATTCTGTCACGCCATGAGATGATAGTCTTGAAGTTTCTTGAGGGACGCGCTTTCTATACACCCACGATGCTGATCCGGGCCACTCAGTAACTCTTCCGAATCGAAAGGTCTCAAGATAGTATAGCTTCTGAGTCCCGGCGCAAATAAAGTAGTACTACTGACGCGTACTGCACTCAGATGGATCCAGAATATTAATATTGAAATTCGGCGTATGTATAGGATCATCTATACCTGGGACCGAGACTACATCTATACTAGGTTGGAATATTTATTGCAACGAAAAGTGCAACTTGCTACGTATGATCTAGCCATATAAATAATTCAGTAGGAAAATACCGACCTAAGTACTATATTGGGCGTTTTAACGTTCGGTACCAATTTAAAATAACTGGAGTAGTATGAACCTAGCAAGTGCTCCAGTACTTAAAAATCGGGAGTAAAGTGGCGTCGATCCCCAATTCCAACGCGATTTCGATATTTCAAGGTCATTCCAAGGTCATTTGAAAACTCCAGCGCTAGTCCTATAGTAGGTAACCGCATAAATAGTCACGCCCAATGACAGAAAAACCCCAAGGCATAGATAACTGGTGCATCACCGCCAAATGCGAAGGAATAGTTTACCATGGGAGTTGGGGTTAATTCGTCCGATCTATCGAACTAAACCGATCGGGTGACGGGCAAAGCTAGAACGTTGGGACATGCTCCTGTTTCGTCACCACTATATCATACTTACCAACTACACGCTTCTTTCCCCCAAACAGCTACAACCTGACGGATAGAAGCCCAAACGCTACTAGTAAAAACAGGAAATTCAAAATGTCAATTCATGTATTGCTCGAGACTAGAGACAAGGGAACCGTGCTGTTTTCATACTGTACGGGTATGGAAGTATATAAGGAAGGAATGCTGCCTGCCATGCGTGCGGATGGGTAGATCTGGACAGTACGCACCTCTCTGAGACGATTCTCGCTATATAAAATACGACAAAATCCGCCACTATTACATTGAAATTTCAATTGGCCAGAACTTGCCGCATCATATTTACCGCACCAACGTAGCTTAGAGAACATTATTCTACTATTAAAAAAGTAAATTTCTATTTCTTGCTCCATTCTCTCAGTCAAAGCTGTTTTCCTGACATCATCACCACACCACACCCATCAGGTCCTCTCACCTAAACAAAATCACCAAAATCAACATCAACTTCCACCTCATCTCCTCCACCCACACCACCAAGTGATCTTTACCATACACAATCATCAAGGATATCACTCTCACAATCGTTTCGTCATGTCGGTTAACCGTCCAGTGGACCCAAAGGTCCGAGATGCTGACATCGAGAACAAACTGAGACTGTTCGGAATCTACAATGCCTTCGCCAATGGCAAGGTCCCTTCTAACCAGCAAATTGATGTTGCCCTCAACAGCGTCCTACAGTCGTCAGCCCTCAATTCTCCCAGTGATAAGCTTTCCGATGAAGGGAAGTCTCTAGTTGACGACCTCAAAAGTGTCATCAACGAGGCTAAATTGCTCCTTCTCACCAAAAACCATGACCAAGCCATTCAAGAGTTCATCTGGCATGCCCAACAGTCTGCTAAGACTGCTGGCGGCCCGAGTCCTAATGCACCTATCACCAAAGACCAAGCCAAGCAGGACGGCGATCAAGCTCTTGCTGGACTCCGAACATTGGGAACTTTGATGATTACTAATGGACAATTCAGGAAGCTTTGTAAGTCAATCAATACATAGGACCCCTTGTTTCCACTTAACTTTATTAACAGTTAGCCCGCAGTGACCGATTCCACAATACTTTTCCGAGATATCGCCTCTGACGTTGCCCAGAAGGCTGGAGGGAAACTTCAACCTTCACAAGACCAATTGGGCCAAATTGATAAGCCAGCTGAGGAGAACGCCTGGCACGAGGCACCTGATCTCTCTCGTAATGCTCTCCAAGGCCGTGCTAAGGGCGCCTTCAATAAGAACGCACCAGTCAACACTGAGGATGTCAAGCAAGCCGTTGGGGAAACTGCCGCCACTGCTCACCCAGAGGGTTCCAGAAATCCACGTGATCTTGCCGGACAGGCGGCCGGAGAATACCAAACCGGATCGCAGTCAGGTATCAATGCTCAGGGCGGCGTACAGGCCGGGTTCAACACCTTAGACGCCCGTAAGGATGATCAACAATTCGAAGAGCAAAAGAACAAGGTTAAGGAGACAAGCAACGAATACAAGCGACGAGCTTCCGACTACCTTGGGGGGAAGATGCCACAGGAACGTCGCGACCAAACTATCTACCGTTTGAAGAAGATGGTTGTCGAAATTCAAGGACATGAAGACTATCAACAAGCCATCGATACCCTATTGTACCTTGCCGAGACCTATGCTGGGCACACCAAGTCTGTTGGAGAACAAGCAAATACTTCCGTTTCAACTGTCCGTGATGACAATCATCTCAAGTCGGCAGAGAACTTACTGCGTATTGTCCTCGAGCGATTTGCCAACAACACTTCCTCTGAGGACCTGTTTGAGGCTATCAATGATATCTACAGAGACGCCGACAAAGACCCTCAACTGAAGGGTTGGTTCAGAGATGTCGACGGATATATTCGGAGATGTTTGAAGGAACAAGGTTATATCTTGACTGATACCGCCAACGATGAGTACGACAGCCTTTACGATCGTGGCCGCTTCCTCCTTCGTGAGCGCTATCGCAGCCATACAGACCGCATTGTTGACGAATTCAAATTTTTGGGTGACCAGTTCGCTCAGGACCCCCAAAACAAGCGGTTTGCGGATTCCATCACGAAGTTATTGAACAATCTTGGCAAGGATACAAACGGCAAAGCGGTCTTCAAGAAGCACCTCGTTACTGATGTTACTACTGTCATTCTCCCTGGCTTCTTTGAAACCGTCCGCTATGTTCCAGTTCCAAGAATTGAGTACACTGACCATCAATATGATGTCATCGTTGAGAATCTCGTAATCGAAGGAGACAATTTGATGCCCAACGTCTTTGAGTTCGGTAACGATTCATACTTCCGTTGGGGACGTAAGGACACCACTAGCAAGAACAAGCAAAAGGTCATGCTTTCCGTTTCAGGAGTTCAGTGTGATCTCAAGGATGTCAGCTTTTACATTAAGAAGAAGCAGGGATTCCCGTCACTCACTGATACCGGGTTGATGGATATCTACATGGGCGGTGAAGGCTTTAGCTTTACTATTAAGATGTCGACTGCCGAGAAGAAGGATCGCGCCCATTTCTTCCAAATCGACAAGGTCGATGTCAACGTCAAGCATGTCAACATTAAGCTCAAACAGAGCAAACACAAGCTGCTCTTCAGTATCTTCAAGCCACTTCTCTTGAAGGTTGTCCGCCCTGCTCTACAGAAAGTTCTCGAAAAGCAGATTAAGACGTCGTTCTCTGAACTTGACAGCAAGCTGTTCGCCATCAAGTCAGAGGTTGACAAGGTTGAGGAAGATTTGCGAGAAAATCCAGATCCTGAAAACGCCCGGAACATCTTCCAACGTTACTGGTCCGCTGCTCAACATGAGTTCACTCAGAAGAAAGAGAAGGTTCAAGAGGTCACTGCTGATAAGAAAGCGAATATTGCTGTTACCCAAGAGGACTCCATGTTCAAAGATATCCAGCTTCCTAGTGGTACCTCAACCACTGCTTCCAAATACAAGAAGATGGCTCGCGATGGTGAACGATGGGAATCTCCGGTTTTCAGCATCGGAACTGCCAAGGAATCAACAAACATTCCAAAGCCCGTCGAGATTACCCGCAAATCACACGGTACTGGCCGAGCTCAGCTTCGTGCTCCCCGTGATTCTGGAGCAGACTTCGATACTCGTGGCCTGAACTTTGACGGGGCAGGATTCGATCCTATCGGCCATACCACCGGCCCAACTACTCGTGCTGGCCCATATGCACAACTCCCAGAAACCACAAAGCCAAACAATATCAATGCTCCAATGTTGGGCACCAACGTTCGTTCTGCTCTAGGACATTAGAGGTAGCCTATTAACCTAGTCTTCTTTTGTTCGTTTTGATACGATATTATGCCGTCGCTTTTGATTCAAGCGTGTTTACCATGACCTCCCCTTTAAATGCTTTTCTTACTGATGGTGGAATGTGTTGAATTTCATTTCTTTCGCTGCCTCTGACAAGCTCTAGAGGAACTCTTTCAATACCCTAATTTTGTTAATGAATTCTATTTGCTCTTTTCCTAAAAACGCTTTCAATTCAGAAATTGCGGACGCACAAATAACACATTTTTACTAAGACGTTGCTTCCGCCATTACATGCTTTTTCTTCTTTAATATTTCCTTTTAAATTATTAATTGTTAACTATGGCGTTATCGTGTTGAATAATGATAGTGAATGCGAAATTATTGAATAATCTCCCCTAAGATCTAGACTAATATGGCACAAAAACAAGTTTTAATCAGTGTATCTAACATTAACTGTGCAGCTGTACACTTAACTGTGGCCAAAATGTCTGTGGTATTTTGCTGATAAATCACAGGTATCGCGTTGTTCGAATATCCGGCCAGTGACGTTTTGCAAACACTTCTTCAACACTTGTCCATCATGTCTCGTCGGCGCACAGCCCAGATACTCGGCTATGTCTGCCGTTCATGCATTCAGAAACGGTCAATCGCGACCTCTCGAAGTCTTCGTGATGGTCTTCCTTTGTGTTCAGAGACGCAGAGGGTTCTGTTGCCTCCTACGCCACCTGGCGAACACCAGGTTTTCAAGCTCTCTTCGTCGAGAAAATTAATATCTATCCAGGGCCGAGATGCCGCGGATTTCCTACACGGAATTACTACGAATGTTGTCCCAGACCCAAAGAATGTCGAGGGCTTGTATTCTGCCTTTTTGACGGCCCAGGTAAGGTTATACCATCCTATTAATTTATATATATTTGGAGACTAACAAGAGGAGTATAGGGAAGGGTTCTCTATGACGTCTTCATATACCCTACAAATCATTCTAGGCACTCTCTGCTCACGAACAGTAGTGATGACCCTGCTTTTTTGATTGATGTTGGAGCAGCCCTAGCGCCCGAGCTTTTGAAGCATATACGGCGGTATAAGCTTCGGTCGAAGTTTACCGTTAAGGCAGTTGACGACTTCGATGTCTGGTCTGTTCCGAACTCCTTCCGGTTAGGAGAAGACGAGACTATCGACCATCCTTCAAATCTTAAGATTGGATGCGTGGATCCGAGAGCACCGGGCATGGGCCGCAGGATCGTGCTGCCGGCGGATGTATCACCGTCCGAAGGGCTGGTCACCACCCCAAATGACGATTTGACGTATAAGCTCAAGAGATATTTACTGGGGGTACCTGAAACGCCAACGGAGATAGTGTCTGGATCTGGACTACCTCAAGAATCGAACATCGACTACATGTCTGGGATTAGTTTTCATAAGGGATGTTATGTTGGACAGGAATTGACAATTCGCACACGGCATACGGGCGTTGTTAGGAAGAGGATATTGCCAGTGCAGTTGTATACCTCTTCGGAACCGCTGAAGAATACAACACCACTGTACGATCCGCTATTCGGGGCTACACTTCCGGAGATACAAACTGGTGGCAATATCGCCCGAGTGAACAAGAAGGGGAGATCGGCAGGGAAGTTCTTTGGAAACGTGGGGAATATCGGGCTGGCACTGTGTAGATTGGAAATTATGACGACCACGAGCCTGGGTGGTGAAAGCCCGAGTTTTGATCCGGAGGTAGACGAGTTTAAGGTTGATCTTGGAGAAGGGGTAGGGGATGGGGAGGTCGTGAAGATTAAAGCTTTTGTGCCCGAGTGGCATACTACTGGGGCTGTTACAAATGAGGTTTTGTAGATACTTCTGTGTTTTACGACGAAACTATGTTTTGATAGGAATTGTATGATAATTTGGGGGGTATATAAACGCCATACTATGATCGCGATTAGGTTACTCGGCCTTCTCTTCTTCGGCCTCTCGCTTTAGTAGCTCATCGGTTAGTTTTTGCTGTTCTGCTTTACGCCTTTCGGCTGCTTTAGCTTTCATCCTCATCAGAGTGACTGATTCAAAGTCCATGTCATCAGCTCGGCTGGAGGATTCTGCGGATGTTGTAGGTTTTTTGAATGATGATGCCTTAAAACTAAAAGAGGGTGCAGGTTTTGATGAGGGCTTGTAATTTTTGGCGAATGTCGGGAATTTGTCCTGCTCATCATCCTTATGTGCTCTGGGCTTGGACTGCGACTCACTCCCTCGCGAATGTGACGGCAGGTTTTCCCGTGCGGCCTCTGTTGGTTTGGACGGCTTTTTGAATGTCAGATCCGGCTCTTTGCCCGAGGCCCATAGTACGTCTTTAAATATCGCCCATTCGTCGTCTTCCTCCTCCAAAGCTTTCGTGTCTCGGTGGACGGCAGCGTATGCATGCGCAATATTGTTGAATATTAGCAAGGCGCTCGCATACTTCTTTTCTCTCTCACCCTTCCCAGAAACCACTACGCATTCATTGATCTTTCCAAATCGGCTGAATAAATCCACCAAACCAGCTTTATCCATCATTTCGCCGGCGCCCTTCCGTCTCCATTTCACCTTAAGTGTTCGATCGAGTTCCGAGAATTTGGATTCACCGGCGACAACTTCCTGGTCTCCATCCTGGTCGATTTCCATTTCTGCTGCCTCTCCTTCCTCTTCTTCAGCAGCGGCCTCCCTCCTTTTCCTTTCATCCATTTCCATTCTCCTCCTTGCTCCCTCCTCTTTTAGTCGTTCAAACTCCCGCTTCTTCTCGTCGGCGTCGGTCTTCTGCCGTTTAGCGTTATTCTCCCGAGCTTCCAGCTCCTCCTTCATCTGTCGTCTATTGTTATCGTACGCCTCCGCGCGCCGTTTCTTGGCAACCTTCGCAGCGAGTGCATTGTCGTATGCGGCGCGTAATGTAGCATCACAGAGTATCTCTTGCGCGGCGGTGAGCAGGTGAAATTTTTCGACGGCGGAAGGGTTGTCCTATTTGATATCCACAAAAAAAACGATTTGTGAAATGTTTCGGTTGGTATGGGTTCTTTCTTCTTGGTTTATTGTTTTTCACTGTAGATGATACGAGGAAATAAAAAAAATTGATGGTCGTTCAGCGACGGTGTGGTATATAGAAGGGGCAGATCAGGCATGGGATGATGGGTTTCTGGGGACTTACGGGATTCTTGTCTGGATGGTATTGAAGCGCGGTTTTTCGGTACGCGCGTCGGACATCTTTAGCTTGCGCTGTTGTTTCCAGGTTAAGAAGCTCATAGAAGGAGATTGGCGAGTTCGCGAACTCGATGGCTTCGGATTCTGAAGGCATGTTGACTAGTGGTTGGGTGCGAAGCTAGCGATATGCGTGGTGAATCAGAGATCAAGTTCTGGTTGCCGGTTGGAAGTTGAACTTAAGCGACAACCCAGAACTCCATAACATTTTATATGTCACGATATAAAACTAACTCTACCACCATATCCAGCCACCGCCTAGTTGAAATATACAAAATCAATATATAGAGGATACCGGAATAGCTATGTACAATATACTCCTCTGCCAAAGACCTCTCAGTTAAATTATATCATACAGTAGAAAAATAGTATATGTAACAGAGTCTCTTAGAAGACTCTGTTCTCGGACTGAGCTTTCCTTAACTCCTTCTTCTTCTTCTGTACTTCAAGTTCCCCTGCGCTCTTCTTTACCACTGGCGCCTGCTTATCTCCCACCGGCTTCCGCCTCTGTGGCTTCCTACCCCAGAACAAGCTTGGGGTCTCGCCAGGCTGAACGAGATGTGTAAGATAACCTCTGTGTGCTGGGTCTCTGTAGTATTCAATATCCGCTCTCGAGGTCGGACCGGCCAATCGGTGGCCATCAGGGAATAGATGTGGTCTTGTCAAAAACCGGATACCTTCTCTTGTGTAGAACCTCGTTGTGATTTTCCCACCGAGCGATTCGATTTTCTCGATCGCCTGTCTGGAGGCTTTGTTAACCTCGATTTCGATTGGGGTTGTAAATTCATCGACGTCCTAAACAATTATCATTAGTTTCTGATTGAGTGGTTTTCATATTCTAGTAAAGGGTGTCCATACTCTTGCCAATAGCTTTACGCCATCTTTGATACCATGCACAGCCCTCGAGTCATATAATTCCTTCAAAGTAATCGGCTTGGTCGGGTCAATCCGTCCTTGATTGATCCACAATTGCAAAGTCCCCAGGTTCAATGGTGTGAAATGCTTCACCAGCGGGTTCGTGAATCCTTTTTCAGGATTTACAATCCATTGAGGTGTCTGACCTCCCTCAAAGTTCGTAGGCCTGTGTCCACCACGCTGGCCCTGACCTTTGTGACCACGACCGGATGTTTTACCCTTGCCAGACGAGGGACCGCGACCGACACGCTTCTTGTTCGTATGCTGCGTACGGATATCACGAAGATCTGCAATGATAGATGCGAATCGGACCTGGGTGATCGGGAAAACGAAGGCCGATGCGGATGATGAGGGGTTCGATATCGGAGAGATGTTGAGCTGTCGAAGGGTCTGCCGTAAGGCTCTCAGAGCCGTTGTAGAAGGTATCATTGTCGCAATCGATGGGAGCCTCTCCGACTCTCCCAAAGATCAGGAGTCCGGACAGAAAGCCAATAATCGGGTGCGATCGAGAGGTTGGAGGGTTGGTTGATAGCAGACGTCGAAATGTGACCTTTCCTTTGGTGTTGCGAGCGCAGGTTGAAATTTGCTTTGCCCGCCAAAACCACCTCAACGCTTGAATATCGGCAGAAGCTCTCAAACACATTCCCATCCACCGAACCTTCACCAAACCATCGAACAGGCTTTCTTCAGAAAAAAATGGCCGACACGGAAAATGGCGCCAGCGCCGTTGCTGAACCGTTAGATCTCGTCCGGCTTTCCCTCGACGAAGTCGTTTTTGTCAAGCTACGCGGGGATCGTGAGCTCAGAGGCAGGCTACACGTGTGTATCCCCCACCACCAGTCACGATACATATAGCTGGGAGAATGCTAACGATATCGAGTAACATCTATTCAGGCCTACGACTCGCATTGCAATCTAGTACTTGGAGAGGTTGAGGAGACCATTTACGTGGTTGACGAAGACGACGATGACACAATACGGGTATGATCTTGATCCAGCAATCACTCTAGAATATGGTGTGGATACTAAGGTTTATGTCTCTATAGACGGTTAAGAAAAACTCGGAGATGCTGTTCGTCAGAGGTCTGTTGGATACCCCCGTTTTTCACTTTCGAGTGGAGCTAACTATGCTGCCTATATCCAGGCGATAGCGTTGTCATTATAGCAACGACAACATGAAGGAATCGAATACTCTCCAGATAGTTATGAGCCTCACGAACAGACTAAAATACGTACAATCGATACGTTTCCCGAATTACTATATACCCAATATGTTAGTAGCATTTGCTTAAAAGCTCAATGGAAGGGCAACGGGTTTCGAGGGTTCTAAAGGTATCCAGGCATCGTGGTATTTAATGACTGCACCTCGTCATGCTGAAACCTGAAATTTAGATATTTCAAATTTGTCTCTGCTCCACAGTGCGACTCATGACCATAGAACTTTTCGTGCCATACCTAAAAGTTCAGTTCAAAAAGCAATATTTCGCCCACAGCGAATGGGGCGACTGTTTTCCGTCGGAGCCTCCATCCACCTATCCTGCCATGTTATTTTTAAATGGAGCCGCTTTGCCGCTTCTCCAGGCATCCTTGGCACCTGCACAGGCGTGTTTGACATTTATCCACTGGGACAATCTGCTAGCTCGCTAGGCTACCCGATGATGCACAACGAGTCGCACGAATAGGGTTGCCATGGCCGGTGCAAATCGTAAGCCGGGACTTGCTGAACAAGGACGGTGCCAACCCTTAATTAACTTTTATATGCCTCCCTAAATTTCGTATTCAAAGCCATTGTTCCCTTTGTCCTTTCTTTATTGTTCTCAGAAAGTTCGAATCTCAAAGTCCAAGGTTAAAACTTGGCACAACAAAATACCGATCTAAATTATACTGGCCATGGCGTCGATGCAGAGCCCCGAAATCACCGTCTATGGGACGGAAATGTATTCACGACCCCACTGGATGTCTCATTCTGCCTCAGAATCTCCAATTTCTCGGAAACCAGTTCCATATCCACCAGTTGATACACCGATAGCTATTGATCCAGAAGATGACTTAAAGGGCAAACCGGAACCTGAAGGGCCGCCACCACAAAGTAAATGGGGGATAACGTGGCAGTCACCAGCCCTTTGTCTTGTGTCATTCTTCACTGGGATAGCCCTCGCAGTCGGAAACCATGCCTATTTTACACGCCTCAACGGGAAACCGTATGAAAATGTTGTTTGGGTCGGAAGATACGGTCTTGCCATGGCGCTAATCGTTAAGACCTGCTTTGCAACATCAATCCTGATATGTTACGAGCAAGTAGTCTGGTTGGGATTAAAGCAGAAAGATAAAGGCACTAGTTTCCGCGCAATCGATGCATTATTCGGGGCGACTTATCAAATTGTGTCTCTATTTTATTATTCGATATGGATACAGCAACCCCTCGCCGCTATTATGATTACCCTTCGCTGGCTCCTACCAATCATGTCGATTGTTGCACCAACCACATTAACTGTTCAATCCCTTGGTTCTGTCAGCTATAGGGACTGTCAAGTTCCATCACTTGACCTATCCGTCAAGGACTACAATAGGGCCTACTCTGGGGCCGGTGAACCCCAAACCGGCGAATATCTCGGGGACTTGGCTTTTCAGGAATACACCGCAACTTCGTGGAACCCTAGCCCCCTGGCTCTGAAAATCGCAACACTAACAGGCTACCTTGGAGAACCAGTTGGTTATAATTCGCCTTGCGGAACTAACTGTTCCTACAGCCTTACATATAATGCAGCGCTTTGGAAATGTACCGAAACCGACCCCAATGATGAAAATTCGCCATGGGAACTCAGTAATAGCACCGTGGCACCATGGGCGACATCGAAGGGCGGAAACCCCTACGAGTATACATCTATATATCAGTACTTCGCGACAATATCTAATACAACTGGGAAACTGTGGGTCGGCCATCTCGTCAGAAAGGACGCTACCAACATTCCGAATGCAACTTTCTGGGACAAAAATGGCGTAGAAACATTCTACTGCGAAGGATTCAACTCAACCGTCTCCCTCCGACAAGAGTTCGACAACGGCGTCCAGCGCTATCCTCTCGTCGAAAATATACAATACGGGCAAGAAATCAACTGGACAATGGGCTGGCCATGGGCAAACGAGCGAAACATTAGTGAGGTGGAGCTTGGACGCCATCAAATTATTTATCGAATCCTGGCCGGGCTTTTCGTGGGAACTGTTAATTATGAAACCCGTGCGGGAAAGTTGTTCACCAAAGACACCAGCATTCTCAACATGCCGTCATTTGTCAGGCCTAACACTGTAACGGCAGAAGGTGGCAATGGCCCAATTGACGAAATAAAGGAATCAATTAGAGGCTTAGCGGAACAACTGAGTCTAAACTACTCCATGTCGCTGCTAGCATTCCCAGATCTCGGAGTTAGGAATATCACGACAGCGAATTGCACAGTTACGACATTCAGTAACGTTTGGAAATACGACAAGACGAATTTGATAATTGCCTACTCAATCGGCACGACTGTTGCATTAGTTTCGTTGATAGTGGGTGCTCTCGCAGTCAAACAGAACGGCCTTGTCTCCGAAATGTCGTTCTCACAGGTTGTGGCGACAACGAGGAATCCAGAATTAGATAAGATGATGCAAGGCAATTCGCTGGCCCGGAGCGATTTAGAACCAAGGACGCTTTATAGGCAAAGATTGAGGTTTGGAGAGTTGAAGGAGCAGGACAGCGCGCTTGTAGCTAGTGGAGCTGCACATTCTGGATTTGGTCGACCGGAGAATGTCGGGCCTCTTCGGCGGCAAGGTTACTACATATAACCCGTCCCGAGAAAGTTACGATGTTATGATAGACTGCTGGGTCCGGGGATTAAACCGGCTATAATTCGCGAAAGCTCCTTTACCCTTCGAGTATATTTTCTTTTTTATTTACATTTACATTTCTATTTACACCTGTTTTGATATTTGCATTTATATATTCTAAGTTTCATATTGTATATATTACCTGATCTCGTAAACTAGCTTCCACGAAGTGGCTCGATATCACCCAAATTAATGTAAGGCTGGCCAAGAGAGGACAATTCTCAATTCACTACTAATGATCTTTAGTTTCCGTACAATTGTACAAGATTTATAAAATTTAAAGACGATTATAGAATCAAGCGAAGCAGTGTTACTCTTTACTTTCAACTGTTCCTTTCCCAATCCCTGCAAAAGCCTTGCAGGCTTCTTCCCAAGCAGTATCTCCTTCAAAAAGCTGACTTCTTAGATATGCCCAAGTCATCCTCTGTACAATGCCTAGCAGCTCTGGGCTTTCATCCAAAGTCTCGGCTGTATCCCATCCGCTAATTCCTCCTAATCCATGCTTCGCGCCAGTGAGTGTAATTAGATCTTTTGGTCCCGGAGCTTGATGATACGGGTCCGCATGCCAATCGGCACCTCGAACCGTTAGATGCGGACTGGCATCATCATCACCATAAACCACCAAAGTTGGGGCGGCCATCTTGCTAAATTCTCCCCCATAAAATGGCAGCATGCCCTTCCCACGTTCCGACAGGTTTTCGCCCCCGGCTCCAGGGCCAGCTAGAGCGACACCTGCTTTAACACGGCTATCGAACTGATGATAAACCGAGCCGTCTCGAGGGTCAGTGTTGGAGAATCCCAGGAGCCCGTAAACTGAAAAGCAGCCAGCTGAATGTCCGACAGCACTGATTTTGGAGTGGTCAAGGCGGCCCTTAAGACCAGGCACAGTTGATTCAATGGTATCGAGACTATCTAGGATCTGGACCATATCTTCTGCTCCTCCCCTCCACCACATTTCGTCACCCTTTGGCCACGGGAGGCTACCGCCTAGAAACCCGGACCTTAAGTGCGTTGGTTGGAACACTGCAAAGCCGTGGGCCGCATAAAATTCAGCCAAGGGGGCGTACCCTTCCAATGAGGAAAGGTAATTACTCGCCCCTTGGCCGTGAGAGAGAAGGATAATTGGGAGTGCATCCCCAGTAGCTGGAAACGTGACACGCAGTTCCAAGTCGACACGACGTTTTGGGGCAGGCAAAATGACAGGACTGAAAGAAATGATTGGTGTTGAATCATTGATTGGGATTTGGGCAGCTGCTCCAATCTTAGCATGATATCCAGAGTGCGCCATAGTGATTCTGAATGTTTCGGACGAAGGTTTGGGGGATCTTGGTTGAGGATTTTCGAGTAATGGTGAATTAGGATGGGAATAGATTGTTATAATATAGGAGAATGAGAGATATCAATAAAAGAGCACCAGATCTATAGAGGATCTCTCTACAAAGGATTTGAAGATATGCCACTTGATAAATAGCTATGGTTTTTAGATATGTAATGGCTAGAAGAGGGTGCACGCATCCGTATTTATATAACAAAAAATCGAATCTTGACTAAAGCGAATTCTTGGGCGACTGCTAGATTGCTCGAATATTATTCTCATATGTGCATACGAGGTAGACATATCCGGATTTAGGTGGATGTAACGCCCAAACTTTCAACGGACTTACTTGGAATTATCCAGCTTGAACCAGGTAATCAAAATACCAAATATGAAGTTTCGAGGCATGAGGTCACATACCATATCACGAAGTCGAAGATTTGTCTTGTAAAACCAGACGCTTAACCTAACTGCCGAGGACCAGGCTTGGATGCCGGGATTTGATTGGCTGAAGACCATTCTCCCAATTAGGAAAGTATCAAGTTCACACATTAGTCAGCGCCGATAATATGGCCGGAACATCGGGTAACGGCCCTCCAGCAAGATATTTCCTTCACGAGTACATTTTGCCTCGTACTTGCGCAATCATTCTACCTCCTTTCCATCTATCTCAAGCCTCTTTAAATCATAGTATCACTTAATAACGTTTGAATCTGGCAAAGGCTAGTCGAATCAATCTCGGCCGAGACGTCGCCACAACGAACGATTTGCAACAAGAGCAACACAGGAAAGGGCTTCACCAGGTTACATTCATCACTTCGAACCGGAAATGGCTGAGCACGAGACAACGACACTCGAAGATTTCGAAATTTTGCATGAAACTCCTCCAGCGGATGACTACTTTCGTCTCCGCGTAGTCTCTGGCCTCACGCCGAAATCGCGGGAGGCGATAGCCCGAGGTCTCCCGAATACCTTATTTGGGGTTGTAGTTCGCCTTAAAGGTGATGGCAGGGTAGTAGGAATGGGCAGGCTCATCGGGGATGGAGGTCTTTTTGTACAGGTCGTGGACGTCGCAGTTGAACCGGCTTATCAAGGCCGTGGTATTGGAAAAGGGATAATGCAAACGCTAATGGACTGGGTCAAGAAGGAGCTTTTTACTGGCGCGTATGTTAGCTTAATCGCGGATGGTGAAGCTTACAAGCTCTATGAAAAATATGGGTTTGAAATGACCGCACCAAGATCTGTTGGGATGGCTTTATGTATTAAGTAAGACTCCACCATAGCACAGCACTAGGTAAATATCTCTAGCCTTAGGCTGAGATAATATTTAGTATTGCACTATTATAATGTACGTACATATTTCTATTAAGGCATTACCTACTTGTGGTGCGGAATCAGGATAAATAGTATGGAGAAGATGTGGAAAGCATTAGTCATACCCTAAACGGCCAAAGACTTAATTATCTCAGTAGTCCTACACCTACGCTCCCTAAACCGTATACGAAGTCTAGATGTATCCTTGTCCGTATCTAGCGGCCGCCCGCGCCAATCCATCTCCCATCCATCAAAATTAGCTACCTCAAACATAAACCTTTCTGCACCGAAATTTAGTTTGCACTCGCCGGTGTAGTTAGTGAAACCAAAAAAGGGGTAGAAAATGCTCTGGTCGATAGGAATGCCAGTATAGGCTATAGCACCATCGACAGTGAAAAAGGCCACCTGCCGCACCGGGTTTACGCCACAGCCGAAGCAAAGGGATTTTGAGTCGGTAAATGGGTTTTTCTTCTCGACCCCTTTGGAATCTGCGCGGGATTTATAGTGCACGTAGTCCTGCCACTCGATATATGAGCGACCGGTAACAGAAACAAGCCCGTCAAATATATCGCAAGTGACTTCCGGCGCTGTTGAAGACGGTGACTTGAGGCCAAACTCGCAGAACACGCCATCCTCTGAAAATCTATATTTCATATACCAGTAAAGGGACTCGTTAGCAGTTTTCCCAATTATTAGTCGCATAAGGCACGATACTTAAGCAAAGAGTTTGCGAGGTGGATAATGATGTACACATACTCGGATGGCTTACTACTAAATTTTACTTCGAAGTAGAATCCCGTATCCATAGGGGGTATTGGGTTGTCTGATATGCCGAACTGATAGTACCATGGTTTGGGTTCTAAAGTAAGATATTCGCATATCAGTCGTATCTCAGGACTTAAGCATAATCTAGCCTCAAAGAAAAGTGCTGGAGGCAAAGAAGGTAATCCACTGGAGCGAAGTAAACATTATCATGCATACCTATCTGTAATGCTCTAAGCATGTTGGTCGAAAGCTTCATGGGGACCGATGTCCAACCTATTTTTGTCGGCCTTGCGAACCCCGAGGCCGGGGATGAAAAATCACGACCATGCCACGCATATCGGTGGGACTTCCGAAGCCCGAAGCTCATAATAGATGTATATTCAGATAGGTGCCATCCATAACGAGCCTTACAAACTGCATCATACTGATCAAGTATTTCCGCAATCCCGAAACGGGATATCAACTTCTGTGAATCTCCGGAATGATCTCCCCCTATATTTAGCGATATCGACCCGAAAAGAAAAGCGAAGGGAAATTTAGGTGTGACTAAGCCTTCTTGCAGGTGTAACCAAAAATATTTGAGTACCCTAGCGAGGTATACTAAGTTTTTCTCGTAATCCCTATGACCATACGATATTCCCTCCACGGTCACGGCCACATTCCAGATCACTGAATCCAGTGCGCATTCTAGGCTGTGGTTATAGGCGAAAGCTACCTCGGGGTTGACGGCAATTATAGCTTGAAAGATCTCGAGAGATATGAGCTTAGCCACCCAGTTCATAGAATTAAGGCGGACCAGCAGACGGGGGTTCTGGTCAATGGCCCAATGCAAGGGGGTATTCCCGTTATTATCGCCTTGTATCATTAATTTTTTAGTATCAGTGTATTTAGATAATATGCCATTTAGCTCGTTTAAAAACTCAACGGCCTCTGAGTGTTCCTTTGTTAACGGAGATATGAAAATCGCCCGATTATGTGCTCCTTGAATTAAAGCATGGAATAAAGTTGTTTTATCCAATAGCGTTGACGATAAGAGTGGATTGGCGGTTCCGTTTGCTAGGGATTCCAGGGCTAGTTCATCGTATTTTTTGAGGAGATACCTGGCCAATAGCCATTTACCGGTCTTAACCGCGGTATACAATGGAGTTTCTCCGGCGTAATTTGGCTTTGTGTAGTCTAGGCCAGCTCTTATCAGGACATCTGCAATATTTAAGTCATTTTGGTGATCAAGATCCGCACGAGATAGCTTCATGAAAGGGACGTCGACACTCGGGCGTCCTAGGCTTCCGTTCGAACCATCACAAGGCGTGGCCAAATGGTGAAAACAGTTTGAACCTAACTTGTCCTCGTCAAGTACATCCACACCCATGCTGACAAGTACTTCCACAGCCTCTATGAACCCACCCCCTACGGCGAGGGCAAGGACATTTCGTCCTGCTTCATCCTCCACGTTGATGAGGTCCTCTTCCGTCTTCATCTTGAGCATCACCTTGAAGATACTGATGATTTCCTCTACACGTTCTCGATCCGTCGGTCTCCTCCCGGCGAAAAGGCAATGTAATGGTGTTCGGCCCTGGTCATCTTGCATATTTATATTCCAGTCTCCAGAAACGCAAAGTAGTCTGAATAATTTAAAATCCTGGATCAAAGCCGCTAGGTGAATGCATGTCAAGGGCGCGAGGTATGATTCGTCTAATGCTAATCCTGCACCTCCCAAGATTAACAGCTCCGCTGTTCGCAGAAGATTCGCGAGTTGCTTTTCATCCTGTGCTCGGGCCTCAGAAGCCCTAAGCAGAACAAATTTCAATGGCGGTTCTCTGTAGAGCGGGGGCACAATACTATCGCCCACACGAGACGGTCCGTTATAATTGTTAATATTTGCGCCGTACTTGAGGAGTTGTTTTATGATTATTGGGTTTGAATTGGCTATACATAGCGGAGGCCTTCCGAGTATATTAACGCTGTTGCAGAGGATTTCATACGCCTCGAGTGTACCTTGCGAAGAGGTTACTTCATTTACTAGAGTAAATATTGCTTTGCGTTTGACTCTAAGTTTGGCTTTATCGCTGGGCCAAACCTCATTTTCGGTAAGGTGTTGAACAAGTACAACCGGTGATACTCTGGAGGGGCGTTCATCTGCAACTGCAGGCGCGTTAGGCGCAAGGCGACTAGTTAACGTTTCCAGACGCTCCAGGAGTTCTTGGTGGCCCATTTCTTGGACCAATTTGGCCAACGCTATGTCATAGCTTAATTCAAGCATAGAACCGCCATATTGGCTATAATCTCCGCGTCTACAGTGCTCCTGAAACAGCACCTCGACTTTTGCGTCTCTAAAGTTTTTGATTTTGCGAATATGAGTTGGATTCGACATTGGTTTCCCCCCGCTTACAGCTGCTGGTGTCGAGATTCTCATTTGCCGAACAAGGACATCAATCAAGAGGGGTAACCCCATGCTGGAGGCGAAGTGTATTGGTTCTTGAAAGAATAGCCAGAAAAGCTCTGCACCCGGACTGGGATCAAATCCCGTTGCGAATCCCCGTGCATCCCCAATATGCCAATGTTGGTCATATCTTTCGGAGTTGAGGCTTAAATCAGGACGCTGAATATTCCACCTATACCAGTTTTCCGGTCTCGTAAATATCGAAAGCTCTGCTAATAACTCTGTCCACCAGCTGCTAGTAAGACTCTCTTCTGTCCACCATTCTTGTAGCGCCCGTATATGGTCAGGCCAGTGCTCAATTTCATATCTAAGCGTCTTTCTAGGACCAAATGCGCTCGCACCTCCTGTCCAGTCCGGCTTCCAAGGCATATACTTATCCTGAAATTCGTCGTTGTTTAAAGTGCGAACTATTGGACTAGATGTCAGAGACGTATCCTTTCCACTTAAATTGCTTTCCTATACCTCCGCTTTAAATCAGGGTCAAGGTGAAAATAAAACCTACATATAGCAAGAGCAATGGACATGTGGGCTTCTTTTTTGTCAAACAAATGTGACAATGTGTCTCCATATCTTACAAACAATGCTGCAATGTTAAATATATTAGTATGTTAATATTAATAGATATAAATGAAAATGCATCAATCTGCTTCAAAGTTGGATGGTAAATGCGATCGATAGTTGGTTAACTCACGGGCTAATGTAAATTGAAAAACGGTGTTACCGTGGCTGTCGCGAAACTTGTTGAACCCTCGAGAATCCCCAACTGGAGAACCAGGATCTATATTATCTTGCTGTATCCATTCCCTAATAGATATATCGACGTTGACTACTCCAGTATTGCGGTCATATCGAAAGAAGTCACGTCCAGCGTTCTCGATGTGATATATAGTGTCCTTGACCTCGGGGTCGTCGAATGGGTTTGTGTAGTCGGGTTCGCGCTCGGAACCTCCTCTATCAAAAATATCGCCTTCATAGTCGGCCCCTTCAGCGCTCCTTTGACCTAGGTCCCGCTCAGGGTCTTCGTTGTCATTAATCCTAGAAAGTTTCATATCGGCATCTCCATCCGCTAGGCTAGAAGAAACTTTGCTCCCAAGCTTGTAAATATCCTTGTAGTGGTCCGATATCTCAAGAACACTCAACCCAGAAACACTCCAAACGACCCATTTAAGGACAGCCACCACAAACTCTTGCTCGTCTGCGGTCAAGGCTTCTAAGCTAGCCTTGTATATTTCACCTATTGCAGAAGGTAACCGTTTGATTCTTTTTTCCAAAGTATCTCTCGATGGTTGTTGAAGGTTGGCAATAATCAATCTTGCCAAAGTGAAATCCCCGTTTGCTTTTCCATGGACTATCTTAACAATACGAGAGAGCTGTGAGTCGTAGTAGGCTTCATATTGCATCCGACTGATTCGGCGGGCGAGTACCTCGCCGGCCGCGTGAATTAGGTACTCTCTAAGATCACTCGAATTTCTTTCGGAGGTTATGTCGACGATTTTTATACCCTTAGGTAGGTTATTCTCCGTTGCTTCTGTCATTTTCGAGGTCGCAAGTTCGCCCACAATATCAACACTATCTCTAACAGAGATTATGAGCTTGAGGTTCTTGGATTCTGTATTAGAAATACCATCGCTCGTTTGCATTGCATCATCTACGTCTGGTATATTAACCAGAGATTTCAAATGCTCGAGGAAACATTGTTCCCTACGGTCAATGCATTCATCTAATGCATCTATCATCAAATATACAGGTACTTGAATCGTAGCTGCAATAGCCTTAATCGTATCGCAGAGCGATTTGAGACTTTCCTGGAAATTCCCAGAACCTCGAGCACCGTCTATCAATGTCCCCGAGCCGACTTCCCCAAAGCTCGGACTGAGAATGCTGACGGCGGCTATTAAGACATTTATGTCTCGGCGTATTTCGTCGCTGCCCAATAATTGATATAATATAGATTCGAGCGCTGACCGTGTTCGTTCTATATTTTGTTCTCCTTTCTTGAAGAAAAAGTGGCAAACGAACGGGGTTTGTGAAGGTGGGCGTGAAACCGATTCTTTGGATATTATGGTCGTCTTTACGATATCTCTGTGGATGCACATCATTGCCACCGACTTCCCGTGGCCACGAGGCCCCCTAAGACATAGGAAGTTCAAGCCTTGCTGACTAGAATCGGCTCGGGGGGTCTTCCATCCACAATATTTCTCTTCACTGAACAGCCAGTTTGCTACCAGCTTTCCGTCCCGGTCGTGTATTATTTTATTCAATCGATCATTGAGAGTTGAGAAATGGAGTTTGTAAGAAGCTGGATGTTCAAGCTTGGACTGCTGTTTGTCAAGCTCATCAAGAAATGCCCTTTTCTGAAAATCAGTTAGGAGGTTAACTCCGATTGAGACGTAGTTCTGGAGATTCTTCCGAATCTGCTCTAGCATTTGTCCAGTTTCTAATAATCAACCACGGTTAGTAAATTTAGGGATTGTATCACTAATTGTATAGCAATAGTATTTGATACTTACTAAAGCTACCATGCAAGACAGATTCTTGAAATAACCCTTGCATAGCTTTCGCCAGAGTCTCGTACTTTTCAAGAATCGCATTAACTCTGTCCTCCAACTCTTTGCTGAAGACTTCTTTCAGGTTGCTCGCAATCCGCTTGAGCCTGCTTTGGTCGAAATGAGGTCTTGCAGTCCAAAGGAATTCGAGAATCAAGAATATAAGATTTGGAACATCGGAGTCCCAAATATCGAGGCTCTGATCCTCACTAATCATGAGTGCAGCCATCGACTCCCACCTGACGCAATCGGCCACGATATTCGCAATACTGTCACAAGCACCGCATATCATGAGCCTTGTTTGTACCTTCGCGTTTCCGATCTATGCAACCATATCCCGTGAGCACAAATTACATATAGGAGGGGAAATTTTGAAAAAAAAAAAAAAAAAAACCTCAATCTTTAAACTTACAGTAATCAAAGAACTTATGCCAAACCACACAATGGACACACTCTCGGGGGCAAATTGCAACAATGCATCCCCTGCCCCCTTAAACTGATCCAATGTCATCAGCAACTTCGACGCCTTATTATTCGTCTTGTCTTCCGCCTGCTCACTTAGTTCCCGGCATACTTTCCCCAAATCCTCAAGCTCCGCCCCACGCAGAAACTCCTTAATGGCAGCTGAGCGTTTTGGGTCATTCTTTATCAATGGAGTGACAATACTTTTGTCGAAAGTCTCACGAGCTTCTTCGAAACATTGAACGAGGGACTTGTGACTTTCTGGTGTTTTATCATCATTATCATCGATCCGTAAGGGGTCTGCTGTCTGGAAAGTAAGACGGCGTGATATTGATGAAAATGGACGGATTTGTATCTCCTCAAGCATGGAAGATGTTGTAATTGTAGCTTCCGCCCGAGCCATTCCCATCGTTCTGTCTGGAAAGGCCTCCATAGTACAGCTGATTCTAATTTTCGTTAGCTACTGTGATTCGAAGTTGCGGCCGGGCCACCTCATAGGAGCCAGTTTATGAGGCCAAGCCAAGCCAGTTTAAAGGCGCAAGGTAACGTTCCGACGCAGCTCGTAATGACAGTGCTGCAGCGCACACGTTAACGTTAGGTAACTCAAAAGTAGTACTATAGCAAGACCACTAAATAGGTCGATCAAAGATATGGGTAGCGATTCGCAGAATTCAGGACCGCAAACAGTGGATTCGAACATTCAAAGTTGTCAACTGACAAAAATGTATAAGAGGAGTCACCCCGCCTGAGCTCTCATCCCGCCTGAGCCCTCACCCCGCTCGCAAGGATCTATTTTCCCGACCAACACAAGATTACGATGTAATGAGATTTCGACGCATGCGCAGCAGTGGCACAGCTTAGAATACCTAGTACCATCGTGGTCGACCAGCGTCTGGAACGAAGACAGCCAATATTTTATGACTAGGGTTGCGATTTGATTATACCAACGCGACTAATTGTAATACGGAATGGGTAAAAAAACTGCAGTACTCGAGCGTCTCGTAACAAAAAACTGACGATAGTGGATAATAATCGATTAGTATCTTGAGCTTGAGACTGTTCCGGCGCCCCAAACTAAAATTACACGTCTACACCTCCATCCTATGCAATGAGAACCAAAATTAAAAATATTTTTTGGAAATAAACCGTTATTGGTTTAACGAATCTATCAGTCCAGTTTCCCACCAAAAAATAATGATAAACAATGCAAGCCCCCTAAACTCCTGGCAAGAGTGGGGTTTTAGGGCCAAATAGAGATGCTTTGAGGGAATAGCGTAACGGGATCGGCGTAGTCTTGTAAATGCAAAGAAACCCTTCAAGTAGACGGCGTGAATGGACTGGTTCTTTAGCGTTTTGATGGCATCTTGCGCTTGCTAGCACGCTCAATGATAGAGGAAGAAGACATCCTAGGACCAAAGCTCCAACCCCCATCATGCTTGTCGCTATCCTCATCTTGATCGTTTTCCTTGCCATCTGAATCTTCAAGTTCGTAATCACCATCTCCATCATCCGTCTCCTCTACTTCGCTTCCACTACCCTCTTCATCATCATCATATTCCTCGTCCCCGTCCTCTTCCGTATTCTCCTCTTCGTGCTCTTCCTTTCTGTTTTCCTTCTTTTTCTTGAGTTCACTATCCTCAGGTCTATCCTTTTTACCGTCTTTACAGGCTCCTTCGCTAAACCCTGCTTTAATAGCGCTCCATGGTCTGCTCAACAACCCTTTACCACCCTTTCTCAACGGAAGCCCGATTCCTTCAGGTGAAGCTGGGCTGATATACATCCTCCCTTCCGCCTCCACCTTCTTCCTTTCTCTATCATCACTCCTCGTCAACTCCTTCATCCTAACCCGTTTCGATTTCGGAGTCTTGATCATACTCTGAAACGAGTTACTCCCAGAACCGCTACCACGAGTACTAGGACTTCTAGCTCTCTTGCCCTTCTTCTTATTATTATTCTTCTTACTTTTGTAACCATCCTTGCTTCGGACTGGAGATGAAGAACTAGGATGTTCTTGCATGTCCAAGAATGAGGCTGCAGCGCTAGATGTCATAGGAGCCTCGTATTTTGGAGGAGGGCGTTCCCAAAGACGGAATAACTCTATGAGTTTGTAACGGACGGCGAGTGACATTCCGTATTTTTTCTCATAGGTCATGGGAACACCCATTGCTCTGCCAGCGTGGAGGATTAGTGCGGTTGGAGAGGCTTCGGTGTATAGCTCGGTATATTCATTTTCGAGCCTTTTTCTCAATTTATCAGGGATAGAAGTTGGATCGTCGGTGAGAACGTGGAATCTGTAGGGACCTTTGTAGTCATCGTGTTCTGGGACCGTGCGAGCTGAGACAAAGGCGTCGGGGCCGGCTTTGGCTTCTTGGGTGCGACGTTCGTAGTCACGGTGTTCCCAGAGAACGAAGAAGTCTAAGTTTGTAGGGAGGACAAGGAGCGTGGGATATGGATTATCAAAACGACGGTGGCAGTCTGGGCAAGTCCATAGGAGGTTCTCAAAGTCATCGGATCTGGCGAGGGCATCTGGAAGATACCCGGCTTTTCTGAACGACTCGAACTAAGGAATGACAAGGAAAATTTTCTTAGTAAAAAGCAGCTTAAAGTCATTGAAAATATGGGTATTGTAGATGCATAATTGTATACATACTCTTGCCTTAGCATCGTCGTCAAGGATGAAGGAGATTGTATGTCCCTTCTCGGCTTCAGAACAGATAGTGCAAGCGCCATCTGGTTGTGGCAACTTATCACGAAGTACAAGCAACCCGGCAAGCTCGTCTTTGAGGATGCGAGAGAGCATTGTCTCTTCTCCTGGGTTCGTGCTTGTATCGGCCACATCAGCCATATCGGCTCCTTCGTGCGACTCCGGCTCCGACATGACCGTTCACTTCGCGAATACTGCACCGGATGATGAACAACAATTTAATTTTGCTGGCGATAGGTTCGGAAATGACTACACGTATGAAGCCACAATAGAGAAACAGCAGTAATGATGATGGTATCGATGGCGGTGATGGTGATGGTGATGAATGTTGGCGATGCTGGAGGCGTTCTAGATGTAGGCGGTAGACATTACCAGAACCCCCAGTAACTTTTACCACAGGAAAGTGTGTTGAAAGTGTGGCATTCCGAATCAGGGCTATTCCCAATCGGGCCAACCGCCAAAAAAGGCGAAAGCCAAAAAAAAGTTGGAGCACATGTGCAACCATCCCAAAGTTCGGCTCAAGAGAAAGACATCCCACCTTTCCGGGGCTGCAAATCTTTACCAACTTCCAAACCTCAAAAGCTAACAGCCTTCATACTAAAATCACCCTCACCTAGCTCCCATCACCATCCTTACCTACTTATAAAAACAATTATATACAACAATGTCGACATCCACAGATACAACAACAGCCCCGGCAGCGACCGGTAAAGTCTACCGCATCGGTACCCGCTCTTCCCGGCTCGCAATGATCCAAACCAACATTGTCCGCGATGCCCTGGTGGCGCTCAACCCCACCGCCACCTTCGAGATAACCTCGATGAAAACTATGGGAGATAAGGACAAAGTCACAGCATTACACTCGTTCGGTGCGAAGAGTCTGTGGACGTTAGAGCTTGAGGCTCTTTTATTGGAGAAAGAAGTCGATTTGATCGTTCATTCCTTAAAAGGTTTGTCTTTTTTTTTTTTTTTTTGATGGGATTATCTTGATAGCGGGGTATCTTTTTTATTAACGAAGGGTCTATATAGATATGCCGACTCAACTCCCACCAGGATGTATCATTGGCAGCATCCTTGAGCGTGAAGGTACAACCAAAACCCCTATACCTTTTTTCTTCAACAAATTAGAACCCCGAAATATATGACTGCGGTTTTTGTACTCGAAAAAAAAGGTTGATTCTAAAAATTCCTATAAAATCTAGCACAGACCCCCGCGACGCCTTGATAATGAAAGCCGGATCAACGTATAAATCCCTTGACGATCTACCAGCAGGCAGCGTAATCGGTACTTCATCCGTCCGTCGTGGTGCACAGATCCTAAAACGATATCCACACTTGAAGCTCGAGAATGCCAGAGGAAATGTGTACGCATAAAACCCACCTATACCTATGAACTAGGTATATAATTAACATTATATGCTTGTTTCCCCTCCGCTAATAAAAGACTGTCTTGTTTAGTGACACCCGTCTCCGCAAACTCGACGACCCAGAATCCCTATACAGCTGCATAATCCTCGCCGCTGCCGGACTGATCCGCATGGGCCTCCAAGACCGTATCACAGCCTACCTCTCCTCTCCAACCCTTCTCCACGCTGTCGGCCAAGGCGCAATCGGTGTCGAAATCCGCTCCGAGGACCCAGATGTCTCGGAACTCGTCAAACCTTTAACACACATCCCTACCTACCTTTGCGCCCTCTCGGAAAGACAGTTGATGAGGACGTTAGAGGGAGGATGTAGTGTACCAATTGGTGTGGAGACAAAGTTTTTGGGAGAAGATGGGGAGAAAGGGAACAGAGTACATATGAAAGCATCTGTGTCGTCAGTTGATGGCACGCAGAGCGTGGAAGTTGAGGATACACTAAGTCTAGACGATGAGAGTGGATTGAAGCTGAGTGTCACCAGGGCGGAGGATGTGGGTAGGTTGATGGCTGCCCGAATGCTGGAACAGGGGGCAGGCACCATCCTAGATGCGATCCAGAGAAGCAAAGATACCGATCCACAAGCAGCGAAGGTCGCGGAGAAGGAAACAGAGGTCGAAGAGGCCATGAGGAAACTAGTCGAGAAGCAGGAAGCAACAGAGCAATAGATACCCACCTACCCTCTCTCAGCGAACCCCCTGAGATGATGGATGATGCACCCCGCATCCATTTGTATATGTCACATACCCAGCCGGTATACTACCAAAAGTTTCACTACCAATAGCGTATTAGAATATGATATACCACACCATTTCCCCTCTATATCGAACATACAGTTAGAAACGTTTTCAACAGAGAGAGCTTGCCAGCCAAACGAGCCGCCACACCACCCCCAAAAGCTTGAGAACCACAATTACCACACCCCACACCCACAAAGAAGCAACGCCCAAACAACCTCCAATGCCTAATCACAAAGTAAAAGACCTCCCCTCCCACCCAACCGTTATTTAAATGCTAGGTAAAGGAAAAACATAATAAAATGGAAAAAATTACCAGGAAAAAAGGAAATCTTTTCATCGTGTAATTCCTTTACGATCCTTCACCAGCGTCGTTCCCTTCCAACAGAATGTATCTCAAGATATCACTCAATGTTAGAATCCCCACCAATCGCTTTTTCTCATCCACAACGACAAATCGATGAACTCGTGAGTTCCTAATCGTATCAAAGATTGTGTCGAGGCGGTCTTGGAGCGTGCAGGTATGTATTCCGGCGAAATCCTATTCCGAGCATCAGTATTTGTATATCCCAATGGAAATTTGTTAAGTAGCAGGAGGAAATCTTACATCAGGTCTCTTCAAGAGGGACTCTCCAACAGTGAGGCTCAGTTCGTCATAAATCCCACCCTTAATGAGAGTTAAGATATCCACAGCCTCATAGCAGTTGAGTACGACCCCTAATCCAACCATTATATTAGTAAACATTCTCTAGCAACGCTCTCAATCTCAATGGGAAACCTGCACCCACCGTCAGAGTTGATGATAGGCACACTAGCAATGTCTCTCTTGACCAACAAATGGATTACATCCAAAACCGGTGTCTCCATAGTTGCTGTAGCCAAGTTATCGTAACACCCAATTTTGAGATCCCTGAGCGGTTTGCGAAGCGCCTGAACACCCTTCACGTTGATAGCTACGAATCGCAGGATACGGTATTGGGTGACCACGTTGACAACCATTTCTCGGCCAGTTTCGTCATCAACATCGATTAGTGGTATTCGTCGAGCACGGGAGCGAAGCATCTGGCGGCAAGCATCGTAGAGGGGTTTCATAGGGTCAATATAGGATGTTTCGGGTGGAGCGACACCAATTCGGCGTTCGACCTCTTTGGAGCCTGTCAGTTTCCAAACACAAACACGAATAGCCATAAAATATATTCCGGTGAGAACATACCTCGTAGGCTATTCAGTCTGAATTTATCAATCTCCTTTAAATCGTCCGGGAACTGAAAATAGTATTGTATAACGTTGATGAAATCAGTGGATGTTAGAAGGCCGGCGAACTTGGACTGTGTCGAGTCCCAGAGCGGTGCTGAAACAATGCCTGTGAAAGTTAAGGTATCGTAAGATCGTTAGCCTTCGTTGATCCACGGTCATGCAAAGTGCGCCCGAAACGGGTACGTGCAGACTAGGAGAGAATAAATCGCTGGTACCATTCTGAACGAGTATCGCCAAGCTCTGCTTCACAAGTAGCGTAGTATCTAGGACTCTGCGAAATACCCAAGGCTGACGTCAGTAACATTTAAGACCCCCCTCTCAATTCAATATCGAACCTCAATTGCACCCAAATAACCGTGTAAAATCGGTGTCGGGAAGGTGACGTATCCGCTCGACTCACATCAACCTGAATGAAACAGGCAAGACATCGTAGCTTGTCCTCAGCCTCAAGAAGCCCCGGATGGCCTTCAAACCAGCTCTCTGTTCCTGATCAACCACATCCATCGCCCTCTGGCCCGATTGGTTGGTATTGGTGGTACTCATGGAGGCAGAAGGAGACGTAGGATTTGGTGTGGCAACTGAAGACTGAACAGCAGGTCGTAGGAAGGATGAGGGAGTTGCGGGAGTTATCGTTGGCATCCTAAACAAAAGAGAAAGAAGAGCAAAGCAAGTTAGTGAACTAGTTAGTTCGACTTGGGTTTTTTTCCTGCGTCCAAAAGGTTAAGTGCAGTATTTTGGCGAGGCCCTGGCTTGTTTCCGGGGGGCCATCCATCACCGGTCATGGCTGCTGCTGCTGTGGGCGACCTTACCTGCTCGACATTGTGGCAGCAGCGGCAGACTGATTATTGGGGAAAGGCTCCGAAAATGAGACATTCGCCCACAGGCACGGCTCAGAAACCGATTACCAGAATCGAATCGAATCGGACGTTAACCCCGCAGGATCAGAAGCTTAATTCAGCAGGAACAGTGGGTCCAAGATCTGGACTCGAGTTTCGCGGGGGACGGTGGGTGTGAGGCTGAGAGGGGTTGGAATGGGAAATTGGAATGAACGGCGCACATGTGGGCCGGAATGGAAGGAACGGAGTTTTTGGTGGTGTTTCGTCTACCAAAGAAGGTTTTCGAGGTTTTGCTTTCGGTCGAGCCCAACGTGAACGCTATCAACAGCACTATCGAGCCCCCTGTCAAGAGACCTTCATGGCGGGGCGGCGGGCACCAATCACAGCCGCCGAACCAGAACCAACACACAGCCTGCTGTTGGTTAACGTTGCATTGAGCTCGTCACTTTTATTATATATTGATTCTGCATTTCAATTACTTGATATTTCTCCTTGTCACATTTTAGGCGCTGAAGGGTGGGTGCACAAGCAATTGCTGCTCTCAATTCAGATGCCCGTCCTCGGGAGACTAGTAGTAGCCATGCATATCATTATTGCACCAGCCGATGCTTTTTTGGGGGGTTTTGTGAATAAACAGCCTCCCGGAAAGTAAGAAAAAGAAAAAGAAAGAAGACAAGTGGAAAAAAATGTTAACAGCGAGAGTCCCATACAAAATCCCAGCCATGAATCAAGGAGAAGCGTTACACGTTAATGTCATTGTCAAAAGCATGTTGAAACAGACTTAATAAACCCTTCCTCCATCAACCACATCCGTTTAGTACTTCGGGGGCTTTCCACCTGGGTATCCGCCACCATACTGTCCTGGTGGTGGAGCACCGTATTGTCCCGGTGGAGGTGCACCGTACTGGCCTTGTGGCGCACCGTATTGTTGTGGTGGAGCTCCATATTGGCCGGGAGGGGCACCGTATTGACCTGGTGGTGGAGCCCCATATTGACCTGGTGGTGGGGCACCATACTGGCCCTGTGGTGCACCATATTGTTGTGGTGGTGGAGCACCGTACTGGCCAGAAGGTCCGCCGTATCCACCCTGCTGTGGTGGAGGAGCATGTCCAGACTCGTCTTTGCGGTCATACTATTATATTCGTTAGCCACGTGTTGATAATGCAATCGTCTACTAGAGTTACATACCGATGGGTCAATGGCACCAAGGAGAAGTTTGGTCAACTATATATGGTACTCGGGTTAGTTCTTGATCTACACCTTTCATTTTTTAGAATTGATTATGATCTTACCCAAAGTTCCACAGTGAGATTAACAGGTGGAACGGATTTGGACATCTCATCGGCTTCAACCTCATAGTCTATCACCAGAATGTCAGGACTTCAACCTCCGAAGAAATCTACTACTCTGGGGGACTTACTGGATGTGCAATCGATCAAGTGACCAATTCTGGGGTCTTTGTCCAGCCTGCTCAAGAATTCACGAGCACGGAGATCGTTTCCGACTTGTGCGAATTGGAAGGAGACGGCTAAGCGCGGACACACATTAGCACGCACCGTCTTGTATATTATACGGGCAACTAATACATACCACCGGGGCCATACTGAGTCCTAGAGAGATCATCCGAGGCACTCTTAACAGCATCCTGAACTGCGCTCTCGGGCTCACCAGCAGGTTGACTAGTTTATAGCTTAGCATTAATCCAACATCTCACAGATTTAAAATCCACAGTGAAGCATACCCGTCGGTGACTATCAGAACAATTAGTACTAAGATTCTAGTGAAGAAGATAAACAAAATCGGGAAACTTACTGGTAATAATGAGAATTGGCTTTTGCAATCCGCCGGAGCGAGCAGGGGCAAGGACCAAGGGGTCCAAAACCTTGTTCTTCAGCGAAGTTCCCATTGGGGTGAGTCCCTTGAACTGAACCTGGCTGATGATCTGCTCAATTTCCTGTGGTTGGGTGATATTGTTTCGGGCGAGGTCGTTGTTCATGAAGCGCAAGCTGATACCATCATGGTCGAAGAGAGTAGCAGCAAAGGCGACTCGCTCAAGAATGAGTTTGAGATCTTTGATACGCTCTCCACCTTCCTCGAAAGCCATGGAACCGCTATCATCTATTCCAAAATTTTTGTTAACACATCTCAAAATACGAAATACGTGATGTTCTCTTTTCAAAGGCTTACCGATATAGATGATGATATCGAACAAAGCAAGCTTGACAAAGTCAACGGCAACTTCGAGAGGGAGGTTCCATCCTTGACGAAGTCGATCGATTTGGTTGGAGATAGTTCGAGAAATCTGGTCCAGTCTTTGAGGTGGGAAGAAATTCTGGATCTTGTTATCTACAACGGTCTGTTGCAGAACTTGCATGTATTGTTGCGGGTTCACCTGGCCCGGGCCGCCGGGGCCGCCCATCGGCTGCTGACCCTGGGGTGCCTAAGAATCATGATAACTCCGGTTAGCGAACTGCAAGTACTCTGACCGTCCACCCCAAAGCCAAATCAAACGATAAACGCAAGCAAAACGTCATAAAATCTAAACTAACGTAATAACTCGTTTGCGGTGTCTGGGGCTGTCCGTATGGCTGTGGTGCGGGGCTTCCGTATGGATTACCGTACGGGGGCATCTGTTGCTGTTGACCGTATTGCTGAGGCGGTGCATATGGATTTGACTGCCCGAATGGCGAGCTTTGATAGGGAGGATTAGGTGAAGGGGATCCATAAGGGTTGTATTGCTGTTGAGGTGGTGGTTGACTTTGGTATCCACCGCCATATGGAGAGGGGTTAGACATGCCACCGTGCATCGCACCAGGCCGGGGCGGTACTGTTGGGGCCCCTTGGTACGACGGTGGCTGACTATAGCCATACTGGGAGGGCGACATTGGAGTTTGCTATGGTAATAAATAAAAAATCCTCGATCAACCGTCGGCCTTGAGAGAGAGATATGTTGAATCGCCCTTCAGATTGCTTCTCCGGCTTCCGGCAAGGACGACAGGGAGTATTGCAAGAGAAGACAAACAGAACAACGAAAAAACAGAACGGAAATAAAACAACTAAGGACTTAGACTACTCGAAACAAAAGTGTGTGTGTGTGTGCGTGCGTGCGTGCGTGTGTGTGTACGGAGTACGGTTCTACGGGAATTATAATAGGTACTTACGCCATATGGAGCGGGGCCGCCGGGACCACCAGGTGGCTTACCCCCAGGTCCGCCAGCATAAGCCTGATATTGTGGAGCCTGATAGGCACCTGGAGCACCTTGCTTTTGGCCACCAGGTGGAGGGGGGCCTCCTGGGCCGCTTGGAGGGTATTGGCCCGGTGGAGCCTGGCCGGGGTAAGCACCCCCTGGAGGAGCACCACCACCAGGAGGACCGTAGTAATTTGGATTTGCTTGCGCAGAAGCTAGTTGCGAAGACCGGTTAGCTCGGGCGATAATGCATATTTCCATTCGACGGCAGCGTAGCGGACGAGGGAAGGAGAGGAAGGAGGGCTATTTTCATGCAGGCAGTCCTAATTCTGGCCCTGTTGCAGAAAGTGCGTTGTGTCGTCGGGTATCATAGCCGGAATTACCTAATTTGGAAGCGAGCTTGATAGCAACGGGAAGAGAGCTGGTCAGCTGGAATTGTGCCGTTGACAGGATCCGGTTCAGATGACGAGGTTTGGGGGCAAACTTACACCCATAACTTGGCGATTCCCGAAATTCGGTGATTTGATTTGGTTCTAATTAATCTGGAGGGAGAAGAAGTCTTCGGGGCTAGGTTGAAGGCAGCAGATGGTCGGGTCAGCGTCAGTTCAGCGGGACGGTTGCGGCATTTTAAATTTATGGCGGGGCGATTGCATGGCGGGGTAGCAGCGCAGCCCATGCTTGAAAGTTTTTACAGAGAAGAGGGAGAGGCTACGGTTTCCGTGATAGATACTATCCAGGTTGATGCAGGTGCAAATACAAGATAATACATACCGAAGCGCTCGAAGTACGATGACGATGAGTCGACGATGACGATGAGAAGAGGTACGTACTAAGATTGGGTCGACCGGAGGATGAAGTTGCTAAATGCAGAGAGTGTTTAGCTCTAGCAGGAACGAGGGGGTTATTTGTACTCTCGGATTAAATATCCCCTGCACCTCTGGCTATTTGTAGCTAGCTATAAGTAGGTGAAGGAGGGGGCGCTGACATGAGCTAACGCGGATGGAGACAGAAATTCTTTTGTTTTTTAATCAATTCGGCGTGGATGTCGGCCATTTACAACCAGCTAATGTATAACGCTCCAAGCAAAGAGGGCAATTAGGGTGGGCTTGGGCTTGGGTATATTACGCATACGTACGTCTGCCGGCGGATCCATGATAGTATTGTCGGCCCATGGCATAATCTGCGAACACCAATCATAACCATTAGATCACTCTACCCTAGGCCTTTTAGGTTCGAAGCTCAGCTTGCTTGATCTAAAGTCTGTGGATTTACAGGGTATATTCTATACTACCTAGTAAGGTAGTATGCTCTGGCCTGGCCCACGCTACTTTCCTATTGATCATGATCATTACCAGGAGTGTATCTGTGGCTATAGAGTTGGATACCCAGATACCAACACTGCATCACAGTACCTACCTACCTAATCACCCTAACCATCAATTATTGCTTGTTTGCTTGCCGTGAACCTAACTCTCGAGCTCTCGTATGCATATCCGATGAACCAAATCACGCTGCGGATATGCGCGCGGCATTGCATTGTCATAATGAAGGATCCAACTCCTCCAAACATTTAGAATGATCTGTCGCCTAGAAAACAGCATTAGACCGTCAAACATTGAAAAGTTACTTGCATGTAAATGGCTGTGCCACGGCTTGTGTTCCGAAAACCTAGTCAAACAAAAGCGAACGCAAGTTAGGCGGGTCGCAAGGCTTTAGGCTGTGGAGGCACAGGTGCCCCTCCTACATATATACACACTTGGGGTACTTACCTAGCTACCTGATTAATGGTTTTAAAAATATAGATGGGAGGTACCTATCAAACGCGTGAGGTGGGCCTGATCCAACTGTCTCGCGCAGGTGAATGCATAGAATTTGAATCCTTCTGGTTTCATCAATCCGACCGACATAAATGACAGCCTCGCGGCGTAAAAAGCATGCACACCCCTCGAGCTCATGTCGCGCAATTGACTTGGATTTAGATCCGGACCCCGTACCGTCCATACATACATAACATCCGTTATCCCTAACACGTACATTAACTACCCGTTATCGCTTTTTATCGGTTGGAGACTGACAACGACCTGCAGGACTGTGCATTGATGTTCCAACCGAGCCTTTCCACAAGGCAACTTCTTCAGGAGACGGTATCATACTCTCGTTTAATACCCCTCAGGAACAACCCCTCCGTAGAACATATACGTTTGCTCTGCTTGAGTAGTAACTATGATATAATTCTCAAGCTCCCGCTTTGTCATGATCAATAAATGTCCGTATCCTATCCGCGGACATACTACCGGCTGTCTAAACCCGTCCTGCATACATACGGACGGCTTGCTACAGGCCGGAACCACTTGTATACTAGCCTCAGTCCTATACCAAGTAAAGCAGCACAATTCTTTGAATCCAGGGTTCACCAGACTAGAATCATGAAATCTCTAGAAACTTCCTTATCGCCGTTTTGATTCCGTGAGGGGCATTCGACCCTGGGGCCATATAAGTACCTACCTACTGTCTCGCATTGGTGTACTTGATACGTAGATTCATAATTGTTTAGGTACTCAAACAGGCATATCCATATTCATGCTTGCCCCATCTACTTCCTGAGGCTTTTGCGCGAGCCCTACGTAATAATATGGTTTGACAAACTTATGGCCGAATTGAAAAGAGAGTTGTGGTAGATTCCGAATTCCTCACGCAGGGCATCAGGACGCTATAGGCCGGTAGGAGGATTTTAAGAGGATGGCAACCAATCACCAACGCCACAAAAAGAGCTCGATGTGCGCAATGACAGCGTGCTGTGTGTGTGTGATTTCCAGATCTCGAATCCCATGCAGTCCCTCGTGATCTCGATTTAGTTGGATGGGACTGCCATATCGAGGACCCCTGCACCTTTGAGATCACAAAAAATGTGTGAAGTGATTGAGGGCCGGGAATTTGGAAAAAGCAAGCGTTACGAAACACCACATGCCCTCCAGATATACTACAGTGCCGGGTAACCAGCAGTAGCGTAGTGCACTACCACTAACTTAGGCCCTTTAAGTTTGTATTCACTAAGTTAAGAGTTACTATTTGCATATGGCCTTGAATATGTGTTATATGAAGGGGAGGAGTATCAGGTTTATAACATCTATCGACAGAGGAATTAACGTAATTAACCCCCAGTCACTATCGGTATCATGTAAAGCCTATCGTGAGGTTCTGATGGATTGGAAAACCCTAAAAATATTTACCTAATTTCGACACAAGTGAACATTTCTCGCCAGATAGTCCGTTTTGAAGCGATGCCAGGTTATACGCCTTCCAAATGGGAGAACGAAGCCGCAAGTCTAACCAGACATTTGGTATTAATTGTCGACGTATGGTTGGCTGGTAGCCATTGGAATTCCCTTAAACTTCCCGAAGCCGCCGTGCACTGATGATATGATGTATGATAGCACTGAGCAGTGTATCAGTGCAGCAGGTAACTGTGATAAACTGGCAGCAGGCTGGCCTGGCTGGCTGGCCGGGGTAGCATATTTTTTCTCCATTTCTGATTCTCGTCCTTCCCGGCATGACACACTTCCCAACCGCCTCTATATTGTATCAGCATCAGATAGACAAGAGAGAGAGAGAGAAATCTTTTTTCTTTGACAAAGACGTACCTAGGTACCTCTTCCTTACTTACTTGCTTCCTTACATATCCTCTGACATCTCAGTGCATATCATCATCATCACCGTCGTCGTCCGGCCTGTCGTTGTCTGAATTTGCCCTCGGTGTTTTAATTTTTTTTTTTCTCGGCTCTGTTCGCTGGCTGCCAGTTGGCCCTGCAGCCAAAAACAGCTGGCCGGGTTTTTTGCATTTGGTTTTTAACGCGGGAAGATATTACTGGCAGTCGCTTGTCCCCGACTTTCCTTCAAAAACAAACACTGCCCAAAACCCCTTGACCCTTCATCTCATCGTCGACGAAATCTCCCACAAATAAACCCCTCTCCTCTCCTCCGAGGCTTTCTTCCTCGATAACTGCTCTCTGCCGCTGGCCTAACAATCATATTATCGTCAAACTGCCTCGGTGCGGCTTCGTGATGGGGAACTGCAGCTCCTGCTGCGGAAGTACGTCCCCGACTGACTTTCCCCGACTTCTTTGTCGTCATCATCTGTCGACGCTAACCGCTCATCTTCTGTTATAGACCGGTCGGACGGTTACAATGAAGTCCCCCAACTAGCTGAGAGTGAAAGGGAGGCCGTCTCCGATCTTTTGCAATATCTTGAAAACGTAAGGATTCACAAAATATTCCACCTAGCTAAAAGTTTCGGGGCAAAAGTTGACTGGTGACGATATCTCCAGCGAGCCGAAACAGACTTCTTCACGGGAGATCCGCTCAGGGCACTCAGCACTCTCGTATACTCGGACAACGTCGACCTCCAGCGTAGTGCCAGTCTAACATTCGCCGAGATCACAGAACGAGGTATGTTCTCGAGACTTCCTTAGTCCTTCTACCGGCCGGGAACATCTTCGCTAACTATACGTGCCTTTTGTTCAGATGTTCGGGAAGTTGATAGAGACACCCTTGAGCCGATATTATTCCTCCTACAGAGTTCCGATGTCGAAGTGCAAAGGGCCGCCAGTGCAGCCCTGGGCAACCTCGCTGTCAACAGTATGTCGCACTTTCGGTCTACACCCGAAAACCCTCGGCCTGTTACTAACCCGATGATTTCACAGCACAAAATAAGGTCTCGATCGTCCAACTCGGCGGTCTACCGCCCCTGATACGACAGATGATGTCCCCCAATGTAGAGGTTCAATGCAATGCTGTCGGATGTATCACCAACCTTGCGACTCACGAAGACAACAAAGCGAAGATCGCAAGATCCGGTGCCCTTGGCCCTCTCACCAGGCTGGCTAAGTCTAAGGACATGCGTGTCCAGCGTAATGCCACCGGTGCTCTCCTCAACATGACACACTCCGACGACAACAGACAGCAACTCGTTAGCGCTGGTGCAATCCCAGTTCTCGTCTCCCTCCTATCCTCCCACGACCCGGATGTACAATATTACTGCACGACAGCACTTAGCAACATCGCCGTGGATGCGACGAACCGAAAGAAACTCGCTCAAACTGAACCCCGACTTGTTCACTCTCTCGTACACCTTATGGACTCGTCGAGTGCCAAGGTTCAATGCCAGGCCGCGTTGGCACTTCGGAACTTGGCCTCTGATGAAAAATACCAATTAGAAATCGTTAGATCTAAAGGCCTTCCACCACTCCTAAAACTCCTACAAGCATCGCTCCTCCCACTTGTCCTGTCGGCTGTCGCTTGTATTCGCAACATATCCATCCATCCTCTCAATGAATCCCCCATTATCGACGCCGGGTTCTTGAAGCCGTTGGTTGAACTCCTGGGAACGACCGAGAACGAGGAGATCCAGTGTCACGCGATTAGTACTCTCCGTAACCTGGCAGCTAGCTCCGATAGAAACAAGCAGCTGGTCCTCGAAGCCGGAGCCGTCCAAAAGTGCAAGGACCTGGTCCTCCATGTACCCCTCAGTGTGCAGTCAGAAATGACTGCCGCTGTTGCGGTTCTCGCGCTAAGCGACGAACTCAAACCACATCTCCTAAATCTCGGCGTTTTTGATGTCTTGATCCCACTTACGGATTCCGAGAGCATCGAGGTTCAGGGCAATAGCGCCGCCGCGTTGGGTAATCTCTCCTCGAAAGGTATGTCAAAATCTATTTATCTCCCGCTGGGCTATCAACCAATAGTACTAATTCCGTCTTAGTTGGCGACTATAACATGTTTGTGCAAGATTGGACTGAGCCTTCTGGTGGTATCCACGGTTATCTCAAACGTTTCCTCGCCAGTGGTGACGCCACCTTCCAACATATTGCCATCTGGACTTTGGTTCAGCTCCTCGAATCCGAAGACCAACAGCTGAAGAAGCTGATCCTCCAATCCAAAGAGATCGTGTCGACTATTCGAGGCATCGCCGAAAAGAACATTGAATCCGATGACGAGAGCGAAGACGGCGAAGCGGAGGTTGTCCAGCTGGCTCGAAGGGCATCCGACCTTTTGACCCAATCCGGTACCGAGCAAAACCAAAAGGATACGCTGGCAAAGCACCCGTAGTATGGTGTTCCACGGATAACCAACTGGCGCCGATACAAAATCCGACTTGTTAAGCCGATTGTTCAACGTTCTGTAACAGATCTTACCCCACCCAGTCATACCGAATGGTTTACGTATCATATGGATCAGGGGTTTCGAAGGATGATGATTACGGTCCCGCCAAACCCCATCAGACCGTTAAAGATGACCCTTGATCCAGGGTAGCGGAAAGGCCGTCGGCTCAAGTACTGGGCTAGCCTATCAATGTTTCCCCTTTACCATTCTAAATGGAATACAAGATATCCCCACACATAAAATATATCCTATCGATCTACTCTTTGGACCGATTTCCTACTACTTGCATATCAAGTGCTTTTGAGATGTTCCTAATGAAGCGATTTGTTTTCTAAAGTCTGACCTAGTACCTTTCTTGCGGTTCGGATGTGGCTCCCCTCCCTATCTTTTTTTTTTCCTTGCGCGGTTTGGTTTTACTTGAAGTTGTAATTTGAGCAAAAGGACGTTTGGAAGGGCTAGGTTTTGGAATGCAGCTTTTTCTTTTTTTCTTTTTTTTCTTTTTTTATATTCTCTTCGTGTGGATTGAAGTCCCTTAGTTTCCTATCTTCTCTTCTTCGTGCTACACTTCTTGTTCCTCGACACCCGAGACATCCTTTTTTTTCCCTTTTTTCCTTTATCAACGCTAATTACGAAAGTGCCGACCCTGCCAGACGATTCTCCTTTGGGTTTATGAACTTTGGTTCCATGGAGAGAAACGTCATGATTGAAACATAGCTTTGTCAACGAAGGGGCGTCTCTCAAATTATACCAATGTCAATATCAAGATTTCCTTCACTCTATACTATATTCTCTAGATGAAAATCTTAAAAAAAATACAAGAACAGGAAAATGTATAAGATGGTTGTAATCTACATGTCATTGGTTGGTGAACGAAGAATCTTGCAGGTTTAATAAACCTTATAGTATCCATGGCTCAATCGGGTTAATTTCATCTTGTCTCGTGCAATACTTCGCCACCCTCACCATTAGGAGGGGGGGTTATAGGTAGGTATGGTCTAATAATGCACGTCGAAAGCCGGATGGGCATTTTAGAGCCTATGACGAAATTTTGTTATAGACCTAGATATTATTAATACCCCACATTTCCGTCTCATCGCCTGGTGCCTATGGCTCCATGTCCCGCCATACTGAACCGGGCTGCATGCATAGGCTCGAGGCATCACCCTCATCGTCTGGACACAGTAACCAAATCCCCATGCGTTTATTCTCAATAAGGAAATTTCCCTACACGTTACATCTAGCATATTAGCGCTGCCGCGTGGATTACACAGCCCATAATAATTTTACTCTTCCAATCGAGTCATAAACTTGTCAGAGGTTAAATTATGGTTCTTTTTTCTTCTATCGTTTTGTAATTTTAACATTGATATCGTGATGTTACTGGTGTTTCAAAAGACACTTTCCGAACGGGACGGTCAAGGTTTTGAACAGCGTGTTAGATGTTTGATGAATTTTTAAGGTTGTTTGTAAGCTGAATTCATGAACTTGCCAACATGCACAGAATTTCGTATCCCTCATTCCGCCCCGCAGTAAAGATAGTGTGAGTATGGTTGATATTGATATTAATAGAAGCCGTCGCATCACATCGTTGCTATAAAGTCGAAGCGGTGTACGCTGGATTAAGCTTGCGCTGAATACGACATCCAGTTAAGCAGCACGCAGCCAAGTACATATCAGCCAATTGAAATCATCCCCGCCGTTGTGACTATTATTGGCAACGCACATTTTCCAACAGCCTACCTTCCACGAAAGTGGGTTTTCTTAAGCTCTTTGGAGTTCTCAGTTCAGCCTTTTCTCAAATCACACCGGCTTATATATATAAATATTCACAATGCCTACTCCTGGAAGTATTGTTGTGATTTCTGGTGGAAGTGCTGCCAATAGTTTGGTAGGTTTTTGATATCTATTTTTCTATTGTTTGGTTTTTAACATCTGCTGGGTGATGACTAGGTGGATGTATTCAAGAGTGTGAGCGCGGGGAGCCCCATCTCATATATTATTGGTATATCAGATAACGGAGGTATGCAAAGAGCTTAAAGTGGCCATATGAGATCGGTATTTTGACTAATTAAATGAATAGGCTCAACCTCGGAGCTTATCAGTTAGTGTTTACTCTTGGAGAAGATAACAGGGTTTGGGGGGATATACTTATCTATTTTTGATATTTTACCGTAGGGGTATTCGGCGGTCCGGGTATTGGAGATATACGAAGTAAGAAGCCTTGTTTTGACAGTTGGTTCATGGGTCTATATTAGTATTGAGAGCTGAATTATATTTTATGTTAGGTCGTCTCGTCCGTCTCGTGCCAGATGATACGGAAGACGAAGAGCGGCTCCGCATCAAAGGTCTCCTGAACTACCGTCTGCCTCCCTCTGCAGAAGCTGCTCGCCATGAATGGAATCTCATAGTCGAAGGCACACATGAAAACTGGAATGGTATCCCCTCCGAAAAGAAGGAGCTCTTGCGCAGTTTCTTCATTCTTGTCGCGGGAGAAATCACCAAACGCACCCGTCCAACCAGCACATTCAACTTCCAACTAGCCTCCCTTGGTAATCTCTTCATAACCGGTTGCCGCCTATTCTTCGGATCCCTTGAGTCCGCCATCTTCTTATTCCGTTCGATCTGTGGAGTCCCGGAATACACCCATGTCATTCCCGCACTAAATAGTAATTTCAGCCACCACATTGCCGCCGGTCTAGCAGATGATACCGTCATCGCCGGTCAAAACCAAATCTCCCATCCTTCAGAAGAACCAGCGTCCGGTAACCATCCCGTGCAATTAACAGGAAACCAAGCCCTCCTAGAGGTAACAGCCCAACTCAGAGCGTCAAGTATAATCCCTCACTCCCCGCCCGGTCCCAGATTCGGTACTACTACCCCATTAAATCCCGGTTATTCCACGCCCGTATTATATCTCCACGATCATGATGAAGTTGAGGATGCGAATCTACCAGGTTCGTTGCCGGCGTTGAGGAGGGGGAACATTGTGTTCACGAAGGAAGAGGAGGCGGAGTTGCCGGCCAGGATTCAGAGGATTTGGTATATTAATCCTTATGGACAGGAGATTAGACCTCCGGCGAACCCGAAGAGTTTGGCAGCGATCAGGGGCGCCGAGACATTGGTTTACAGTATTGGGAGTTTATATACGAGGTATGGCTATCTACTTACATACACTTCTTGCGCCTGTTGCTTCCTTTTTTTGCTTTTAAGAGTCGGTGTATTCTAACTTTCGAGGGCAGTATTATACCCTGCCTCATACTCCGTGGCATGGGCGAAGCGATCGCTGCATCTTGCAAGCATAAAATCTTGATTCTCAACGGTTCTTTCGATCGAGAAACAGGCCCAGGGACCACATTCACAGCACTCGACTTTGTAAAATCGATTGTAAACGCCTGCGTTGAGTCCCGAGGCATCATCGCTGGTGAGACAGGGTTTGAACAGCTAACGGCCCCGACTGAGTATAAAAAATATATCACGCATATATTATATTTAGAAGGCGATGATGTTCCCAAGGTGGATACCGCGAAGTTTAAAGAACTGGAAATCCAATGTTGGAAAGTCGCCGGGAAAAAGAATGAGAAGGGGAAAGGATTTCTGTTTGAGATGCCAGCGTTAGGACAGGCGTTGGATATGATTAGAGGGAAGAGAAGGTCGCCAAAGCAGAGGAGGTCGACTGTGGATTCCACGAGGACCCAATCTTTACCCGTCCTAGAGGTTTAAAGTATAGATATTTGTGTTGGCTCAGGACTGATATATGGGGTTTGGAGTTCCCTATCTTTTGATTTTTTTTTTTTTTTTTGTATTGATGAAATTTTTTATATTCATTCAAGTTGTTTATTATCTATGGTTTGAATACGCGGCCAAGGTACAATCCAACGCCATAGTTTAGAACTACGCCTGTAAAAACACCTAAGACGCTACATTAGCAACAGAGCGCTCGCATTTATATCATTTCATAAAATTGCATCCCCTTACCCAAAGCTCAAAAACTCAAACTCCCTTATTCACCGAGGGAACTTAGAACGGGTACGAGGAAGATCACCCTCAGTTGGTGCGCGATGCAAGAGGTCTGAAAGATTGAGGTCTTTCCACAATGGTTCCCTTTCCTTCTGTTGAGCTCTTGCAATACCGAACGCAGCTATTGGCTTTTAGTTAAGTGATCCTTGTACATGTAGAATAGGAAAAAAAATATCTCCATACCATGTTGATCGGGAATTACTAGACGTAAGTTAGCTGGAAGTTTGTGCAAGAAACCGGGAGGAAACCTTACCATCATCCTCATCCTCCGGGTTAATTGGCTGGTGCTCAGGTGGAACGTAAACCTCTAGAGGTTTGCTATTGGTTATATGATTCAGATACCCATGGGCTAGGTACAGTTACATACCATCGTTAGGAAGCTTGTCTCGACAATAGTCCTATATTTATAGCACTTAGAATTAAAAATTTTTATGAAGCAATCTAAAAATATGAGAATCTTACTTCATACTGCTCGACAATGCGAGGAAGGCGGAAGTGGACGTAACTAGCAATACTGGCGTGAGCTTAACGAATCTATAGTCATATGTCAAGCATGAAGCTATCAAGGGTTGCATACGTGCGGTTAGAATCGCGGGACTGGAGGCGTCATACGTTAGCTAGTTCTTTGGATATCAACTTCTTTTGATACATCATGGACTCACCATCTTGAATAGGATATCTGTTCAAGGCGGAAAAGTGCTGGCAATGTTCAAGACTTCGTGGTTGATGGTGTTATATGCCAGTTAGTGAGGGCTCAAGCTATGGCCTGCAAGGGACAAGGACGACGGGCAAACAAACAGAGTTGGGATCGCGAAACCAAGACATCAAGCGAGGACACGTGATTGCACAAATCAGATCTTATCTTATCTCATCAGGATGTGTTGAACAGCCAGCTTAGGGCTCCGATGAAGTCTTGGCACCCACAAACCAGAAAATTCATTTTGGCTTTTCGTCCTCCCAAATTCGACATCCTCATCTTCAAGCACCAATCGACGGAACCAAGCCATCCTCAACCCCCGACATCCCGACAAAACCCTCAAAGTCAACTGTATGTCCCCGTCCGGAATCTATATCCCTTCGACTACTTTTTATAAGGCTACGAAACTTCGTTCTCGCTCGGAATTGTGATCGCTGATTTGAAGCTTCGACCGTTTTTCTACTTAGACCTTTCGACTTTCGAAATAAACCTCATACCGCAAACATGGCTCACGATCAAGTTTGGTACTCCCGCCCAAGGACCTACGGAAAGGGCAGCAGATCTTGGTATGTCGACTACTCTATTTCGAACTTTGAAAAAACAGGGAATTGGGAATGGATAATGGAAATAAATGCAAAGAAGAGGGGATAAAAGGATACTGGACTGGAGGATTGCTATAGAAGGGAACTATGATGCTGATTATCTCGCCTTCACGAATATAGCCGCGTCTGCGCTCATCAAGCCGGTCTCATCCGCAAGTACGGCTTGAACATCTGCCGTCAGTGCTTCCGAGAACGATCCAAGGACATCGGTTTCACCAAGGTCAGCTCTCATTACACATTATATACACCACGGCTCCAATGAGATAAATTACTGACAGACTCTGCAGAACCGGTAAATTGTTTCAATCTCGACTTGTTTTGTTTATACGGGAAGGGCGGAGGAACGATGCATTTTTCATTATGAGCCAATATCCATACACACGATGACGAACACGCTCCCGACCTTTTTTTTCCATACTACCTCTTCCGCAGTTACTATACTTCCTCTCGCTAGAATGATGTGAACCTATACGTTGTCTCCGTCAATTCTCAGCACTCCGATAATGCCAGAATCCCTTGACAAAATCCGACGAATCCTCGACCTCCAAAAATATTCTTTGGCTCCCTAGATACTCTTTCTTTTCCTTTATCATGTGTCATATACCTTTTTTTCCTCCTTTTGATTCGTTCGGTGTTTACTCGGATTAGTCCTATTTTTTTCATGGATAAGCTTATTATAATGCGAATTCAGCTTCTTTGATGAAGGAACCCGCTATCGATGAATATCTTGAAATGAGACAGCCTGGATGTCCGGAAGGATTCGAATTCCGTGTAGAACCAAGTAAAACACAGGCATTGTTAAAGTGATATAACTCGCCCGGTAATCATATAGAATTTCAAGATTGTAGAGTGTATGCTGTACCACAACAGCTTTGAGTACACGAAAATGTAATTATGCATGCCCAGGCTGATAGCTTGGAGCTAAACCGAAACCCTGTTCTAGTATCCCGTCGCGCAAGTCTTCAGTTTAGCGACCCAGAAACTTTGCCATCCACCACATCCTGTCCAGACTCATCCGGGAAACATCACCAGAATATTAAAAATTCCCATAAAATCTAGAAAAGCTCAGCTACAGTCATGGGAAAAGGTAAACCGCATGGCCTTGCTCAGTAATATCGTCATACTAATTACTTAATTGCCTTCTAGGAACCGATAAACTCTATGTAAGTTCGTTGTAGCCTCATCGCCTCCAGAACCACGATCACAAGGGAAAAGCGCACGAGCCTGACTAAATCCCTCCACGACCGGTGAACATCCGTTCACCGTGCCACCACGATAGGGACTCTTAACCTATACAGATCACACAATCAGAATGGTCCAGCACCGACTCCCACGGCGCCTCTCGAGGCGCCCGAACCGGTAAAAGCGATGACGCGACCTTTCGCCGTCTACCCTTCAACTACTGCGCCCTCTCCTTACAACCCTACGAGCACCCGGTCTGCACGCCCACCGGCGTAGTATTCGACCTTACAAACATCCTCCCATGGCTTAAAAAACACGGTACAAACCCCGTCGATGGCACGAAGCTCGAGTCTAAGGATTTAATCAAGATGCACATGTCGAAAAACTCCGATGACGAGTATTGGGATCCCATTGCTTCCAAGATATTTACGAATAATACGCATATCGTGGTAATCAAGACCAGTGGGAATGTATACGCTCACGAAACTGTCGATAAGTTCAACATCAAGGCAAAGTTTTGGAGGGATTTGCAGACGGACGAGGAATTTAAAAAGAGCGATGTGATTACTATCCAAGACCCACAGAATCTGTCGGGGAGGGATATGTCGAGTTTTAAATACCTGAAAGATGGAACGTCGACTTTGACAGACGAACAGGAGGCCGAGAGGGCGAACCCGCTCAATGATATCAACTTAGGGAATATGGGGTCCAGTGCCAAAGTACTGGCTGCAAAAGCTGCAGTTGCAAAGGCGAGGGAAGCTAGAGCGGTACAACAGGCGCAAGGACAGTCAGAAGTGGGCTCGAGTGCTGCCTCCAGTTCCAAGAGGAAAGTGGTGACGTCCACGCAAGCTAAGCCAGCAATGCCATACAATGCTGCCAAGCACACGACAGGGAGGGCGGCAGCGTCTTTTACATCCACAGGCGTTAGCGTGCATACCGCTGCCGATCGTGCACTGTTGACGGAAGAAGAATATATGTTAAAGCCAAAGGTGGTGAAGATCAAGGGCTACGCAAGAATTTCGACAAATCTGGGGAATTTGAACGTGGAGTTGCACACAGAATGGGCGCCTAAGGCGGTATACAACTTCATAAAACTTGCAGAGAAAGGGTATTATAACAATACTATTTTCCACAGAAATATTCGGAATTTTATGGTAGGTGTCCTACGTTACACGTCGCAAAAGTTGGTAGTACAAGCTAATGCCGCGAATAGATTCAAGGCGGTGATCCCACAGGTACGGGACGGGGCGGGACGAGCTACTGGGGGAAGAACTTCGACGATGAAGTTCAGGGACCCCATACTCATGACGCCCGCGGAGTGCTGTCAATGGCGAACAAGGGCAAAAATACGAACGGTTCCCAATTGTAAGCGCTTTCCTAACACTGGGTCCTAGGTTATCACTAATCACGTGCTATAGTTATATCTTATACCGCGCACAAGAACATCTTGATCGTAAACACACAGTCTTTGGGAAGCTTGTAGGCGGCCTCGACGTCCTAGATAAGATGGAAACTACAAGGACAGGTTCGGATGATCGGCCGATTGATGAAATTAAGATTGAAGAAATTGTAGTGTTTGTCAATCCGTTTGAGGAATTTCAAAAGGAGAGAATACAGAAGGAGGAAGACGAAAGGACCGCAGAGGAAGTTAAAAGAGCAGGTGGAACCGAAGACGACAAGACTACATGGACCGGGAAGAGATTACGGACGGCGGGAGATGGGAAGAGCGGGAAAGGTGGAACCGGTGGCTTGGGAGTGGGGAAATATCTGGCCGCCGCGAAGGCCAGCGCTGCAAAGGCCGTAAAGGCTGAGGAGGAAGACGAGATAGTTGGAGTGGTTGAGGATGACGATGCGAGCTACTACCAGGAACCGATTCGGAAAAAGGTGAAAGGGAGTGGTGGCTTTGGTAACTTCGATAGTTGGTGATACATGCATATGATACGGACCTACTCCGTATTTCGTACCATGATACTGGATGATACCTAGTTTATGTACCTTTGAACGGAAGTTTCCTATAGACGTTAGCCTGTGTAAAATTTTGGTTAGTGGCGAGCGAATGCAACTTGACAGCGACAGGACTTTCTATTATTAGACTAAGTGGGTTTGCCATGGTGACGCCGGGCGCTGTGTGTTCCTGCGCTGGTGTTTTGCTTGGCAGCCTCCTTTTCTGTTTCCTCACCAAATTTCCTGCTTTTCGTTGTCGGCGTTGCTTGGCCAATTCCTGTCGACCTCCATCTCCATCGCTACATTCCTCCACCGTTGCCATCCCACCGACTCCAACCTCCCACCGACCTCCCACTCGGCAGGTATCCTAGATACGTACCTCCACCACTGTCACTATTTATCGCTGCCAACGTCAGCTGCCATCTACGACCATTTCAACTCAACTCAACCCAACTCAACCACACCCAACCACACCACCACGCCTCGGAGGGGAAACACAAACGCAATAGGCTGAAAAACCAAAACCTCGCCAGGGAATAAAGGGGGACATCCACTCAAATCAAAAATACTTTCTCACGACGAACAACCTCAATCGTGTCACAATACTATCCTTAACACGACATAACACCACACACGCACATACACGCACATACACAAAAATCCGTGAAGTTCTTCAGCTTCACGAGATCTTCTTGTCTTTACTTTCGCCATGGGGTTCGGGGACTTCGACCAAATATGTTCGCGGGTTAGCTTGCCGCTGTGCTCGCTGATCGGACCTTACGGCCAAAAGAGCACAATCGCAACAATCGGCCTTGAGGCGGAATGCTACTCCCGAAGCATCGAACTCGCAAATACAATCATTTTCCAGGGCGCTTCGGATTTCATTCACATCGTCTCGTTAATCATGACAGCAATCATGTTGATTCATGTCAGATCGAAATTCACAGCTGTCGGCAGAAAAGAAATCACAACATTCTTCTACCTCTTCATGGGATTAACGGCCGTTTCGTTATGTCTTGATGCTGGTGTTATTCCAGTTGGTTCCCAGGTTTACCTCTACTTTGTTGGTGTACAGTGCGGAATGATATCTGCCCTTTGCTGGTGCCTGATGATCAACGGATTTGTCGGATTTCAACTGTACGAAGACGGAACAAGATTATCTATCTGGCTTCTCAGACTTTCGTCTGTCCTCATGTTCCTAATCACTGGTGCTGTGGCTTTGGCGACTTTCAAGGGATGGGCAGGTCTGGGACCGACAAAGACGATAGGACTCTTTGTCGTGTTGTACATTTTGAACGCTGTCTTCTTGGTGGTTTACATTGCATCACAAATTTTGTTGGTCTTGAACACTCTCCAGGATCGTTGGCCGTTGGGTGATATCTTGTTCGGTGTTCTTTTCTTCGCTGTTGGCCAGGTCCTATTGTACGCTCTCAGTGATAAGATTTGCAATTCTGTAAATCATTATCTTGATGGAGTTTTCTTTGCCACCATTTGCAATTTGTTGGGAGTTATGATGGTTTACAAGGTAATTTCCCTTGCTTCAAGATATTACCCTCAACAAGACGATTTTGCTAACGAACACAACAGTACTGGGATTCTATTACCAAGGAGGACTTGGAATTCTCTGTCGCCAGCCAAAACTTCGAAGTTAAGGAACCACTCATGGATGAATCCAAGTTCCACAGCACCTACGAACCCGAGTTCCATCCACCAGGAACACGATCAAGCGCATATCAATACTATTAGACGGTTGCCGTTTCGAGTTTACTCGTCCTTTCCTACCTTCCGCTAATGCCAAATCCATAATGACTATAATGATACGACCACATCGGGGTGCTTTTTAAAAACAGTAAGAGATGGGAACATGGGTAGAGAAGGACGGAGTAAAAGTTGTACAAATTAATTTCTTTGAGGCCACTCCTTTTTTTATGCTTTTATTCGTTTTCCGACATGAGGGGTTCTCGGGTTCGTGCCCTTGCAACATGCACTCTTCGATCTCCATGCTCACATCGTCGCTTTCCGTCAATCGGATAGCGCAGTATGAGCAAGCATTCGCCTCCATCGTTAGAGGCATCACCATTCATCACCTATCTTCTGTCGGGCAATACAACTTCTTTCCAGTGGGGGGATTCCTGTAGGGTTAATTTTTGTGTTTTCCTTGATTTCTTTTTATTGGCCGGCATGGAGTTTTTGTGTCTACAGATCGCATTGATGGTTATCCTATCGCATTTCAACTTGCCATTTACTTATCCTTCTTTTCCTTCCTTCGACATCATATTACCTTTATTTTCGTCTTCTTTCAGGCTTCACATTTATGTGTCTCTTTTAATACCTCAGATACCTTTTCTTTTTGCTATTTTGCGATTCTATCTGAGGACATGTAGATAGCTGTATCTCCTAGAATAGGGTAATTTTATTTTTTCCGGATAAGATATAAATTGTGAGCGGTGTACATTGCATTGGAATGTACTCATGATCAGCTGCATTTTTCCAAACACGATAATGATATAATAGCATTCTTTATGTACTAGTTAGCTAGCGAATGGTATGTATGAATCTATCTTGTAATCAAGTCTAGAGAGGAGTTGATCAAGTCGCCAACTTTTTTTTCCCCAGCTGCGCCAGGCCCTGTGCAGATGCGGTATTAGCACGCGAACCCCTACCGATCTAGTGGTTAGCTGCGCTTCACTGCAAGACTAAACAACTTTCTCGTCAAACATCCAGTTCTAAACCCAACCTTATCCCCAAAAACATCACCTAAAAATATATCACCATGCCGCCAAAACGTATGACCGCAAACCCGGTCCGTCCGGCACGGTACCGCGCAGGAAAACCGTTACCCGGCGATCGATCCGAGGAATCTGGCGATGAGAATGACGAAGAAGGGGAGGACGATGAGGATGCCGAAGAGCAGGCTCCAGCGCCAGCGGTGCACCGTCCCGCGCAGGCTGGAACGATCATATCCACCGGTTTAAAAAAAGTTGATCTAAACCAGACGTTCCAAAAAACCAGCGATGATGAATCATCAGAGGAAGAAGAGGAGGAGGATGAAGAGGATGGCGACGATGACGGACAAGACGAACCTACAGGCAGGTCTCGACCTGCGCCTTCCGGTGACTACGAATCATCGGATTCAGACGACTCTTCAGACGAGGAATCATCAGAAGACGAAGCTCCCCGAAGAAAACTAATACGCCCGACCTTCATCCCCAAATCCAAGCGTAATCTCCCCGAACCAACAACCGCGGATCCAACATCCTCCGCCGCCGTCGCCCAACGAAAAGCCGAAGCCCACAGTCTTGTTGAATCAGCGATTCGCCGCGAAGCAGTGGAGAAAAACGCAAGATCCAAAAAATCGTTAGATACGGACGTTACATATACCGAACCCCCTGATGACACCGACGATCTAGACCCAGCTGCTGAACGGGCGGCATGGAAACTCCGAGAGCTACTAAGGATAAAACGTGCAAGAGATGCAATCGAAAAGATGGAAAAGGAACGTGAAGAAATTGAAGCTAGAAGAGCAATGGACACCGACGAACGGCTAAAATCCGATCTCGAATTCGTTGCTAAACAACGACAGGAAGCGCAGGATAAGAAGGGCAAAATGGGGTTTATGCAAAAATTCTACCATAAGGGAGCTTTCTACCAAGATGACGAGAGTGAGGTTATGACGAGAAGTTATGCGACTGCGAAAATAGAGGATGAGGTCGTTAATTTAGATCTATTGCCTAAGGCACTGCAAGTTCGAAGTTTAGATCAATTGGGAAAGAGGGGAAGAACAAAATGGACGCACCTGGCAGCTGAGGATACGACAAGCTTGGGAAGGGACGAAGGCTATGGATTCGCTGGCCAGGCAATGAGAAAACCCAAAAAGTTCGAGGATTTGAAGGGGATAAGAGATGAAAGGTTTATGTCAGATCGTGAGAGAGAGAAGCGAGGAGCAGAGCGTACAGATACGGATAAAAGGGATGATGGGGGTAGAAACAGGAGAAGGGATGACAGAAGAGACGACAGGTGGGATGAGAGGAAGGATGGGGATAGTTATCGACCCAGTGGGGATAGGAATAGGAGGGATGATAGCTACAAGCATAGGGATAGGTCAAGAAGTCCTCGGAGAGATCGTTATAATGATAGGAAAGATCGCGACTACGACTCAAGACGCGATAGCAGGAGATCTGACCACGATAGGGAAGACCGTCGTGACGGCGATAAGGGAGGTTCCACGTATAAATCTCGGTGGGATGACAAGACTGAAAGAAAACGGAGCGGCGATGATGTTCATCTCGACGAGAAACGGCGGAAGATTGATACCTAAATTCTTATGGATGCGTTTTAAGGTTATCCTCATGTGATATCATGAAACTGTACAGTACGTAAACTACCAAGCTCATAAGAATGCCGAGGTGACATAATTTTAAGCAATAATATGTTTTTAAGATGATGTATTGGTATCGTAAGCCGCATAAAACTCCGTATAACGCCAGCAGATGCAATCGCTAAATCCCATACACAGTCACTTTCTGAATAGCCATATTCTTAATAGCCATGTATAATCTCCAAGAAAACCGACCCATTAGTAGCCCAGGAAAATAACAAACTCAACTAAACCGCCCTCAGTGCCTCACGCTCCAACACCTCAGGTTCAAATTTTATCAAAAACACTGTCCTCCCAGGCCACATTTCACTCGGCGCAGTATGCGCTGTCACCTTTGCAGGGAAACAATGCCCATCCAACACAGCTTCAATAATCCCCGCGATGAAAGCCCCACAGTTTAACTGGCTCATCTCCTTCGGAACACTGATATAAGTATTCACGACGGGATCATTGTCGGAAATCATATATTCGTCATCATTTTCGCGAACCTTTTCGAGCGTGTCGGCTTGCTTTTGGAAGATGGCGCGGTATACCTGGTGGGATATGAATTGAAGGATCCCAAGGATCTTGGTTTCACGTTTCGCCGTACGGCCGTCGCGCCACAGAAGTAGTTCGAGAAACCGTTGGCCAACAGCGTATCCATGGAGGTTGAGTCTATGGGAGGCAAAGGTGTGATGTGTTAGTTCAAAGGTAGTGCCATTACGAGTGAGATGCTAGAATTGTTCGCAAAGGAACCAAGAGGGTAGGAGTCGGAGGCAGTGTCGGTTAAACTGTAACAGAATGTTTGAAGACTGGAAGCCTATACTTTTTCTCGAGATCCTGAACGCCATAGACTTTTTTCTGGGCGTACTGCACCATCTCACCGAAGAGAAAGGCAAAAGCAGATTTAGAGAGCTCCGAAGTCTTAGTGCGATTTAAATGTCGGTCATAGATTGACTTCCGTGTGAGAGAATAGCGGAGATTGGTGGATGCCGTCAGGTTGGCGTATTTAGGAGTGGGGGATGTGGCCGTAGATGCCACCGAGGCCGTGCGGAACGGCGATGGATCTCTATTCATCGCGGGTCTCGGTTGAAGCTTATAGGCTTGTTTCGAGCTTGCTAGATTGACGTGCGTATGATTGGCCGATTGTAATGAAACACCAGTCGTAAGAGCGATATTAACAGGTTAGATGAAGGTTGTATCTGGCACATGCGAGAGCAGATGGAGCCATGATAGCTCTGAGTCCGGCAGATAGCTCTAGGAGCGATTACTAAAGTGGAAGTGCAACACCAACACATTCCTATGACCCGCGCGAGTTACGACAGCTGCAACGTTGGTCTACACAAACGCTATATACCTTATTAGCTTAGGCATTTACCGCACGTATGTGATATCAATATGTTAGCAACATTTATGACCAGCCATGGTTGGTCTGTACTTCTAGTATTACATATTACCCTTGGCTTCCCTATGCATAATATCCAGGTTCTGATTTCGCAATGTTTAATCGATATCTCTGCTCAAACCGTCCAGTCACAAGTGGCTTGCGCTCGAATACAAATTTATACTTGTAAAAGTTATGCGTCCGTCATAATTATCTTTATATATGAAGTGCACGGTCCGATTACCAGACGGGTGTAGCTACTTAGGCTCAGTAAAAACGAGGCAAGTAAACAAATATAAAGAATATGCAGGCTTAGATAAAACGAGCGCTTACATCCGTTTTATATATCATAGTAGTAGTCTCTCATTGCAAAAAACAAACAAATAAATAATAGAACCCATAAATTTATAAAATGCATCTACCCTATCTTCTATATCCGAAAAATCCTCAGTTTCTTGTCTGCTTAGTGTTATATTGTATATATACGAGAGCTTCTGGGGCTAAACTGACACGAGACAAAATCTCTATGACCAATGCCATTGATTATGGCAGTTCAACAGAGCATGAGCGCATGGCCACATCTATTACGGCACCGGAAGCCGAAGACTCCCGAACCATGATCATCAATACACTACAGCAAAGTTCTTTTCCCAGCGCTTCAGGCTTGGCTGTAACTCTAGGCCGAGCTACGATGTCAACATTTACTACGCATATATCCCAGCATATGCCCACGCCATTAGCATTGGTTCTAGAACCAGCTACCTTACAGCCATTGGCACCAGCTAAATCTACTGAACGGAAAGATCGAGACTCTGCACATAAAACTGGTTCATCAAAGCGTTACAATCGTAAGGTAGATGAACATCAAAACCAATCCCGGGTAGTACCGCCAGCAATATTTTTCTCGGTTGCGGTATCCTGCCCCAATCCGGGTAATATGCTTGCGCTGCAACCAATGCCGGGGCCACTTGCCTACCGAAGTTTCCCTCAGCTCGATGTATATCTACCGGATAATCGTATGTTGACTATTTCCGGTGAACGCCCATCTTTGAGTTCGGATTTTGCGAATGTCCTTAGGAGTGTCCGTGTATCAACTTGGTGGTACAATACTTGCAAGTCCTGTAGGTGCAATATAGAAACGGGCAGACTTGAGCCGTTCGAAGGTGACCCCGCTCTTCTGGTCACCCGACCAGGTATGACTTGCGTCCCAGGTATACCGGAAAGATGCGTGAATTGGTTTCGTAAGTTTTTTTTAATAACCTTACCCTACTTTTAGGGGGTGTCGATAGGGAAAGACAGTGTTAGAATGATGCATACTAACCCGAGTTTGTGCTGATCTGGTAGGATGTTGGTGCAACTATGAAATGAGGCAACCCGAAATGGCGGAAGGTACACCGGTTTCTGACTATATAGATGCGCTCGAACGAATACCCTTTCCTGCTCAATTTCAAAATAGGCACTATCGGTGGGATGATAAAGGAACTGGTTATGAGCCTTTTACGGGCAGAAAAAATAGTCAAACGGATCAGAGCCTCCCCAGTGATGAATTAAACAGTTATGACGGTATCGGCAACTGGAATATCCGGTCTCCGTCGAAGCAGCTCGCGCCCGGGACAAAGCAGCCGTATTACCTTGAAGGCCCGCGTGCGAGGTTAGGCTGGGAGTCTCTCATGAACGGCGGCATTCGTATGAACTCAGTGAGCAGCCCACAACTTGCGAAACGGGATTGGCAGGATCAAGGACGCGACGGGTCGTCAAATTAGTTTTTCTATGTCATTTTATACGTACCCTATATGTTAACTATTGGCTTATGTAAACCCGAGCAAATGTATTTCCAATATTATGTGTACTCGTTAACCGAATTTGAATGGAAAACTCAATTTCGACATATCTTTGAAGGTTTGCTGTAGGGTTTACTTTCTTGAAAATTGGCTGGTCGTAACCAAGTAGATGCTCACCTAAAGCATCAATTGCAAGTAAAGAATTGTTGAAATGAAAAATAACTTGAAGATATGTACAGCAGTGAACAGCCACCGGAAAAGTCGCTAAATATAAGCCAGTGACGATCTGTCCCTTTAATACCTCGGTACCTTTCACGGTCATAATCTCCACCCCAGGGCCGGCGGACCAAGATCTTAACCCTCCTAAAAAAACACCCGCTCCGTACCATTTCACGAATGAGAATCTCCAGTCATGTGATCCCTTGCAAACGCCCTTAATTCTTCTTCCCTCCGTGCTCTCTTTTCAATCAGTAGCTTCTTCCTATCCTGCAAAAGTGACATATGCTTGTCTTCGACACTGTCGAGCCACATTCCGATACCAACGCAGACGGACATGTACAATGGGTAGGCGACGACTTCGGAAGGGAAATGATGGGGGCGTTTTTGGATGCCCAATTGCATGAAACGGGTAGCAGCGCCTGGGTCAAGTATCTTGGTCAGTAAGGTGCCGCCAGATCGGAAGGGACTGGTGCTCGGGAAGTAGTACCAAAGAAGGCGTAGAAGGCGAGTGAGCTCATGGTTTCTCAGTTGATTCTATGGATATTGTGGAAATGCAATTGGAGGATGGCTTGGTATCGCCTTCGTAGTATTTCCGGGAGAGCGCCGGTCGTCGTCGTCGAAAGAAGGTGGGTTGCTAGTCTCTAGTGACGTTAAGAGAGTCGGAGGTTGAACGGTTCATTCGCGCCAAGCTTTTTCGGCGGATGTGCTGTGGCGGGTGTGAATCCCAGCCAACTGACCTTGGCTTCAACGCATCTGCCAATCAGATCTCGGCCAATTGCAATTGGATACTTGCTTCGATATACACGTACAGCCTGTAGTCTAGACTTTAGATATATGCATATGCGCATCGATTCTATGACATCTTGAAAGACATTTCAGGAATGTGAGAGCTAGGGGTAGATTATGAGGTAACTATCTAGTAGTTCTTATTTAAGTTTCAATAAAAAACCAACGAAATATTCGATCTAGAGTTAGTTGATATCCTGACAATACCGGTATGATTTCTCAATTCGAGTTTTTTGTCTCTGGCAAGTCGTTACATAGCAATGCGCATGCGTATGCTTGGATAATGAAAAGGCTATCAGGTCGGATGTGCAGGATCTATTAATGGTAGTTGATATCTGATCATCCAGATAACGCAAACTCATCGAATAGTCAAAAGCCCAAGTCATGTGACCCTCGCGCTTTGGAAAGAATGATAGACAAGGGTCCCGCATTGTCTTCCACTCACAGGCCACCAAGACCTTCCAAGACCTGCAGCCCGCCCGTTCCAGATATCCAACCACCGCCACACATACCTCAACACCACAGAATCCGCTGGTGGCACAGATATGGCGGCCGGTGAAGTCCGGCCCTGGCCTGTTTTCCTACTCGCACTCGTTGGTTGTCTCCTATGCGCCGTCAATGTTATCATCTTGACGGGGGTCGATGTAGGCAAAATTTCGAAAATATTTTTGCCGAAGGTGGATACTAAAAAGGCTTTTTCTTATCTGAATGTATGTTATATCAATTTCTAGGCCTGGTATTAACTTCGATCTTCATTATTGATTATTAAAATCATTAGCCTTTAAGACCGATTCCCGAAGTAGACCCTCTTGATGAAATCGACCAGCACCCAATCGCGGCATTGATGCGCGATCAGCTAAAGAAATATGAGCAGTACAGGCGTGCGCAATCAAAATCATTTGCGCAAGTGGTAAAGAAATATCGTATGAAATATGGGCGACATCCGCCACCAAACTTCGACCAGGTTAGATAGAGCCCTAGTCTTTAGAAACGAAGCCCAAAATATAAACTTGCTAGCTTATATGGATTTGCCTTGCTAAGAAAAAAACCTGAGTTAATAGTGGTATAGATTTGCCAGAAAGAGGAACTGTGTCAACTTCGATGATTTCGACCAAATTATGGATGATTTGAGGCCATTCTGGGGTATCAAGCCTGCAGATATTAGGGCTATGGTCAATGCCATGGACATCGATCGGAGTAGAGTCTCGATCTTGAGGGTAAGCTTCAAAATTTCCTTCTTAGAATACAAGTAACATGCGGTGTCTTTCAGTTCAAAGCTAACAATAGGAACTCATGGGGAACCTTCTAACGTATAGGTTAGAGGAAATAAAGTTGGGCAAACCAGCCGGCCAGACCCATGGCGAGCCTCTGTATTCGAAAAGATGCTAGAGGTGGTTGCGCCTTTCCTTCCTGATCTGGATATCGCTATGAGTTATCTTGACGAGCCGCGGGTAGTCGCTCCCTGGGAAGAGGTACAAGCCAAACTAGCTGAGGAAGAGAAGACTCGGATTCAGCACTCGGAGACAGCGAATGAGTTCTCAAAAATTGATTGGGATGCTCCTGCAGATGTATCCGGTCTTGACCTTGGTTTCTTCGACCACAGTGGGAAACACTACATGGACCTCGCATCCAAAGCGTGTCCCCCTGAATCCTACGCTCGTCGTCCAGAACTGGACGTCAAGTATGTCGAAAGCAAGTACAAAGACCCTGTAGGTGGGTTTATCCACAACTTCAACCTCTCATCTGACATCTGCACTGTCGGCCCCCACCTCTCGAACCTACACGGTTTCCTCTTCAGTTCCTCCACAACAATCGCTACCCAGAAACTCGTCCCCATATTTGGGGAATGCAAGGTTAATGTGAACAACGACATTCTTTTTCCTGCGAATAAATACTACGACTTTAATGATCCTCGCTATATCTATAATGATGAACAAGACGTTCCATGGAATGACAAAAGCCCGCAAATGGTCTGGCGTGGTGTAACTTCAGGCGGTGTTCAGAACCCGGATATATATCACAGACTACAGCGACACCGCTTCGTTGCCTTAACTAACTCGTCAAAACTCTCCGAAACGGAGGTCACAATCATGGGTGTCGTCAGCGAAGATGACATGAGCAGAGAGTATGCTCCTACGTTCTTTCACCCGGCACAGTATGCAGAAAAAACAATGGATGTGGGTTTCTCCGCAATTGTTTGGTGTGTACCCGACTGCGGATTTCTCGCCGATAAACTATCTGCAAAACCTGGCATGGAGTTTAAGGAGACCTTCAGGTTCAAGTATCTGGCGGATATTGATGGACATTCCTTCAGCGGTCGTTGGTATGCTTTTTTAAAGAGCAGGAGTATGGGCATTAAATCGACTTTATTCAGGGAATGGCATGACCAACGGCTTTTCGAGTGGGTGCACTTTGCGCCCATGGATAATCGGTTCGATGATTTATATGCTCTTATGACATATTTTACCGGATTAGAGAAGGGTGGTGAAGGTAGTGATGGTGTGTATGTACCGAGGCACGATGCAGAAGCAAAGAGAATTGCTGATCGGAGTAGAGAGTGGGCTATGCAGGTGCTGCGGAAGGAGGATATTGAAGTGAGTTTCATAGCTTACCCTAGCTGACTATTAACTTCAAAATGCGAATTCATTAACCTACTAAATTTTATAGATTTACTTGCTCCGACTGCTTCTAGAGTACGCTAGGGTGGTAGATGACAACAGAGACAAGATTGGGTATAGTGGAGATGGCACTGAAGTCGACGCTGCCGATAACAGCAGATTCGGTTTCCCTTAATTGACAACCCCCGGAGGCTACCGTCTGGTTTACGAGACAGCCCGAATCCATACGTAAATTTGTCGTTCGGGATCGCTCTACATCAAATATTTTGCATGGCGTTAAAATAATAAAATTACCTTGGGGGTTTGCAGAAACCTTCGAACTCTTTGTAATCACCTAATCTGCATGTGTATATAGTTCGCAATCGGCATAGAAACCGCTTAATAATTCGAGACCAAAGAGACTTACCCCACACTAATTACTTATATGGGGTGGATGTAATTCAATGTGATGGATGCAAAATATGTATGAAGTATAAAGGCAGGACTTTTAAAAGCTCAGTACTGGTTCCATAATAAGCATTCTACGGAATATATACAACGATAAATGATGCCTAGATTGTGCCAGGAACGCCGTCTAACTCCAAGCGCCAAATACCCTTTGGTCTATAATATACAAAATCCAGCTGCGACCACCCACACACACTCGTTCACACAGACCCAGCTAGAGCCGCGAATGGATTCGTTCCGACCCTTTCCGCGAGCTCTCCTTCTGTTCCCACAATCTTTGAATTAACGTTGTCCCAATCCCCGCTTCTTTCCTTAATAACCCTCTCCTTCTTCCTGCTCTCTTCTTGCTTAACCCCCAGAACTTCTGCAATAGCAGCAGCCTTCTCCTTGCCCATCTCCTTTCGTTTTTTCTGAGACTTGGACTTTTGACCACGTTTTAGGTTCTTATTAGGATTCGAAGACTTTTGAACGCCGGAGGCGAGGGTTCGATGAATCACATCCAGGACCTTCCGGGTTATCTTATCGGCAGTTGGGGTTGTCAAGGATGTTCTAGTCGGAGAGGACGGACGGGGAGCTGTGGTTATGGATTTGTCGAGGTTCAAAGAGGGCGAAACGGCACGACGGGCGGCGCGGGAGTGGACTGATGGGGCTGGTAGACGGTATTCTCGTTAGATAAATTCCATGCCGGTGTACCTGGGCTGCACTGGCCACAGTCTGAAAAGCCACACGCACCTTTTCTTGCTTTTGCCATTGTTTCGGTTTGTTTTAATAGATTATACGTAGAACAGACAGTACTGAAAGGTATCTGCGATTCGGGGTAAGTTCGCTATAAGATCCAACAACGTGGTTGGTTGAAACAGCTGAAAGAAAAAGGACGTTGGTCTGTGGTGGGCACTGGTGAAGCGTCTAAGTCGCAGGTTGACCGCTTTCAAGTCGCACAGAAACTTTTTTTGATTTTGGAAAGAGAAACAAGCAGGGGTAGCTTGTGATACGCTAATCCCTATTTGGATGTTGCAACGCCAGACAACGCAGAATCCAACACTTTTCCTTAATCTGTTAGAGTCATGATATCGATGAGGGAAAGCTTTGTTCGTCTCGTAAACATGAGTGTTCAGACCGGCCCAGTGGCTTTGTTCCGTGTGATTGTAACCAAAAAATGCCTCGGAAACGAGGGAGGACTTTATAGAGCGCTACGGAGTGGATAGTAGCAATACAGATTCGAAAAATCTCTATCTTCCAATGCTTCTCCTAACAACCCATCCGCAAATCCATAGCTCCTATACATCAACTCTCATCAAAGTAACCATATTTTCATTTACTGCACTTGTGCAGAATATAGTTACATAATAGCCTCAGTCTTGTCTAGGGCCAATACTCATCTTGCCAGCCAAGCGTCGTATACTGCGAGACTAGGTCAACCCTAGTTACATATCATTCTATCTAGTATACGCCTCATAGAAACTAGCAATTAAACGTTAAACCTCCAGATGGCTCGGCCATATCTCCCTAGTATTTTCTCAAGATGGAAGCCAGACCATATTCACGAAATCTCGTCACTCCTTTCAAGTACCGATCCCGAAATTGTAGGCGTGCGAAACAGATTGGCGCAGCCGTCAAAGTCTAAATGGAAACGGAAATCGAACCACAAACCAAATTCAGTAGATCCGCTAAAGGCCAGGGATTCTGGAAGTATATCGAAGAAAGCAAAGACGAAGAACAACCGATTCTATTCCAGGAACTCATATAGTCGGGATGGAGAAATAGCCGGAGGAGGGGTTTATGACTTGGTCCGGAAATCTGTACATGCTCTTCGAGTAGGACTAAGGAACTCCTCAGATTCAACTTCAACCCCAGATTCGGGCTCGGGTTCGGGCTCGGGTTCTGGTTCATACCTAGATTCGGAGTCAGGACCAGGCTCGAGTACAGGCTCGAGCTCAGGCCCAGACCCGGCCCTGGACTGGCGGGGGTGGGTCCAATATGTCAGGACAAACGAAGAACCTGCAAATGAAGCAGCCTTCAGAAACAGCCTTGTCTTACCCCACTATTCGAGGGTAACCAAAAAAATCGGTGCTATTGCCCGCCCTTATATACCTAATCTATGCTATATCAATGCTACGATCCAAGCATTGGCTGCGACACGTTTCCCGCATTATATCCTCCGACCTAATCAGCTTAACATCGTCTCGCCCGGTCTCGATATAACACCAGCGACAGATCACCTTCGCACTGCGTTTAGAACTATCAACAAGTGGTACGATACCGGGTTCACAGGGTGTTTAAACACCCGTGCAGCAACCGGACGGATTCACTTGACACCGTCGCCATTTGACCTTGCGCTAGACCAACCCCCATTTACGGCTGCCAATGGATACACTCCCATGTGCGACGTCAAAGAATTTTTCGAAGAACTCTCAGCCCGACTAGCTAATGAGTATACTCAAGAATCATCTATTTTCCATGGAATACCCCCAACAGCGCACAGCCCCGCATGGGTAGACTACCCAAATCCGACTATGGGACAACAGGCGACGAAAAGAGCGTGCTTGCTCTGTGGTTATACATATATTGAACAGGAAACGAAGGTGTGGATGGGGTCGCTGTATAAGCCGCATTGGGATGCTAATCCCACCGGTCTGCATACCGTACGTATTATTTGACTGCATCATGGCTACAGGGGGTCTTTGCTAACGGATAATACCTCTACAGGTCAGCTTCACAGACACCCTTGATCATTTCACCAGAGTTGCATTGGTGCACACTGAAGCATGCATCTCGTGCAATCTAATCGAGTTTTACAACATCCACCGAAGAGCCCGGAGGCACCTACGACGTATTGGGAGAACAGAAAAGGAAAAGGACGGAAGTATCTCCGAAGGAACCACGGCACGAATAGCAGAAGTTGAGCGTCGTATGGGAGAAATGGAACGGGGTCTAAATCGAAGGCTTACAAGTCAACAGATACCAACAGACGAGAATGGCAGGCTGCCAGGTATATATCTAAGAAGCGAAGCCGCGACACCGAGAAGTCCCAGAGCGGATACCAAAGCGATCTCGCACCTTCCAGATACTTTAATCCTTGGATATGATATCATTAATCCAAGTTCGCTACGGAAGAACAGAACGCATGTAGAGTTACAGCCAATCGTAGACTTTTCGCCATGGACAGCTGATATGAGTACCGGGGCTCATAATACGGATGCGCTTCAGCCACTAAGGTCGAAAGATTCCAAATTCAATAAAGGTATTGAGTACGAATGCAGGGCCGTAATCTACCATGTGGGGATGACTACAAACTCCGGCCACTACATCACCGAAAGGTTACCTTGGATCCCTCGCCCCGATGATGTCACAAAAGGGACTGACTCAAAGCAGCCATATGAGTGGTGGCTTTGCAATGAATCTTTCACCGATATGTTTACTAGCGATCAGCCATTTCGAAGCGCGTGTGGTGCAAAAGAGCAGGAAGTCATGGTAGTATTTGAAAGGATCATAGATCCCGCCGATAAAATAGCCATTCCCGCCATAAAAGCTGACGGTGACTTCGACGTGCTCAAGTTCCAGAGAGAATATCACTTTTCAGAGTACGGCATTCCAGGGTCCGAAGGAAGTGTGGTAATGATTAACAACGAGCAAGCCCTCTTGGATCAACTCTTGGATAAAATCAAAAAAGCTGCTGAGGAGGGTCATATAGCATCATTAGTGACTAAGTTCGAAAAAACCGGTTTACGATCTTCAAAGAGAGTTTGGGTAGATGATGACGAAGACGGAAATATGGTAATACCACCCGAGGAAACGAGGCCTCTGAAGCGGGCCCGTGTATCCTACCACAAAGCTGGCGGTCGCGCCCTACGGTCTACCGGACATGTGGATCCTGAGGTAGAAGAACAACGGAGAAAAGCAATGGAGAAATTACAGAATCAGAGCTTGGCCAGATATCCCAAGGCCATCGCTGACCCAGAGCAGAAAAGAAAATGGAGAATGGGGGGCTCACACGGCGGAGATTATCTAATCCCCCCACCACTTCCTACCATTCAGGCGTATATTGATATCTCGGGGGAGAGTAAGAGTCTAGAACCTACATCTACTATTGATATTACCACGCCCCCGGTACTGAGTAAAGATGATTATGGACCCGCGCCTCCCGTCCCGAGCAAGAACGATTATAAAAAGCACCGGAAAATACGATTCGCAGATTTGGAAGAACTGAGCGAGAAAATGAAAGACAAATTACCTATCGAGGAAGACGATACCGACCAAGGCCCCCCAAAGAACCTAGCGAGAAAGCTAAAGGTAAAAAGCCTATCAAATATCACACAGAATGAAGGTTGGGATCACCTAAGCACAGTAAATTGATAACATTGGAACAACTCGATCTCCAAAGTCAAGGCGGTAGATAGACTAGGATTAAAGCTTAAGGATTGAGACAAAAAATGGCATTTGAACACTCTAGCACATGTATCGTGTAGCTTTTTATATATACTAAACATGATGGTCTCGGAGCTAGAGCCTGGCACACTATATGCAAATTAATGACAAACGCATGCCTACTCACGAGCAAGGCTAGATATACGCACCTTAGGATATCTGCTAGCTAATTTTTAATAGGCTATTAATAGGTTATATGGTTAGATGCGCTATATAGATAGATACGCTACTAGGTAGCGTGCACCACGAAACAAGATTATATAGTTATATAATCCTATTAAAAGGCCCATCTAGAATAGCCCCAGAGTAGCCTTGCAGTATACGACGCTTTAAATTTGTTGGCAAGGTGTCTTTATAGCCTAGAGGCTCGAGATATCGGTATAATTAATGCAGAGCGAGGGTTATATAAGTTGACGGTCTAGAGACATTAATTCTTATAATGTAAATACCCATATCCCTGTCAGGCATATCGTAGAGACGAGTTCGGGTATAGATAACGCGGACAGCCTTTTGGTTTAACAATCCCTAAGCTTTGGAAGTCCTAAATGTAATGAATCCTCGCTTTCCAAGAGCATGCTCGAGCAAAGATATCTGTTCCCGAGTTCTCAAGGACTCATGATATACTACGCTTAATTAAATAAAACCCCGTTTACACTACCCAGTAGGGCTCATTCGTAGATTCTTTCATGAGACTGTACCCATTCATAGTCTAGTTGAGATTGAGGGGCTTAGGGCTTAACTTAGCAGTTTTGGCCCAGATGTTTTTAAGGTTAACAAAAAGTAACAGTCATGCAGTCACATATACATAGAAATGATATTGAAGTCATCATTGTAACGGGCCGAGAGACATATAAAAAAAGGAAAAAAAATTTTTAATTGAGAACGCGACCTTCACATCCTCACACCCACCTTCACTCCATCTACCCCGTACCATCGCGCAAACCTGAGACGATATTTGGCCCGCCGATATATCCTCTCATCAGACAATCAATTTCTTCCCGAAAGCCAGGACTAGGTAAGCGGAACAAATTATTTCACACGTCTATCTGACAGTGGGGAGCATCTGGCAGACTTTGTGAATGCAGGAGCACAGCAACGAGATTTTTTGTTTTTACACATCGAAGCTTTACACCTCCCTCCAACTACGCGCGCGTCATCGAGCCCCCACAAATCCAGACATCCATACAAAAAGATCGCAACTAACAGTTCTAGAGCAAGCAGAAACATCTGAAGATGAGGAGCCCAAGAAAGGGCAAGAGGTCCAGCCCGGACCTCGAGGAGACGGGGGGTAGAAAACGGAGAAAGCTGGCGAAGCCCGAGGCTGAAGACGGGGAAACTAGTCCCCGCAATGCCGACCCATGGATTTCGGGCGGCAAGAGGCAGGTGATTGCGGGTATCGAGAACCGAACCCACCCCAACCTATGCTATGTGAACACTGCCTTGCAGGTAAGTCCCTCAATTATAATTTCTATCTGGCATTCACTCTGCATATTGATATATGCATACATAATGTTAATAACAATACTAACCGTTATTTTTGTATATTATAGTCACTAGCGGGGACTTCGTACCCCAGATGGGTAGAACAGGCCAAGGGGGCCGACTACTCAGACAACCCGGGCGCCGCGGGGCTAGTCAACCGTGTGGACGCTGTGCTCAAAGAGCTAAACCGGTTCGGAACGGCGGCGAGCAAGCCGTCCGTGACTGTGGGGACACCGACGCCGGAGGCGCTGACCTTCCCAGAATATGGGATGGATCAGCAGTGTGCCACCGAGCTGATCATGCGGTTGAACGACCGCCTGGTCTCGAACTTGGGCGCCGGGGATACCCAAAATCCCCTTCGGATAGAAGTGCTGGTCCGGAGGAACTGTCTGGACTGTGGGAACGTCTGGACACAGCCTGAAGAGCACCAGAGCCTTCAGCTGAATAAGCCCGCCAAGAAGGTAAGATTGTGAACTCGTTTTTGCGTAGATTACCTCTCAGTGTTTGATACTGACATATTACCTAATTGTAGGGTGGCACCTTGGCTGAATCCCTCGAGTTTTACCAGAGGGTTTCCGAATGGAGGACCGGGGGGTGTAACCGGTGTCGGGGCCTCGCAATCAGGAGGATATTGCGCCGCGCCTTGAGGAATGCATCAAGGGACAAGACGTCCGGGGGGGCTGTAGAAGCCCTCCGCGGTCGTCTTTGCTTCCTTGAACAAGCGCTCAAGGATGGCAGGATCAATAACCTAACCGAAGACGAAGAGCGAAGAATTGGGTTGGCCCGAAAGGGTCGGGCACCGGTCCGCCCAACAAAGACCGATGAGATGACCGCCGAAGAACATAAGAACCTGCTAGATGCCTACCATGATAAGGTAGAGAAACGTCGAATCGATTATGATTCGACTTGGGCCCAAACACAAACAGTTACTAGTTTGCCCGATATCATACTACTAGAGTTTGCCAACGTCTCGCAAATCGACGCCCGAGGCCGCGCCGGAAAACTCAAGACCAAGATTAAATACGATCCAGTTGTGGATTTCTCGGAATACGTCGCCGGTCCGTCCCGCAACTTGGATGCGGGAGACTTTGACGCTCCTATCAGAATCAACGATGACCCTACAAACCCGGCTCTCAGGCCTTACGAATTGCGATCTATCTTGATCCATAGCGGGCCCTCATTCACCGCTGGACACTGGTACTGTTACAGACGCGAGTGGGACGACCCAGATGGCCCTCTAGGCGAACAGTGGTGGTACTGTAATGAGGGTAATACGGTGAGGGTGAGCAAGCAGGAAATGTTTAAGAAGGGTCGTGAGGAAGCTAAAGCCCGAGGCGGGGATATGTACGCCCTGATATATCAGAAAGTACCGGAAGGGGGCACAGTTCCTGGAGATGGAGGTGACGAGGGCCGCAAAACGAATTGGAAAGAGGCCAACTACTAATACGTACGATCAATGGTATTGTACGTCGAAGAGTCCGAAGACAGAACGGCGGCTTATATGCTAGTCAAGACTCCCTAAGGCTGATAGCAGCTACTAGCAAAGGTATACGTGCTTGTATACACACATCTATGTGCGGTTCTCCGCGTGCGTGCAACGGCCCGAAGATGTATGCGATTTTAGATATATACCAGCCCCTCGCGAGTTTCACGAACCTATCCGTATATATACATATATATATATGGACATACTGCAAATGGTCTGGAGGAAGAGCATCCAGCCGTTGCCTACTTCGAGCTTCAGATACCACGAGTATCAATTCACAGGCCCTACGAACATACCTCGGTACCTACATACCCCCTACATACAGCCTAACCTTTGCCCGCACTGGTCTCAGCCCGCACCGAAACAATATGATATTCTGAGACGAGTTTCGAGGAAGAATTGTGTTGAAATGTGCGTTGCCTGGTGTTGCAGTGACGCACGAGCAACGCAGGTGGCTATTTTTGGCAGAGGGTGTGACAGCCAGTTGCCAGCCAGCCATTTACCTGAATGCGAACCTGCACTGATATAGATACGGACTCCAGCCCCAGTATCATTCGAAATCGATCAGGAACCAACTGCGAACAGGCTTTATTCAGCTGTCGACCAGCCAACCAGCATTTTTTCAAACCACACCAACACGGCCACTCACATCATCGACCAGACTTCAGCGGGGTTTTCTTCGTTCTTCGTTCTCGTCCTGGTTCTTGTCTTTTATATTGGCCAATCCTCGACTTCCAGCCAGTCAGCCAGCCAGTCAGCTGCCGTCTTAGCTTTGGTGGTTCCATACCTGTTGATGTTCTGTATTGATTTGGTTCGACTCGATTCCTCAACATCTACTCGTCGTCAATTGTAATTACCCACGGAACCTGGCCCCTGCATCTTCACGTAAAACACCATATCCATCCGTTGCCCCCGACTTCGACAGGATATCTACTATACTCCTCGACGGCAGTCCGATATTTTATTCTGTATAAGCACGCGTACTAGTACTTGTATGCTGACAAGCTAGCACCCCCTGGTTTTGACTCTATTCTAGTTGATTCGGTCATCAAACCTTGCTGCGGATTGCTTCGGATTGTTATCCTCCTGGTCCTATCCAGAGCTGAACAAGCCATTCCAAGATATACCCACCAAGCAGCTTTGTCAGCACCTAATCTTGGGAGCCATCAAGTACAAAAAAGCTTCAACGGAAATCTGGGGCAATCAAGCGAGCAATCTCACAAGCGACTTCGCCTTGCCTGAGCGGAAGTGAGACAAGACAGGTACACCGTACGGCTCCCCAGGCAGTAACTGGTCAAGTGCAGGCCAAAAAAAAAAAAAAGTTCCAAAAGGTCCAGAAGGTCCAAATCCCCTCACAGGGTCAAGCTCGTCATTTAAATTCCAGTCTTCATCCCCATTCCCATCTTCGCCAAAAATAAGAATAAAAGCCAGCTGCCATCCTTGCTGTTTGTTCCATTACCCGATCGATATTACTATCCAAGAAACTTAGACTGCTGGGGGTTCCCATCGAACGTTTCCAAAGCTGGCGAGCAAACGTCTTTCGTTCGGCCTTTCCAGGCTGCTAGGCGGCACCAACAACACTGCAGCACCATCCTCTCCTTCCGACCCGCCTACTCCCTCGAAAGACTCAAGCAGTTCCTCGAAAACATCAACTCCTACCACTCCACCACCTCAGGAAAAAAAGTCGCGAAGAATCTCCACTGCTGCAGTATCCTCGTTCATGGCATCTGCCAAAAGTACCTTGTCGCATGCGGCGGGGCTGGAAGACAAATCGAAAAGGTCGTTTAACGTCATACACCCTCCACCGAGCCCCACAAGGACGCCCGGCGGTTCCGTTGCTCCCTATGAGACCGAAAATAATAATGCTGCGGGGAACTCGCATCCCTTGCCCAAAAACACATTTCGCGTAGGCGTGTCGGAAGATAAGAACAGGCGCTGCAGGCGGACAATGGAAGATACCCACTCCTACCTTTACAACTTCCTGCCCCCTGCTCCTCCAGCTTGCATGCTGAACTCGAATTTGTGCTCGGACACCGATAAGACTGTTTTATATTCCAGTCTAGATGAGAATGCCGCTGGCGAATCGGACAATGGATATTTCGCAGTCTTTGACGGCCACGCCGGAACCTTCGCTGCAGATTGGTGTGGAAAGAAACTACATCATTTGCTCGAGGATAGCATTCGTAGGAATAAGGACAACAAGTCAATGCCGGAGTTGCTGGACCAGACCTTTATGAACGTGGACAAGGAACTCAAGGACCTTCCTGTTAAGAACAGTGGGTGCACCGCTGTCTGTGCTGTCCTGAAGTGGGAGGACCGAACCGTGGACTCCGGACCGGATTCTGCAGGAGACGAATCTCCGGGTTCGAAGAAGAATGCTGCCGACAAAAAACCTACAAAGCGCGTCCGAATGCTCTATACCGCCAATGTCGGCGATGCCAGAATTGTTTTATGTCGTTCGGGTAAAGCTCTACGACTTAGTTATGACCACAAGGGCAGCGATGAGAATGAAGGCAAGAGAGTCGCCAATGCCGGCGGCCTTATTCTCAATAACAGAGTGAATGGTGGGTCACTTTTTACCTAGATTTTACACAATAAGGTTTTAAAATAGCTAACATGAGATTTAGGAGTTCTCGCTGTCACAAGAGCATTGGGAGACTCGTATATCAAGGAATTAGTAACTGGCCATCCCTACACCACGGAAACTGTCATCCAACCCGACCTTGACGAATTCATTATCCTGGCATGCGATGGGGTAAGTTATCTAACCCACTAAAATAGTGAAGTAACATGAGCTGATCAATATTATAGCTATGGGATGTCTGCTCGGATCAGGAAGCCGTTGATCTCATTCGAACTGTGCAGGACCCTCAGGACGCATCTAAGGCACTTGTCGACCATGCCCTCGCTAGGTTCTCAACGGATAATTTGAGTTGTATGATTGTTCGGTTTGAACGACCTAAAGAGCTCAATACCGTCGCTGGCGTGGGTCTCGGGATTCTCCCAGAAAAGGACGCATCCGAAAGCGCTCTCGTTGACGAGGACGTCATTATGGATGACGCGGCAGAAAAGAAGGCGACTCCACCAAAAACCGAGGAAACGAAGTGAATGACAGAACCAAGCGTCTTTTTACCTTCGCTGTTTCGTTATCTCTTTGTACATCTTGACTCGCAGACCACACACTGTACTCTGAAAGAAAAATGTCTTTTTTGGCGACGAATAAAATCCCTACCTCGTTCCTACCGTTCTTTCTTCCTTCCCTTCGTGTTCATTCGTTTCTCATGCTCTCGCTTGGCAAAAAAGAACATTGTTAACGGCGCTTAAGGTGGCATTTTTTACAGTCTTTCTTTTCGTCAGTCTTATACCTTATCCTTCTATTTTGCGATTTGCCGTGGATGTTTCTTGTGCGGAGAAGGAATATTTTGCTTGATGTCGAAATGTCATTTCCCGCTCTCCTAGATGTTTAGGACATCGTACGTTACGTTTGGAATCGTTTCTACTCTTATATTCCTTTTGCGAATGCCCTTTGTATGTGAGTGGTGGGAGGTAGAATTTGTAAGCTATGTCGGAGAGATGATTAAATAACTTCTTTTGAGACCACCAGAGTATCCAAACTGAAACTAGAACCACTATTTGGCGGTGAAACATCATTGGAATCTTCATTATAGCCGACACCGGTGTCCATTTCTAAGGAAAAATCTAGGATGGGGAACACTCTTATCTCAATATCTACCCACACAAAGGTAGCTTGGTCCTTGATACCCTCGAAAGATCCTTCTACTCATCGATCGGGGATCTTGTAAAGGGGCCGCATATCTCTAGGGATAATAATATCGATTTGACCCTTGGTATTCCGAGCCGGGAAACCCACTGTTATATCCAAATGAAAAACGCCATCCACGTTCCCAACATGGATTTTATATCGTACAGAGCATATATACACACCCCTCCCACCCCCCTTCTCTCGCCCATTGTCGCTATCGCCCTCACGAAACATAGCCTCCAATCAATGAAACCAAGGAGCGTCTCCTCTGACCCGACTAATATCCTGCAACTTCCCATCCCCCATCTTCACCACCGAAAACTTAATCATTCTCGGATCGACTCCCAAAGTCTCCTTCACAATCTTCTGAGTAGCCGGATCGCAATCGAATCGCATGAGGAAGTAGTGACCTTGGGTATGTGTGGCTTGATGTTTTCGGATCTTTTTGGGGAGGTGGGTTACACCCCAGTTATTGACTCCTCGGACGATACCGCCATTGGTTAAGACTTGCATGCCGACGGTTTTTATAACTCTGTAGGGTGAGGTTTAAGGGATACGTTAGAGCCTTTTTTGCGAGGTTTTGGGGAGGTAGATGTGGTGGGGAGGTAGGTCGGCGTACTCTTTGATTTCCAGCAGGCTGCCGGGACGGACCTGGAGATATAGATAGATGTATTAGTACAGTAATGACAATGATAGCTAGCTATAATGTATAAAGGGAAAAGTCATTGTAAACTCACAGCTCCCAGAAGCTCGTATAGCATGATTATGGTTCCTCGAAATGGTCGAACCAAGTATCGAAAGAAGCTAGGAAGTCGAAGGTTGACGTTCAAAGAAATGCACACACCCGGTCGTCCCTTGTCGTCCAGTAGAAGAATGGTAGAGTTGAGAAAGAAGAAAAAAAGAAAAACAGCCCATCAAGATTTCCGATAAGATAAACCCGGACAAAAGCACAAGCTAAAATCACCCAACCAAATAACAGCATTTAAAAGTAGTCTCTCGCAACACCAAAATTTCCACAAGGAAAACCCGTTGGAAACTCTCAGTCTCCCGACGTCACGATAAATCCCTTCACCCCGCCATTAACCACAAAAACAAAACACCCACTCCTCTCTTCAATTGGGTTTGGATCATCAGATTATTTCATCATCACGGCTATACGGTAAAAAAGGGTTCCTTTTCACTAAGGAAGTATTTTTTTAAAGAAAAATCCGCACCAATGGCATCGACACTCCGACTTGTCTCGCGAGCTCTCCCGAGAGCTTCGGGTTCCTTGTGCAGGGCCGTCGCTCCCGCACCCGTTAGAGTCCTCGGCACTCCGCTGAGCCGTAGGCAGTTCTCTCAGACTGCTGCGCAATGCGAAAGTACGGAAATCACTACTTCTGCTTCTTCCCTTATCTTCTCTAAAATCATGGAGAATTTTTGGAATATTTTTTGCTAATAAAATTTTACTATCAGTCATCAAACGCTACACCCAAGACCACGAATGGATCTCCTACGACACCGAAACCAACATCGGTACCGTCGGAATCACCGAATACGCCCAGGAGAAACTCGGCGAGGTGGTCTTCATTGAATTGCCCGAAATCGACTCCACAGTCGAAGCCGACGACTCGATAGGTGCCGTGGAGAGCGTCAAGTCTGCGTCAGACATCATGTCGCCTGTCACCGGTGATATCATCGAAGTCAATGAGGAGCTGAACACGAAGCCGAAGCTGGTAAATGAGGATGCCGAGGGTGAGACCGGTTGGATCGTTAAGATCGCTGTCCACGAGGGTGAGGTTGAGCGTCTGAAGGAGGAGTTGATGGATGATGCTGCTTATGAGAGCTATACCCATGAATAAAAGACGATAGAGGAGTCCCGATTTTGTGTATATTTTGATGCAGTTTACAGGGGCACGCTAGGGAGGCTTAATTGACCATGGCAATAGCTCATTAATACTGCAATTGGAAAGAAAATATTAAGAACAGTAGCGTCGGCGCGAAGAACTATTCCCTTTCCTTTTTCCCTTTTTGTTTCTGTACTATAGGTTTTAAAGAGCTACGATGTTCATATATATACGACACGAAAGATAACGGATTCACCACCAAACATGGGCTCTTTTTTCTCCCCATCAAGTAAGCACATCTACCTCAATTAGTAGCGATCGAGGTCTTCGAACGTTTGGCGATATTTTGTGGTGGTTATCAAGATAAGCGGTTTTCGGAAACTCACCGAAGCTCTCTCCCACATAAAATCTACAGCAAGCGAGGTCATATATCCACAATAGTCCTATGAGGCCAGTATTTGAAGAAATCATTTTGTCTATGAGCCTGTAGCCCTAAGGAGCCAGCCCGGCCAATAATTTATGTTACTAACTTGTACATTATCGAAAGTTCTGGGTACAAGTTGTATCAATTTATGCATTCTAAAGCCCTGCTAAAGCAAGGTCCAAATCTATAAGCGGGTAACAAAGCGCCAGGCATAGAAACACAACGTAAAATAATTCAACATGATCAAGGGCTTGCCCTGAGCTGAAATTCAAAGGTCAGAACTACGTTTTCTGTTTCCTAACCCTTAGAATCGTACCAATTGATGGCCCACCTCATAACCTGCCTTCCAGCTCCGTCCAACATATCTTTATATGCTGGGTTCGTAGCTGCAGTGAACATATACATATGCGCATTAACCTCATCTGCGGCCTTATCATTCAACTGTGTGAACCACCAGGTCCTTAAATCTCGATCTCCGACATCGATATCCGCGGTTCCCCTATTATCGGATGAAGCAGCTGCTGACCCAGGAGGGGCAGGAGCTTTATTTCCCGATGAGGAAGACGAGGATGGCGAAGTGGGCGAAGTGGGCGTCGACACCGACCTATTCCTCGGCTTCGGTGGGAGGGAGCAAAAAGTTCGTAGTCCTCCACCGCCAACTTCGAGTGTCTTTCCTTGTGGTGTAGAGGCAGACTTTGCTCCTTTACCCAACACCGTGTAGAAGTTGGCAATTCCTACGCCAGGGACGGAGGAAGCTCTCATGATCCGCGCTTTGAGTTCATCCGAATTGAACAGCACGCCTACGAATTCTAAGTGCGACGTAACCCAACTAAAGCCCTGCGTGATGTTGGATCTGTTCATGTAAACCGCTGTGCCTGCGCCGGCCGTAACAGTAGTCGCAGCCGCGGCAGCCAATGCCAACTTTCCCCAGCCCCAACCTCCACCTGACGAAGCTGCTTGCCCAGCGGCAGGAAGGGCAGCAGCTTGTGCGCCAGACGAAGACGTGGCCACCGACGCAGCAGGCGCTGCTTCCTGAGACCCAAAGAAACCAAGGGTTTTCGCAATGCTTGACACGGTTGTGAAAGCATCCGATGCTACACGAAAGTTGTTCTCTGCGCTGTTGGCGAACATGCTTGGTGAAAGCCCCTAATGCGACGATATTACTAAACGTCCACTTTCAACCATTATGCTCACCCGCCCACGACCTCAGGTAGGGGAAAATAAATGAAATACCAAATACGGGGTATCAAAGGCACATATGCCAATGATAGCAGGGAACATCATCTTTTCATCGTTCAATACATCCTGCTTTTTCTCAGATCGTGACGACGTCTTTCTTGACGACGAATCCCTTCTTCTCCTTGGATCTAGGCTGCCGGACCTCGACGACGAAGACGAAGACGGAGATGAAGACGTCGGTTGTTTTCTTATGGGTTCGTCATCCAGAATCGCAAGCAGCGTATCAGCAGCTACGATCCCGCCCATGGAGTGTGCCAGCAGCACCACTCGCACCGAGGGGTCAATCAGCGACCGGTTGCCATTAAGATCTTCGGTGTCGAGAACGAGGTCTTGGAGCCTACGATTCTCAGTGTTCGAGTTAACATTCCAAATACGTCAATTGAAAGAGATGTTATTTCCAGGTTCAGGTAAGCCTCAAGGGTAGTCAACAGGAACTCGTTCAAGATCCGGGTAAAGAGGTACGTCTTGCTCTCATCTTGGCTGGCTACAACAGGGCACAGCTGTTGTCTCTTCTCAAGCTCCGAGTGACAAAAAGTGCCGTGGCTCATCCACAACAGAAGTTGTTTCCCAAAATTAGTTTATTCTTGGACATTACAACTGCCATCCCAGAAGACTAATCCTGTTCGCTGCCTGGTTCGTAATCACACCCGCAGCGCGGGGGGGAAATAGCAGCAACATGCACAAGGAGGGCGAGAGGGTAAACAACGACGTTATGCACGTTTATGATAGCATAGAAGGAGGGGTTCCAGGAGGCGAAGGGAAGTAAAGGAGAGGGTCTCCATACCATTCACGAAAACGCTTCACAGCCGCAGGCAGATTCCCTCTGGTTTCGTATCTCGGGTACACGACAGCTTTCACGCCGACATTCGGAAGAAATTTTTGTAATGTATGCTGTAGATGCTGTTACATCCCGACATCCGAGGGGAAGGTGAAAATGAATTATCACCCCCCGCAAAGGATAGTCTTAGCCACGGGTTCAAGAAAAATAAAATAAAAATAAACCTTCATTTTTTTTTATATTGGACCTCGCTATCTGCACCCTGAAGATGGGTCTATGTAGGGGTATAGATCCACCTCTAGAGTGACAAAAGACGAGGACGCGCAAGGGGTGCATCTAAATTCTCGGCAGAAATACCTCAGGAAAGAGACCGAAAGTATCATCGCCGCCCTAATCCGATGAGGAGAAAATAAGTAACTTTTTTAGTTAAAAATGTTCAATTGATAAACAGGCACTAATCTAGGCATCTTTTTGGAGAAAAGAAACGAAAAAAAGGGAGGGTAAAAATGGCAGCAGGCAACAATGAGAAAAAAGTTATGATCCATATGCATGGGAACACATCAAAATTGGCCGCCGAAAGAAAGGTTGGTTGTATGTGGAGTACCTTATCCCTCCAGGGGTGGTGGTTGTCGTGCTCGAGTTCAATTGAGGCGGCTGATGTCAACTAACCTTGAAGCCATGGATGAAAACTAGCAGCAGTGTCCGTTTCCGTGCCATCAAAGCGGCCTTGGGCGAAAGGGAAGAATGGGGAAGCCGTAATTCTCGAACTCGTTAAAGTGGTGGTTAGTATAAAAAAGAAACGCCCGGTGGTTAGAGAAACCCTGGTTGGTTGATTGTGATATCGATGGTGGAACAGGTTTGAATTCTGGATTAACTGAGCTCGGTTTGGAGAGACTTTTAGGACTCAGTTCATTGAGATTAGCACCAAGTTGCTGGACTATCAACGAAGTACAAGTCCGTCCGGTGCCACCGCGACAGAAACCCCCAAATTAGTACTTCCTTTTTCTGAATCGCCTCAGCGGTAGTTTGGCAAGTTAGCTACGTTAGTTAGTAAGTACTAGTCATTAAGTATTAAGTAAGTAAGTACTTTGGAGACACGCAAGAGCGATATCGCCTAGAAGAGTTTGTATGATGTTGAGCTGGTCGAGCTGCTATGTGTATGTAATGTACTAAGCTAGGAAAAAAAAAAAAAAAAAAAAAAAAAAGACCAACGAGCGCTCGAGCGGGGCAAAGCGGTGACGATTATCACATCATGCGCTATTACCTGTCGACAAAAGCTAGAAAATTCGCCCGCGATCTAGCACCTTCGACCGGGAAATGCCTGAGATTGGCTAAAACCAGCGCGTGTCCGTCGACGGTGCGTAGTGGATGGATGTGTGGATGTGGATGTCAGTCAGCATGTGTGTACTGACATTAAACATTAACGTTAACAGGTTATTGTACCCAGAAACGGACGAAGCTTGCCTCTTCACGAAGGTTCCTGTTGCATGCAAGGACTCAACTGATCCTGTCTGCTGCGAGCATCGAACCGGTACCGTATAGTTACCAGGCCCATGTCAGCGCCTTGTCGACGGCCGTATGATCTGTCTAGATCTTGACAGACAAGGCCTAAGCAGAAACCCTGTCAACATCTAATGTCTGCGTCCTCAAAAGCCTCGGTGTTCTCGGTGTCTTCAGCTGTTTGCCGATCTTGCAGCACCAGAGTGGACCTCTCCCTCCCACTCTCTCGAGGGATAATGGTTGTTAGTGATCAGATGTCTACCCTGTTCGTCTATGCACGTCGTCGGCGGGCCATTTGTGTTCGGAAGCTGCGATGGTTTTTTTTTAGTCCCGCAGCGGGCTACTACGAGGTTCTAGCAACATGATTCATACCCGCAAAGGCTAGGGATGCATTGTGTCTAAAGGATTTTTATTTCGTGTAGCTCGTATGCGGGCTCAGATGTCAATATACTGTTGACAATACATACGTGACAGACCTGGGTCAACCAGTGGCTGCGGACTGCAAAGAGTAAGCCTGTTCGGACTGTCTTGTCCTGACATCCTGCAGCTTCCATGCCTTCCGAGATGTAGGTCTGGTTGAGACATTCGAAACTCTGATAGGATAGACGAGAAGGGCCTGACCAGGTGACCAGGGTTTCCGAGGAGGCCAAAGATAAAAAATTTGAAGGTTCGATATCAAAAACCTTCAAAGCTAAGATACAACCCACTAGGTAGCTTAGCTTGCCTGAAGCTGTGCATCTGCAGACTTTGCTCATCTGCAGATGGCTATATGGAACACTGGCGATCCATTATCAAATTAAAAGTTTTTCCCCTTCCGCCGAGTTCGAGACCAGCCTCATGGGGAGAACTGCCATTGTTGGAAAGGCGAAGCTGGTGATCCGGTTGAAGGCTTTGGGCCTCTCGAAGGGGGTTGTGCAATGGATGACGTTGAGGTGGCACCTCAAACCCTGTCTTTTGATTCGTTCGGGCTCATCCACACACCTTTCGACAGCCTCACGGGAATTTGCGGTTACTTCTTGCACACATATTACATATATGCATACATCACAGCCTTTTATTAGAAGCGGTTCGATGACTTTCAGTTAACCGTTCCGACCATCCATGAAAATTCAATTATGGATCGCGATCGATCATCTCGGTCAAGTACGACGACTAGCAGCTACTAAAAAGTAGCTATCCTAGCTACCTATGCAATAAGAAGTAAAATATGTTGCAACACTGTAAGACCGCCACGACAAGCCACGGCATTCGATGCCTAATACACAAAGCACTTTAGTAAAAGTATGAACATAAAATACTTGCCTGCCTGCCGATTCGCAAGTCGCATCACCAATATCAAATGGTCCAGATCACGAGCTAGCTTCCAGTGGATATTCGAAGATTGAAGCTAAGGAATTTAACCCACACAAGGTTCCACGGTCCAAGTGTGATATCAAAAGCTGAAGCTGAGGCAAAAACCGAGGAGGACCATGCAACAATCAAAGTATGAAGATAACGCATAGGACTCGTGCATGAGAAACCTAAAAATGAAGAAAAAGTAATATTGTAAAAAATAAAAAAGAACGCGGATTTCGTGTACCGCATCGATCTACCCCGGAGACCTGAAGGAAATGGAGAGGGAAAATAACTCCCATGATCACGGTCGTAATACGAAACTCGCAAAGGCATCATATTGGAGACCACACAATAGCCAGATGTGGCATGTCAGCGGCTAGGAAACACCGAGAGGGATCGGCTATTGTGGAGATTGGAGTATAGCAAATAACTTGAAAGGATATATGCTGTGCATGGAACAAACTCCGGCAAATGGATCCTACTGCCTACATACCACATACATAACATAACTTACATCCCAAGACACCCGACGGCCATCATCCCACCATCCGTGGCCATGGGATGCTCCGCGTTGCAGGTTCAGCAAGAGTGGGGACCTTGTTCAAAGGAGGGGGGGCGTTAGGGAGGTGAGCCAGTTATGAGGGTTGGCTGAACTAGCATAAACGGTCCAGGCTGCTTTCGTTCTTCGTTAAAAAGCCCACACTTATAATATGTTTATCCTTGCTTGCCTCGCCTGGTTATGCAGCTGGGTTCACCGCACTTAATCAGATACGTCTGGCAATTTATCATACGGCATGGCTGGGCATTTTGTTCCCATGTATCGCGGCCCCCTCCTTCCCACCTCTTTCCGAGCATGGGAAAGTCGCTCGAGAGGGCCAAAACCCAGATCCCAAGGACGATGCACGAGAAGCACATAGGAATTTTAGCACTTTACGCGTTCCGGGAAGGCAAAAGAGCCAAAAAGTGGATCTTGTTGAATTGAATTTCAGGTCGCCTGCCACATGACAACTAAATATTCAAGGAGGCTACGAATGGACTAGTGGCAAAGGTCCTGCGATATATGCAATATACGATATTTACTCCGTCCACAGAGATCGCAGCAGGCGGCATGTTGGGGGTTTTGACACATCAAGCACAGAAACGAGAGTTTCGGAAGCTGGAGGAAATGCCGGCTGGATGATCTGCTTTTTGGTGTTGAGTGGATATTCCTGGGGCCTTGCATCTACTCCGTTTTGCATTGCGACATCTGATTCTGAACCGATGTTGCTTGCTTGGAAATCCAGCATGCTTTGTCGCGAGGGGTTGGATCTGTGCATTTGGAGAAGGAGCTTTGAGGAAGTGGTATGTATCCATCTGACTGTGATAATGAATTCCTATTGCTCGCCGACCGGTTTGCAAGCCAGATGATAATTTTCCAAAGAGGATCGCTTAACTTGTCCGCATTCGAATACCTTTTCGGAGTTCGTTTCTTCAAGGATATACTTGCTCGAGGCATAAAAAATTATTTTATTTTTTATTTTTGATATTTATTTTTTTCTTTGTCTTGCTCCGGGGCCGCGAGATATGATGTAGACGCAGCGTCCGGACCTTCAACTTACATCCGAGACAGTTAAGAAGTGGTGCTCCTTGGGAGGTGAGCGCACCTGCAGGGGCGCCGCAAAATTCAATTAATTCGCAAATCGTCATAACGGAGACGCTGATGATACGACTCGTTGGTATGTGATCCATAAGCCAGCCAGCCGTCGGTAAGCCGAAGATAGCAGCAACTTAACGCAACCCGACGCGGCGAAGCAAGGTTTCACTATTCCGCTGGTTACTTGCCAGGCTGCTGAGATCCGCTAAGGCAAAAGGCCGCCTCTGTGAGAGCAGGCAATTACCCATTACGCCTTGGAATCACGCGTCCATTTACATCCGACGCAGGAAAGAAATAGGAAAAGGAAAGAGCTGTGCTGGGGGTGTGGTCGACGCAAGCACCGAGGTGAACAGAAAAGGCGACGAGACTTCAGCCTATTGGTCGGAATAAGCTGGAGAACCCACATGGAGATATATGTAATCGGCCAACATTCAAACAAGTACCGCCTCCTTCTGTTAGACGGTACAGTACCCTGCGAACAGTCAGTTGTCCCCAACGTTTAACACCGGTACATACTCCATGTCCATACGTATTGCGAGCTGCAATGCAAGGTTTGATGTCCTCACAACTACCACCCTAATGACTTAAGTGCAAACCGTTGTTTCTTTTCAAACTTATTTTACCTGATTTGTCCAACGAGGCCACCGTCGAAGCTGATTGGTATTTGTCATTTGATCACAAACATTTCAGCATGTTCAAAAAGTATGCTGGACTGTTGAGTGGCAGTCCTAGACCGGGTACAGGTACAAAGATACCTGGCAGTTCCCAGGGCCAGGCTCTTTTCAGTACTAGTATCCTAATATCACAAAATTCAAAGGCATACCGAAGGCCCGTACGATGTCCCCTTCCTGTCTTATGCAGATTTATTGAATGCACCATCTCAAGACTATTATATCAACCGTTGGACGAGAGAGATGCATGATAATCCCGAAAAGTTATATATCGCATCGTCTGACGAGGTCTACGTATTCAATATATCTGATCGGCCTGGCGGTCTAGGAATGTGATCCATTTCTTTTCCAACCCCCTGGCCAATCTTGCAATATATCGCTAGGTTTTGAGGTTTAATGTTAATTTAGACGATTCACTCGACCGTTGCATTTGATTATTTTGAAACCTAGGTGTATGTATACGTAAAAAAGATTTGTTAGCTGCAATGTACCGCAGTCTGATATCCGACTTATCTAGATTCCTCCCATCTAACATGCAGCTGGCCTCCCGCGGTTGGTGAGATTTTAATTTTTGAATGTCTCCTTTTTTTTTTTTTTTTTTTGGTCATGCCATTTCCTTTTTATGTGTTCAGATGTTATAATAGCGCTTGCATACATAAATACATACTATACACGTACATACACGAATATAGTACATCCATCCTACGTGTTTGCGTTCTGGCGGATGGAGTTATTTCGAAAGGGAAGCCGCCTTGGAAGCTTGTGAACCGTCTCGAGTTCTGCCACAACACAGTTTCCGGTGAGGTTGAAAGGATGGCGGTTCCCACATCCCGTTCTGGGTTCTAGCTTGTTCTCCCTTTGCAATCCAACCAACCACATCGCAGCATGCACTCCAACCAAAGTTGCATTTTCTATGATCGATCGGGTTATTAGGACGGTTCATAGCCCAAGTCCATCACATTCTTTTTTCTTCTTTTTCTCCAAATCATCTTTTAAAGCTTAGCTGCAGCGTCGATGGAACTCGCGGCGCAGTTGGGTATCTCCTTGCTGTGCAACCGGGTTGTCGAGGCGGACACAAAAAAAAAAACCTATGCATTCCGAATATAACGGGGTCTTAACACTTGCCTTCAAAATAAATAAATAAAAGTAGAATAAAAAATAAAAAGCGAATTTGTTTCGAGAAACCTATTGGCTTCCAATAGCCCCGAGATTGAATTCGATGATGACAGGGCTGCAAGCTAAGTAGCAGTAGGAAGGGTAACTAGCTTTATGTGCCCATATTAAGCCATTCCGGATAACTACAAAGCACAAGCGCTATGGTATTCTGTTGCAAAAGGAGGAATACAACCAGCTTTTTTTCTTTTTTTTTTTTTTTGAACAAAAAAGAAATAAAGAGAAGGAAGGACAAAGCCACTACCATCTTTGGTTCCATCCCGATGGACAAGGGATGTTTCTCCTTTGCTCGTTGGCAAGAGCGAGATGGGGGAAGGTAACAAAAGGTAACAGTTCCTAAGATAGGTACTTAGACGCAGATATCGACGACGACTGAGGCCATCTCCACATTTGGGGAGGTCTACAGCCAAAGTTATGCACCAACGTCTCCCAGCTAGCTCCATCAATACTTTAAGTCGCTGCAACACCCGGTGCAGCACACGCAGGGAACGACAAAAGAAAAAAGCCTCCACCTGAGTGAGGAGATCACGTTCGAGGTTTAGGACGTCGAAGCCAATCATCGGCCACCTGCTTGATAGAACGCCTGTGTGACAAACAACACGGCTGGGCCTTTACCGGACATCTTTTCTTGCACAAGGAGAGGGTTTTGGCTAGAGACCAAAGCCCCCATGCCCATCAACAAACCCAACAGGCTATTGGCCGGATGGCTGCTACGGCCGGATCCTATTCGCCCTATTCTCACACTGTTTTCCTAAGAGGGGTCATTGACTGTTGGGGTTTCGTTCCACATTCCTTCTATCCGCATCGATGTCGTCTCGGCCTGAACGACGGAAAGCGGCCAGGCTCCTAAACCTGAAATTGCAAGCAAATTTGTTCGGCCTCTTTTGTTGCTCCCTAAATCACGAGTGAGGACCCCCTTGCAATCCATCCTCTGGTCCTGTAACTTGCTCGCTCCAGTAATAATGTCTGCGTTAGTGGGTATTTTGGTCGGGTCTTTTGCTGCCCTGCACGATCGAAAAAAGCTTAGAGGAGTTCAAGGCAAAAGTTATGCATCATCATCATACCCCCATGCCTTTTCCTTCTCTCCTTTTTTGCCCTTCAAAGGAGGCTAGACGGCCTTTTCGCTTGTGAGCATTGTGTGTCCATCCACCGCCAAGGGTGCATTGGAAGTTGCATGAGACAGAAAGGCTAGAAAGGTAAAATTTCACCCCTGTATTGACGAGGAGCAACATGCTTGCATTTTTTCAGTCGTCGTCGACGAGCGCTCAACATTACATGTTCGATCCGTAATATGTGCAATGTACCTACCCACACAACTGCAACAAAATGTCGCTTTTAGCTCCATCAAAAAGCTGGTTTTCCTTCTCTGTATGGTTTCGTTACCCTGCTTCCATTTTCTTTTCTTATTTTCCTTAATGTCTCCTTTGCATTCGTATTTTGTTCCCCCGCCATCGACAAGAGAACGTTGTCTGATTTGGCGGCCGTGGCTCCCTTGGGTTCCCACACGCAAGCATCATGACACACACACAGCGGAGAGCGCATCCTTCCCTGGCGAGTGCCTTCACAGCAGCTCACGAGTAATAACTTACTTTTTTTCTCCAAGTTATGGATGTATTTTCCCTCCCCTGTTTGGGGTTATTGCGTTACTTGGCGAATCGAGAGTGAAGTTCGATATCACACCTAACCAACTCAGCATGTCCGGGGCTGGACACAGAATTAACAGCGACAGAAGCTGATATTGCCGACTGAAGACGATTGGTCTGATACTTGACAAGACTCTTGTTGCAAGAAAGCAAGCAAGCAAGGCGTATGTATCCTGCTTTTTCCAGAAACAGGGTCTGTGGGAAGATTTCCTAAAAACCCATCTCTGTTTTTTTTTTTTTTTTTTTTTTTTTTTTTTTTTTTTTTTTTTACACTTGTCGTTAGTGGCTTTTTATTTGATTTTTTCGATTTTGATTTTTTCGACTTCACACACACGCAAGCCCAACCCTTACTACATCTTATTATGTACATGTCCGTCCAAGCATCTTTAACCATGTCGCGCGCCCTGTCCCACTTGTGGCATTCGAGATTGGTCATATCTCTGAGGCAGCTATCCAGGACGGAACGAGATGACCACAAGCAGTAGCTTGACCCAGTTTTTCGAGGATCAAAATGTACCTGACCGGAAGTCAAGGAACGTAAGGAGGAGGCTTGGATATGCCGGAAGTTACATTTTCTGCGTAGGAAGCCGATGGGATATATGTACAAGTTCAGTACCTGTACCAAAGCAGCGCTTTCTTACGCCTTAGTCAGTGTATCGTTTTTTATGCACGTTGACCACCGCCTCGAAGTAGTGGATGATTTGCTTGGAGGTGAACTAATGTGCGAGTGTCTCAAGACCTCGAAGTGCGTAACTTGGCCAGGGTCAAACCAGCCAGCCAAGGGAGCCTTTGGAGGCTGCTAGTTGCAGCAGCATGATCTCTTTTGTGAGGAAATAAGGAGAAGAAAGAGGGCATTCCAGACCTTCACCCCCAATCCCTTCCTCGACCCCGGTCGGTTAGAATCCCCACGGCACGGCATGGAAACTAATCCAATATCCACTTTGACTTCCCATTCGGACCACACCTCCATCCAACTCCTGCCTCAGAGATGGGCTAAGTTATTAACAGGCCCTCGCTATGGGCTATGTGTGTGGGCTAATTATACATATTCGCGATAGGATTGATTAGCACTGACTTTGACTGGCACGAGGAGGCAGTCAGGTCTCATCGAACGAGAAATGATCAGAAAATGACCTTGCAAACTTGCAACCGATTGAACTGGGAAGTTCAGCGAGAAACGCAACGTTTGTCCTTGCTACCCTCCGGGGGGCGCTCGTCCATAATTACCGTGTTCGTCGTGAACTCCGGCCGCCGATGTGGGATTATTATGCTCTGAAACTCTCAGGTTTCCGCTTGGGATTATTTCTCTCAGCTTGGGTTCATACAAGTCAAGCCAGAGTTTAACATGGTTGCAACAAAAAAGAGGTCATATTACACACATTACATACGAAGCGGTATGAATGAAGATTTCGAAGCGGCCAGGCGGCGGAAAAAGATGAGAAAAACTAAAAAATAACGAAAAGAGGCCGCCAATCAGCGTTAAGGCCGGGATATTTGGAGATCTACCAGCTCACTCTTCTTTTTTTGTTCCTCGATTTGAGATAGACATCTCCCAATCAATCTCTTCAATAGGAAGATCCACCTTGCGTGGGAGCGAAGCGATCCTGATTGGGCCTGTGTGTATCCAATGCAACTGAAGAAGGAGGAGAGGACGAATCAGCAATAATAGCAAGCAAGCATGACTTTGTCTTCCTTTTCCTTTCTCTTTCCTTTTTTTTTTTTTTTTTTAGAGATCGGGCGGGCCTATCCACCTATCTATCTCGAAGGGAACGGACTGACCTGACCCAGACCGGCACTAACCCGTTTTCAATCAGCGCCTCTTTTTGCATTTAGCAGAACGAACTAAAGGGACTGTCAGCCAAAAAAAGTTTGTTCTGTTTTAAGTGGTTGCTTTTGAGGGGTGGCCATGTTTTCTTTTTCGCATTCCGGGGATGACCCCCCGGTACTTACAGATGTAGGCACAGGACATGTAACTTAGCCCTGGGAGTTGGGAAATGTTAATAATTGCAGCCCACCTGAACTTGACGACCTTGCGTGTTCGAAGCTAGTCTGGTCCGTGTTAGTGACCTACGACTAGATGGATGTCCTGAGCAGTTTGATATATATCCGTGGAGCCGGCCTGTGTGAAGTCATCACCACCAGCAATTTCTAATGGTATGTACGGTATCTCCTAACTTAAGTCCAGCGACTCCCCTCAGCTCAGCCTGAATATATTATATATTACTATCGGCAGCGTATTCACTAAAACGCCCTCGTGTGCCCCCCGACCAGATAATAATTATCCACCTCAATCCAACGATTCTTAACCAAATCAACCGTTAACTTCAGTCAATCAAAATCAATCAATCAATTACAATCAAATCAATTACAATAAATTCAATCAATTCAATCAAACCGTCCGCTCAAACTTGCTTGCAAACAACACATAAACCTTGCGGGTCTTGGTTAATAACGACATCGGACGGATAGGAACCTTTAACCCACCCCCCCCCCCCCCCCCCAGAAGCTTCAACGAAAGGACCACTGCATACTACTGTACAGACGGAATACCTAGTAGACAGCAACATCTCGAGCAATTACAATTACACAGGCGACTTGCAGGCAAACTCTGTTATACCAGACCAAACATCCTATCCTTTTTAATTTTGCCTATCCGACACTCTCATCTTGTTCCGTCCTTCCCTTCCCATAGTTCCGTGCCGTATATACTGCTATCCATTCGGTTCTCCCTAAGCATCGAATCAACCTCCACAAAAACCTAAAAAGGGAACCTCCTTCGAAACCGGACTCTGGAACGCTAACTGGCTTGCCTTTTACCACGTTTCCACTACCGTTGTTTCCGTTTTTCCTTATTATTACTTTTTTACCATCATTCATTTGACTGGTGAAACAGATATATATCCTTCGTCTACCACAGGTCAGAAGTCTTGAAGCAACTGGTTTTTTTGATATTTATATATCTGCTTCAAAGGACTCCGTCGAACGAACAAAGAACCGACACATATCGATAACCTTTCACAACCTTATCCGACCGTCTATCATCGCGACCCTATACTCCGCCATATGAATATTGATTGTTAATTTTTTGGAGACCAGCTCTTTTAATTTTCTTCATTCTTTCTTCTTTGGCTTCTATTTTGTTCCCTTTGAACTACTACTTTTTGTCTTGAAGGATATATATACTATATCCATATATACACTCTAATTTCTGTGGGCATCTAAAGCCTGCGCTGGTGGCAGCACAAAATATCAATACTAATGCTCAGTGTTGCCAATTTCACAATGAATTCGGCCCTACCTTATCCTCAGGACTCCATACCTCCGTTCCCGCTCCACCCTGGCCGGAGAAACTCAGCCTATAGCTCTGTCGACAGCAGGACAAGGTCGACGGATTACTATGCCAGGGCAACAAACGAGTCGGCGCGCATCTTCAGCATCCCCTCTCCAAGCTCCTCATGCACATTATCATCGAGGTACAGCTCAAGGGAATCACTAAGGACGCCTCCATCAGAAACTACGATGAGTAGTCACTCAGTGGACTATTCGACAGCGCTTCTTCCAACAAGCGGGAACGTCCAGGCGTCCAGGAGTCAATACCGACAATACGACCACTCTCAATCATCGATACCAAGCATGTCAGAGTGCTTCAGGTCGTCTTCTCAGTCGCAGGAAATGGTAAAGAGGAAGGCATCCTCCCCGCCATCAAGGCGAGGGTCGTTCGCTCAGCAGGTGGAAAGCTCGTCCCGTGGTAGGAGGTCGTCGACAGCTGTGCCACCACTGACAATCCCAGCCACCATCAATTCGAGCAAGGGCAGCTTGGCCGAATTCGCAGCTCAGGTTTGTACTAAATTGGAAATTTAAATATCATTCTTGGATGCTAATAATTCCTAGATCACTTGTTTGTTCTGGTTCGAGTCGTCCCACGACCTCTCCAAAGTCGCTGCGTCGACAACCAAGGTCATCCCAACATCATCTCTGATTGAAGATGCGATTCCATCGATGTCCTTCAAGAAATGGGTTGCTACAATCCTCTCGACCACCCAGGTTTCTCAAAATGTTATTCTCCTAGCGCTGTTGTTCATCTATCGTCTCAAGAAATTGAACCCATCCGTGAAGGGAAAGGTTGGAAGCGAATACCGATTGCTCACAGTGGCACTGATGCTTGGCAATAAATTCCTGGACGACAATACCTACACCAACAAGACCTGGGCAGAGGTTTCCGGTATCACTGTTGGAGAAATTCACGTCATGGAAGTGGAGTTCCTGAGCAATATGAGATACAGTTTGTTCACCTCCGCAGAGGAATGGCAGGACTGGCATGTTAAGCTTGGCAAATTCGGGGAATACTGGGATCGTGCCCGATGTATCCCAAAGCTAAGCCCGTCCAACCAGTTCTCTTCCATCACTCCCACCAGCACTGTCCCACCGTCGCTTCCGTCGCCACCTCATTCGAATCATGCTTCGCCACCATACGGAAGTTCTCATTCGCCCAGCTCGATCTATCCACCTGCTTTACCAGCTCCAGCTCTACCTATTTCGAATGTTTCGCCTAAAAACACCTCGTTGTTGCAGCGATATCGTGAGGATTATGATAGGCTTGAGTCTTCAAGCAGGAAGCGTACTTTAGAAGATACTGGGATGCACCCACCAGCCAAGCGCCTATCGAGATCTGGACCGTCGTCTACCTCCCTGTTGGCACAATACCCACCGACGTTAGCGATCCCAACTCCTTCGCCTAACCCATATGCTTCACAGCTCCCAATCAATCCAAATGCGCCAATGCCAACTCCCCCAGCAGCCCTTCAACCACAGGTACAACCATACTACCCTACCACCAGGGCTATGTCGACTGTCTATCCATCTGCCTCAACTGTATGGACACCTTCCCAGACATCGACCAGCTCTTGGACCCCGCTTTCTGTGGCAACCTCCAGCGCTGCCCCGACATCTATCTCTAGCATGAGCCTTGCGTCGTACCCTAACAGCCGACACACCTCCCCTTATCCTCTCGGCTCAAGCAACAACTCCCCAACTGCCTACAGCAGCAACAACTCCCCATCCATCTTCCTTACCAGCCGGGAGTCTCCATACCGACCCGTTAGGACCGTATCGGCTCTTTTGGTACCCCAGCAATCCACGGAAGCTCAGCATCTTGGTCAAGACCAGATGCAATATCAGCCTCTCACCAAGGCTAGGAACGAGTATAGACAAGGTCCCGTTCCATACATGCAAACAGAATATTGGCCACAATCCACCAACTGGAGTCTCCCTCCACCAAACTTCGAGTCTTAAGAATTTGATTGAGCTCTCTTGATATCCATGGTTTTTCGCAGACGGCGTTTCGATTTTTCTTCTCTTCGTTCTCCCTTTACACAGCTGGCCGTAACCAATCTTTATGGCGTCTTGACTATACAATTACTTGATTTTGATTTATAATATCTGTATTCCTTCTCGCCTCTCTTTTTTTTTCTCTCTTTGGCTACTCAGGAGATTGAATACATGCGCAAACCAGCACATATGATATGTTTCTGCCATTCCAGTACTACTTTTGTACTTTTTGTACTTTTTCTCCTTCTTTTGCGATTGGGCATGGCAAGCGGCGTTTTATACAGGGTTTTTACTTTTTCTCACTTCGTCTTCGTGTTATATTTCTTCCAAACCGGGGGCACGATGTGACAATCTTGCTTATAGTTTTTTTTATTCACTGAACGGTTTGTCACTCTACTATTTTTTGCACATACGATATTGTATTTTACTACTACCGCAAGGAAAACTATATTTCCTATTGTATTCAAAATATTTTAGTTGAAAGGGGGGGATATAGGGGAAACGGTTGGGGTATATCTGTTTACCATATGCTCTCTCTATTTTTATATTTTTATTTTTATGTTATCTCGGTGCGAGAGACACGGTGGCACACTTTTCTCAAATGGAAGGGAATTCTATCTTCATTCATACATCTTTCAAGACTATCTTTTTTTTTCTCCTCTCGGGGTTTGGATTTATTGTTTTCGTGCATAGACAAGCAACCGATTGCCCCCAAAAAATCCTATCTTGCTAACTCGCTCCAAAAAAAAGGAGGCATTTGATATTCATTTGGGAGTTACAGCTTTGATTTCAATAACACGATGTATCATAGAGCAATAGGGAAAAAATAGCTATTAGAGGGGAAATCAATGACAAAAGAAACGTATGATCACAGAAAGTTTTTTTTTAACAAAAAATAAATAAATAAAAATAAGCAAAATAGTAGCACCTCATTCGTTCGGAGCGTTCAGCCTCCTTTCACGATTTCTTTTGTTGTAGTATTCCGACGCTATATATCACACATATCACGCTTTGATGGCCCCGAGGCGTCGCCCTTCCTGATATCCCACGAACTAATTACTTGCGGCCATGCATGATCACAGTTGAGTTTTAGTGGGTTCCATCTTGTCCCACCTCATCTCCAGAACCCCATTCCTAGCTTATAACGGCCCTATAAGATCTACAATATGTTTTCTTAACGAATTCAGGAATATTTCGCTTCCGGAAACCATATACTGCTTATAGTCCCGAATGGAAATGATTTGGCATAGTAACATCTGCTACTTGTTACTGTTTTGCTTTTGGAAAATAGCAACAAGTATCGGATGTGACTTAGTTCTCTTTTTTGGGGTGGGTAGACTAAAGACCGCGGACGGGTTGAGGAGATCAGTTGTGTATAGTACATAAAGGAAAGAAAGAAAGAAAGAAAGGGAACGTAAGATTACTCACATATTTTTGTGATCGATCAGAAGGGTTTTCGAGCTATGTACTCCATCGTGAACCATCGCTATGCATCGTGATGTCCAAAGAGATGCCAAGCAGGATATCGAAAGGGTAAGCGATTCAAGAATGTAGAAAAAGAAACGAAGATATCGATATGATAGGGTGGGATGGGATGGGATAGGAGGGGGATCCCGCCCCTCTCTCTCACTCTCACTCTCACGGTCCCCACCCCCAGTTTGCCTCTCTCCCCTAACCCTCTCTAGCCTCTCATGATCACACGAATGCTATTCAAAGCAAACAAGCAACGAGAGGCACAGTTCGAAATGTCTTACTACTGAGAATCCACACCAGCACGCACAAGGTCAAGGTGGGGGTATGAGCATTATACGAGCTCAGACGACGAACCTTTCCCTGAACCCATGCAGGACGAAAAAGGCAGGAACATTGTGGCATACAAATTTCGGTCGCGGTGGATAGGTTGTATCATGCGGATATCGGGATTTGAAGAAATAAACCAGCAAGATTTTTTTTCCCCTTCATATTGTTAAACCCCCATACATACAAAGATGCACATATAGGCAAACATCTCATGAAGCTTGGGGTTTCTAAGAGACTTCTTCCAATCAGAATAGTAAATAGCATTTTTGATGGTCTTAGGGGCCAATGGAAAATCCCGTTTTTTATCCTTTGTAGCCGCTCCTCCTCCTGTCCTGCGTATATAACAGAGACGTTTCATTCCTTAACGCCGCTCGGACTATAATCGTCAATACCTTTTGCTCGATTCGATCTTAATATCAACTTAATTGGTGCAACAAAAAACTTATTTAAGACCTATAACTACAAGTATAATATTATTTACGGATATATACATGTACGTATACATGTTCCTTTCTTCTTATGTTATAAAACTGCCTAAGCCGGGGTACATTACATGGACACTTTGAACACACAATTACCGCCGTTCTAACAAGGACCTCGCAGCTCCCTTGCATTGAACGGGACCGAATCTCGGCTTTTTCTCAAAAAAATAGTTTCGGGATTTCCAGTTCTGACATGATACGATATTCTTTTTCTCTGTTAGTGTTGAATGTTTCCGTCTTTTTGATATCTTTTTTTTTTTCTTATTCTGCTTGATCGATTGGTACACAGTAGAATATGTAGTTTACCCCCCGGCCGGGAAGGTAATCCCGTATCCATGATCCAGGGGGGAAACGTATATCCGTATATTCGTAGCCTTGTGAGAAGAAAAGTAAAACGTAAAAAGTAAAAAGTAAAAAAAACAAATTAATTAAAACGGAACCACGATGTAGAGCAAAAAAACGTGCGTGGCTATTATCCAAGCCCCACGGCTGGGAAATCGAAAATGGGAAACAGGGGAGTTGACTTGACTTGACTTGACTTGACTTTTTTTTTTTTTTTTCGCGAAAATGAAAAAGATTGTGGATATAGCCAGCAACATTTACAGCTCTCAAGGTCTATGCTGGACAAAAAAAGCCACGGGTGGGTGTTACGGATTTCCCGGCATCAAACGATATTGGTTCATGCTCGGGGAGATGTGGATTCTCTTCTTTTTGTCGAAAACGAAAAGAAGATGAAAAAGCATCCGCGGGTAATGTTGGAAACCCGCGGGGGTGGAACTGCTCTTTTCCCTAAAAAAAAATTTGATGAAAGGGTATAATGATGGGCAGGAGACTTGGTCATCTGTGCCAAAGCTTCAGTTCGCGAGGGCGGGCGGGATTCACGAGATTGGAGTGCTCTTCGTCTTCTCTTTTTTTTTCATTGGGATCCCGACGGTTTGGATATGCCGTTGCATTGGGGTGAGGTTTTTTGGCCCCCGGGTCGATTGTTTCCCACCCATCCCTCCTTCCCCGCACACCTTTTTCGAAAAGAAAAACGATCACGGGCTACATGTTGACCCCTTCTTCCCAATCAAAAGGTTAAGGACGAGCTTTGTCTCCTTTAAGACAAACCTTGAAGTCAGGGACTCGCCCTCTTTTTCTCCCGGCCGACTAACTGACAGACTGGCTATTGCACTTGGGAGGCTTGGATCTAAGCAAATGACCGAAACCCCAGTCATCCAAAATTACTTAATGTATAACTCGTCATTTTGTTCCGCCAATTATCCAGAACAGAATATATAAGATAAAATCTCACTTTAGCTGATTATAATAATGCCCATCTCAAATCTCACGGAGGCTTCGATGCCGAAAATACCTTTTTTCTTTAATAAGCCGCAGCCCAGTTATATAGATCTTTCGTAATCATTATCACATATACAAGTCCCGGGCCCCTTGTTTGGAAAAAAGATATGGTAATCCAATCCCACATCCTTCGTTGCAATTTCAAAATAAACATAGAATCGATTTGACGGGCTTGCCAATTGCCGTTCGCAAAAATATATGTAACCGTGGGAGAACATCGAGCAACAGTTGGTCCAATTGGTTCCTAAGACATATTTCCCCCAAGCCCTGTAGTCAGCTCAAGCATGACACAAAAATTGTAAACGTTATCGTGAGCAAGGCTTTGAGGCGAAGGGGAGGGGGGGGGGGGGTTCGCCGGTCAAAAGTTTCAATTATATGCGTGCGCGCGCATGAGGACAAGACATTTGAGCCCATGTAAGATCTGAATTGAGCTGTTGTTGTTGTCACTTTGAGCATTCTTGATAACCGATGGGAATTTTGAACCGAGGCCACAAGCCAAAAAATCAATCTAAGTGGCGGTCATGTCACCTTGGTATTTTCTTGACCGCGGCGCACCGCCATTACAATAGTAATATGCTTGGGAGGAGCAAGACAAAGGGACTACCTTACTTTACCTTCCCGATTGCCGCTGTGGAGGATGGAATGAAAAAAGAGGAAGGAGTTAAAACTTCCAGAAAACCTTCCCCCCATTTTGGATGGCTGGACCAGCAGACCCCAAACCGCATTGAATATCACCCATTTTTCTTAATCATCTTCGACAAAATACAATATATACCGTTTACAATATATAATTTTGGATCAATTGAGCCTTCTGCAGGTTTTAGGTCTTACCCTCCCCGTATACCACCGCCTCAAACGGATCTTCCCCTGGGTAAAACAGAAAGCGGAAGGGTGAGAGAAAGGGAAAGAGCGCCGCCTGTTTAGAGGAAAAGAAATAAGAAATAAGCCATGGCTCCTCCCGCGACATTTGTAGATTCGATGGCTCTGCAGGAGGTTATGATATCATCACCGCCGGATATTAAGCCCACCTCGAGCGATATCAATGACGCAGCACCAACAGGAGGCAGGCGGGCGTTTAAGTCAACTGTATGTTTCAACCTTTACTCTCCCTCTCAATCCTCCCTTTTGGAACCCCCCCTGCCGCTATTCCTGCGGGCAACAATCGTTGGCCTTCGGTGACACCGAAAGCCTAACAAAACACAGACGGGATTTTTGGCTGGGCTGGGGGGTTCCTGGAAACAAGGGAGAGAGAAAAACTGCGGGGTGCCATATCACTAAACTTCGTGTTTCGTTCGCATTGAACAACGAAAAAAGGGACCTGCCTTTGTACCGATATCTGGAGTATATGGGGGTCATCTGTTGGGTCAATCGGCGTATGCGGCATACAAGACCGTCGATAAGTCGTTTTACTGCCATGTACGTCCAAGCCCCCCTAAATGCATTCCTTTTGACTCTATAATTTTGTAAACCCTTTGAGTTGGAGGCCGGAGGAGGGTAAAGGTGGTCCTTGCTTATCGTCGCACAACACATTTGCGCGACCAAATCCAACATTTTACATGTTTCACTGTGACCTCCCCTCCGATTTTCCCATCTTGCATCGTAGAAATCACACTCCATCCCAAAATCCTTCAATAAAAAATAATAAAAAAATTGCAATATGACATAATAACACCCGATTCGATATTTTGACTACAACCATAGAGCATAACCGGCCATTTTCTCGTTGGCGGAAAGCCCAAAATACCGTTTATATACACTGTAGAAACCGTCCGACAGGGGAAAACATACTGTACGAGATATGTCCAGGTCAGACAGCCGAGTCCTACAGACCCACGTCCGTTCGACTCAGAAGTTATATTCGTCGCCACCGTGTCTTTCAAGACTGTGGAACCACGCGGACTAGAGAGTCAGGTTCCGCCGCCGACGGAGTTGAAGCAGTGGGTGTCGAATCCGAAGGGGTGTGAGATTGCTCCGGCGGTAGATGTTCCCAGGTACGGCCTTTTCCCCGCTCTGCGCTATCGAGGCGCTATGAGTGTATGTATTATATAAAGGTAGTTGGTATTTCTAATACGGTGGGACGAGAGGGTTGGGAACATAGTTGGATCGAGTTTACGAAGCTTAAAGGCATCCCCCCATCCTACACCGCGGTCGATCTTAGGAAAGTCGATGTAGAAGAGGAGAATAAATCGAGACCTCTGCACGAGCATCGAAAGGTATGTTGGCGTAACACAGCGTTTCTGCAGATATCCTATAACATTCATTATCTTGTATCCTCGAAACAAGGGAACCTTTCCGATCCTTGCATAGGCAATCAGTTTTATGATTTACCAAAAGAAGACCAATCAGGAGCTCACGATGTCACAAAATAATACAGGTACAGATATACAAGCCCGTAGGCCCCTTCCCTCCGGAGGAACAGTCATGTTTAAGTATATGTACCCACATCGTAAGTGCCTCCACACACACCCTTTCTCTCTTTTCTCAGTGTTTTCTGTTTCATTCAAGAAAAATACCCATTCCAATATATTATGTGATCGGGTTACAACTTCGCCTCCCACAAACCTGTACTCTCTCAAGCGAATCAAGATCTTAAAAAACTGAGACATGATCAAAAAAAATACAGTACGCATCAGACAGGAATGGCATGTTCGCCGTCACGGGGCCCCACAACGCCAGCGACAATATAATCCACACAGGCTCACTCTCGCACACCCTCGTTTTCCATGCCAACCCAGACAAGCTCCTCTTCTCGAACACCAATAGAGAAGGAGAAGGTAGCCAGTCTTGGGCAGTTTTAGAACAAGTCGGTGATAGCGCCAGCGAAGGGCGTGGGTTCATTAGGTCGCGTATATGGGATGCGGATGGAACGCTGCTGGCGACTGTTATTCAAGACGCTCTGATCCGCGTAAGAGTCGATAATGGTGATAAACCGGTTGGGAAGGGTGATAAGCGGAAACCAACATTTTCGGAGTCATTGAAGAGTATGCTGTAGCTACACACATAGCTATAATGGCTGATAGGAAAGCAAATGTGTGGGCATTTTGGGGACTGGAAGCCTGGGTTCCCGGCTAACGGAATGTGAATTGTATATATAGGAGCCTTGATGTGGCGTCTTTTTTACCTCAGTGTCTCACCGTTTCTTTTTGGCGTTGTATTCGAGGTGAGACTGAAGAATAAGACATTTATGGAACCGTTAGTACCCTGTATAGACTAGCCTATGAGATCAGCGATACCAAATAGTTCTGCATGATGATGCTTGTGGTATTCTTAGGTACCTCGTTTTCGTATATACCCAGGTACTTACACGCTAATTAGTCATCAATAAAACATAATTTAAATATAAATTTGGTAGCAAGAACTTCCCTCCATCCGGTGAAGCCGGGCACAGTTAAATCTCTCAAATTGAATTTATAAAGGCCGTTTATAACCCCGCAACTCCCCCAGTGCGGTAGATAAACCGATATACTGGGAGTCGATCGTCGCATAAAAATTCGCGAAAGGCTCCCCCCAACACGAATAGATTGTTGTATTTTAAGGACAGGCAATGATCAGCACAGCTGCATGGATTGTGATTTCCTAAACCGATGTCTTCGCGAATTCGAGTTATCGAATCTGACAGCGCAGTGCAGCCGTATACAGGGTAGCCACAGTTTATCAGAACACGATTGACCTGCATCTAGAATAACAATTGAAGGCCCAGAGCGTTCCTCAACGAGAGATCAGGGGCGGTTAAAGCGCTGCATAGTAAAGGGGCTTAACTGGGATTCCGAGGCTCCCACTTTTCAATAAAAAAAAAATAAAAAAAAATACAGAGTTGCGTAGCTGCATCCAATTGCTGTGTACGATCACATTTGCAAATGCAATGTCGTGTGTTTAAGTCTCTCAATGGTGGCCTGGTGAACGTACGACACTACCAAACCATGCCTGCATAAAAAAAGCCCCCGAACTTTCAGATCTGGTTGCATGCAAGGAGCAACGAGGATAGAGTGTGTACATACTTTGTATATACGATGAATATGCCGTTTGGGACAATGGGTTTATATATAATTATCGAGCTCTCATAGGTTGGATGTAGGAAACTACATGTCCGACCAATCATGATTTGTATCGACCACTCCAATAGCTTCCAGCTCAAGATTTTATTATATGCTATTACTCAAAGCAAACACCTTTCCAACCCTCACCATCTAGCAAAAAAAAAAAAAGCGGCTTAACCGTCGTAAGATTTCCTAAACAGGTGTACCGCTTGCAGTACAGCCACAATGTATTTATTCCTCCTCTTCCTATTATATCTTATGATGCGGGAATGATAGAATCCTATCACATCTAAACAAACGAAAATTTTGTTTTTTTTCGAGATCTCCGATTCGTTACGATGGGTCTCGTGCCTGTCGACTAAAGTAGTTTTACGGAACGGCATTGGCCCGGGAACCATGGTACTCATGAAAATCGTTTCCGCTGGTGTGGAAGTCCCGTTAGGCAAAGCTACACGTGTACCATGGAGCTGCAGATAGATACCCATAAGCCAGCTGGTTGGGAGCTCCAGCTAGCTAGCTCTAGCCCAGCCAACCTTTTCGACTTGACCACTGGGGAATTGGGTAATTATATTGTTCTATCAAACGAAAAGGAAGAAGAAAAACGGAAGTAGCCTAGGCATGTCGGAATTTGAGACCGGCAAATTTAAAATCTTTAGTGTCCAATCGGACAGATGTTCGCATTATAAACCGGGAAAGCATCGGTTTTTGGTTTTTACACGAATGGCTAGCTTGCACTACAGCTTGGTCTATCATTGGTATCATCCTTTTTTCTTTTTTGTATCTAACGTAATTGTAATTGAAACAGGCCACCGGTTATGGGTATAGGTAAAAACTAAGAGATCGAAATAAACGCCAGAGGTAATGAAAATATACCTCTCGCGGAATAAAAGAAAAGTTTATTCGCTAGCTTCGTACGGACAGGAATTCATGAAAAGGGAAGGATAGGGGAAAGGCAAAGGCTTTGTGGGATATCAGTGTTAAACAGAACACCTACTCGAAGAAAGTAGAACTTGAGAATTCGAGTCGAGTGAAGAGAGCTAAGCGAAAGGGTATAGGTGCAGCGAAAAGTAAAATATAGTACTGGACGCTATTCGATCAATATTTCATTGAGTCATGATGACTGTGGCTAGTTTGGAAGCCAGGCAGGGGAAAGAGTAATAAAGAGAGCATAAAGTTTTAGAAACGGGGATTTCAAAGGACTAATTTAGTATATGCATGCTTGCTCTGTTATTCAACGACAAGAGGGGAGGGGGAAGAGGAGGAGAGAAGCTTGGAAGGGCATACAGAGTTAATATTAACAGATCGAAAAGCGATAGGGGGGGTTAGAGTAAAAGGATGTAGTGGTAGTAAGGGTAGTGGAAAGAGAAAAACGATTGGTAAAGAGAGCTCATTGGGCTCTAAAACAGTAAGGGAAAGGGAACAACCTAACCCTCCTTTTGTAACAGCTAAAGAAACAAGAAAAGGAAGAACCATCTGAAATTCATTTTGGTTTCATGCAGTGGACGGCCGTTAGAAAGAGATAGGAAAAGGAGAATGCATCTCTTCACACACATCTTCGAGGTAAGGAAAAGGATAACACCGCTGTCCATAATGAAAGGCAATTTGAGAATGAAACGTACTGAACCCACGATATGAAATTTTGTAACGCTATTAAAAAATAAGGAAAAGAAGGAAAGGTGTAACAACGAAAACCCAGGACATATGCCGTCATTTTGATTTTAGCCTTGCCGTTTTGTCATGTACGTCTGCCGTAACGTCCCATACAGATGCAAATGCCTGTAGTAGAGAAAAAGGAAATAAGAAAAAGGAAAAAAAAAAACACAGCATTTTGATAACCACATTTGCCCGAAAACAGCGCAGAAAAACTAAGCATGTAACAGTTTTGTCCCTCGCTAAGAAATTAACCCGTTATATACTGACGTTGTTCGTTCAGCATTGAATGTAAGCGCTTGGCATGGAATTGAAAGGGAAGTTGAAGGGCGGTTTTATAATCACGAGTTGCCTTCATGATCGATCAATGATCCGAGAGCGTCAGCTAGTTATTGCTGTTGCTGTGGAGGTTGTTGGAAACCAGATTGTTGGAAGCCGTTACCGGTGAACCCTCCTTGGCCGGAGTTGTTGTTCCAGCCTGGTTGGTTCCCAGCTTGTCCACCACTACCGCCTTGGCCACGACCGAAACCCTGCTGGTTGTACCCTTGAGGGGGGCCATGGGGGCTGTTGAAAGTCGGGTTATCACCACCCATCCAACGGGTCTGAGATGGCGAAGTGGGGTGAGCACCAGCTGAATTGGGACCGCCTTGAGGGCTCATGGGACCACCGGGCCCGCCATATTGTGGGAAGTTGCTGAATGGCGAGTTGGGGAACTGAGGGGTTTGCGGACCTCCCTGAGGTGAGTACCCGTCAAACTGACCAGTTGGTGGACGATCTTTGCCCCACTTTTCGTCCAAATCATTAGTATTATTGAACCTAAGCTAGAGATAAACGCGATACAAGGGAGGTGGGTTAAGAGCTACGTACGCTGCACTTTAGTGGCCTCCCATTGACGTTGTACCCGCTAAGTTGACAAATCGCCATGGCTGCATTTTCGTGTGTATCCATTTTGATGAAAGCGAACCCTCTATCTGCTTGGAATCGGGTCTCGACAATGTACCCGAAGTTTTGGAACAAGGGAACGAGATCATTCTGTGTGGTATAGGGGGTCAGATTTCCAACATAGACGGTAGTTTGCCATTGCGGGGTTTGCTGGACAATCATATCATAGCTCTGGATGCCGTGAGTGGGAAAGTGGTGGTGTCCGAAGGGAGTAGTGGGTGTCATTCCCATCTGGGCCATCTGATTCTGCTGAGTAATTGATGGTTGGCCTTTCTGGTTGGCCCAATTGCACCTGATAGCGCGGGACCCCAACCATTCTCCGTCCATCGACGACAAGGCCTTCTCAGCATCAGAACGCTCACGATAAGCAACAAACCCATATCCACGAGATCGTCCGGTTTTCATATCCCACATGACACGAGCCTCGGAAATGGTGCCGAATGTTGTGAAGGCTGAATGGAGAAGTTCATCGTTGACCTCGTTCGACAAATCTCCAACGAAGATGTGAAAGTGGTGTGATGTATCTTCCTTAGCGGCCTGGCTAGATTGGTATGCCCAGTTGACTCTTATTTCCTATAATTTATCGCGTTTAGTCGATAGATCGATATATAGTGTTGGTGGGCGCGAAGTGTGACGTACAGACTGGTGTACACGACGACCATTCAAGGTCTGCATAGCACGCTCGGCTGCACCAGGGTCATCATATTCTACAAATCCATAATTGAACCCCTTTGCCTACGGAAAGATTGGTTAGTATTTGTTACCAAGGCTGACACAAAGCGCTAATATTGCCCAATGGGCGATGTTGTTCGAGCACTTGGCCCCATGATGGCTACTCCGCAAAAGCCAGTCTGGGAAAGCACTTTGAAATACACATAATATCTGGTATATATCGTCATTGAAAGGGCGCGATTCTTACGTTTTTGTCCGGTATTATCTTCACACTGACAACGTGACCGGTTGTCTCAAAGATCTGGCGAAGGATATCATCGGTAACACGAGGGTCCAAACCTCCAACGTATAAGGCACGCTTGTTGGGTTCTGGAGCTGCTCTACGGACGAAACCACCAGCGGAGGTAGGAGAAGTGACAGATGCCGACATGGGCGACGTGATCGCCGTAGGGATTGGGTTGGTATTTTGAGGGATGATAACTGGAGGCAAAGAAGGGGGGCCCATTGGAGGACCACCCTGATTCTGGCTACCAGGACCATCAAAGGCGCCCGAAGGAAGCTGAGCGACGTTTGTAGATGCGTCTGCCATTGCTTTTCGGATACCAGAGGATGAAGCCTGCTACAGAGTAGGGATATCAAAGCGACTATTAGTAATGATGAAGACCAGGTTGAAATTTTGTCAAGGTAGGGACCAAATAGAGCGAAACGAGCTCGTGAAGAAGAGGCCTGATGATAAAACCAATGGATCGGATGGAATCAAGATAGCTTACCTGAGATATCGGGATGTTTTTTTGGTGGAGAGCGGTAGGTGTTGGGTTGGATGTCTATCCGTGAGGCCCTACTCCGCACACGTTTTAGGAAACTGAGCTGGCTAAGGGTATGGATATGGCGTCCGTTCGGAAGGGGGGAAGCGGAGGTGGGAGAATTACCTACTTTTAAACTGAGAAAAAGAAGCAATGACGAAGGAGAAAAAAAATAAATAAATAAAAGAATGGAAGGATAGGAAGCCGAAGGTGACGATGCAGAGAAAGCGGCGAAGTAGTAAAAGAAAGGGTGGTCGTGTCGTTCGTTCGTTAGGGACGCTGTAACAAGAGCCAAGGAAAACGTTAGAACCAAAGCACTAGACTAAGCAAGTACAGTACACCCCAGCAGTAGTGGTACAGCAGGAGCTAAAAGTAGAGAGGAAAAAAGGGAAGGCCAGGAGACGCAGCAGCAGGAGAAGAAGAAGAGCAGTATAAGCAGTAGAAGCAGCAGAGGGAGTAGGGATAAGGGAGGGATAAGGGTATCATGGGAAGGAGAAGCGAAACCAATTAACTATCAGACGGTCCCAGTATCGAGAACATTTGTATCTCAGACCGAACTGGACCGGGCTGGTACATTTGCAGAGAAAAGGCCTGGCCGGTTGGGGAGAGAGAGGGAGCGCGAGAGGAAGGATATGGATATGGTGGGAAGGACAGGGAAGGGAAGGGGGGAAAGCGAGCAGCAGAAGCAACGGCAAACAGCAGGGATGAGGGAGCAGAGCAGCAGAGCAAGCAGGGAGAGCAAGCAAGCAGGTACGTAGGTCAGGAAGGGTAAGGTACTTAGTCACTGGATATCAGGGAAACATACAATGCAATGGAGAGAGGGAGAGAGAGAGAGAGAATGGAGAATGGACCGTGAAGAAAGGATGACGAGAATGATAATGAGAATAATATACTAGAGAGGAGAAGTAGGAGATGATGGAAACTGAAGAGAGAAAGGGAGACAGGGAGAAGATGGAAGAGGATGATGGTGATGGTGGTGATGATTGGTAGTTATCGTGATGGTGTTGTTGGTGGTTGTGTTTAATTGGGGTTGTGGTGGTGATGGGGAAAGCAGAGCAGTTAGCTTGACAAGGGAGAAAGGTGATGGTTTTTTTTTTGTTTTTTCTTTTTAGAGAGAGGGAGAGGGAGAGGGAGAGAAAAGGCGGAGAGAGAATGCCAGTCCTCACGCAGGTTTGGTAACTACACCAGTTGGTGCGTAGATGGGGGTGCGTAAGGAGGTTGCTTTGCGTTAGGGTAGATACTTCGGTAGGTAGGCGGGTACCTTGGGCAGGGCAAGTGAACCTCTTGTTAGCTACTTAGTAGCTAGGTAGGTAGTTAGGCAGTGTGGTATGCCAGAGTACTTCTGTAGGTACCTAGGTAGGTAAACTAGGTAGGTAGATAGGTGGGTTGGTATGTAAGGGTAAGTATGTAGGTAAGGACTTAGATAGGTAGGTAGGCTAGGTAGGTAGGTAGGTAGGTAGGTAATAGTTAGTTGGGTATCTGAGTGCAAACCGGATAGTTAGGGTATAAAAAAAAAAAGGGTAGTCTCGAGGGTCTCTCTTTCTTATTGACTTTCAAACAGAAGTAGATTTTATTTTTATTTTTTTGTTTAGAAAGGCAAAGGATCTTAATTAGATCCAGTGTGGATTTGTGGAGTGCGTGTGTGCGGCGACCTGGCTGTGCTACTGGTACATGCACTTGGGCTTCAACCTCTTCCCCAGCGAGGCCGCATGGGCTGGTCCGCTGGCTGGATGGCTGGATGGCAGGTGGGTAGTAGCAGTATCAGATCAGTTGCATCAGCTAATTAACCAGCAGCTTCAGGAGAAAGGGAGGAACCCCAAAACACCATCAATTGCCACTGCAACTTAACCAGTCCAGTCTGCAGTCCAATGAAGTCGCAAACTTCAATCTCTATGCTCTGCCTTCAACCTCAAACCAGCCTCCCTGGACCTTTCAAAACCAATATGATATCTCATCTATGGTATGGTGAATCTGAATGTTAATGTCAATGGCAATGGATGCCACCATGGATGGATAATACGGTATGTCATCTGAAAAAACATGACATGTACACTCGCAAGGGACGTCGGAACCTCGCTACGTCCCCAATCGTCCGACGCTAAGCTTAGCAAACCAAACCATCATCATCCTAGACCATACCATACCAGACTAGATCATGCTAGACGGACACCTCGCAGCTGTGGTTCGTCTCACTCAAGCTAAAAAATGCTTAAAACCAAAGGGAATCCGGACATGCAGCGTCCCAAATGGCCGACTCCTCCTTGGTCCTAGTCCCGCCGTCTGACGGTGTATCCCCTCCCAAAACAAGAGCAAACCACTAACCTTCCCCAGCTAAACTAACCTGATACCAGAAGACTGACTCTTGCCCTCTCGACGCTAGCTATGGTAGGACCGAAACTGGCCTTCTCACTCTTGCAAGCTTGTCGACGCTATTTAGCCTCCTATACGAGATAATACTAAATAGCTTCTGGGCAGGTCGACCACCATCAACCTTCAACCTTCAACCTCGGATCCCTAGACGCCTCTGTGCGTCGAGATATTCGAACCGATGCACAATCAAGGTACCTGGTAAGGGTATGGTTTGCAACAGGGAGGTTCAACAAAAAAAAAGAGTTCTTTTTTTGCTTTCTTTCTTTCTTCTCCTTTCGCGCCGGTAGGTTGGGAGCCAAGTACCTACAGGTATATGGTCGAAATATAGTAGCTCAGGGTATCAAGGTCGAGGTACCTGTAGCCTGCATAGTCGCACAGCTAAGGCCGCCGGACAGGGTCAGCTGCAGAACCGGACGGCCAAAAGCTCCAAGCCAATAGGTATCTTTGCTCCATAAGCATTGATACTATTGCATGCGACTATACTCCCAACTGCTCACAAGCATTACTAACTCTCACTCACCAGAATTCTGATAATTGATCGATTACCAGCCACGCTTCTGATCGTGCTGGGTTCTTCAAACTACGAAGGTATCACTTTCTTTCTTTCTCCTTCTCTCCCTCTCTCCCTCTCCCTCTATCCACGTCAGAATAAGGAGAGGAAGAAAGAAAAAAAAAAAAAATAAAGAAAAAAAATAAGGATGATTTTGGTGTTAATGAGGAGGCGTCGGTTCCATGTAAGGTTTGATAGCTTTATTTACCAAGTGCTAACTGAGCCAGCATGCCACACATGTTGGCTGGTTGGTACCTTATATCCCCAACCTTCTCTCACCGATACGTCGTCAGTACATCATCACCAATCTCTGGTTAGAAGGTACCTCGCCGGTTATTTCGATCGGAGCTTAGCCCAAGCGGAAGAAGAGCCAGACGACAAGAAAAAAAAGGAAAAAGGAAAGAAAGAAAACTTTCTTCTCAAGCAAGTTCCTTTTTTCTTCTTCCTTGTCCGACGCTGCATTGCATTGAGCACGATCCTGCAACAGGAAAATGATGGATGCATGGAGCTCAAAAGTGGGGTAGTGTTCAAGGTCGCTTTTCCCTCTGACTAAACGAGACTCTGCATTATTCAGGGTACCGTGGCCCAAGCTGCCGGTTCCGAGATTTTAACCTTCTTCTGCATCTGAAATTCAAGTACAACCTTTATGCATACATAATACACCACCTCTTCCCAGCGCCAACATGCAACAAGAGAAGAAAAAAAAGGAACCGTCTACCAGCGTAGTCGATCTGTCAAAAGTGGGGGGCGCTACTTACCAAGGATCGAAATGCGATCTCATTACAAACCGCGAAAGTTAGAAATATTGTTCACTGCCGTCGCGACCAACGAACCCACCCAAAAGAAATCGTTGCCGGGCTTTTTTTTTTTTTTTTTTTTTCGTCTTGCCACTTGATACCCAAGCTTGGTCTAGGGCTGAATTCAGAGCGTCGGGAATTGTTGGACAAGCGAGGTTTTGGATCTTTTTTTGGGATCGAAAACCTCCAACAACCTTGTCAACAAATCGGGGTGAAACAGAACGTCGGGGCGGGCGACGCAAAGGCAAGTTCCGATCCGGAATACGTGGAGTCCTAGGATGTGATTGTCAGAGAGCTCGATTTTTGGGCCCAATTTCACCAAGTCTCTCGATCACCATAAAAGAAAAGAAAAATGAATAAAAGCAAGAACCGGTCTTCTGCGATATCGAAACAACATCTCGATCGATATCAACGTCAGGCGGACTATCAGTGATCTGATTTCCACATGTCTGCAGGCGAAAACCCCCGTCTGTCAGTCCGAGACATTTTTCGTCGATAACCATCGTGACGAAGTGAAAAGCGATTGGCATTCAAGGGGAGATGTGAACTGACATCCCATTGGCGGGATATCACGAACGACAACTGCACACGCAGACACAGCTGGTCACAAACACTGCAAAAAAAGAAGAAACAAGGAGCCACCCCCTCGTGATTCGAATCAAGATTTGCGAAAAAAACAAAGCATAGAAGAAAAAACCACTCTCTATCTTCATGGTCCTTTTGATTATCACAACATGTGTGGGGTTTTCTTACGAGTCACCGTTGCCTCCTCTCATTTTCACCTCAGGAAATGACGCGGAATCACAGACGTTACAACCCTATTTGTCGATAGTAAGACAAAACGTCTCCCGGTTGGCACCATTGGCTAGCTCGCAAAAATCAGGAGCGTCCTTGCATTGACTGACCTCAAGCCATTCCCAATCTTTTTCCCCATTCCCTGGTCAATTGTCAAACTTTGCCGCAGAACAACTGGATCTGGAACCGTCTATGAAGATACATGATGGTACATCTTTCAGCAGAATCGAATCTTCAACAAGAAACAGTATGCAACATCCGAAAGGAATGCTCACACCCCAGCTCGCCAAAAGAAAAATCCCCTGCACCAGTAAGACAAAAAAAAAAAAAAAAAAAAAAAAAAAGTAGGACAACTGCGAGCTTTCCGGGACGAGCAACCCCGGCTTCGGTTACCAGCGCTGGTCCCCACGCCTTCCGCGCCAGCAAAAAACTACCACACAGCCAACACATAACAAAGATATAACATAACCTAACATATATTCGCCACGCCCTAACCCTTTTCTCACCATGCGGATTTTCCCTACGCCATCGACGAACCCAAACTAATTATCCCATCCAGTCACCAGATCTTTCCTCAAAAGAGAGCACCGATCCTCGCTCACCTGACCTACCCGGACCCCAGCGGGATCCGCAATAATTCCCGAAAACCAAACAAAGAAAAAAAAGGCGGAGGAGGCTTGCACCTTTCGAAGGAGCTCTATAGATGATCTCCAAACTGTGACAGTGTGTGCTCGAAAACCCCAAAGTTTACAAGGGAAAAAAAAAAGGACACTAACCCACTTATGTCCAAGAAATCCAACTTTTCAGCCTCTTCTCTTCATGCACATGTCTCGGACCGCGGCCTTTTCCAAGCGGTGTTTTCGCCCACCTGCGTCTTGGGTAACTCCTTCCTTTGATATTCCTTTACTAGCTGGCTTAGCTGCCCTGGTCTCTATTTTGTTTTGGTCTTCCAAATCCGGCCATTCCAACAACAATCGACTGTTACACAGACCCGAAAAGAAGAAAAGCTTAAACCCCCTCGCAGCCTGGCGACCTCGCGGCTCTCACGGATATCATGTGCGGCTGACTTACCGCAATGGTCGGCTGGCGCCTAACACCCCCTTCGAGCCGCGTCTCATGGCTTCATGAGATAGCTAGGCACGTTCTTAGGAGCGATTTCAACTTCCATTAGCCCTCGGTATCATATCTTCACTTTAAGTGTCTATACATATATCAAAAACCCACGGATAAACATTCTTCCGCAACCGCAAAATTTCGGTACACCGACCGGGAAAAAAAGAGACAATGCATATATACGGCAAACAAAAGGGTGGGAAATACCCGGCCTCCTGTTGGTCCGATAATTATATATATATCATAACGCACGCCCCTTCGGAACGAGGTCCTTATACCGATAAACCGATAGGATTCAATATTTCGATAAGAAATTCTTGGCTCCCCGGGTTCCCGACATAATTAACATAAACGAATGAATCCTAACTACGATTTTGTTTGGTTTCTTTCCTCGGTTTTTATTTTTTATTTTTGGGGTTGTTCTTGCGAAATCTGTCTCTTTCCCTTGAATAATATACCAAGACCGGACGACCAATAATGGACAACTAATTAACGACCGACGCATTGGAACCTCGACTTTCCCAACAAGAAGGAAAATATATTGAATGAAATGGGTAGTAAGAAACAAGGTAAAGGAAGAAGACCATTGCCTTAACTCCAGCAATCATTCCCTTTTTTTCATCATCATTAATTTGTTCTTTGTTAACTTTTTTTTTTTTTAACAAAAAAAAAAAGATACATAACGACAATAAACAATGATGATTCCTACGAACAAGAAGAAAAGAAAGAACCCGGGTAATATTAACAAAAGCGTAATAAACAGCGGACGAAAGGGATTCCTGAGGGCTCAACCACAGCACCAACAGCGGAGCAACACAACTACTCTCGACTCACTATCACGCCACAGAGCAAACCGACGTTAGCCAAACCATACATATCCAAGAGAAAAACTTCTTCCAAACCATCCACACTCGCCCGTTCAGGACCAAAGGAATTTGGATAGAAAAACAAAAAAAGATTTGGGTTTTTCTTAAAAGGTCTTTTTAGGAATGGACTAGGGAAAAACTTACCATCTCTACCGAACGCCTTTGTCTTCAACCAATCCGTAAGCACCAGTATTCGGTTCCTCACTAAAAAACGATATTAGCCATCCACCCCGCTCTTGAATCCGACCTCACAATTTGTTTATCCTATGGAGGAGGGGTGATTGAAGGAGGGATAATACTCACAGCTGAACACCATCGAAACGTACGCACTCCTCCAGAACAGATACGTCAACTCGCCACCAGTGGCCGACGAAACCGCCCCTCCAAACCAATTGAGGTCTGCCACCGCTCTATCCGCTCCAATATAGGCTAGGGAACCCTGGTGCGAATACTGGAAAGGCGACAGCTGCTTAACCTTCGACAAACTTCGACCTTTGGCATTAATTTCCGCTGTCAACTGCGCCTTCTCAGCTTCATCAGCTGTTGCCTGCAGCCGTGCATCCAACACCCTCAACTCTTCCTCCACAGCTTGAGTCTTTGCCATGGAGTTAAACAACCTAGCCAAGAAATTGCCCTGCTGCGAAGCAACCTGCGCCGTCGGTGCGTACTTAGTAGCACTGCAATCACCAAGCGCCCAGATTCCGTCAGTGCCATCGACGACCAAATAGTCATTGACCGCCAAACCGCGCCTCGAGTTCTTCTGTGCTGGGATCTGGCCCATCAAGTCACGGACAACCCCGCGGACGGCGTTTCCGGTCGCCCAGACGAGGAGACCGTAGTTGATGCTCTCCTTGACTTTGCTGCCATCGGCCTGGGTGGATTCGACCTCGATGTTCTTATCGGTGACCTTCTTGACCATGGTCTTGGTTCGGACGCTGATGTTCTCATCTTTGAATGTCTTTTCGGTGTAATCGATCAAGGCTTTCGAGAACATGGGCAAGACCTAAAGTAAAAAGAAAAGGAGGGGTCAGCTACATCTCGTATGACATAACGCTTGATCATAATGCTCATGGCCAAGAGCTCGTAAGAGGGAAGGAGGAGTCAACGAAGAGTCACTCACATTGGGCAAAGCTTCAACCAAGGTCACCTTGAACCTGTCGGCGATATCGGGAACCCATTTTCGAAGATCCTCCTCGAAGAAATCTTGCAATTCGGCTGCGAACTATATTCAAGAAGCAAGGGTACTCGGTTAGCTTTTCGCAGAAGCTTTAAGCGCCATAACTTATTTTCTTCTTCTTCACATGAAGAAATTAAGAAAAAAAGCATGGGCAAATAGAGGGAGATAGGGGATAAACGAACCTCGATACCAGTGGGACCTCCACCGACGACAACCTATTTCCATTCACAAGTTTCTCAATGGTTAGCTCGGCTAGAACCCCAGTCGGGTGAAATCGGACCAACAAAAAATCCACCATCGGAACAAAAAAAACCCACAAGGGGAAAATCCCGGTAGACCGGTTCTTCCGTATGTGCCCAAAAGAAGGAACCGGACCAAAAACAGAAATAGGAAAACCAAGAAAACCACAAGAAAAAAGGAAAGAAAGAGGGAAGAAGAAGCAACGTACCATATGCAACAACCGGTCCTTCTCTTCTTCCGATTGATCCTTGAACGTCGCAGTTTCGATGCAATCCATCACTCTCTTCCGAATTTGCTGGGCGTCACCGATCTCTTTCAGAAAGCATGCGTTTTCTTTGACCCCGGGAATACCTATAAACCCACCCACCAATAAGAATTAGCTGTCACATTGTTTCACATGAAACCGTCTCAAAAAAAAAAAAAAAAGACAACATGAGAGAATAATAATGAAAAAAAGTGAGGGAGGAAGGAGACCCACCAAAGGTCGCATTCTCAGCACCGACACCGACAACAAGGTAGTCAAACGGCACCTCCGTCTCCGAGACAGTACCCTTGACGTCCGAAAAGTCGTTGATCTTAACCACCCTCCTATCGACGTCAACCTTTGTCGCCTCAGCTTCATAGTACTTGACTGCTCGTTTCTTGTGACGGATGATATGCCTGAGCGGCTCCATGATGCTTCGGTGCTCAATTGTGCCCGTCGTACAGCTGGGCAGCAGCGGTGTGAACAGAAAGAAGTTACGCGGCGAGATGACGATAACGTTGTAGTCATCTGTATCCAGCTTCTTGAGGAGGGAGACGGATCCCCATCCACTGCCGAGAATCACAAGGGTTTTCTTGGTGGGGTCGAGGGGTAGCTGTTCTGGCGGGTGTTTTGAGTCGTATATGTGGTAGGAGAGGTAGGCGGCGCCGCCGAGGGCGGAGAGCCATGTGAAGCGCCAGAGGAAGCGGAGGACGCGGAGTCCTTGCTTTGCGGTGGAAGATGAAGAAGAGGATGCGGAAGGGGCAGCGGTGGCGGAAATGGTGGACGACGAGGAGGCATTCTTGGGTTCTGCGACATTGGTGATGTTACGACGGGGCTGCTGCTGTCGTAAGGACGAGGTAGGTGCGTTCTGGCGGGGTTTTAGGGATTGGCGGAGGGAGGTTGAGAAGTGGGATGTCCGGTGAGGCCGTAATAACAGGCACCGGGACTGGTTTGTGTGTATTGTTGATTGGAGGATTGCGCGGCGGGAGGAAGCAGCAGCAGCGAGAGCTGAGCTGGAGGGGGTGCGAGGCACCATTGTGGATGACTCGGGTCAATTGGCTGTATAATTCACAGCAGCAAGGTAAAAGGCCCGGAAGATGCACACTCAAGAAAGAGAGGGCCGTTGAGAGGGAAAAGAAGATTAAAAATAAAAAATAAAAAAACGATAGAGGAAGAGAAAGAAGTAGAGGAAAAAAACCCGCAGCTGGCTGTGAAGTTTTTTGGATATCAGAAAGTTTTGAGGTTTTAAAGAAATGAAGATTTTAAAGCGGTGAGCGGGAAAAGGGTTTATACGGAGGGAAGAGCTCTCTTCTCTGGTGTCTTTCTCGGTCGATGACACAAATCCCAACCCAACCCAAATTCCTGGCCTCTTTTTTTGCCCTGTCTCTTTCTTTTCTTTTTTTGATGGCTGTCCGATCCAAACACAGCCTGTTTGTGCGTTGGGGGTGGCTTCTCTCTCTATATTTTTTTTACAGATAATATAATTTTTATATACCGAGTATATGGTACTGATGGGCTGACGACTGACAACTGACGACTAAACAGATAGAGCTGAGAAGAGAGATAGACAGCTTTTAAACTCCCCAAGATACGGCGATATGTACGATACGGCACACACACACTCACACACACTCTCTCTCTCTTAGATCTCGGAATCTCAATCTCTAACGAACCAAACGGAAACGATAAGCTTATTCAAATCAAGCTTCTTTCCTTTTTCCTTTTCGTCTAACAGAACCGATCCCGCTTTTTTTCGAAAAAAATGCGGAGAGCGGAGAAGAGAAAGAAAGGAAAGGAGAGTAAAATGGAATCAAAGTAAGCTTTTTCGTTTTCTGACAAAAGGGAATTATCCCAATGGACGTCCCCACAATTCGTCTTTCTTGGGAACGGAGGAAAGGAAGTCGCTCTTTCGGAGGATAGGTAAAAGCGTAGTGTATTGTTGCTCTGCTGCGTTGGGGTATACGAAGCTTACTTGGGTCCTATCCTTTAAAACCTTCGTCGACTAAATATACCCCCCTCCTTCCTCTCTTATTCTAAAAACCACCTAACATTCGGAAATATGGGTGGGATGTCTGATAAGAGAATGGGAGGGAGAGAAAAATACGTCAGGGCGGCAGCATGCCTGACGAAGAACACCCCCAAATAAACCTATATTCGCGCTAAACTATTTCCAAGACTTTTCTCTTCGGAACAAACAAAATCCATGGTTGTGCATAAGCCCAATGCAATACCATACCCTTTCACTGTCTTGGGGCGCTAGAACGCCGATGGCGAAATGCGTGCATCCCTCCCTACGTACCTAAGTCAGTTTTTTTTTTTTTTCACAAGCTGAAGAAAAAAACAGGTTGAAAAAACAAAAAAATTGGAAAGGGAATGGTCGGCGGGCATACGGGATTGGCGACAGAGAAATGCCCATTGCCCGAGAAAACCACTAACAGCAAGCAGCTTACACGTATTCATGAATTTCGCTTTCACTTTCACATTTTTTTTTTTAATTCCCGCAAAAATTTTGGTAATCGATCTATTCGGATCCCCCCATCTTTATTTCCTCTTTTTCTCTTTTTTTCTATAATTCCTAAGATCACAATATGAAATGAATTCAAGAAGCGTAATAATAAACCACCCCCCAATTCGCCGTTCAGGATTCATAAAAATTTCAACAAAAAAATAATAATAAAATAATAAAGCAAAATAAGACAAGTATGTACAATCGAAAGAACCCTCGAGACGAGGCGAGTTCCGACCAGGTACGGCCTCGCATCTTAAAAAATAAAATAAAAAATCTTTGAAGCGAGCGAAAAAAAAATTAATTAAAGCCCTCGACACCGGTGCGATATCGCAGATGTGCCCCCGAGCCGGACCGTTCCTTACATACATACACTTATCATATCTTAGCTTAATTAGATTCAACTGGGTGCTAGCTTAGCTTAGCTTACATAGAACAAGGACGCGGACGTTCCAGGCCCCACATGTATACATTTTTGATTCAAACGCTGTACGAACGCATGCGTGCATACTGAGAAGATACTGGCCCCATCACTCGTCGGGATAAATGCGAGTGATTAAAACATCTATAAACTTCAAAGTAGTAATACAACCCGGGAAGAAACAAAAAATAAGAAGAAAGAAAGAAAAAAGGAAAAACGCCGTTGAATTAGTTAGTTTCCTTTTCCTACAAGTTCGTCTTGGTCTAAGCTAGCTAGCCAAAGCAGTAAGTGCTTAAGCAACTGTACAGTGTATCATAATGTGATGATAATAATAATAGCGGTGATGATTCTAAAGACACTCCCCCATCGCGCCGCAGAAGAAAATGTGTGTGTGTGTGCGTAGTAGAGAGAAGAGTTCCGTGAACACAGTCATTCCAATGCAATCAAACGCCGTGCAAGAAAAGTGAAAATAAGTGACAATAATTACCTCCAGTATCATAAAAAGTCGCATACCGGTCGAAACCCTCAAAAGATCCAAAAAAAGAAGAAGAGGAAACCGCAATCCATACAAAAAGCGTGATCACGAGTACGCGAACTTCTTCAACCGCGAAGACCCACCAGCACCCCCCAAGCCGACCGCCTCAAGCACATCCTCGTCATCCGGGAAGTCATCCTCATTCAGACTCTGAACCTTACCCCTCGCAGAAGTAGAGGCAGAGGCAGAGGTAGAGGCGGTAGCCTGTGGCGCAGGGGCTGCCGCTGCCCGGACCGCTGCCTCGGCAGACGTCAGACTCTTGTAGAACACCCGGACCTTCTCGTGCGCCATAACCTTCCTCGCATCAAATCCCAAAACCTGCAGCCCTTCCTGCGTCGTCGCTCGGCTGAGCGCAACATATGCTTGTCCCTTCTCGAACACCTGTTTTTTACCCCGCGTTAGCAAAAATCCGATCTCCCTCCCTGCGTAATTAAAATGCCAAAATAATAAATAAAATTGGATAAGTGAGCCGGGAAAAAAAAAAAGATGCATACCTTATTGAGGTCCACTTTGACCCGATCCAATGTCTGCCCCTGCGCTTTATGGATCGACAACGCCCACGCCAAAATCAACGGCACCTGCTTCCTCGAAGCCTGCACCTCCCCAGTTGGCAACTCAAACTTCCACGCCTCAGGTAGCATTAGGGTCCTCCTCTGCGTTCCATCCGCAATACTCCACTGCACCAACGGATACTTCTTCACCGTATTCGTAGCGCTCTGCTCACTCGCATACCTCTCAAATATCATCCTCTCCTTATCCGACCGATCTCTGAGCTCGAACGGCTCACCCTGCGAACCAAAAATCGCATCCTCACCACCGGGAAGCTCATCCTGTACCAGACTATACGTCTTCTCGCTCATAAACGCGACGATGCGGCCTAACGATCCGTTCACCAGTGTTTCATCCATATTCTTCACCAACATCACCTGCGCCCCCTTCTTCAGCTCTAGAATCGGTGGTGCCATGCAGTTCGACAGCAGCTTCTCCCTCTGTTGCTGGTCCAATATCGCGGATTCGTCAATTGCTGCGTAGGTATAAACCTCACCGGGCAACCCTCGTAATTGTTTCGCATTAGCGTTGTCGACTTCCCTGCGAGTTGGGAAGAGCTCGGTGGCTTGTAGACCATCATCGAATTCCAGTTTACGGTTCAGCTTCTTGAAGTTGGCAATAGACGCAGGACTCAACATTCCCAGCCGCATCTCGTTAAGCATACCGGCGAAGACGGGGTCCTTCTGTCTGAAGATGTGTGTAAGCAAGATCGTGTGGTCGACACAGTTGGACCAAGTATTTGCCTCGAAGGCGAATTTGGCTGCCTTGCCATTGTCGGGGACGGGCGGTAACTGGAAGAAATCGCCAGTAACAACCAATTGGATCCCACCGAACGGCCTGCCGTTGTTCTTGAGAGTTCTCGCTACGCCTTCCAGCTTGTCGAAAAGGTCGCCATCCACCATACTGACTTCATCGATGATGAGAACCTTGGTGCGCGACCACCTTGACTTCGACTTTGGAACACGGCGGATCTTTTTGACTAGCTGTTCAACAGACTCCCTACCCAGTCCGATACCCGAGAAAGAATGAAGGGTGACACCTCCAATATTGCAAGCTGCCAAACCGGTGGACGCCGTGATAGCGACCGAATCGTAATTCTTGTGCTTCTTCCTAAGCCCAGTGATAATCTCCCTTAGCAGTACCGACTTTCCTGTACCGGCCGAACCAGTAAAGAACACACTCTCCCCTTCATTGACAACCATATCCAAAACGTGCATTTGCTCATTGCTCATATAGTGTTTGGTAGGCTTGCTACCGCGTAATGTTGAGCTCTGCTGGCCGCCGAGACTGGATGTGGAAATGGCACGCTTTTGCTGCTGAAGTTTGCCTTTGAGGTCTATCTTGGCCGCTTTGACGGCCGAGGCGGACTTATCCCATGGCGCTGTTTTTGTGGGTTGTGGAGTTTCTACAGGCTTTGGTGGGTCCGGTGGGAGGATGGCAGCGAGTTCAGCATCCTGCTGTTTGACCTTCCATGGGAGCGTTCGGCGCTTCTTGGGAGCTGGCTCAACTGGCTGGGGGTCCTCCTTGACTTCTGGTGTCAGTTCGAATTGTTTTTTCCACAGGTTGGCTGAGTTCGATGGTGGTGATTTTTGTTTGGCAGAGACGTTACGGGGTATAGGTGTTGACAGGACCGGTTTTGTAGGGTTTGAGGACGTTATTGTTGTTGTTGTTTTGGCGGTAGTAGTAGCAGGTTTGGTAGAGGTCAAGCCGGCCTCAAGGAGATCCATATCATCGAACTCAAAGTCGTCTTCGTCCCAGCAGTTGACGGCGCTCTTGAGAGCATCCTTTGCAGTCAGAGGTGCTTTATCATCGTTGAATTTGGTAGATGGTTCTTCCGAGAAGGAGTTCTCGGACTGTAGCGCCCGACGAAGCGCTTGTTGGGAACCAGCAGCTCTTTTTCCTAAAGAGGAACGTTGAGATGTAGAGGCTAATGTAGGAGTATTATTGATGATGGTAGTACTAGCGCCGCTAGATTTTAAGAAACCATTGCTTGAAGGAGATGGCCTCGATTGGTGATGTTGAGGAGGTACACGAGATGGTAGAGCGTTTAGGCTGGAGGCCGGGAGGGGCTTTCCGGGACCGGGTCTGGTGGAGCTGAGGAGGCCTGGTCGTTGGAATGGTTTGTTGGCGAAGGAGAGGGTGGCTTGCTTTGGAGCGCCATTGCTTTTGACGGCATTGGTGTTATTATTACTGCTACTGCTGCCATTGTTATTGATTGTATTAGTACTATTGGTGGTGGTGGGATTTCGTTTGAACATGGTCGGTATGGAGAGGATGTCTGACGACGAGGAAAAGAAGGAGGAGGATGATGACCCTTGGAAGGGCAATGTTGGGAATGGTGGTTGTAATGCTGATGGTGATAGTATTGGTATTGACAATGGTAACGATGATGATGATGATGACGATGTTAGATTATGTGGTGGGAGGATATCGAGGGGCCAGAACAAGGGAGAGGGAAAAGAAGAGGAGGAAGAAGAAGGAGGAGGAGGAGGAGGAGAAGAGATGAGGTATCGAGAGAACAGGGAAGACAGGTGGAGATGTCTTCTTTGGGTGGTGTTTTGGTGTTTTGGAGGAGACGCGGTCCGAAAGGGGAATGGAGATTGGGATTGGCAGCCCACCGCGGTCACCGCCCGGACACGACGCAGCCCACGCCACATCTAAAAGTTGCTACCGCCGCCGCTGCCATATACCTGCTCGGTTTTATGATTAAGTCAGAGTGGTATTTGTAGATTGGGCATACATCTTGAGTAGCGATCGTGAATTCTGAGCATGTAGCAGTAGCATGTACATGTACGTAGTGTATTATATAAGCAGAGAAAGTGTTTTCAAGGGAGCTCTTCCTAAGAAATCTTCCTGCTTGCTCTGTCGCGTTCAGAGTTTTTTTCTTCTTACCCACCTGCTTGCCATGGCCCGGAAACAACAAACATGCTCTCACGTGACCTTACCGGGGTTAACAGTTAAGGATGGACAGCTTACTGATGACTAATTAGGTAGATTAGGGGACTGTTGTGGTTCCCCGGGGAGCTGTGTGTGTGTGAGGGTTGTAACAGATATCCGGGTGGGACCTACTTACTTAGTATACCCCCCGTCTGAGGTGCGCTCTCTGTTGTCCGTTGAATCTGATGGCGGGGCAGGGATGCCCGCTGAGCTTCAGCTTCACAACCGTCTCAGATTTCTGAACCCTTCTTTCTTTCATTCCCATTTACTCCCCTTCTCCACTACCACCACACACATCCATCCTCATCTCTCCAACCTCATCATCATCGGCTTCATCATCCAGATTACTCCTTTCTGGCGGTAATTATTATTAGTAGTACTTGCTTGTCCTTTGGCTAACGAAAGTCAATTCTCTCTCCCTCTTCCTCGCCTGCAACTGTCTCTCCAGCCAGCATGCGCATGTCGGCTTGATCGCCTGGCAGGTGCACACGAAACAATTCAACCTCAATCCCACGAGACTCCATCCATCAATCAACATATCCATCCACTCTTACTTATCCTACCAATTCATAATCCCATTCGTCAATTAATATATCAATCGATCAATCGATCAATCGCGAAAAGAAACATCCGAAAATAAGAAATTCCGGCATCACCATCATCATCGGCAAACAGGATCCTTACAAACATCCATCTACAAACACCATGAGCTTCTTCGGTTACACCGTGCGTGTGACCCTCAAAGCCGGTCCCATCATTGAGGGAACTGTCGGTACTCTCGAGGGTTCTAGCCTTACTCTCACCAATGGTATTTTCGCAACTATCCAATTACCCCCCACCTGGCCTTATTTCTACTGAGTAGAATCCAATTGAGCGATATAGATACTAACGATCGATGAAATGAAATGAAAAAAAAAAAAACAGCATTCGATACTATTTCTGGAATCCCTTATCCGTTCTATCAAATTGACGGGAACGGTATCGGAGAAATCGAAGTCCTCGACGATGGTCCCGCCGAACCGTCTCTGGCCGCTCGTACACCTACTGGCCCTGCTGCGAGCTATCATCAGTCCTACCCTCAGCAGCCGCCCCCACCTCAATCTCGACCTCAACCTCCAATTCAACCTCAACCTCAATCTCGCCCTCATCAGCAACAGTTCCCCCCACCGGGAGGCATGAATTTACCCCAACCGCCCCCCTCCTATGGCTTCCCGCCGCCTCAGATCCCAATGCATCCTCAGATGCCCCCAATGCCCCCAATCCAACCCTCTATCCCACCCCCACCGCCTCAGACCACTACTTCCCAATCTCAACCTCAAATGAAGCCCCAGCAACCAGTGAAGAAGCCGTTCTACGATCCGGCAATCGTATCCGTCGGTCGTCCTCAGAGACCTGCCACTCAACCCCAGCCACAATCCCAGCCACAAATACAGGCACAAGCACAAGCACAGGCCTCTCCTTTGAAGACACAGCTCCCACCTCCACCCCCCACTCTATCCTTCCCGGTCGCTCCATTACTACCGGCAGCTTCGCCATCAAAAGGAATACAGGGCGCTCCCCCGAATACCTCGAAGCCCATCTCGAAACCGATTTCTGCTCCCACAAACATATCACAAGGGAAGGACAATAGCAACATTACTACGACCACAGTCACACGACCACCATTTACTACACCGGCTCTTACATCGCCGTTCTCGAAACTCAAGTTGGGGGATGCAGTCGACTCCAGTGCGTTTGAGGAAACCGACGACAGTCAGGCTCCCCACCAACCTAGGAGACACACGGACAGCCGAGCCAGGAGAGGCAGAAGGGATCCCGACACTGGAAGCTTTGTAAATCGACCATCGCACCCGCGGAACAATGGTAACCCCAACCAACGAAGGGGCCGCGATAGCTACGGTGGACGTGATAACTCCGGCCCCGTACGTCGCCACAGATACCAGAATAGTGACGGCTGGGCAACGGAAGATGTCACGGGGATCAAGGACACCGAGTTTGATTTCCAAGGGAACCTGGATCGATTTGACAAGAAGGCGGTTTTCTCGCAGATCGAAATAGAGGATACGACGGCAGTTGAAGACCGCTTGATTTCGTTCAACAAACGGCCTCAGGGGACGACGGAGATCCCGTCCATTCGCAAGAACTTCAAGAATTCGGAGAACGTGCTTGGGACATATGCGAATGGAACTTCTCTGGCGGACCGGGAGACGTGGAATGATAATAGCTTTTTGAAGAAGGGACCGGATTTTGCATCGAGTTCGTCGGATGATGAGGAGGAACCTGGGAGCGGACGCAGCTCGAGAAGAGGGATGACGCGACCTGCTAGGCACGGGTCTAAGCTCCTTAGGAAGGCTAGCGTGAACGTCTCTGGCAGGATATCGCCCAACATCTCGAGTGGTATGGGGTCTGGAGGTGGGCGAGCCGAGCAGCTGGCTAATAGCAGCGATGCAAAGGCAAAACCAATCCTAAGACTGAAAACGTCATCAAGGCCGTGTCCTGTGGTTTCACCTCTACAGATGCTGGATGTGGAGAGGATTGCAGAGGTGGATCTGGGGCTGACTGATGATATGATGTCTGAGAATGCGGGGCGTGGGATTGCACAGGTTGCTATTCAGGCGTTCGGGAAGCGATTGCACAGCGGGAATCATAACTCATTACCTGTCGTTCTTGTGTTCGCTGGGAACAATAAGAGTGGGGCTAGGGCGGTTGCTGCGGGGAGACATTTGAAGAACCATCATGTTAGGGTGTTGATTTGCGTGCTGGGGCTGGAGAGGGAGGAGGAGTTACTTGACGTATGTCCACATTCTCTTCATACCAGAAAAAAATTATTGACATGATATGAATTTGGTTGGATGCTAACCTATTTATGGGATATGTATAGCACCTGCGGAGGCAGATCCAAATATTCCGAAATGCTGGCGGGAGGCTGGCGCATTGGAATGAGCTATCGTATAAGTTACAGTCGCTGGATTCGCCGCCGGAGTTGATCATTGACGGGTTACTGGGGATGCATGTGGGATTTGAGGATTTGAGGCTGCCGGATCAGGCGTCGCTGTTTGAGCTTGTGAAGTTTGCGAATGCGAGCAAGGCACAAATCATGAGCATCGACGTGCCGTCCGGCATTGACGGGTCTACTGGTACACACCCACCCTCCCCCCTTTTCACATCCCTTTTATCAAATTGTTTTCATATACAGATTTGAAAGCTAACATATGGACAGGAGAGGTGACGACGCTAGATGACTCGGAGCGGTTTTACATTGAGGCGAAGTTTGTGGTGTGCATGGGGGCGCCGAAGACGGGAGTGCGGGCGGCGTTGCAGACGGTTGGGTCGGGGTGGAATTTACATGTGGTTGATATAGGGATTCCGAATACGGCGTGGAGGAAGTATGGGAGCCGACGGAGGCACGGGGTGGAGTTTGGAGCGGAGTGGGTTTCTGCGATTGAGTATATCCTCTGAGCGTGTCTTCTTCTTTCTTTCTTCTATCCTCTTTCTTCTATCCTCTTTCTTCTATCCTCTTTTCTCTTCTTATTTTTCTGGTTTCCGACACACACGCACACACACACAACGAGGGATAGGATACGATGGATACGGTGTACATAGGTAGACGTGGTATATTATTTAGTATATTATTATTATTTATAGTGTAATTATTATTTGGGAGTGTATGTGTATATATACTCATATTAAGCGATGGGGGGGACGAAATACAGATATATTTATTACTTTTATTATTACTATCAACATCCATTGATTCTACATATCCACATATCAGTAAATGATAATAAGGGTATTATTGCGTTATGTTATTTTGACTGCGTTGGACTTGTTGTATTTTTTGATTGACTGGCTGCCATGAGGTCGCGAGGGTTGAAGAAGAAGAAGGGGGGGAGAAGATGTGCATCTGCTTGCATGAGCATATGAGATGATACATACATACCACAACCACTAGTAATAACTAATACAGTGGCCATGCCTTGCGCTTGCGGTGTTTTGTAATTGAGGCGGGGGGGGGGGGGGGGATAGTTGTTCTGGGATGAGGGATAGGATAGGATTGGATAGGATTGGATGTGGATGGGGATGGGATGGACGGGGCACGTTTCAATGCAACGGCCATCTCTCACTGCGCACCTCATAACAGAAGAATACCCACATGCGCTATATAATTTTGGTTTGATCGCAACCAAGACCGAGACAGAAACCAAAACCAAAACCACGGTCGCTCTTCTGGATATCTATCTTACACTCATAGCTATCCGGATCCCAACTAACTAACTACCCCCGTACTTGGGTACTTACCTATTTACTTCGGATCTCAGGCAGGTGAGTACCTTTTTTGGATCAATAGAGAGTTTGAGCTTATGTTTTGTTCCTTTCTGGTTTCGGGAATGCATATGACGATTCCGGTGTCACCGTCCCTTTCACGCGAGCTACCTTGGCTGCTAAGTAAGGTGGTTAGCTGTTAACTATCAACTAGCCCCCGAATCAAGATCAAGATCAGGTTGCAACTGATGTTGGACCGCATTTGCATTTTTTAACGTATAACGTATAACGTACAACGTTCCTTCTTCCGGGAGAAGGCATTGTTATTGTCTATTACTTACTTACCTCTTACTTACTTACTTACTTACCCTGCAATTCACATGCGAAAAGCTGCACTGACATATCGCTGACATCTTTTCGTACGATATCGATATCGATATCAGATCAGATCTCACTTAACCCTTACCTCCCCCCCCGCCCGGCGGCCCCCCGATAGAACTAGAACTGCTTGTACCGTAGTTCTATAGTTCTGCATCCAGCATTCTCTACCTGTCCAAGCTAGGTAGATACCGAACAGAGGTAGCTAAGATAGCTAGCTACCCGCAGCTCTGGTTCACGGTTCCAGCAATTACGACAGTCTGATTCATCCACATACCTACTTACTTACAAACAAAACGAAAGGTTGGTCTTTTTTTTATTTTTTTATCTATCTCTCTATCTTTGGTCCTTTTTTTTTATATTTCGGTTTCTCTTCTGTATTCCCCCCCTTTCCCGTCCCCCGGGTATTGATTGTTATCTCGTTTTATTTTACTTTATTATCTTATAGTATTTATTATATATAATCGTCTGTTCGTCTGTTTGTTTGTTTTGAAGCAGTGCGTATTTGCACTTTGCTTTTGGGGGGGTTTTCCGTTCGTTTCGTTTATTCGGTCTGTTCGTTCGAAGTGCGGAGTCGACCTGGGCCTGGCCTCCTCATTGCATCGCATTGCTGCTACTTCTTACTTATTTAAGTAGTAGCTACTTTACTTACCTAGCTTTCTCCTCCTCTTTCTCCAAGAACAAAGGACAGCTTCCCAACCTTCGTTTTATTTTTTAAAAAAATATATATTTTTTTACCTGGAGGAGAAGAAGAAGGAGGATAGACAGACAGAAAAAAAAAAAGAACATCATGTCGCTATTCGGGTCCAGTCCTACGGACGCGTCCCCAGTCCGAAACCGCCACTCTCTCTTCGACGATGACGACGATATCGGCAACAACACTAACACCGGCACTAACAACAATCACGGCAGCGGCGGCGGCCACCGCTCCTCCCTCTTCGATGACGGCCTGGGCGGCGGCAGCCCCTGGAGCATGCCCACCCCGCGCTCCAAGCGCAGCGGCAGCAACTCCGAAATGATCAGAAACGTCATGTCCGGCGCCACCGTCCCGGACTCGTACATTGACCTCTTCGACGATCTCCTCGGTGCCACCGGCGCTGTTACGGTCGGAGCTCTGGAGCGCCTTCTAGGGCAGTCGCAGGTGAAGACTTCAGATTGGGACCGGATTTTGGATCTTGTCGCCGGCAGGAATAGGGATGATGCGACTGCGGTTGCGAGGGATGCGTTTAATGTGTTCCTTGCGCTTGTGGCGCTTGCGGAGGATGGAGATGAATATTTGGGGTTTGATGCTGTGGATGATCGGAAGAGGAGTCCGTCCTTTCTTCTTTTATTTTATTTACTTGTTTCTTGTTTTTTTGGTCATTTCTTATCTTTCATTTCTTATTTTTTTCTATTTTCTATTTTTCTATTTTTCACAAAGTTGGGGGAAGTTGTGCGGATGGGGGGGTGGGGAGAGAGTTTGGATAGCTTCGAGCTATGCTCTTGTTATGGGGAATGTGGAATGAATGAATGGGGGCTAACTATGAGCTGTCGTGGAGTATTTTAGATCTACCAATCCCTACAATAGCACCGACCAGGACCGCTCCTTCTCCTTCGCCTTCTCCTCCACCACCCCCTGCTATCACCACTACCACAAACACAGTTCCCACGGCTATCCCTCCCGTGCTTCAGCAACCACCCAGACAACTATCACCGTCCCTCCACGACCGACCGATCCAGACTCCTCCAAGCCCGCCGCCACCTATTACCGCCGCTCCCGCTGCTGTTATGTCCCACAGCGCCCCGAGCCAGGAGGATCCCTGGGGTAGTCCCGAGCTCCACGAGGGTCACAACCACGGGCCCGTGAGCAAGACCAATGGCACATCTGCACCTGTTAGCCCTTATCCAGACGCACCGGACGTAGGGTCCTTAGAAGCGCCGTCTCTACCACCTTCCAGGCCGTCGTACACACCCGCTATTACCGAAGCCGATGATTTACAAGCTTCCCTAAGATTACCACGACAGCCGACGATGACTAACGCTTGGGGTCCACCGCCTCAAGTTCAGCAGGGCGGGTTTGGAGCTCCACCTGGATTTGGAGGACCGCCTGGGTTTGGAGGACCACCGGGATTCGGCGGCCAGCAAGGTGGGTTTGGAGGTCAACCGGGCGGGTTTGGAGGGCAACCAGGCGGATTTGGTGATCAGAACGACAACGGCTCGGTTGCCGGTAGCAGCCTCCGCCCAACCTTCGGAAGTATCAGAGGCATCGCATCCAGCGGTGGAGGAGGAGGAGGCAACCGAATCGAAGAAAACGTCACGGTCACAGCCCTCCCCGACAAAGAAGGCATGTTCATGTTCCAGCACCGAAACTACCAGGTAGCGAGCACACGGCGGGGATCTAGGGTGGTCCGACGGTACAGCGACTTCGTATGGTTACTTGAATGTCTCCAAAAGCGATATCCGTTCCGTCAGCTGCCGCTCTTGCCGCCGAAGAGGCTTGCGGTTAATGGGCATTATTTATCTGCCGATACGGCGTTTATTGAGCGGAGACGGAGAGGGTTGGCAAGGTTTGCGAATGCGCTTGTTAGGCATCCGGTTTTGAAGGAGGAGACTTTGGTGGTTATGTTTTTGACTGTGCCGACGGTTAGTTTTTTTTTCTTAGTCTTTCTTTTTCTATCCCCCCTTGTTTTAGTTGATTTTGGAGGGATTGTTTATCAACTGGGTGTTTTTTTGCTGATGATGATAAATAAATAGGAACTGGCTGTGTGGCGCAAGCAAGCAACAATCTCAGTACAGGAGGAGTTCGTGGACAAGCCGCTCCCACCGCACTTGGAGGAATCACTCCCCGCAGACCTAGAGGCCACCTTTGAAACGGTTCGATCGGGGATCCGGCGATCGTCGGAGACCTACATCGGACTGTGCAACCTTCTCGAAAGGATCGAGAAGCGTCACGAGGGCGTTGCAGCGGACTACCGACGATTCTCGCAGGCGCTCGAGAGCCTGACTGATGCATCTGAGGCAACATACAAAATGGATACTTCCGAGGTAGCACCATTGAACGACGGCCTGGTGGCTGTGGCGAAGCACTTGAACACCGCGCAAAGCATCATGGAGGATGAGATTAAAGCATGGGATATCGGTGTCCTTGAAGATCTGAAGAGGCACAGGGATGCGTTGGTATCCATGAGGGAGCTGTTTGAGAGGAAGGATAAGTATGCGGGGGATAATATCCCGCAGCTGGAGAAGAGGATTAGGAATACGGAGGAGAGGTTGAAGGTTACGAGGTTGAAGCCGAAGGAGCAAGTTAAGGATGGGGAGATTGAGAAGATGGAGGCGAGTATTGTGGCGGATCGGGAGAGTATTGTGAGGGCGAGGGCGAGGGGGGTGTTGATCAAGGAGTGTGTGAGGGATGAGCTGGTGTTCTTTCAGGGGAGCCAGTATCATGTGTCGAGGTATTTCTTCTTCCCCTTTTCTTTCTACTCATATATCTACATATATATGTATTGGAGTATATATTGGGTGAACATGGCTAACTGGTGTGGGATTGTAATAGACTGCAGCAGGACTGGGCGCAGGAGCGGATCAAGTACGCGGAACTGTATGCGGACAACTGGAAGAGCCTGGGTCACTCTGTGGACGGGATGCCACTGGGCGAGTAGGCCTCACACTAGCACTTCTGAAGAATCCCATTGATTCGGTTCGATTCGATTCGATTCGATTTATGGGAGGATAGGTAGTTTATGAGAACTGGGACGGGATCACTATATGATATGACGAACCGAACAATCAACGAGAGCAGTTATGCTTTTTTTTTTTATGAGAATGCTCCCCTGCCCCTCTTCTCCTTTGCCTCTGTCTCTGTTTCTGCCCCTTTCTGGTTTGAAGCTGGCTCTTTTTTTGTTTCGTTTGATATTGTTATCTAGTATTCTCGAATTCGTCCTTTTTTTTTTGTGATGACGTACACCTGCACAGCACGGCCCCTCCTCCCCCCTCTTGAACTCATTGTTAACTTATGTTGTTATGATTGTGTTTTATATTACATTATGCGTATGTCTAGTATCATGCCTAGCGGTGGATTTCCCCAGATTGTTTTTATTCATTTAGCTGCTGAAATTCCAAAGATCGGTTGTATATGCTTAGTATTTTACTTATATATATATACCACGATTGCATTGCATTGCATTCATTTATTCCATATATTTCAAAAAAGGGTTTTCAATATGTGTACCGATTCAAAAAAAAAAAAAAAAAATGGAAAAAAATTGGAAAAAAATTGACGGAATTTACCCATGGCATATGTGGAGAGAGAAAGGGTTCTGTATAAAAAGGGCTTGGCTGTTGGAAGGTTCGTTTGACGTGGATGTTCAGTTTAGCCCCCATGATATGATGCACCCCCTGTCTGTGTGTTTATCAACTACCCCCTGGTTAGTCTAGTTATCCCCCCCTGTTTTTTAGTCAGCTATATAATATTATAAGATAGGTAAGGATGTAGCTGTCGAACTCGGTCCTCCCCACCCCCGGGCTATCAATTGATCAAGCAAGCTATATAGATCTGAGAGCTCGAGTATTTCTCTCTCTCATGTTTAGCGCCCTCGGATACGAACCCTAGTCTAGTTAGGCTTTTTTTTTTCTGCTTTGCGAATGCCTAGGTTAAGCTAAGCCCAGGACCACGTAGGTAGGTATGTACTTTATGTAGGCAGTGGTTAGGAGGTATATGTGATGCGTGTGATGGAACTAAATCGAGGGGTCCTGTGACATGTTATGATCTGTTAAACCGTTTTTTTTTTTTGTTTTTGTTTTTGTTTTCCCGTTCCATTTCCCTTTCCCTTTCCTTTTCCTTTTCCTTGTCCTGTTACTGTTACTGTTACTGTACATGTACTGTTTGCCGTGTCTTATGTGTGTCCCTTACATGTGCATTAGGCTGGAGTAGTTAGCAACCTGCTTGTCATCACGGACATTTTTTTTAAAGTCTAACATTGCAATTGATTTGAGGGTTTGCATTGGCATTGGGTTTGCCCTATTGTGGAATGGAAAAGGAAGGGGAGGGAAGGAGGGGGGTTAGGCCCGACACGGCAAGGGACTAGTTAGGGGGGAGGGAAGGTTATGTTTATACGATAAGGCTCTTTTTTTTTCTTTGCTACACGTATACTATACCCCGGTAACTACCTACTGTTCGATGGACCTCCTGGCGATGGAATAGTTAGTGATAGAGTGATAAAGAGAGAGAGTGTGTGTGTGACGGGCTGGGAGGTCGGCTGTTTCTGTTTCTGTTTGGATGGATGGATGGATGCATGTACCTGTACCTGCACATCCATACACCCTCCCCCCCAATCCAGCTCATCCCATCCCATCCCATCCCATCCCATTGAAGCGGTGGATAGGGATGTTGTGGAAATAGTGTCGTATGTATGTGTGGATGTGTGTATGTATGTAAGTATGTAAGTAAATATGCAACAGCGGCACAATTTATATCGACTAATAAAGTATATCTATTCAAAAGCAAAACAAACATCGTTTCTACTTTATTTTTTCCTCTTTCCTTCCTAGCTAAAAGGGGGGGGAGAGCAAGAAACATCATCATTCCTCATATCTTTCTTCTTCTGTTCTTCTTTTTTTATGCTACATCTTTCTTTTTTATTTTATTTTTATTTTTATTTTTAGTAGGATTGTGATTGTGATAATATTAGTGGCTTTGCCCGGCGGAGAGTGGAATGTTTTTTTTGTTGTTGATGTTGAAGAGAGAGAAGATGTGATGGGGCCATCGCCGAGCTTGGGATTCCAATTTGCACCAGCCACAGCTTCCTGGGGAGACAGAGAAAGAGAGAAAGAAAGAAAAATAGTTTCTTTCTCTTCTCCTTCTTCTTCTTCTTCTTTTCTTCTTTCTTCTTTCATTCGTCTCCTACATCTTCATCTTCATCGAAATCATCATTTTTTTTTTTTTAGCATCATCACCACCACCATCATCATCCTCATTGTTATCATTATCATCATCACCATTATCACCACCATTTCTCTTGGTCTGTTTGGTTCGTGAAGATGCGCTTCCGGCAGTGGCTAGCCGAGCGTCTTGGCGGGTGTGTCCCCGCAGGGCCTTGGCATAGCCAAAAAAACTCATCCTCTCGCAACCCCACCTCGCCCTCCTCCCCCAATCATCACGACAACAACCACAACAACCACAATCAGGCCCGTTCCCGCCGCCGCCATCCCCGCCGCCGCCATCACCCAATCGTCGAGGTCAGATTGACCCGACGTTGGATTTTCGAACGGTCCTTCTCCTCCTCCTCCCCGGTTTCTCGCCCGTCATCGTCTGGGTCCACGGACCCTTTGAACCCCGCGCCCCCCGCCGCACCCCCCACCGTTTCCGTCGTTGCCTCATCCTCTGCTGGTTCTGGTGCCGTCGTCCCGGATACCAACACCGACGATTGTAGCCTTCCAACTAGGGAGGTTACAAAGCTTAGGAGGGTAAAGTCGACAGCTTCGATACCGAAGCGGGTCATTCGAAAACTTTCGGTGTCACAGCCTTCGTCGGTCGTTGCTCCTGCTCCTGCTCCGGCACCGGTAGTCGTTTCGATCGCCTGTGGTCCTGGTGTTTTTGGTGGTGCTGCTGCTGCTGCTGCTGCTGAAGAGGAAGGAGAGGAAGGAGAGGAAGTCACGGTTGGACCGGTCATTGTGCTACCGGACGCCGTCGTTGGATACGAGAAGGAAGGAGAGGAAACAGTTAAGCCGGTCATTGTGCTATCGGCGACTGTTGGGGACGAAGTAGAGAAGAAAGGGAAGGAAGAAGAAGGAGAAGAAGGAGAAGAAAACACAGCCAAGCCGGTCATTGTGCTATCGGCGGCTGTTGTTGATTCTGACAGCGAGGAAGAAGAGGAAGTGAAGGAAGAGGAAGTGGTTTCGTCTGCCTTGCGTTTCGCAAGAGAGTTAGAGGCGAGGCAGCAGAAGGCTTTGGTTGCGGAGGAGGTTCGTTCGGCTGTTTGGGCGGGGAGACCGAAGCTCGTGGAGCTGAAGTCTAAGAAGAACGAGGAAGAAGAGGAAGAAGAAGAGAAGAAGAAGGAAGAGGACGATAAGAAGAAGAAGAAGAGCGAGGAAGGGCAGACGCAGCTGCCAACCCCTTCGGCCTCTGAGGACGAGGACGAAGAAGAAGAAGAAGACGACGAAGAAGAGGAAGAGGACTACGACGACGACGACGACGACGAAGAGGAAGAGTACGGCGACGAGTACGAGTACAAGGAGGACGAAGAAGGCGAGGGCGACGACGAGGAGGAAGAAGAGTACGTCGAGACAGACGAGGAAGAGGGCAATCCGGGGCCTGGTTACGTAACCATCGGCACCTATCCCTATCCCCATCCCAACAACGTCCTCACCACAAACCATCGCACCCTCAAACCCACCGCCTCCATCCTCAAGTCACCACCATCACCATCACCATCACCATCTTCATCACCATCTTCCCCAAAACCATCAGAAAAGATGAGTACCCCTTCAGAAACCCCCGCCATCCCCTCAGTTTCCGCTGGTGTTCCTGCCCCTCCTCCCCCTGCTGCTGCAAAGGGCGGTAGCAAGAAGGATAAGAAGGCCCCCGCTCCCCCTGCCAATGCTCCCGAGGCATCCGGTGAGGCCAAGAAGCCCACGGCCAAGGAGCTCAAGGAAGCAAAGAAGGCTGAGAAGCAAGCTCGCCGTGCCGCTGAGAAGGCGTCGAGGGGCGAGGTCCCCGACGCTGGAGCTGGCGGTGGTTCTTCGTCTGGCGCTGGCCCTTCCAAGCCGGCCCAGTCGTCGACCGCCCCAGCGAACGCGTCTGGTGGTTCCCGCCCCGCTCAGCAGCAGCAGCAGCAAAGCCAACGGGCCAGGCAGCAGACGGCCCCCTCCATCGATGGCGATGCGAAGACCGTCGCAGAGCTTATTGAAAAACGAATTCCGTTCTTCGACCATCTGAGGGAGAACAAACCCTCGTTCGACCTCGCGAGCATCCACAGGGATGTTCACCCCTCTGTCCTCCGGCTGTCGATGAAATTCCGGAACTTCGAGATCATTGGGTCGACAGCCCGGTGTCTCTACATGTTGTTGGCCTTTAAAGAGGTAAGCCAATTCAATCCACCCCCCTCCTTCTATTACTATTCTCTTCACATGTAGTATATATCTCTGTATACAATATATACTAACGTCTGCCCTCTAGGTCATCAACGACTATCGCACCCCAGTGGGGGTTGCTCTCTCGCGTAATCTAACGCAGCATCTGGGCCTCCAGATCTCGCAGATTGCCACCGGCCGGAAGCTGTCGATCTCGCAGGGGAACGCCATCAGATGGCTGAAGACCATTGCCTCCCGTGTCCCGCCCGAGGTCCCCGACAGCGAAGCCAAGAGGGATCTTGTCGCCTCAATAGACACATACATGAAGGAGCGAATCCTGGTCGCACAGGACGTCATTGCCAACGTCGCTTCCGAGAAGATTGTCGACGGAGATGTCATCCTGACTTACGCAAAGTCGACCTGTGTCGAACGCGTCCTCCGTCGTGCTCTCGCTGACGGCAAGCAGTTCTCGGTTATTGTCATCGACTCTCGGCCGTACTTTGAAGGCAGAGGGATGGCGAAGAACCTTATCAAGGCTGGCATCCAGGTCAAGTACACGACACTGCACGCTCTTGATCATGTAATGAAGACAGTGAACAAGGTTTTCCTTGGAGCTCACGCCGTCTTTGCGAACGGTGCTTGCTACTCCAGAGCTGGTACTTCGGCTGTCGCGATGACCGCTGCTGAATACCAGAAACCAGTCATGATCTGCTGCGAAGGTTTGAAGCTGTCGGACAAGATCGTCATGGACAGTATCACCACGAACGAACTTGGTATGTCGCCCTTTCTCCTCCCCCCCAAATTTCTCTATAATTTAAAAAAATAATATGTACTAACATCGAATCTTACAGGACCCCCGGACGCACTTGTTGGCGAGAACAGTCCCATCCAGAATCACTCGTCTGTTCTGAACCTGCACATCGTCAATCTTCTTTACGATCTTACCCTCCCGAAATACATCACCGCCGTGATTACAGAAACCGGGTTCACACCTCCCTTCGGCATCCCAAGCGTTTTCCGATTGCTGGCTGAGCGAGAAGGCACTGTTGGTGCATCATAGTACGTTACCGACAATTACGAGTCCCAGCCGGATTACCCTGAGCCAACGGGAAGTTATTACAGCTCGTCGGGGGAAGACTTGAAAGAGATGAAGGTGAAGGTGAAGCAGGAAGATAAGGAGAAGAAGAAGGAGAAGAAGGTTCGGTTTGATGAAAAGCCTGTGTCGCATCCGCCGCCTGAACCGTATGTTCGTGAACTTATTGATGAACAGCTTGAGGATTACTGGCGTCAGTCTCTTATGGATCAAGTTAAGCGTTCGTTTGCGAAGTCCAAGGCAAAAGCGAAGGAGAAGGCAAGGGAAAAGGCGAAAGCGAAAGAGGAAGCTAAAGACAAGGAGAACGCACAGGAGGATGTAAAGGCGAAAGCAAAGGAGGATGTGAAAGATAAAACGAAGGAGGGCGTGAAATCGAAAGCGAAAGAGGAGCCGAAATCGAAAGCAAAAGAAGATGCGAAATCGAAATCGAAATCCCCTCGCTGATCGATCATGCTTCTTCCCTTTATTTTACTCTCTCTTTTTTTTTTACGAAGGCGATGGTGATGTCTTCCGACATGCGTCTTTTTCTACCTCTCTGAGAGTAATGGACGATGATGACGACGAATGAGCCTTTAATGCATTGCATGGCTGTTGAATGGTGGGTTTTTTTACGAATGGATACGAGCGGTATGAATACGCATGATTAGGAGGACATGTTTCGAATGGTTTTCTTTTTACGTTTTTATGGTTACTATGTTGTTTATCTTTTTATATTTGTATCCCCTGCTGTCTTGATCTCCTTATTCCCCTCTCAATCAGTACATGCGCCCACCAGACGGTTATTCCTGGTATCTCCTCGGCCTTGTGCTTTTTTTATCTCTCTTCTCATGCTTGACTACAAGACAGCAGTTTTCGATTATTTTACAACATCGAAAGGGAATTACAAGTGCACTCGGTATCTGAATAGTACCTTGCTGCCATGTTTCTGTGTAATTTTTTTTACTTGTTAATTTTTTAATGTTTTTGCATGGCGTTTTTGTCTTTCTTTCCCGTTCAATGTCAGCTAGAAAGAAGAAAAGTCATCGTGTTTTGCCCGTTCTAAAAACGCAAGTACTAGTAACCTCGAAGATCTAGATTGAATATGTATACGTGTATGTTAATTAACGTAAGATAAGAATTTGCTGGGTATTATGTTACATCTACACTTCCATTCAAAAACCAAACCAGTAGTCCCAATACATCCTCCAACCTCCCCTACACCTATAGTACTAATAGTCATATAGTATCTAACTATTGTAAATATCAAAAGCATCATCAAACAGACTCGTCTCATCATGTCCCATCTGCCCCAGATCAAAGCTCGCCAATAAATCGTCAAACGACCCGCCCCCGAGCGCTTGACTCATATCAATATCCGCCTGTTCCTGCACTGTTGTCCCCGCTGCTGTCGTTGCTGTCGCATTAGTTGCTTTCTTCGGATCATCGGATTTTCCAGCTTCCTTTTCCAATCCTGGGATGTCCAGGCTCATGATATCAAGTTTACCACCGTCACCGGTTGTATCAACGTCTAAATCGCCGAAGAGGTCGTCGACTGAGGTTTCATGTGCTACAGCACCGCTATCACCAACAGCTCCAGCACCGGTTCCATCCGCATTATTCCCACTGCCACCGCCACCACCGGTATTACCACCACCGCCACCAGTAGCCCCCGCAAACAAAAAGTCCATATCAATCTGCTCTTCGATCGACATATCTCCACCACCAACACCAGAATCCTTCCCACTCGGTTCACCAACCGGATTTAACGGATCTTCTCCGAACAGGTCAACCGCTGACGGCGGCTCCCCTTCATCAGCTGGTAACAGCGGAGAGTCCAGTATTATTGGATCTTCGAATGTGGCTGTTGGTGATGATTCTGCTTTTATTTTCGAGGCGGCGGCGTTGGCGGGGTCGGTGGATTTTGCGGTGTTGTCGTCGTCGTCGTCGAGGGAGATTATGTTATTGTTATTGGGGTTTGAAGAGGTGCTTGCCGCCACGAGTGGGATGTTCATTTCCAACGGGTGGCTTGCTGCCGCTGCTGCAGCTGCAGCCGCCAGTTGTGATGCCGCCGCCGCGTCGTTATCCTGCATATCCCCGAATAACTGGTCCATATCCGTATCCTTCCCCTCCGTCTGCGATGTCTGAGCATCACCAACACCAACATCAAGATCCATCTCCAAATCCGTCGAAATAACCGGCACAACTGAAGCGGCGGCGGCAGCGGCAGCAGCAGCGGCATTTGCCTCCGCCTCCGCAGCCGCTATCGCCGCAGCCTCAGCCGCAGCAGCTTCAGCAGCAACTCTCTGCTCTTCTTCGATTTGTTTCTGTATCCGTAACCGTTCCGCCTCCGCTGCTTCCCGCTCTATAGCTGCTTTTCGTTCTTCCTCTTCCAGTTCCTTTTGCCGGGCTAGTTCTGCGGCTGTGTAGAATTTTGTGAGGTCGCGGTGGAGGACGGCTTTTGCTTTTAACTTTTAATAATTAAATTAAATGGGTGTTAGCTTATACATATATTTTAGGGAGATATGGTATGGTATGAGGGGGGTAAATTATAATTACGATTTCAATCTCCAGCATATCCAGCGCCTGTTGGAATCTATCTACTGTAGCGGGGATTGTGGCTTTCATCTGTGCGTTTGTGTGCAGGATTGCGCGCGGGTGGGAGCGTGCTGGGTGTTTGAAGACTTTTTATTTTTATATAAAAATTAATTAGCATTTTTATTCTCTTTATCCTTCTTCTTTTTTAAAAAAATATATATATATTTTTATTCTGCTATATATGGTATATCGCCGGGAATTTAGATAACGGAGGGTGTATATAGGGAAGCGTACCATCAGCGCATTGAATCATCTACACAAATCCCATGGAAAAAAACATTAGCACTCATCCATACAGACACAAACGATGATACTAGCTTAAAAGCATTTTAACTTTTCTATATATATAGATATAGAGTAAAGAAGAAAAAAAACATACAACACCATGCAGCATGGCCGGCAGCTTCTCAAGCAGCAGTTGGGGATTCGCCGTCCCATCACGGGCGGCCTTGTGGAATGGCGTCGGCTCATCGAATGGCCGTGTCGAGGTGGACGCGTCGCTGGTCATCCTTGTCCTATACTATCTCCTATCCTGCTCTATATACTTAGAGACTTGTGGGGGATTATATATGTATATATATACGGCGGCGGTACCGGCGATGCTGGCTGTTGGTCGGCTGGGAGGTTGGACAGCAGAACTGCTGGTTGATTTGCGATATTGGGGAAATAGGTAAGGCGCAAGGGACGGGGAGCTTGGGGTTTTTTGACTGGACAAGGATTCGGCCGCGGATTTAAATTTAAATTCGAGTTTCGGGTCGCACAGAGAGCGGACGACTCGGGGCAACGCACAAAATGCAACACTTCCCAATAAATATTCTCGGAAACTCATAATTATTCGAAGGCGAAGGTGTCAAAAACCAAAATAAATAGTTCTCAGGTATTACAATTATTCAAAGTATGATAAATGGTAAAGACGGGTAGTATAAAGATTAGATTAGGGAAGAAACAACGCTAAGGAGTAACTATTTATTATACAGGAGCGAGAAACGCCACCGAACACCAATGCTTAATATATTTTTGTTCTCAAGAGTCCATGCTTTACTCTAAGTATAAACAAAACAATCTGATATAAAAAAAAGAAATACCCCATTCCATGCATCAATACCATTAACATCCAGTATTATTACTGCATCTCCGCTGGCCCGGACCCAGAGCCACTGGGCATAAAGGCCGGAGCCTCGGGCCTCAACGCTGCTGCTCTCGAAGAACCCGCAGCATTAGCAGTGACAGTATCTCCTTCCTCTTCTTCTTCAACCTCCGTCCTCCTCGTATTCCTCGTGTCCACGGGAACATCATTCCCAAACTTATCCTTCACCATCCTCCCCCCGCCCCCTTTCCTTGACGAACCCACTGTAAAAGGTGCTTTATTCTCCCCCTTCCCCAGCAATTCATCCACCGAAACCCTCAACTTCCTACTCAAAACCGTCAACATCGCCGTCCTCCACCCTGCAAACCCAGTTTTCCCATCCTGTCCCCTCTCCCCACTAGCAACAATAGTCATCCACTCCCTCCTCAAAAAATCAACCACCCGCTTCTCCGCTTTCCCCCACTCCCCATCCTTCCCATCCCACGTTCTCAAATTCACAATCCCCTCAAAGACAGCCTTAACAGTCCGCCTGTTCAACGGCGGTTTCTCAAACGGAATCCCAACTTCTCCAAGCCCAACCCCATCAAAAACGCTACTCATACTAACCATCATCAACAACTCCACAACCACATCCTTTTGAAAACTCCCGTCTCCCATTTTACTCGCCAGATCCGCCGATAACCGGGGGTCATTGAACCCCCTCGCGATCTCATGCACACAATGCTCCATCGTCGGCCCGAGCAACATCTTCATCCACCTCTTAGCATTTCCCGATGCAGAAGTCATAACCGAAATCCTCACTCTATTCAAATCCAAATATAAATGCCACCAATGCAACGGCTTCGTCACAACCTCTTCCTCATCCTCATCCTTCCCCACCTTCTTCTTCTTCTTCTGCACCGTAGTCTGCTGCTGCTTCCTAATTGCAACCCCATTAACAACCTCGACCCCCCCATCCCCCCCAGAATACCTAGCCCCACACCCAACATGCAACCCTTTAAACTCCTCAACCAACTCCTCCAAACACCCATCATCAAGCATAACCACTGGTCTTTTCCACATACTCTCCACATTCCTCGCCAAAAACACCCTAACCTCCGCTTCAAACCCTTCATCCAGCCCCATCCCCCCGCTCCCAAAAACCTCCCCCATAACAAAAGGTATCATAACCCTACACCCCCCACCCCCGCATTTATTAAGCCCATGACACATCTTCCTAAGCACCGTGGTACTCCACCTCGCCAGCGACGGTATACCAAGATAATCCGCCGCCCTCGCGACCTCGATGATAACCTTCGCGGTAGCAACCGGCGGTGGGTGAGAATTCCTATCCTGTCGTTTACAATTCGAGAGTAAATAAAGATGCGCGTTGGGTTCGTACTCCTCCAGCACCTCTCCGATACGTAATGGGTTATAAAGCCAGCGTTGGATAACCCGCAGCGCGAGGTATGTTACCGTCGGGTAGGGGAGTACGGAGGTATTCGAGGATGCGTCTGAAAACTGTAGTCGTGATGAGGAAGTTGATGGTATATCGAGGTATTTATAGTACGGAATCGAGGATATCGTAAGAAATCTATGAACGTGGATCTCCGCATACCCCGCCGTCCCAGACGACCCGGATACGGACGCAGAAGTAGCAGCCGAAGAAGAAGAAGAAGAAGCAGCAGCCTGCTCCACCCCCCTCCCTCTCACCCCACCCCTACCGCTATTATCCCCCCCCCTTCCCAGCCCTAACAGGCACACTAACCGCCCTCCCACCAACCTCCCCTTCCTCATCCTCCAACTCAATCCTAAAATCCGCCCCGGCACAGTTAACACTCTTATCCTCCCCCTTCAAAACCACATCCAACAACCGATCCATCTGCTCCGCCGTTTTATTAACCACATGGTTATACACCCTCTTCACATGCGCAAACCCCTCATCGTAGCATCTCACAACCTTTCTTCCAGCCGCATCACTCTCCCCATCCCCACCACCACCACCACTATCCCCAGCATCAACAACCATCCCATTACTATCACCAGGCACCAAAAAATCCACCCCCTCCCCTTCCCTCAACAAATCCCCATTCCCCACCCCATTATTACCACCAACAACAGACCCCCCCTTCCTCCTCCCCCCCTTCCCAAACTTCTCAACCGCAATCCCCGGCCGTCCCCTAGCGGCAGCAGCAACCGCAAAAACCGCCGAATAAGTAACAATAGAAGCCTCATGCGGCGTCGAAAATACTACATCCCCACCACTATTACCAGAGGTATTGGAAATAATAGCTTCATGACGTTGTTTTGCATCCGGCAGGAGGTCGTTGAGAGAGTATGCCCATATTATTACGTCGGAAAGCGTGCGTGGGGTTGCGCAGTTTGAAGCTGTAGCGGTGGATGATGATGATGCTGTGGTGTCTTTAGGCGGCATCGTTGATCATTGCCGACGTTACGCGGTTTATGTATGGAGGGGGGGGGTGGATGGTGGAGGTAAGTGGTTGTGGGTGTGCGCACGCACATACGCGGGGTGGCGTTGAGGTTTTTGGGGCAATCGGGTGGTCAAGTGATGTCGTTGTAGGAAGACCGGGGTAGCTATCTGGAGCTATAGCTATAATCACAAGCTTGCTTACTTAGCTTACTTAGCACACTGCGAATATGCAGACACTGCGCCGTCTGTGAAAAGGGGATAGCAAATAAACCCGCTCTCAGATGTAGTATTCCTAGAACCCCCGAGAGAGAGAGAGAGAGAGAGAAAGAGAGAGGGTAAACCAATTACTTCTTATGTAATGAAATAATTGTTTATTGCCATTTTTGCATGCGACCATAAGCAGTCAATATTTCCCCTGTAAAAGGTATAATGTTAAGCTTGTAAGATCCACGAATGATTCAGTAAACAACCATCAGATCCCTACGATACCCATTAGTCTACGGGAACATATATCACCGTTTATTAATATCACTACCACAGCTTAATTCAATTATCTCTTTCCATTCTCTTAGTTTCTGTATACAATTAGAAGAAAAAACACACAACGAAAAGCAGGAATGATGATGGTGGCGATGGTGGATGGCGGCAGCGATGATGAGATGGGATGGTGTGTCTTTTTTTTTTTTCGGTGATCACATGAAGGTAGAGGAATACATCTGATACCAAGCTATGTATAGCCGCGCCAATCAATACTAGGGCGGGGATAATAACCTCCTGGGGAAACTAAGAGTAATAGTAGAGGAAGAAGGGGAAAAGGAACATAGAAACCCTCTTTTTTGTTGACCATGGAAGAAAAAGGAAAAAAACTGAAACGGAGACACTAAAAACAAAGAACGAGGGAAAGCTGTAGTATAGAAACTAGAAACAATAATGGCGTGAAAAAGCATAGCGATTTATCATTTCTCCTATAATTTATTCATATAGGCTAGTGTCTTCACCAGCATCTCCGAAAGCACCACCGTCGGTGGAGGTGGCACCGGCTTCAGCCGCCGATGGGAACCTGAAGATGTTCATGCCACCTGCTTGTTTCATCTGCTGGGCAAAGGCCTCGTACCTTCGGATCTCAACATCCGAAACGGAACGACGGGCAGCAGACATGGCCTCCTCAAAGTGCTTCTTAGTGAGCTGAGGAACTGGATCCTCGTATTCGGCCTCATCACCCATCTCAGTGTCATCACCCTTGTTCCTGCTGCGCTCGATTTCAACAGCAATGGACTCCTTGATGGCGAGCTTGACGGCACGCTGGGTGACGAATCCAAGATCGGCACCGGAGAATCCGTGGGTCTTGCTGGCGATGTAGGCCAAATCGATATCGTCGGCAACAGGGGTGTTTCGGAGCTGCGCCGTGAGGATGGAGAGACGAGATTCCTGGTCTGGAAGTGGAACGTAGACCAGAGTATCAAGACGACCGGGTCTGCAAAGAGCAGCGTCGAGCTGTTCTGGTCGATTGGTAGCTCCGATAACGAACACGTTCTTCTTGACGCCTGTTAAAGTAAAATAATTAGCCAACTGCACTCTAACATCTCACCATTAAAACGTGGAAAAGGAAGAAGAAGAAAAAACTAACCCATTCCGTCGAGCTCCGTCAAGAGCATGTTGACGACTCTGTCACTAGCACCGCCAGCATCTCCGACGCTGCCACCACGGGACTTGGCAATGGAATCCAACTCGTCCAAGAAAACGACGCAAGGAGCAGCAGCACGAGCCTTGTCGAAGATATCACGAATGTTCGATTCAGATTCACCGAACCACATGCTGAGCAATTCTGGTCCCTTGACCGAGATGAAGTTGGCAGCACACTCGTTGGCAACGGCCTTGGCCAACATTGTTTTACCGGTACCAGGAGGCCCGTAGAACAAGACACCACGCGAGGGGGACATGCCGAACTTGAGGAACTTCTCGGGATGCTCGACTGGGTACTGAACGGACTCGATGAGCTCGCGCTTGACGCCGTCCAAACCACCAATGTCGTCCCACTTGACGTTTGGAACCTCAACAACGGCAACTTCACGGAGAGCGGATGGGTTGCTGACACCGAGAGCGAATCGGAAGTTCTCCATGGTAACTCCAAGGGAATCCAAAACCTCGGCATCGATGGTGTCCTCGTCGAGATCGATAAGGTCCATCTTCTCACGGATCTGCTGCATGGCGGCTTCAGAGCAGAGAGAAGCAATATCGGAACCGACATAACCGTGGGTTTCGGCGGCAATCGACTCAAGGTCAACGTCATCGGCAAGCTTCATGTTCTTGGTGTGAATCTGGAGAATCTCCAAACGACCAGTTGGGTCTGGGATACCGATATCGACCTCACGATCGAAACGACCGAAACGTCTGAGAGCAGGATCGATGGAGTTTGGTCTGTTGGTGGCGGCCATGACAACAACGTTGCTTCGGGACTTCATTCCGTCCATGAGAGTCAAAAGCTGGGAAACGACACGCCTTTCGACTTCACCGTTGGTCTTCTCACGCTTTGGTGCAATCGAATCGATTTCATCGATGAAGATGATAGCTGGAGAGTTCTTCTCAGCTTCCTCGAAGGCTTTCCGCAGGTTGGACTCGGATTCACCGGCCATCTTGGACATGATTTCTGGACCGTTGATCAAGAAGAAGAAAGCACCAGTTTCGTTTGCAACAGCACGGGCCATCAATGTTTTACCGGTACCGGGAGGTCCGTACATCAGAATACCCCTCGGAGGCTTGATACCTATGCTCTTGAAGAGCTGTGGGTGACGAAGTGGCAATTCAACCAATTCACGAACTAAAATTTTCACGTCAGAATCTTCACTTTAAATTCGATATATTGGAGATCAAAAAAGAACATACTCTTGGCCATCTGCTGCCTGCAACCACCAATATCGTCGTAACCGACGTCATTGAGGTTACCTTCCTCGTCTTCACGGTTCAGAGGCTCGCCCTCGCAGTGTATGACTGTGTCCTGGGCCACAATACCATATTCTGGCGGGTCGACCTCCACAACCTTGAATTCCACCTGTCTCATACCACCGCGGACGGTAAACAAGTCACCCTGTCGGACGGGTCGGTAATTCTCAAGGAAATATGGTTTGAGGTAAACGTCAAAGAGGGAGCCGGTAAGACCCTCGATGGTGTCGGCAATAGGTAGGACAGCAATTCGTTTGGCCTAAAAAAAAAAAAAAAACATCAGAAATCTCCAAATATTTTTTTAAAAAAATGATACATATACAAAGAAATGGAATACATACGTATTTGATATCCGGGCATGGGTGAACGGTAATGATATCACCCAACCTCACCCGCAAGTTATTTCGAACCACACGGTTGATTCTGGCGCTACCGTCTTCCAGATCATCGTCGGCGAGAACAATCATAACGGTATCCCGTCGCTTCTTTCCCTTGACGAGGACTGTGTCTCCACGGAAGAGCTGGAGGGTCTCCATGGTATTATTGGAGAGGGCGATAACGGAGTTATCATCGTTTGAGGCATCGGTAACGCTATATCAAAATAGAACGGTTAGAAAAAGGAGGGACAGGCATGAATCAACCTCGCCGTTCGTCCGGGAGATAAATAGATCGGAAGTTGCACGGGGTTTTGCGTGCGTAATAAAATTAAATACTCACATTAAGCTGTTTGGCTTCTTCTTTTTCTTCAAGATGGCAGTAGCAGTCGCGTCGACCTGATTGCGGGGAAAAAGAGAAGCATGTTAGTATTTTATGGTGTTGAGCTTGGTTTTTTTTTTTTGGGGGGAAACAGGCATAGCTAGCTGCCCTCTATCGATAAAAGGTGGGATGCGGGCGTCGTCATACCTCTTTCCTTTCACCACCGGAAGGATCACTATTCGGAAAACCAACAAAGAACGCGAGTTAGAAATATATTCAGCTTGATAGTGAGACTTCCGAGATGAAAAGATGGAAAATTATGATGATGATGGCGATGGAGGTGGTGGTGGTGGTGGTGTTGGTTAATGGTAAGAGGTTAAGCTGGGGGAGCAGACAGATACTTACGTCAGGTTGACCTTCTTGTGCTTGGTATCGTCTTCAGCCATGATGTGTGTGGAGAATCACGTATGAAGAGAGCTGGAATCTAGGACAGTAAAAAATAGATGTAGTTTTGGAATGGAGGAGGACTGGTAGAGCTTAGAAGGTGAAGATGGAAGCTGTGGAGTGTGATATTGAAGGGGGGTGATGGTGAGGGAGAGAGAGAGAGAGATGATGTGGACGTGGAGGAGAAGGGAAGAGAGAGAGAGTTAAGTTGAGTTAAGGTACCAGCACCAGCACGACTTAGTAAGAGCTCGTGGTTGGCCGACTTGACTTTGACTAAGGTTGAGTTGAGTTGAGTTGAGTTTTGAGTTGCGGGCGAGGATCTCAGGTGCAGCTCGACGGGGCAACAGCCAGCCAGCCAGCCAGCTTGGTCATGCACCTCGGCCCTCAGTCCTCAGTCACTTAGTAGTTACTCAGTCACTCACTGAAATGCGCCTTTGCCACTGCTGCCTCTCCAACCAATCTACTAAACTACTTAAGTACTCTCTTGGTTCTCCCTCTAACTATAGAATATCTATAGGACAGGACAGGATATACCCAGGTATCCCCAGGGATATAGTGGATACCAGGATCCTCCTCACAAAAAGAGTCAGCGCTGCTGAGCTGAGCTGAGCTGTGGCTCAACAACCAGCATCCCACCCCATTTCCATAGTTATCGAACCTGCCAGAACAAATCCCATGTTTAGCTAACCCGCTCTAACCTCAAACCTTCCACGTAGCCTCATTCCTTCGATTCCGATCCTACTTCGCATAACAATATTAATAACTTGCTTAAGTATTTATCATGCACCCAAGAGAATAAAATACACTGGGCGAGATGGTTCTACAAAGACGCGTATCCTCCAGTTTTCTTTTTCTCTTCGCCTCCTTCAAAAAGAAAGATATTTCGGGAATCCCCTTTGGAATAGATAAACAACACCATGGGATCTAAGATCAATTCGAATCGAATCGAATCGAAATCTGGAGGTAAAAGGAAGGAAGGAAGGAAGGAGGGGTTCCTGTTCCCCGGGAAATCCCACCCTTCTCGGGGAGGCTAAAACAACGACACATGCAACACAAAATCTCCACTTCTGGTAATATCACCTATTAATATAATATAGAAGCCTTGCTTGGAAGAGGGACTCATTCATAGAGTCCCACGTCACCTGATCCGGCTGTTCATCAGCCAAATCATCTCAAGGGCACAGCGCATTCGCATTTGCGTGGGTTTTAATACCACCGCCACCACTACACATCGTGAGATATATAGATAAATAATCTCATAAGCATCGAGATTAGCTGGCATCACTATGTCGTACGTAGTGACATAAACCTTCGCCACCAAATGAAATTCAGTCCACAGTTCGACGGAAACACTATACCCTTCGTGAATTCATTCTCGCAAAGCCCCGGTCTATCAATTACTAAATCCCCATATCCACATAAACATAACATCCGGTAACGCAATGCATATGCATGTCTGATGGATTTTGCCTCAAGCCTAACTTTCCCTCCAAGATCGCCCTTGTTGACGTTCGAGGCTCACAATATCTGCACAGTAGACTAACTCCCACCAGCAAGCTTAACCCCCTTGCCAGTTTACAAGCTAAAAGCCAGAAAACCAATTGGCGGATAAAATACATATACTGTGATCATAACCGTTATATACACAATTAAGCATCACCAAATAAGCTACTATGTAGTCTCGTAACCAGACTACTGCTATTATGAGACCTTCAACAATAAAAAAAAAGGCATTGAACATAACAACCTTAATAGATAATTCTTGCTTAAGTGCCTATAAACATACAAACAGGCCGATTTAACAGGCCAAGACCATCCCTCACAACTTTATAATCCCCATACAATTTACCAAAATCATAAAAACCACAACGGAGTGGTAGCTCAGCGGTAGAGGTAAGCTTGCACCCTCAAAACAACCACAAAACCACAGAATTTAAAAAGACTCATAACTAACAACCCGAACAGCAGGAGATTGCAGTCCTTAAGTCTAATATCTCAAGGTCCCGTGTTCAATCCACGGTCGCTCCTTTACTTTTTTAAATTTTTTATCCATTTTAAATTCTGTTTTTGTACGTAGGTTCCCCCTTTTTTAAACCGGCTATATATAAAACAGTCATCTTTGGGGAGAGAGAATGTAGCAGATCTGTCTTCTTTTTTGTGGGGAATGCAAGGATGAGCAAGCCTTCTAGAATGACTGTGACCCAAGGCTCTCATCAGCCGGGAGAACAAGAATTCCAACATCCCAAACCCTTTCAACAACGCAATTTCTTTCTTCATCTCGCAAACAAGACGCTGGGTATCTATATGTTCTAGCCCTCCAAAAACTAAAAAAAAAAAAAAAGCCAAAAGCCAAGTACCCATAAACATAGTATTATTGGACATTCTTCCCAAAGCAGAAGACATTGTTTACGGAAAGTACCCTACTTTTATTCTCAACATCAACTCAATCTCAACATTTTTTTTTTTTTTTTTTTCCAAGATAGCAGCTAAATAAATCACCGCTTCACATCCTGGATCCGGCTGCATATGATAAAACAACGGATAAACCATACCTATCTTTAGAATCTGGATTGATACGCTTTACACTCCGACCAAGCTGTACATGATAACAGCAATCAATCATGTTCATCCTTTTTTAACTCAAATATCAAAATGATACTTCAAGTAGCAGCTACATCACTGCTGCGCGCTTTGAATTGACTGCGTATATATGGCAGCGGCACCCCGACCACACTTATCTTTAGAATCTGAATCGAGGCAGATTTACGAGACCAGTCTGAATCAACATAGCATTTGCAGCGAACAAAAAGTTGGATCCAACACTTCACGCCCTCACTCACACATCAATAAACATCCAACCGAGCGAATCATATTAAAGATGTTTAAAAGATGGGGTCACTATCAGCGGTGCGTCGTGTATCATCAGTATTAAACAATTCCATGATTCAAGTATGGTATGGTATTGATCAAAGCTTGTCATCTATGCGCTGTGATTTTATTGCAAGATATATATACCGTAGGGGTTTTGGGTACTTTTCTGAGACTGCTTTCGAATATTAAAACGTTTTACAAAGAAAGCAAGCCATCTTATTTTCCTTCAAGTCATTGTTTATACTGTTTTAAGTTCCCTTTTTTCTATAAACCGTCTTGGGAAACCAGCCAAAACCCCGTACGGTATATACCTCGGGTCATTGTAAACCCCCCATCTATTAAAAAAAAAAAAAAAAAAAACATGAGTTGGCTCCATCAGAAGAACTATTACTAGGATGCAAAATACGCATAAAACCGGCATATTTCTCAGCACAGAATTCTTAATTACAGAAGCCAAGACTCGATTTATAACTTCTGTGAATGCGGGGAAGGGGTGTCAAGATTTTTCTCATAAACGCGCTCGGAAACAAAGTAGTTCCTCCAGTGCACACCCTAGACGTAACGCACACATATAAAAAAAAAAACCCTTCCTCGACCGAGTAGTTCTACACATCGATAATCCCCCCTCAGACCGATCCCGCAAAAAAAAAAAAAACGAGCAGGACTATGGCGGATTCACAGGTTCTCCTTCTGAACCTTTGCTATCAACCGTTCCTCGACGCGTTATATAAACCGTTGTTCGACAGCCTTTCGGCAAAGGCTGATTTAAAAAGAGCGAATGAAAGGGCAGAAGCGTTACGATATTTGGAACTGAGCCGACCGGTCGCTATCATTGCGACCGACGCGGGCTTGACAGAGTCAGAGAATGGACAAGTCGTGGAAGCGGTATTGCAATACGTTCGAAACGGAGGAATCTTGATCCTCGGTCTCGACTTCCCGAGCTCGATCGCAATGGATGAATTTGATAGTTTTTTCCAACGCAAGTTGAACCTCCCCTGGGCCAGTGGAGACTATCACCGTGACGATTTCGAAATTAACGAGGAAGGGATTTTTCCGCCCCCTGGTGGTTCGCGTGAGAATTTCCCTCAAAATTATAATATGAAGGCGCTTCATATTAAAAACGCATCGCCGGAGCAAAGACTCTACACAGCCTCTGATTCAGACCAGGCTGCGATTGTTGGCACCAGTTACGGTGAAGGGTACGTCGCCTATATTGGCGATTGTAACGGCGAAGCAGAGATGGGTAATTTCATACTGGGCTTGATAGGCCTGGCATAGCACGTGGCTGTGAGAGGTAACTCTTGCCCGCTGATAGCATAATTTTCTTCGAGAGTTGGAACTTAAGCTGCGAAGGATGGTTAAATCTTGTTTGGTTGTCCAGCGTCTATTATGAAAAAAAAAGTTAGCACGACTGGTTGGCCGCGTTGCTCCTTTTTTTTTTTGTTTCTCGAATCGCTTTTGGTAACTAGGTAGCTAGGTACAAATAACCAGATTGTTCTGGATTTAACATCATTACCAAGAATCATATATAATACAGATTGTATCTAACTTAACAAGAAAAAATTCACTAGCAGATAATTACTAAAAGTTCTCCAGTATATACACTTACGCTGCCTCCGAAGCTATCGCGAAAATCTCTTCCGTAACCACCGCAAATAAATGATTTGTCTTATACCCATATTTACTAGTAGCATTTACCGATCCGGGCAGGGGAAAAGCCCCAGGTTAGCCACGTAGCTATGCAAATGTCTACGCTATACTAGATGGCTAGAAAAGCGTTCCTTTCGTAAGAGACTGAGGCAGGTGAAAGGGAGTTGTTGTGAATGTGATTTTTTTTCTTTTTTCTTTCTTTCTTTTTCTTCCAACCACAGCAATGCATGAATGTCTCCAACCGGCACCGCCAGCCGACTCTTATCGCCGCCTTGAGTTGATTCTGCTGCTGCATCTTTGTTACAAAAAAGTGTGTTCGAAATAGGCCGGCCACGCCGACGTTCTTTGCGTTGTTGTTGCATTTATCTCATGGCCAGAACGGGGCTAAATACCTATACAGGTAAATCTGGTCAGGGACAATTTCCAATGATGACCTATGTAGAAGATGGGCGTCTACCGCCGTACATTTCACCCGACTGCCAGCTTGATAGCTGTTTAACGAGAAACCATTAATAATTAAAGTTTTTTGGTAGTTGATTTCCCGCCTATAACATCCACTCAGGTCAAAAAATCGAACCACTTCATGAATCAACTGCCAACCTGTATATAAATTAACTATTAACTTATAAACCACCATGTGAATTTAATTATCAGCCTCGCAAACCAGTCTGTGAATCAGTGGGTGCTTACTTATTTAATTGGGTTGATATGTGATTATTCGAAATGGGTATTGTTAAAAGTGGGTTTTGTATACCAAATCAGTCGGGTGGGTATATAACCCTCCCCATATAAACCCTCACCCGCAGGGTTACTCTATCCCTTCTACTCTGTAACAGAGCAGTCGAGCATAAATAATGTATACACCTAATGATGTTACATATCAAAGACACTATAGAAGGTGATAGTGCAGCAGCGGCACTAGATACTAACAACATTACAACGACACATTGCAGCGACATTACAACCTCCCTACAGTTGCGCCCTTTTGTTCGAAATTCTTCATATATAGGTATATAGGTAGGCATATAACTATGTAATACCATTACACCAATACTCTTTCCACAAATTATAGTTATAAGAATTTCACAAGTAGTACTACCCTCGCAATACCACACAATACAATACAATATCACATCAATTAACTCCGGATCCGTTGCATGCAACCTTATATATAAACCCGGCGCTTTAAAGACCGTATACGAAATGATACTGATACTATATAATATATTATTCAATTTCTCTCAGCTATGAATCCCGCTTCGAAGTCCATATATCACCATCACCGCCGCCACTATTGTATCCACCATATAAAAAAAAAAAACATTAACAAAAAAAAGCCCGTTAAAGAACAAAACAGAAAACCATCGGCACGAAATAATAACCATAAAAACCCAGCCCACTTCACTTCACTTTACTTCAAGGACCGAGAGAGAAAAAAAAGTGAGAAGAAGAAGAAGAAAAAGAAGAAAAAGCCTCTAAATCCCAACCCCCTTCCCCGCCTTCGCCTCCTCCTTCTCCAAACTCCCCAACTCACCCCCATGATTCTGCTTAACCCACTCATAAAACCCCACCCAACCCTGCTCATGACAAACCCCGCCACTCCCCACAACCTGTCCCTGAATAGCCAACGTAGTCCTCAAAATCGACCTATTCAACTCACTCATCTTCTCCAACTCCTGCTTAACCGCATTATCCTTCGCCTTGATAGACAGCGTAACCTTATACTTCTCCGCAATGCTATCCAACCGTTTAACAACATCATCCTTCCCGATAACCACAAGCTTCCCAAGCATCAGATTACAAATAATCTGAACTTCATGCTCATCCCCCAACCCGGCTATGATACGATCGTATATCTGCGCAGGGTTCATCCGTGCGTACGCAACCTCAATAATCGTGAAAAGCGTATCATAAGCCGTCTTACGAAGCTCCAACCCATCGTCTACCTTATGTTTAAACGGTCCCATTTGCACCTCGCGAATAAGCTCAGGTTTAATGATCGTTTCCTGGTAGACGAGCGGGAGCAACGATGACAGGTTCGCTTTAACCAGGCTGGCTTTGCTATGTGCCGCGGAGTTGAGGGTTGTCAGCGCTAGCTTCCTGTTGTCCAGGTTGGGATCGTTGAGCATCGTGACCAGAAGTTCGGTAACGACGGGTTGGAGGAAGGCATCGAAGCTGCCGGTGGTGTCGGTCAACGTGTAGCGCAGACCGGAGATGACGACTCCTCGGACCGCTGGGTCTGGATCACTCAGTTGTTGCTATATCAACCCCCTAATTGTTAGCTACCCATTTTGTAGTATATTATAATTAGTAAAAAGGAAATTTATGTACCTGTAGACCGGGAATATACGCCCTCGGATCAATAATCGCCAACCGCCCCACACACTCAGCAGCAATACTCTTGCTCTCCTCATGCTTCGCCGCCGTGATCAGATGATTCCAGATCTCCGTCCCAAACTGGCTGATATTCTCCGGCTTCTGCACCGAGTGCTGAAGAATCTATACACACCCAAAAAAAAAACCCACAATTAGCACAACCCCCCCCAAAAAAACAAGAAGTATACGAAAAGTAGAGAACGAAGAAGAAGAAAGGGAAACAACAAACCTCCTTATAAGAATGCAACAACAAATACTGATCCTTCGGACTCCTCCCACTCCCCTCAAACTCCCTAATAATAGCCGGCACAAAATGCTGCGGATTCCCCACCCCAGCAAGCCCCAGCGCCGTAGCAGCCGCCAACGGCACATCCTCACTCTCCGACTTCAACTGCTTTATAAAAATATCCGGCCCCAACGAAAACTCCCCATGCCCGTTCAACCCTGCCTCCCCTAGCACCATCAACGCCAACCCCTTCGTCTTCCCATCCCCGCTGCTCTGGATTTTATTCACAAAACTCGCCAGCGACACATCGAGCTGCTGTCCGGAGTCCGCTCCAGTGGAAAGAACAGTACCGATGACCTTCGCCACGACAACGGTGTTACCGTTCACGCCGAGGTTCATGTACTGCTGTAAAATATCATTTCCTTGTCCCTTAGCCGTAGCACTGCGAACCAGTCCCAAAAGCGCCTCCAGCGGTCCTCCAATAAGCGGACTCTGCCCAAGACTAGACAATCCCGTCATAACCTCAGGTTTAAGCCTAATCCCCCCGGTAACCAGCACCGACAAAATCTGCAGCGCAGGCCCGCAAAGATGAAGATCACTAGACGACAACAACGGCGTCAGAACAGTAACCAGCTCATCAGCGGTCTCAGCAGACAAAGCCGGCTGAACGTTAGGGTTCAAAACCATAGCTCTAAGCGCAACCAAGCTGGACCCGCGAAGCGCACGATTGGCCTTCCTAAGCTGAGCTCCAAGCTCAGAGATAACAGCCTTAACCCAAGCCGCTGAAAGGTCTTCCGGAAGCAGCTCATGCGCAAGCTTCTCGATAGCGCGAACGGTAGTCAACCTCGTAGTCTCATTGCGCAACCGCTCAAGTAGCATCGTAAACGCAAGAACCCTGCTATCCTTATCCAAATACTGCGTCCCAGTCGTAACCGTGATCAAACTCCCCAGAGCCTCAATAGCACGCTCTCGAACCTCCAAATCAGCATCCGTCTGCTGAACCTTCGCAACAATAGAATCGTAAAGAACCTTGAACAGCGAAACATCCTCAACCGCAATCTCATGAGCCAGCAACGTAAGCAGTTCGGAAGCAGTCGTAAGAGCCTGTCCCGAGATCTTGTAAAACTTGTCCAACGCAGCCCCGGCAACAGCCTTAACAATATCCTTGAGCGAAGGCTTAAGCGCCTCATCACCACCCTCAACGAAAGCCGTACTCAAAAACTTAAGCGCCTCAATCCTCAACGACGAAGAAGACGCCGCCGCACTACCCGACGCAGCCGCAGAAGCCGGCGCAGAGTGAGCACCACCCTCATTCGCAGCCACAATATTAACCGCCGGCGGCAAAACAATCTTCAAAGTATCATTCGGATCCGGCAGCGCAGTGATCAAAGCAGACAACAGATCAACGGTAGTCTGCCTGGTATTCAAACTCGGATTCTTCAACAGCTTAGCAGAAGACTTAGCCAACTGCGGCGAAAGCTTCTGAAGCGCATGCGAGGCAGAAGGCTGATCCGGCGGCGCCATCATCGACTTCTCCTGCTCGTACATACTAATATCCGACCCTCTGCGACGCTTCTTGACCGCCACAATCCTCTTAGAAGATCCCGAGCCAGAATACGCCAAATCCCTGGTCTTGCGAATAAGCGTCGTCGTGGTCGCCAAAACCTCAAGACGCACATTCTCCTCCCGCTCCGAAAACCGCTTAACCAACGACGGAGCAACCTCTCTGTACAAAGTCTCCTTCAACAGATCATCCGCCCTGGTGCTAATAACGGTGCTAAGAAGCTTCGCAGCCCCACGTCGCACCTTCCACGAGATATCATCATCATCACTAAGCCCTCCTTCATCCTCAAACTCCTCATCATCAAGATTATCCGCATCATCTTCCTCATCATCCTCAGCCTGTGTACCCCCCATCTCCTCATCCTCATCCTCCTCAACATAATTCGGATCATACTTCAAATACAACAACCCAGCATTGATAACCTCCGTAGTAAACCCCTTCATCTCAACCGAACAATGCGCCAAGAAGGACTCGAGCGCCGCAAGCGCCGCCTCTCGGACTTCATCCTGCTCAGTCTGCGGCTCGGAATCATCTTCATCCCTCTCCAAATCATGTCCATCGACCAAAGCGATCACAAACGGCGCCAACGTCTTCAGGTAAGGTCCAAACCTCTTAGGCGTAGACCTCGAAAGCGCGCCAGCGATCGAAACCAGCAGTCTTTGCATATGCGGGGAGATATGGGATGCCCGGAAGACCATGATCAGATGTGAAACGGTCCTGCTGAGCAGTGAATCGGAGGCATAGATTCCCAACGAAGCGAGAGCGGTAACCGCACGCTTCTTTACGACCGAAGAGGCTTTCTCGTTCTCAATCAGGGATAGAAGCGCGGGCTGGAGCTTCTCAAGATCATTGGGATCGATGGTATCCCCGAAGGATCGCAGGACTTCGATGAGGATATCAACAACATCGATGGAGACTCCCTGGCCAGACTTGGTGGTAGCACCGGGGGCAAGGATGGTCAGGAGCTTGGGGATCACGACGTGGTGGATGGATTGCTGAGCGGTCTGCAAAGCTGTGGTCGAGCTACCGCTAGCCGAAGCTCCAAATCTTGATAGGGAAGCAATGACCAGGCGTAGGGCAGTGGCAGGGATGGAGGGGTCGCTGGAAGAACCGATCAACTCGGTAAGCTTTCCGAACAGGTCCCGGAGCTGTAGGTCCTTAATCTTGAGGGAGAGCGGTGCCAGGCTATCATAATAAAAATTAAAAACCCCGATTAGCATATATACATATATATATAATTAAAACCAAAAGAATAGATCTAAAATAAACAGAAGAATGGGTAGATAGGTAGGTAAATACTAACCACTTAACAGCCAAATTTTGCACCTCCCCATTCGTATCATCCAAAGCCTTAACAACCCCATCAATAAGACGCGAAGTGGTGGACCCAGAGTCACTGGGGATGGTATTCGAAGACGAGGTGACAAGCGAATACAGATCGTTGAGGGCCATAAATCGGAAGTCGCTGTCGGCATCCCCCAACTGCTGAAGGATGGGGTTTATCTGGAATTGCTGGGCCATTTTGACGACGTCGATTCCTCAATATGGAGGTAAAATAACAAAAAAAAAAAGGGATTGGTTATTCTGTATTCTGCAAGCTATGATAGTTAAGATGATAACGATGATGATTGTTATGTTTGGTGGTGGTGGTGATGGAATCAAAGGACGTGGTATTTTCTGTGTGGGTTGGATGGGGGGTAACGTGAAGCCAGAGGAGGAGGAGGAGGAGGAGACGTGCTCGGGTAGGTGGATCTAGGGCCCCAGAATCTAGGACAGGCAGAAGAATAAGCAGCTGAACTCAGAAACCGGGAGCGTGACAGGAGAAGAGGAAGTCGAAGAAGATAATACAATCTAGTACCAATATATAAAAGGATCCAGCTAGAAAAGAAAGAACCACAGGGATAAAAGGTAAGACTGGGGGATTGAGTCAAGAAAAGGTGGTGGGTACTATTTGACAGACCTGAGGTTCGTGAAGCTCCCCTCACTCGCTCTCTCACTTATCTCACACAAGCTTGGTTGGATTGGTTGGATGGATGGATTTGGTGGTTGCTCACAAACCCGTTAACCCCACCACAGCAACAAAAATTCCCAATACAAGAGCTAACTCCCTCTCTATCTCTCTCTCTCTTGAGATTCACGAAATGTATCTTCGAGGTTTGAATGTTTTCAAAGGGAAGCGAAAGAATTTAGATGAGCAATTCAACCTGCACTTTGCCAGCAGGGGAGTAGGAAAACGACGTGACTGACTGACTGAGTGTAAGCTCCTAGCAGGATGCGTCTTTGGCAGTGCAAGCTGTGACGAGGGCTCTCGTTCTAGTCTGGTTCTGGGTAGTTTGGTGGGGAAGCAGACAGTAACAGCAACTGCCCTTCCGTTGCCAGCCAGACACCACTGCACTGATCCGATAAGATAAAAAACCCACAATCAGATCAATCAGTCTATCATATCATATCATATCATATCGCATCAGTCCCGGGCCAACACAACCACCGGGAAGCCAAGACGGAACCCGTCCGCTAGAAAATAGAAATAGAAAATAGAAATAGGAAATTGAAAATAGACGTCATCGCATCCCGGGGCACCTCCCCCGGAGGATTCACCCAAGTTAGCCTCCAAAAACCGAAAAGGCGGCTGGGAATTGAAAAAAAAAAAAAAAAAAACACACAATTTTTAAGAAGAAAAAACCCGCACTTTCCGAAAGTCCACATTCCTCGGGGGCTTCCTTTTACTTACTACATATACTCCTAGCCTAGCTAGTCAGCCCATTAGTAGGCATATATATATAAGAGTACTAGGTGTACCATTTGATCAATCAATTGATCCCTCCCCTTGGTCCTATCCACCACTATCTTATCTCCATCATCATAGTCGCCACTTCACCCGAGGTATACACAACATACATACATACATACCTATACACTCACTCCCACTCCCAATTGACAATAAAATATAAAAATATAAAAATAAAAATAAAAATGTTCCGCCCCACAACCCGCCGTCTGGCCACCATCGCCACCTCCCGAACCAGCACTCTAGCATCCCGAAGCGTGAACAGAGTCGTCGGCCGCCGTTCCTACTCCGACGCCCACCACGCCTACGAGAAGACCAGCGACACCCCTTGGTACACCCACTTCCATCCTCCATATCCCATACCCTTCTATCAAGACAGAAAATAGACCGTATAAACTTAAAAGCCACACTACCTAACCAATTGAATAAAAAATTAGGCTACTCGCCGCCGTCGGCTTCACCGTTCCCGCCGTAAGTCCTCCACCTTTTATCTCATCTTATCCTATCCTATCTTACCTAGGTATCCAATTGGAACCATCTACAATATAGATTTGCTAACTACCTACCTAATTATATGATGTGATGTGATAACAGTCATACTGGCTCATCAACTCGTCGCCCGCCCCGCACAAGGGCGGCCACCACGACGACGGCCATCACGACTCCCACGCCGTTAAGGCCGAGTCTCACCCACCTCCACCACCACCAAAGGAAGAGAAAAAGGAGCCAGCTCCCAAACCAGCTGAGCCAGAAGTAAAGAAGGAGGAGAAAGAGGAGAAAGAGGAGAGGGAGGAGAAGGAGGAGCCAAAGAAAGAGGAGAAGGAGGAACCAAAGGAGGAGAAGACAGAAGACAAGAAGGAGGAGAAGAAGGCAGAAGGCAAGAAGGAGGAGAAGAAGACAGAAGACAAGAAGGAGGATAAGAAGGAAGACAAGCCGGTACGTCATCCAAAAAAAACCCACATTCCACATACCCAAAAAAGAGAATAATACTAACATCCACCAACTCCCTAGGAACCAAAGGAGGAAAAGAAGGAGGAAAAGAAAGAAGATAAGAAGGAGGAAAAGAAGGAAGAACCAAAGGAAGACAAGAAGGAGGAAAAGAAACCCGAAAAGAAATCCGACGACGACGACAAGAAGTCCTCATAGAAAAACCCCCACCATTCCATAATACCAGAAGATACCATATCTCAAACCGCATCGGAACGCTGTACATTACCTACATCCTACCCAACCATCCTTCATTTCCATCTCTTTTCAATAATGGGAACCACGACAGCGACAGCGACTACAACCACCGGACCTGCATCTAGTGTACGATAATCAATCAATATTCTGAAAAGTCTCTCTCTCTCTCTCTTTCTTATAATATCAGTATTCTCATTGTAATAATGAACGTGAATTTAAGCTGGAATAATTTCTTGTCATACAATTGGTTATATACAAAATAACACGTTAATTGCACCATCCAGTGGTACTATCGCGCGAAATGTAGTTTGAACTTAAGATAAGTACAATGCCTTTTATAGCCGGAGCGTGCCATTCCAAAAGCAACAACATGATACCCAGGTACTCAATCGTAATTACATCTCTCTCATTTCCCAACATCGCTCGTATCTCTAAGTCCCCCGCGGTAATAAACCAAATTCATGTACACAAAAAAATCTTGAAAAAAAAAAAGAGTACTAAAAGACACTTGCATGACAATGAGGATGGTATCAAGAATATATTGACCATAATGATTTTATGGCTGATAGTTATGAGGTGGGTAGGTAAAACATGGAGGTAGCTGTGATAGTAGAGTGGTAGAGTAGCAAGAGTAAAAGTAGTGGTATGGTAGTAATGGTGGTGGTAGTGGTAGTAAGGTGTTAAAATGTATACACATTGAAGAATAATACAGACAGTAGTATGAAGGAAAGGAAAACCCATAGACGAGAGAGAGAGAAGCCATCGAGAGCGAGAGAAACAAAAACATAAACATATGCCCAGTTTAGTAGTAGTTAAAAGGGTAGCGGTGGTAGTAGTAGTAATAGTAAGAGTAATGAGTAGCCAATAAAGACAACAGTGTAATAAAAAAAAAAGATGCTGATATCAGTTTGAGAGGCTAAAAAAGAAGAAGAAGAAGAAGAAAAAGGTGCCCAGAAACAGAAAACCGCTGGCTTTTTCCGTAAGATGCTTTACAACCAGAAACATGAAGACTTTAACCACTTAAGAAGACCGTAAAAAAACAAAAAACAGAGAAGAAACGGGATATAATATTGATATAATAATAATGAAAAACCCCTATAGGACGCCTCCCGGTGGGTTAGCAGTAACCACACCGCTGGGCTGCCCGGATTCCGGGTTAATATGTCGCCTCAGCATAAACATGGGCTTCTTGCCCTCCTTGTCCAACTGTTTGAACAAGATGAGGGGCTTCTCCTCATACCCCAGGCAGCGCTCCTGATCACCGTACACAATGTACAGTGCGTAATGCTGCCAATCGGCCTGGATGTTGTACCGCTTGAGTGCGGCGGGGAGCACCTTGTAGCATGGGTCGTCCATGGATACTCTGAACGACTTGAAAATCTCGACGGTGGGCGGATTGCTGCCCTCGTCGTCCGCTGCGGGTGGTGATGCCATCGGTGGGTGGTCCTGTCTTCGAGTGTCCCGATCCCGCGAACGGGCTCTCGGGTGCTCCAAAATCTCATCTCTCGACGACCGAGTGGTGTACCGGCCACTGGGCCTCGTGCTGAAGCTCCGTTGCAAACCGCCGGCAGGGTTGTGGGGTGATATGGGCGGTGGGAGGGTGTTTGCCGGTAGAGATACTGTGGATTCGGATCTGTCTTTCGCCGTCCCCGTGGGAGGCGATTGGATGGCACTGCTGGGTGTCTGGATCAGCGTACTAGCTATCGAGTCGAGCGTGCCGGTTTCCTTGACGGTTGCGAATTGCTCGCGGATCGTGCTCCTGTCGGTCGTCGGGGATATCGCTCCCTTCAGGTGGTTCTTATCCACCTTCTTGACCGAGTACTTCCTCGTCGGCGGCTGTGACAGTACGGGTTGTGGGGTGGGTTCACGTCGGATGTCGACACTTTCAGAAGTATGGTCCTGTCCTCGGGACCTGTAAGTCGAATCCCTATCATAAGCGGCATAGTCGAAGTCCTTGTAGGTCGGTGTAGTCGAGGTGGCTGTTGAGTTGGATGACGGTTTCGGTAGGGGTTTTGTTTCGTTCTTGATGGTCTTCAGGATCGGCAGCATCTCCTCTCGCAGCCTGTTGAATGCCTCATTAACCCTCCTCAACTCCTGCTCTAATGTGAACACCTTGTCGTCACGTAATTTCACCGCGGATATCAGCTGCTGGAATTCGGATATGGTGACGAATGTGGTATCGGGGTTGGCATCGGCTGGATTGGCGGCTGCACGGACACACAAAAAAAAAGTCGGAAATTAGTTGAAATGTTTCGGGGGCTTAGAGCTGAACTGCCGAAGAGGAAGAGAAGGAAAAAAATGCTTACTGATTGGAACGTAATGTTCTGGCTCGATGGGGACCTCGTGAGCGATCTTGACTTTGTATACAGCCTTGAGTATCTGCATTCTGTGTCCGATACTTTCGATTCCCATCTCTAGCAATTCGTCATGATTCAGGTGAATGAGTGCATCGCCGGTGACCTCGTTATCTGTTTTTGCAAATCCATTGCCGGAAATGTCAGTAACCACGTTTTTCTCTTCTCTCTAAACTCCCGCTGATCGATCGTTTTTTTTTTTTTGTTGAGAGTGTGCGTGCGTGCGTGCCTGGGAACTGAAGGGATCGACTCTCCCCCATCACATTCGGCCGGGAGTATACACACGCACGCACATATATGTATGTATAAAAAAAGGCTTACCTATCCAAGCATCCGGGTACTGAGGCAGACCCAACTCGTTCATAAAAGTAACGACATCCTCGGTGGACCAGTTCATGATGTTCTTGTTGGGTAATTCGGGTATATGCTGTTGCTGCTGCATCTGGGCAAAAGTGGGAGTCGCCTGAGCGGATGGTATTTTGTTCGGCGAGGCTGGCATTGTGGCATACTGAGGGGAGGTCATTGTGATGTTGTTGCGTGGCGACCTGGGGGAGGTCGGAGTGTGAGGGAGCTCCGGGGAGAGAGGAGGAAACTCTTCGCCAGGCGGCGATAGAGGTCTGGCCCTGAGGGAGGAGAGCGGGCGAAGGAGAGAGGGGATGAGTCGTGAAATTTTGGAGGTTGTTTGAGGGGTGTGCCCTTTTTTTCCCTTTTCCTTTTACTTTTTTTTTCTTCTCGGGAGAATGAGAGAAAGGCTTTTTGGTTATCGATATAGTATGAGTAAGGCGGGTGGAATAATTAGATGTTCAAAGGAGGATGGTGGGTGGACTGTTGGTTTTTTTTTTTTTTTTGATCGTGATGGTTGATGTTGATGTTGATGATGATTGGTGATGATGGGCGGAAAGGCGGTGGTGGGGGAGAGAACGAGAGAGAGAGAGGAAGGGAAGCCAACGTGTGTATGTATGTGCGTGCGTGGTAGTTGCGTTCCTGTGCCTGTCCAAGCTGGAAGAATTAAAATGCTTTTTGAATACTAAATATCGGATTTAACTCTTTTCCCTGCCTGCCTCTTCTATTTCTATCTTATTCTCCTTTCCTTTTTATTTTATTTTATTTTAATTTTTCTTTTTCGGAAGATAGTAACTCCTTAGAAGATTGATTCGAATCAGACCGAGTTCACCGACGGAGGAAGGCGACTGACGAGAAGCAGGAGATGTAGAAAGAAAGATGCGAGAGTTGCATATGTGTCTGTAATCGGTATCGGTATCGGTATCGGTCTAAGTATCCTTATCTGAATAGGTACTTATCATACGGAGGTATCGTATTGTAGACGTATTCGCAGTATCGTTGGAGTCTCGTCGGGGAGTAATAAAAAAAAATGGAATTAAATGATCGATCGATACGGCAGATGACGCAGCGTATTTGATTCTAAGTCCAAATCCAAAATCCTAGTGATCCGAGAAGGAAGGGAAGTTCGATCGAAGGGTTTTAGTCTTTTTTTCGAGGAGTCAAGTTGGCAGGTCAGGAGAGAGGAGGAGGAATAAGAGAGAGAGAGAGAGAATAGGAGGCTGCTAGTGGTGGTGGTGCTGCAGGTGGGTGCTACTACTACTAATAAAGTAGATGTCGAAAGGAACGGACGGATCTTTTTTTTCTTTTCTTCTTCTTCTCTTTTCTAGCCAAGGTGGATTGGCCCAGAACTAGAACGGGTCGAGAGAACTGAACTGGGGAGGGGAGGGGAGATAATATAAACAAAAAAATAAAATAAAGAAGCGATAGTATAAAATGATAAGAAGCAAAAGATGGTTCTATTTTGTCTTACCGCTGCTAGCTTGACTGGAAGGGAAGGGAAGGGAAGTCAGTCCAGGGTGGAGTGAAGAAGAAAAGAAGGAGAGAAAGGCCAACCGGTCAGAAGCGGAGAGCGAGAGCGAGAGAGACAGAGAGAAAGCGGGTCGATAATACGATAAGAGAGAGAGAGAGAGGAGATAGATCTAACACAAAAGGAGGAAGAAGGAGTGGAATCCCGACGACTACAATGATGACGATGACAACGATGGTATGCAGCAGCAGCAGCAGCAGGCTAGCAGAAGAAGAAGGAGAAGGAGAAGGAGAAGAAGGGTCGAGAGATATAGAGGAATGATAGAAAGAGAGACAGAGACAGAGAATCCGAGGCAGACGGGACAGGAACTGATTCCCCTTTGGAAGCTTCTCGTCTGCGTGTGCGGTCCAGGGCAAGGCGAGTTGAGCGAGTGAGAGAAGAAGAGAAGAGACAAGAGAAGAAACAAGAGAAGAGATAGAACGAACAGAAAGAACAGAAAGAAAAAGAAGGGATCGATTGCAAAACAAAAGATGTATTACAGCTGCCAGCTAATCCAGGTACGAACCCAGTATAGTTAAACTTGAGTTCAAGCAATATAATTAGATCATTCACTCATTCGTAGTACACCGATAGCAGTAGCAGTGGATTGATCGGGCCAATTACAATTGTTTGGATGATGAACAACCTCCCCCAAAAAAGTATTAATAGCAAATAGCAAGAAAGCAAAGGTAAAATGGCGAATCGAATCAAAAAGATCAGAATCAATGAATCGGGAGACAAGAGACCAGACCAGACCGGGCGGGAAGGAGGGGCTAAACTAATGCAAGGACCTGGAATGTTGTGCAGCACATTCACACCACCATGACCACCACCCACGACCAAGCAGGACGGGGCGGATAAGGCAATGTATGTATGTAGGTATGTAAGTATGTGGGTATATGTAGGTACGTGACTCGGTCGGTAAATTCTGCAGGCCCCCCAGGCTAACTAACTAACGTGCTAACTAACGTGCTAACTAACCGTTGGGGGGGGCATATTATCTGGTTTGAAGTTGATTGGTTGGGTGCTATTCGATGCCCCATCGATTGGGACCGAGCAAGAGAATTAGAATACCTGAAGCCTCCTCGAAGTACCTAATGTAGATGAGACAAGATTATGGTGAGTTGTCCCTGTACCGATACCTCTACTGCACTCTCTACTGGAGAGAATAGTATAGTATAGTGTATTAGTATACTGGCTTGGATACTTGGATATACGTAGGATACTGTGGTGGGAGGTGGGCATGTAACTATCCGGCTCGGGTGGGTGGGTCCCCTCCACTCCACCGAAGATAAGTCTAATTCATTTTACATTCATTCATTCATTCGCCCGGGCATGCATTCCCTGGCCCGGGACAATAATAATAATACTCTGACTACCTACCTAGCTTCCAGCTTCCTCACCCATGGCCAGCTGGGTGTACTTACATTACGTATATATGTTGTTGTTGTATGTTTGTTAAGCAGATCAAAATAACAGATAGCTTATATTGCCAATCTCCGACTTCATTATATAACATTACATCGTCATCTCCCATCAGAGAAAAAAAAGATATCACGATCCCATCATGTGCACGATCAGCATCCATCATCCCGGAAAACTAGAAATTTCGAAAGCCTTTCTTCCTTCCTTACCTTCCTTTCAAAAAAAAATAAATAAATAAATAACAAACTCACGGATTCAACCAGAAAGAAAAAAAAAAAAAAAAAAAAAGCGAAATTAAACTCCAACGTAATGTCATTTTAGCCTTGCATATTATATCTGCACAATGGCGCCGAACCACGGACAGAAAAACGAAAATACTCTTCTTGATCCCAATTAAACCCCCCAAAATAGAGTGCTAAATTAATTACTTATACAGATCCAGCGTTTACACAGTACATCCCCCCGCCCTCGCTCAACAAGCTGAGCTAGTGCAAGCTATAGCGGACATCTATTAATTGATCAAAAAAAAGAAGAAGGGCTAATGTACCCGTCAGGAGACATATAACCGTCGACATTTATTATACTAGCTGATCGACGAGCACCTACATACATACATATTTTACATATCCACCAGCCGACGGCCTGGGTTGCATGCAGACCTACATGAAAAAGACGTGCATGCCGGGCCCTGCATGGTACAATCCAAAAGAGGCCGCGCGGGCGCCTGCTTCCTGGTCTCCTACTAGCCTCAAAAAAAAAGTGGCGCTACCTTTTTTACGCACCCGGCAGTACTACGTATAGCAGAGTATAGTATGTCATCTGTGGATCCTCCATATCCACTTCTTCTTCTTCTTTTTCTCTCTCATTTTTTTTTTTTTTTTTTTTTTGTATTTTATGGCAATTCACCCGTATATGTGGGTAAGTATCTATACTACACTAGGTACCTACTCTTGAGTGGATGGATGGGTGGATGGGGGTGGGGATGCGTACCTGACTCTCGCTTGGAATTGGCCACCCTTTTGTGCATGCATTCCTAGGTAGTTACGGGGTACTCCTGTCCTGTACTGCGTACCGGTACCTGAATGAATCCCCCTTCTTCTTCTTCTTCTTCTTCTTCTTCTTCTTCTCCACCGACAAGAGCCTTCCTCTTTTTGAATGAACACTTCGGATCTGCTATATCCATTTTAAAAAAACATCATCTTCAGCAATTTCCTACTAGCTAACTATTAGCTAACTAACTAACCAAGCTCAGCCCAAAATTTTATATTAGCCTCATTGTTTATTTTATTTTATTTCCATCAGCTAAGGTGCGGTGTTGTGTTATCCGAATTGCGAAATTAGATTCCATCTCCCCCCAAAAATAAGTGCACAATCCAATTGTCAACATCACAAGACCCAGTTCTCCGGTTCAAGGATCCCATCCCATCCCCTCCCTGACAAGATCAAAGGCAAAAAAAAAAAAAAAAAAAAAAAGTGCTAAACTTTCGCTCAATCCGTCCATACTCATACACACAAGCATGCTCGATCGGTCTTTTTTTCTTTTTTTCTTTTTTTTTTTTTTTTTTCCCTGTCCAGCAGTCAAAAAGAGCATCAAAGAAAGAAAAATAGACAGACAGAGCGTATAAGCGCCCACCCCCTTCCCTTCCCTTCCCTTCGAACTAGATACCTACATACCCTGCACTATTCCGCACGCAGCGGTCTAAAATACTTACTTAGCATACATACATATTTCCAACATAAATCACACCAAGAACACATGTATGTAATAGCACACACAGCGGCCCGAATGTGAACAAGATTAGGTACCTAGTTGGTCCTATAATTAGATTTCGAACCCGAACAAAAGGGAAAGAAAAGAGCAGACCCCCGCCAGGAACACACGGACCCTGTCAAAAAATGGCGCCCCGCTCGCCGCCATAAACTTACCCATGCATGCATAAATGCAAGGTCCTTCTTTTCCGTCCATGTTGGAAAAAAGTCCACGACTCAAGTCGTACATGTATGTAAGTATATACCATTTGAAAAAAAAAAGTCACGGGATTTTTTTTATCTTATGAAACAGCTTGCCTAGGACCGTAGGATATATATATCTATATTTTCCAAAACGCCATCGGTTTCGCCACTTCTCATTCTAGAACTTCCATGCCTTTTGTTTTATAACTTTTATGAACCCCCTCCAAAAATGCCCAGGCAGACCATTATCGCTTTGAGCGCCCGAGTCCGTTCCCGTAGATTCCATATATATATAAAGCCTAGGTATAAGGTAGTATATATATCGGTATATAAAACAAAAACCACACCTGCCTCAAACGTTAACCCTACAATCATAATCATGATCATGATCATGATTATATCATATCATATCATATCATTGTCTGTCACACTAGAACCTATCCTATCGGTCCATTGATAGCAGCAGCATAGCCTAGCAGTAGCCAAAAAGAAGGTCCTTGAATCCTTAACCAATTTCTACAAAAAGGATCATGCCGATGCAGCTTTCCAAATATACCACATAACCATATCATTTGTCTGTCGCATCAGGACCTATCCTATCAGTCTATTGATTGCAGCGGCATATATAGCTTAGCAGCAGCAGCCAAAAAAAAAAAAAAAAAAAAAAGGCCTTGACTCCTTAACTAATTTCTAATAAAAACGGTCATGTCGATGCAGACTTCTAAATATACTACATGTGTACACCGACTACAGCCTTGCCACACTTTTACTATCTCATTCGGTATCTCCAATTGCCTTATCATATAATACACTCTAGGTAGCCCCATCATCAAAAAAAAAAAAAAAAAAAAAATTTTTAAAAAAAATGTACACACTAAACGCCATTTTCCCAGTATATTCATGCCCTGAATATAAAAAAAATCGTAAAACAATAGAGATAGACATAGAGAGCCCGGCGAGGATATATAGAGAGAAAGGTCATGAATAATAACAACGCTTCAATAAAAACACAAGTAAGAAAAAAAAAAGTGTCGTCGTTTTGTTTTTCTTGTAAAAACAGGGGAGTGGTATAAACAAAAAAATTATACACCACTATTATGCTACATTTGGCCCCGTGTGAACAAGCCTCCACCGAAGTGGCCCAAACTTTGCGTGTCATCATCATGCATCCGAAGACCACTCCTCAATATCGTCATGGATGATCGGTCTTCGTGAAGGTCGTACCACCATCTCCACCATCTCCATCATCTCTACCATCTCTACCATCTCCACCCCTTCTTCCCCCTCCCGCATTCCCTCCTGCACCTCCACCATTGGCACCTCCACCCTCTCCACCACCTCATCTTCAGTCTCCAGCTCAGGCTCAGGCTCAGCACGCGGCGTATAAAAAAACACCGCCTCACCCCACCCCGCCCCTCCAGTCCCAATCATCGCCCCCAAACTCCCCCTAAAATACTGCTCCCCCCGAGGCCTAGCACCCCCCCTGTTCCTCCCCTCAGAAGCATAAGCAGACGCCCTAGTAGTGCGCTTCTTGCCACCGCCACCACCGGGTCGCTGTGATATCAAACTACCCATCTCCCTTGCAATCTCCCCGTTCTGCAGATCATACCGTGCGATCTCTCGAACGTACGGTATGGTATCCACAAGAACCGAGGTACTTCGGTCGATCTGCGAGTGTCCCCCGTGCTTAACTTTATCGAATGGCCATCGTAGGTCTTCAGATTTTTTATTCCGGTGCTGTTCTCGGAATCGTCGGTTCGAGGAGATCATCTCCACGATACCGGCTTCTGTTGTCGGCACGAACAATGCATTGCAGGCATCTTCCGCCATATGCATCCGACTAGCATCTCGCAGGGCATTCCTGGCAAGGATCTGCCCCGTAATCGATATCAAAGAGCTCGTAGACAACGGGTCCGCCCTCCTCTCCGCATCCACAAGCGTGACCTCCAGCAGAGCATCCGGCGACGGGTCTTTATCATCATCCCTCCCATCCTCCCTAAAATCCTTCAAACCACTCGGAGTGGGATCGATATCATATAACTCATCTTCGTAAGCAAAAACACCAACCCCCCGGTATGCATCCAACATACTCAGAGACTCGATATAATCGCCATACGCCGACAATAGAGTCCTACCCTTCCCAGAACCACTGGGATCATCAGTATTCTCAGGAGCCCCCATCCAAGCCTCCAATTTCCCATGATAAAACCTATCACCCAGATCAACACCAGCACTATCCTGAGCATCCTTCCACACAGCAGCTTCGTCAACCTCACCAGCCTCGAGCGGTCTTCCGTCGTCGCCAATAACGAGATTCCGGCCGAAAGACTCCATCTCTGGGAGGTACGATCCATCACTTATGGAACGTTTGACCTCGCCTGCTGCATTTCTGGAGTTCCCCTTGTCCACGTCATCTCGAAGGTAAAACCATCGGCTGCACCAAGTATGATCCCCAATCGCCATCTGGCACCAAAAGCTGAGGTGCGCAATGCTCTTCCGTAAATCGTAATTATACCCCTCGTAAACTCCCCGAATCACAGCCCTGTCCAGGAAGTGTCCCTGTGCAGCGGCCATACAAAGCAGGTAGTCCGCTGCCAAGTCCGGGCTAGCCGGTTTAAATCGTAGGATAGCATAAAGATCCAGCTCAGGAATACACTTTATCAGCGACTCGTCGTTGCAAGTGATAATCACCGGCCTTCTCGACTTCTGAATCAATGTGATGATGTACCGCCAGAACCCAACATCCTCGGCAAAAAGCGTATCGGCCTCCTCAATCAATATGAGAGATTGTTGCTGTTGGTTTGCCTTTTCCTTCAACTGTCCACCTTGGGCGGCTCCCTGGACCACCGGCTGTGTCACTTTCTTCGCGAAAAACGAATTAACGCTGGCAGAGGTTTGCTCGACATCCGTTGCCGGAGTCTGCTCCTGAGTCCTGGCTTGATGCACTAAATGATTACGACTCATATCCCCCACAAGCTCCTGAATCTCCTTACTGCCTCTTTTGGTTCCTGCGTGAATCTCAAAGACATGAAAGCCATGCTCTTTAGCAGCTGCCCAAACCGCAGCCGTCTTACCAACACCCGAAGGACCACTCAACATGATCGCATTAGGTAGCTTCGCCGGTGGGGAACCCGTGCGCTTTTTCTGCAGGTTAGCAGTCGAAAGCACAGTAGCCCTGCTCCTACGTCGGATTTCCGAATTTCTGAAGCCCTTTAAGAAATGAAGTCCGGTTGTTGGTAGATTCTCCGCGTCCTCCGGATCCGTTAAGTCTGACATTGTGTCGTCGTCTTCATCTTCATTAACAATGAAGTCGTCCATATCATGCTTCGGCTTCTTCTTCTTTTTCAGAACCGGCGCTTTCGGTTTTGTGTTCGTTCCGTTATCGACAGCCGTAACCTTCATACACGCCAACCACCGACCCAACTCTTTAGCTTCCTGTCCGGTCTGCAGCACACAGTCGCTCGCCGTTGGTTCGTACAAAGAACTCCAGGTCCGTGTTTCACAGTCAGACTTGTCGAACGCTGTAAGCAGCTCTTCACTGTTCCCAATCTTTCTCATGAGCTCCTTGATAGCCGGATGGACAGAATCACCAAAAAGACGCTGAGATTCGATTTGCGAACGAAGAAATTTGATAATATCACTTGCTCCCAGAAGTTTTCGTCCAGGTATGCGAACCGTAGGGTGAGCAACCGGCGGCCCATTCGAGTTATCTTCATAAGAGTACTTCGTGTGCAGGCTTAAGTAGCTTTCACGCAGCTTCTCTAAAACAGACTCAGCTGGCGTGACCTCGGATTTTTTCGTTTTTCCCTTTTGGGAGCTGATATTAAGCAGACCGTGGGATGGCGGGTTTGCCACTATTTCCTCGTCGCTGATGTTCCGAACATGAGTATTCTCTCTCGACGGCCATGCCGGCAGATGCTCGATCTTGAATTTCGGTTTAGGCTTGAATGTGAAGGGATTTGTCTTAAAAACAGGCGGCTTCGGCTCTGTAGGCTGTTTTATCGATTCATCGGCCGGCTTCTGCCTTTCGCTAGCCTTTGCAAAAAACGGATGTGGCTTCACAACAAACCTCTCCAGCTTCTCCTTGCTAAGAGTTAGCTTGACCACAAGCTTTGGTCGAGATTCCGGCGGAATAAGCTTGATTGCAGCGATTTTGCCAATATTGAGTCTAACGATAAGTGGCTTTTTCTCGTCTGGAGCATTGGTCGGCGGATCCGAGTTCAGTAATGACAAATCCACATCTACAGCTGACTTGCGCGGTCTCCCTCTCGTCCTTGCTTTCTTAGCTGGCGGTCCCTCCGTGGTACTAGCTGGAGGAGGGGATGCGCTTCGACTTCTGGTCTTGGCCATAGCTGGTGCTAATGGCTTTTTCATGAGATCGAAAGCAGAACGTGCAGGAGGCCCGGTTGGCAAGGAAGTCATGGATATCTGGTTCTCAACGTGGAGAATGATCCTTTTCGTTCCTTCGCTCGGGGCCTGAGGAGTGTCGGTACCAACTGGTGCAATAGTCGCGGGAGGAGGAGGAGCAGGAGGAGGCGATGATCGCACCGGCGGGCCAACAAGAGTAATCTTAGCTGCAGGCGGTGCCTCCTTTTCAGAAGACCTTGGTGGAGTCGGTAAAGATATCAGTTTCCCAGTATTATTCCGTCTCTTCTTCGTAGCCCTCTTATCCAACAGCTCATCTGTGCCTGAATCCTCATATTCACTACTATGAGTCGGCGAAGGTGTCGGAATGTCCCCTTCGGACTTATTTTCTCCATGAACTAATCCATCTAACCCCTCGATGAATCCGGAACTAGGTAGACTCTGTCTCGAGCTGTACTCCACATTTGCGTCCTTTTTATTGGCTTTCCGCTTCCTGGGTTTTGTGACTTTACCCACGTCGTCTGCTGTGAGGATTTTATGAAGGTTTAGCGGCTCTTTATCGGCTTTGGAGCTAGATTTCGTCTTCTGCAGCTGGATTGCATTGCCTGTGAAACCGTTAGATCGACCAGCAACGAGTATATATATTAAAAAAAAGATTCCAGGGTTCATTTATTTCTTACGGGCTTCCTTGTCGAAAAACGGATGTAGGGCTTTATCATTCAGAGAAACGGCGAGCAAGGCATCCGTCATTACAGGAACAGCTTCAGCTGCAGGAGGAGGGAGAGATGGCTCGGATGCCACCGAAGGGACTTGGAAGTGTTCATAACTTGTCGGTTCCGGCTCAGGTTCCGGTTCGGAATGCGGGGCAACGTTCGAGTTCGAGTTCGAGTTCGAGTTCGAGATCTTGTTGAAGGGAGGTATCTCGATGAAGAAATCTAACCAAGGCCAAGTCTGTCAGAGAACCCCATATAATTATGTAAAAATACCCCCTCCAAAGAAAGTAAGGTGGTGAGCGAATGGTGAGCATACTGGATATGGAATTCTGCTTCTTCCCGCCCATTGCGAGAGCTACCCTGGGCGAGTCCGAGGCCCTGAAAAGTTATAGCTCTGTGAACATAGTATGCAGCATCCGACGGCCTGTCTTTCCTTTTCCCCCTCTCTATGTAAAAAGCACTCCAGAGCTCTCTAATATGCTCTAGCTGGAATCTAATCGAACACTGTTGAAGGGTTGAAGGAGAAGTAGGTTGTTCGGATGGAAGGTGGATGTAGGAAGGTTGCTGGATGAAGTCCGTCAGCTTAGGTCTTGGTGGTTTCGTTCGTCAGTGGAGGTGGTTTCCTTGGTGTATCTTTAAAGGTAGTAAGTGAATTGTAAGGATTGAGCGTCCAGGCCAAAGGGAAGTCGCATGAGGTCAGCGACCATCTTGCAAAGCAAAGCGGCCACAACAAACGCGTTCGAAATCGACTCAAATCCAACGCGAGAGCTGCTAACGGCGGAGTACGGACCTGACCTGCACGTTTCTAGATCTTCCAAAACAGGAAATTCCAATACCGACAAACATCTGGAGAAAAAGCCTTGGCATCTTTTCGGGGCTCTAAATTTTTTTGTTACTCGAATTTTTCCTTTGAAGATACTTGCATTCCTACAACTGCTGTGTTCCCGTCGAACTTCCCGAAAAAAAAAAAAAAAAAACACAAAGATGGCTATATCCTCAGCTACAGCTGCGCCATCGGTGTCGCTGTCCAATCCTTACTCCCTTCTACCCTTTTCGGGAACAGAATACTCTTCAGAGACTTCTTCGAACCACTGCCATGGCAGTCAGGTACACATCCAAGCTGGACCTTCAAGAAAGCGAAAGCGCTCAGAATTTTCTATCGCAGTTGATGGCCATGGGGTTTCTATTGTCGATGTAAGCCTCTAAACTTACCTATTTACTATTCTACCTGATAATAGTATACTCATCTGACATTTTACTCTCATTCCATCAGGTCCAAGCTCCCAGGATAATATCAACCTACTCTGCCCCTCCAACCACCAGGTTCAGCTGCTCTCCATTGTCCATCAAAAGCGCCAATGGCTCCACAAGATGGACCTACGCTTCAATATCCTCAGACAACCGCTCTGTATCCTGTTGGAAGGAACAGGCGATCCGACGAAGCTCCCGAACAAACTCCGTCGTATCATCGCCTGTATCAGATTTCGGCCCTCTGGATACCACAATCGAACAGCATTCGCGCCCAGTGACCGGATCCTCTACAGTGCTTTCATTACATAATATCGCTTGTAGTACGAAGAAGGGTGACGGTGAGGATGCTGCGGCAGACGATATTCTCGTCGTATCCGAAGATGCCAGCATTCAGTGTCTATCCGCAGATCTCCAGGTCGAACGGTGGGTGGTCAACAGTCGCAATACGCCTTCGCACAGGACAAAAGGCCCGCTCCTCATGTCCACCACTCTATCGATCAATACCGCGAAAAAGACTCTTCTAAAGAACCGATTGGAGGTGCTGGCCGGGTACCAGGTTAAGCCAGGCGATTGCATCCTCGTAACCCTGAATGCGACAAACCGAAAGGAGAACAACGTCGAGGCTTCCTTTTATTTAATATCAAATGCATCCTCCATGGGCCATGCCAGAAGGCTTGCGCAGATAAAATTGGCGACAACCGGGGCGGCGAACAAGTCACAATTCACTTTCCATGCGGCAACTGGTACCTTATTCCGCCAGGTCGATAAGGCGATAACCACATACGACCTCTCAAAACTAGCCCCGGAACCAGAAGCCCTCTTAGAGATAAACAGCATCATTGCCTCCGTTCTACCTACATCTTCCAGCAATCTATTCGTATCCACAGAAACAGCGATCAGTGTCTACAACACCAAATATGGTGCGACGCACTTCACTCTAAACACCACCAGCAAATCCAGCACAAACCAAGTACAGGATTCGGGACTTCACAGCTCCCTCGTTTTCCTTGGTTACATCCCCGAAATCGATGTTGCAGTTGGCTTCAACCAACACGGATGTTTCGCCATCCAGCTCACAAAATCCGGTTTCTTCACGGGGGACACCATCCTCGACTCTCTCTGCAAAGGTGTCAAGTCCGTTGACATTGAAGAAGAGTTCGACGGGAGCAAGAGGAAATACACAGTCATAGATGAAAAAGACAGAGAGATTGAGCACTTGGTAAAGAAGGAAACCCGCGCTCGGGATGTACTAAAAGTTCTCAGCGAACTTGCAGCAGAAGGCGATGCCTTCGGCTTCGAGAAGGAGTTCGCAGAATTCGTCAAACTCGACCGCAAGACAGGTGTCTACGCCATCACCGAGACAGGAACAGCGAACGGAACCACCCCATCAAACGGCTCGAACGGCGTCAATGGCAGCCATATCGAGCCAACATCCCCCCATTCAAACGGCTCCACACCAAAGGACGAAGATCTCCCAGAGTTCCTCTACCCCCCACCAGAAGAAGGGGAATACCTAGACCCAAAACTAGAAAACCTCTCCCAATCCTTCGTCGCCGCCGTTCTCGGCATGGTCTTCAAGCCCATCATAACAGAAACAGGCGCCCTAGAGCTCGAACTCATAATGTCCATCCCCAACGTCTTCAAATTCCTCCTCTGGGAAGGCTACTTCTCCTGCACAAACCTCCCAGCACAAGGTAGCGGCTTCGTCGACGCCCTCACAAAATTCGACCCAGAGCTAAACCTCCTCCTCTTCTTCCTCGAAAACGCCTCTCGTTCCGCCATCCCCCTGAAGGAAGTCGTCACCAGCGTCAAAATCGTCATGATGGAACTGGTCCAAGGAACAGACTCCACCACCACAACAATCACAACCACAACAAACGACATCGACGAAATGGACCTCAACGAAGAAACCCTAGACGACGAACAACTCCAACGAGTAACCCAACAAGTCGAAAAAGCATTAGAACAAGCCCAACTCCTCCTAGACCTCAGCGACGTCAAAGAACGTATCCTCCGCGCCTCCCTCCTCCGCGTAGGAAGATTCTCCAGAACCGCTATCATCAGAACCCTGAGAGAAACCCTTAACGGCGCAGAACTTGCCGGGTTAATCCGTATTCTAAGGCGTGAACTCCTCCGTGACGCGGATGAACGGGATAACGCAGGAAACATCAACGAAGCAGCGGAAAGCCCCCAGGATAACGAGTGGCTGGGATTGATCTGTGACCTTCTTACCAGCGCGGTAGATGCAGCGGGTATGACGGGCCTACTTCTGGCGAAGGACACATTGATCCAATACGGGATCGATAAACCGGAGCCGGTGAGCGATGAAGCCGAGGAATTAGAAAGGGAGGAACTACTACTCGAGTCACTATCAAGCGAGGTCTCTGCAACATGCGAATCTCTAGAAGGCGCTGCGCAGGTATCTGAAGCCCTGCTACACTTCTTAAGCCGTGCGGAAGCTTATAGTGAAGCTATAACGCACGCCGCACGTCCTCGAAAGTCAATACGGCCGGGCGACGTACGACCCCACCGTCAGAGGAAACCAGAGATCGTAGCCAGGGAGAAAAAGAAGGCCGCAGTGCTGCCAATGGGATACCCACCACCGGTTACTAGAAAGAGATTTGGAGACCTAGCGCCGCAGAAACTGAGAGAAGTGCGAGAGAGCAAGTATCGTAAGAACTTGGCTGTAGGTGCATACTCTCTCGAGAGAATTGAGGTTTAAAAAGCATACTGTTTATGGGGCGGTGTAGTATTTTTTTTTTGATTTACTTGTTTTTTTAAAAACTTCTTGTTCGATTACTCCTTTGCCTTAGAAAAAAATCTTCTTTCCTCTGTTTTTTTATACATTGCTATCCTATTTATATATTTATATTCGGCGAGTATGTGGGATTCCTTCCTGTATATTATACTATCCTATTTTATATTATATTTTATACCTTTTCCCCTTCTACTTGTGCCTTAAAAGGATTACAATTGCTACTTTTATACAAGCTGCATTTCCTACATACCTAGCGCACAGAAAAAATAGAGGCTACGCCACAGCACAACTTCACTTCCGTTACAATTACAATCCGTGCCTACAATACTGCTTCCAACAGGTTGATATCGTATTAATATAATTAGGAAGATTAAGAACTAGAAGGATATGAGAATAAATGGTTATAAAGGTTATAAAATATGAGATAAAGAGAGAATTAAGAAGAAGAAGAAAGAGATCCATTACTTCCTACAAACCCCCCCCCCCCCCCTCCCAAAGGACCATTACCTACGTCTCAACCCCGATCAAAAACGACCAGACAAGTAGAAATAAAATAACAAATCCAGAGAATAAGGAGAGGAAAAGGAAAGAGAATAAGAATAAGAAGTAGAAGAACTAATTGACAGTATTGAAAGGTAAGAACTTAATACAAAAAAAAAGGAAAAAAAAAGGAAAATCGTTAATAGCTGGTAATTAAAAAAGAAAAAGCCATGATGATGATGATGATGATTTGCGTAACGGTCGTTAAAATACCTCCGCCGCAAGTTCTGCGGACACGTACACCCCGTCTCCTATCTTAAAAGTAAAAGTAAAAAATCCCTTAATCCCGTACAATAACAAAATAACCGTGTTCCCTTGGTATATGTAGGAAATCAACAAGACGCTGAAGTACAAAAAAGAGAACGGTAGTCGTAAAGTTTGTAGAAAAGCAGGTGAAGAAAAAGGGAGAAATAAAAACACAATCACGAAAACGCCACAAAAAAACCCCTCCCCGTCCATATAAAAACTTGACCAAAAAAAAAGCTGATACAGTAGTAGTAGTAGTAGTAGTACTATCAACCAAAATAATGCAACAGAATTGATGCTGTTGAAGGATCAAAGAGTTAGGTCCACTTGAGGGTAGATGTACTACACCGCCCCTGCGTCCTCTAGCTCGTTTAGCCACTTGGCTACACCCTCAGTAAGGACGTTTTCGACAAGAGCGTTTCGATCGTCGGCAACTTTACGCACGACGTCTTCGAGTGAACCCAGAACGGCTTTCCTGGTGTCGTTATTGGCCGATTTGCTATCGGACACATCCGTGCGCCTTCGTGGGTTCTGAGGTCTCGCTTTCGGTGACTTAGCACTTGAAGTCCGAGAAGGCTGTCCGGACTTCGGGGGCGATTCAGATATCACCTTTTCGACTGCCGAAACAAGCAAATCTTCCATATCCATAACGTCTTCCTCAACGAATTCTTCTTTCTCATGCTCGTCTTTCATATATGTATGAGCAACAAGCTGGGCTGAAGTGAGGTGCTGCGAGAAGAAGGGTACAGGCTTCCTCTTCCTTCGAAGTGTCAGCCGCTTGATCTTCATCGTGCGAGTATCAGCAATGAGAGTACTGCAGATATCGACCCATTTTGATTCCTCGCGACCGTTTTCGTTTGCTGGGGTGGGAATGATTGCTGGTGTTGGTTCAGATTTCATCCCCCTGCGAACATCCTCTTCGAGATCTCGATAGGATTTTACAGCTTGGAGGATAAAATCTGGATGAAACCGATCGAGATCCGCGGCTACATTGCCAGTGGTATCACTTTCACCGGTTGCTTGCGGGAACGGTGGAAGGAGTGTCAAAGCAGATAGAGATATAACGGAGTTTTCCATTGACTCCGCGGCGGTAGTCGATGTAGGTGAGGATGGTAACGGTGACGATCCAATAGCCCCCAAACTTCCCATATCAAAATTTGGTTGCACTGCAGACATCCTCATTGGGATATCAACATCAATTATACCATCATCGTCCACGGAGTATCTAAGGGTGCTCTCCTCAAAACCCGGTGTACGAATCCCGTCTTGATGCCAATGTGTAGGTGGGCTAAATGCAAGTGGTCGTGTCGCCTCATCTCCTTGTGCATCGTATAGACTTGGGTACCCATGGCCGTCATTGTCGTACATATGATCCGGCAAACTAGTTTCTGTGCGACGAACCCTTCCGCTTTCTGCATTCGTATCATCGGCGACCGTAGATGCAAAGCTACTAGCGACGCTTGCGCTACCACGACTTCTTGGGCTTGACCATATGCTGCTCAAGAAGCTACCCCAGCCACTTGCGTTGGTGCCACCGGAAGACTCGTTCGTGTGCCCACTTGTATTATTGCTACCACTTCGTCTTAAACTCTGCATGAGCCCAACACTAGCCGACGAGCCGCTGCTTCCAGGGCGGGGTTCAACCTGCTCCCTTTTGAATGAGGAGCTCAGGTTTGCCGGGTGAGGTGCAATACTGTCCGTTGTGGTGGTACTTGGGGCTTTGCGAGTTGAAAATGGAATGGGTAGCTGCGCAGTGCCAAAATGTGTCGGTAAAGAAGTGCCTATCCTGGAAGAACTTCTGTCCCTATCATTGGTATGATCGTTTAAGATTTTGGGGACATCCCACGTGCTCGTGAGTGTGTCATTCTCGTCTACACCTTCAACCATGCTGAGTTTGCTCGGAACGCGACGGATTTCTCGTTTGAAATCCGGCCCCTTGCTAGGAGGAGAACGTCCAAGGCCATCATCGCTAACAGTGCTACGGTTCGACGAAGTGTAGTCACCTGTCCAGTGGGTAGTGGGAGATGAACGCTCGGGGAGAAATGCCGCAAGCAGATATACGAGTCGTCGTGATACAAGCTTGTTGTCGCAAACAATGACAGTCCTGGAAGGCAGATATGCATCTTCCTTGCCAAGTGTTCGCTGCCTCTGAACATGTCTCCGGCGATACATTGGCGGGGCGAGCACATCTAACCAGTCGGGATGATGGCCGAGGAAAGCCGTTAACAGCGTAAGGAAAAAACTATGTGTACGTCAGTATACAGAGCAAGGATATTTGAACGCAACGAGGCTGCTTACAAGTTTCGATCTCTCCCGCCAAAGGTCGTACCGGCCCATTTTGCTTCGTCTCTCCATTCACTCCAGCGACCTTGGCCAGTGATTACTCGAGGGATTTGTAGGCCCGTTGTAATTCTCCACCGCTGTCTCTCAACCTCCTGTTTGATGGTTTGGTCATTCATGAGGGACGCTGTGTCCAGAGAAGTCTTCCTCTGGGGAGCATAGGTTGGAGGCGACAAAATAGCGGCCTTGGCGGTGAGAGCAAGTGTAATACGATCTGTCGCCACGACTTGTAGCTCGTTAAGTGTCCGGGTAATGATATCCCAGTTTCTGGTCACAAGATCCATCCTATTGTCGACAAGATTTTCTGCTAGTTCATCCGGCAGGGGTGTCTGGGTTTGTCGACGAATGGTAGCCAGTGGATCTATAAACTCGACATCACCAGGTGGTTTTGTTGGGCGAGCATTTGATGATTGGTGGACGGAGTTATTCGGGATGGAGATGATCAAGCCGATAGCATAGTTAATTGTTTTAGGCGGTTTAACAGCTTTCAAAGCACTTGGCGGTGTGCCCGTCTTTGAGCCCATATTGGGGAAAGGAAAGCCATGAGTCGAACCCACAGAGCTACTGGGGGTAACTGGCAGCTCTTCTCTTGACGGGACTTTGAAAGATACATGGTGATGGTGATGCTGTTGGTGGATAACCGAACTCGACGACGAAGGCACAATGATATTGAAGGTGCGAGTGATTAAAACGCTCTTGATATCCTCTTGAGGGGCGCTGGCTGTCAGATCTTGTGTAGATGCAGATATCTGTCCCATGACCGGTGATTTTAACGAATTCCTCCGTAGCGTGTTAGGAGCACTTGTGGATGTCGTATTGACATTGGGCGCGGTAGTCTGGGGAGCTGAGGGCAGAACGTGGACTTTAGTACTCGGGCCTTTGTATGCTAATATCGATGAGCCGAACATGCACTCCTGGAGCACCTTTCTTTCATCCTCGACTACAGTACTTGGGATATATTGGATCCCAGACACTGACAAACGAGCACCAGATCTCCTCCTACTCCGAGGGGAAGACGCCGCTGAAAGACCCGGGGCATCGGCTTTCCGTGACCCCAAACCTTGGGGATGTTGGATCGGGACGGAATCATATATTGTCAATTTTGACTCCCCATTGACAGAATCCTGTGCGATAATGACTCTAACATCACGGACACAGCCCTTTCCTCCCTCCTCAGAGCAGTTACAGGTGCTCACGGTGTTATTCGCCTGATAGAGAAGCGCCCTTGTGTGGGCATCCTCCGCCTCGTTGTTGGCCGGGACCTTTGGGGAATTGGACGAGATCGCTGTCGAAAGAAGACGTCCCAGCATATTGAATAATATTCCCAGACCTTAGCGTATTAGAAAAGAGAAAAAAAATGAAACGGGGTTATTGTCAGATCGGTTTAAGAGTTGACTTTGTTGTAAATCAGAGGGCTAAAGCGACAGGCCTAGGCCATTCTGGCCATCGCTCTTCTTTGAGTTTGTACTGTGGCTCTGAATAGGATATTGGCGAACATTATATTATTCCAGAGCTGATAGCTGATAACCTCTCTATCCATAAGTAGCTTGGTCATAAGGGGGTGGAGTCTGCAGGATGTGTGAAAGCAGGTGTATGCTGATGCTACTATGCAGGACGGAGGCGGTCTTTATACGAGCAAGTTGTCGCGCGGCCTGAAGGAACTATTTAGCGATCTCGTGGGGCTGAACCGCCTGGAAGGAAAAGTTAGTAATATGAAAAGATGGGTGATCCGATGCTCGCGGGAATAGTGCAGGTCTTGAGTTCCGAGGTGTGGGTAAGCATAAAGATTATGGTGATGGTAGTGATGGTAGTGATATCAATATCAAGCTGGAGGGCAAAAAGAGTTATGTGCCTAATTAGAGCACCGAAAAAGCGCAGGTTCCCAGAAACAACACCAAACAGCTGGGACAGGTAAAACCACCAACCATGTGCTACCGCAAAAAAGAATAGGAGTATCAATATGCATCAAGGAGAAAAGAAACAAGCCTATCGTCCGTGGAGACTTTGTAAGTCCTTGGGACAGTGCGCACCGACCAGGATGAGACAGAGGGAACGAGAAATGCTCCAGCGTAAGCCAACGTCACCTCTGACAGGAAAGGGAGAGCCTAACATGCTAACATAGCGGACCAGACTAAAACACTGTCCGAATGATAACGGGAGAGAGAGATCTGTGAAGATCAAGGTTCGGATGAGGATTGTACCTTCGTACCTTCTACGTACTGGAAAGTCCAGTCGCATATAGGCGAAAGGGAACACGGATGGCCGGTTCCATAAAGCGATGCAATATTCTTGCGTGAGAAGAGGGACAAAGACAAGCAAGATCGAGGAGATCGATCGAAAGAACGAAAAGGGCATGCGCCTCTGTTATGACCCGGCAGCTCGTCGAGCATGCTAAGGCTGGCCAGCCGCTAGCCTAGCCTATGGTTTATTCGTCCGATGTTTTTTTTAGCCCCCCGTCTGCCTGATCGCCCGAGGAACTTGCTCTTGGGTTCGTGTGACGTGGTGCTTGTTTAGCATCAGCATGCTAAGAGCGAGTGTTCCATCCTCAAAGGAAGATCTCGCTGGAGGCCGATACTGCTATGAGGTCGCACGAGGTGAAAGTGCATACAAGGTTGTCGCCTGCGAGAGCGAGCTTTGCTCCCCTATCAGATCGCTTTGATGCGAGAAACCTAGAGGTTACACATACTCATGTGCAAAGAGAGCTCAAGAAAGAAGGGCTACGCGATAATCTGAAATATGGACACTTTGAAACTGAGGCAAATCGCAGTAAGAGCACCGATATTGTGTCAATATGGATGTTGGTACAGGAAAGATAAGATGTTACATGTGATATGTGCGCTGTTTCGAGCATCTCGTGAGGAAGCCTTGTGCGCCAGCTTTCACTTGGTTTGCCGTCCCTATGTTTAGGCGAGCAGGTACGGATGCCGGATACCTCACGCTAAAAATGTGAGGCCACGGGATGTATCGATCTGAATGAAAGGCGAGGCAAAAACGGAAGCTCAAAAACAAACTGTTGGACAAAATACCACAACGAAAGAGAATGGGACGGAGCATTCCTTTGGAGGTAAGGGGTGGGAGAGCCTCTCAGGTGATAAGGTCCAAACGGGCTGATACGGATATCTCAAATGCAAACAGCAAATCACGTTTTTGATATCGAGACACATGCACTGGGTGAGATACGATATCCGACGTGATAACGTTTCTTCAAAAAAAAGGGGGCTCAAGCTGTTGGCAATACAAGCGTGGGAAAAGCACTTACGCTGAGTTGGATTGGTGTCGATTCTTGAATGTTTGAAAGCCTACGTAACCGACTGACTGGCCTGGCTGATTTCGCAGAGTTCGAGATGATGTTACAAATAGTTGTGATCGATCAGGTTGAGATAGAATCGTGGTAGCGGGGAGAGAAGGGAAAAAAAGATGGGATATGATGGTTGAAAGCAAGCAAGTAACTGGTACAATATCCGGGTGTTCTTTTTGGGGGTGGGCGGTGAGGCTCCTTTCTTTTGCCAGTATTGTCGGAGTAGATGACTTCAAAGGTCGAGTTACTTGGGTATGTTAACGTTGGAAATCGGCCAAAGTCTCCGCGGCACAACACTCTATAATTGATAACAAGACAAACAGTCAAGGTATCGATCCAGCAGTCTTAGTTTATCGGACGGCGGAATTTTTTGGCTACCAGAAGGCCGGGTTTTCGTGAGGGATTAATAGAAAGCTTTATGGGTTTTGACGTCCCGACTAGCTGCTGAAACAGACGAGATATCTCGAAGAACCCAGTGGATGAATGGGCGGGTGCCCGAGGTCGAGGTCCGTATAAGGTTTTACCTTGCAGCCCCCCTCTTGCAACCCCAGCTCGACCCGAACCAGAAGGCGAAGTCGGTCCTGTACCTGACAAGGTGAATCTATGGAGCCATGTCGACGAATATAGAATTAAACTCCTGGATGCAAAATGAAGATAAACAGAGATATATGCGACAGGTCGTGCATGCACAGTTGCAAAACCCGGGCAGTCCAGATATATGTATCCACAGCACAAGACCTTTAGGGCCCGCTTCTATTCTCGGTGCTAGCTTGTTTGTAACCACGCTAGCAGCGACCACCTGGAGAATTGCTAGTGTGATGGATGGTTCGATTGCTGCACTGGATGAGTTTCCGTAAACGGTTGTTTTGCCTCTCGCCCACCGACGAATCCCAGCCGCTCAATGGGAATTGGCCAATCCTCATGTCAACATCTGATTCTTCATTTGCATTCCTGGACTTGAGTCGACATACATGTATGCATGTCTATGCCGACCCTCGTTATATTCCCTTTGCGGGATCAATATTTTGATTTTCTGTCTCAGTGGCCGTCGACATCCGGTTGCTACTCCACTTAGCCGTTAAGCATCACACGGCATAACACTCTCTGTTACCCGCACACACGAGCTCCCTGCGGTTTTGTCCATCTGATGGTTTTTGGCGCTTGGGGCACAGGGTAGAGGCACCAACTTCCCAAGCTTAACCGATATTTGGTCTAGTGGGCACCAAAGTCTATTCGAATCTTCGCTTCGCAGCCTAACGAACTCAACTGCTAAACCCGACTTCATTCGCCAGATGCAGCCCAAGGTAATTGACAAGAATGGGAGCATTTCTTGTTGTGCTGTTCGCAAATATAAAAGGTTGTGCCCGACCTGCCCGATTGCATCTCACAGGAATGTCTACGAATTGATATGTTGACGAGAGAATTCGAAATTCAAACTCAAAAATATGATAATCCGGCCGCCACATGAAAAACTTTCAACTGCGACCCTTCAAGTCAGTATCACAATTGAGAGCTCAATCCGAAATATGTCAATGAGAATCTGGAGATTGCCCGATAGGTTCAAAATCGAGAAAAGGTGGAAAAAATTTTCATCGATTTTCGCCGAAGAACGGCATCTGTGAGAGTATTTCGCCTTTCGCTTTAGAGAATTCCGCATGAAGTGGGGCATCGACGGAAAACCGTTCTCCAAATTTAACGGGTATCATGTCATGCTCTCTTGTTTCGGGCAGGGTTAGAATTGGCGGGGTACATACATACACAGTACATACATACGATGCAACCAGCCAGAAAGTCCCTATGAGGTCTGGATGCCGGATGAAAAGATCGACTTTTTCTGCGAGCTCTAGTCGGAACACTCAAGCGTCGTTTAATGTCCCCGTCCCCACTGATATCGGTAAATCATTTAAGTGGTCAGTTTATCATTGAACCCGAGTATCGCAGAATTTTACCAGCATCATGGGAATACTTGGAAAGTCTCGATTCATCCAGAACGAAAATCCTGAGGCATATGACAGCAATTTGACGCAAAGACGGACATGGCAATCCAGCAGCGGGTGTCTAACGCCTTTGCCTTACCAGCGGCTTTGCCAAATGCTGACCAGGTCAACCTGGACTCGTGCACTGAATCTCCTTCCGGATTTTCAGCCTTGCCCAGGTTTATCGACAGTTTGGATATAGTAGAAACCCCATGAGACTTAAGACCATCAGTCGATATTACCACATCGGGGCACACCGGTAGAGGTTAGCGAGAGGTTGGCATCTGTGCATTCATCCAAGCGATTCTGCTGTAGAACCTCGTCTCGTACCCACGATCACCAATCGGACGGCCATATTTGAGTCAGGCAGGATGAACGGGCCCCCTCATGATTGTTTGCCTGCAAGCAAGTTTCCTTTATCGATAAATACCCGCCTTGGAGAATGCTCGCCTCACCTACCTTAATTTCTGACACCCTCCACCTTCATGCACCCCGCTATGACATAAAAGGCAACGAGCTCCCCCTCCAGCCCGTGGCTAGACCGCCTCCAACCTTTCTTCTGACGGGCCGCGCAAACATGTCGATACTCGCAATCCCGAACCTGTGATCAACCCCCAAACCGCAGTCGCTGCTCCGTGTCCTCAGGGGTGGAAGGATACAATTGTCAACCACAAACCACCTGGACGTCCCTGCGTGACAAATTCGACGTTGGGATGTTGCATGTTGGAAACAACAACTTCGCAACTGAATAGGCTAGCCAAGCTTCCAAGCTGGGCCAACATATAAACTGCAATACTGCTAAACACCTGCATCCTGACTTTATGCTACTTTCATCCAAAGTTTGCCGGCATGGAGTTGATACCCTTGTCATACATTTCACAACCTGGAACCGTTCAGATGGGGGGTGCACTTGAGGGTGCAAGAACATAATCTGATCTGGTTATAGTACCCCACTCACACTCAGATCGAGGGAACGCCAGAGGCGTCGGATACACTTGTCTATTTGAGTAAAACTCATAAATTACTGTAGGCTTTTGCACCTGGTGGCTTCTTGACACTGACAGGGGACTTGTAGATTATCCTCGGTATTATATCATAATACTTATATATGTATCACCATAATTGGAATCGTGATATTATGGTTACTAGCATATCGACCCAGGGATATTCACAATTAGCATAAGTAACGACTCGTAAAATCTACTTTTGACGAAACAGAAATTAAAGCCCGTGATATTTTGGAAGTCAAGAGTGTCTTCACAATGCTGGGCTTACTCCATTTGTATCCCGCACTGACCCCACCCTTGATGGAGGAGCACCCGCCTTCCCATTCCTTCCTTCCCTTCCCTTCCCTTCCCTTCCCGTCGGCGCCATGGGAACCCCAACCAATATGCAATTGGCAACAATAAGAAACTCTTGATACTACCGACCTACCTACCTACCCACCACTCAACTTGCCGCCGATTCTTCGAAGTAATGGTCGATGCGACAGCGGGTTTTGATTCCGGTATCGGTGGCTAGGTGCGGTAATTGGAATGGAAGTCGTGCCGTGCTGAGAATGCAGGCCTTCCAAATCGGATTGGATTGATGCTTGAGGTCTTCACTCTGCAATGCAGAGGCATGTGTATAGTCACAGTGCATACGGAAATTACACCGTTGTATTCGGTACGATCCCGAACCCTCTCAATCGAAACTTCAGCTGTTTTGAGACCCTGGACCTATTGCATTACATCGAGTGGCTTCCATCTTTCGAGGCCTAAGCAATTCATGATTAGGAATGTGGTATTTTCGGGTCTTCAACGCAAATTTCTAGAGTCGTTTTCTGGTTCCACCAGTGCTGCAGCCCGGACCTGTAATCTAAGGTCCACAGTGGGACAACAGTCTGACCCTGCCTTAGCTTAACACTAAAAGACCATTAGACATACCTACGTAAGTAGCCATATGCATAATCATGGGGTATTTGGCAAGTTTAAATTTGGAGAAGATCATAAAGGTTACTATATATGAATATCATTATCATACACTTTTGGCTATATACAACAACAACAATGCTGTTACAATCCTATTTTGAAACGCCAACTACCTCCTATCATACTCAACTATCCCTGTCTCTATCTCCCAGAAGTCCGGAGCTCTGGCTTGCGCTCCTCTTATCCCCACTAAATACACTGATGTTGCTCCTATTTCCCGTCAAGGTGCTGATGCTGCTGGTACTCGCATTGCTGATACTACCCAGGGCCAGCATGGCGGGGCTGACTGGGTCCCTCATACTAGGGCTCATCGTGCCAAGTCCCCCTCCTGGAATACTAGGGATATTTGCGATTCCGACAATTGTAGGGCCGAGAGGCGCACTCGCTGCACCGCCTAGCGGACCAACATGCGGGGTCGGGGGGATGGTAGTCACGCTCTTACTATCAATTTCATCGTAGAACGCTCGTAGTTTCTCAGGATCTTTACAAAACGACATGAGTTCCTCTTTTATCATTTCCGCAGTGATGAATGTCTGTTGCGATGCTGTCATTGGGTTGAATCCCGAGCCTGCCGCGAATGATGACGATGCGGGCGCGTGGGGGAACGTAGACATGAAGAGGCCGCCACCGCCACCTTTAGCGCTTCTGTTTTCCCCCCGCCGATCGTCTCGTCCTGAGTTATTGGTGTCAAATTTGTTGGCATCTGTTCCTCCTCGTGTTTGGAATAACCTGTTTGCGAGTAGCCTGAAGTCCCCAGCCTCGGTGATCTGGGCAAATACTACGCCGGTACGATGAATGTATTGTGTGTACCGGTAAGTTGGCCTTCCCCATGAGTATGACACCTCCACGTCAGCGGGGAAGTTTTTTGCAGCTTCGAGGTCCAGGACAAAGTTAAACTTCTTTAAAATAGCTTCATGGTAGAAAAATGCCTCTTGATAAAATGTGGATAATGAGATTGAGTTTTCGAGGCTATTCGGCGGTGGGATGCAGAGATGGGCGATAATTGGAGATCGGAATGGATCACTCTCAGTGATAGTGCTTATCTCATCTACTGGTGCTTCAACAAGTTTCAATCCGTATCGGTGAACGGTTTTCGTCCACGTGGTTAGAGCATCGTCGATTAGTTTTGCGGTAACGTTAAGCCATTCAATCCGAATATGATAACAATTTTCAGGATTGTGAACCCTATCATAGTGAAGTTTGATGATCTCAGGGCGGTAGGAAAGTCCGTTAGGATCAAGGTTGTACCTCATGACCTTGCTCAAGGCGACCCTGGCCTTTTGCTTGGGTGTTTGGATGCTAGAAGACGAGTCCGTTTGATTGTAGTATATAGCATCTCCGATGACGGAATTGGATCTGGCACGGCTCAGAGATCCAGGAAGCATGTCATCACCAAGGTTAAAGGGCTTTGTACGTCCACCAAACCATCCACCTCGGGACATGGGGCGGGCGGCAACGTATTCGCTTTGGAGTTGATAGAAGAAGTTACCATCACGAAATGCGTGTCTCCGCTCCACGTGCTGGAAGAGCCCCTCCTGCATGAGATCGTTCCCATATCCAATTGCTTCTTCTCTTGTGTCCACATCTTTGAAGTTCTGGAGCACCCATGTGACAAATTCAGAGCCAATGAAACAGTTGTAATGAAGTCTAAGATGCCATCTTCGGTCTTGTAAACGAATGCCTCTTGGCCCTTGTAATTCCTGTGCTAGGATGGGAAGCCTCATGCTCGATCTCTCGAACATATCTGATCCAGTAATCAGATGCTGTCGACGAGCGGTGGTATCTGATTCGCCGATGAGTGGCAAGCTCTCAACTTCCCTGGCCACCACAACTGATGGGTTCGCCGTTTTGAAGACAATTTCCAGAGGGTTGTCTACTTTCTTCTTTTCGTATCGACGTTCTTCAGGAGAAAGATATCGATGCCGCTGGAAAAGTTGTGTGAGCTTTTGTATACCCTCGAGCCGGATTTCTTCATCGTTAAGATCCTCTTGCGGAATCCCTGTTACTGTCTGCCGTCGCTGTAGACCAGCTCCTGAAGGTAGATCCACGGGAATAAGAACAAATCTTGCCCGCCAGAACCTCATTGGCTCTACAAAGTCTTCTTCATATCCCGCGATGTACCTATCCACGTAATTCCAGCTATAGTCGGATTGTGGAAGTTTGAATTCCACATTCAACGGTTGGTAGGTATCAGAGTAATTAGTACGAACTGATGCACTATACTTAATAGGCTCTGGCACTACAACAACGTTCTTCTGATTGTTCCTTTGGCTGTTTCTCTGGTTGTTCTTCTGGTCATTCTTCTGGCCTGGCGGCATCCGGGTGTACCGCTTAACCTCGACATTGTATTCTTCGTCACAAATAAGCTGGTGGATATGTGGCCCCATTGACATGTAAACTGATGACCCAGCCTTCCCTAGATAGTTCATGGCGAAGATGTCCGGTTCCGAAATTCTGTTGATAGTTGCCTCCTGGACTGCAGCACCGACAACTATCTGAAACCCGCGGGACAGCCTCTGGGATACCATCTCCCTCACCAGTTCCTTTCGGTTCTTACTGATCTCCTCAACATCATCGTCGTCATTCTGGGAAATAACGTACGGACTTTCAGAGTACTCGTTGGCAAGCTGTTCAAGGGTTGGAAAGTACTCAGTTGTGAGAGGGAGAGCTGCTGGCGAACACAGTGATTTCCATTTCATTGTTGATACTCTTAGTGGGCGGGGAAAGACGTGCTGCCAACGACGGAATTGGTTTTTGGCATTTATTTGAACTTTCTTAGGATTAGAAGGATTTAGAATTGTGAGCCAGGGGAGGATCGATGATGCAGGACTCGCAGTTGGGGCAGTACTAAGCTGGGCAGAAGTTTGTGTCAAGTCGAGCCTTGGTGCAGCGAGTCTAGCTTGAGAGGCGGCTTTGAGTGTATCAATTTGCCCGCCCTTTGAAAGTCTCCCTTCCCGCAAGGCGATACCTTGACGCCTTTCCGTTGGACTGAGAGCCATCGCAGAGGGCGGTTTCGGCTCTTCTTTCATCTCAGAAGCAGTATTTCGAATGGCTATAGGCCTACTTGGTTTCGGGGTATTCAGTGAGAATTCATTGAGGGACTTGCTATCTGAATCCTTGCCCTCGTAGATTGAGGCTTGACTGATAGATGCCGTGCTATGGTTTCTAATGTAGAGGTCTGGAGAAAATATTGCGTTCGATAAGAATCCAGTACTTGTCGAGTTGATTGAAGTGCGTGCTGTCACAGCTGCGGGTGTAAACCCCCTAGTAAGAATGGGGAATTGGGTCGTCGCAGTAGTCGCAGCACTGTGGGTGGCTTTCGAAGACGAGCCAAAGACTTTGAATCCAGTAGACCCGAGGAGGCCCCTTGCGAGTTTGCTTTTCTCAGGTTTGGGGTCTTCTTTAGCTACAGGCGGTATTGGAAGTGCCCTGTGCTGCGGTTTTGGTTCCACCGGTTCCTTCTCTTCTACTGAAGTGCCGAGCTTTATGGTTTCGTTCGGAGATTCTGAATTAGGCACTATCCTCTGCTTCATCTGTCGGTCAAAGAATGCCCCAGTGCTAGGACCAAGGCTTCTTCGTGATAAATTGCTACGAAAACTTGTACTCAATATGTTCGGGTCCTCCTGAACAATTTCATCGATGCGCTGTTGGTCCTCATAGACTCTTCGGTATCTGGCTTCGTCTTGCGCCTTTTGGATATCATGCAACGGCCTAAAGGCGTAGTCATCATATTTTTCCATGTATTCTTGCATAGCCTTTTCGTGCTTCTTGGCAGCATCGATCCGTTTCTTTTCGTCTGCCGGAAGCTCTTTCCGCTCGCTGGGGCCCTCGATAAGTCGATTTTCGTCGTGTTTTGTATGGTCCTCGTATGGCACGAAAAATGGGTTCTCGTGAAGAAAAGGAATGCTGATATTGGCTACCTCGTTCTCCATTACCCCCATCATCTGGAGCTCATACATCTTACATCTTGGTTTGAAGTTCGAACCATTCTTCACTTTTGCGTGGCCTGTCGTGTTGGTGAGGTTCGAAGCCCGACTTTTTACAACAGCCTGTATTCTATGATGACGAGATTTTCTTTCCGAGGAATTAGACCAGAAGGAGACGTCAATCCAGTGAGGCACGGCGTAGAGATATTCGTCTGCCAGAGCATCCGCCATCATATGGTCGTCTGTTATTCCGCTATTGAGAGCATCTGCAAGTTTGCCTGCAATGGTAGCATTGGACATACGTCTTCCGCCATGCCCAGAGGGATCATATGGTGTTTCGGAACCTGACCGTTTCCCAAAGTCATGAAGGGTTCCAGCCCGCGATCTCGAGATTACTGGGGACCGTGGATCTGGTGTTTTTTGGAGGTTTGGATTTTTATACCTGAATAAAGGGGTACTATGGAGAGGAGGCCGTGAAAGGCAGACTAGGTCAATTCCTATCCCGTTGGAGACTAGATTTTCTGTTGTCATTTGGAGCATTTTGTAGTCGACCTCAAAATGCCCTGTTCCTGGAGTAATGATTATTATGGAAATTCCAGTTCGAACCAAGTCTCGATCCACATGGTCCCGAGAAAACTGGTTGCATGCAAGATTGATAGCCTCTAAGATATTCCCTTGAATTGAAGTTGAAGGCTCTCCCCGAATAACAAATGACTCTGGGAATGGATCCTCAGGCGTGGGAGCCATACCACCGGGGCTAACTGGCTGTTCGATATGAGTGCCTAATGGGGCCCCTGTTGGCTGGACTAAAATGTCCCTAAGGAACACTGCAAACTCCTTCTTGAGCTGGTGGAGAATGATGGTCCAATCCTCACTCTCCCTATGCGTGACGACTACTCGAAAGAAGTCGCGATATTGCAATGGTTTGCGGAACGCCGTCATAGCCGTATGCTCGTCACCAGCCTCCATGGCCCCAACTTTAACGTCTCCGTCATAAACGATACGTGTAAAGAGAACAATGCTAACGAGATGACGTGCATTTAACCTTTTCCATCGTTTGAATAACTCGGGTAGGAAACCGTTAACCATTTTATTAAAAAGGATTTCGCCCTTACCCTCGTTTTCGAAATGCCACATCTCTTTCGACATCTGGACGAAAAGGACAAATCTGGCTGACGAGGACCGGAAGATAGGTCGAGTTTTGGAGGAGAAATATGCGGATTGCACCTTCTGGCCCCTTATCCAAATCCCATGTACCTGCGCTTTGATTGAGTTCAGGAAGTTGATCCTTCTTGAGGCGTAAAGACATTTGCCAGCAAGTTGACCCGCAGCCAGTCTCCACATATCCGATCGGGCCAGATATTGATCGCGGAAGGAAATTTCGACATGGGATGCTTCATGCCAGACCTTATCAACCTAGATTATATTTATCAAAGTTATGAAAAGGTACATCTTGAATAGAGGTATTAAGCACATACTACTGTCAGTTTAACATTGGTTCGCGGTAGCAGCTTGAATTTGGTCGCGACATGCTGTGCGACCGAGAGCTATCATTTTATATACCTCGTTAGCTCGTTGTCACAAACCAAGATGGAACCCGAGTTTAATAGTCATACTTGAAGGCCAGACGGCCTTGCTCGTTCTTCGGGATTCCATTCCGGCAGAATGAACAAGTAGTGCGCATGTTGGTTCTCCGTGCCATTATTATCGGTGTTCTCCTTCCCATTCTTCTTCTGGCCATCATTATCGCTCCCAAACCCCGACCTTGAGTTTTCTGCTTCCGCTTTCAGGGTAGCCAGAGCTTCATGTGAAGCAGAATTCGATTTCCAAGGTGTCAGTTGAATGAGGTCTCCGGGAGAGGCATTTCCGTGGAATAGTTCCGGGTTAATTATGACCTCCGGCTTTGAGTTCGGAGTTCCTTGGGAGTCGTGGATCCAGAGATTGACGACGATAGAAGAGAAAAGCTTCGTTTTAGAGGCCGGTTGGCTGCTTAGAACGGACATGTGGATTGAATCGCCGCTGTGGCTGACCGCGCCGTCCTACGACATAGCGACACTGCCCTTGAACTAGATCGAATGCGCACTCGGATACTGTGTGTACCCAGGCGGAGCGGAGTCGTAGAAAAGTAGTATGTAGTCGCGATATGTTGAACTTGACCTTCGTGTCGGAGATCTACCACAAAAACAGAAATGCGCGCACCTGCTGGATCGAATTTAACGGCAGAGCTCGAGCTTGGAAGAATGTGCTATGTAGGAGTTCGCGACAGGCTGAAGCAGAGTGGGCCCTGGCCTGACCTGCCAGGTTCATGCAGCGGACCTATCAGAAGCAGCGAACCTTATCGATTGGGCGCAAACTGGCGGGTGGTTTTCAACAGTGGTGGGTTTGTTGCAGCTCGAATTTTTTTAATTTTTTTTTTCCTCGGTCTGTCTCGCCTACAACTTCCACTAGTATTGCTTCGAAAGAGAAACCGGTCGTCTGCCATTCCTTCTAACACCAACCGTCTTTCTATTCTTCTCTCTTCTCCCTACCTGTTCTATTCGACCTCTACGGTAGATGTATTAGCCAGCGGCGGTGTTTCTTTTTCCTTAATATATTCTTTCTATCCGTTACCTTTTTATTTCGTCGCCATTGACATATATCCCACTACCTAGGTAGCTGATTGCCACATTGAGTCTGCTGCAGAACAGGCCTTGCAAAAAATTTTATAGGTCCTCGAAAGACCACAGCACCACCTCGATATCGTGGTTGACAGGACTTATTTCACAAAAAAATGCTTGTACGACGATGTGGTCGGCGCCAGTTCCCTCTCCGGTCTACGGTCCAACAATATACCATTTCTAGGTCGCCTAGATGGCTCCCCACTATCACTACTGCCCCCCCATCACGGCTCTTCTCCACAACTGGACCCGTATGTAATGCCTACCCAACTACATCGGCACAATCGGTCTCCCCGACGCTGTCGAAAAAGACAGAAAGATCTTCTGTGTCGTCTGAGCGACAGTACAGTACATCAGCAGACCTAAGTTCGGTCGAACAGTCCTCAGCCGATTTCCCATTCTACCCAACGGCTAAACTTGACAGTAGAAAGCCCGAGGTTCATGCTTCCTCGGATGAAGCGCCTCCGGATTTCTCATGGCTTCGATTGCACGACCCATCTTCCTTTTTCAAGCTCAAGACGCCGGAGTTACCCTTGCACGCGAGGCCCTACGACACATCAAGGAGTGCAGTCGACCCGTTTAAAATCGGCACGGGTACCCATAAGGAAGATGTTTTCACATCGTTTGTTGCCTGTGTTAAGATGGGTAGACTTGAGCGTGCGGAGGTTATGCTTGACCGTCTCCATTATGATTTCGTAGCCTGTACGAGTATAATGGATATGAATGCAGTTGAGAACCGGGATATGCTGGCGAATCACAACATCTTTCTCCGAGGCCATCTGACTCGGGCCAAAGATGCTGTGGAAAGGCTAGGGAAACCGCAAAGCTCGGAGTCAGAGCTTGGTCCTGACGGCGAGCCTGTTATGGCGAGTAATGCGGAGGAAATTCGTGACTTTAGTGTCCAAAAAGTCGAGGATTGGTATTACAACCATATGGTTGCTAAGTATGAGATCGAGGGGGATGAAATCACATTTGCGATTCTGTTGGAGGCTGTTGCTCTCAGTACTCGGTCGCCGCGGGAGAAGCAGCAGGAAATCGGGAACATTCTCTTTAAATGGGAACGACGAAAGGATGTACTAGTTGGCGATATCCTGCGTCACATGCCTTTGTCGGCAATTGATGTGATCAAAATGGTAAATTAATCCTTTGAACTGCGGTTCTACGCTGGTGCTTTACGGTAACTCTTGCTAAATCCATCTATGACCATAGGCCCACAAAATCACAAAAGACGATCTCCACCCTGAACAATATTCTATTCTAACTGGTTACACAAAACCCGAATTAGCGGAGGTTCTGGAGACCCAAGTCAAGGGTTCTTCACTTGCAGCTGTGAAACAATCCTTACAGTCCTTTGCCGACCACAGCGTGGAAAGATTCCAACCGGTATTCAAGTCAGAGGAAGAAAAGCTTCAGTATACCATTGAGCGTCAGCGAGTCCTCGAGCAAGATGCTTATGATGCTGCAATCAGTCGATGGCGTACGGATGCGGAGGCTTCAGACAGCTTGGGCTCAAAGGTGCACAACCCAGCCATCAACCCGCTGCTACATCGATGGTTGCTGGGAATGGTTCCTTTGATTAAGGAAGAATTGAAGCATGTTGCGGAGGCTGAGGTTGAGGAAAACGCGGGAAAGGCTGAGAATTTTGAAAGATGCCAGTATGGGCCTTACCTACGTTTGCTTTCTCCAGAAAAGTTGGCCGGGATTACCATCACAACCATTATCAAACTAGCATCGGGATGGCACGACTCAACTGCTATGAAAGCCTCGGCGTCCATTATTGCGGTTGGTCGAAATGTCGAGCACGAATATATCTCGGAGCAGCTCCAGAAGGCCTTTGAAACGAAGATTGGCGAACCCGAATACTACAAAAAGAAGGCCCTTCAAAAACAGCTTACGGAAGTGAAAAACGAGAAGGACCTTGCAATGTTGATATACCGCCAGAACCGAAGGGCCGAGATGGAGAAAGACGGAACTAGCTTACTTTTAAATGAACGTTGGTCTCAGCCCGTCAGAGCGAAGGTTGGATCTGTCCTGGTATCTTTACTGTTTCAAGTTGCGAAGATCAAGGTCAGACCGACAAACAAAAAGGTTCTAAAGAATATGGATAAGGATTTGGCAATCGAACAGCCCGCACTCGTCCATGGTTATCAGTTTGTTGGCGGAAAGAAGATTGGTGTGATCAAACTTCATGACGAATTTTCGAAAAAACTCATGACGGAGCCGCTTAAGGGTACCACACTGGCGAAGCAACTTCCTATGATTGCTAGACCACGCCCGTGGTGTGCTTGGAACGATGGAGCTTACTACTTTACACCAACCCGTATGGTCCGAGTCAAAGATTCGCTGGAGCAGACAATGTACGTCAAAGAGGCATCTAAGCATGGGAATCTCGATCGTCTTTTCACAGGCTTAGACGTTCTTGGTTCAACTGCTTGGACTATCAATCAGAAAGTTTTCGATGTGATCCTACAAGTTTGGAATACTGGTGACAAGTTTGCGGATATCCCACCAACTTTCGAAAAGGATGTTAATATGCCTGAGATGCCCCCTCCGACAGCTGACGCCGCGACAAAGGCTGCCTTCAAAATCGCCTATCAAGAGATGGCCTTGATCCGAAAGAACCATCACAGTCAAAGGTGTGACGTCAACTTCAAGCTGGAAATTGCCAGAGCTGTAAGTATATTGTCCTACCTACCGCAACGAAAATCTACTAACAGTTTACTTACCCTTATAGTTTTACAATGAAGTTTTCTACTTTCCCCACAACGTAGATTTCAGAGGTCGTGCATATGCCATGCCGCCTCACTTGAACCATCTGGGTAACGATTTGTGTCGTGGACTTCTGAAATTCTCGGAAAAGAAACCGCTGGGGGAAGCTGGACTGCGGTGGCTAAAGATCCATTTGTCCAATCTTGGAGGATTCGACAAAGCTAGTCTCATAGCAAGAGAGGAATGGGCGGAGGCCCACATGGAGGATGTTTTTGATTCGGCAAGAGATCCTCTTGGGGTATGTATAATCCATTCCATTACCAATGCAATAGACTCTGTGCTAAGGACAATTATTTCATAGGGTAAACGGTGGTGGCTTGAGTCAGAAGATCCATGGCAAATGCTTGCTACCTGTATTGAACTTGAGGCAGCCATGAGTTCGGGTGATCCGCTTACCTTTGAATCAAGCATGCCGGTCCATCAGGACGGAACCTGCAATGGTTTGCAACATTATGCTGCACTGGGTGGTGATATAGTTGGTGCTAAACAGGTCAATCTGGAGCCTGCTGATAAACCACAGGACGTTTACACTGGTGTCGCTGACCTAGTTAACCTGGCTGTCGCGGAGGACGCCAAGAACGGCAACGAATTTGCTAAACAGCTTCTTGGCCATATCAACAGAAAGGTGGTTAAGCAAACCGTCATGACGAACGTGTACGGTGTGACGTTCATTGGCGCGAAGAACCAGGTCAAGTCGAGACTGATGGAAAAGGGTGAATGGCAAAGGGAGCAAGTTGACAAACTCGCTATTTACCTTACCAAGAAGATTTTTACCTCATTGCAGTCCATGTTTACTGGCGCTCACTTGATTCAAAAATGGTTTGGTGAATGTGCAAAGCGTATTAGTCGGTCTGTCAGCCCTACCCAATACGCCTCATTCGCTGAGCATTACAATGGTACGATTCCGACAACGGGTCGGCAGGCGCATACAAAAGAAAGAGGTAAAGCGGAGTTCATGACTTCGGTGGTCTGGACTACTCCATTAGGGTTACCCGTTGTCCAACCTTACCGCCACGACGCAACTGTCGCCGTAAAAACCAATCTACAGCAAATTACTATTGTCGACACTTCAATCATAAACCAAGTCAATTCACGAAGGCAGATGGGCGCCTTCCCTCCCAACTATATTCACTCCCTCGATGCAACTCATATGTTACTTTCCGCGATGGCTTCTAAGCAGGCCGGGCTAACATTCGCAGCTGTTCACGATTCTTTCTGGACTCACGCTTGCGATGTTGACACGATGAGTCGTGTGCTCCGTGACGCTTTCGTTGAGCTTCACTCTGAAGATTTGGTAGCCAAACTTCGTGAAGAATTTGTTCTACGTTACCAAAAGCACAAGACATTAATCATTGTTCCGACAAGCCATCCTGCAGCGAAAGCAATCAATAAACACCGAAGGGAAATCGCACCCGAGATTGAAAGGATGAAGTTGGCCGCAGAAGGAAAGGTACTTACGGGGAAGAAGAAAACCAAGACGGTTGTGACTGCCGTTGACGATCTTATGAGGGAGATCGAACGAGACAGACTCTGTGCTAGCGAAGATCCTGAAGAAAGAAAGAAGGGAGAGGAAATGGTCACCGCCGGTTCCATCTACAGGTCGTTTGGTCTTACACCTGATCATGATTTTGATAAGGTTGACAGCCCAGCGTTCGGAGAGGAACTTTCAGGGGGTGAAACTCCAATTGAGTTGGAAGGTCGTATTTTGAAGCCTTCAACTGAATCAGACGAAGCCATTGAAGAAATTGAGGTCGAGACTGAAGCTGGAGACTCTAAAAAAACAGCCAAGCCGACTAAAAAGAAGACAACTTTCGGGAGAGTGCACGTATGGATAGACCTAGAATTCCCACCAGTTCCACCGAAGGGAGATTTTGATGTTTCCAGATTGAAGAACAGTAAATACTTCTTCTCATAAGGGTTTGAACTTCCTTATCCTCCTAGTTCTTCTCTCATCTTCGGCCTCGCTATTTTCCTTTTAACTAGCTTGCTTCGTCATGGGATACCTAACCCGAAGGTCTCTACGGCCGATGAGCAGCCAAAGTCGCCATTACTTCTTAAGAAAACCAGTATCTGTCCAGGTACTTAACGTTGGTGCTCTTGATAGCATTCCAATGGGGTACTTGGATGCCGTTTCCCTGCTTTTTTTTTTTTTGTTTGAAGATCTAAAACTCATATCTACGGCGTTCCTGTTTACTTAGTTACTCTTCATCTTCTTCCCCATTTCCTGCTGGCTACTGATTTACCCATTCTTGATGCCAGCGGAATCTGGGCAGGCTATTTACGTTTGAATGTATATAACTTTATTGTTGGGGTCACGGGTGTAGGTTGTATTCTCTTCCGATTTTTCTTTCATTTTGTACATGTTGAGGGTTGATAGAGGCTGGAGCGTCAAAATGCTTCTTGCTGTATATATTGTACGATAGTTATGTAAAAAGGCTAGACTGGATGAAAATAAACGTATATTATTAACTCTATAATCAATCTCCAAACCATCATACAATTCTATAGATCTAGTCTATATTCATGAGGTTCACCATCACATCGTGAGATTAGTTTCGACCTTTGTTTATAACTATCTGGGTTCTCTCGATGATATCAACTTCCCAAGCGTTACATCCTGAAACAAAAGTAGAAAACCATCCACCTTTAAATCATTGTCAATCCTCGGGTCATTCCTTATCTATTTTTGCTATTTTCCCTTTCTGAACAGAGCTCCAGTTTAACCCCAGTCTGGTTTCATGGACCCCGGATAAAAAAAAAAACTTCAAAAAGAAAATTTTGAACCTGCGTTAGACCCGATTCGCACATGGTCACCCACTGTACTACTGAGGATCCGCTTGGAGGCTTAAGTAAGGCAGAGCGGACGGGATACCCTGTTTGGCCGCCAGCTGTGAACGCAGATGCTATTGAAGTCTAAGAGGGTATTGATATTCCCTATATTTTCTATATTTGAGAGATCCGCTGAAGGTGATTTATTCTTTGGTGTTGAGTTTGTGGGATCTGCGTGTTTGCTTGTAAATCTAAATCAGGAATTCGTGACGACTTGCTCCGTTTGTTCGCATCGGCCTTTACTAAAAAAATTTCTGGAGCTTTGTGCGACAGCGACCTTCTTTTAAGTTGTTACCTGCGCTAGAAGGTTGATAACTGCTATCCTTCTTTTTTTTTTTTTACGATTCTCAACCAACCGACCGAGCAGCCATGGCGAAGCAAGATCGCAAGAAATCCAAGTCCGCCGAAGGTCGGCCGAAGCGAACAGAGCCAATTGTGCCGTTGACCAGTATGAGACTCCTGCTACTCACAAAAAAATACAATAACGTCACGACCAAGGCTTGTAAACTAACTATGGTTATTCTTCTGCAGATGACCCTCGTTTCTCAACTGTTCATTCCGATCCACGTTTCGCACTTCCCAAAAAGCGTGATAGAACCGTTACCATCGACTCTCGTTTCAAGAAAGTCCTTGAGGATGACGACTTTGCTAGAAAGGCTAAGGTGGACAAGTATGGGCGACGGCTGCCGGTCGATAAACGACGAGAGGAGATTCGACGCTTATATACCTTTGAGGATGAGGAAGAGGAGGAAGAGGGCGGGGTGAAGCTTGATGACGAAGATGAAGAGAAGAGCAAGAAAGGGAAGAAAAAGAAGTCTGTCGAGGTTGCGCCTGCCTCATCTGATGAAGAAGAGGATGAGGATGAAGAAGATGAAGCGCCTAGATATGACCCAGCTCGTGGAGAAGGTCTTCTCTCGGACGCCTCATCGTCCGACGACGACTCAGACGACGACTCAGTAGTTACCTCGGAAGCCGAAGACGCGGAAGCGGCAGCACAAGAAGCGGAAGCAGTACCTCTTGGCGATATATCCGCCCGTATAGCCGTGGTAAACCTCGATTGGGATCATATCAAAGCCACCGATCTATACGTCGTACTGTCAAGTTTCGTACCGATCGGTGGAAAGATCCTGAATGTTTCGATCTATCCATCCGAATTTGGGAAGGAGCGAATGGAGCGCGAGGAGATGGAGGGGCCACCGAAAGAGGTTTTCGGACTATCTTCTTCAGCCGGCGTGAGAAAGAAGCAGAAGTCGGAGAAGGAGCAAGAAATGGATGACCAGGAGGAAATTACAGAGGCAACCCTAGTAAAGGAAGACACTGGCGAAGAATTTGACTCCGCGGCACTAAGGAGGTACCAATTGGAGCGACTACGGTACTTCTACGCCATAGTAACATGCGACACCCCAAATACCGCAAACGCCATATACACCGAATGTGACGGCGCGGAATTTGCAAGCACAGCCAATTTCTTCGATCTCAGATTTGTACCTGACGGTACGGAATTCGATGACCGGCCTAGAGACGAGTGCAGCGAAGCACCGAGGAAGTACAAGCCCGTTGAATTCAGCACGGATGCCCTACAGCATTCCAAAGTGAAGCTTACCTGGGATCAAGAAGATGCTACGAGGAAAGCAGCCGTGAAGGAGGCTTTTAGCAGGAGAGAAGTGGAGGAGATGGATTTGCAGGCGTATCTGGCGAGTGATAGTGATGAAGAGGCAGAGGAAGCGAAAGAAGCATATAGGAAACTATTGAACTTAGGACCAAGTTCCGAGAAAGCGGAGAAGAGTGAAAAGAAACCTGTCGGGGATATGGAAGTCACATTCTCGGCTGCGCTAGGCGGCGAGGACGGCAAGAAGGAAGACATATTTGAAAGGGATGAATCGACGATGGAAAGATATGTTCGGAAGGAGAGGGAAAGAAAAAGGGCTAGAAAGGAGAGAATGAAGGAAAAGCGAGCAGAGGCAAACGGCGAGAAGATCGATGCTCCTGAACCCAATGAGGAGGATGAGGAGCAAGGCGAGGACCTAGGATTCGATGACCCCTTCTTCGAAAACCCAGAGAAGGTGAATACAGATTCAAAGAAGGCAAAGAAACAGAAGCAACGGGAAGAGAAAGAGAAGACCGCCGCCGAACAAGCCGCTAAGAGAGAGGAACTGGAAGCCCTAATGGCCAATGATAAGACATCGGAGCTCCAACACTTCAATATGAACGATATTCTAAAGCGAGAGAAACTCGCAAAGCTAAAGGGTAAAGCAGCGAAGAGGATGGCCAAGAAGAAAGGAGTGAAGGAGGCAGAGGGCCTACAGGATGATTACAAGATGGACGTGAGTGATCCCCGATTCTCAGCCATCTATGAAAAGACAGAGTTCGCAATCGACCCTACAAACCCGAGGTACAAAAAGACACAGGCAATGGAGAAAGTTATGGAGGAGAGAAGGAAAAGGAGGTCGAATGATGAACCTTCTGATGGCAAGAAGAAGCGGCGCAAGTAGAGAGCGTGCGCATTTATGTAAGATACTGTATCATACGTACGGCGTTCGAGGATTATATCTTATATGTACTGAGGCATCCCGCAATAAAAAGTTACTTGGATTCAATCCATTCACGCCTGGGGCGGATTGCAACAGCTCTGGATTGCAGAAGTAATGTACAATGAAATGAATATGTAAGAAGGTTACTAAGGCTTCCAATCCTTGTAGCTCCACTTTTCTGTAATCTTCCTCTTCGCCTTCTTTTGCTGGGTATTGGCTCTTGTTTCGATAACACCCCGTTCACGCAAGTTCCGATACCTATCCCGCAACAGGTTACCTTCAGGCTTTAACCTTCTTAGGGAATCTGCCAATTCTTCGGGTAGCTGTAGCTCAAGTGGCGGTTGTGGCAGTCTGTGGAGTATTGTATTAGCAAAAATTTAAGTATTTCAAACTTGAGAGGCAGGAAACCCACATCGACTTGTCGAACTTCCGCCGCCTCACCTGGCGCTTGGCCGGTGTCAGTGCCGTTCGCTTTGCAACAGCCCGCTCTTTCAAAGTAACATCTAGAGTCTTTCTTAATTCTTTAAGAGATTCCAGCTGCCGTTTCTGAACTTCAGTCTTATTCTGATGCCTTGCCAGACGTTCGGCCTCCTTCCTCCTTTTGACTTTGTTCCTTTGTGCAGGAGTTTTTCTCTGTGGCATTTTTCGAATAGCTTTGTCGTCCCCTTCGTCCTCTTCATCGGATTCTTCATCGTCATCCTCTTCTTCTTCCTCCTCCTCTTCGGACTCTATATCCGCGAGCGCGAATATCTTTTTCTCGTATTCCTCAAATTCTAACCTCTTCTTCTCCAATTCTACTTCTTTCTCTCCTTCTCGCGAAATCAACTCATCCCACATGTGAAAATCAGGATTATACGAAATACCCGGGTCGGGCAGCCTCACTGCTGGCACGGCCTCCTCGCCTTCTTTTGTAATACCGATAGGCGCATGTTTAATCGTTACTGGTGCATTCAATGCTTTAGGTTTTTCGACAAATGTAAGCTTGTCCATCTTGGCTGCTGTTCCCTCTGCGTCTGGCACGGCATCGCCCCATGGATCGTATAAACCCTGGCCATCTGCCGCCTTAGCTGTCTTGACTCCATCCTTAGCGGCTTCACCGCCATACGCGATCCGCCGCAACCTTTCCAAATCTTTATGCGACACTCCATTCTTCCTATGCTTCTTCGTCGGTAGAATACCATCGCCTATTTCAATTCCACTGGGATTCGCCCTCTTCTTCGGATTTATAAGTGCTGGTATTGAACTTCTAGCATTGAGGATCTCGTCGACTTTGAGAGGCTTGACTTCGCGAAAGTGTTTCTGACGGATATTGGTAGAGCCAGTGGTGTCGACTGTGAACAGGTCTTCATCGGCTTTTTCGGCGATGATACCACTAGAATGGGTGGTTAGTATGAATCATAATTATAATTGAATGATTGGAGGCGATTTCGGGTACCCTTGAATGATCTCGGTGCGGACCTGGTCGAGACCTGTGGTGACCTCTGAGATATCGACGTTCTTGCGCCAGGCCTTCTTGCCCTTCCTCGAGGTCTGAGCCTTCGGTGCGGCGACAACGGCGGCCATATTTTCTGAGGTTATTTAAATATCGATAAGTTGATGGAGTCGCTGGTGAATAAATTGAAGAAATAGAAACCCTGTCGCAGAAGCGAAGGAGGAAAAAAAAAGTTTTGGCAGGCGAACCTCGTGTCGATGTCCTATTCTTGTGGGTTTGGAGCTCCAGACTTTTTTTAATTTTTTAATTTTTTTAATTTTTTTTTTTCTTGCTCCCCCATTTTTTGCGGGTGACAAATCCAACAGACCTCCAACACCTCTCCGTCACTGCTTATAAAACCTCTCCATCTCCAAACTTCATAGCTTCTTTATCTTCAACTACCACTTACAAAATATATACCCCGTATTAAATCCGCAAGTTATAATAATAGTAGTAAACCATGGAGGTCGACCTACCAGTCCCTCTCCAGCAGACCGCTGCATCAGGCGGTGCTACGTGAGTACCCCTCCACCCCACTATCCCACCAAAAACAGACGGAGATTAGAGGCAGCAGCTAACGATTATGCTATTACTAGAGTACTATGCTGCAACTGTGGTGTCCCCATGGATGGGACCTCCGGCCTGGCCATGTGCTACGACTGTATCAAAACCACCATCGATATTTCCGAAGGTGTCCAGCGAGAAGCCACCCTCCACTTCTGCCGTGGTTGCGATCGCTTTCTCCAACCGCCACAGCACTGGATTACCGCCGCTCCCGAATCTAGAGAGCTATTAGCATTGTGTCTAAGGAAGCTGAGGGGGTTGAACAAAGTTAGAATTATCGATGCTAGTTTTATTTGGACGGAGCCGCATAGCAGACGTGTGAAGGTTAAGATCACAGTTCAGCAGGAGGTATATACAACACACTCTCCATGGTGGCAATTTACGTTCAGGTCGGAGTACTAGCTGACTAACTCGACATTTTTATAGGCTTTTGAGAAGACGATTTTACAACAGTCGTTCGAGGTCGAATATGTAGTGGCCTACCAACAGTGCCCTGATTGCGCCAAATCATATACCGCAAACACATGGAGAGCTTGCATCCAAATGCGACAGAAAGTTTCGCACAAGAGAACATTCCTGTAAGCACATTTACCCCCCCACACACACCTCCGGCAAACATCACCGTCAGACCTGAAAGCTAATGAACTTCGGATATGCAGGTGGTTAGAACAGTTAATCCTCAAGCATAACGCTCACAAGGACTGCATCAACATCAAAGAAGTCAAGGATGGCCTCGACTTCTTCTTCCTCCAACGGACTCACGCCCAAAAGATGTTGGACTTCCTTGGCTCCGTGTCCCCCATCAAGACCAAGAAGTCCGAGGAACTCATCTCTCAGGATATCCATACTTCCACTAAGAGCTTTAAATTCACATACTCCGTCGAGTTAATCCCGATCTGCAAGGATGACCTCGTCGTTCTTCCTATGAAACTGGCAAAGAGCTTGGGAAACATTAACCCGATAGTGCTCTGCAATAAGGTCGGAAATGCGACACATTATATCGATCCTAACACTCTGCAGACCTGTGAAATCGCGACGCCAGTTTACTGGCGTGCGCCTTTCGGAAGCATTGCGGATACATCGGTGTTGACTGAGTTTATTGTCCTCGATATCGAACCCCTGGGACCTACGAAGGGCCGTCACGTTCTGGCGGATGCCACAGTTGCAAAGGCTAACGATATGGGCATGTCCGATGAAACATATCTGATCCGGACACATCTTGGCGCTGTCCTCCATCCAGGCGATTCGGCGATGGGATACTTCCTCTCTGGAACCGTCTTCAACGACTCCAATTTTGAAGAACTCGAACGTCATGATTCGAGCAGAATACCCGAGGTTATACTTGTCAAGAAACATTACCCACGTCGTAAGAAGCATAAGTCCAGAAACTGGAGGCTTAAGCGTATGGCGAGAGATGAGGGTGAATTACTACCGAAGAAGGCGGATCAAGAGAAGATGGAGAGGGAGTTCGAGATGTTCATGCGCGATGTTGAGGAGGATGAGGAGTTGAGACAGACTTTGGCGTTATATAAGTCGAATAAACCCAGAGGAGCTGGGAAGATGGAAGGTGTGGAGACGGCCGAGAGTGGTGCTATGGAGGTTGACGGTGAGACAGATGACGGAGAGAATGATAGTATACCGGATATTGATGTGAACGAACTGCTGGACGATATGGACAACTTGACAGTGAACGACGAGCAACTATAGACTACTTAGTAAGTGAGTTTATAGTTTTTTGTCCTCATGTTAGGGTCGTTTTCTGTTTCATCCAGCATTTTCTTTCCAGCATTTGATCGGGATCATTGGCGGGCTGTTGCATAGGGGTTTTAACGGCGTGAATGGGCTATACTTTTCTACGATGCGATATGATATCTCTGTACTTCTATCCAGTTACGAAGCCGCTTCTAATCGTAGAAGCTGGTTTACGAGACCATTTCTACCTTGTCAATTAATACCAAAAGTTTTTAAGTTTTTTTCACTCAATCCGCTTCAAGATTTTTAGACCAGAAGTCATTATCAGCACCTAGAACGGTCACAAGGAATATATAAACAGATCTTTAAATTCTAACTTTAATCGAAGGTCGTAAAATGCTTTTGAAATTAATAATGGGTATCTCGGTATTAAAACACTGCGCTCAAAAGCTTCTTCATAGCATCCGACTTTTCTCCCTTACCCTTCTCCCCAGCCTTCACCGATTTTGTAACAGCAGTTCTCTGTGTGAAGGTTCTTCTAATCTTATCTTTATCACTCGTAGCGGGTTCAGGTGCACCGCTATCGTCATTACCAGCAGCCTTCCGCTTCTCCTTCGCAGCAGCTTGCATATTCTCCACCATCTTCGCACGCTCCACGTTTCGGATATAAGTCTTGTTCTCTCTCGTCGCCTGTGAGATCTCTGCCCGGAGACGAGCTTGTCGTGCCGCATTCTCGTTCGCTGTGGAATTAAAATATCAGTATACAATTCAATCTCCACCGAAAGTGCAATATATATATAAATCGTGGATAGTACAAACATACCAATCTGCTCCGTCAAATCTCCCCATTTGAACCCGCTCAAATACTTCAAATTCCACACATCATCGTACCACCAACCTCCCTTCTTCCCTCCGACCTGTTCAGCATTCAAACTCTGTGCGCACCATTTTGCATCCTTCTTTTTCAAAAACTCAACCCATCCTTCAGTGAACTGACGTTTCTTGTTACCACCGTTCTTCAGCCTCTTTTGGTATATATGCGGCGGTTCAGGAGATAGGAAGATGCGGTTTATGGTGCCGAATGGGCTTAGGAGATGGCGGATTTGGGGTGGAGACATGTACGGTGGGATACGGGAGAGGTAGAGGACTCCGGTTTTTTTGAGGGTGGTTTTGGAGGCGGCGAGTTGGGATGGGGTTAGGCGTTTTAACTGGGTTGGGTCGGTGATGTTGAGGGCTTCGGAGGGGGGTTTGGAGGAAGACGACTTCCTGAGCGGGATGGAGCCCATGGCAGGGAGGGAGCGCTCTGCCTCATCTTCATCATCTTCATCTTCTTCATCCTCGTCGTCGAGATCCATATCGTCGTCCAAATCATCTTCATCGTCATCCTCGTCCTCGTCAGCTACCCGCTGCTTCTTTTTCCCTCCTACAGGTCTTTGAACCTCCTCTTCCTCGGAAACGTCATCAGCACCATCGTCTTCCTCATCATCGTCTTCATCCTCGGATTGCGACAGCCGGCGCCGCTTTGTCGGCCTCGATACTCGAGTTCTCTGATTTTCTTCTTCTTCTTCTGACGAATATCCACGGCCGGCATCAGAGTTTTCCCCGTCGCTGGCAGTACGCATCCAGTCGCTTGCGCGTGCTCGAGAAGGCATTGTTATCGTGAAAAGTCGTCGTCACTAACTCGAACTGTTGTAGGTAAAAAACAAAGCTGGTGGTTTTAGCAACTGGGTAGTATACAGTGGAAGTAAAAAAATTATTTAGCGACAAGCTTTGGTGAGGAAGTATCTGATAATATGCGGCCGCCAAGACTTGATGCGGCATTACATCTCATCACAGCTCATAATTACGAACAAAAATGGCGTTGATTAATTGTTTATGGTAATTGTTAATTTGTATAGTATTGCATTATCTTATTCATCTATCCAATCTAATGGATAATCAATATCATCGTCTGCGCATCAGTAAGAAACGGGTAAAAGAAAAAGTCAGAACTCCACGCGCAATGTATAGCACCACCGCCTGAAAGAACAGACAAACAATTCGCATAAAAAAAGAAAACCCGTCATGTCGCCAATCTGTGCTTTAAGACAAACCCGTCCCGTCCCGTTGTCCAAGTCCCCTCATAAAAGTAGTAATGTGGTAAAAGTAATATCCAGATGACGAACGCCGCCGAAGCCGACCAGAAAGAAGAAGAAGAACCGCAAGGAATACACCAAGTCACTTCCGTAACCAAAAGAAACATTAGAGCCTCTCCCAGAAACTCCACCGTAAGGACGTGAAGGTACTAAGGAAAGAAACAACATAAAAACGAATGAACAAAAAAAGGTTGGTGCCAGAGATCTTATTTGATAGAGTCGGTGAACTCCCCTTTTGGAGGAACTAGCCCCAGGCTCAGCTGTGGGATACTCCTCAGCCTCTCCGACTCACTCTGTGCAGCCTTTGCCTCAACCCATGCTCTCAACTTGACCAAGCCCTTGATTTTAGCTTCGGGAAACACTTCCTGAGATTGAAGGATGGTCTGGTTCACCATGGCCGCAACATCTTTCCTCATGTCCGGGTCAAGCAGCTTTGACAGAGGTGGTGACAGCTGGTCTGGTGGGAAACACAGCAGAGCCATGGTATGTTCCAGGTCCTTGAGGAATTCCGGATAGGAAGTAGCTCGCGGTGCGAGGTAATCCTGAGCAAATGTGAGAGCTGGCTCGGTTTCATCGTCATCCATGCTTATACGGATCAATTCGATCAGTTGGAGACGAAGCAGCGCAAAGTGTAAGCTCGGATGGCTTTCAAGTAACTATCACGATGACCCATTCTTGTTAGTTCTGAATAAGAACATGACAGTGTAATCGTGATATGATTGACGAAATGGAAAGAAAAATTCCGCGAGATAAAACTCAGCTTGAGAACTGAAGTGTTTTGGTGTTGTTACTCATCATCGAGGTCCGAAGACCTCTGAGAGTGGTGCATGAAAAGGTTTTTTCATCATTGTAATATCTCGGGACGCGGTAGAACTAAACTGGAAGGAAGAGTGGCATACCTCAGGCTCGAAGTCATTGATCAACTCGATCGCAGTCTTGATATCCCCGTTGTGGGTGGAGTTGCGGATCCGGTTTCTCGTTTCTATGGAGGATAGGTCTATTCCCGACTGGATGCCTGCTTCTTGGGCAAACTTCTGCGCAGCGGATGAGTAGCCTTCATTGATGAGATAGTTCATGACTATAGTGTTCATATCTCTGTTACAACCTCGTCAGCAATGCCACCCTCTTATCAAGTGATTGACATAACAATTCATTAAGACGAGAAGGATGTTAAGGTATATCAGACTGTAACAAATAAATTTTGTTCTCCACACTCTTAATTTCTCGGAGAGATTCCCATTTGTTTGAAAAATGTCATCATAGAGGGACGGAAGGATACGACGGGGGTTTGGTATTTGGAACATGATCGTGTTGTAACTAACGGATGAGTAGAGTACTTACGATTTTGAAGGCCTGACATCGTCAATCTTCTTCTCCCAGTCACGGGAGGAAGGCGTGGTACCCGCAGACGACGAGACGGTGGCCGACTGGCAACCGTGTCAGCCATATGGACAGGCTTCGATGATGGAGGAGGGAACAACGGGAGTGCGAACCATGATAGAAGTCTTTATAAAGATCTTTTCCCCACCTGCTTGCGACTAAAGCAATACCGTGAAGGATAAAGACCCGAGCGATTCGTCAAAGAGATAAATCGCGAGACGTCTCGAAAAGAAGAATAAGTGACAGGAGGAAAAGAAGAAGAGGAGGAGGACGGGTGGAATGGTTGTGTGTGGTTGGTGGTTGAGAGATGAAATTTATTCCCGGTCTGTTTTTTCCAGGGCTCGCCGCACTCTGCCAAGAGAACAGCACCGAAACCGAATATTTCACGACAACTGGGGCCCACGTCCAACGCACATTCAACTGGCCGCCTTTGACCTTTAGTAAATTTAATTTGTATGCGCAGCCGGGATATCATTTTTGCGCGCATGGATACCAGCATAATCATGGATATTACTTATACCTCGGCATATCGACCGCCCTTTAAACCTAATCTAATTGATATATTCGATGCTCCTACGTTTATACGTATACAGGCCTATCTCTGGCCGACGGCAACTCTCACTAACCTATCCGCGAATTGTACACCGCCAAACGGCCTCTCACATCCTCGCCGTTCCATAATTCTACACCACCTGCATGTTTATCCCATGTGACGTCCGGAACCCCGATCTGCTCAACGACAAAACTGGCAGCGACAGACCCGTACTTAGCTGCCTCCATAACATCACCAGTTTCCAAAAGTCCAATCGCAAACCCTCCTAGAAATGAATTCCCAGCTCCTGTAGTGTCCACTACCTTTTCATTTCCTTCTTCGTAGTATGTTGGTAGCCAATGCGGTCTTTCCATCTGTCGAGTGTATACCATACATCCGTGCTCTCCTGCTCGAAGTGCTAGACATCCATTCCCATCCTTTCCTATACCCTTATCTAGGAATTTCTTCGCAAGGTCTTCGTATAGCGTTCGATCGAACGTCTCCGCAACCCCCACCCCAAAAAAGTTACCAAGCTCCATATGATTCGGCGAAAACACATCTACCAACTTAATAGCCTTCATGTAGTCTTTCAGAAACCCAGGTGTGCAAGTTGCCGGGAACGGCTCCCATATGATTTTGGGACGCTCTGTTATTCCCGCCTTTTCCCGCATTGAAAGCAGCTTTGGGACATCTCTAAAGATCTCGCCATGACGGGCGAGGAAGTGGAATGTTTTCGATGATAGCTGCGGGGTGTCTGTGAAATGCTCTGGGAGAGTCCATAACGGCATCTCTGTATACTTGAAAGTTTTGGCTATGTTAGGAATTATAATTATAATCAGTCGGCTGCCATTGATATAATATAGTAAATGGTCTTCTATGAGAGGAACATACGTCCAAGTGTCGTATCCTCATATCTGAGGCGCCCTCTGGTAGTGGCAGGAAGCTCATGGATAACGTTGAGAGTAGTACCCCATGATTTCAACTTATCCAGGGTGGCATCTGGGAAATCTGATCCCAAACGAGTGACCCAGCCGATGGACGTAGACTTGTCGCCTGAGCAGAATAGGCGCGCTCCGAGGGTGCCTTATCAGTGCGTACATTCACATTTTGTCAGTTATTGCCACTGAAATATACAAATTCACCTGATATTAGCCAGAGAGTAGTCATACTATACGTTCCGGAGCCACCGAGTGAATCGCATATCGGGTTATCCCAGTCGTCTTTGAAGTAAATATTGTCGAGGATAACCATCCCAAATGTTGCGAATGAAATATCCCTTGTCGCCATGATCTCTATATGCCCAACTGCAAACTAACCGAATCGCTGTAAAAAGTTGAGCTTGAAAAGCAGACACTTTAAGCAGCACTTTATATCTTTAATCCCACATATAATTCGAGACTAGTATATCTGATCAGTAATATAATATACCCAGACACCTAGTACGTATCGATACGTATTGGTATCTCCAACAGCCATGCAAGTATTAAATGCGCATATGCGCAAGTAAGGCCTCAGCTGTGCAACCTTTCTTTAGCAGTGCCATCCCGGCCTACTCCGCCCGGGTGGGACGTGCATACCCGCCTGCAACAGACATCCCTTGCGTTGTTCGACCCCGCGCTGTTGACCTTATAAGATCAGGTTCAAGTCCAAGTTGGAACTTACCCTAGGCGAGAGAGTGGTGGACTGCAGGACAGGCAGGATTGGATTCGGCAGCTGCAGACCCTCTCCACACCTTCCTTATCAAAACCCGGCCAGCCCTGGCCCAAGCCGTATTTTTTGCATTTTGAGTTATCAAAAGACATATTTAACCCGGGTTATACGCGGTATTAAGCAGATATCATTATCCTGCTGAGAAAAAACAGGACCCAGATCATAGCGATTTCAACCGATTAATCGATCGCATTTTCTTAAACTGCGGGTAACGTTAACTGTACCTCTCAGCCGGGGAAACGCCGTGGCTACAGCCATATCAACCGGTCCAACTAACCTTCATGCAATGCAGTAGAGGATTCGATTCCTAGTCCAATTACCACAAAGCAACCAACGCATATCCTTTTCTTCGTTTCCCAGCCTGCAGAGAGCGTTCTTTTTTTCTGGAGGAAAATACCATGAGATAGCGGCCTTGACGGCATGTTTTTGCGATTTTTACCAACCTATCTCGAAGCCTACTTTTATCATTATTTGGTCGCATAAACCGGACTCTTTATAGCTCTATAACCCATCCAACTCTATCATTTTCTTCATCTTCAAGTACATACATAAATCAGATATACCCCCGGAGTTCGCGCATAACAGGTTGGCAATGTCGGAATCAGAGAGCTCGAGTATGAATTATGCATACAGCCCGCCGTGGCATGATACACATGTCAGTTTGTTTTTTCAGATATCGAAACTTAGAAGGCAGCGGAGTCGGGAATAATGTCTAATTAGGCTTTGATATCTAGATCATTGGAATTGCCGGTTCTTCGGGGTCTGGTAAGTCTGTTTTGCGTCTGCTATATGTTGGCGTATCTTTATCAAATTGCTAACGGGATTGATTTTAGGTAAAACATCGGTGGCAGCTCAACTCGTCAAGCTGTTGAACCTACCATGGGTGGTCGTTCTGTCCATGGTCAGTGCATTGCTTCGTTATCAAATTATGGAATACAACTGGTTCCTAACGAGAATTAATCCGAACAGGACTCGTTCTATAAAGAACTTACACCAGATCAATCCAAGCTCGCCTTTGCGAATAACTACGATTTCGACTCTCCCGATGCAATTGACTTTGATATCCTGGTCGACAGGTTGCGGGACTTAAAGGCTGGGTAAAATATTATTATATGATACAGTTGTTTCGAAGAGTTAGAAGATCTTGGTCTGATGTTTGGGTGCAGAAAGAAAGCAGAAATCCCAATCTATTCGTTCGAGAAACACCAGCGGGTACCGAATAAGAATACTACGATCTACTCCTGCCATGTTCTCATCTTGGAGGGCATCTTTGCGTTATATGATCCAAGGGTTTTGGATTTATTAGATATGAAGGTATGTATATTTTTGTTTGTGACTCTGGTGGTTGAATGCTAATATAGTGTTTAAATTTATAGATTTTCGTCGACACAGATTCTGACATCTGTCTGGCAAGACGACGTAAGCTTCTATTGTGCAGGAAACTCAGAAAACATAACTCTAGATTCTAATATCTATTGATGCTGTTTAGTGGCCAGAGATGTCAAAAGCAGAGGGAGAGAGTAAGCCCCCGCCCCCCAAGCATATAGAATTACAATAAATATTGATTACTGTATAGTGTACGGGGGGCTTTACAGCAATGGCACCGCTTTGTTAAGCCGAATTTCGAGCTCTACGTCCGCCCACAGATGAAGAACGCGGATATTGCGATTCCCAGGGGTATCGATAACTTGACAGCCATCGGTAATAATAACAATTATCCTTGTGTATCATTAAGTAGTATATTTTTTGTACTAATAATGGACAAATCTACAGCAATGGTCGTCAAGCATATACAGCGAGCTCTAAACGCAAAATCCGAAGCACATCTCAAGAAAATCGCAGAACTCGGTGAACAGGTTATGGAAAAACCACTGACGGACCATGTGACCGTTCTCGATCAGACGCCGCAGTTGAGAGGGATACACACCATCCTTCAAGATAGGAAAACTACGAGAGAAGATTTCATCTTCTATTTTGACAGATTGGCGAGTTTATTGGTTGAGAAGTGCGTGTTTCCTAATACCAGCATGATGGTGTAGTGTTGCGTGAACGGACGAAAGGGCTAACTGGGCATCGACATATTTCTAGGGCGATGGATCGTATGACATTTACGAGCCACGAGGTTTTAACTCCACTCAATCTTCCATACAACGGTCTGCGCTGCGCATCTGCAATCTGCGGCATCGTCATCCTCCGCTCCGGGGGCGTCTTCGAAATCGGCCTAAAACGTGTGGTTCCAGACTGTAAAATCGGACGACTGCTCTTACAATCCAATATTCGAACGGGAGAACCAGAACTTCACCATTTGAAAGTTCCACCGAATCTGGGGAACCATCAGGTGTTACTACTTGATCCGCAGATTGCGAGCGGTGCGGCTGCGTTGATGGCTGTGAGGGTTTTGAAGGATCATGGGGTTGAGGAGGGGAATATTGTATTTTTGACGTATATGGCTACGAAAGTGGGGTTGGGGAGGTTGAATGCCGTTTTTCCGGAGATGAAGATAGTGGTGGCGGGGATTGAGGATGCTTGGACGAGTAGGTGGATTGATGAGAAGTATTTTGGGTGCTGATTCAGTAGATAGATACTTAGGTATTCCCTTGGAACTTAGGACTAGTACTCTTTTGGAGACCGTACATAACCAAGGTAGATAGATAGTATACCTTGCGTATCCTAACCGCGCCTACTCTAAACAAATACTTACTGTTCATAAGCACCAATATATAGCATCGAAGTTTATACCTTCAAGTTCTTTATACAGAATCGGAATTACTGAAGAAAAAAAAGAAAAAAGACGCTCGAATTTATGTACAACAACCAATATATCTACTGCCCACCACTTTTAAAAGGCAATTTACCTATTTGGTGTGGATTTTCTTTAACTTCTTGTCGCTCCATGTGAAGTTGGAGGCATAAGCCTTCGACACAATTACTCTCTCCTTTGGCTCCTGCACCAAGTAGTCATAACCTGTTGTTTTCAACGTTAGCTCCTGGTATCCTTCAATTGAACAAAGACAAGTGTACGCACCCTGCTTCTCAGCGAAATAAATCGCATCCTCCTTCGTCCTGAATGTCAAGTGTGTACCCTGGACAAAATCCGCCGAACTTTGCCATCCCATCAATGGATTCTCCCATCTATGACCCTTTCCTAGAACGTCCCAATCCATTCTCCATAGTTTCCCTCTGTGATTGGCGCTTTGCATGGCATTCTTAGTAGGTTTATAGATTCGGACCATGCGAGATTGAAGGTCTAGTGGAGCGCCTGAGACGACACCGGCTGGGATAACGTCGGAGACGATGTGTTCTTCGGGGATGACGGAGTGGGAAGGGGAGTAGACTCTGTGGTAATGGCGGTAGGTTTAGTAATTGTACATATTATATTATATTGTACATGGGAGATGATTGGATTATGAGGACATACGAGGTGGTAAGGTCGCTGGGAGGCTCTGCTGCGACAGCTGGTGGGCCATCCTTAGCGGGCGTCGGTGGAGCAGAGGGTTCATGGGCGTGTGTCTTCTTGGAGGCCTTGGAGGCAAGGGCACGGGATGCCGCTGGGAGGGCCAGACGGCCGGTAGCCAGCGCTGTAGGTCGTAGGAGGGCAGACATGGCCGAATGTCTCGATGTCGATGATGGGAGCTGTTGGTTAGGTACAATCAGATATCGGTCGATTCCAATTGGACTGTTGACGTCGGAGTCTCGAATGTCTTCCCTTCACATCCTGTGTTGTGACGCTAACCGGATTTGTGGTGGCGCATAATTTGCGTTCCGAGAAAAACATCATTGCGAGCCCGGTCGGTTTCAACGTCCCTCGAAAACACCAGTCTATCTGTCCTGCCATCATTACACCCTCTCCACTCCGCTCCGACTCGATATATCTCCCAAAAAAACCGAAGTCTCGATATTCCTCCTTGCCTTCTCGAGCCAATCATGTCGCTCATCTTCCGTCGCGGTATCTCGACCATCATCCCGCCCAAGGTCGCCAATCCAAATGTACGTTTTTTTTTCCCGCTTGGAAGTGAGAGAAGAGAGGTCCCGGTTATCCGCCGCCGCCCCTCCCTCCTCCGAGAGGGAAGTTTTGGATGGACATCTCCCAACGATTTCACCCCAACTATACCACCCGTTCAAGATCCAATTGGGAGCTATGATTGCTATCACACATATCTACTTGCGATCGGAGATGGGAAAGCTGACGATAGTTTGTCTTTTTGTGGGGAGGAATATATAGGCTATCGGCCAAGCCCAGAATGCCGTTCGTATGGCTAGACTGGTAGAGCTCTACACCAAGCTGCCGAAGGGACCGGCTCCAAAGGTTCAAGGCAAGGGTCTTATCGGACGATACAAGGCCAAGTACTTTGATGGAGATAATGCCAGCGCCGCCCGTATGTTCTACTGTCTTCATTGACGGACCTTATGAGGTCTTTTTTTTTTATATTGGTCCATATATCCGTCTATCCGTCTATCTATAACTACGGATATTATCCTTTGAATAGATCTATAGATTGATATCGATGGACTATGGATGATTGGAATAGATTGCTAATTATTATTCTTGTATAGCATTACTGCACGTCTTCGTTGGATTGATTGCCGTATGTCCCCTCTTATCACATACCCTAAAGCTTCTACTCTGAGAACTTTAGCTAACTTGGTGACCATCAGTTCGGATATGCCCAAAACTACTACTACCACTTGCGTATGTTATCAATGGCATCCTTTTCTCTTTGATGTAGTTCTCGGGCGATGGGGGAATAGCTAACCGGCTGCTTTGTAAACTAGGCCACCACAAGAACAATGCTCACTAAACCGGGCAATTCGGTCAACGTACCTCACTGCTTACCCACCTACCTAGCTACTTAGTACCTATATACTCCCCACCTGCATACCAAGTGTGCCATACCGAGTTCTTGTGTATGTAAGTAGCAGGGTAGGTAGGGAAGGGAGGAAAGAGGTTCATGTGATATAGTATCCGAGGAGCGGGATGGGAATAGTTGGTGTGTACATATAACTTTAACTAGAAGAAAGTGGTTTTTTTCAGAAGAAAAAGAAAAATGCAATATAATGGCATATTTTTATACCTACCTGCCCGATACCCCCCATCTGCTTCCCTTCGACCAGTGGCTTGGTATGCATATCATATCATGTGTCTGAATTATAGATGTATCAGGGAGATATCGAATTGTGCCTGAACGGGGGATAATATGCCTCCTATGCCTAGTACCTACTAGCTACTAGATTTACCATACTACGGACTTACCCAGTTGAGTAAGAAGCGATGGGCCTAACGGGGGGGTGGCATACGTACATACATACAGCCATGTCTTTCAGGCACTGTTACCGCCGTTATCAAATTTTGATATTAGTATATCCACCACCCTTTTATATATACGACATTCAACCAGATAAAAATCAATTGCACGGTGAATATTAATTTTTAAATTTCCGTAGATACCGCTCCTGCTACTATTTAAATAGATGATTATGAATATTATAGAGTAATAATAATATAATGCTGTGGAGGGGCACTGCAGTTAGGGCATGTTCGCTCCTCTTTCTCTTGGATTCTCTCCCCCCACAACCTGCAGTGACCGCTGAATTTCTGTGCTTCTGCAAAAATCGCCTAAAAGCTCTTTCACCAAAAGCCACCGAGATAGACTCTCTCAATGCAATCTCCCCTCACCTAAACCCATCCTCATCTTGTCCTCCTTTTCTCCCCTTTATCTCCATCCTCTTCGATATTCACTATCGTCATCGTCGTCATCATCATCATCATAATAATAATAATAATAAACATCATCATCATCACTATCGATCCCTCAATACTGACCGTTAATATCAGATCTTAAGCCTCCCAACTGAAACAGCGTCGCGAAACCCACAAAAAGAACAAACCGCCCACCACCCACGCATACGCACACCACACACCTTCCGGAACCCCGACTGAACCTCATCCCTCCCTCCTCGACCCCACAATCCTCATTCGATCTGGAATTGCCGCACAACTGTTGCAGCTCGCCGGCCCTTCTAATATATCTCCCGAAGAATCACCAGTTGGCCCTTCATAGTCTATAGCCTCTCTCTCGGTCTCTCAGTCTCTCCCTCTCCCTCCATCGATCGAAACAGTTTGGTCCCCAGCTAGCAAAAGCGGCGTTTGACATCTTACAAGCGAAACCTTGTCACTCACCCCCATTTTTTATTCGAACTTATTATTACTACTACTGCCTCGTGCGTGATCTCATTCCCAACTCTACTTCAACCTATCCACATTCCGATCCCCTCCCGTCAGTGGTGTGGGCTCACACGAGACTTCTTACTATTTTAGTTCATCTGGAACAGCTCTGCGATACAGATCTCTCCGCCCGTTTTGGTTACGGAAAAGGCATCCGAGCTTTTTTTTTCTTTTCTAAATTCGGGTTCTTTCCCTCCCGTTGCCTTCGTCGAGTCCCGAACGAACGAACGATACATCCCCGCTGGCGACTCTCAACTGTAGCAAAATAGCTTCCTGGTGAGTCTATTGGCTCCCTTATCTTTGCTTTGTACACGATTTCACGATTTAGCTTTTTGGCTTGTGTGTTCTTCATCTCTTTCTTCATCTTTTTTTCGGTTTTCGTAGGTCAAGATATATATTAGGGTGAATCTGGGGAAATGAGATGGGTCGGAGCCTTGCCGGGTGGGATCTGGGGAATTGGGAGACCTGGCCTGGCGCTCTAAGCCCTCTGACTCTGTTCGGATTATCACGTTCTATTCAGCTCATTTCCGAGTACCACGCATTATCGCTTTATTAGTATCAAAGGAGAATATATCTCTGTCGCTACCTTCTCGAACTTTTTTTCCCCCCTTCCCCTTCCCTTTTATACCCTCTTATTTCTATTTCTATTTCTATTTTTATATTTCTTTTGGTCTGTCGGATCTAAACCACCCACGCTAACAACCTATCAACCTGTCGACCTTATATAGAAAGTGAATAATAGTGTTATGGCAGAGCACCTTACTCAAGATGTGGACCCACGCTTAGCGCAGTCGGTTGTCGAATCGACAACCGGCGCTGATGGAGTAACGACACTTTCAAATGCTCACGGTGTGGAAGCTGCCGCCGTCGTCCCCGGGGAAGAAGCAAACGCAAACAAGGGTGAAGTTAGCAACGGTGTGACTATCGAAGGAAACACTGACAACGTACGCCCCTCCCCGGCCGATACACTCCCGAGAGATATATGCGCTCGCATACGCACAACCACAAATAAACAAACAATGCCCGAATACTAACGGTTCGCCTTTTGTAGGATTCTTCGATAAAGGATAAACGTGATGATAGTCCTGCGGGAGCCAGTGGCACCGAGTCTATCAAGAGCGCAGATAAACCCACAGCACAGAAAGTCGCCGCTACGAGAAAACCGCCTGCAGTTAAGTCGATGTCGTTGAATAAGGCTTTCCTTTCGGGGAATGCCTCCGCTGCGCCAAGTCAAACAGGGAATGGGAAGCTCACTTTGTCGATGGATAAGGGTATGGACTTCTGCGTCGGGTGCGTGATTATATATAAGGGAACTGGGACTGACTGGAGATAGGATTGAAAGGGACCGCTTCCGGGGCAACTGCTGCTTCTGCTTCCGCTGCGAAACCACGACTTGTGAGCAAGATAGGTCCATCCGGTTCGAGAATAGGCGGCATCGGACAGCTCGGTGGTAAAGGAGGCACCATACCGTCGGTTTGGAATCGAAATCAACGTTAGTACCGAGGAGCAGAATTACTTGGAGGGTCAATACACTGATTAAGATCATATCTTTGTTTATATGTAGCGCCTGCACCCGTACCTGCGAAGGAATACACGGACGAAGAGCTGAGCAAGGTCGGAATCCATATGGCTGAACGTTTACACACCGAGGATAGCAAAGAAGCCAAATGGGCCGACATCGATGATGAAGACGACAACTGGGTTCCACCAGACACAATTGAATGGAACGATGGTACGAAGGTCACATTGGATGCCGAAACACCGAAGCCGACCATCTCCGCTTTTGAGAAGCAGATAGGAACCGCAGCTTTGAAAGAGCAGAGAGCTTCGCACGCTTCACATTCCAGCCCTAGCATGGCTTCCGCAAGTCCTTCACTTCCGTCAAAACCTCTCGATCTTCATATGCACAGGAAACCCGAATTCATACCCAGTATGCCACCTTCGAAAACACCGTGGGCTGCAGTACCGCCTGGACAGTTCCCTACACCCCTGCCCGTTGCTCCACCGTTTCAACAATATCCTGGGCGCCCACCCCCTCCGACTAATCATAGACCCATGATGGGCAATGCTCGCTCTCCAAAGGATGTTCCGATAGAGGAGTTTAATCGACCGTCGTGGAGAGATAGGCAATCAAGCCAATCGCCCAGCACGCTCTACAACTCGGAAACAGGCAATTTCGACCCGGTTGGAGATGCGAACCGTAATAGAGATCAGGCTAGAAGGAATTCGAGGAACGAAGGTCCAGGTGTTCGTCCGACTTCACTATTACAGCGAGCTGGTGGAGAGCGTGAACACGATATGTCCTTCCATCACCACACTAGATTTCACCGACCTGACCACGATCATTTCCCCGCTGCTGGAGTCCCTAACATGGATATGGGAAGACGTCGTTCTGGTTCTATACGGTCTTCGGGGTTAAGCGATACTTCATCTAATGCCTGGGGTGATCGACATACACCTACCATTGCTAGTGTATTACCGATTTCTGGAGCGGATTTGGCCCCCCAACGACAAAATCAAGGTCCTCTTTATGTTAGTCCTGGAAGCGACCCGAGAGTTCACCGAGCTAGCATGAGTGGCCCCAATCCTCCTGTGCCATCTCCAGGTACTGCAGCTCCCGCAGTCCCGGCAGCAGCTGGGGTGGAGGTTGTAGTAACTGAGCCCGGCGAGAATCCTGTAGAGGAACAGAAACGGGTCATGAAGGATGCAAGGGAACATGCTAGAGCGCGAAGACTTGCAGAAGAGGCAGCGGCGGAAGAAGAGAAGAAGTTACGGATCCAAAAGAAACTGGCTGAATTGGATGAAAAGATGAAAGCGGAGGCAGCAAGTAAAGCTGAGAAAATTAAGGACGCTGAGGCTTCGGCAGGTAAGAGCAATAGTGTAGAGGTTGGAGACCAGGCTGGAGCTGTAGCTCCAGTTGCTGAAACGGTAGCACCGCCACAACAGCCACAACCGACAGAGCAATTGGATTCCAATCACGTGACCAAATTAGAGTCAGGTGACGCAGTCTCCCAAAACGGAAGCTCGTCTGTTCCTGTGAATGGATTCAAGCCACCGCCAAGACCGCAGGGATCAACACAATCCACAACAACGGCAACACATCCTCTGTCTCCCATTCAACAACATCAACAACACAACAACACAACAGCTCATACCGTCTATACGCCCGCTCAGCAGAATATTAACCCCCTCCCACCTCCCACAAATTCTTCTTCTTCTCTTCCTCCTCCACCATCATCTTCATCCCTCACATTTCCCTTCCAGTCTTCTTCTTCATCAAGCTTCCCAGCTCCATCTCATCATCACAATCAGTTCCAATCCTCTCCCGGCTTTAATAGTAGCTCTCATTTCCATCGTTACGTGGATCATCCTCATCCTCATTCTGTTACTGCTCACTCTCAGTATCCTCCTGGGAGCTCTAATTCTCATCCCCTTCCGACGCGTCATTACGACAATCGAAACCAGCACCGACCAGTTTCGGAGCAAGGTAACTTTCATCATCCAAGTTCCTCAAGGTTTGCAGCACATCCTCCTCCTCTCCCGCATCAGCAACAGAGCAACGGGTCAAATCAGACTCCCTATCCTCATCCTCCTGCTGTTTCTCATCAAAGCTCTTCTCATCCTTCACGTTCCGAGTTTCACGAAGAGATGCCTCCTCATTCAAACACATCGATGGCGAGTGTTTATTCCTCCTCCAAGGTTGGTGACCAAAAGCCGTTGTCCAATCCCTCCCTCCCTGCCTCCACCCAGGAGAAGCAGCAGCCTGCCGCAGAAAATCCAAAGGACTGGAACCCTAACGGCGTTGTGAAGTCCTCGCCTTGGACCCCAACCGCGTCTGAGACTCACGTCAAGAGCTTCCCTATGTTTCTCCCGACAAACAAGGATGGTCAGCAGCCACAGGGCTCTCAGAAGGTTCGTTGATTCCCCCTGTAGTTGATTCATCACAAACGCTAACCAATCAATTTTCCCACAGGGAAACTGGGATACGCCTCGAGCCAACTTGGACTCGGCCCTTGCCAACACTATGAAAGCATCACAGGAAGATGCTATCAAGGCTCCCGAGAATGTCAACAAGGAGGCCGACGCCAAAAAAGTCGAAGCAAAAGCCGAAGCAACAGTTGCTAAGCTCCCAGAGAAGCCAGCCGTTCCCCCACAACCAGCAACCCGAATCGACCTCTTGACATTGGCCAAGACGATTCCAAACCTGCGTCAGATGGCGCATGGCAAAGACACGGGAAGCCGATTCGTCCCAGGTACAAAGACCACGTACCATCAATTGTACTGGGCCGCTGGCATGGCAAACATCGTCAAGGATGGGAATCCGAGACTCGACAAGGGCTTCGACGAGTTCTACGCCGAGCAGAGCAAGAGCCTCCCAAAGGAGGCTAGCCTGCCAACGGCCTTTGAATTCGGCTCCGACGAGGCCCCAGAGACCCCAGAGGCCACCGTCCTCCCTGTCGGGGCGGTCCAGGCCAAGAAGCCATCGGTCAGCGATGACCGTTTCGACAGGATCACCAGCACCATCAAGGATGCTGCTGGTGGTTCCTGGAGGGATTTTGCCGCCTTCGAGGACACCGACTCCTTCCCGAGGTGGCGCGAGCCGGTCAAGACCTACCAGGAGAACTTGAACTGGCGGACCTGGGGCGCCAGGTCCTTCGAGAAGAGGAGGGCCGTAATCCGCCAGGATTACGAGCAGGTCGTGGCCGCCTGGCAAAAGCGGCAGGAGGAGGCCGGGGGGTCTCGACCTTGTGTCGAGACTCCCGCCGACACCAGCCTGCAGGTCATTAGTAAGCCTGCCTTCCAGGGAGCTACCGAGGGGAAACCCAAGGTCTCCCTGCCCCGCCCTGCCCCCGCCCCAGCCCCACGCACCGTGCCTGCCGTCGTCGTTTCGCAGCCAGAGCTGCCACACACCCTCCCAACCGAGGAGGAGTTCAAGGAAATGGCGTTCCAGCAGGAGTTTGGGTCGACACCCACCGTGTGTCTTCCCACAATGACAAGGACCCTCCCGGCCAGCATGCCGCCCGCCGCACCTATCGTCCAACAACGTGGCAAGGACAGGCGCCTCCGAGACCAGGACATTCGGTCTCGGCTCACGTTCGGGCCAGATGACGCTGAGGTCACGGCTCCCAGCACTGTGCGGGTCAACCTTCCCGGGTCACGCGGACAGAGGAACTTCCCGATGCCTCCGGTATATGAGGCAAAGATCAAGGGCCAGCACCGCTACCAACGTGGCCAGTACAGGGAACCACGTTCCAACAGCGGCGAGCAACCCGAGCGCTCTGGGTCTGGTGGACGATCTGGGTCTGGCGGACGTGCTGGCGGTGCGCGTGGCAATGGGCAGAATCGACCACGAGGTGGCAACCAGCAGCACGGTGGGCGTCGCAACCAGAACTACAATGGTCCCCCACGAGATCACAATGGTCCTCCCCGAGATCATAATGGCCCGCGAGATCGTAACGGTGGTCCCCGTGATCGTAATGGTCCGCATCGCGCCAATGCTTAACCCTCTCGTCATCCTTTCGATTCTCTTGTCTGTCTCTGCCATCACTTTTCGCCATCACTGAAGACGTGACCCCACACATCAACCGGACATACCACGAGAACCAATTGCTGCAAGTCTGTCACCTATCCGTATTCTTCAATGGGCCATGCTGATATCCCAAGAAGGAAATGAAAGTGTCTTGCCTGCACACCCGGATAATGACTATCGCTTCCGTCTTTTTCATATTTTTCTAGCGCTATTATTCATGCTGTTTTTTTTTTCGCACACTGCGTTATTATTGCTTGTTTTTAACAACCTCCCATAAGGCCTTCTCGGAATTACTACGGCTTACGCATCTTTATGATAGCCAATGTTTTGAGAAACCCTGATATCACGGGCAGCTTGTTTGTTTCTGGTTTAATGATCATGCTTTTATGTTTTTCTCTATTATTATTATGATATCGAAAGAGGTATCGAGAGACTATGTGCATAGATGAGTGGATGCATGGATGAGCATTTTTTATCACAAGATGATTCTATGCCTTGCTGTCTATCTATCCCTCTTTTCAGACATCCTCACCTGCACACGAGCACACAGCCGACATGTAGTTAACAGTTAAGCTATCTTGTCGAACAAAGTGGAATACGAAGAGAAAATCATTTTAAAAAATACATTTTTGTGCCTTGTCCGTAAATACAGTGCCGTAAAAATATGCAGACTTAAACGTATCGGTAATTTATATGTAAACTCCGGGATAGCTTTAGATCCAGTCTCTCTCCCGCTCCGGATCTTCGTACAGTAATCATTATACCTCTCATTCTCCACGATGTTTTTCAACGAGATATTGAAACCCTGTATATACCTATCCTAGACTTCTCATGGTTTCCTTTATACTTATTGCGTATTATTTGTTCCAGAAGAAAATATACCCATGCGAACAAAAAAAAGTGTAGCCATCTAATAAAGCGGGAAAGACGAGGGCGCCCGGTTGGTATGCTGGTTTATGTGCTGGCCGGCGTATACATGTATTTGGCCTAATTTAAGATTTGGACTTTTAGGAAGGAGAATTTCACTGGTCTATGTCTTTATATTTCTTATTGACGTGATTAAACGGCTACTGTATTAGTAAACTATCGCGGGACTGATCCATTATAATTACTAGAACAATATTCATATTATGCCTTGAATTCACAGTAAATACTAAAAGTATAAAGAGTAATAAATTCTATCTACATATACATTCCATTTCTCGGTATGTATAAGAGTATGTATATTGCCCTTAACATTCACGGGGCAGGTGGAAGGTTTTGGCCTTTTTCTCTTTGTTTGGATCACAAAAACTTTTTGATATGATGTTGAATATAAAATACAATGAGGTTAACGCCAATTCCATGTGGTTTTCTTTTTTTCTTCTCTGCTTCTTCTTCTCGTGTTACCTAGTTAATAGGTGGCAGGTGATCTATGATATGAGGCTATCTGTACTGCCCCAACTTCCCGTGTGTATGTACTCCCCTCCACACATCTCCATATTTTACAACAGAACGCTAGCCAGGATAGCCATTCTTGTGAATAAGCCGTATCTCATCTAAACAAAATAACCCAAGTTAGCAAATTTATCCCATTCAACCCTTCTACTAGAATGATAAGGACTTTTTGAACCCACCTGTCTGAAATACGCTGCTCGCTGGTCGAAGTCGACCTCCTCACTGATCTCTGCGTTCCTAGGGAGTGGGTGCAAAACAACCATATGCTCCTTCGCATGTTTCAGTACCTTATTATCCACCACAAACGAGTCCTTCAACCTCTCAAACTCGGCAAGATCGCTGAACCTCTCCTTCTGCACGCGGGTGCAGTACAGAACATCGCTTCGACCGATTATCTCTGGTGTGAGTTCGTTGTATTCCCCGAGTAGGTTACCGTGGGTTTGGATCTCCTTCTTTACATCCTCAGGCATCGACAGCTCTGTTGGAGAGACGAATTGGATACGAACATCGTAGTGTAACAGGAGTTTTGCGAGACTGTGCACTGTTCGGCCGTATTTCAGATCACCCATGAATGTTACGGTGAGGCCGTTGACGGTACCCAATTCCTCACGGATGGTGAAGAGGTCCAAGAAGGCTTGGGTAGGGTGTTCTTTGCTTCCGTTTCCGCCGTTTATGATGGGGACTGGTGAGAAGCGGGCTGCGGTTTCAGCGCTGGCTTCGGATGGATGGCGGAGGACGATACCGTCACCGTAGCAAGCTAGCGTGCGGATAGTGTCCTGTAGAGTCTCGCCCTTCTGGGTGCTTGACATGTCTGCGGAGATGGGGATTGTGCGGCCGCCCAGACGTTGCATTGCTGCGTCGAAGGAGGCGGAGGTACGAGTTGAGGGCTCGAAGAACATGGTGCATAGGACTCGACCCTTGAGGAGGTCGATCACTCCGTATCTTTCGACGGCGGTACGCATCTCCTGAGCGATGGTGAAGAGGAGATGGAGATCGCTACGGTTGAACTGATTGACGGAGAGGATGTGGCGTCTACGGAAGGGGGAGCGGGAGACTAGCTCGTACAAGGCAGGGGAAACTTGCTTCTCGGGCTGGAGAAGGTTGTAGGTGGATAATCCAGAGGCACGGACAAGGTCTTGACTATGGCCAGAGGCGAGACCTCTTGGACCGTCGAGGTCAAGATGTTCAAGACTGGGGCCGCCAGCGGTGCTCGGTCTCTTAAACTGGGAGTAGCCACCTGCGCCAGCATTTGATTCCCGTCTACCACTTGGAAGGGGTAGGATTGGTGGTGACTTAACGGTTGGGGCTGGTCGAGGCCCAGATGAGGACATGTCCTTTCCAACAGTCCCGTCTGCAATGAGAATACCGTCGAGGCAAGCTGTCTCGCCTTCGAAAACAACTCTTTCAACAGATCCCTTCAGGACTCTACCTGCGAACGGCGACCAGAATTCTTGCTCATGGATTTGAACACCACGATCAAGATTGACCTCAATGGCGCACTGTGGCTGCTCATGAAGGTCAAAGATCTCGATCGGGTTATCCCTCAACCTCTTGGTGATATCGTCCAAAGTCAGCCTCTTATCCGCAACAGCAGTGAAGAGCAAAGGAAGAGCCTCTGAGATTCCAAGGGTGGCAGATCCGGATCCTTTGACATCGAGCGAGAGTTGGTATGGCAAACTGCCAGTGGAGAAGCAATCGATGATATCCATGTGCTCCCAAAGTGCTGCTTGGTCTTCCTTTGTTGGCAAGGCGGTGCATTGTGGGTACTCGTCTTGAGAGAGGAAGAGCGCGTAGATTGCAACGTCGCAGGTAACTTGGAGTCCCTTCTGTTTGCTAAGGGCAATGAGTCTGATATCATCCTTTGTTGTAACGCTGGTGATGTGCACGTTCCTGCCGTGAAGGCTGGCCAATAGCAAGATAGAAGCTAAATCACTCGTCTTTGCATCTGTGACGATTGGCTTGTTTGTCGGCCAAAGTTCGAAATGCGTGGTAACTGCAGCCACTTTGTTGAAATTACCAGAAAAGTGGTTGAACGGGATGAAGAGAGATCCAACTTCAGAGGTCAAGTTAGTCAGCTGCTTAGCATTGCTAGTGGTAGCAGCAACTGAGAAGTTGAAATCGCAGTAAGCAGCCTTCCTTGCATTGGCATGTGCAGTGCTGAGAGCCCTGGCATCGGTCAAGGAGTTTTCCAGGCCGAGAGGTAGAATCCTAACCATGGAGAAACCAGCGGCAGCAGATGCTTTCATAACCTTCTCGAAGTCACGGCTTCCCGCCTTAGCTAATCCGGGAACAAAGGCAGCAATATTGACCAGACCAGGAAGCATGGCGGTAAGGTGACTAGCCTTGTAATCAACAGTTGAGATCTCGAGCTCATAGTTTCTGATAATAGCTTCGATCAGCAACTTAGCCGTCTTGACGTTAGTGACAAGGGGCGTTTGGAAGTCAACCGCGAGACGACGACTTCGGTATCCTTGAGAGATATAGTTCGAAGGACGTCTGAAACGGTTAGCAGAAGGCAAGTTGATATACAAGTCGATCAAGTTATTCTCCAAGTGCTGAGTGAGAGAGTACTCGGACTTCTGGCCGTCCTTCTCGTTGGTAAGAGCCTCCAAGAACTTCACAGGGACGCCGTTGGCCTCGAGGAAATCTGCAGTACCAGTTGTGGCAAAGATCTTGAAACCGTATTCATGAAGTTTCTTGACCGACGGCAGGAGTTCAGCCTTCTCCTTGTAACTTCCAATAGAGAACAGAACGCTCTTCTTTGGAAGCTGGAAGCCAGTTGAAAGCATTGCCTTGAGGTAAGCCTCATATTTATCACGACCGAAAGAAGCAACTTCACCAGTCGAGGCCATTTCAACACCAAGGACAGGATCCGCACCAGAGAGACGAGAGAAACTGAACTGTGGAACCTTGACACCGACATAGTTCTGTGGGATGTTGACAGTAGGATAAGCATCAACTGGGGCTCCAATAATTGCGTTCGTTGCCATTTCAATCAAGTCGATTCCCATGACTTTGGAGACGAATGGGAAAGATCTTGAAGCTCTGACGTTACATTCGATAACTTTGATCTCGTTATCTTTTGCGATAAACTGAATATTGTAGGGACCGGTAACATTCAAAGCATTTCCGATCTTGCGGGTAGCTTCTGTAATACGCCTGACGGTCTCTGGATCAAGATCCTGTGGAGGAAGGATCAAAGTAGCGTCACCAGAGTGGACACCAGCGTTCTCAACATGCTCGGAAATGAAATGCATGACCATTTTACCATCTTTTGCGACAGCGTCCATTTCAATCTCTTTAGCGTTCTCAATGTACTTGCTGATAACGACTGGGTGTTCTCTTGAAACCTCAACAGCTTGCTGAAGGTAGCTTGCCAAATCATCTTTAGAGTAGACGGTATTCATGGCTGCGCCGGAAAGGACGTAAGATGGCCTGACCAACACTGGGTATGAAACTTTGTCACAGAAAGCACTGGCTTCTTCGATGCTCGTAAGTTCTTTCCAGTCTGGCTGATCGACCTCTATTCGGTCAAGCATACGGGAGAACTTGAAGCGGTTCTCTGCGGTATCAATCATTTCAGGCGATGTACCGAGGATCTTAACATTGAGGCGGTAAAGTGGAAGAGCGATATTGTTCGGGGTCTGGCCACCCATAGACAAGATGACACCGCTTGAGCTTTCCAAATTATAGATATCGAGGATGCTCTCAAGATTGATGTTCTCAAAGTAGAGCCTAATGATTTTACAAATTAGTACACATCCAAACTAGTGGAGAAATAAGAGGTATCTTACTTGTCGGCCTCGTCGTAATCTGTGCTGACGGTTTCTGGGTTGTAATTGACCATGATGGTCTTGATCCCACGTTCTCTAAGAGTTCTAACAGCTCTAACGGCACACCAATCAAACTCGACTGAAGATCCGATTCTGTAGACACCAGAACCAAGAACCATGATGCCCTGGTCCTCAAACGTAATGTCATGTTCGTTGGCATTGTATGTCAGGTAAAGGTAGTTAGTATAGGCAGGGAATTCGGCCGCAACTGCACATTATGTTAGCTTTATCTAGTGTTTCTGATTTGGCGAGTTGTGTACTAACCAGTATCAATTTGCTTAACCCAAGGCATGATACCCTGATCGACCCTAGCCCGTCTTACAGCAAGCTCGTTGCTTCCCCAAAAGTTGGCCAGTTGCCTATCACAGAAACCAAGCTGTTTGGCCATGCGGAACAATCCAGTCGGAACAGTAGCAGGAGTGAACTTCTTCAAGATATTGGCCGTTTGGACAAGTCCCATCAACCTGCTCAAGAACCATTTGTCGATCTTTGTCATTTCCCAGATTTTATGGACTTCGTATCCGGCCTGCATTGCGTTTGCAATAGCAAAGAGACGCTGATCAGATGGGAACTGAAGTTCTTGGTCAATAGACATGAGAGCTTGTGTCTCATTGAACCCGAGGTTGTGATAGTCGATGGCTCTGATCGCCTTTTGAATGGCTTCCTCAAATGTTCGACCAATACTCATGACTTCACCAACAGACTTCATAGACGAGCTCAACTGGGTAGACACACGAGTGAACTTCTTCAAATCCCACCGTGGAATCTTGACAACGACATAGTCAAGGGAGGGTTCGAAACATGCGCAAGTAACCTTAGTAACAGAGTTTGAGATCTCATTGAGTGGGATTCCAAGACCCAGCTTAGCTGCAACGAATGCGAGTGGGTAACCAGTTGCCTTGGAAGCCAAAGCTGAGGAACGGGATAGACGTGCGTTCACTTCAATAATGCAGTATTCTCGAGAGATGGGATTCAACGCATATTGGATATTGCATTCTCCGACGACGCCCAAGTGACGGATGACGTTCACCGCAGTGGTTCGTAGCATGTTGTAATCATCATCAGAGAGTGTTTGTGAAGGAGCCACGACAATGGAATCTCCAGTGTGAATACCCAAAGGATCGAAGTTCTAAGCCGAGCCATTAGTACAAGGAATGGGCGTTTGGGCTATGATATAACTTGCCTCCATGTTACAGACTGTAATACAGTTATCTTGACAATCCCTAACAACTTCGTACTCGATTTCCTTCCAGCCCTTCATACTCTTTTCAATCAAAACTTGGGGACTGGCAGCAAAAGCTTTGTTGCAAAGATCGACCAATTCCTCCTCGTTATCTGCGAATCCACTGCCTAAACCACCGAGAGCGTATGCTGCACGGACGATGACAGGGAATCCAATGTCCTTGACCACCCTAAGAGACTCTTCAACAGTGGAAGCAGAAGCAGACTTGGCGCATTTCTCGTTGATTTGCTCCATGCTACGAGCAAAGAGCTCACGATCTTCAGTGGTAATAATGGTATTGATCGGGGTACCCAAAACCCGGACTCCGAGTTCCTCAAACTCATCCTTGAGCTGGATACCAACTTGGAGAGCGGTTTGACCACCAAATGTAACATAGATGGCATCTGGGCGCTCGTGCTTAATGACCTTTCTGACGAAGTCTGCAGTAACTGGGAGGAAGTAGACTTTGTCTGCCAAACCCTTCGATGTCTGAATAGTAGCAATGTTGGGGTTGATAAGAATAGTATAGATTCCTTCTTCTTTCAAGGCTTTGATGGCCTGACTGCCAGAGTAATCGAACTCTCCGGCCTGTCCAATACTCAGACCACCGCTACCTAGGATCAACACCTTCTTGACGTAAACACGAGGGGAACGTTCAATATTGTCCTTCTTGAGACCGCCAGGGAAAACAATGGCTTGCTTGAGGTATTTCTCGGGGTCTTCAGTGCACTTCTTGACGGCATCTAGGAAGACATCGAAGAGAAATTCTGTGTCCCTTGGCCCAGGAGTGCTCTCTGGATGGAATTGAACACTGAACTGTGGCTTCGAAACATGGTAAATACCTTCGTTCGATCCGTCATTTGCGTTGACGAACAATTCTTGCCAACCTTCTGCTAAGGTGGTAGTATCAACAGCATATCCATGGTTCTGGGAAGTGATGTAACAACGGCCGGAAATCATATTTGTGCAGGGAATGTTGTGACCTCTATTACCGAACTTCATCTTCTTTGTAGAAGCACCGGTAGCCCTAGATAGAAGCTGGTGTCCCAAACAGATACCGAAGACTGGGGTCTTGTCTTCCTTCAGGGCAATCTGAATGTTTTTGACTGTAACATCCAGCATAGCAGGATCACCAGGACCGTTACTGATGAAGAGACCGTCGTACTTTCCAGCTTCAAGAGTTGGGAAATCGTAGTCCCAAGGGACGACCTTGATCTCAAACCCACGAGCCAAAAAGCAACGAATTTGGTTGTATTTCATGCCAACATCGACACAGAGGATCCTAAGAGGCCGGCCAGAAGAGGTCTTCTGCGCCAGCTCGGCAGGTGGAGTGTAGACCTTTGGCTCACGGATAGAGACTACGAGATTCCATTAGCATGTGGAAGCTTGACGAGATATTTGCAATCCCCTACTCACCATCGGCGACCAAGTTCTTCTGATTAGGGTCTACCCAGTCAACAGTTTCAAAGTGCTCTCGCCACGACTTATCAGACGGCCGATTCAGGAGCGCACTAACGCCGCTCGCCAATGTATCGAGTCCAGAAGACTTCTTTTGTAGCAGAAGCCTTCCCAACATGCTACCCTGCTGGCGGATCTTCTTTGTCAGGGCCCTTGTATCGACTCCGTAGACAGCAGGAACACCCTGCTCCTTTAGCCATGCGCCCAGTGAGCTTGAGGCAAGGTAGTGGCTGTAGTTTTCGCCGGCATAGGAGGCAACGACCAAACCAGCGATGTGAATTTGGTTAGATTCAAAATACGCTGGCAAATCTGCGGTTAAACGGTCGACGTCTTCACGTTTTGGGACACCTGTAGTTTTATCTATTAACTAACTGGTTCTACGAGTGCTACTTGTAATTATGGACTGTAAAGAACCTACCATAGTTTCCGACCAATGGGAATGTGATCACGAGAATTTGGCCACGGTACGAAGGGTCTGTTATAGACTCAGGATATCCGACCATGCCTATCCAAGGTTTCAATTATGTAAGCTACTGCTCTTTTAATCGTCAGGACTACTATATGGCGACAGCATACCGGTCTGGAAAACCATCTCGCCACTGACGCTTTTCTGGGCGCCAAAGCTGTATCCTTGGTATACGCTTCCATCCTGGAACTCGAGCGCCATAAGGCCCTCATCGTCAGAGGTGCCATCGGCCAATTGACCGTCCTTAGTTAGATTTCTGGCAGTAACAGGTGGGTATGGGTAGTCCAGCGGCAGAGGAGCTGTAGCTGCAGGTTCTGGGTTTTCCGCCAGGACCGAACCCGTAGCCGGGCCTGGAGCTGCTGCATTGCGCATTTGGTGGGGTGGAAGGCGGGGCGACGTGGGGTTGTTGGAGGATTGTGAGGTCATTGTGTTAATATTTTTTAGCTCGCGATACTATTATTATAAGTGGTTTGATGAAGGTTTATGAAATAAGAGCTGGGATGTTTAAATAAGTGCCAGTTGTTATATTAAGACTCCAGATCTCGATCGATCTTGAAGGGCCAATGCATATAGGGTGGGTTCTGTTTTTCTTTTTGAAGGTGTGGGGATTTAGGGATATCGGTAGGCTGCATGCAACGTGATATCACTCGGCTTGTCAGCGGCAAGTTCAAAACTGGATCTCATGATAAATCGCTCCATTCCAGCAACATCAAATATTACAATTGCAATCATGTGAATAACAGGGCCAAGCACATTCTTCTCTCCATAGAGGGCCGCACTCGGTCAGGGTCATGATCACAAACCTGGGGGGTGACGCTTTTGGAGGCCCAAATCTTCTCGTCTCAATATCTCTTCCTTGCCGTTTCCTTCGTCCGTTTCGTCCGTTCCTTTGCCAATTGGTTTGTTGCACTCCAGAGCTTGCTGCTGGATTGGCTCGAGGAGGTATCTCGAGAAGCTTTGACAAAGGAATGAATGAAGGGAGGGAGGATAGGAGAAGGGAGAGAGAGGAGAGAGAAAGAAGGAAGAAAAAAAAAATTCGGCTCCCACGATCAGAAAAAAATTATTTAGACTCCCATTGACTTGCCTTGGTACCTTGCCGCCTACAACTTTTTTTTTTTTTCCTGTTCGCCGTTTTGCTTCTTCTTTTGCGCGTTGGAGCTCGGCTGAAAGCTCTGAACCCTGCAATTCCAGCCGAACTTCGCAGACGACAGAGGGATTATGTAAATGTGAAGAGTGGAGATGGGGGTCGTCAATTGGCAGTCAACTGGTAGGGATTGCGGTTGGGGGCGGTGCAGAATTCTAGAATTTGTGCGGCATCGCTGTGGATTGAAGTTCTGAACCGATATAACAGTGTATTGTAATCGTACATCATGTAAATGCATAAAAAGCACTAAACAGAAACTGCCTGTGAAAACCTCTCTAGATCAGCGTAAACAGTAAAACTTATGAAGACCAAGTAAACCCAGTAACAGTAATATGTATAAGGAGAAGTCCCGCAAAAATCCACGATAGTCGCTCAATGCCGCTGTCCAACTTGGTTCCCAAAAGACTATTATGAAAAAGAGCAAATAAAATATGAATACCCTATACCATTATCCGCCGCAGACCCTCCGATCCTCCCAGGAGCTTTGCACCTGTAATAGGGCACCATGGTCCCTCATCATCCTCGATCCATCTGTACACACAGGGGTAACAGAACACAAATCCAGTCTGAATGGCAGCAGGATTGGTCATCTCATTGCTACAGATTGCGCAAATCTTCGAGTCCTTTGGTAGTTCCACAAGCTTCCTGCTTGCTTCCTTGCGTTTGTCTTCCGCTGGTGGTGGTGCTGGCACGGAAGGCCGCGATAGTTCGATTGCTGCTGACGTCTTCGACGACAACTGGCGTGCAAAGTCCGATGCATACCACCATTCAAGAAATTTGAGAAAGAATATCGATGTTGGCAGCAAGACTTTGAGGGAGTCCAGCAGCTTCGGTAAGATGACTCGCGAAAATACTTTCGGCGAAAACATAGTCCACCACGTAAGGATGGGAGCCAGGCCTGGCTTCCGGTTTTTCGCCTTCAACATCTCATATGCCCTCTGAAGTAATATGTTAGTATTTTGCACCTAAATAATTGTTATGACGAGACAATACTAACATGGTCGGCTTCCGTAAGCCTTCGCATCCTTAGACCCACCATGTAATCGAATGGCGTATGGTAGTATGACTTATTGAAGAGATATGCCAGATTGAACCCCAGCATGGAAAGGTAATATGCAGCATTGATGACTGGATATGCTTTCCTGAAGCCAACCTTGAGTTTATGCATAATCTTCTCCGTCGAAGTAGCCTAGAAGGTAATGATGTCAGTTGCTGCCTCCAAGTCGACCGAATGGGGAACGACTCACATTTTCATCCAGCTCCTCCTCCCTCGGTCGGTAATTTGTAAAGAGACTTTGTGCTGCCCCTCCTGCATGTACTTCGTACAGATCGTCAAGTTTCCGTTTAAGATACGGCACTCCAACCTACATGACGCCGATATATCAGTTCCATCCATCGGCCCAACTTTTATTTATCACTGTCGAGTCCTTACAATAACAAACAAGGCCTTCCAAGAGTCCAATTCGCCTAATTTCGTGGCCTCCCTTAATGCACCTGGTGCCGTTCTGCTTGTCGTCGGTAATTCATTTACCGTCAATACCCTCTCCCGCTTGATGCCGTAAAAGTTCTCCGTGAAACTGCCATTCCATGCCTTCAGATAATGTCGCTCCACCAGGAGCATGGCGATGGCGTAAGCCTCATCGAATCGGTTGACGATATGAATTAGATACCGTGGGTATCGCTGGGTGATTATGGCGAGAAGGTATCTTATAGACGGTTCCAATAGATCACGGAGCTGTTGTTCAGAGACGAGTTCTGTGACGCGCGAAAGACGGTCGCGGTGTTAGCGTTGCCTCTACCTTTGCTCATTTCCTTAAATTGATCCGAAGTTGACTCCTGACGGCCGACATACCGAACAAGCTGGGTTTATTGTCGTCGATTCCTGACGATATATTGCTCATGAACTCCATCGTGACTGCCTTCGACTGAATAGCCCGAGTCCCCCTGATCCTGACGTCTGTATGTTTGTTGTTTGGTTTGGTTTTGAAGGATGGTGGAACGAATTCCGACCTGCTCTCGAATCCGCCGCCTGCCTGGCAACCTGAATGAATGGACCTCGGTCCAAACAACCCGCACGGGAAAGCCAATCAGAAACCTTCAACTCCAAACAAGTCCAAGCCCGAATCCAATGCCACTAATTTAATAGACCTCTTAGATAATCAATAATAATGCAACAGCCATCGAGCGGTATTATCCACGGCCAGCCGACCGATGAAATCGTCCTCATCGACATCGTATCGTCATTATCATCGCCATATTTCCTTCGGCGGGTACCTTCAAAAGCGCCGCTTACTGCTCCGCTGGTTATCCCAGAGCCTCAGTCAGGCGATCCGTTTGACGAAGCCTTGCAAGACCGCCATACAAAGAGGAGGCAATGGATCCAATCCAGTTTGGCACGCCTGCAAACCGAATTCAAACCACATCTGCCCCTACGACTGTCAGAGCAATTGCAAAGCACTAAGATAAATGATCCGGTCCTTCAGCCAGTAAACGACACACGCGACGGGGAACCTGATCTCCTAGCATTCCAAGAGAATCTCGGGGCAGCATGGGTCTCCTACCACGATACCGATGTGCAGGTCGACTTGGTCCCAACATCCTTACAAGCCATATCCTTGGTTGATATCTATGGATCAATTCACTATAATTCTCTATCTGATTGGATGACGCTGAAAGTTACTATCGACAAGGACTATGAATACATGATCCCTCCAAAATCTTCTTTCCTCCTGGGTCCCTTCACGAGCACCCTACCAGTGTTCCAGGCTGCATTCGGAAAATCATCGAATACACAACGCTTCGACTTTATGCTTCTCGATCCGCCATGGAATAACCGTTCCGCCAAACGTGCGAAACACAAAGATTCGTACAAAACGTCCACATTTAACGTGTACGACCTGTTCAAGCTCAACGTCGCAGATTTTCTCTGCGATGGCGGCCTGGTTGGAATCTGGCTAACCAACAGCACCAAGTGGCGAACATTTCTGCTCGAAAAGCTGTTTCCAGCTTGGAAGGTGGAGATGGTAGCAGAGTGGATGTGGGTCAAGATCACGGTTCACGGAGATCCGATATTTGATCTCGAGCATCCAGTCCGAAAGCCGTATGAAACTCTCATACTAGCTCGGCCGATAGCCGCCACTGGACCTCCCGGCCCAGCGCTGGATAATAACAATAACAATAGACCGAATCTGCAAGACAAAATCATATTTGCCACGCCTGATATCCATTCCCGCAAGCCTTGTTTAAAGGATATCATCAAACCGTATTTGCCGAATTCTGACCCTCAATGCTGCGAGATATTCGCTCGAAACCTTACGGAAGGTTGGTTTAGTTGGGGAAATGAGGTGATGAGAGGTAACTGGCGACGTTTCTGGACGTGAGTTCGTAAGGGATAGGATTGGTGTCTTTCCCTTGGTATACGGCCCGGCGGCCTTTATTCTTGGTTGCTAAGAGCATTGTTTACGAGGAAGAGTACACAGCAGCAGATTACAGTACCTGCGACGATTGCCCCGAGCTATTGTCAAGATTGTTAGAATTTCTGACTTTCTTAAAAATATTTGGCTCTTAGAAACCAATATCATCGGAGACTTACCAACTGCGTCCTCCATCCACTCTGCACTACTGCCACTTTCCTACTATATTTCTTCACCGTCCCCAGATAATTTCCTACGCCGCAGCCTAGACTTGCTATCGCAAGGAACCAGAATACCAGCCCTAATGGGAACGCGATTTTCTTCTCGAGTTCCGTTGGTTCAGAGGTAAAGTGAAAGGTCGTCATAATTGCAACGGAAACGACTGCGAGGTATGAGGATAATCGGAGCCATGATAAGAAGTTACGCTCATTGGCGCAATGATCTCTGGCATCCGATGCTGTGTTTTCGAAGACCAGGGGCCCAATCAAAGGGCGAGCGAGGAAGAGGTTACAATTTTCGCCGATTCTGAGAAGGTTTCTTAGTAAGTAGTCTGGGATCTTGTAGGTTTAGGGGCGGGGTCTATTTACTCGTCGACAAGGACATAGTTGGTTCTATTGTCGAATGTGCCGTAGTTTCCTAATATCGATGCCATTTGCTGGGTTCTTGAATTGTGGTGATAACTGTCCCGATAACCAAAAGCGACAATGATGCTGTTCCGATATAATACCAATAGACAAAATATGAAAGATGCGATGCAACAAAAAAAAAAACGAGAGAGATGGTAGAATCGGTGTAAAAAAAAAGGTGGATCCCGATAACAACCAGTTGTGGATGTTGTTATCTTTCACAAAGTCCCTTCTCTCCCAAAATTCGTGGATATGTACAACGAAGGGAAGATATCGCAATGGTAGACAATTATTGTGCTATACGTACAGCTTAGCGTCATGACGCAGGAAAACCGCATCATCCTTTATATAATCAAACAAGAGGAAATCATTTTTCCAAGATCAAAGAAAATCCGGGGGCGAATGAACCCTTCTTTAAAAAGCTTCGACTAACACCCTATTCCCAAAAAACGTATATTTCCGGACCATCCTTTCTGCAGGGCCTCGTTTTCTCTTTATGTATGTTTATGTTCCATGGAGGTGAAAATTTGAAGGGCAGAGCTCGGGGAGTTTTGTCCGATGTGGAAGTCTGTTCTACTAAGGGATGCATCTGACCCAGGCAAGTCAGCCATCCAGCAAGGGTGAGCGGTAATTCCGTGTTAACTTATTATCTTTTACAGGTTACTGATACCTGGCGTACCAGCCTACGTCAAAATACAATACAAGAGTTTCCTGGTGGAACTCTATTTTGAAGCAAATATCCTGCTGCGTTTTTTTAATTTTTTTTTTTTTTTTTTTTTTTGCGCAGGATTTTCTTCGGCCCGGATTAAAGGATTTTAAACGAGGACGGAAGATATCGATGCACATATCTCGATATCAGCTCTGCGTCTGCACCCGAGAAGGGCCTGATAGCCATGCAGCACAGGCTTTATGCAGGTTCGGCTGCTTTAAGGGTCCAGACACACACCCAATATAGGGAGGAAAGCTTGAAAGGGATGTACGTTGGATACGATGGGTTCGGATGTCGGGTTCTTGACTGACCTGGTCACACGACCCGCGCTCTGGTTGGCTGGCTGGATACAGCTAAGCCGGCTGGCTTTGTGCGGGGTCGCAGCAGTCCAACAAGAAACAGCTGGAACTTGAACTGATATGACTGGACAGTATCACTTTTAAGCTCTTGGTTTAGGGTGCTGTGACTTGCATATGCACCAGGCTGGTCTTTGTGATGCCCACGATTCAGGTCGTGAGTCGTAGTCTTTTTGTGGGAACAGGAATGAGGAGGTTGGAGGATTCGAATCCCATGTGCACCTACATAGATTAGAGCCTCGAGATTATAGACGGCTATCAATTCCCTTTTCCGCGATAAGAAGTCTGGTGTTAGCGAAGCATGGGACGGGATGGGTATGATATGATCCATGACGTCTGGTGTTAGACTAGGACTGTGGTGGCCGCATTCCAGAGATGTAAGATCTTAAAACTAAACTCGATTTGCGGGACTGGATTTGGCAGCTTTCGGATCGTGCTTTTATCAGACGATAGTTTTTAGCTTTATTAGGACAGGAGAGCTCAAGACATTAATTTATTATAGCTCTGTCCCTGGCATTATTATTTCACAGTGCGAATGCTAAGTATGCATATACAAATTCATACTTTGCTTCAGTGATGTCCTTCGGGGTGATACATTGATGAATCCACCACTTTCAAATCTTCCTTCGCACTTTTCAGAGTTTCGAGCTAAGAAACCCTGACAGTGTTAAGGTCCGGGCCTTTTTCCAAAACATGTTTGCTCATCTTGACTAATTCATTCTTCCACTCCTCGTCCCCAATTTTGCCTTCCGTCTTTCGCTCGCAGATAAAGCATTCACCTTCAACACGTTGAACGCGGGTATTGTTGATGACGACTTCACAGTCGCAACGGTATTTATACATATCGAACTCGCTGAGCTCGCGGAGGGAGAAGTGCCGGCACTGGGCAAGAAGGATGTTAGAGCACATGCTAAAGTAGTACCTGTCTATATTCACGGTATGGATGGTATTTACCTTGTTGAACCATTGGAAGACCCAGCACATGGCGGCGGCTAAGCAAACCGAGTCACCCTATTTCGATAGTACTATATCAGTATGGGGTTAGCTAGAATCCATCCCGTCTTTAGTATGTTGAATAACTTCGATACCTTGTAGTTAACGAAAGTTTAAAGAGATGACCGAGTGTGTATTCGTTCTTGGGTGTTTTGATACCAGTTGGTTGTGGAGGGTTTAATGGTGCTGTGGTGCCCAGAGGGTATACGAGTATTACATTGAAGCTGGTGGTATACTGGTGCCTGCAGGAACACCAAGATAGGACATGCCGGCACCTCTCCGTATACCGGACCTCGGGAACCGGTTTACACTTTAATATTCCAGGCTATGGGCTTCCCAACCAGTTGCTCTCTTTCCGCCACAAACTTAACTGCTCACAAAGTCCGCCCAGAGGTTTCTTTAGTAAGTGACCATAGACACTATTAACACGAGCGTGCACCAGAAGTTTACCACCAAATATACTAGTAGGTGCCTACTTAGTATCCACGGTGTCTATTGGGGGTCCCAGCCGCTCCGTAATCTCAATCCCAACTTTTATGCAAATTATTTTGGCCAAGTTGAGACAGAGCACGGGGCAAGCTTCCACCAACCCTTTAACTTTAGCCAAACCAAATCTTCATTGCAAATAGATCTTTTGTGATTCCAAAGGTTTATCAATGTTGCACGAGTCTCGCCAGAAAGTCTAGTCTATAGCCAGGAGACCTCGAGATAGGTCCTGAAGTTATACAAACTTCGCGAATGCCAAACATTATAACATTATGATATGCATCGCAGGGGACCTCGATACTTGTCTGTCAACAGCATAGACGTAACGTACGTAACTCAATCATGCAAACCTAAAATCACCGATATCGATATATCCCTCTGTCCTTACTAGTCCTGCAGCCAAACCCTCCTTTTAGACAATACTTTTAAATTTAAACGACAAACGTTTAAGGTATATATTAAGACGGGATTGGACGATACATGTAGAAGTACGATTAAATTATATGTGATATAGCTAGCTAGCTCCATTTATACAATCACAATTGTGCCCAATCATGTAAAATACATCTTGCTGATATCTCGGGCGCTATTTAGGGGTTTGGGTCCATCATTTAGTGCAGTTTAAGAAGCAAACCTTCTGCACAGCTTTAGCTCTCTTATGGCCGGAACTCGAGGTATTATAAAAGTCTGAGGTACCAAGTACCTGGGTAGTTGGTATCATCGATATGTCGATATATTATTAATCAGAATCTCAACATTCCAATATATATCCATGGCCAACAGCCTAGCAAAGCGACACCTCAGATAAATAACTCTATTATGAGAAAGGAGCTAATTATCACGTATCTTCACCTCATATTTTTCTAAATTTTCGTTTCGGCTACCTAAGTACTTATCTAGTATGTGGGTTACAATACTACTAGTGCACGTGTATCTGGGGGATTTAAACCTCATACAATTTACTAACCACGATCATTGCGCTATCTCCACGGTCGACCCAAATTTAGAGTTCCCGTGAATCAAGGTGCACGCTCGATAATAGCAAGGGTTCACAATAGACCGCTGGAGGGGTGGTGGCCGTTTAAATGTACCGCTAGGAATGCGCACTATTGACGTTCTACAAGGTAATGAAATCGATCGAGCATGTGGCCGTATACGGCATTTGTGTACGTATGTGTTGGCTAATGGAAATACAACATCAACCATGATCGAGCCAACCTTCGTGGCCCCAGAGTGGATATTGACTTTTACTTGGTCAGATCATACGATATCGCGCAGGTGAATTACCCCAGTCTGCTTGTCTACCTGATACGTACTAACGAAACGGCCCGCTTTTGAATAAAGGATCTGGCCACCCCTGTGGATTTCGTTGATACTTTTGGAATAGGTTTTTTAGAACTCATTCAGACGTTGTAGCGAAACGATGGTTAAGTTATTTTACGCATGTTTGGCCTTGGGCTCGATGCATAGACGCGTATAAAGACAATATTGATAACTCCAATTTTGCGCCCCAATTGCAAAGCCAACTCATTCAAATGAGATGCGATCTATCGAAAACTGTCAACCGATCCATGGAATCTACGATCAAATCCCTTGTAAACCAAGCCATTTGGTTGGCCTAAAGCGAGACAGCGGGGTCGGAGGCGGCCTCTTTTCGCACCAGCGACCGTGGAATCCAGTTACTTTTAAGCTAGGTCGCTGGGGTCGTCTTATCGACTGGGTTTTACTGGTTGATAGGCTACCTCCATGCATTCGAATTCCCACATGGGCAGCACCAATGCGTCAAACCTTGCAAGCGACAGGCCTAACCGGCTGGGGATCAAAGGGAATGCTCCAAAAATTATGGAATTTGAACCCCACGGCGATGCCGCCATTAACTGCTTGCCTCTTATCACATCTGAGACCTGCATTCGCTCTTTTTTTTTTTTTTTTGTTTCCGGTGAACTCCCCTCGGGAGGAATTCGATTCTGATCCTTCTCATATTTATTCCCTAGTTCATTGGCACATTTTTTCTCTCTTTCTTCCTTCGCATTTCTTATGTCGTGTAACAAAACCAACTTTATTTCACTCTTATCATATATCTAACGACGGGAGCTACCAATGTCACCTTGCAATTGAAGGGCCCATAAGTCGATCAACTTGATGCTGGTTATAGACTGGTAACACTACCATACGTCATAATGTCTGCGTTATCAAAGTCCGCCCCAACGAGGAATGCAGTCCCGATCCCAAACTCTCCGTTCGCCGATACAGACGACGAGGATATCGAAGAAACTGCTGGTTTAACAATCCCAATTGATCCTAACCATCAGCTTGGAAGCTCTGTTCGGCGGCCGTCTATAGTATGCGGGTCATTGATCACAAGATCAGCTTTCATTCCATCATCCCCATTGCCACCGAATTACATAACTAGCGAAGAGCGAGAGCAAATTTTAGAAGACGAAAGAAGTTTATTGCGCGATAACCACATACTCCCTAGAAAACGGTCGATTCACGGGCTCCCATGGCAGCAGAGACCACATGATGCGACTGAAAGCGATCCGTTGCTACCACATGCAGGATCAAGCAGTGACGATTCGGAAATCCGAGACGCTACTGTGGATCCGACTGCTAAGTGGAAGGATAGCGTCGAGGCCGGGAAGATCACAACAACTTGGCAGAGGGAGACGAAGGTGTTAGCAAGATACTCAGGGCCACTGATAGTAACGTTCTTACTGCAGTATTCCCTGACCGTAGCAAGTGTGTTCTCTGTTGGCAAGCTAGGGACAAATGAGTTGGCAGCTGTCAGTTTGGCGTCCATGACCAGTAACATTACTGGATACACAATCTACCAGGGTCTTGCTACATCATTAGATACTCTATGCTCTCAGGCGTACGGCTCAGGGAAGAAGAGGCTTGTTGGGTTACACATGCAACGATGTTTTTGGTTTCTCTTGCTCATCACTGTACCAATTGGCATTGTGTGGCAGTTCAGCGAGCAGATTCTAAGACCTATTGTACCTGACCCTGAACTCTGCAGATTAGCAGGGGATTATCTCCGAATTTTGGCATTTGGAGCCCCCGGATATGCGGCATGGGAGGTCGGCAAGCGTTTCGTGCAGGCACAGGGCATCTTTATGGCGTCGACATATATTCTTCTGATATGCGCGCCAGTGAACGCCTTGTTGAATTATCTCTTGGTTTGGCATCCAGTCATTGGATTCGGGTTCAGGGGCGCACCAACTGCCGTTGTTATCACGAACTGGCTGATGCCAACACTCCTGTTTCTATATGTTAGATTTGTTCGAGGATCGGAATGCTGGGGAGGTCTCTCTAAAAAGGCAATTTCATTTAAGAGCTGGGGTCCTATGATCAAGCTGGCGCTTCCAGGGCTTATCATGATTCTGTCCGAGTTCGTGGCATTTGAACTTCTGACATTGGCTGCAAGTTATTTATCTACCAAGCATCTTGCGGCACAGAGCGTTTTGGCCACCTGTACTTCTGTTACATTCCAGATCCCATTCGCCCTCTCTATCGCGACATCGACCCGAGTTGCGAACTTCCTTGGGGCTACGTTGGGAGATGCAGCAAAAACAAGTGCGCAAGTCGCACTGTGGGGCAGCACGCTCCTTGGTATTGCAAACGTAACGCTGTTGACTACGACGAGACATGATATTGGCAAGATGTTTAGCAATGATCCGGACGTTATTAGTAAGTATCAATACAACCTCCATTACCAATGGCTATAAGCTAACTAGAGGACTAGAACTGGTTGCCGACACATTGCCTATTTGTGCCCTGTTTCAACTCTGGGATTCTTTAGCAGCTGCAGCAGGCGGTATCCTCCGTGGGCAAGGCAGGCAGAGAATCGGTGCCTGGGTCAACATTGCTGCATACTATATACTCGCACTGCCGTTCTCCTTCTTCGCTGCGTTCAAGCTAGGATGGTAAGGAATCACCCTATCGCACACTGCATTATATAAGACGAGTAAACTAATTTATGTGTCTAAAATAGGGGACTTCTAGGACTATGGGCAGGAGTCAGCATTGCGCTCCTACTCGTTGCTATAATCGAGACTATCATTATTGTGCGGACAAAATGGCACGCAATGGTCTCCGAAGCCCGTGAGAGGCTACAAGAAGATCACTGAGAGCTAATGAGTGTATGTGCGGTTATATCAGATATCTTAAAACAGACGCCTAGAGAAGATTCGGGGATTTTTATATATCATACTCTGTATCAGTAGCGTATATGTTGTATTATTAGCATTGTACATTTTCACGAACTAGCTTGGTATCAAGAATGAATGACGACGAGCTATGCACAGGCTCCTCACTATCTACGATACCAATATATCAGTAAAGTAATTCCATTAAACTTTTAATAAAAACTGTAGTTCGTGATAGAATAATGAAAAAAAATCCAAGCCGTTAGGACATCTCGATATCATATCTCAGCTGACATAATCCGAGGCTGCGTCGTCATTCGCCTTGCGTTGAGTGTGCCAATTCCCAGCTCGGATTTCAAACCTAACTACCACAAGGTAAACTACACTCGCCATTCCCCAAACCTCGCCACTCTACCGCCCTCTAATACCGCAAACTCAAATTCCATCGAAGACGCGTCGCCTTTGAAGTACATCGTATTACCCTTGCAATATAGCGTTCACGATACTGTAGAATACCTCATCTCCCGAATCCTCGTCTCCAGACTACCCACTTCCCAACATGGCAAATGAGGATGGATCTGGTCCCGTCGACAAGGGCAAGGCAAAGGCCGCTGACCCACCAAAGAAAGATGATGTCGTGATGAAAGATGCAAGTACTAAGGATGCAAAGGGAGAGCCAAAAGAAGGTGCGATAGTTTTGACACGATCTTTTGGGAAGCATAGCTCGTGGGAGCTACTAAGGCTAAATAGAGCTCGGAGACGCTGATACCTTATCGTGGAATAGAGGAGCTATCGGAAGAGGACCAGCAGCTCAAGTCGGAGCTTGATATGCTAGCGGAAAGGTTAAAGGTGAGAACTAACGTGTTCTCGGTCGATTGCTCGATTGTGGTTCGTAGAACTGGAGCTGACTCTGGGGTGGGCGTCCCGCGTTTCACCAGGAATCCGATTCAAATCTTTACAAGCCCGCCCTAGAAGCCATCAAGAATTTTATACGGACGTCGACTTCGTCTATGACAGCCGTTCCCAAACCACTGAAGTTCCTGAGGCCTCATTATGATGATCTTGCAGGGTTGTACGATACGTGGAAGAGTGATGACGATAAGGTATATATCTTGATATGAGCTCCTATGGTCCCAATAACCGCGTCTAATAATCTCTTGATGGATAGTTAATGCTCGCAGACGTTCTTTCCGTACTGGGTATGACATATTCGGATGACGATAGGCAGGAATCGCTGAAATATCGACTACTCTCCCCCACGGACGATATTGGTGGGTGGGGTCATGAATATGTCCGACATTTAGCATTGGAGATCGGGGCGCTATTCAACAAACGTCAGGAAAAGGAAGAAGACACTCAAGATATCTCCGATCTAGCCCTATCTCTTATCCCATACTTCCTATCACACAACGCTGAAGCCGATGCTGTCGATTTGTTGAGTGAGCTGGAGATGATTGAGGTACTGCCGAAATACTTGGACGAGAATACATATGCGAGAGCGTGTCTTTATATGGTCAGGTACGGGGACAAGGAATCCAAAGGATATGGGTGCTTTTTGGAGATTCTAACATTATTATCCCAGCATGGTCAACCTATTACCTTTCCCCGAAGATATTGCATTCCTTCGAACCGCGCACGATATTTACAGGCAGTACAACAAACTTACACAAGCCCTCGTCCTGGCTATCCGACTTAATGATCACGATCTGATCCAGGATGATTTTGAGTCTACCGAAGATCTACTTGTTCAAAAACAGATGGCTTTTATCATCGGGCGTCAGCAGATTTCCCTAACACCACCAGAAGACGGCGAGGTCTCCGACTGTCTCACCAACTCCAAGCTATCAGCGATGTTCCAATATATGGCTAAAGAACTCAATCTTGCCGATCCAAAAACCCCGGATGATATCTACAAGACACACCTTGAGCACCAGAGGGGTGGTGCATCCAGCAGCGTGGATTCTGCGCGACATAACCTTGCATCTACATTTGTAAACGCATTTGTAAACGCAGGATTCGGCCAGGACAAGCTGATGTTAGTCGAGGATGAGGCAAGCCCTTGGGTTTATAAAAATAAAGATCTTGGAAAGCTATCTGCTGCAGCATCGATTGGTCTCTTAATGCAGTGGGATGTTGAGATGGGTCTATCAAATATCGACAAGTATACCTATGTTGATGAAGTCCCAATCCGAGTATGTCTATCTCAAGTAGTTGAACTTTACAATAGACTAACGCGTTTATAGGCTGGTGCACTCTTGGGTATCGGTTTGGTCAACTCCGGAGTCAGGAGTGAAACAGAACCAGCTCTCGCTCTGTTGGGAGACCAGGCTGTTCTAGACAACGAGAACCCGAATATCAGGATGAGCGCTATTATGGGGTGAGATGAATCCGCACGAATCGCCGTTGAGATATATACTAACTTATATGTTTAGTCTAGGTCTTTCCTATGCAGGCTCTCACCGGTCCGATATTGCGGATTTGATCTCTCCCCTCCTTAATGATAACAATATGCAGCTTTGCGCACTTGCCGCACTCTCCCTTGGGCTTATCTTTGTCGGTTCTTCTAACGGCGATGTTTCTTCCTCCATCCTTGAAACTCTCTTCACCCGCGAACCATCTGAGCTCAAAGATAAATGGGCCCGTTTCTTATCCCTGGGTCTTGCCCTGCTCTTCGTCTCCCGCCAGGAAGAAGCCGAAACCACCATCGAAACCCTCAAAGCCATCGATCACCCCTTCTCTAAGCACACACAGGTTCTCGTCAATGCATGCGCTTATGCCGGTACCGGTAATGTCCTAAAGATTCAGCAGATGCTACACCTCTGCAACGAACATATCGACAGGGATAATAAGGATAAGGATAATAAGGAATCGAAGGAGGGAGACGATATTTTCCAGTCTTACGCCGTTCTCGCTATTGCCTTGATCGCTATGGGAGAAGATGTCGGTCAGGAGATGGTTCTCCGTCAGTTTGGCCACCTTATGCATTATGGCGAGGGGGTAATCCGAAAGGCTGTGCCACTAGCTATGGGCCTCCTATCTCCCTCGAATCCACAGATGCGCGTGTACGACACCCTCTCTAGATACAGCCACGACAACGACAATGACGTTGCCTTGAATGCTATCTTCGCCATGGGTCTCGTTGGCGCTGGTACAAACAATGCAAGATTAGCCCAACTATTACGAAGTCTTGTGAGCTACTACCACCGTGACGAAAACGCCTTGTTCATGGTTCGTATCGCACAGGGTCTGTTACACATGGGCAAAGGTACTATTGGTCTGAACCCATTCCACGCTGACAGGCAGGTCATGTCGCGTGTCAGTGTTGCCGGTTTGCTCACCGTACTTGTGAGTCTCGTTGATGCTAAGAGCTTTATTCTGTCGGATGCACATTACTTGCTGTTCTTCCTTGTTCCAGCTATGCAGCCGAGGTTTTTGGTGACTTTGGACGAGGAATTGAAGCCGCTGGCTGTGAATGTGAGAGTTGGACAGGCTGTCGATGTTGTCGGACAGGCGGGTCGGCCGAAGACAATTACTGGGTGGCAGACGCAGAGCACACCTGTGCTTTTGGCCCATGGTGAGCGAGCAGAGCTGGAGGATGAGCAGTATATTTCCTTGGCTAGCAGTATGGAGGGTCTAGTGATATTGAAAAAGGTACCCCCCCCACCCCCCAATAGCGTATATTTGACTTCCGGTTGTGCGATTACTAACATTACCTTTACCCTTTTCTTATAGAACCCCGAATGGGAGGCAGAGCAGGATTCGTAGAGTCCCTTGTTTATTGATGAATGGAAACAAAAAAGAAACATTTTTTTTCTGATTGCCTCGCATGTAAGTATACTAGGTACTTAGTTAGTGGCTCCCCGGATGGCGGCTAGCTTAGGCTATATAGAAATCGGTATTGGTAGTCAAAAAAAGCAGAAAAAAAACAACCATCCTTATCCGCAGAATTCACCCGACTGCACGCATTTATAATTCAATCAATCAAATAAATACTATATGCATGGCTAGAAAAAGTAGTAACCAAAGGCTTTTTGTATTCCATAACACCCACTTGCTTTTGTCTAATCCTTTTTTTTGCTAAGATGTTGAAACGGAAGAAGAGGAAGGAAAACCACTTATGAGTAATAATACAAGAACGTCCAGAACAGAGGGGCTTAACACGCTTGGTCGTGTCGACCCTCACTGTTCTACGTAACCCCAGATAGCCCGATTGGCCATCCTTTGGGTGTGGAAAGGGAAAATACAGTGCTACATCTCCTCCCTTTCCTTGGATTTGTACTTGATAAATGCGCTCAGGTTGATGAGAGCATCATCTGCGCTTTCTCGGAGCTCAAGGTGCTTGCGTCTGTCGATTTTCTTTGCCTATGTGTATGAGAGATGTGTCAGTGGATTCCCTTGATAAATAAGTAGTTTTCTTTAGTAATAACATACCATAGCCCTCAATCTCCCAACAAAGCTGTTCAGGTACTTCAAAAACCCAAGCTTAACAAATACTTCCTCATCATAGTCGTTATCCATATCGTCATAAACATCGTACACAGCGTTCAAGCATTCAATAATAACTTCTGGGGCTGGTAAGTCTGCCGGTTCCGGGTCACCGAGGAATGGCAATTTGTTCACGGTCGTCATGAAGAAGGTACCCAGTTCCTTGTTGACCTCAATACGTTCTGTGCCCTGGCATCGTGCGAGGTTCAAAAGAACTTTGATGCAGAGAACTTTAAGAGGGATGGAATCTGTGGCGTTGTATAAGGCCAAGAAGGATTTATGTTGGTTATTCGAGACGGAGACCGAAGGACTGAAGCCCGTGATATGAATGGCAAGTTCCGTTATCTTTTCCGCAAGTTTGATATCTGCAGAGTTAGAGATGAGGATCGGGGTGATAAGGTTATCCCAGATTCGATGGGTGGAGGGATAATATGAATCCATGAGAACTTGTGGGATCGTGAGTTTCGATTTATGTGATTTGGAAGAAAGGGTGGAGAAGGCACCGGCGATAGCACAGAGAAGTGATATCCCGGCGAGTCTGAGATTGTTTTCTGTTTCTGAAGATGGCGTTGCGATTGCCAGGGGGAGGACAATTGGTATTGTCGAGGTGTAGAGGAGCTCGAGCTCTGGGGACATAAACGGCTTTTTCTTAGAAGCACGAGCTACGGTTCCTTCATCACCAGTGACCATGGCCATATCCGCTCCAAGTTCATCAGGAAGTTCTTCATCGGAAGGTTCATCATCAGAAGGTTCATCGTCATTGTCGTCATCAATATCCGCCCCCTCTTCTTCTTCGTCCGAGGATGAATTAGCTTTGCCCATAATAAGACCACGCTCAACCCCATCCATATGAAAATCATCGCCATCTTCTTGGTCACCCTCATCGTCATCTTGATCGCCTCCGTCGATGCCATTAACACCTTCAGGGGCGTTGTGGCCGAAGGTTTCGACAGTACAGTTCGATATGGCACTGAGAGTTTCCAATGATAGAAACAGAGCCTGTTGTTCTTCCTGAGTAGGTGACTGCTTCGCTAGAACGGTTCGCACAATGATCGATAGAGGCGCGATTAGTCGTGCATCAGCAAACATGATATCTTCCACCCAGCTGTCCTTGGAGATAAGACTTTGATACACGAGATTGTGCAGCGTGCTACAAGTAGGTGCGAGCCCCACGGGGTTTTCCTCAGCCCGCATTGTATGCAAAATCATCAGGCAATGTACCAAACCCGGCTCGCTAGTCACCAGCTCGTAGGCGAGTGGGTTTTGGTCTGTCATCCTGTCGAGTAGGGTAACAGTCGCCGTTTGAACGTGCCCTGGGATGGTAATACTACTACGCCCATTAATTTTTCTACCCAACAGGCTCGCGGCTAAAGTGATCACCTCTTGGCTCGTCACCCTTTTGAGGGCCTCCTTTGTTGTTTCGCTGAGTTTTGTGAGAAGCGATACGACGCTGAATGTGTAGTCCCATAGGAGGCTCTGGGCAGCCGGCGAGAGTGCTTTCGAATCTGCAGCTAGGCTAGTCATCCCAGTATAGATCTACAGCCCAGAGTTAGTATTCAACTATTCCGTTTTCCTGGTACTTTCTTTAGTAAAATATTTTACGAACCGTCTGAACAGCAACATCGATTTTTTCAAAGATACCCTTCCTATACAGGTGCAGGGCAATATCGTATCCCTCATACAAGACAATTTTGTTAAGAAGGCCCCATCCAGCCGTGGTAACCTCCTCGGAAGCATCTGCCAAGACTTTGTCGAGGATGGTCTGGATAATGTGCTGTTTCAACAGTAGTTTTCTGCATATTGGGTCTTCCACGATGGAACAAGCTGCGACGAGGTGCTGTGTTCGTTCAGCCGGGGAACCGGCTTGGATTCCTGCAATAATCGGTAAGACCTTTTGGTCACGTAGTATTTCTGCCTCAGCAGAGTTGACGGAGATGTTGGACTTGGGATTCGTCCAGGAAAAGACTGTTGTGGCGGAGGATTTACGGCAGGTACGAGGCTCAGGCTGTTTCCATCGTTTTTTGGAGGTATTGTCGGCCATTGTGGAAAGTAGTTGGGGAAGTTGGTAACGGGAAGAAAAGAAGGGTAGAAGGAAGAATGAATCAAAGCCGCACGAGATGTACGTAGATGCAAATGTTGCCAACTGAGAGCTAGCTACCTGTACTACCTGCTAGCTACGAAACCGCGAAAAAAAAAAAAAAGTTGAGTTGAGCTAAGTTGGGTTGTGGTGTCGCAGTAGTGTTGGGTTTGGTTGAAAATGGCAGCGCAAAGAAGGAAATAAATTTTGCAGGGGTCCATTGGAGCGAGCTTATCGATAGCCGGCAACACACAGGCCGCCTGAACCAGCATTGCGGCTCTGCCCTGTTCGACTGGACTCGACTCGCGACTGTGCCTTCCTTCGTAATAATCTATGATGACACACCCGGCCGGCCTGCAGACATGTCCTTAATTAAGAAATATCCAGTGCAGGGTAGTGAAATTATACGATATAACTTCTCATCTCAACGGCAGGCTAGGCCTCAATCCGCCAGACATAGGTTCGCACACCCTGGCCTTGCAACTGCCAACTTGTATCTTTGGGTACATGGACTTTTTGGTCTACGAGTCTTCCAGTTTACTTCTGACAGCCGCCAGGATATCCCTCGTTTCGTCGACCCGTCCCGCAGTGGATTTTTGTATATAATCCCTGTTAGCTTCGAGTCCTCAACAGCTTCTGATCGAATCAGCAGCTTATATACCATGTTCGAGCGGTCATCCTCCTGTCAAGGTTTAATCACTCACGAAAACCACAATGGATCAGATAAATCATCAGATGTGATACCTATCCCGAGGTTGGCATACCAAGCCCTTCAAATCCGTCGAAACCCGTCAACCGGCTTTGGGCGGGAACGCATAACTAGTATAAGAACTAGATCGAGAGCGCTCGGTGGTTTCGAATGATAAATAGGGAAAAACCCTTGTAAGTGTTCGAGCTTGCAACTGCTTGGGTGCATATGCATCTTCCTTAGTCGTCCTAAGGAAGTTTGGGTGGACTATTCCGATTTCTGGCAGATACATACATTTCTAGTATACTACCATGAATAGGCTGACCGTGGCCGGTCCGGCTCTTGAACGCACGGTACATAACCGCCTACTGAGGTACTATGTAATGTACGTTCATACATATCCAAGGTCTCCTTAGCTCCGTTGTTCAAAAGTGGAGTACAGATATGAATCCTGAAGACCCTCCTTGTCCGTCGGCATTTTAGTCCCCCATTTTCTTTGAAACGGTTACCATTATGTACTGTTTACACACTGCAATGCGGTTGCATGATCATGATTCAAGCGGAGAGGGAGGGAGAAAGGGTTGCAACCTCATTTTTTTTTATTTCATTTTTTTATTTTATTTCCAATTTCAGGATGCTTGCAGTTTTGAGCTCACATTCCACCTATATCAATCGTTTTCTATCGATTCCTGCTCTAGCTCAAACCTGCAGAACGAGCTCTTATGGCAAGCTCGATTCATTTTATCGTTTCTGATCAGCCGGTTTTCAGTCTGTATGATATAGATGCCGTGATAATAACGATATGATAATGATGCAAGAGAGCCCGCCAAGGACAAAATCGAGATTTGGGGTCGAGAATCGGGTCTCTTAGTTCCGCACCACTGAAACGTTTGGCTTCGTTCCGGTTAATTCGATTCGTTCAACGGCCTTGAACCAACGGCCTTGCATCAAGCTTCAGAAAAATGAGGGGTCAAAGCTCAAATCTTCAAAGTGGTAGCTCAGGTCCCGAAATTCCATTTTGTTTGCCGGTCCCACTTGGCTTTGGGGCTTCTTCCTTCGAGGCGAGCAGACCTGGTCGGTCCGCAACCCAGTCCAATTTCAGCCTTTCCCTCTTCCTAGACTTTTCTCCGAGTGGCCGGATCAGATGCTAACGACAAGCTTCTTCCCTCTACTTTTTTGGGTCGTGTCTCCTGCTTGTAACCAGCACATCTCTCGCACACCCACACAAGCACACCCCACTCCGTTTCGAATATGTTGCTTTTGACATGTCGTTCCGATTCGAACGGAAAAATATCCTTGTCTCGCGGACTTCTTTGGATCTTCCCACCTCCGGCCACTTCGACATGGGGGAACGTAGACGAACACGAATTGAAGCGATTGGTAAGAGCCGGAGAGAGCGAGAGCAAGAGAGGCTTGCAAATCGCCTGATGAACATGCATATAACTATGCCTGTTATCTTATTACTGCTAAAAAACATGAGCAGGTTAACAAAGAGAGGGCTCCACATGCGCCACTGTGCATTTGTACCCCGGTGCCCTGGTCTGCTCGCCTGCTAGCTTGGGTAGGACAGAAGGGAGCGTGGCAACCCAGTTGATATGCAGCTTCTTCGATTCGAGTCCCTGTGCAGCTTCAACTTTCTCAACCACCACGGTCACTACCACCACAAAACATGCATATGGCGATGGGATTTTCCCGTTTGACCCTGGCCTGATCAAATGTGGGAACCTAGCTAGCCCTAGTCCGAGTTCCCCCCCAGTTCCAGTTCCGCTGCCTCGACGGTCGTCTCGTACGTAATTCGTAGCTTTGCAGGTGCATACTTTTTTTTTTTTTTTTTTTTTTTTTTTTCACCCTTTATCACTGTGCAGCAAGGCGGATAAGATAGCAATAAATTCCAGACATCGTCGAACTGAGGGACGCGGCTGTCAACCGAAACTATCTTCTGACAATGGTATCCTCTGAATGATATTATATAGCATATAAGAAATGCAATTGGGAGGGTTATCCAACCGGGCTGATGTTACACGGCTTCCGGCATTGCCTTGCACGACTCAGGCTCGTTGCGGGAACAGGGATTCTCATTTTCAAGGGAAATATCATGATCCAAAGAAAGTTCGATTGAATTCCTCGAAGCATGATGTTGATTAAATGTTCCACTTTTTTTTTTGTTCACTTTCCAAACATATTGACTGGATTATGGATGGATGGCATCCACCGCAGATGTCATCTCGAGTAACTTCTTTTGGTCCCAATCAAATCCTTGCAAACCTGTCGAAACCTTTTTGTTTCTCCACCTGCTCCACAGTTGCTGTGAGAAAGAAAGAAAGAAAATATATACCCGGAATCGCTTTTGTTTCCCCTTGACGAAATTACATTATTTTCGTGAGAAGGGGAAAAGAAAAGAAAAAAAAAAGTGAAAGACCCGGGCTGGGGGTGGCTAGGTTAGTGGTGGAGGAGGTGGGTTTTCAATTCCCATGAACAGATTTGATATTTATGGCGAAACACACTCTCACGCACGCACGCACACCCACACTTTCGCGAATGAATGAATGACGACGATATGAAGTTGTTGGAAAGGTGATATCAAACGAGGTTGCTATTTTATTACCCTCGACTTTAACCGTCTTATATGGAGCTAGAAATGGGTCCCAGAAAGTGGTACACCCTTGTTCCCTACCCACCAGGAACGCACGCACGGAACAGAAAAAGAAGCCAAAGATAAAAATTCTGCAAACGTCAAGGTTTCGCGTTCCTTGTTCCGCTCAGGCCAGGAAGGTTGGGGCTTCGAGCGACGGGAGATGAGAGACGAGAAGAGAGGAGAGCGAGCGAGCGAGCGAGACCAGAGTAGGAAGAAAATGGAGAGAGGTTCCGTGGATTTTCTTCTTGATCATGAGCTTTAAAAGGCTAGAGGGATACCCGGACTGGCTTCCATTTCCCTCACCAGATACGTACGAGATTATACATACATAACTCATACTAGATACAGACATACATACATACATATGCACTTTAAGATTCATACCATCGTTTAACCACTACTACTACTACATATTCACTTAGCTGTCTTTCTCGAACGGAGTCTTCTTCTTCTTTTTTCCTTTCTTCCTCTCTGTCCTCAAACTTTATAATTATCCAAGTAAGTACTTATTCGAAGCTTTGAAACACTTGCCTATTCACTTGCTTGAGCAATTGTTTTGTTTTTTTTCCTTGTTCGGGTTTAACTGAACGAAAAGGCTTTTCGATTCATACATCTTAAATCCCCCCAAGCCTTTGGGAATTTCCAGACTTCTTCCTTTTTTTTTTTTTTTTTTTTTGTTGAAACGAACGACTGCTGGTTGGCTGGGAATTGGCTCGGAAGCTATTACATACTACATACGCTACTACGTGCTCTGTGTGTGCTAGCGAAGTACCGACTTACTTACTAGTTTACTAGTATTATACTGCCTAGGTCCAGGTAGCTAGCTGCTCGCTCGCTCGCTCGCCTTTGTGCTTGGTCAGGTCGGGTCAGGCCAGTTTCTGAAAATAGCTGAGGCAAAACAGGTCAACGGGCACACGAGGGACCCAAGGATAAAGAAAATCTTAATTGCCAGATCAGAAACCCGAATATTTCCCAATCCAATCCAATCCAATCCAATCCTCCCTTACCTGTTGCAAGTCTACAGATTCCAGATTCGATCGATTATCCCCGAGAGCCAGAACGGTCTCCTCACAACACAGCCGGGTTCTAGACAACGGGTGCCCTGGAAAAGCGTTCCATCTGGAGGCAGCCTGCGGTCAAAAGGGAACGAATCGAATCTGAGGCCGAGCGAAGGAAGGAAGGAAGGGGAACGAACCCTTTCTGGAGGGAAAGCAGCAGAAGTAGAAGAAGAAAAAACACAAGAACAAAAGGAAGAAGAAGAAGAAAAAAAAAACCAACGCTTTGCATGATAGCAAAAGTTCGTCACTAATTCTTCTTCCCGGAACAACATCTTCTCCTTGTTCTTTTCAGTCCTTTTTTTTTTTTTTTTTTTTTCTTATATATATTTTTATATTTTATTGGTTTTTCTTGTTATTTTACTATTCAATTGTTTCTCTCTTTTTCTAGAGCTCACCATATACATCCAAAAGAAGAAGGCGTTATTTTTTCGAGATATCGATATCATTGTCTTCGTCTCTTTTTTTCCCTTTCTCTCTTCTCGTTCTTATACTTATTTTGTTTATTTTTTTCGACTCGACCGTTTGTAGCAGCAGCAGCCTCTATCCTGCATTCCCCAGTGTCGAAATCTGTACGACCAACTGCAACTTCGGTGCCATCTGCATCAGCCGTTCCCCAACTTTACTAGCAAGCCGGACGATCAACACCCGCACAGAGCCATCTTTTCCACATAAACGCCTCCCGAACGGTGGACAGACATCAGCTAGGACAGGGAACAACCCAGAAAAAATGGATGCAGCCGGTATATCAAAAACTTTGGATGCAATGTAAGCCTCTCTTCGTCTCCTTCCCCCGGATTATAACATACTTTTCTTGGCTGCTTCATGCTTCCTGCCATTTTCTCTGGGGAAAGATGGGGGGGTATATACGTATAACAATATCATAATTTGCCTCCCCGATACGCGAGCAGTAGCTTCGGGAAGCTGAATGATATTGGGGGTGCTTAGCATCTCTAGCTCTATTCAACAAAATGGTTTTATTACAACCCGAGAAGAAAAAAATAAAATGCCCTAAACTCTGGGGTAGCAGAAGCAAAGAAAGGCCGAAAAAGTTTATTTTTTTTTTACCCTTTTGAAAACCAACTAGTTCGTGGATGTGATCCAGCTAACAGTGAAGGAAATGACCAATAGGATGACATCGCCGCATGTAATCGGGGCCCTGATCATAGATTCGGCTTCCGGGCTATGTCTTGGCGGTTTGTACCACCCTCCCGAATCACCAGCTAGCTTGATGAACCTCTGCTTTTACTGACAGCTATAATTGTTTTTCTAGCTCGAGGAAAAGCTACAGAAGCTGATGCTACATATCTTACCATTGCCGCGAGGTCGGCATTGAAGAAGGACAGCATTGGTGCCGTCTTGCACAAAGACTCGTACGTAATAGCGGATACCCCCAATCCTGTTGTCTCATGCACGAGGGTCAAAGGAAACAACGGAAGGAGAAAAAAAAAAAACTTTCCATGAGGTTTTTTTAATTGCCTCGAGAGAGCAAAGTTTTTTTTTTTTATCCCCGGAGCTTTGATGCCTGAATTCTCAGCACAGACATATACTAATCCTTTGACCCGATATTTATAGGAAAGTTCTGCTAAGAAAGGGAAACAACGGCATTATTGTCGCGATATACAAGGACAAGTCGGCACCAGATGATACCGGCAGCAGCGCGGCCACAAGCTTTGGTTCCATCTAAGAGCTCTCGAGCTCCCGTTTGTGCTTGTGCTACCCTGCATACATACCCCATACACAGACATACACACAGACACACAGACACACATCAATTATATGCCTCTGATTTTTCCCGTCTGCCTAGACGGGTTCTGCCTTTCGACATATTTTCTCCCCTCTCACTTCCCTCTTAAGCTTCCTTACACTTCTTCTTTCTTCTAATGACCTGGATCACACGATAACTTGCCTAATCACCCCTCTTCTTTCTCTTCCCGTCCATCGTTCATAACCTGGTTCCTGAATATCTCTCTATTGTTTCCTGATGATCTCTTTCCCAGCTTCCCTTCCCAGACTTTTTCCCTTTTTCTCTTTTTTGGTTTTGGCTTTGGTTTAAGGGGTTCGGACAAAAAAAATTATCTAAAATATAGACTGGAATTCCGATATTATTGCTATGGGTTTTATCGTTTACTGTTTTGCCGCTTTTGCTTTCCTTTCTGGCTTTTTGATCTGATCAGGATGAAGTTCACTTGAAGTCAATATGACTTCCTCGCACACGAAAAGGAATTCTTTCTCTGGGGCGGTGTCTACTGATCGGCTGTTTCTTTTACTTCCTGCTACCTTTTTTTTTTTTTTTTTATTTTATTCTTCCTCGTTATCTTTTTATTCCCTTGCGACCTTAGCTATAGATTACTGACTTACGCACCAACACCTACTGACATTTACTGACTACCTACCTATTCTTACCGTTTTTCTTATTATCATTTTTATCAATATTATTTGAGGGGACGGTTTCTGCTGGCCATGGACCGGTGCACTTTTGTTCGATACAAACCATTGAATTGTTATACCTGAGTATTAATTGGAGCTGGATAATGCGCCTTACACTTATACGGTACTTGCGTATATATTCATCAGAGTAGTGGTATCTATAGTTTGGACCAGATAGGCCCTGCCGCCCTGCGTACGTATGTACACTTAGACGTCCGCGCCACACCCGTAACGTTGTACGCTTTGTATACATGTAATTACAAGTATACTTTGTATTCTACGTCAATGGGTCAGGTACTTACATACTCGGTAAGTCGGATCGGTACTTTGCTTGGTTCTGACGGTATGATACATGCGGATAAGGCTGAGCATGCAGGTTTGCGAGGGAGTACAATGTATTTGTCTGTACGACGTCACCCGTCTATATTCCCCTACCTGGTTCGGTCAGCCTCCTTTTTACCCTGTCCAGTGTAGGTATTCGCGTCTAAGGCTAAAGGCTGGATGCATATGTATGATGTAGGTATTGTATAATTTTTAGTCGAGAGGGCTAGCAAGTAAGTGACAAGGAGAAAAAAAAAAAAAAAAAGTGTTACCGGGACCCCTTTCTTCCGCTGTTCCATGTGCCTTTGTGCGTACCGTACCTCGTAAGCACAGTATGCTAGTTAGTTTTTTTTCTTTCTTGGTGATCGTATCATTGGATCCGAGATGCTATTCGCTGGTTCGCAATTGAGCGTCCAGGGGCCGGAAGCAAGCGGCATCCAACTGGTTCGTTTAGCTGCTGGTTCAGCAGGGAGGTCAGGACACAGGACAAGACCAGACAGGCCCAACTTCACAACAGCCAAACTGAGACCAACCCGGTTTCTTATTCTTCTTCTTCCTTCCCTTCTTCCAACAACGCTCTCTCTCTTCGCTCTCACTTCCCATACACATCCTCATCCTCATCCTCATCCTCATCACTATCACCGTCACCACCGTCACCATCATCACGGCCATCATCGCCACCACCACCACTACCTCACCCCCGACCGAGACGATACCCTTCATATTCTCCGCTATCGATATACCTCGATTACGTCTTTTCCGGCCGATCCCGACAATTAATATTCCCTTCCTAAGCGCCGTCGCTTTTTTTCTAAACTTCCTTTGCCCTTCTCGGACTCGTGCATCCCGACTCTTTCTAGATCGCAGCCTCCTTCGAAGTCTACTTTGATCGATTCGCATTCTTCGGGCCACGAGGGATACACAGATCGGACGAGACCACACCCGCCACGAGCAAGGACCAACTCGATAATCCGAGATTGTTTCTCCACATCTCCCTCCCAGTCACCTATTTTTAGCCGAACCAGTTCTCTGGCTCCTCATCCTCCGAACGGATCTCTCGTCGTTTACAACACCGACAGCAAGTAAATCGTCTACACGTCTGCCGTTTTCGACATCTCCCGCTGTTCGCCATGTTCTCGCTATCTCGGATACTGCTGCCGCGACCGAAGGTATGTTTCCGGTCTCTTCCTGTTTCCTAGCCTAGTTTTTTTTTTTTTCTTCCCTTCTTGCGATGTGGTTTTTGCGATGATCGGAAAGGTGGCTAACGGCTGGAACTGTCGTTTGCGACCACAGCACTTCTTGGGCTTCCTTGATCTCAAGGTCGGCGCAGAACTTATCCTGCTATGCTCGTTATTTAACAAGGCATCGGGTTTCTATGGCTTATTAGCCATCTTTACAGGTAAGCTCTCATTAATCTCTTCTTGTCAAAACGGCGGTGGCGTTCAAAAAAAAAAAAAAAAAAAAAAAAAAGGCTAACCGGTCAACCCGATCAATCGCTCATTAGGTGCTGAGATATCTGCCCTTCAGGTATCGATGTACGTCTACTCTGCCCTTGCCGTATTCTTTATCGCATGGGTTCAACCTCACATCCGGAAACGAACTCCATTTCCAAACATTACCTTCGGCTACTGGTACCTAATTGACTCCATCATCAATGCCACGTACACCACCATCTTCGCCATCACATGGTTTATGGTCATCTCGGAACCTCGGAGGTCCGCTTTCACCGCGGCTAACACGGCTCCCGGAGTTGGCGACTCGGGAAAGATGATTGAGGATATCTCCGGGCTTTCCGGTGGCCCATTCAACCCTGTCGGAGGAGCTGACGGAGCCGACGGAGCCGCCGCACCATCGTACATTGAGACGGTTGGAGCAAGCACAACCTTTGGTGCCTTTACCAGCGGACTTAACCAGCCAGAGTCCATGACCAGCATGACTATTATCGCTGGGTTGTGGGTTATTCGCGCCTACTTCTGCCTTATCGTTCTAGCATACGCCCGACAGGTTGTTCGCGATTCCGCCACCCCTTCGAATCCCCCTTTCACCGGCCGAAATGGAGAAGGTCTCCAGGGCACCATCGGACGGATGTTGATCAACGTCAACAGGAGATATTGGGAAGGACCAATTGGATGGTCTACAAGACAGCCTCAAGTCCTGCCAGCTCAGTCCAGGAAGTTCAGAAAGAGCCTTGACCAGAACAGGAAGAAGAGCGATATTGTCGTCTAAGTCCTTTTTCGTTTGACCTAGAGGAACTCGCTCTTTAGAAAACCCCCTTTACATAGTAATATATATCCGGAAACCACACACACACATAACGCATCGACGGTGAAACAGCCATTCGAAAATTGAGTCTTGGCTCATGGAACTTTTTTTACTTTTTTACCAACAAACAATGCATTTGCGGGTTCTTGTTCATAACGGTGTCTTTAAGTGACAAAAGGAAGGGGCAGGGGGGAAATGGAGTCTCACCCTCGCTTTTTAGTATCTTCTTTATTCCGATCCTCCTTTTTAAATTTTTATTTTCTTCTTTCCTCTTTTTTCGCTTTTCTTTCCTCGTTACACACGCCTACCCACCTCAACTCCTCTGGATTGAAGTGGCATCTTTTTCTGTTCCCCTTCTTCTTACGAGTCGTTGTTTTATTGGACTTATTGGTAGATTGGATGGCGACCTTTGTTCCCTTTTCTTGCTTGCTCCTTCTGCGACAAGGCGAATAAATAAGAATATACTTTATGTAAAATCTTTTTTCTGTTTTTACTATTTATTTATTTTATGGTGTTCAGGCAATGGGGAGAAGGCGGGGGTGGGCCTACTACATATTTCTTTTTAGTTGCGCGGGAGATGGTGGCTACGTGCACATACCTACATACTCTCGCTGTCTCTGTTTCTCTCTCTCTCTCTCTCTCTTTTTTTTTTGGGATGCTTTTGGTCTACAAAACCCCTCTTGTCTCCTCTCTCCCTCCATGGTACGAGTTTTTACATCTACGACCGTAATTGATAATCTTTCTCCCTTCCTCGGTTTTACCCTTTTTATCTATTTTATTTACCATACTCTTATTTTACTTTTATGATATACCTTCTACCGTTAAAGCGAAATGGTAAGGTGTACACTATACTCTATATTGTCCCCTCGTTTTCTACCGGGTATCCGATTCGGTATATACACTGTATAACCCATTCATTCATCCTTTACCCCCCCCTCCATACCTATTTACCTTTTTGATCAAGTGGCCACTTGATTTACCCTCTTCTTTCTCATTCGTTTTTTGCTTTTATTTGTTATATTGTGATTACCGATCTACGAGAGATACATTTTTTCTCTATACTCTCGTGAGACCTGCATTATGATGGGCGTGGGCATCTGCATGCATATGGAGGGGTACCTGGGGGGCAGATATTGCCCGAAGACACAGTTTACCCCCGCCCTTTATGCCTTCCTCGCTATTGGAAGGAGTGTGGGCGGGGTGGATTCGAAGCTGTGGTAATGTTAATATTATAATATGATATTATTTGAATCATTATTATTATTTGTATTCTTCTACTTTTATGGGATAAGATTTTTCTTCATCGATGTTTGTAGATTGTGTGACACCTTCCCTGTGGTTGAGGTATCGGGGGTTCGATTACTTCAGATATTTCACATCTAGGAGTTATAATTATAGTAGTCGGAATTAATATTGCGTATGCATTCTAAAACATTCTGGTCTTTGGCCGAGACTGATCCTAACCAGTAAATGCGTATAAAGGCCCGCCGTTTTACCATTTCATACCTCCACATACCTAGGTACCTAGTATGTATATAATACCTTGCTATGATGGTATGGTGACCAAAATGTGTCAGAACGATATATAATACGAAACAGCGAAGTAACTGTATATATATTACAACTTTGCAAAATATATTATATTAACTACAACCTAAGCGAGGCATAAGTGTGTTAATTTTTCACAATTATGCTGTCTGGCTGTCTGGCTTTTTTCCAGCCTCCGACTAACTAGGTGGGCAGGCCAATAGCAGGCCAATAGCAGGCCAATAGCAGGCCAATAGCAAGTTAATAGCAGGCTGATGGTTGAGTATAAGTATGAAAAATTAACACACTTATGCCTCGCTTAAGTTGTAAGATGTATAGCGTACGGGGTTCTGATTGGTTTCTCAAGGCGGTTTATAGAAAAAAGGGAACTTCAAACAGTACAAATAATGATTTGAAGGAGAATAAAACGGCTTGCTTTCTTTGTAAAATATTTTAATATTTGGAAAAGGTCCCCAGAAAAGTACCCAAACTCCCTACGGTAGGTATATTTTGCACGGTTTGTATTATTATTATTATATATTGTATACCTTGCCAACGAAGCGTCGTATAATACGACTCTAGTATAATGATGAGGATAAGAACTTTCATTGATATTGCTCACTACCTAGTATTTTCTATCAATTTTGTCTAACACCCAACTACCTAAACATTTACCTTCTTTCCTTCCCATACATCATACGACGTCTACCGCCCCTCCCCCTCATAAAACTAAAACTTACGGCTAGACACGACGAAACCAGAATAACAACAAGCGCGGCCTTATAAAATAAAGTGATAGAAAGAAATAAAGAGAGGAAGTATAAGAGGGTCTACACACACCTCCAGACCACCAAACCGACAGTTCCGCAACCCTCACTCTACCAACAAAAATCAGGATGTCAATGCCCGAGACATTAATATTCTGCTTCTGGCAGTAGAGTAATGGGCGGCCTGGATCATATCGATAAGGCAATGTGGAGAAGGTGCGCCCCAGAAGCAGAATATGAGCGATCATTCAAAAAAAAAAAAAAAAAAAAAAAAAGGAGGGCAACAAAACCAACAAAACCGACTAAAAAATATTCTTCTTTATAGTTATTTAATTTTTCAAAGGGGAAACGGCGTTATCGAGAAGCAAGAGGACTCATCTGCTCTTCCATATCCGCCTTCTCAAGCGCCCTCTTCGCCTTCTCCTCTTCCCGTTCCTCCGCCTCCAGCTTCCGCATCTCAGCACAAGTACACATCTTCTTGAACTCATCCGCCGAAATCGTGGCCAATTTCTCCAAACTATGCTTAGCCGCGTTGGTTCTTGAGTTCTTCTTTGACGAGGCTTTGCCCTCTGCCAAAATGGTACTGTGAAGGATGACAACGCTGAGGACGTAGCTTTTGTCACGGTCCTTGTACTCCTTCGAAAAGAAACGGAAATCAGTGCAACCGAGCTCTGTTAGACGGGTGGTGAGGTGGGTGACTGGGTGGTTGCCGGCGAAGGTGTCAAAGATGGACATGTCGGTGAAGAAGGGGCGGACGTGGGTGCGGAAGAAATCGGTAACAACGTCGTAGTTGAAATCAGAATCGACGAAGATGGCGCCGATATAAGCTTCCAAGATATCAGGAAGAACCTTTATATATTTGAGTTAGAATACCATATTCTGGTGAATTGTAATAAGACTTCTGGTTCCATACCTTGGGGGGCTGTTTGACATCGATCCAGTAGTCGACAGAGTTGTTAGAGGCCACCCGAGCTTCCTCGACAAGTTGGACGTACTCTTGGACGGCAGCGTTGATGTGGGCGCCCATTGCCCGAAGATGAGTGTGGAACTTAAGTTTGACCGATAATGCTCCTTGGAAGCGATTGTTGATCATACTCATCTAATATCGATAGCATTGTGGTTAGACACCGTAAGAACCACTATATCATGGGGGTTAACAATCACATACCTTGTGTTCCGTCATCCATTGTGGGTCCTTAGAAGGGAACCTCTCCCAGAGGTCTTCGACGCAAGCCATATCAATTAAAGCATCGCCCAAAAACTCGAGTCTCTCATAGCATGGAATCTTCTCCCACAGGGTCGGGAAAGAAGGATGTGTGAACGCAGACCTCAACAATCTGGGATACCTGAATTTATACCCCATATCCTTCTCGATTTTGTCCGCAAGCTCCTGTTGAGATGCATTGACAGGACCGGTTTGATAATCAGGGAGGGCATAAAGAGAGAAATACTCTTTGAAGCTATTTATACGGTGGATAGGCTTGTTGAGTACAGCAGTCACCATTCGTGCGGCCATATCGAGACCGCCGTTGCATAACGACGCCCCAATGAGCGCTTCGCATACATCTGCCACAGACTTGTTGCTCAGGCGGTGTGTTCTCTGTGATTCGGACTTTCCAACTGCCTTTCCTTTGATGAGAGTTATCATCGGGTACCACAGACGTCTAAACTCTGCTGTTAGAAACTAGTTCCTATGCCGCTATTCTTAAATGGAGAGGCATACCTAGAGAATCCCTCTGTTTGGATGTATTTAAATAGTTCAAGCTCATTGGCTCGTTTGTAGAGACTATGGTTACAGACGAGCAACATTCTTTCTACGTGGTAAGCAAACTCGTCTTGGTCGGGATTAGAAGAATAAAGAGCGATAGTAGTCCCCAACTTCAGGAAGCAATCTACCAGGCAAAGATATTAGCGGTAACATGGGATATAAAATTTGAATACATTCAACTCACCTCCCAAAAATTCAAGTCGTTCGTAATTATTGACCATGCCGCGGCGCTTGTTCTTCTGCTCTTCGTTGTGCTCTTCCGTGTTATCTGAATCCTTTGTGATGGCCTCCAGAGCGATGTCAAGGTCCATCTGCACGCCAAGAAGATTGCAAACATCCAAAGCCTGGAGATATGCATCAATCCTGGTGATAACCGCCGGAAACAAGAGCCCCATCGTACAGAATTTAGCTGGTAGCTAAGTATTCGGTTTGGTTAGTTGAAAGTCTCTGCGTTGGTTGTGTCAGATAGCTACTTACTGGGGAAATCCTGAACGGGGAGGGGACAACATAGGCCAATGTATTCTGAGTTTTCTCTCGCTCAGTTGGCCTTTCAAGAAAATTGAGGCGATGCAGTACACGGTCTGCGACCAAAACAGGCTGGTCTGGAGGCAGTTCTCCAACCCATCTCTGCCATCCTTTCTTTCCTGCAGAGTAACTGTAATCGATGATGCTGAATGTATGAGGGGCATTCGATGCGCCCTCAGGAATCGGGTCATAGGGGTGATATTTAGGCTCATGTTCGAGCAGATAGAATCTACGAGAACCTTGTCGGCGATCGATGGCAAACTTTCCAAGATAAAATTCTGCGGGGGTAGTTGCTAGATCGTAAATTTCCTCAGGATTTTTGAACACATTCTCTACAAGCTCCCAGTCGATCATATCGTCAATGGAGGAGGAGGGTGTTACGGTTTTGTTGAATTTAAGAGGGAGGATCCAGTATGGAAGACTTTCGGTTTGTATCTCAAATTCTTTATTGAAAATATCAATAAAGAAGCGAGATGTAAACTCGTTGAACTTGGCAATTCTGTCTCCTGTGCAAGATATAGGCTCTTCCATAGTGACTAAATCAATGAGTGAATGCCCCCCACGGTCGAAATAGAGAGGAAAGGAAGGGAATTTAGGAGGCTTTTCCCTGGTTGCTAAACAGATTCCTTGACTGGGTTTCTCGAGTTGATTCGGGTGCCGTAGTGTGAGACAAGTAGCCCAAAGCTTCGTTGGGACTGGGGGTTCCTTGCGCTCCCAGAACGACGGCTTAATCTGAGAGGGGTACGAGCTAGTTCGGTGAGAGTCAGCTGAAAGCTTGGCGTTCGCCATGATATGACGATGCTTCTTTTCATAGATTGGCATGAGATAGTCGTCTAGGTATTTGCCTTTGTGGAGCTTCTTGCAGGCTTCAAACGCCGCCACACGCTTAGCTGCACCTTTGGATCGGGCGGTGTCCCCTTCGACAGATCTGATAGGTGATATCTCGGGCATCTTGACCTCGCATTTGAAGCCATGGCCGGGCTGGGGTTGAACAACATACATCGCGTTTTCACCAGACATCCCTTCGCCGGAGCCCTATAATCAGATTAGAATATTGTCATATTATTTCGGTACCAGACTGTAGTAGGTACTTACTAGATGATCAACGAACTGGTTGAGAATTTGCATGCTTGAGTTCAAGGTTAATTTTGCGCCGGTTTCTGGGACAATGTATACCATATCATCAATAAGATCGGACACAAAAACATCGACGGGTGCCTCTTTGTCCAATAGTCTATCCTCTGGTAGCTTCCTACAGAACTCTTTCATGATTTTTTCAGCCTCCTGGCCGTCTTGGACCATCTGCTTATGCGTCCAGTTATTCGCTTCGACCATATGGATATAGGTTGAGGTAGCGTGACGAGCTCTGCCGCGAGATTGGACATATTTGATCATAGTGTCATAGAGATCGAACCTGATCACCAAGTTGCAGTCAGGAACGTCTAGCCCCTCTTCTGCCACCGCAGTTGCGATAAGACAGTTAGTGATGCCCTTTTTGAAACGATGCAGAGCAAGCGTCTGCCCTCTAAATGTCATGCTATCCGTTCCATGTTGGCCACTGCTCCCGACTAAGATTCCTAGTCTAATACGTTGGTCCCTGCCATAGTGTTTAAAGATTTTCGAGAAAATAGCCTGGATACATTGTGCAGTATGCCGACGGGTAACAAAGATGATGCATTTATATTCGGGATGCTGGTCGAAGGCGTGAACTAAGAAGCGAAGCAGGATATAAAGTTTTGGACTAAAAGACTCTAATCCCGGACTCGGCTCTTTGAACTCGTGCGCTTCTACGACGGCCCTGGCCTCTTTGATCAATTGGATTTCTCTGTCGACGTCCTCTAGGTTGAAGGCAGAACCCTCTCGTTGGCTGGTAGAAGAGTTTGTTCCCACCCTACGTTCTTTCCGGGCTGATTCTAGCTCAGTCAGTGTGACTTGCCATATATAGTCAGAGCACCAAGGACCCAGGTCGCGGCTTGCGACGTTATCAACAAAGCCGAAGATACTGGAGAGACATTTGGTGTTTCGATACGGCGCCAACTTAGAGTTGAGCGTTGTGATTTTTGGGTTGGGCTCGGCCTGGTATTCAAGGGTCATTTCTTCAGGCTTCGGCAAAAACTTCCTCATGTAAGCTGGGTCGCTTGTAGTACAGATACGGCTATGCATGAGACGCTCTAGTTGGCTATTTACTAATTGTTAGACCTGTTGTGTTAACTATTGGCAAGACAGAATCCGTTTACTTACTGCGCGGCCTTAACGGGATCAACACGAGCGTCTACTGGCGAAGCTGTCATTCCAAATATGCGAGGCCTATTTTCCTTGGTCTCCATCTCATAAAAATCTCTCATAATCCTAAGACACCGTTAGAAAGAGTGACTCGTGATTTTAACAGGACTTATTGATCAAATACCTTGCATACGCATGCTGTTTCTTTGTGTGGTGGCACTCATCGAAGATTAAAAGACAGATGTCACTCATGCGAATGAAGGAATGCGTCAAGCAGTTCCAAAGAATATCCGCCGTTGCAACAATAATCCTGTCGGTTTTCAGTCTGATATCCCATTGTGCTTTAGTCCACAGGTCCGTGCCCATGTCGCCGCAATACTTCCCAACCTGGGCATCTAGATTGCATTCCAGAACCGCGGCTTGTTGGAAAACTAAAGTGACGGAGTTGACCTAATGACAATCGTTAGCAAAGAGACTTGTCGATATGGGGATTGGTGTACCCACAAGGAAGACGCAGATTTTGGGCGGTTTTCCTCTGGCTCGCTCCTCGAGCTCCTGGTCGAGCATCCAACGGATAAGAAGAGTAGCGATCAGAGTTTTACCGGAACCTGTATCCAGGACGGCGATGGTATTGGTCGTCTTGGCTCTCTCGAATAGTTCTATCTGGTACTCCCGCGGATCTGTGATAATTGTCTTCGCGGTGTTGGAAAGTAATTCCTTGATGGAAACCAGTTCATTATCCTTGGATCCCTCAGACAAATTCTTTGGATTTGTCTCGATGTCGTGAGCCTTTTTTGTGAACCTGATCCCGTCCCGGCCTTAGTAAAGAACAGAATAACACTGATCATAACAATAACCAACTAAAATAAAAAGACTAAAATAGAAAGGATAATAACAAAAGAAATAAAAATAAAACTAAAAGAAGAACCTACCATTTTTCAAAAGTGGCCTTTTGCTGAGCCTTTGCAGCACGTCTTGTATGAGTGACGATGACAGCATCATCAGGGTCTTCGTCGGAGTCAGAGTCGATGTCACGCTCATGGCCTTCGTCATCAGAGCCGTCGTTCTTATTTCTAAGATTCTCGACTTCAGGCGCTGTGCGTGCCTCCTCAGAACTAGATTCGTCTATTTCGTCCGGTAACAGGCCATTACTCGTAGGGAGTCTACCCACATATTCGCGAGCCTGCCTTTTTATAATTTCTTCCAGTAAATGGGAGGGAATGACAGGTTCCGAAGGAGCATCTGGCATCATGACATCGGCCGGTTCAGATTGGAGTAATGTCGCCTGTGTAGGCCCCATTGTGTCTATATGCTGGATGTTATGTTTTTTTTTATGTCTCGTAAACCAGGCGGGAATGCTGCATGAAAAGTTGAAGAAGAAGGGAAAAGACCCTAGAAGAATAGTAAAGAATATATGAACGATGAAGCCGAAAACAATGATGATTGATAGAAAAGTATAGAACGAAGAAGGGTTCTAGGAGGGAAAATTATAGAATGAGAAAAAAAAAAAAAAAGCAGACACTGGAAGATATGGGAAGAATAAAAAAGTGCCTATAACAATGATGCTGTGTTTCCCTGCACGCTCGGTCCCGCAAAATTCCCCAATGGTCCCATAACCGCACTGAGTTTGCACGGCCTTGACGGGGTCGCTGGGGATTGACAGGGTTCTGTATGAACGAAGCCTGGTGTTTTGTAAGCACTCAAATCCCTAAGTAATTACTTCTTAGATATGCAGGAAGTGGTTTTTTTCTCTCTTTGCTTGCTATCCTTATTTACTGCCTGGGGTCTGACAAGTAGCAAGCAAGCAAGCAAGAACAAGAAGGTTTTAGCTACACTAAGCCTAAGCTAGTTGAGTACCTCGTTTCTCACTAGCTAAAGCAAATGCAGACGCAATATGCAATGCAGTTTCCAAGGTTGCCTTGTTATATTATAAACAAGAACCCTTATAATTCGGGGAGAAAGATCTCAAAAGAAAGAGTCAAAGCGGGAAAGCAAAATCATAAAAAACACATAAAATCAGAGATTTCGGATAGCAAGATTCCGGGATTCGGATTCGGATTCGAGTATAGTAGGATTTGACGGAAAGAAAATTTAAAATTCGAAAAGAAGGAAAGAAAAGGAAGTAGGCGCCGGCGGTAATGCAAGATATGATTGTTACAATCACCTTCGAAAGCCCTTTCATTGTTTGTGCCTCGACAACGGCGCCAACAAAGCTGCTGGAAACTCGAACGGCCAAGACGGCACGGTTAGCTGCAGCCGCGATGATGCTTTGCTTTCAGGCATTCTAGATCCCGTAGAGGCCTCGAATGATTCTGTGATTGGCTGCCGCCGTTGTTAACAGCTGTTCTGGCGGGGCAAATAGGATATCGAGCCTGAAGTTGGGGGGTCAGCTGTGCTGTGTTGCCTGGTCGTCAGTCAGGAAAAAAGCAACGCCGCTGCTGCACATCCACTTCCAACCTGACTCGTCACGAAATCTTCGAATCCCATCCTTCGAATCCCCCCCATCGCGTCGCTGAGCCATCCGCTATCTCGCCAACGTCGCTACCACACGTCGGCTAGATCCTATACTATCGCTGCTTTACGCTCTTTGTCGTCGGTACCGCCATTTTTATTATAATATTAATATAATACCCGGCCCTTAAGCAATCAAGATGCCGGTCGTGAAGGGTACGTGTCTTTGACGCCCTTTTTTCTTCTCTTTCTCTCACCGTCAACATCAACGAAAATGTTTTGCAAGCAACTCCTAACTCCTCTTTTTTTTCCTTTCGTATAGGTGGTGTCTGGACCAACGTCGAGGATGAGATCCTCAAGGCCTCGGTTTCGAAATACGGTCTCAACCAATGGGCACGTGTGTCCTCCCTTCTTGCACGAAAGACTCCGAAGCAATGCAAGGCACGATGGTTGGAATGGTTGGATCCCGGCATTCGCAAGGTACGGAATATTAGCAATCTGCGCACCGACATCCTATATTAAGAATCGCCGCCTGACGCATATTATAGATCGAATGGAGCAAAGAAGAGGATGAGAAGCTTCTGCACCTTGCGAAGTTGATGCCGACACAATGGCGAACAATTGCCCCTCTCGTCGGTAGAACCGCTACCCAATGTCTCGAACGATACCAGAAATTACTCGACGATGCGGAGGCTAGGGAAAACGAGGAGCTGGGACTCGGTGGCCCCGATGGCGCGGAAACACTGGCACCTACGGCCGATCAGGTCAGGAAACTTCGTCCTGGAGAGATGGACCCTGATCCGGAAACTAAGCCTGCTCGGTACGTGTTTCCCTGCATGTCTCTTGAATGGGAGGGCAGAATCGCTAATTGTAGATAGACCCGATGCTATTGATATGGATGAAGATGAGAAAGAGATGTTGAGCGAAGCGCGTGCCCGTCTTGCGAATACACAGGGTAAAAAGGCAAAGAGGAAGGCTAGAGAACGACAGCTGGAAGCATCACGACGACTAGCGGTCCTACAAAAGCGACGTGAACTGAAACATGCTGGAATCAACATCAAACTCACCAACAGGAAGAAGGGCCAGATGGATTACAATGCCGATATTCCGTTCGAAAAGAAGCCGGCGGCTGGATTCTACGACACATCGGAAGAGCAGGCGAGGAACGAGAGAACTCTACAAGGCTTTGATCCGAGGAAAGCAGTGGTTCAATCGAAACGAAAGGGCGATCAGGATGAAGACAATGATCCAAAGCGCCGGAAGAAGGGACAGAATGCGGATGTCCAGGCTGCAAGGAAGGTCGCTCAACTTCAGCGGATTCGAGAGGCAGAACAAATGAGCAAGCGTCGACAATTAGTGCTTCCGATGCCACAGGTTGGAGATGCTGAATTGGAGGATATTGTCAAGATGGGTCTCGCTGGAGCTAGTGCCAATAAACTTGCCTCGTCAAGCGAGAATGAGTCGACGAAAGGATTGGTTGGCGATTACACCAATGTTATCAACAGTGGAATGCCAATTAGGACCCCGAGAGCGCCCCCACAAGAGGATCATATTGCAAATGAGATTCGCAACATCCGGGCCTTGACTGAAACACAGTCATCTCTTCTTGGTGGTGAAAATACACCCTTGCACGAGGGTAAGGGGACCACTGGTTTTGAAGGCATGACACCGAGAAGGTCAGCCATCGTTACTCCCAACCCTATGGCAACGCCGATGCGACCAGGCATGCCAGGGGCCACTCCTCTCCGCTCAGGGCTTCCTGGTCAAACTCCTCTGCGTACTCCAAGAGATAACCTTGCAATCAATGCCAATGGCGTTGGTGGATTTGCCGGTGAAACCCCTCGTGAGCAGAAAATGAGACTTACAGGCTTAAAATCACAACTCCAGGCTGGATTTGCGAACCTCCCCAAACCCAAGGAAGAGAAATGGGAGTTCGAGATTGATGACCCAGACGCGGAAGGGGAGGCTGTAGGCGAAGTTATGGAAGAGGATGCTGAGGAGCGCGATAAACGATTGAAAGCAATAAGGGAGGCGCAGGAAAGGTTCGAGTTTGCCCGAAGAACACAAGTAGTGCAGCGTGGGCTGCCGCGGCCCACCGTGCTTGATATAGATGCCCTGTACAAAGCCTTTTCCACTGATGGGGCTTCGCCAGAGGAGCTTATCCAAAATGAGATGTCCCTTTTGATTGCATCCGATGCGCTGAAATTTCCAGTCCAGGGAGGGAAGGTTTCTGGTGTCCCAAAACCCTTGAGCGAAGTAGCGGACGACCATGTCGCGAAGGCGAGGTTGGAGATACTAGTAGAACTTCCAGCAGACGTCTTGAAGACGATGAACAAAACTTACGAGAATGGGTGGGAAAATACGTATTGGTCTGGTGGACTACCCGGCTTGGATGGATATGGCGACGATGAAGAAGTGGATAAGAAGAATGTCATGAAGCACATCTTTGATGTAAGTTTTCGCAGTCCCGGATAATATGCATATATATAGTCTACTGACGAAAACCTAATTTTACAGGCGGTACAATCGAACCTCATCAAAGATGCGGAAGCTGGAAATAAATTGGAAAAGAAACTGAGCCTGACTCTGGGCGGTTACCAGAAACGTCAGCAGGTTCTCGGGCAGAAAATCACAGAAGCATACGGTGCGGTTCTGGACGCGAAGAACAAGCTCGACAGCTTTAAGACACTGGCTATATCTGAAGAAGATGCTATTCCGAGAAGATTAGATGCCCTGAGGTCAGAAGTTGAGTTTGTTCTGAAACGGGAGAGGGAAGCCCAATTAATTTATAAGGCAAGGAAGGAAGAATTAGAGGGCCTGGGAGGCCCTATGGTTATCAACGGAGCCGCATAGGTAAACTACCTTATCGAAAAGGCCGAGGGGTTGTATGTATAGCATTTATGGCTTTGGGGCGGGTGTATTATTAAATTTAGTAAATTGTAGTCTGAAAAAATGGAGAAGGCCGACGAACAGTTGCGCCTGGAATTTGGATTTGTCAGGCTGCAACTCAAAACGGGCGCTGCCTCGCCTCTCTTTCGAACATCCCACTTTCTCATTAGACATCATCTTCAAAATGGTCACGTTTGAGCCCCCACCAGAGCTTTCGCTCAAAGATCCGCCGAAAGTTGCACCAGAGCTTGTCGCACCAGAGCCTGGTGAGGATATTTGGTATTTTATATTTTGAAAAGTCATTACTGACGGTTTGCCCGCAGAACACTGTCCCGGTCCGGAATCGCAGAATGCAGGCAAATCAGTACGTGCCATATTCCCAAGCATCGCAAGCCCCAATTTTTACGGCTTTATATTAATTGTACTTCAAGGACGCCTGTGCCGGCTGCCCTAATCAAGCAATATGTGCTTCCGCTCCGAAAGGTCCCGATCCCGACCTCCCAGTCATAACCTCCCGCCTGTCCTCCATCCGCCACAAACTCCTCGTCCTCAGCGGCAAAGGCGGTGTAGGCAAATCAACATTCTCGACAATGCTCTCCCACGCTTTCGCATCCATATCTCAAGAGACCCAAGTAGGAATAATGGACATCGACATCTGTGGTCCTTCGATACCTAAGATGCTGGGAGCTGAGAACGAAAGCATCCATGTTAGTAGTTCTGGGTGGAGTCCTGTTTATGTTGCCGATAATTTATGCTTGATGAGCATACAATTCATGCTGCCGAATCCTGACGATGCGATTATTTGGCGAGGAGCAAAGAAAAATGGGATGATCAAAAGATTTTTGAAGGATGTGGAATGGGGGGAGTTGGATTGGTTAGTCGTTGATACGCCGCCAGGGACAAGTGATGAACACTTAAGCGTTAATACCTACATGCGGGAATCGGGTGTTAGTGGGGCAGTTGTGGTGACTACCCCGCAGGAGGTGGCGTTGTTGGATGTCCGAAAGGAAATCGACTTCTGTAGGAAGGCGGGAATCAGGGTATTGGGAATTGTTGAGAATATGTCGGGATTTGTGTGCCCAAATTGCAAGGGTGAGAGTCAGATATTTAGGGCTACAACAGGAGGAGGTGAGGCGCTGGCAAAGGAAGTTGGAGTCGAGTTTCTAGGAAGGGTTCCGTTGGACCCACGGATCGGGATGGCTTGTGATTATGGAGAGAGTTTTTTCGATGCTTACCCAGATTCCCCTGCGTGCAAGGCTTTAATGGAAGTTGTGGAAAAAGTCAGAGAATTAGTCGGCGACGAGGATGCCCCGGAAGACGAATAGACGGCAGCATGTCGGGTACTCTTCTCATGAACTGGACACAACGGAGTTTACTACCCTCACTTTTAGGGCAATATATCACAGGTAATGGATTTTGGGAGGGTATATGTTTGGACATTAGCATTAGAATGGCGTTATATTGCGGGTATCATGTCAAATCTATCAGAATACAAGTATAAATTACATTCGCTACATAGATGGTCTGTTCTTCCACTAGCCAGTCATCTGAACATCCGTACTTTCTTCCTTTAGTGGTTCTGTTGTTCCCGTCTTGTCGACGATGAATTGTACTCTTTCTTTAGCTGCTTCGTTCAGTACCCCTCTCGCAGACCTCGCAGCGGCGATAGCCTCATCTACCAGCTCATCCATTTCCGCTGTCCCGTTCTTCGTCCCCACTTTCCCCGATATCCAAAGTTCGCTAATCTCGTCTCTCGCAGCCATATATCCCAAGACGCAGGTTGCCAATGGGACTTTCCCCTCAGGCGGTGCAATAGCGGGGTCTCGCACGTATAGCTTATTGCTAACGGCGTCCCCCACACCTTTACCCTTCAAGCCAACCTCATCTACAAATGAAGTCGCAACCCCCCCACTGACCAAATCGAACATTTCTATTCCTGCGTCCGCTAAAGCTGCTGATGCAGCAGTTATGCACCCAGCTAGCACAACTCCCAGTGCCCTCTCGGACCTGCCTGCGTCCCAGAACTTCGTCTCGACTGTTGTCTTCCCCTCTTCCATATATACTGTATTAACATCATCTCCTTCGTCTTCAGAGTCTAATATTGTGACAACAACTTCGATTCTGCTTTTAGGATACAATTCTCGCCGTATTGCTCCCACAAGGGCCTGGTATAGTCTACTTCCAAGGTCTCGTTCTGAAGAATCGCGGACGTACCCCCGGCGAACTGTAGATGCGAAAGGTGCAAATTTCACTTCGGTGGTGAGGATCGCCTGCGCTGCGAATGGAGTGGATGAAGTCCGGGGTAGTGGGCGGGGTCCTAGGACGGAAATAGAGAGTTTTAGAGGTGCGATTTCGAGAAAAGATGAGCCTGTGACCGAAGATATGAGGCCAGTCCGCAGAACTATATGAAGATATTGGGTCAGTATCTCAAATTTGCTAGGCCAGGTTAAGGCGCGGAACAGGCGTGCATACAAATCTTGCGGATTTCATTTGGTGGTCTGGACGACTGTTTCGGTTTTACAGCGCCCGATGACGCTGAAGAAAGAAAAACGGGTGGTGTAGTTCCATGCGAGGGCGGGTTATTCCGCCGCCTGTCCGGGGCTTTGGCTGCCATTGTGAATGAAGGTCAACGATGATATTGACGGAAGTCGAGATAGCGTTGAAGCAGGTGCTTGGAGGTTGCAGGGTATGCGCGTTGTGTGTGGTTGTACTTTTTTGTGGTTTTCGCCAGTGAAAAAAAAAAATCCTTCTCTCTTTCTCTTCCTTCACCATCAACCTTCATCAACCACCAAAAGATCAACTTCTCTCGCAGACCGTGAAAACGATTCCGGTCCTCTCGCGAATAGGTATGAATGCCTCTCAATCACTTCTTGATTCGTATATGTTTGTTATCATATGAGGAAAATTTTCACATATCACGTTCTGGCGAGCGACTCTCATCGCATTCTGTGAGCCATTGAACCAATACATGCACTACCATCTGATTGTAATCTATTCGACATACATTGATTCCTGTCCTTTATAATGCTGTTTAGCTTATGACGAGACTTTGCTAACGGAATCAAATAACAGGTTCGTCTTCACTAGCAGCGATGCCTACATAGCCGCTGCATGATCAGATTCTTCAGATTCTTCGGAAGAATCTCATCACGAGATGCTTGATTGAATGATACTTGACGGAAGTCACTGTATACTTTGGTATGTACGCGATCTTCATGCTCTACATTTGTTATTTGAAATGTATACACATTATTTTCCTGGATTGCCTTTCATTTTCTATGATGAGAACTACATCTTTAAACAGTTCTGCTTCTGAACCATAAGCTGAAGCCAAACGATATACCAAACGATACAAAATCTCTGATCTTACCACAATTTCATTTTGCATTCACTATCTTGATACATACATCAAATTTAGTTGCACAATTGACTAACACTCAGAAAAGTTTTTCAAAACAGTGTCTTCACCATAATCATCTTGGTTATAAGGTTAGCCCCAATTACCAAACCCTTCAATATCACCTACACTACATCATATCTATCATGATGACACCTTAGTCAATCCATTCGACGAATGCTCTCTCCACCCTACACTCTCGCTCCATTAACCTCATCAGCCAGCCAGATGTCCCTCACCAGTGCCTACCAAGCTCCCTACCTGACCATCGCAGTATTCTCTCACTGTGGCTATGGGAGGACGGATAACATGGGAATGGGTGCTCGGATTCGGACTCGAGAGACTCGCGAGTTCTGAGTTGGACTTTATGATTCTGGGGGGTTTGACTGAAGTGTTAAAGGGAACCATAGTCAGAGCAAAACGTAGGGCTTTGTATCAGAAGCTCAACCGGTTCGTCGGTCGTCGAGGAACGTCGGAGTTGGGTGTGTACGATCGGAGTGTATGAGCGAGGAGTAAACCGGCTTGTCTGATTCTATTTTGAAAAAGAAAGAAAGAAAGAAAGAACATTCATTATCACCATTACTATTTCTGCTTGACTTTTTCGCTTGGATGTACGAGCTAATAGTGAATGATGGAACAGATCGGAAGATGACGACACCTTCCTTTTCGGTGCAGCTGAGGGATGTGCAGGAGGCGGTCCTACCCCTCCTTGTCCCCCCAGCATCGACATTTACGACCCCTCTTCTCAATAACTTTGCGTCGTCACACGACCCTTTGATGGAGAGTAATTCTCTCTTCACCGCAAAGTCGGACCTGGGCACCGTCCATGTCGAGCTGGATGCTACCCTACGGGCCCTTGCAAGGAATGCAGAGGCTGAGGAAGCAGCAAAAGAGATGCCTGACGAGTCTAAAACAGAGTTTAGGGCTAAAGACCCTGAGTCTGATACCAAGCAGATGCTAGAGCTCGCAAGGCAAGGCAGACTTCGGTCGAAACTTCGAGGGTTGGCCGGCCAGCCTGACGGACAGACTCGGAGCCACGTATCGATCACGCGAGCTTCGAAGCTTCAGAGGGAGCTGTTCGATCAGGAGATGGAGAGGGAAGAGAAAGGAGCCTTAGAGGATTTCAAGCGGAAGTTGAGGGAGTCGGTGCTACAGACGTCAGCGGGTTAGAAAGTCTTTCAGGACAGACAATCTAATAAAGTTTATTGTTACAAGCCCAATCTTGTCGAATATCCCTGCTTGCGGGGGGTCATCCCACTTTTAAGTGTAATAACGAAGGTAGAGGGAGGGACTATCTACAGCCACTGCTTGGGCCCTAGAGAGCTCGTTTTGACACGGTGCCTTACTGCTAGCTTATCCCTCATGCCATCACATGTATACAATCCACGCCTGCATTCATAATCACACACTATCTTCCATGGACAAATCATACCAAGAGAAAAATATCTCATAAGTGATACCAGTTTTCTATATCGTCGCAAGATCTAAACTTTAAATGCCAATGCGGCATTTTCTCGTTCGTCACGCTGGTCCCTGAAATAACACCCTTCCCCAAGAAGATGATCTGCAGATGCATGCAAAAAAAAAGGTATGGAACATTTTTAAACATAATATACTCGTTTCTGGAGACGGGAGGGGCATGTGCTTAAGCGAAGCGAGGATAGAAGGGTTTTCCTTGATTTAAGGTTCTTCTTTGTGCTTGTATAGCCTCGAATCCAGGCGGACATGAATTAATGGCTTGAGGGTTTTTTCAGGTTTATATGTGAATGAGGCTGTGTCTAGCTATAACAGCCTTTTGGGAAATGAGATTATGGGGATGTTCCAGTTAATGCCCCTTGTGTATATACGTGGACGTACTGGCGGTGCTGGCTTGGGGGTTCTTGGTTTTGGAAGGAAATCCGGATATTGATTTCATGTGAATTACCTGGGAACAAAGGACCGTGTATGTGTGATGCATATATGACAGCGCAGCTGGATTTGATTGCCCTGTATAATTATAATTCTCGTCTGATGTTTAACAACCGTAGTAGATCACGATACAATGAACTACCTAGGTAGTTACAATCAATGGTTACGTAGCTCGTTAAAGTTGGATGAGATCAAGCTGTTTGCGATATCGATCGAGCTGGCTAGCCAGACGTAGGAAAATTAGCAATGTCTTGGGTTTGGTTTGTGTATTATATCGCTCTGTATGTTGCATGTTGTTCCCGACGTCTTGGTAACTGTTGTTATTGCAACTTAATTGCGACTTGGGGTGGAAGTCAAAAAGAAGGTAAATGTTTCATCACAGCCTTCCGGATTATGGGAGGTAGTCCGGTTGGGTCTGTATCCGTATCCCATGCGTGTGGTATAGGTGGCCCAGAACTTAAACCTTACGGTGGACACAGCTGTTCATGGTAGCAGGCTGGCGCTGTGAGGACCGATGACGATGCTGGTTGTTAGGTATAGTCTAATTGTTAGGTATAGTCTAATTGTTTCGAATTCGCGCCGCGAAAGTGCGAATGCCGCGGACTGCGAGGATACCGTCGGAATACACCAATCGCACATTGGTGGAGGCGCAGTTGTTTGGATCGACATGTTTCTCAGCTGGTTATCTCGTGCTTGGGTACACATGTCTAGGTTTTTTTTTTTGTGATAATGGGGTTTCCAAGGTTGGATGCAGTTGGGTGGCCCCGAGATATAGGCTTGCTGGGTAAAACACCAAGGGCTTATCATGGGCCAAAATAGTTTCATGCAGGTCTTTCGACATCGACAAGCTTTTTTTACGCTCCACGGAGCGAAATCTGACCTGGAGAACTCAAAAGCAGAGAAAGATACTAGGCATCTACCTGCGCCTGCCCTCTCGGAGCCACCCATGTATCATGAATACATCTTACACACACACATATATGCACAGAACGGAAGAAGTCGCCACTTCGAATGGCGAAACGTAACAATTCAAAAGGAAAAAAGGCCAATCATCGAAATTCAAGCTAAAATGCCGAGCTTAGGTTGGTCGGGCTTAATAGCAGGATTCGGATGCAAACGTCAGAGGGGTATACGTTAACTGCCCAACGTTTCTTGGCTCCCTTTTGTATCTACCATGTATGTAAGTCAAGATGTAATATGTGCACTATCAATGCGAAACCCTCTCTCTCGCCTTTTTAGCCTTTCGATCGATCGCCACCGGACCCACCAAGCCTCGTGATGTGCCGTCCTTGGCCTTCTGGGAATCCTGCAACAATAGTAAATAAATTAAAAAAAACTGGCCAGTGCGGTGAACCTTTTTTCTTCTTTCTTTTGCCGATGAGTATGACTGTTCGATGGGGTCCATTGGAAGCTTTCCCCACAATTCCCTGAATCCAGCTGGAGCTAGCTTCAATTCCCAGATATGTGAACGCGAAATGAGCAAGGCTAGCGAACTAGCTCGTGAAGATCACGAGATAGGGTCGACGGAGGGTTAAGTTTTCTTGGAAAGGAGAAGGGAGATCAAAGAAGTACTATGTACCTTCTGGTGTAGGACCTGCTGGAAACGGGAGTCAAATGGACGCCATGCCATGCCATGTATGTAAGAAGTATGTAAGTGAAGTAATGTACCTAGGTACACACACGTGCAATTGATGTAGTGCTTTCCGTTACGAAGTTCGAGTCGTCGGCAGGATCACTTGGCTGCCGGCTAGCTAAGCTAAGGAGTTGGGCTTGTCGTGATTGATAGAGCTAGACCGGCTTGCCGGTGGTACGTATCAGGCTGGATTCATTAAAAAAAAAAAAAAAAAAAAAAAAAAGGGAAAGGAATAGAAAGGATACACGACATGTTGACAGGTTTAGAGATATGATACGATAATGCAGTGAAACAATAAAAACCCCCCGGTCAAAGAGGGGGTGGAACGTACTGGTAACAGGGTACGTATACGAAAGATACAGAGCTGCAGAGAACCCCTACGTATACAGATGGCCGTATATGGCGGAAAGATTGTATCATATCATATCATGTCATGTCATTGATAGCTGAGGATCGATATCGCATATAACCTTTTTTCTCTCTTTCTTTTCTTCTTTTATCCTCTACAGACACCTTTTTAAACTGCGATTGGATCGGTAAATCTAGCCAACAGAAGAAGTTAAAGGGTAGCCGGCAGGAGCATGGATGCATGCATTGCATCTTTTTGAATCTCGATGTGATGTATCGGCCAGTACCTGATCTCAGTCAAAGTATGTATACTTGGTACCAACGCTAACCGGCCCAGGGCAGTTACGTACAGGTATACCTTCATACCTCATCAACGGAGCTAACAAGTTAAATCGAAAGTTGGAAAATGCGACAGCCCCAATTCACAATTACAATCGCAAGTATACGGACTGTACTGTGGGCAGTGGATCATCTTCCCCGGCCTGGCCTTGGCGGGGTATTTTATCATGTTGGGCCGCACATCAGCCCCACCCTTTCGAGGGCCTCCTTTAGCTCTGATTCGACGGAATGCAACTTGCTCGATGAGGGTGGATGAAGAAGTATATCCAAAGGGCATGGATTGACAAGAGGCGAGGTCGTTCATGTAGGCACACCGTTGGAGACCGACCAGATTCCATGCGCATTCTAACCGGAACTGGGCACGTTAACACTGACTTTAACCTGCTTTGAACTAGGTAGCTAGCCCAGTCGCGGACCACACACACACAACTGCGTAGCGAATGGCGCTAGTTCCGGCTCAGAGCCAGAATGCAATGCATTTTATTCGATTCGATTTGATTTGGTCAAATATTGAATAGCAATGGCAACGGCAATGCGCAGTGATGTCGTTGTTGTCGTCGTATATTCCCGAGCGAACGGGAAACAGTAATTTTATCATTTGATGGACTCAAAGTCCTAACCAACCAGGGCTAAGCTAAGGCTCCCCGGACAGCATATCATATCATGGTATACCATCTATGCATCTACATCGATCATATATGATCATGGCCATCCCAGGGCAGACCAGAGAGCCACATAATATGATGATAATATAATACGGGTATATACCGACATTGGATATACATATTATTGATATCATATCAATATACCGTTTATATTTATTTTCCTCCCCCCGGCATCCCTTTCCGTCCGGAATCATCCTTTGCAGGATACAGTGCACGTATCATACCATACCATACTACACTATACTTCTTATCACCAGCCCACTCACACACACACACACCGCACCCAGCTGCAGCTGAAATCCGAAACTCGACTCCGAAAAACATATTAGCCAACGGCCTCCAACATTTGCATTGGAAAGGCTAGTACCCTCGCTTTTTTTTCTAAATTAAAATAAGTGACTAGCCCAGACGACTTACCGCTCCAGCATACCGATCAGGCCAGGCCAGCACGGTATGTACCTGAACCTTCTAGGTTGCTCATTTATCCATGCACTTGCTTCGAAGTGTTTCCCTTACACGCACAATTAATGTAATCGATCCCGATACTATACTATGGCCATATGCATATCCGGGAGTATATTTGAATGGTATACCTGATTCTAATAGGGCAGAACAGGAAAAGAAAAAAAAACAGAAGAAGAGGACTTCGGAGTACATTCATTACCTCCCCGTGGGCTATCCCTCCCTTTCGTCAGGAAGAATATCGTTCCGCGGTCTAGCCCAGATCAATCAGGTGCATCATCTAGCAGACTCGACAAAGGTACCGAACTAAAAGAGCCTGGTAAGTTAAAGGCACAGTTTTGCTTCTTTCCTTTGTTCTTCCTCTTCTTGGATCGCCTTACCCTGGTCAGCCCTGACTGCATACATCCACGCATCCATACATGCTCTACGCTCTGGGGCGCCGCCTGTGCACTGCACTATAGTATACTATCTACTATAGTCTGGGAGTCGAGAATCCCAACTGATTCACTTGGCCTGCGGATTGGCCTCAATCGTCAGCCTGCTTCTAACGCATTCGGTGCCCTGGAACTGTCGGGCTGCCTCACTATTTAAGTCCAGTCCTGGCCTTCTGATGTTTTCATTCTGAACTCTGATATTTTCAATCACACAAAAGCTTACACACTCTTGAATTCTAATCCGCCCTGCCGTACAGTTACGTTACACCTGAAAGTCTACTCGAAAACCACAAGATCCTCCCCTCTAAGAAAGTCTAAGTATATACACAGACCTCCTCTTCACCTCCTTTCAAGAACATCTACTTTCGTATCACCCTATAAAACATCCCTTTTCTCTCTCTCCATTCTTACTCTTCCTTAACTCTCATATCTTCGATTTGGTTACTTTCTCGTCCTAACTCGCATTTTACCCTCTTCTTCCTCTGCCATTATGAACTTTCTGAAGTCGTCAAACACAAATATGGCAAATACCGAGCCCAAGTTCGTACCAGAGGCCGACTCTCCTCAATGGAAAAATGCTCAAGCCATCGAAGAGCCCTCGTCGCCTGTTAGTCCCACTTATGAAAACGCTCCTCGACGGACCAGTGGCTCAAATGAACCTGGGTTTGGACAGCCCGGTTTCAAGTACGATATGTTCGGTACTGAACGACCCGATGGCATCCAAAGCCAAGAGGTACCTTTGGAAAACAGAGATAGACGAATGTGAGTATTCATTTACGACTGCCCTGATTAGATTAGATCACATAAAAAAAATTATTCCTTTTTTTTTTTTGACATATGCACATGGGCATATGCTTCCCTTGCATGCATCACCGATCCAACGGTGGAGGGAATTCGAAATCCTGGTCGAATCGGAGGCCGCTTTATAATGACGTCATGATGATGATGGCACCAGCTAACAACATTTTGCCCCTTCAACAATAGGTCAAAGGAATGGGACGCCAGCAAAGTACCCCCATCTCGATTCCAGAAGCGTGCTGGCAGTATTCACGCTACGCCACCTAGCCGCGACGGTCACATCGAGCGTAACGACCGATCAGCATTGTTCGAGAAGCTCAGCAAAGGAAAGAAGGGAGAGCGAAGAAAGAGTCAGTCCTAGATGGATCGACTTATTGAAAATTCGCCGGCACCAACCCCGCAGAAGAACTAATAGGGTGTATCTTTCTGATACCCTTGCACCTTTTGGATCTTCTGGCGGCCGGGAGGACCACCGACTTTATCCTTTGGACTTTACGTTTCATTATCATTAATGTTTCTCAACTTTTTGCACAAGAGAACTGGTTACGGTCAATTAAATAACTGCATACAAAGACCGTATGGATGGAATCCGGGGGAAACGCGGAGTGGAAACAGTACCTCTTGAGTTTTGTGCTTCGTTTTCCTTTCTCTTTCTTTTTTTTCGGTGCTTGAAACCTGTCCTTTTTTCATGTTACGTTTAACGAATCGATTAACGTACGCGGGTCTGTTTTGTTTCTTTACGACGTCTGTTATCATCGCCACCGGAGCAAAACAAAAATGGAATGGGGTTTTGCTGTTCCGGGTTAGGTATCTGAATGCTTCTTACGCATTATGCTTCTTCAATGTCTTAATGGGGTCACCAAAAAGGACCCTTACTCCCGATGGTTCCTGTAAGATAGGATATATCCTACAAGTCCTTTTCCAAGTTTAGCTTTCTTGCGAGACCCTGCTCCTCTTATTGAGCACTTGTAATTCCATCGAGAGACGTAGGTCAAGGAATCTAATCAAGTATTCTATTCCATTGGGCGGGACTGGGAATATACTCGAAATGACGACTAGCTTTTGGGACAGTAAATGGAACATCCCCCCCTAAAAAAGAAATCCTTTGAAAGAGAGCAGAATGAATGCGTAGTCAATTGCAACTAGTAGCAGTGTAGTATATCTGTAATCTAGTTAGATACAATAAACTATGGAATCCCTTTCCGAGTTCATGAACATTGCTTATGACCGCAATTCTGGCGGGCCGTAACTGTCAAGCACCACGGCCACCGCCCCCACAGTATCGCCACGACCACCTGCTTTCGTTCATACCCCTCCACGTTTAATTCCTGACCAATTTGCATTATCTATTATACCTGGGATTGGACTCCGACTTTGAGGGTTTGCGGTCGTGCATATCTTGCACGCGCGCCGTGTGTTCGACGTAGGTGTCGCAGCTGCTGGCGAGGCATGCTCCTAGTCTTTGACTGTTTTATTTTTAAAAAACAATTAATGGATTTTTGCACGCACGTTAGTCACCTATAATTCATCATAATATCATAAATGGAAGGGGGCGTATTGATATAACATACCAGAAAGAAGGCTTCTTAGGAGGATCCGTGGGATATGGCGACTTTGGGATCGTCCGTTTATTTTCCCGCGGGTTTTCAGGCCTTGAGAGGGCAAAGGTTGTACGTTGTTGAGATTGAGGAGGGGGTGGTGGTGGTGGTGGTGCAGGCGGTGAAGCAGGTCGCCTTGCACTCGAGGATTCTGAGGATTGTGAGGAGTCGCAGGGAGGCATTTTGAGATTTTTCACTTTGAGGTGCTTCTCCTCCTCCTTCTCTAGATTCTAGAATCGATATATTTTTTTTACTTTTGGTTTGTGTAAAATATAAACACTGGTGATAGTGCTGAGCGATAAAATCGGATTCTTTGAGGAAGAGAAACCCGAGGAAGAGGAGCTTGAGGAAGGAAGGAAGAAGAAGAGGATGGTTCTTGTGGAGTTACTTGTCTTCTGGTTTATAGATCGATTTTCTTTGTTATTTATTTAGGTATTTATTCTCTAATTTAGAAGAAGGGGGGCGATTAAGAGTCTTTTTATGGACAGTTAATTCAGCTCCATCGATCAGGTGTCCATCATTGTATTTCATATCATAGCTGCCTGGTCGACCGTCTGCCTGGCCCTGGAGGCCCGTCAACGTCTTTTTTCTTTGTTACACCGAGGGAGGGGGGCGATATATACACTGGAACGGTTATATAAAGTTTCCACACTTCGTGTGTCTGTGCGTGTATATGAAGTTTAAAGTTTAGATTTATAGTTTAATGGTTTAAGAGCTAAGCGGGTTTGCTATGTGCATATTTATGCGTATAGTATATTATAACATAAGTATAAGAGTCTACGGGTTATAGTAGATGATATCAATTATTATGTTTGAGTTTGTTGTTCAAGATAAACAATAAAGATCTGAACCATATTTGCCATGGTGGGACCATATTACCATGATCATGATCATGCTCTTTCACTTTAGTTAACAATTGGACGAAATCTAAAGATTGATTCGTGTATATTGTTTGTTAGTAAGAACTTAGGTAGGTAAGGAATCGGTGGGTACAAGACACAGTAAACAGGAATGAACTTGGTGGCATGTATCAGTTTGTGGACGACTTGGGAAATCTGTTATTCCGATATGTTACTCAGGATAGCAAGGTAAGTTTCTTATAGAAGAGAAGAATCAGGGACTCAGATAATATGACATGGCACGATAGAGGCAATGGATATACGCATGGGGAAAGAGAAAGGCCGTAGAGTAGACAGGGCTGCAAGATCAGGAGTATCAAGAAAAGGCAAATGCAAGACTCTCGGAGAAGAACGTAGGGACACGAGGACAACGTATGGAGATAGCGAGAAGGAAGGAGGGCACGGCATAAAAGACAAAAGAAATTATTAACTCTTTATTATCGTTATTGTTTTGAGAAAAGAAGAACAAAGAGAAATAACACCCCACCAACAGGACCTCTACCTCTTGCCCTTCCTTCCCTTATGACCCGAAGTTGAGGAAGGGCCTGGAGTGGTGTTCCCCAGGATTTCCTGACACTCCGGGTCGTTCAGGAAGTCCAGACAATCGGGGTCCTCGTCGACATATCCTGGCGGGTTTCGCAGTTGATAGTCGATGGTCTCCCCAGCCTGGAGACGCCCAAGGAGGGCAGTGATCTGACTAGTCAAATCACTGTCTCCTTGGCTCTCCGAAGCTGTGAGATCATCGACAGAGCCAGGGAGGAGAGTGGTGGCAGCAAAGGCAGGCGCGGCGGGTGCGGCAACGGCAGTAGGAGGAGGTGATGGGGTGCTGGCGGTGACGGTGGCCTCTGGAGCCGCCTTTTTCCCCTTCTTCTTTTTTGTCTTCTGTTTTTTTGACCCCTTGCCCTTGTCCGTGGTAGTGGTGGGGGAGGCGGCAGCGGTAAGCCGGTTTTCCTGACCAGCGCCGCGGGAGGGTGAGGCCTCAGTTGAGGGCGAAGGGATGGTGGGAGGAACCGTGGAGGGAGCAGGGAGCAGGCCAACCATGTCCTTGATGGAGGCTGGGGACTTGGGCTCAACTTCGTCGCGAGCCCTCCCCTTACCCTTGACGTCAACAGCCGCAGGAGTAGCAACGTCCTTCTGCTGGTCTTCTTCACCAGTGGTGGGGGTCGTCGTCTCTCGCAACATCTCAGCAGTCTTGGAGTCCATCTTGAACTTACTGTCCGGGCTGAGTGAGAACGGTAGGAACCTTCTTATGTTCCTGCCTGGTGATTTGGCCGGCGAGGAGCTTGGTTCCGAAACAGGAGTTTCAGAACGCGGGCTTTCTGGGAGAGGGATGGTAGCTGCGACTTCACGTTCTGGCTCTGGGGTTCGAGAGAGAGGAGATGATCGTCGAAGAACGGATTTACCTTCTTTGGGAGTAAGAAGAGAAGCAAGGTTGGTAAAAGATTGCTTGATCTTGTGACTGGAAGCGCAAAGAGATGGATTCAGTAAGACGCGTCGATACAGATGGTAGATGGTAGATGGAAAGATCTAAGATGATAAAGAAAGCCGAGAAGAAAGAGGATTCTTTTATAGTTGAAGGCTTGACGGCGAGGGTTCTTTGTTGATAACCAAGGGATAGTGTATAAAGAGCATTTATAGTAGTAGTAAATACTACTATAAGGGAGGGAGAAACGTACCGCATCGAGAGGCCTCCGGGACTAGATGGAGCCCGATCATTAGCACACCCCTTTTCATTCTCTTTATCACCGTCCATTCCTTTAAATTTATCGTTCGAGGGGCTTTCGGGTCTCAAATAAGCTGTTGGCTTAGATGGTAATATTGTGGAAATGATGGATTTTGATGGATTGAAGTTTTTATGGGATGCTGGAAATAAAGATTGAAGGGTGATGTGAAGTTGAAGAAAGATGGAGAAGATGAAGAAGATGAAATGACCAAAAGTAGGTGATGGGTTTTAAAGGAATGGAAGGGCCGCTCTGATGTATCTACGAAGTTTCGCTATCGCGAGAGCATTCCATGATGTATTTCGCGCTTTGATGCTGTATAAACATATCACGACAATGCCAGATAATACTAGTGATTACAAATGCCCGTCAACGAGAACCGCAAGCTAAATAATATATATACTATCTTCCAGAAAGTCATAAAAGATTTAGAAATATGCATCAAGATAAACTCTTGATTAATATTATGGATAGTAAGAGGGGTATATCCGATGTTGTGATGTTGGTCTGGTGTTTCGGTTCGCAGATTGGATTCTGAAATGTTCGGTCTCAACACTATGAATATTTGAAAAAGTGTGTTGCTCTACCAAATCCAACAATTTGATGTGTCTAAATTGAGCCTAGTCCGGCCCCAGATTCCGGGTCAATTTCGAATCTTAGAAAATTTATCAAAAGAACCAACGCCCACTAATTTCGAGAAACGTTTACAGAGACAGGAATATTAGTTCGACTGCAAAGCTCCGTCAAAGTGACTTATCAGCCCTGAATGATTTAATGTCGAAAATAATCATCGACTAGACATATCAATCTACTGTATACATGTAACAGCTCTGGGCTTTGTCCTTCTGTCGACATGTGCGGCGGCCACTATTCCACTGGACTCCATACCCTTTACACGGCTGTACTAATAGACCTCTGTGCGTTTCCTCGGCCCCAAATTTATGTTCGCGAATCTCTGTATATCGCTACCATCCCTAGTCTGGGCAATAAGGCACCAGCACCAAATATTCATATTATTCCCTAGTAATCACGACTGCTAAAATTCAAATCCATTTACGCCAGAAAATAACGGTAATACAGAGTTTGTACTCCCATGTATGCCATTGCTGTGCCCACAATCTGACCTATTCTAAATTAAAACTTGAATACAACAGTCGCCTAACCGACGTTTCTAACGTCATAGCATGACGGAACGGAAAAACATTAACTTCCCTACTCCGACTTGGATTCTTTTGCATCCTTCTTATCTCCTTCCTTCTGTGCGGCTTGGTTTGCCTTCTCGGCAGCTTGGGCTTTTCTTGCAGTGTCGTATTTCTCGGCCTGTGCAGCCATTTCCTGCTGGACTTCCTCATTTGGGATGACGGGGCCTGGGTTCGCGGAAAAGACTTGTCCGGGGGCGGATTGGGTTCTGTCGGTGTTTACACACTTAAGCGTTAGCAAGTTCGGTCTTATGTCATAGTTACATGCGTAGTGGGGATAAAACGTACGACTGATCCATGATGGGATTTATATGAAGTGAAATAGGTTTAAAGGTTTTAAATGGTATATTCTTTGAACAACAGAAAATATATATATAACTGAAGCAGCGTATTATTTTATTTCCGAAGATTGTTTATAACTGTAAATTTAAATTAACGAAATATTCTGCGATTGCGGGGGCATATGAGGGGTTTTATAGTTTAGGAATTAAAAAAACTATTTTTCTTTTTTGTTCTTCCCTTAGTAATAATCGACGTCGGGCCCTGAAAATAGAATTACGCCGGAATGAGATCATGATCCATATGAGGTCATCGACGAACGCACTAATAAAAAACACGCTTTAGTCACACGCCCGCATCGGAATTTTTTTGTGTTGGTGCAAGGTTACACACGCACAAAACGAGACAATGAAGTGTTGTATTTCAGGCCCGTCGTACTTTTGACGTACGCATTTCCTGGTTGCACAGCCAGATGTCGACGCCACCTTGCCGAAACGGATAGGGTGCTCAGGTGCACACATGTGTGTCAAGGAAGGAAGGAAAACAAGAAAAGGGCTACATGAAAGTTATGACATGCTCAGAATACTAACTACTATTCCTATTATCATCCCCTCACACTTTCGATCTGTAACACCTCGAAACCTCGCTCAATATTGCAATATATTGCAATTCTACATTTCTGCTGTCATTCTAGTGCCGACGCTCAGATCTTCAATCTTCCCCTACATCCGCCTCCTCGATGTTTTTGGTAAAACGATCTTGCCATATTCATCCCTCAGAAACTTCTCCTTCTCTTCCTTTATTCCTTTTCTCTCACTCTCTTTCATTTCCAGGTCTTTACTAACCTCTGCTGCGATTTTTGCAACCTCCGCCGCGATTTCATCTGTCGTGGTTTTCGTGAAGTCGAACTGATGGGACATTGCTAGTTATTATTATCTCGTGAACTGTATACCGTTATAGATGAAAAGAGAGAAAAAACCAGGGTGTCCCCAGGGTCCAGGCTATGGTTGCCATCAAGCACACCGTTAATTAGATCCCAATGCCAACTCATCAAAAGACTATAGTACTATAAGGCTTAAAGCTTTAGGTTACAAATCCGCGTAGTACCAGTATACTGGTTTTTTTTTCCTCTATGAGAACCAAAGGAATAAACCGAGTAGATTAGTAGCGTATGCCTGCAGCGAGTGCACCTCAGGCGATTACTTCTTTACGTTACTCTGTAACTAGGGCTTACGATCGACTTTGAAGATCCGCACGATTTTTTTTTTATATAGACTCCCGATAGTTAGAAGGGTTGGAAGTAATAGCTACTGAAGATGTAGTGGTTTGGTAACGGGTACTCTCGTGTTTATTTATGTACCAGTACGGAGATTACAAAACTATATATTATATATTATAAACGTAAGTTATGGTTAACCTGGCATGTGGGATTACGGCCCGCACTGTCAACGTCAGAAACATACATTGTATAATTGCGTAGCCGCATTTTCATTAGATCGCTCGAGTTGGATTGGTATCACAAGAACAGAAAAACCCTGTTAACATTCGCCATCAGTTAATTCCATGTCCGCCTGGATTCGAGGCTGTCTCGTAACCTGATTTGTCGTATGAACCTTCTGTTTTGTAAAGATCGATTAACTGATGATGATCAATCCCGTCCACCGGGTCTGACGTGTTCGGACCTTGTGATAATTTCTATGGACGGTCTCACAATATACAAACAACACTTTAGATCCACAGTCGATTAGAAAAAATCAGACCCCACGGTTAGTTAATTGAATGGTCTGTCAGATATCCTATGGTACAGTCTTGAGAGCAGGTTAAGGAACCTGGAGGTATCAATAGTCAGAACAGATTATAAAGCCGTTTTGAACATTCTTTTTCAGACAAAACTTGAGCACAAAAGGAAAGGGAAAAAAACACCAACTCCTATATATATAACCCCATGATATGTGAACAAAAGAAATAGAAGAAAGAGTAGTAGAACAAAGGAGCTAAGTATGCAAAACAAAAGAAACGAAGAAAAAGGCAATATATGTGTAACCTTGTTTAAATTGTGGATAAGTTTTCCCGTTAGTACTACCATACCCGCGAAGGTATGATATGTTACTAATCCATATCAATGTCGATGGCATCCGGGTTGGCAGCTGCTTGGACAGTAATCTGCGGCTTCGGAGCACCTTCCCCACCAACAACACCTCCGCTCTTAGCTGCCACAAAGCCCATCGGCGCCCGCAGCTCTCTGTCAAGAGCCTGCATGGCGTCCTTGGTTCCATTTGTGGCGTTTCCATCCGTTTCACCGAGTGGTGCCCCGGTACCCTTTGCCTCTTTACTACGAGCAACTGCCTGTGCAGCAATGAAGTTGACGTCGGTGCTATATGATTTATTAGCGTATTGTAACCATAATATCTGGGGGATCGAAAGTGGACATACTTGTACTGCGCTTGTACGCTCCTCTTGATACGCAGCATCTCCTTGAATGTATCCTCGTTTCCATGCTGGACCTCGAATTTCTCCCACTTCTCCCAAAACTCCGGCGCAACACGTGGGTCGCAGAACTGACTGGCATGACCATAGATCGCTCTCGCACGGTCGATTTCTCCAAGTCTCCGTTCCATCTCTGCGAATTTGAGACACATGTTCTTGGCTTCTGAGTCTGGCAGGACCTCGATGGCCCGCTCGTATATTGGTCGGGTGGATGTGAGACCGAAGTTGGTTGCGGATTTCGTGATATACATCTCGTACATTTCGAAGCGGTCTTCGTCGGCGACCGCACGGGTTGCACGTTCGTATATTCGCATCGCGTGGCGAGCAAGACCCCGTTCTTCTTCTAACTGGCCGTACATGATAAACAGTACCTTCGCAAATTTCGGAGGACAGTTTTCGAGGGATTGCTCGAACAAGTCTCGTAGGCGTTCGAGGTTAATTTTGCGGTCCATGGCTTTTTTGAGATACAAATTCCATATTTCAAAGGCAGTAGGGTATGTAAAGAGGTCGAGACCACGTTCATAAATCTAAACCCTTGGTTAGTGGCTAGCTTTGTATCGTACTAATGAAGCATTTCTCACCTTGAACGATTCCTCGAAGTACTTGTTCTCTTCTAGTAGGTTCGCATAGTTGACGACGGTTTGGGGCGTTGCAATCTTCAACTCGAAGATTTGCTCATAAATTGCCTTCGTATCAGCCAGAGTTCCAACACTCTCTACCAAATCAACGTAGAAGCTCCATAGTTTCCAACTCTTGTGCACACGCTGCTGCGGTGTGAGGGTTTCGTCAAAGTAGTCAACTTTGACACCCTTTGGTGCCGCCGTAGCCTTCGCCATGATATCCATAGCTTGGTCGAAATTCTCGTTCCTCAGCTCCATCTCTGCCCATTCAACCCACATTTCTGCGAGTTCTTGAACCGTCTTAAATGGGACCTTAACTGCCTTCTCCATGATCATCCTCACAGTATTCAGATCACCCCCCTCCTCGTAGAACTTAGCGTATTTAGCCCATAGATCGCTGAACTTTCCAACCGCTTTCTTCGGCTGTATCGCCGCAATCGCATCGGTATAGGTCTGGACCACCTCCTTCTTGTTGTCACCCCATAACGCAACTCTCTTCTCCCACTCCATGACGTTATTCGGGTTCTGCCGTAACAACACGTCGTTGACAAGGAATGGCCGCCTATCCATCAAGTATTCGAACCTCATCATCATGACGTCCAACGCCTGGTCAGCTGCGGCATCAACCTTGCCTGCCGCTTGCCGTTCTGCCGCAGCTTCCATTTCAGTCGCGACGATCGTTTCCTCAAACTCAACATAAGTATCGAAGATCTGGGTGAAATCCCGCACCGTCATGACGGTAGTAATTCCTTCTTCGTACGCATCCCTCGCATTGGGAAAATCACCCATATTTGTCCAATAGTTCGCCAAACACGTCCACAGTTTCCCTCTCTGGTCCTCGAACCTCTGGATTCCACTCCTTATGATATTCTCCACCTGCAGGCCCTTAATTTCCCTGGCGTGATGCTCCAGCAGCTCGCACAGCTCCATCCACAGTTGAAAATTGCTCTTCCCAGCTTTGCTCCTGAACTTCGGATTGTTGAGGATGTCGATGTACTTCTGTGCAGCCTCGGTAAAATAGCCAACCTCCTGAAGCAGCTCGATAAACTCCTCCGCCTCTTCCGGATGCCCCTGCATATACCGCCTCCAAATCTTAACCGCCGTATCACCAGATGCCGAGTTTGCGAAGGGTATGTAGAGTTCCCATATCCTGTTATGCTGTGTGATCGGTAGCGCACGGAGAGCGCGGTCGAAAGTGTGCCGGGTATGTGTGACTTTGCATTGTTTGAGCAAGAAGGTGAGGTAATCTGTCCAGATGCGAGGCATTTTGTTAAGGAGAACGAGAGATCGTTCGTAGCAGTCGTTCACTTTATCGTATTCAGCGGCATATTTAGAGGGGTTCAGGCCTTCAACGTGTTTGACGCGGGCATCGAGGTACTGTAGAAAATAGTGTGTTAAAACTCGAATTCGGTCATTAAAAGCGCCCTAGGGTAGCATACCATCTTCCAAATCTTGTAGGACCTGGGCATTTCCTTGACAGCTCGTTCGAAAACCTATAAAACATTGCCATATCAGCCATCTTGCCGTGATAATAGAAGAATGAGTCGGTCATTCGAAACGTACAAACATCAACTCCACCAGTTTCCCATTCTTCTTCTTGTGATTGATGTACTGCAACCATGTCTTCACGTCGGGTTCCCTATCTCGCTGTATATCCTGTTCGAATAGCACGTCCTCGTCGGTCTGGAAACACGATTCGAGAATTCCGTCAGCATTCCTCCGCGCGTGGTGTCCATGAGAACGGAACGGTTTGTTTCGAGACGTACGATTAAATGAAAATCGACGAGGCTTTTGGTGACTTCCTGGATAGTCACTGGAGCTTTAACGGGAGCAGAAGCCGATGCTGGAGTTTCAACGGGTTTAGGCGCAGCCACAGGAGCAGGAGTAGGAGCAGGAGCTGCCGGCTGGACTGGTGCCTGCTCGACAGCCTGGACGGCCTTTGCCTTCTTGGGGGGCATCGCGGTGTATCGGAGGGTGTGAATTGGTAGAGTAGATGGACGGACGGAACGTTGGAAAGAAGACAGAGGTTGCGCGATCCAGACTACCTCCTCATTGTTTATTAGCCGCCGTCGTCGTTCGTCGTTCGTCGAGGAAGGAAGGAAGAAAGGAAGAATAGGTGAATGATTCGATTCTAGAGTGACTGTCGTACAGGTCTAAACTTTTTTTTGCGGTGTTTGACCCTCGCGCGACTGGAACTGCCTGAAACCGTTTCTTCCACGGCTGCCCATTGGACTTGAGACGTTTGCAGTTCTGAGATCTGCGCTGGTTCGGGGTGGAACAGCGCATATTTGAGAACCAGCACGCCAGACGGGCCTCTAATCTGTGGAAGCTGCCTTTCCTTGCATCATAGCCAGACGACCTCTTGTTACGACTTATCTACAGCTTCACCGCCCGCTAACCCCACTGCCCACCGTCATAACCACAACCACCCACGATGTCCGGCGCTGGAGTACGTTATCACCTAAACACTGCATGTATGAATAGGACCTATACTAAGCTATATATTTGCTATCAATAGAATCGAGAGGCGGTCTTCCCGACCCGCCAGTCGCTTGGTATCATGAAGGCCAAGCTCAAGGGCGCTGAAACCGGCCACTCGTTACTGAAGCGCAAATCCGAAGCTTTGACAAAGTATGTCATAGAATAATTGTTATATATGATGTTTCTTATGCCGTTCTTTTTTATCAAACCAATTGCTAACACCTTGTTTTCATATAGACGTTTCCGAGGTACTATTGCTCCCACTATCCAATCCAGTCTATCTGCATATCCGAACCCTCAGATATCTGATATTAAACGCCTCTCATAGAAATCACCCGCCGGATCGATGAGGCAAAACGCAAGATGGGCCGCGTGATGCAAATCGCTGCCTTCTCACTCGCCGAGGTTACATATGCCACTGGTGGTCAAATCGGTTACCAAGTCCAAGAATCTGTCAAAGCCGCCCGTTTCCGAATACGTTCGAAACAGGAAAACGTCTCTGGTGTCCAGCTACCGGCTTTTGAGAGCTATATAACGGAGGAAAACAACGACTTTGGATTGACCGGGTTAGGAAGGGGTGGTCAGCAGGTGCAGAAGTGTAGAGACGTATACGGAAAGGCCGTAGAGACTTTAGTGGAGCTGGCTAGTTTACAGGTTTGGGACCCCGCTACTTCTCCTCTAAGATCTGTTTTGGCGGTGTGTGATTCTAAGGGTATATTCTTTCCTCTTCCCTTTACAGACGGCATTCGTCATATTAGATGATGTTATCAAGGTACGTATACGTAGTCCTAAACTGGTTGATCATTGAATACAGCAGCTGCTAATACGGCGTCCAGATTGTGAACCGCCGTGTCGCTGCTATTGAGCATGTCATCATTCCGAGGACAGAGAATACAATCAAATATATCAACTCAGAACTAGACGAACTGTACGCCCTTCCTTGAATAAATAACCATACAGATATGCTAGCTAAAATCTGCATTATAGTGACCGAGAGGAATTCTACCGCCTGAAGAAAGTCAAGAACAACAAGAAGAAAGCACTCGACGAGGCAGAAGCCGAGCGTGCAAAGCTAAAAGAACAACAAGGCGAGCAGCTCACAATATCAGGCACAGGAAGCGACGAGCCTGCAGACATACTAGCGGACGAGGAAGAAAAGGATGTAATCTTCTAGTGCCTGGAGACATCGGATCTTCATTACTGACACCACATCTTCTTCCAACCCCGATTGCGGCCGCTAGGCGACGGGGAGATTATACAAATTAGGGAGTTCCCTTGGTTCGTTGTTAATTTGGTAAATTTCATTAGGCGTCTATTAGCGGTACCGGTCTTCGTCTTTGACAATTGTTTTTCTTTCCTTCTTTTTGATTCATTATTTTAGCTATAATATCTGCATGAAAGCATCGATATCTACGTCTAGTAAGACATTTATAAACAGAAAGCAGTCGTGGTATATGAAAATAAACTGCAGGAATGAAGACGTGAAAACCGTGCTATCCATGGGTATCGTGAGATCAAATCAACAGAGAACCAAAAAAGGAAAAAGTGACCAAATTCGCTCCCAGAAACATTAGTTGCTGCGTATAGACCAAAAGCAAGTCTAGGTAAGTGGATGATAGCGTATAAGAGCAAAGAGCAAAGGGATTCAACTGCTGCAAGAGGTAGGCTAGTGATCCTCATCAAAATGTAGGACATGTTCATCAATGTCCGTATAGGGCGGTGGGGGCTCCGACACAGACGGCCCACGACTGGACTCGCCTCTCTCCTCACCGTCTTCTCTGAGAGCAAATCTCTCTGCAAACAACGTTCTCCTCTTGACGGCATGCAACAATTTCTTCTCCAACTCTGTGAGCTTCTCGATGACTCTCTGGGCATGGTCAGGCTCCCGCTCAACAGCGGTAGGATATGTATGTTCGACAGCAGCCATGTCTCTTGCCTCTTCCAACTCTTTCAGAGCAACATCCTCAGATTCACAAAGACCCTGATAATGCTCCTGTAACTCATCGTCTGGAAACTTAGCGGTCCTGTCTGTAGTATATCTCAGGTTTGTATGCTTCAACTCTTCCAAGATCTTACTTGAAGCTCGAATGGGCGGAGTGACGAAGTGAGTATTCTTCGGTGATGGGTGATATGAAAACGCCGCAGCGAGTCCATACCCACCAATCTCCCCTGCACCAGTTGTAGAAATCTTCCCATAGCTTCCAAATTCCGGTGTAACGGCTCCGGTAGGCCACCGGCTGCTGCTCATTCCAGGGACAACATTCCCACCTCGGGTTCTCGGCCCATCCCCAAATGCCAGATGCATCATCTTTCTTCTTTCCCCGGGTGAAGTTCCAAATCCATCGTATGTTCCATAGTTTGTATATCCCCACCGCCTTTCTTTCCAGAACGGCGTATCCTCGGTTTCGATATACTGTCTCGGGCCATACTCCACATCCCCAGGATTACCACCATTGTTGGCAAATCCCCAAGCAGCACTACCACCAGCTCCAAAGCCAACGGCAGCTCTGTCATCTACTACTCTGTGGTTCTTGTTCGGTGTTCCGTCGCTATTAACCCTTCCTCTCCACCCACGGACCATAAGGGCCGTCCTGACTCTTTCAAGGTCTTCATCCCTAAAGATGTCGCTATCGCTTCTGGGACGTCCTTGCCATTTTCTTATTCGTTCTCGAAGCGGGACTACCCGCTCTACATGCCACAGTGTAGGATCGATATCCGACTGTACACTGTAGTAGTAGGGTTCCTTACGAACGACGTAAAGATAAAAGAAATGAGATGCTAAAACTAGCAGAAATATCGAAACAACCAATCCTAAGAAGAGGAAGGCCGAAGCTTTTGGAGAATCGAGGTCAGAGTTATCGTGACGGTTGTTTGGAAGGCGATATCGGTCATGGGATTGCTGGCCACTGATATCGTTGTTAGTGATTATGTTGTTGACATTGTTGGCATTTATATTAGCTGAACGGATGATCTTGGAGAGGCGGGCGAGGGATGGTTGTGTTGACATTGCACTGAAATTAAGGTAGTAGGTTTTCCTCGTTTTGAAAGTCCACTGCTTTGCGATGTCACTGCAGTAGCATCGTCAAGTGATAGATACTTAGTTAACGAGTGATATATAGGTTGGAATAATAAATGAACGAATTAAAAAGAAGGGAAGGGAAGACAACCAAAGAAGGGAAGCGGGCGGGAATATATGAATTCTGGGAAGGAAGGAAAGGATGAGTCGAGTCGAGGATGGGTGTATTGGAATTGTACCAGTCCGATACCCGTTGACGGGCTGTGCTCGGCCTCCTCAAAACTGCTAGTGCTAGTGTGACCTCCCTCGAAGTTCCCGCACCCAATCAAATTTTCAAAAATCTAAACTCGAGCTCTCATGATAAAAGCCAGTATGGGTACTTTTTTAAACATGCCGAAGTAGCTTATCCGAGTGGGCTTTCTTTCTTATCTTTCGCCGGAAATACCTGGGCAATATGTGTATCGCTCGCTCTTGATACCCCTGCTCGATTCCATGGTCCAGGCCGTGTCCGCCCGCCGTTCGCAAAAAGATAAAAAAAAATGCCCCGGATTGAATAGATTGCAATGCCAATGCCAATATGCCAATGTCATTGCCATGCCCATGCCGGCCGGACCCTAGGTATGGTGCAAATACGTCTGTTCGGTTCAGTACTGAGTTAAACGTATGATATGATACGATGTGATGCATCGGCACGATATGATACGATACGATAATATACCGTAGCGTACTACCCTATGGATGAGCTCATATGAGTAAACGGGAAATATTGTGTGGAGATGATACTATGCTATGCACAAGCTATTGCCATTGTACGCCATCCAAAAAGAGATACCCTCATATGACCAATTTACTCCAGGTCCCCGTTACTCGGCCGCTCAACCGCTACTTCAAGAGGGGGGAAAAAAAGGATGTCCAGAATCTCGGAATCTCTTCAGATCGAAAGGTTCTTAGCGATTCGAATTCCCATGTCCATGTCGAAAGGAAGTTCGATGAGCTCCACCCGACCAATGGTGTGACAGAAAGCCGACGTGGGGGAGGCCCGGCCGTCATTCGTCCATGATCCGAGGACCGGGGAGATACCCTGTCAGAACATCGAAGTAGTATACATAGGCACATACATGACATGTACATCGAATAAGAAGAGATCAAAACGTGCACTATTTTCCTTTTCCCTTTCCTTTTTCACAAAAAACAAAGCTAAACGGGATCAGAATTGGGGGAGCAAGGACAAGGTAAAGGCCGTGTCTGCAGGACATAACCGAGCAGCAGGTCGAATGGGTCCAGCCCGGGAAGTCGCCTACTGGCCCCATCGGCGAAGGCATTGGCTGACGGGCATTATACGCACATGTACAGTACATGTGTATGTACTACGTGCATACTAGAACTTTGTCAGCAGGAAATGGACAGGTATCGGCCTGGAAAAGAAGAAATTTTTCATTCCCTTACCATGCATGCAGGGTATGGGACTGTAGGAAGGAATTAATTAGCCTAGTTCTAGTATTAATAGTAAAATGCACCTAAGGCATCGCCGAAGAAATTTCTTCAGGCGACATCGATGCATCATGGAAGGAAAAAACTTTCATTTTTTTATTCCTCATGCATATCCTCTTGGAAATATCGGGGTTTGCTTAGAAAATTAATATCTGACTTGCTAAAATTTTTGTTGGAGGCAAAAAAATGGCATTTTTCATGAGCTCCTTCGCCAATAAGATGCGACATCCACCCATCTCGCTATAATAACCCCCCAGATATAAGGTTATCGTCGGGACAAACCACATCGCCCAGCCTTCGAAACTTTGAAGTCTTTTCCTTTCCTTTTCTTCTTTTCTTCTTCACGTTTATGCTTAAAACATTTAAGGTAAAGTTCACGTGAAGATCCTCGGAACCCTGATAATAGATAGCCACTTAGAATCACCGAAACTAGAAGCGCACTGCAAAGCTTAGGCTCTTAAACGCGGTAGGATCATCATATCATGACACAAACAATGCAACAATAGTGCTTAGGTATGTCTGAATTATAGACGCAACCCACGATCTCAACGAAATATGATTATTGTTAATATGATATCTAAATACTAAATATTTATAAACACGGGCGTGGCAATTAAAAGTAGATTCAAATAATGGAAAAGACGAGGGAAAAATGCTGGGAATTGATCCTTAAATATCTTTATGTATGCCTTACTCTCTTCTTACTGCTACCAAAGTATCGTTTCATTCCAATAGCATCATCAAATTGAAATTCAAAAAAGAAGGCTCCCCAATCACACAAAACAGTGTCGTATCTGCAAAAGTTATTATCAATATAGCAATGGCAAGCCGCGAAAGGGAATTAATAAAATTATTACAAGATCAAAAAAATAACAATAAAGGAGAAGATGGAGCTGAGATCAAATAGAATATAAGTGAGTAAGTAAGGCTCAATGATTTTTGAGGGTGGGAAATGTATTTCTGAATAGACTTGGTGTATGCCATATGAACACGCATCCGAACGAGGGATATGAAATGAAATCGAAATAAACAAGAGAATAGAATATGATTTAACACCCTCCCATTGTATCAAAGGAAAAGAGAAGTAGATAAAACAGCTATGCGAGAGTAATAACGATACTCCAGCCGACAGAAAAGGAAGAAGGAAAGGTGCAAGGGTGTAAGGGAACAGAAAAAAAAAAAAGAAAAAAAAAAAAAAAAAAAACCAATGCAATGAAAAAGGAGGACTACAAGATCAAGTATGAGTTCAAAGGAGACCGACGAGAAACGAAATGAAACGAAATAAAGGGACAATCGGTGTTCGTGATGTTCGGGAAAAGGAAAATCATCTCTAAGGCTCGTAATTAGGCAACTGGGTAAACAGGAGGGACACACACATGGGGTAAGTCGACTATGGGATTTCGACATGCAGCGCTCGCAATGGATCGAATTGGTAACCGTGCTTTCAAAAAAAAAAGGTCATCCCCGCTAAGATATCACAACAATGCGCTTTCCTTTTTGCTAGAAACTGCTGACGGTGGGCGGCTATAAACCGAGGTAAAAAGAGAATCGTTTGAGAAGGGAGATATGAGAGGTTTGGGACTGAGATGTACAATATGAGATTTCGAGAGCTACCGGTAGGGCTGTCGTCTCCAAAAATCGCTTCCAGAATGATATTATCGCTTTTCGCTGCTAGATTAAAAGTATCGTAATATGACGTCCCGGACACGAAGTTTAGAATTGGAGGCCGCACATAATTGGAAACGAAGTCGGCAGAGTTATCAGAGGTCTCGACAGTAATCCTCAAGTGGATGGACAAGTAGGCGGAAGAGAGTATAGCTGTGGTTGGGTGATCAGTTTTGTCAGGAAAGCTCGTCGCTTCTCTGATGTTCTCAGAGAATACGCAAATTGAAAGCGGTGGCGGACTGGCAGGGATGAGGTGCGGAGAAGCGGAGACTATTTGCTTCGTCCGATGCCCCTTTTCCTAAAGAAATCCATGACCCTCCTTGCCGCTCCAGTGCTACCAGAATTGCCGGACATTTGTCCATCATGGGAGTAGGCATCTCCAAATTTGCGATTCTTGCTTGTCAGATTTCCAACATTCGTAGTCGAACCGTCCGTACCGTTGTTTGTAGTCGCAAGAGGGAGCGAGTGCAATGATTGGCTAGTGGGTTCGGGGTTGATGTTTGCATATGAGCCGTTCGTGGTATGGGAAGATTGGGGAGGTTCGACGTTTTGAACTGTGAGACCCTTCGGGTCAGTTGTGTTCCCAGCCGACCGCGAAAGGCGACGTTCATGCTTAACGAGCTTACCCTGTCCTGATTTCCTCCCGTGTTCACTATTCTTATGGGCCCAAGATGGAATAAGACTAAACCTTCGCTTCCCTTTCGACGTTTCATACTTGTTTCCGACTTGCTCAATCGATTGCCTCGGCGTCGGTGTTTGGGCTGCGCTATTCTGACCAGACGGTCGGTCCATGGACGGTCGAGGTTGGACGGTCTGGCCTCCAGCCTTATCAGAGGACCCAAACACCCTTTCGAAGATCTTTGCACTGGCACTTGGTCCCCCAACAGTATTTGCCCTCTTGTGCCCTTTCGCCAATTCGGAACCGGACTCACGAGGATTGGGAGGTGCATAGGTCGACAAGGGCAGGCCAATATTTTCCGGGTCTTGGGGGATGGGATTTGATATTGTGTAGGGCTTCTTCTGAGCTGGTTGTGGGATTTTGCTTGAGGCAGCGAGGGGTTGCGGGGCGACGGGATCTGAATTCTTAGACCTTGTGTAGGATGTTTGTCGAACAGATTGAGAACGTGATACTGCTGAATTCGCTGTCTCAGAAGACGTTGGGCGGTTGCTGCTCTGTGGAACCGGAAGGGCGGTAGCATTGGGTGACGAAGATCCAGTATGCTGAGTTTCCTTCGTTTCTGTGCCAGGTCTACTTTGACTTTGAGGGGCTGGAACAGGGTGTGTCTCGATAACAGGCAATCCGACAGTAATCTTAGTAGTGCCGTGGAGTGGATTGGGGCCCTGATAGCTTGTAGCCCGCTGCTGATGTTTTGTTGGCAGTTTGCCAGTATCCGATCCCACGGCCTGCGTACGAGGAACCCCTGATGTAGAGGACTTGTTGACAGGGACGTGGCGATGTTCTTCCGGTAATCCTGGTTTAGTAGCAGCAGCTGATGATGTGGAAGGCTGTAATTGTTCCGGTTCCCTGTCCTTACCCTTCGATTTCGAGGTTGAAGCTTCCTCAGCAGCAGGTGCACGTTCCTTCTTTGATGCCTTCTCCTGTTCGGATCCTGCTTGTTGCCGCTTTGTTTGGGTCTTCGGTTGCACATACTCAACTTGAACGGTATTCCTCTTTGTGTCACCTGAAGCCTTGGAAGATGGCGACTGCTCTGGATTTCGATTGCTCGGCGGGGAGGTATGTAAATGAGTTGTTGTAGAAGGTTCGCGGACAGAGGCTGACCGGGTAAGAACTGGTTGCTCTTGCGCATCTACCCGATATCCAAAAGTTCATTAGTGTTTCTGTTTCCTGCAGATAATTCTGATATCTGTTTATATTCTTCTTTTGCATCTAATCTAGTTTCGTTCAGAAAGGCTCAAAGCACACATACCACTAGTAACAGTTGTCGTCATGATATCCTGAGTCGTTGTGGTTGAGCTCGTGATCAGCCCAACGACATTTGCGAATGGGCTGAGCCAGCTATGTCGAGCAACCTCGAACAAATCTGCACGTTTCCGCGGATCCGGCACTAGGATCCGTCTCAACAGATCTCTGGCATGCGGTGTAACATACTCTGGGAAGGTTAGCGGGGTTGAGACAATGTACTTGTACAGCAGGTTGATATTGTCTCCTTCAGGATTTGCCGGGTCGTCATCGAATGGGAGGTACCCAGCCAACATTGCATACTACGAAAGGTACATCGTCAGTTTCCAAATACTACCTTGAATTGACAAAATTTCCAGAAGGGGGCATACCAAGATGACGCCACAACTCCAGACATCGACCTTCCGCCCTGTATAAACGCCATCACTAACGACGAGTTCAGGGGCTGCATAGCAAGGGCTTCCGCAGCTGGTTGCCATCAAATCACCACGACGACCACGTCCATCATCCCCAACACCCCTTTCAAGTTCCTTCAAAACACTTGGGTCATCTAGCCGGTCCTCATATTCGCTGATGTCGTCCAAGGGGTCGAAAACGTTGGCGAATCCGAAATCTGTAATGATTATGTTACGATTTCGATCGAGCAACAAATTTTCGAGTTTAAGGTCTCGATGAACAATTCCCATTTTGTGAAGGTAACCAACACCGGAGACAAGTTGGGCAAAAAGCCTGCAGGCTGGTGGGTCTTTAAGATATCTGTGTGTGAGAATGTAATCAAACAATTCACCGCCCGAAGCGTATTCGAGGATGATTCCGATATGCCGTTCGTTCTCAATCATTTCGAACAACTTGACAATATTCGGATGAGAGAGTGTTCGAAGGATAGAGATTTCACGATATATCTTTGACAATCGATTGGGATGTGGTGCCAAAGTATCTCGTCTTATCAATTTGATGGCAACCTATGAAATCAACGTTAGGGAGTAAAGCTTAAGGGAGGAAAACGAGTAGCCTTGTTTACCTGAACACCTCCATCTTTCCTCCAGCCGAGTTTAACCTTACCAAACTCGCCTTCACCAAGGGTCTGACCGAGGACATAGTTGCCAAACCGCGTCTCTTTTCTCGATGATGATGCGGTATTGCCGTTCCTTTCGGCTCGTGCAGCATCTATTCGTTCTTGTCTAGTTTGTGGTTGTTGTTGTTGTGGTTGCTGCTGCTGCTGTTGTTGAGGAACATGCTGAGATGAACCTGCCGAAGTTCCCTGTTCCTGATCCTGTCTTCTAGACGGTTCGCGGGTGCTCTCGGCACGTACGGGAACGGTCCCTTCCGTTCGGGACGAAGAGCCAGAGGCGGCATTTGTTGACGCGGCTCTCTTATCCCCATCCCTGCGAGAACTCGATCGGCCGCCATCATTCGGTTGACTCCTTGAAGAAGCCCCTTTCGATGCGCCAGACGAATTGGCGGTAACAGAAACTGGTTGTAAGGCAGGGTTGGCAGAACCACCCTGATGACGATTCGAACTCGTCCTAGGCGGCGGTTGAATTGGTGGTTGATGGTAACTAGTGGTCGAACCAGCCTGTGGAGGTTGCTGGGATTGGTAGTTTCCGGCACCAGAATAAGTTGTGGGACGATGGGCAGGCCGTCTCGAGGCCGAAGTGGGGGTTGGTTGTGACATTGAGGGCTGGAGATAAGTCGCTGCCGACATATTATTTACAAAATGCTAGTCGGGAAGGGAAAAATCGCGGAAGGATGAAGGAATGATGTCAAGGGTTGACAACAGTCGACGACACCCAAGCCTTTTTGGAGAGTTTCGCGACAGAAACCTAGAATATCAAATCGCGTGGGGAAAAGGGGCAGGGCGGCGATCGAAACGCTGACAGAATATGGCGGGAAAGCGAGACGAAGGCGGAAACGAGGCCCTACGGTATTACGTCCATGTGGACTCAGACTGCGGGAGAGGGGGGCGGGTGGGTAGTGATGTTTGAAGTTGTTGATAAATAAATTCAGTGGTAGTATAAATGAATAAACAGGCTGAGTGAGGGCTGGTTTGGGCTTTGAATTTGGCTCTGGGTCAGTCCCGGTCAGTTGTTTCTGGCCTTGTTTGGTCTAATCGGTTGGCCCAGGTCGGCTTGTTGTTGCGGGTTGTTGGAACAGCGGCTGTCTCGACAGGACCAAACGGGTGAGAAACAGAGGCAGAGCCCAAGTTAGTTAATTCTGAGTGTTGCTCTTGTTGTCCTGTCTTGTCCAGGTCTGTTGTGTTCTTTCTCTTGTTCTTGTTCTTTTCCTTGTCCTGTCCTATCCTGTCTATTCAATTCTATTCAGTTCCCGCTTTTTTTTTTTTTTTTTTTTTTTTTTTTTTTTTTCCTTCTCTCTTGTTTCTTTGATGGTATGGATGTATGGGTTAGGTACCTAAGAGGTAAGTAGGCAAGATGCACTTGGTTGTTACAACAAGCACACGTTGAAATGGCTGGCTCGAGAAGGGTATCCGTTCGCGACCGGGCTACGCTACGACGGCGGCTGGGAAGGAAACTTTGAAACAGGCCAGGTCGTTTGTCGAGGGGACGATGGTGATGATAGTGAAGCAGTTGGCGATGGATCCCTCCTTCTTCCTATTATCATTAATTATTCTTATTCTTATTTCTCTTCCTCCTAAATTGCTGTCCCTATGGTGATCCCGATGGTGATCCCGGTTTGTTATGATGATGATGGTGATGATGATGATTGTGATGATGACAATAACAATGACAATGGTGATGAATGGATGGATGGATGAATTGAATTGATTGGGAGGGGATAGGAGACTGAATGCAGGCGATGTCCGAGGAAAGGGAGAGCCGGCCTGTGATGGTCTGAAGAGGTGAATTGTTATTTTCTAACCGCGCGGACTCAAACAGGGCCCCAGAACTGGTCCAAGACAAGACAATCAAATCAATCTTAACGATGAAGGGGGACACATGCGGGAGAGGAAACGACCAAACTAACTTCGATCAGGTCAGGTTCAGGCCGCTAGTCCCTAAAAATCCCTCTCCTCGACGGGCTCTTCGCTGAGGTTGATGGACCCTCTTCAAATTTCTTGACAACTTGACAGAACTGATATCGCGACGAGAATCCAATATGGGAACAATTCATGCAGGTAATACGGAGACAACAATCAAGACGGGACTAGGCCATGTTTACTTGAATAGTATCTATGTATGCCGTAATGCTCTCCCCTGGTCTTGCTGCTTCTCGTCTTCAAAATTCGATTCGGACGATACTCTGGCAAAATTGATAAAAAAAAAAAAAAAAACCAACCTCGTATCTTCTCAAGAGATGTTTCTTTCCCCAATAACCCCAGGAAAATAGCAATAATAGTCTCTTTTTTTTGAAAGGAAAAATCTCAATCGCTGCAAGTGTTGGTATTGTCTGGCTCCCGCAGTGTGACAACCAACCCTGTTCGGCAAAACACCCGCCAAAACTCTGCTTCTTCCTTTTCAAAACCCGCAAGCCGATTCGAGGAAAAGCCCTGCTGCAGCTGCTGCGATGCGCTGTTTCTGTCCGATGAATCGTGAAGCGATAGATGTGTTATGTGCGATATGAAAGATGTCAGAAGCACGTATGTAAGGTACGTTCGTAGGTTGTAGCACGCCCCGTCGAATTAAAGGTGATAATGACGATATCGAAAACCGATGATATCGAGAGATAAGAGGCGTAGATGGAATGGAAGACGTGAGAAGAAAAGTATGGATGATGGTAGTGTATTTTTTTTTTCTTCCCACTTCTCTTCCCGTCTTGGTTGACAGCGCAGCAAGATGCAGATTTCAGCCCAGGTTCTTCCTCCCTCTCTCTCTCATTCACTCTCTCTCTCTCTCTCTCGTTCACTCTCACTCTCACCCGCTTTCGTTATGCAATGTTTTACAGCAATATGTAATGTATGGATGTACCTCTGCAGCTGCAAGTACCTTGGGGTAGCGTATATGAAGCCGTAGCGAGAAATGTACCGGACCAGCAAGCATGTACTGGAAATTAACGGAACGATGGGGGGCACCATCCACGGGGATGCATGACTAGCTGCCTGCAATAACTGATGCAGCAAATAAACTCGCCTGAGTATCCGGCATCAGCAAGAGCAGCACCAGCAAGATGTGGTACATTGGCCCATTTGGATTGACCGTCAGAGATATATGGCTATCGTTGGTGGTGGAAGTAACTTTCTGGAACAGACTGAGATGGTGTGGGAGGATGTGTTGGCAGTCTGGCTTAGGCCAAAACAGGCTCCCGGGATCAGGGCTGCTCATCGCGCGAGCCTCAAATTTTAATTTCGACTTCGATTTGACGGGCACCCCCTCAAATGGCGCACAATCTGTGCAGAGGGGCATGAGCAATGCTTAATTGATTTGATTGATTTGATTGATTGATTGATTGACGATAGGAGCCATTCCAACGTGATATGCCGACAGTCAGTTTTTCAATTTTTCACAAGTCCTCGATGATGGCATCCGGTTTCCGATGGACGGGCTCCTGCCAAAATCGTTACCGCGTTTTTCTTTCTTTTCGTCCCGTCTTTTCACACATCTGGACGTCATGTGCCCGCAAGCCGGCACCGCTGACCAGGAAAAAGGAAGCAATGCAAACTGGGATCCACCAGGGAAACACGGTGCTATGTATCATTTCTCGAGCAAGAAAGGAGGCAACGGCATGGTTTTAGCGTTTCAACAGCCTATCACCTTGCATTCCCCAGCATCGAGTGCCCGAGCAAGTGCAAGAAGGCTTCAGACGGTCTGCTACGGTCTGCAGAAGCTAGGTGGCATCTCCTACATGCAAAGTACTTAACATAACAATCAGCAACGAGGAGCAAGAGTGGTAGTCACAATAGTAGTATAAGAGCGGTAAGAAAACAAAGAGGAAGCCAATGGTCGACCTACCACGAAGTAACCTGTCTCCTTACCTGCCTTGTGTGGAGGGAATCTGTAGTTATAATCCGCAACCCGGTTAACATGGCGATATGTGTACGCCATTGTTTCCCGCTGAACGACGGCGGTGGTGGAAATGAGAGAGTTGCGCAAAGCCACGTTCCGATCAGACTAGGCCCAAATTGCGTTGTTCAGCTGCGCCACACAAAGCACGTCCTTCCCTCAGCCACATGTCCGACATGCTTGTGGCTAGTTACCGCATCGGGTTCGGTTCGTCATCCAATAACACACCACAACTTTTTTCGTGTCGACTTTTTGCCATATCCACCATTCCTGATTCTGTTGGAAACTCATCAGTCTTGATTCTCGCCGCCTGAAGTCAAACAATAATCACAAATACCCAGGCAACCATGGATCTTACGGAAACGCCGTCAGGCACAGGACTTACTGGAGATGCGACTAAGCGTCCGGCGTCGCCATCACTTGCAGATGCGTCAAACAGCGCAGCCAATGGTCCTTCTTTTGACGATGGACCAGCTTCGAAGAAACTAAAGACGGAAGAATCTGATCAGCTAAACTCTACAGAACGGCGCAAAGGCATTGCTCCCATCAAAGCAGAGTACGTCATTTTGATCTTAAATTCAGCCCAGGAAAAACGCCTAACCAATCGCCCTCGTGACCATAGGTACCTGCTCCAACCAGGCTCTGCGCAACCACTTCCTCCAGCTCCAGATGATGACGCTGCGGAGGCAAGGTCCCACGCCATCAATGTTTCGGATGCTCCAGCTGGAGGACGCAAATTCACCAAGGCCGAAAAGCAAGCTCGCACAGGACAGAACAAGGCTCGACGGTTCGGGAAATACGGCGAATTTGTGGGACTGTGCCGCTCCCGTGCTCTGGTAAACGAGTTCTCGAAAGAGGAATGCGGTTTCGGGGACAAGTGCCGGGAAAGCCACGATATCAGAGGGTACCTCAGCCAGAGGGAGAACTTGAACGACACTGTATGCCCTGTGTGGGCGGACAGAGGAAAGTGTCCTGTCGGTTGGAAATGCAAGTGGATCAAATCACACATGCAAGATGCCAATGTACCTCTAGAAGACCCCACTGCAGGGGAAACGAGAAAGGAGCTGCAACTCATCGTCGATGAGGACAGGTACAACCAGTATATCGCTGGCCAAGAAGTGGAGAGTAGCCTCAAGAACGAGATATCCGCAGAAACCAAGAAGCTCCTTATGCACAAGAAGTTTCCCTATGAGAAGAGTGATACGTTTCTCAAATACCTGGACGAGACATTTGGAGAAGAAAAACGGGACAACAATGCGGCGTATAAAGAAACGAGATTTAGACCATCTGAAAAGCGACGACTGCATATATCAGCTGAAACTCCCCTTCTCGCTCCCCTCACAACAACAGGGAATTTACCTTTCCGAAGGTTATGTACCTCTCTCGGTGCTTCAGCCACATACTCAGAAATGGCGATGTCTATTCCCCTCATCAAAGGTGAAAAGAGTGAATGGGCCCTTGTCCGCGCCCATAGCTCCGAGAAGAAATTTGGTGTGCAAATATCTGCCAAGAAGCCATGGGAAGCTTTGAAGGCAACAGAGGTACTTGCTCACTATTGCCCATCCCTTCATCTCATCGATATGAACTCTGGATGCCCCATTGATCTTGTATACAGATCTGGTGGTGGTGCTGCACTCATGGAGCAGCAATCCAAATTGAGTAAGATGATGCGAGGGATGAACTACGTGAGCGGTGAGATTCCAATTACCGTTAAAATCAGGACCGGTTGTTCCGATAAACATCCAATCGCACAGAAGGTGATTCGGCGATTGGTTGACGAAGGAGATGTTGCGGCGATTACGCTTCACGGCCGCTCCAGACAACAGCGGTATTCCCGTGAGGCGGATTGGGGTTATATTGCAGAATGCTCTGCTCTTATCCACCGGCTGAAGGAGGAAAAGCAAGAAGCATTGGATACATCCGAAGACGACAAGGAGAAAAGCGAATCAAGGAGATTGGTCCCGTATTTTATTGGTAACGGAGACTGTTACTCTTACGAGGACTACTACCGAGCTGTGGACGACAGTCATGTGGACTCTGTCTTAATTGCTAGAGGAGCACTTATGAAGCCTTGGATCTTTGAGGAAATACATGCGAGGCAGTACCTGGATAAAACTGCAACAGAACGTCTTGCATATGTAGAACAATTCGCGAAATACGGACTGGATTGCTGGGGTAGCGACGAAATGGGTGTGAACAATACACGCCGATTCTTGTGCGAGTACCTGAGCTTCACCCATAGATATGTTCCTGTGGGGCTTTTGGAGGTCCTGCCGCCGCGGATCCAGGACAGGCCACCAAGATTCAAGGGTAGGGATGAGCTTGAGACGTTGCTAGCGAGTGATGACTATCGGGATTGGATCAAGATCAGTAACATGTTCTTGGGAAAGGCAAGCGAGGATTTCAAGTTTGTCCCTAAACATAAGGTATGTCTTTCGTAATAGATTGCGCAATTTGAGACACTGAAGGACCACATTTACTAACCAGGACTCCCACAGAGTAATTCATACGATGCGGTTGATGCAGAAGGCTAAATGTGGAGCACGGGTAGGCAAGAAATTCAAGCTTCTTGGACGCTTGCGTATTTGGACTTTAGGAGAATTATACTTGGGATGGCCCTTGATCGCATTGTTACAACAATACCCTTCGCCTATTCCAATGTCTCACCCTATTCAATAGCAGGGGCCGCGAGACCAGCCGTAGCCAATACTTTCGCCAACTGTAACTATACCTATGTGTTTACAACAGCAGTGCTTTTTTCCCTTTTACTTATGTCGGGAAGATCGAGATTAAGCTTCATCATGATCTTCTAGTACCCGAATGAGACAGCCACAAAGGCAGTGCAACTCTGTTTATTTCGGCAAGTTACACGAGTATACCTTTTTTCGTTATTGTGCACTTCCTTGTGATGGTACTGAGAAAAATGTGGCGTTGCCGATATTCCAAATTCACTTCGCTTGGTACTAGCAAACCTCAGTGGATCAACCAAGGCACACCAACTGGTTATCACTTAGACTTTCTGAATCGAGTAAACTACTCCACGTAGTATGGTGATCCAGAAGAATTTGTTCTCTCGATGGCAAAATGATACTACAAATGGGTTCTCTAGAGAATCGTGGTAAAAAAATGTAGTCGGCACGCAATTTATCGGGGGCGGTGTAAAACGTCTGCTAACCCAGAGACAAGTTCTTCCTGTGCACTATCGCACAAAACTATGTATTGCGGCAGGGCCGTCCTCCAGCCGTAGGTCTCAAGTATGAGCTCCCATGCCGCACAGATCGGGTTCATGCAAATCGGATTCGTTCATTAGATGAAACAAAATTTAATGAGCCTCAGCTAGCCTTGTACAATAAACCCTTCTTTCTCGCTGTCGACTCCACGCTTCCGGACGGGAAGGTTAAGCTAGATAGCCTGACATCTATCCGGATATCGGCGGTCTAGACATGCAACAACTCTGTCTACTATGTCGACGATATCCACAACTGATGCAATCACGCATCATTTTGGTCGATTGTCAGCTACTGGCGAATTATTCGAACCCGGCGTACACCTACATACACCTGCCCACATCCAGGATGCATTAAATTCCATGGAGCACGATTGAATTAATTGCTGCAGGCACAGAAGCTAACTCTGCCAACCAGCAGGTCTCACAGAAAGACCACCAGTTGTACAGCCACATCCAAAGCGTCCTAGCGACGGTGTAGCCGGGCTTGACATCCAGAACAGGAAGTGTCATGCAAGCGAAAATTTTCGATGCGCGACCCAATGTGGGTATCCTGAACGAAAAGGGACGCCCGGATCACCCTACTTACGGCTACACTTGCTTCCCGACTCGATTCCTAGATGGTGATGCGGGACCGTCGACCCGTTCTCTCCAGGTGCTGGTTACGCTGGTGGTGGCTAGCTGACTGCTAGCCCGGTCTATTGGCTACTGGCTGCCTGTATTGCATTATTCGCTTTACCCACAGGCCAGGGCATACGCCGCTACACCATTTATTGCATGTGTACCTGGGAAACCTATGGCTCCCGTGCGTCCGTCGGCATGCTGATTCAGCTCGACCTGCTCGCACTCTATTGTCACAGGAAGACAAGAAGAAATGAATGACGAGCAAGATAGTACGGCTTCACCCGACTGGATCGGCGCCTGGCCCGGTTAAAGGATCGCACGAGAGTCGTCAGCTAGAGCAATATCAACTATGTGTACAGGCCTTCCAACTTGAAGAACTGAATAACAAATCCACGATAGGATACCGTTTATCCTGGATGTTACTCCCCTTGAGTCGCACATGAGATCAGCACGCTTTGTGCGGCTGAAGTTGGTTTGCAATTGTGCTCTTTTGCCTGCTTCCAACACCATGGCTCTGGTCCCAAGGGAGCCTGAGAACCCATCAAAAAGAAGCGATTTAAGAGGATCTTATCCCAGGTCGCTGCCCCGAATTCTCTATTCAGAATACACAACGTTAAACCCACCAAAAAGGCTTTCTCGACCTTCCCCAAGCCCCTTGTTCATGCATCCTCCACTGACCCCTTGCAGCTTGCCGCAGTATCGCCTGTCAGCTCTATAAACGTGCGCCCGGGCACAATACGCTTAGCCTCGACGTCAACGTTGCTACATTTGGGACCTTTCTCTGTTGGGATTTTTTGACTCTTTCCTTCCTTCAGTGGTTCTAGAAGATTTTATATATTTTTAAGGCTTTGCTCTTCGCCTCCCACGCTTGCATCCGAATTTCGAAACGAGTCTTGTAAGATAAACCAGATTATTTTGAAATGACCATCTGAAGCAGCCGAAATACATACCTCGTTCGCGGACCGAATTACCCGTCGACCTTATAAGGTTGATTTCCGAACATCTCTGCCTAAAGCTGAACGCTGCCTCTTTTTTTTTTTTTGAATATTTTTGGGGTTTAATCTCACTCCTAATTCGTAAGTACAATTGCCTGCCTATAAATTATAATTTATTTTCCTTCCCCGGGTCTATCCACCACTATGTATGCTTTCGGGGTAAGGTTGACTTGTTGGCTGACCTTTGGATATCTCCCAGACTTCAACACATACTACTGCGATTTAGTATATAGAACTTCGCAATCCTCAAGGACTCCTTAATAGACATCTATGAGAAAATTGCGACTGTTTAAACGAGCCAGAACACCCAAGTCAAAATAGGTTTCAGCAACCACCTCGGTTCGATACAACAGGTCGCCGTTGTAACCTCTGCATTTAATATTTCCTAATCCACACTCAAACACATCAAACCTTGCAGATACCACACTTTGCGCCCACCACGCGCACAATTCGTGGGTTGTAACATGGCATATTATTGTCCTGAGGTAGCTGTAGCAGCGGCAACTGATCCAGCTTTCAAGATTCAAAGCCTACGGAGTCTCACATGGTCACATTCACCGAGACCGCTTCATGCGGTAAGAGATTGTAAGACTAGACAACATTCTTTCTACAGTATTCTTCAACCGCGCACAATTCCTACCGACCCATCCTTTGTTTTCGACGATTTTGCGTCCTTGAGTTTGAACATCATGCCCTCAGTACCTCGAAACTATGACATCTGGCATGATATTATTAGCTACGTAAGTCCCCCCGCTTCCGTCTTCTAATAGGGAATGCGCATATATCGTCATCCCTTGCGAACATCTACGTAGAGCCAGCCGCGGCTGACAGCAACAAACCCCTTCTTATGGAGGGATTTTTGCATATTTCACCAGTTAGAAAACGATAAAACTTCACTTTTAGCATTATGCCTCGTCGATAAGGGGATGTACGACGTGGCTTCACGGTTCTTGTGGAGGAACGTCAACCTTAGAACGAAATCGGTGCAACCCGCACGATTTAGCAGCGCCATCCGGGTCTTGATGGATCGTAGACGACACCATGCTTCTTGTGTGCGCAGTTTAAGAATATCGTCCTCAAGCACAAGCAAATTTGGGTCTCGGGGGACAAGTCCTACTGCTAGCCCAGTATCCCCTATTGGTCCGACAGATGCGTCAGGCCGGTATCTCACAGAACTATGTACAAGGTTTAGAGCGCAGGTAGTCGACGTTCTTCCTCGACTTACTAACTTGAAGAGCTTTGAGTAAGTTGCCCCCCAGATAGTATTATTGCAGCCCACCATACTAAAGGCTGAAGCCTTCCCCCCCTCTTCTATCTGAGAAGCCTTCTAATCCTATGTGCGTAGGTGGTCTACGAGTGTCCATATTGATACTGCTATTCTATTCGCTCTACGACGGCATCCCACTCTCTGCGTCCTCGACTTATGCCCGGGCTCTGACCAATCCTGGTATTCCCCACCCTTGATAGACGAGCCTAGTCAATTCTCACTGCAGATGCTAGCCAGCACGAGGCTAAAATCTTTGGCGCTTACCCTCCCAAACCTGTTTTCTGAGAAGTGTTGGATATTCGAGCCTTACCAAGAAATCTCAAACATTTGCTGGGACTTAACGGAGTTATTGCATAATGCCCCGTCACTGAACAGCTTGTCGTTGAGAATGCGTCCGGTTTACAATCCCGCTACTGCCGCTACGCCTTTTCTTTTTACTGCAAATGGGGCTCAACTAGCAGCCGCGACCAAAACGCAACAGGACTATGAAAGCGACCTACTACATGAGATACACGAGTTGATCGACAGGCATAGAACCAGCTTCTGTTTCCGTGTCACTGGCCTGGATGCAGACGGGATGTGGGATTTCTTCGAAAAGGGTCATACGCTCCCAAGGGTTACATCCTTGACGATTCTAGACTCTCCCTCGAATGGAAGGTTCAACAAATACTCGACCCTGAGGAGCATGGATCCTGAAAACGCCACCAACGACTTCATGTCTGGCGAAAGAGTCCTCTACGATTACGAGTACCGATCCGGTGGCAAACTTTTGATACGAGACTGCAGTCACCTCCAGCTTGCATTACTCAAGAAGTACCGCAAGGAGCTCACCGAACTCGATATCGAATTTCCCAACGTGGACGTTAAGCTGGTCATGCTCCCCAAGCTGGTGAAACTCCGCACGGGAATCTGCACCACGCCAGGAATTGAGTGGGAGGTCAGCAAAATCAACGAAATTTCAAAAAGGTGCAAGTATCTGAGACATCTAGAGCTCCATGTTCCATGGGATTGGAGGTATTGGAGACTATTATGGGTAAGGCCGACGGTTTTTTTTTTTTTTGCTATTTGTAAGCTTTAGCGATTCTGACTCTTCTTCGCCATATAGCGCCAGCGGGATAATCCAGCGTTCGAAACCCTTCTTCAAGGCTACCATGCTCTGAAAGTCCTTCACATCTCTGTCGTCCGCCCATTCGAGTATGTCAACTCCATGTCGATTCCCCTTGACAGGGAGGCCAATGCTGCAAAATTACAAGCAGTGAGGACCAAGGACGTTGTAAGTTGTGCTCCACGTTGCGTTGTGGGGTTTTCCCGCAAGACAGCCTTGTGTGGCTTATATCAGGGATCTGATTGACTAACGAGAGATATTTATAGCTTCCGTCTTCTAAGTTTGTACCCTGGCTATTGAGATCTTATCCGTGCCTAGAGGCTCTAAAAGTTGGTGGAGGTGCACCGGTAGCAGTCCACTCCGGGGTAAGAGAGAATACAGAGAGGTTGGTATACGCCCGCAATGCCTTCAAGGTTTCGCAGTTGGCTTGGGAGCCTATCGAGGGTGTTTTTCTATAATCTGGTAATATTATACAATTGTGCAACCTTCGGAATTTTTTCATTTTTCTGGTCTTTCAATTTTCGTGCTACGCGTTTTTCTTACTACGTTGATTGCATTTTTGGATTTGTCTGATGTGATCACGATTCCTGTTCGGCATTCTTTCTTACTCCATACAGCTTTCTAATGAACTTAATGACTAGTTTTCCTTCCTTGTAGCCTTATAAGGTTACGGGCTTCGCTTGGTTTTGGGAACCAGCCTTGTTTTTCTTCTTTCGCTATACCTGTATTTTTCCATCTTCTCAGCACAGCGTGGATAATCGTGCATTTACCGTGGCGTTTCTCTGAGTCTTGTTCTCTCTCTTTCTGGCGATGATGCTTATATGCGCGTGACATTGGTGTCTATAATGTAATCTATAGTTCCCTTTTTCCCCTTCTTGCTCTTGAGCCTCATACCCGGTATCCTCGGCAGTTGGTAGCTTACTCGTTTAGAGTTTTCTTTTTTATCGTATCCTCTACCCTCTCCTTAACGTCAATAACCTCCCTCCTATTACGGAGAGATGTGTCATATATAGCAATTAGTCTTAAGGCATTCCGCCGCATATAACACGAAATTCGGTCTGTGCATGTGGGACCTGGTTTACGAGACCATGTTGGACCAAATAAATACAATTTGTATTTCATCCGAGAGACTATTGGATATATGTACGTCTAATGAGACAACTTCGTACGCCAGCCACCAAACATCGATATATAGATCAACCTTCAGCTCTTATTTTCAAACAGCCCTAGTGACAGTTTTGATATAAGTAAACTCCTCAACACCCCATTTCCCACCAAAACGGCCATATCCAGACCCCTTGACACCACCATGCGGGAACGACGGGTTGTCGTAGACCGTCATGTGGTTGATATGTACAGCCCTACAGGGATTGATTAGTAATTCCGTTTAGTTGGAATCCCTGTGGGTAATCGTAAAGGAGCCAGAAGCTTACCCGGATTCGATCTCCCCTGCGATCTTGATCGCTTTATCCTCATCTGCCGAGAATATTGCTACAGACAAGCCGTATTCTAAATTATTGGTAGTCTTGATTGCTTCTTCAACGTTGTCACCGTCGTATTCGAAGATGCAGAACACGGGTGCGAACGTCTCGGTGTGGTAGATTTCCATGTCTTTGGTTACCTTGGTTAGGAATAGTGGGGGCAGGGAGGAGTTTGGGTCTTTAGAGATCTTGTCAAGGATTGTGGGTGAATCTTGTTCGCCCGAAGCGGTGTGTATTATTGCGCCTTTAAGAGCAGCATCAGCGAGGAGGTTCAGAACTTTTCGCTTGGAGGGATGTGTGACGAGGGGTAGGGTTGGAGGTGGGAAGATTTGGGACATTATGGAAGGTAGTTTCTCCACAAGGCGGGAGGTTAGAGAGGTAGGGATTAGTGCGAGCTCCTAGCATATACAGTTACTCTATTAGCGATTATCCGGCGAGACTAGCTATTATTGAATAAAGTTATGGCTTGGCCGATTGAATGTGATGATGTTTCTTACAGTAGACATGCAGATCTGACCGGAATTGAGGTAAGCACCAACGACGAGCTCTTGGGCGAGTTTATCTAGGTCAGCATCTTGAAGAGCTAGGGTTACACATTTACCGCCTAGCTCCATGGTAACGGGTTTTCCATATCTCCCTGCGACTTCGTTAATCTTTCTCCCGACAGCAGTAGAGCCGGTGAAGTTTAGGAACCGGATAGCAGAGTGTTTAACCAGGGCTTCTACTACCTCAGCGGCGTCATTTGGGGCCGGTGGTGCAGGAAGAATGTTGAGTACACCGGCTGGAAGACCTGCAGAATGCAAGAGGAGGCCAAGAAAGTGGTGGGTCATAGGCGCAAGAGGGGCTGCAAGCATGACTACCGTATTCCCCGCGGCTATCGGGGCTAGGAGCCCACGAAGGCCCAGGATCAGAGGTGCGTTCCTGTGAAGCTTTGCATCAGAATCATATATATGCATACGAATATTTAATCTAACTTGAGAAGCTTGCGAGAAACGTACCATGGAGCAATAGCCCCGACTACCCCATATGGAACTTTGCTAACTACACCCATCATCCCATCTTTGCCTTTGATAGCCTCGCTCCGTAATGCGTCTTCGAGCACGTCTCCGATACTCCTCAAGGCATCCACGCAGAAGTTTAGGTTAAACGAAGACCAGGCTTCCCCGGCACCGATCTCTTTGTCGAAGTAGTATTGAACCTCGTCCGCTTTCGATTCAAGGATATCGGCAGCTTTGGAGAAAATAGAGATACGGGCTGAACATGACGTCTTGGACCAGGAGACAAAGGCCTGGGAAGCAGATTCAACCGCGGTATCTATTGAAGATTTTGTTGCAGCACATGCTTTCCAGGCCAATGATTGGGATGGAGGAGTAGTGACCTCATATTTCAGCGATCCCTCAGGGCAAACGGTAGTCCCGTTGACCCACAGGGGAACGAAAAATGAGGTATCCTTCTCGAAAGACATTGTTTTTAAGGCGTCTCAAAGTCCAGACACTTAAGCTTTTATGCTTTGGTGGTAGATTTGCGAAAATAACACAAAAAGTGCTCACAAGTTTTGCTGAACAGAAGCAAAAAATAATATAGCGAACGAAGATGTCAAAAAACGAGGAACGAGGAACGACGACGGGATTTAATGAAGCGGATCTCGAGATAATTGATAAGCAGAGAAATTCAACGGATCCGGACCCAACTTCGCTTATATATCCTTTCGCCCTGACAATTTACTTTTGGGGAAAGCTTTAAATCCGCACGAAATGTTCCTGCGCACTGTTCCATTCAACGGGATCGTCTCACACTAGTCCGAATGCCACAGGACAAGAGGAGAGATAATGGGGCGAAAAGTCAACGGTGGGCGGAAAGGAAGCGGGTCAGACGATATCGCGATACATCGCCATCCCGGCATGCCATGCGAAAGAGCTCCAAGGACCGTTACAAGGTCAGAGCGCGGGCGGGACAGGACTCAATCAAGCACTAAAGCTTCCTAGCTTCTCGAAACCGAAGCTTATCCCAATACAAGACGAAAGGGATTCGAAACAGCAGTTGTTGATAATCACATCCTCAGAGAGGGGCTGTGTTTGAGCTTGAACGCCATAAATCTTGGGAGCTTGAACATTTCAGTATATTTTGTTATCCGGATGGAATATCCTCGGGCAAAATGGAGCCCAGACCGGGTCGAGTGTTAACCGCAGCAGCCCCGGTTAGCCAATTGGCTGGAACATCGAGCCGGTGTTGCGAGCGACCACTTTTGCGTTGTGCGTGTCGTTGGCTTCAACACATGGTAAAGGTTACACAAGACACCTAGTCTAGGGCGAACAAGAGAACGGGAAAAGCCTGTCGTATTCGCCAGCAGTGGCTAGGTTGGGATGTGGTCCGAAGTTATGGTTGGGTTTGGGTTCCTTCTGGTTGATGCATTGCGGACTGCCGTTCATTGGTTTTGATTGGGGGAAGGCGACATGGCTGTAATGGCACCCGTCACAACTTGGGTGGCCATGCTTGTGTTTAAAAACGGGCAGACTGGTGTTCTTGCATTGGGTGGGACTTAAGGGGACTGGGAGTTTGCAGTCTGCAACCAACTAAAACCACCCCACAGCCCAACCGTCAAGAACGTGGACTGGAACGCCCTAAACATGGGCGAGGCGTGGACACGGCTGTCGGAGGGAGGGGTTGACGTAAGCACTTCAAGGCAGTCGCTGGTTTTATCTGTAATAGCTTGCATCACAGGAACCATTTTTAAAAAATTTAAATATCATTGTTAGTGCAAGCGATAATAACGTTGTCACTATCGTCCGTATCTTACCGTATTGCGTGGAATCGAGTGCTTATGGATACACCGTGGTATGGTCGTGCGAGGAACTCATTGATCGCTAGAAGCCCGGTACGTCTATTAGATACACATAAGTACCTAGGTATGTATATCATATTAGCATATACCTATGGATTTTACTTTGTGTCAAAGGGCTGGAGTTCACCAGTTGCTGTGAATTCGAAGTTATTCAGCCTATAGTAACATTACAGCATCCTTCCGCGTTATATTTCCGGGTGTCTTATGTGTATCCGGACACTTTTCCATGCATCTTTGTGTGAATGCGAGGCTTCATACTGTGATCTCTATATGTTAGTAAAAATTATCTAATGATAATTTCTGTATTTCGATTTCCTCAATTGAGATTCTGGATCCGATCAAATCAATGGCAAGGCAGACGGGAGGATTTAGAATCAATTATACGAACCAGACATTCTGGAATCCCATTCGAAGTATGGACGCGGAGTGCAACATTCTATAACTGCTTGTGGCTCTGCTTTGCTCTGAACCTAGCCTGACCCACAGGCAGGCTTGTCCACGCTTACCGAACTCTGGGCACTCTGATTCAACCTTAATTGCTTGAAGCGGAACATAACAAAGGTTCTATTTTGGGATTAACCGTGGGTGGGTGACGGAAGCTTTGGCGGACTATATACCTTCTTCGATATGCACCACGGGCATTAATTTCGGTAGACTTCGATTTCGATCGAGTACACGTAATACTGCACATCTCGCGATTTTCTTGCGGGAAGGCTTTCGTCAGCAGGTCTGCAGAAACCGGGTCCAATTCAAAACCAGAAGATTGGATACCAGGGACCAGCCATGCCTTGCGGGTGTATAGTGTATGTAGAGCTATACCGGTGCTCGTCGTCTCGTCTCGTATATCGTATGCTGACAGAGCAGGCCTATACGGCCTAGAGGCAGGGATGGTGACCGTTTCGTAAAGAAACAAGCAGTTTCGCCCAGCCAACACGACCGCAGACAGTTCGCCCACCAAAGAAGGAATAAAGTTCTCCATTCACCCTGGTCGCTATCAGAACTCATTCCCGAGCCTCAATTGGAAAAGGGTATTTAGCTTCACTAGACCCCCGGCGGTGGACAATCTTTATTCCACTGCATGTTCTCCAGTAAACCATAATCGCGAAATAAATACTACTTAGTAAGCTACTCAGCTATAGACTTTGCATACAGTAGCGTGGCGTTCGAGCTGCATGATTAACATTTATCCTGATACGGTAGTCTATCACGAACCGGTTACCTCATTCTCATTCTTGAGCGACACCCCTCCTCAAAACTTACCACCGACATCCACCAACATTCGTTCCTAATACCGAGGGCCGTGTCCCACGGCTTTATATCCAGGGCCAAAAGTCATATTTCCAAAATCGGCATTTTCGCACAGAACTACGGAGCTTGAAAGCTAGCTGGGCTGAGCTGGGCTCGTTCGGCCTCCAACTGCCATGTCTGACAACCACCAGAACCCCGGACCTTCCCGGGAGCAGCAGAACAACCCTCCGCAAGACCACTCGGACGGCGAGGACGGCACTCATACTCCTCTGCCGTCATATTCAGATCATATACCGGAGCTACCGGGCGAAGGAGACTTTCCAGTGGAAGCTTACCAACCGGATGTTAAACTAAGCACTAATGGCTGGCCGTCCGAACCGCTGTCCCAGATTCCGACAGCAAACTCAGACCTTAGGAATTACAACAGTGGCATAGATTCGCCAAGCGTCTCGAGCTTCTCGACGGCAGCTGGAAGCTCTATGAGCTATGGGGGGCATGTCATACCCGTGGATAATGACTTCATCGAAACAGTGCCCCCACCAGCATACAGCGAGATCGGGGAGAGTTACCTCGAAATCGATCAGAATGGGCTCTCCAGCAAAGCTCGGATTTTAGGTACCACTACATGTTTCCAAGGTTATATATTTTGCCATCTAGTAACTTTTCTTTCTTTATTTCTTTCAATAAATAGATGACGGTCGTATCGATATCAGCATCAACCAACGTTCAAGAAAATTCTCCAACATACTCCTGCCGGCCCTGAATCGAACCCTCAGTCAGATTCAGCCTCCGGTAGCGCTGATTAAACCGGAACCTGACGTTCCTCGGGGTTTACAGGGAAAAGATGTTCCCAAACTCAACATCGTTATCCAAATCATTGGTTCTAGAGGCGACGTGCAGCCATTTGTTGCCCTAGGAAAGGTTTTGAAGAACAATCCTCCATATCATAGAGTCAGAATAGCAACTCATGCTACCTTCCATAAATTCGTCGAGGAGAATGGACTTGAATTCTTCTCCATTGGGGGAGACCCTGCCGAACTCATGGCCTTCATGGTAAAAAACCCAGGACTGATGCCAGGGTGGGACAGCTTGAAGCAGGGTGATGTGGGGAAGAGGAGGAGGGCCATGTACGAAATGCTTCTGGGGTGTTGGAGGAGCTGTATAGAGGGTGGAAATGGTATGACATCTCGTGGCGAGTTAGTAATGCCACACGCCGGTGAGGATGGCCAGGAGAATGTCTTTATTGCGGACGCCATCATCGCCAACCCGCCAAGTTTCGCGCATATACATTGCGCTGAAAGATTGGCAATACCACTGCACCTAATGTTTACGTAAGTTGGGCGATGGATTTATATTGACTATAGTAACTAACAGCCTTTATAGCATGCCTTGGACACCTACCCAGAGTTTCCCGCACCCCCTCGCAAACATCAAAAGCTCAAATACTGAAGCCAACATCACAAATTTTCTAACCTACACCATGGTGGAGATGATGACATGGCAGGGTTTGGGAGATTTGGTCAACAAGTTCCGAGAGAAAACACTCGGTTTAGATCCAGTCAGCACTATGTGGGCGCCGGGCATGATACAGAGATTAAGGGTGCCGCACACCTACTGTTGGTCTCCGGCATTGATCCCAAAACCCCAGGACTGGGGTGAACATATCAAAATCTCGGGCTTCTACTTTCTAGATCTTGCAAATAACTATACCCCTGCTGAGGACCTCGCCGCATTCTTAGACGCTGGCCCACCACCGGTCTATATTGGTTTTGGATCGATCGTGGTTGACGACCCGAATGCCCTGACCAATATGATTTTCGAAGCAATTCGGTTGACGGGTGTCAGAGCACTAGTGTCAAAAGGATGGGGTGGCCTTGGAGGCGATTCCCTATCAGTCCCCGACAATGTCTTCATGTTGGGAAATTGTCCACACGATTGGCTTTTCAAGAGAGTTGCTTGTGTCGTCCACCATGGTGGAGCCGGCACAACCGCTATAGGCGTTGCGCTGGGCAAGCCAACAGTTATAGTACCATTCTTCGGCGACCAGCCGTTCTGGGGATCTATGGTTCATCGTGCGGGTGCCGGTCCAGCGCCTGTTCCGTTCAAGGAAATGACGGCGGAAAAGCTTGCGGCGTCGATTAAATTCGCATTGAGCCCTGAAGCACAGACTGCCGCAGGCACCATCGCAGACAAGATCAAGCAAGAAGCAGGAACTGTCACTGGATCGGACAGTTTCCATTCTTCATTGGATAAACAAAAGCTTCGGTGTATGGTTGATCCGAGACGGGCAGCTGTTTGGAGAGTAAAGAGAACAGAAGTTAGACTCTCCGCAGTTGCGGCCGCGTTCCTTCAGTCCCAAGGGTTATTATATTATAGTGATCTTAAGTTGTAAGTCGGAATATGACAGTACAAAGCACCGAGATTTTTACTAATGGGTGACTTAGATGCCGACACCAGGAGTGGCAAACAGCAACTGGGCCAATCGAGCCCATCTCTGGCGCAACATCTGCACTGCTTGGTACTATTGGTAGCGTTGTAATGGGAGTTGGCGATTTCCCAAGAGAAATTTTCAAGGCCGCAAAACAGGTTACGACAAAGGATGAAAATGGCTCTAATGCGGATGCTAGTTCAATTACAAGTGTACCCTCGAGTGCTCCCTCAACTGCTCCCCCAACATCTTCCGGGCCTGGTAACCAGCCTTCACTTCTTTCTTCATCGGCAACACCTAGTAGGAAAGCGTCGTTTGACTCTTCGAGAGATGCTGAAGTCACATCGTTATCAAGCTTCGATTCAAGATCCGAGCAAAAGTCATTACAAAATGTCGACTTGCCAGAGCTTCCTTCCCCCCCGCTACCGCCACCGTTCGCAAATAGCTTCCCTCAGCCTGCTGGCGGGGCTCCACATCATACAAGCAGCTTTCCTCAGTATACTGGCAGTTCCATTCCGCATACAAGTAGTTTCCCCCCAGTAACATCGGCCCCAGTAACATCGGCCCCAGGATCGAGTGGTACTTCATCCCACCGTGCAGTAATGGGCTCCGCGTTGAGCGGGGTTCATCGATCACGGTCTAACTCACCAATCCGACGGTATCGTGAAGCCCGTGAGGCTCGAGCTGAGGCTAAGGCGGCTAGGTCTAACACTGACCTACCACAAGCTGTGGATTCTCCAACTGATCGAGCGTCTTCTCCTCACCGAAAACTTCATAAAGAGCGAACATTTCCGGCTGAGAACAAGGAGTCCCACAGGCTCCAGAAAGAACGTACTTCTCAGTCTGTCCCAGAAGCTAGTGGGTCTGCTACACCTAGTATAAAGTCACAGACACCTTCTCAAAAAGAAGGTCCTAGCCTCGACCAATGGCTTGGCGCAGGAAAGGGTGCTGGTAGAATCGCTGGGGCAGTGATGAAGTCTCCGTTGGATTTTACACTCGCCCTTGCTCAAGGTTTCCATAATGCACCGTTGCTGTATGGTGATACTACGGTGAGAAAGCAGGAAAAGATCACCGGTATGGGTAGCGGCCTCAAGGTTGCTGGTAAAGAATTCGCCTACGGATTCTACGATGGTTTAGCTGGGCTTGTCACTCAACCAGTTCAGGGAGCAAGAGAGGAAGGGCATCTTGGTTTTTGGAAAGGCTTTGGAAAGGGCATTGGCGGCGTAGTTTTGAAACCCGGAGCTGCGATTTGGGGTGTGACCGGATATACCTTCAAAGGACTATATGAAGAGATCAGAAAGCACTCACACACTGATGTTAACGGCTACATTGTCGCTGCGAGAATCACTGAAGGTATTGAGGAGCTTAAGACCTTCCAACAGTCGGAGCTTGAAACTATGTTGAAGCGGTGGAAAGCCCTGAATGTCGAGCGGGTGGGCAGCAGGGTGAAACAAAAGAAGGAGAAGGGTAAAGGCAAAGAGAAGGAGAAAGAGAAAGAGAAGGAGAAGGAGAAGGACAAGAAGAGGAAGAAGACCTTCAGTTGCCATACTAAGGACGAGGTTGCGGTCGAGCTCGCAACTGACGAAGCCACTAGAGCAGAAGAGGAACTTGAAGATGCACCGGAAAATCGGTATCGGCCGACAATCCAGCCAATGCTTGATCGCGAAACGATGGAAACTCTTTCTTCAGCTGCGGGTTATCCGCCCCCTGCGCCAGTCCGCACCCTGAGAGCGCCTCCATGGTCCCCGGATCATGTCGGTTTGGTATCACCAGCGCCACCGCCACCGGCTCAGCGGACACTGGAAGGGGTAGAGAACCACGAGGAACTTGAGCGAGCGATTCAAGAATCTGTTCGCCAGACATCCAGAGGAAACCCGCAAGAAGACCAACTGATAGAACAAGCGATCAGAACCTCACTTGCAGAGGTTGTCAACCAGGATTCCGAGGAAGACGATGACACAGTTTTAAGGCGTGCGATTACAGCATCGCTTGCTAATACGGGCGAGCCGCAAGGCGACGAGGATGCCCATGCTCAAGCGATTCGAGAGGCGATCACAAAGAGTCTTTCAGATTCACATGCTAAGCCTGCTCATGATGATGTTGATCCTGATGAGCTAGCCAGGGCCATTGAAGAGAGTAAAAACGCAGTTCAGCCTCATCAAGATCCACATCACGACTTAGAAATGGCATTGAGGATGTCGAAACAGGAAGAGAATCAAATCACCGATCCTGATGACGCTCTCCAGAAGGCTCTGCAGATGTCGCAAGAAGAGGAGGAAAGGCGACGACAGGAAAAGGAAGAGGAAGAAACAGTAATGAAATATGTTATGAGAATGAGTATGGCAGAGCAAAAGTACAAAGCATTCGCGATAAGGGAAGATGATGGCGGCGCGAGTACGGTTTATGGTGTTAATTACAAGCCTGGTGGCAGGTGAGTCCTCAGGAGTCCATTTGTACCTTGGTATCGTCTTGCAAATCGGACGCTAACAGAAATTTTCGTTGCCAACAGTTCAAGAGATGCAGAGCAGGAGGAAATTGATCGGGCGATCAAGGAAAGCCTAAAGTATGGTCAACAGCCATAATCGCCGGCTGAAGTTCTTTTTCTAGAGGATGTGCTCCTTTGTCCTTTTCTCCAGTACTTATTTGGGAATGTTGCATTTTGGAACCTTGGCGACAGAGCGACTGGAGTTCGCGGTGCTTAGTCTCTCCTTGCAAACAGCATGACAATTAGCATCGTGTTGGTTTTCTAGGATGCTGCAGCTAATGTGATCAGAAAAACTGTATCATAGAGGCATTTTATTTCTGTGTTCGAATACAAAATATTACAGAATAATGATAATAATCCTATTTGGCGCTTGCAGTCATGATGATGTTTGCCAATGTGCCGCCATGGCGGGCTTGGGAGAGAGATAAGGATCTGAAAAAGCAGGGAGATGCCCAGACACCAGTGCTCGAGTGGGTTTGTTTCAACTGCAGTGAAATGGCATCATGGAGCGGGGCGAGACTAGTTGACACCCCTTGTGGAGAAAGGGTAGATGTGACATGTCGATATATTTCTTGCAGGGCGCCGCGGAAATTTGGCTTGATTTTAAAGTGGAGAGATTTGGAAGATCTGGGCTAGCTTCTGCTATGTCTACCCAGACCCAGATGCAAAGCGAACAGGCAAAATGCTTGTCTGCTATCATGCTATATATATCTACTTCTAGTCCGTATGTGCAGATGTTACATGTAGTATATTCGAGTACTTAGCTTATTATTTTTTACCTCATTTCCCTGAGTGTGAGCGAAAACTTGAAAATATTTAAAACAGGTCGGATAAACCGGGCAACAATTATTTTCTTGAGGGCTGTGCACTCTAATCCGAGAGCGTGGTTCTGCGACTGGGACCTTGCAGGAGAAACACGGCCACGCGGCCGATATCGCGGCTGCGGAATGCAAACTATTTGTGACAGGAAACGAACGGCTTACAGCGAAACATGCCCGCCAAAACAAACAAATAAATAAAATAAAATAAAATAGAAAACTGGACAATTCGTACCGAGGGCGTCTAGTATATACGAGGCAAACCACGGCGCAGATATATGGGGACGGTGGATAATACTATAACCTTCAGCCTCAGATATATCGATCGATGCGGCGAAAAACGTCAATGCTATGCAGTGCAGACCCATGGTGTTGAGTTGAATGTGGTAAATATTACTGCCCCATCTGGTAATTTCCCGAATAAAGACGGTGACACTGTTGATCTGTCAATGTGACATCCAACGTTCAGCATCAACGGCCGGCTACCAGTCAACGTTAGTTGAGGATCATGGGTTGTGATGGTGAAGTCCTCTAACTTCGTATGGGTAATCCTATTGGGAATCTGCAGCAGGGGCTTCAAAAGATGAGCAGCTAATCAAAGACATCATCCCATGTCACAGCTGAAGGCTTCAGCCAATTTCTCCCAGCGAGATGGGAAAAAAGCACCCATGTCTGCCTCTCAAAAAACGCCCTGACAGTTCCCTGTCCCAGACCGACTCGATGGTTCAGTGTGGTCACGAACAACGGTCAGATTGGTTAGATAACCTCAAAAGTGGGTCCGCATTTCCCTCTCAGCAAAAAGATACGGCTAAGGAGATCTTTTGATTTCACTAAGGGCAATCGCACAAGTCGCACCCGCATGCAGATTTCGAAATAAGTGTCATCTATTGCACAGAGCACTGATATTCATAATACCCGTGCTGCGTTCGCCCCCTTCTTGTCGGCTCCTGTGCCTGCCGAACTCCCCTTTTTGAACCTCTGCGAATCCGGTTTTCGATGTGCCTGTTGTGCTCGCTGCGACTGAGACTTGACAAACCGATCTTACAAACGATTGGGTTCCAGGAAATCCATCAAACTGCAATCCCCGGCCGGCTAAATAATTATTGTATAGGTACATACAAAAGGCACGTTTTTCAGGATATCTTCTGGCGAAGCAGACGGAACGTGGGAGCAAACCCAGAACTCGTTTTGTCAAAGCGTACATGGAACCGGGCTGGGCATTTCGCACCACGCCACCAAAAGAGACGAAATCCGAGATTGAGGTGTGTGTGCCTGGTCAATTGTTCCCTGAGGGACTCAAATAATTGAGGCCTTTTAATCTTTTGATCGTTTCTTCTCTTTGTTTTGAAGGTTTCCATTGACCCATCCGGATTCAACGGCCTTTGGACGACAGGTCTCTTTGGGGACAAGGACGAGAGGGAAATCTAGAACAGGAGGAAGACGGTTCGAGACCAGACGAAAGCAAGCGAGGTACCCGAGATTCAGGAACATAACGCCGTTCCTGCTTCTTGGCTTGCAGGAACAAACATTCGCCTGCAAGTCAAGAAAGAAAGAAGGAGCTCAAGAGGGGAATAGGGACGACAATCAGGTGGTTTGTTGAGGGAATCTATGGCTGCAGCAGCTCGTGACTACTCAATGCTGCAGCTACCTAGACGACAGATACTACAAAAATCACAATTAAGAGCTAGGAACCCACGACAAGCACGAGATACTGGGAAACATCTACAACCGCGGCAGGATGTGCCAGACGGGGTCGCTGTTACCACCCTTATTCTCACAGAGACAGTAGCAACACCGTCTGCCACATTAACCAAAATATTAACACTTGCGCCGCCAACTTCTGTTTCCCAACCAGAGCAAATACCTTCGACAGATGATCCCAATGATCCTATGCCCGGGCCAGTTCCGTCTTCTTCTATAGGTGCCGGGATGCATACGTCGGTTCCAAGTTCGAGCGCCACCGTGCGCACCAGCATGGGGACGGTTACAACTTCCTCGCCTACAACAACAGCAGAAAGAGGCTCCGCCTCGACAACAGCTCCAGCATCAGGATCCTCCAGCGCTGGAATTGATATTAAAGCCTTGGTCCCTGCGATAGTTGGTGGGGCTGTATTCCTCATTATTGTTGCATTTTTATTTGGATATTGTATTCGACGAAGGGGAAATAAAGCACAGGAAGAGTCGGACCCTGAAGGTGTCAACGAGTTAGAGCGAGGCTACGGTGAAGGTGGCGCATACGGCACAGGGGGCTCAAAGAAAACGAGCGAGAAGCAGCCGGCTCAAGCGACATCGCGGAGTGTCCCTGATATCAACGTCGACTCATCGCATGCTCGGAACCGGTCGCTAAGCAAAGGAACCTCGCAATCGAAGGAAGGATTATTACAGGGTACCGGCGACTATGGAAAACTCGGGCCCACCGGGTCATACAATTCAGAGCCTGAAAAAAGACATGCTATGGCTATGTTTCGACGGTCTACAGCGCAGGACTCTGCGACTATCCCTCATCATCTTAGACATCTAAGGCCCGAGTCTGTATCGACAGATGGACTACGGAGCTCTGGTTTGAATCATGTATCTGATGAGGGGGAACCCTTCCACCGTATTGTGCCGATGTCCGACCGTATTTCTAAAATCGGTATGGCTCTTTCGACTTCGGACAAGTCTGTACAAGACGACAATATCTCCGCTGTTATCCAAGATACAGCAAGACAGCCAGAGCCACCCAGAAGTATCTTCCAGCAAAATACGATGTACTTCGAAGAAACACCGCCACTGTATTCCCATGCTCAAGGTACTTACTTCGGTGCCGGCGCAGCAAGCGCGAAGCCTGGGCCATCTTCGTCGACCCGAGATCGATTACCAGAGGCTGGAACGGTTGGATCTGGGAAGTCGAGTAACCAGTCTCGGTTCGCCGGCCGGTCCGATATTGCGACACCATCACCACCTGGAACTCCGACAAGATCATCACGCGACCGAGACCGAGACCAGTCTACAAGTAGTAGGCGTTCTTCGAGACGTGGTTCTGGGATATTTGGTCTCGCTGCCGCAACCATGGCTAGTGGCACCGACGGCCGCAGAACAAGACCTAAGAGCTGGGATAGGAAAGGTCGGCGCTGGGATAAGAAACGGCATAGTCGTGGTCGAGGACTCGGCGTCCCTGCTGGGCTTGAAAAACGGAAAGGCAATAAGAGCAGGTCCAGGAGCAGGAATAATGCCATGTGGACTGCGTGGTTTGACAGCAGCAGCGAGGGTGAAGACAACGACCTCGAGGATGTTGTCGAACCAATACCACTACCTGGTGGTATCGTGACGTCGAAATCCCAAAGCCAAAGGAAAAAGAGAGTCATATTCAACTCGACATCAGATATCTCAGAACACCCGACGGTCTCGAGCGCTCGAACCCTCACAAACAGCCAATGAGAGGATCATCGATGCCTTCCATAAACCCACCTCCTTTCGACTTTAACACTTCACGCACGTATAAATTTTCGGCATTGGGCTTCACAATCAGACCCAGTCCCATATTTGACAATCTTCCAACCTTCATAAATTTATGAACTTATCTACTCGCTATGCTGCCTTTTTCCTTAACGATTCTTACGACAACTTCAGCTTAGAAAAGCATGCGGATTTTAGCACACCTGCTTTCCTATGATGACCACTTGTCAGTTTTATATCTTTCTCCAGATTCACCTATTGCCGTTCGAAAACCCTTTCAACATTTTAGTCATGATATTTTTCTTCCATACATAGCTTGCGCATAGCTATCTTGGATTTTCCCAAGTTTCCTTACCATCAGGAGACATCAGCAAAGGACGCCTTGCCCACAGCTCTCCTAATATCGTATATATACAATATATACGTGCTTCTTTTCCTTTACACTACTTTGAGAATTTAAAACGTTATCTATGTAGATATCTAGTTCATACCCCCATAATTTCTCTCCTTGCCTCTTTCCTATCACTTTCCCCAGGAATAATCTCTCTTTTCCCTAACAAAAATTTCCTTGCGTATATTTTTCTTTCTCTATTTTCATCTTTACCATTTTTTTTTTTTTTTTTTTGAAAAACACATGGTGTAAACCTTTTATTTTTCAGCGCATGGAGTATGAGTTGGTGGTATGTACTTTTGCGGCCTTCTTCCCGTATCGATAAATGCTTAACTCGATACGTTCCTTCTTTTTTATCATATTATTTATATATTTTGTTTTTTCGTAGCATTTGGGCATTTGTGGAAGGATTTCTTTGTAGTATTATTACCTCAAGTTATTTATATTGGCGGATTACGTTCAATGGGATTTGGAATTGGTGGTTATTCTTTTTATATAACGTGGAATATTTCTCCCAGACCTCTTAAACTGTAGACGTCTCCGTAACGGAACAGGTATCAAGATATGAGCCTACCTGCTACGTCGCAATATTGGATTTTTAACAGCGGGAGTTCGTATCCAGAAAGCATGCGACAATATAATGGAGCTGGGGCCGGCAATGCAAGCTATGGACGGATATAAAGTTTTTTTTTCTCGTGATTTTTTTTTCAATATTTTATTCTCAACATATAACTCGCGTAGGCAAGCATACATCTTTACAGAATGATATTTACAGAATTTGAAACGAAGCTTCCTACTTTAAACAATGCATCCTCAGTGTAGCCTATGCTTCAATGGGCGAGGAAGGGGCTGAAGGAGATGATCTGGACAAGCTAAAGGGGGCCTATTCGGATGCTGGTTAGCTGGGGCTTACGAAGGACGTTATTTTCTATCATGAAACACTTACCAATACTCTCTTTGCATTAACAATGCGCCATGCCAGTTTACGAACTGTACCATCGGCCTTGACGACTTCAGGGGCTAAGTCCAAGCCAAACCTATAACCATTATGTCAGCCAAAAATAATTCCGCCGAGAAACTGGGGGAGTGGTCCATACATTTCTTTAACAGCATACACGATCCTCTTTGCATACTTCATTTCCGCAACTTCACCGAACTCGTCATCAAAGCTCTCAGGTGCCACTTCTTCCTTTCTGTCGAAACAATCTCTCACGACACCCATCAATGGTTTAAGGATTTCATCCACATTGATGCTCTTGCCAGGTGTGGAGGAACTTTCATCAAATTTATCAACCACAACTTCGAATGGTAAACTGATTGCTACGACATTGTGTCTACCGCCATGGTGGTAGCGGAATTCGTAGACTCCGGTACGCCAGAATAACCTATGACCCTCGAAGACTGCCTCACCACGGACATACTCATCCTCATGAGTCTCATCGATTGGTTGTTCAACATCACAGGATAAAATTGATTCTTCGTCGTATTGCGGGTACTCGCCACGAGATACCGCTGTCCAGCGACCCATAGAGGCGATACCAGTAACTGCGCGCTGAGAATTGTCATTTACACGGTAGAGACCGATCCAGTCCTTCTTAGAGTGGGCTTTGGGAGCAGTCCAGGCAACCCTGACAGCGGAGCCGTATGATACAGAAAGTGGGGAGAATGTATCAATAGCTGATCCAGGTGGTTTTGGGGAATGTTTCGCCGAAAGAATAGAGATTGAGTAAAGTGATAAATCAAGTTTTGAGAGCTCATTGGCTGGGATTCCAGAGAATAAGATACGAGTAGATGCTGGGAAACTAAGGTGACGGCGTTCAGTCCTGACCGGACCATCGGAGAGGAGGGTATTAGCCTCTTCATTGTTCGAGAGGCGCTTCATCGCTCTATCTAGGAATTCTTCAACGAGATCGGTTGTAGTGTTTGCAACCTTGTCTAAGGATCCTTGAATTCTCTGGAGGCGGTCGTTGAGGTCCTTTGGAACTGCGCGTTTCAAAGTCTTTGCGACACCAGCATCTTGACGAAGGTCACCATAAAGTTTTTCCATGTGAGGGCGCTCGACAAAATCAATCGAGAGATGGGTAGCGATATGAGCCAACAGTGCCAGGAGATAGATTGCTGGGTTCGAGGTGACAAGAGCCAATCCCCAGACGCTAGCGCAACCGAACAAGCGTTCAGGATTGTTCAAGAACCGATAGATACCGGAGTAAGTAAGTTTGGGGCGGGTATCGAAGAAAAAATCGCCATAGAACCTACAGACTCATGTCAGTATACCATAACCAAGATACTAATGTTAGAAATAGCACTCACCAGCCAAACTCGCCGACACTGTCGTAGATTGAAGCAGCAGCCCACATTTGAAGTGCAACAAGCAACTGCACGAATTAACGTTAGTTAGGTAGCTATAATATCGGTTTCGAGTGAACTCACGAATCCTAGCATGTGCTTCAACAAGGCCATATCGGTAGACCAATTCTCCGGTGGGGAGTACACCTTCCAGCAGGCAGCCGCAAAACTCAAGTGACACATGCAGTTGACCATATGAAACAGACTTCTCCATTGTCTCCACGACTCGTCCAAGGATTCGCCATATTTAAGGAAGTGTCTTGTCCAGGACTTGCGTTCACTTTGCAGATTCAGAATAATGCCGAGTCCAACAGAGTAAAACAGTCGCCAGAACAGTGCGTGGAGAATGAATAAAGCTTGCGTAAACGGTGTAGCGGGGACCAAGACGGCCAGTGAAACTGTATAGAGTCCAAGGAATAGAAGTTGAAGGTCTGGCGTTCGAACGAAATCAAAATTTTGATAGCCAACAAGAGGGCGCATGATAGGCTGGTCCTCGCTTGGTTCGGGTAGATCGGAAGAGGAGATCGAAGGCGGGGGAGAAACATCCCTGACCATGCTTGAAGTAGCACCGTCTTCGATTATCAGGGTTGGCTTCTGAGGAGCCTTGCGTTTCTGCGGCGGAGGGTTGTAAATTTTTTGGATATCTAAGTTGTTGTTAGCTATAACTTCGTAACTGTTTGTAGACTAGGTGCGGAGCTTACGTGGATCTTCGATGAGGACTAGGAAAGCAAATTGCGCAGCGTGTGCAATAAGGGAAATAGCGAAAACGGTATAGCTGGCAGAGAAAAGAGAAATCCCCTAGAGGCGCTTGCATTAGATAGGTTGTCGTAATACTTAAGAATCGACCCAAAACTTACGTAGTATCCGGCATATCCCACTGAGTACATAGGGTGAGGTGCAATCTCATAGACCCCATCAAAGGTCAGAGACTGGTCAATCATGAAGAAGAAATCACCCCAATCTATCATCTAATGTTAGCTTAAATGTCTTCACGAATCACAGTCTGTGCGGTAACTTACACCAGGCATAATCCTTCACGACCCTATGAGCGTCGAGTTTGACCCAAACGTTAAACACGAACAAAACCACTCCTGCAACCCACCTGCAGACATGTAGCCACATCTTATGGCTAGTGGGTACTTCAGTGGCGACATAGGCAAAGAGCACATAGTTCACAAAATCGCACATGAGAATTAGATCCACAAGTCTACGGAACACCATCCAGGTGTTGTATTCGAGTGGTGCTTTATCAAAATCATAGTCTTCGGAAGGTATCTTCGTCGAAATCTCACGTTTGATGAAGTCGTAAAGTACTGGGTGCGCCTCCCTGTCAAAAAGTTTGTACTTGGAAGCCCAGTGGGTGAGCCGTTTGTATTTGCTCTGGGACTGGAGCAGCAAGCCGATACCAAGATTATATCCGGCTCGCCAAAAGAGGAACGTGAACATAAACACCGGTTTCAAAGACCATTGTGGGAGAATGAAAATAAGGCTTATATGGAAGGCCAAAACACCGAGAACAAGGAGATCAGAGAGATTCTTCGGTTCTTTGGGCGAAAGAAGGGTGGAGACCATGTCATGGGTTTGGGGAACGACAAAGACTGTGAGGATGTGTTGTCAGCTGTTGCATTTTTTGAATGTCCAACTGGCTGGGATCTGTGCTTCTGTTTGAGCACTGATGCTGTGTGACCTACCAGTTCCATCGGGAGTCCGGCCATATGTTTTAGCTTCCTTCTCAATCTCGGTTCTTGAAGTCTCCGTCGTAAGCTTGGTCGATGGTTTCTGCTGCTTCTTTGAAGACTTTGTCCTTTCCCGCAGCTGGGGGCTGTTATTGGCCGCGTCGGGTAGGCCAGCGGAGACCTGAGCTGTCGCCATGGCTCGAGTTTCCTATGCTTTCAACCAGCCGGGAACGGATGTTGACACTCGGGAAGTTGCGGTGAAAGAAATCCCACAAATATTAATGGTCTACTGCCCTTGAGGTTGAAAATCAAGGGCAAAAGTAGGTTGAAAAAAACTATCCTGGAGGAAAAGGGCTTCTACAGATTGTCGGCTACCATGGGAAGGGTCGTGTGAGCAGAAGTAGAAAGGCGGCAGGCAGTTTTATTTAGCTCCGGTTTTAGGCTTCTCTCCCCACGCCATCTTCTCTCTTCCCTTTCTCTCTCATATGCACACATGGAATTACGAGACTTCGACGGTTTTCGATTTCACTCGCCAAGCTGGGCGGGAGGATTTTACCCCAGGGCCATGCTGACAGAAATTTCACAAGCCAAAAGAATGGCCTCCCTTGCTAACATGTTACGCAAACGTGATTTCCCAACCTGTCATACGAAATGTTAATGCAAGGTGCTATCCAAGGTGGCCACGCCCTTAAGTTGCGCCCGTTCCCAGCGGACCGCAGGTTTGTCGTGGGAATAGCCAATAAAGCCAGCCGATTCGCTTGTTTTTAACCTTCGTTCATGCATCTGCATGCTCACACGATCCCGCAACCGCTGCGAATGGAAGACGATTCTATATATCAATTGCGTGAAGACAGGTTTTTCCCTTGGAGAATCAGATATATTGATAACCCTATCGATATATTTTTGATAATGGCATCCCACGCTGACCGGGGTAGACGAGTACACGCTAGGCTAAAATCGATAGCCTCCAAATTTAAAAAGCTTCGACTAGTACAATCTTTGATAAGAGGAGCATTCTACTGGACGATGAACTTCCTGTCGCAGTCTTAGCTTGAGCGTTGCCAGTTCTCGTCCCTGGTTATCCCCAACAGCTCAACATCTTGCAATTGACATGCTAGCATGCCAAGGCTCAGGGCCATGGAACAAAAGCTTTCCGTCGTAACTTAGACCGAGGCCACACAGTCCGCCGGGTGAATCGCCTTTGCACCGACAAGTCACAGAGCCGGGACGCCGCCTGTGTGTAACGGGCATCACATCAATCAAATATCGACGGCCCACAAACAAGTCGTCCTACCTATCTCCTCATGCCACGATTTCAACTGCGCGTGCTAGAATGATACGCTGAGGAACACGAACAGCGGTTTTTCGATATATATGCACATGCAGAGGAATTTTTGATCTACCGATTAGAAGTTTGCTGTCGGCATCAAAGTCGGCTGCCGGCAAATTCCTTTTCGTCGGCTCCCGGCAAGCCGTATGGGAACCATCCGGTATACTGTGGCTTCTATCCGATCTCCAAATTGGTTCAGTGGTCAGAATACGCCGCTCTCATGAGAAAAATCAGGTGAACCGGCGAGACCCGGGTTCAATTCCCGGATTTGGATGATAGTATTTGATGATCTTTTTGTCGTCTTTGCCATCTTTAGTGGTATGAAGTTAGATCTTTTTTGTGTGCCCAGAAAAAATTTTTATCACCAGGGGTCCGGGGTACTTGGCTATGTGAGCTCCAGATTTTTATATCGTGCTCCGCAACACACTGTGGACTGATCCGAACGGGATATTAGAGTGATGGTGTGGGTTGCGGAGTGCTGCGAGCTCGAGGGTATATATGTAGCCTGAGTAGGCAGATGCTACCGACTTTATGTTTTGTAGGGCTTCTTGTTAGAAACAAATACCGGGTACTTCCTTTGGTCTATGCAGCTAATCATGAGAGAGCTTTCGTGACGAATCGAAGGCTCATATGAAGACATCTAGACAACATGGGCATTGGATAAAGTAATCCCGGTACTTCGGGCTAGCTTGAACATACACTTTTAATTTCAATTCTAGTAAAAAATTTAAAAAATCTCTGGTAATGGAATGACCACCGATCGTAACGGAATTGTGAAATATTTTATTTAATATCAGTAGAAAGGAAATGATTGGAGCTAAAGAGAGATAGACAGAAAGGCCCAGTCCACGCAATGCAATGCTTTGTAACGAAAAGAATGAAAAATGAAAAAGCAGATTAATGAAAGAAAATAACATCGAGGATATCAGAATCAAAAAACTAGTAGACTCTTTCCATATTCAGTCTCTGAGGGGTATATGCTATTTTAAAATTTTTGTTTGACATCTCAAACCATGTGGTGAGGAGGAGGATGGTTCTTTTCATTTCTGAACCCACCAGCGACAGCACTTAAGACCTCACCCCTTGTCTTGGCCTTGGCCAATCCTCTGAGAACATCTGGGCCATTATCCCTGAGCGATCTTCCGAGACCACTGCTAGCAGTGCTCGATCCGCTGAAATTTCTGTTCTGCGATGGGGTACGGAAAGGGAGACTCGATTCAACTTTGCCGATGGCAGCATCGGCCGCCTGATCTATCATTCGCTCACCCTTTTCCAATGCCATTTCAGCAGCAACAACAACCCAGATTCCGATGGTTGCAAGCAGGGACAGAGCGAAACCGGTCCACCCAAGGGCCTGGTTCATTCTTCCGACATGGGCGTTGACAGTTCCTATGGTCAACTTGAGGGCCAGTGATGCAACAGTACTAGAGGCAACGTGCTGAAGGACTAGGCCTCCGAGAAGGGCCATGCACCCAAGGAGAGAGAGAACAGCGGCGACCCTTTGAACGACTGGTGGGATAGGGAGGAATGGGATCATTAAGACCATTTGGCACAACATGGCTACGCCCAAGCAAACAGTCGAAACCCACCATGGGAGGGAGAAAGCGATCTTGTCCTTAAAGAATGCGGCGATGCCAATGAGGTCAAACGGATCGCCGCCAGCGGTAGCCCCGAGGACCTCAGTGGTATTGACGGTTCCACAGATCCATTGGGCACCCTTGATTCCTTCCATCGAAATAACCTCGACACAGATTCCACTGTAGCTAACCCGAGCGTGGTTGAACTGGATGGTGGAATTCATGTTGTCGTCTTGAATCAGGGACTGGACGGACTGCTTGAACTTTTCCTGTAGCTTAAGGTTGGGTGTTGGCGTTGGCATGACAGAAGACGACGAAGTTGGCTTCTTGTCGTCCGATGGTGCAGGGTCTTCGGTAGGCTCCGGTGCAACGGTTCTGGTTTGGGAAACTGTTGAAATGGGTCTAGTCTGGACGATCGTGGTGGTTTCTGCGTCCTCCTCCTGACGCCTAACAAGCCGACTATTGCCAGTCGGGACATCGTACTCGAATGAGACGATATAAAGTCCCTTGCTACTTTGCTGTTTTCCAGCTGTGACTATGACAGTGGAGAAAATGAAGGAGATCATGAGAGCCATGGCCGCGAAGCCGAGGAGAGGTTCTATTTGCAAGCAACTGATTAGTCATCTGCACAGTTAGTGCCCTAGATGATTTGAGACATACTTGTGCATGGCGCCGCTCTGGCGAATTTGACAAGGTTAAACATTTTTGGCGATGTGAGTGAGTTAAAATGTGGTGACGATTGGTAGTTTGGTTGTCGATGAAGTTTGGCGTTGCTGAGGTCGGTGTTGAGGCTAGTTTAGGAAAAATGATAGAAACCCAGAGTCTTCTTTCCCTCCGATGTAATTTTTTCTCCAAACCACGAAGCTTTCTAGAAGCAAATTGCAGTTTTTTTGTTCTGAATATTTGATCTAACGATTGGAAAGTGGCTCTCAGATATCAAGAATTCCCCTAATGTAAAAAGGCGTAATCTTAATTTTAAATTGGACCGGAAAACACACGAAGACAATATTAATGTTAATAAGAAGAAGAAAAAAAAGAAAGAAAAAAAGATAGTGATTGGAGGTCTGATAAGAAATCAAGTGCTCTGCACCTTTAACAGCTCGCTGTTGGATCGAAAGGAAAGAAGATTAAAAATATAGAAAGGAAAGGAAAGGAAAGGGCGACGAAACAGTAAGAAAATTCGTATCAAACTGAGCTGGATGAGGGAGAGAACGGGAGGACCATTGAGGGCGACGCTTCGAACTTATATCTCGAGCAACCAACGAAGACAGCAGCCCTGGAAAACACTACCAGGATCAGGTTGAGCTGTCGCCCTTCAGCTTCCAATGACAAGCTTTCCATGCATACTTCGATGGATGCGCGACCTGCCTGGAGGGGCCCACCGGCTGTCCCCAACATCAAGCGAGGCGTATGTATGAGATGCCCCACTCGTCGGAATCCGAACCGTATCAAAGTTGACGGGTCGTATTGTTAACGCTTCAGAATATTTCCGAGAAGTATTCATAGTAACTGTCTAATTAACCACGGTACCTGTGGCCTGGCCCGGGCGCGAGTGGCAGATCGAATCCGTGAAGCTGTAAGCTTGTCACCCTAAGAATAGGTATTACCTATGCGTATTGCCTTTCGCGCTGACGAACGGTACCCGCCAATATGTGTATTATTGGAAAGTACAAAGCCCAGGCTCCAGTAGTCGAGATTACAATAGCTAGTCCAGCGCATTCGCCATAAGGACGCTTCATAATGCCGTGAAGAAACCGGGCTAGGGTTCGGAGGTGGGCGCGTGCTGGTGGCAGCCCAAGGTCCAGTCGTTGACACGCGTTTCGTAGACCAGAGCTTGAGCCCTGGCCAGCACTGTAAATGACCATGCGGCTCTTTCCATGTTCGCATTATTTTTGGATCCGGCCTCTCGTGATCGTGAGCTTGGGAATGAACATGGTGATTTGCTGGGAGGCTGTCTGGATGAAGGAACAGTGCGAGGGAGTGTATTGGTTGGCGCTATCTCTTGGTGGTGTTTCATCCTCTGCGCTTAGAAAGGCGGCACCAATCAAGCATCAGAATATCCCTGTCGTCTCTCCCAACTTGGAACGACAGGGATCAGGACGACAACACATCGCATACGGATATATCACATATCAGGTTGTATGTTGTGTAACGATCGACGTTCGACATGCCTGTCGTGTTCCGACGTCAAGGTTACTGTAGCTTCACTCTTACATGAAAAATGTATAGTATATAGGCGGGTAGCCCAGGCTAGATTATGTGTACCCAGCCAGTGGATTTTGCATTTGGTTTATGGGATGCTACCAAAGATTGAAACCTAAAAGCTAGAAGCCGAGCACAACAACATAATTATTTTGGATCTGTATGATCTTGTAGATTTTTACCACCCTTTCTAGGTTTTATATAAACTAGCACGAGTCCGATAGTTAGGTAAAGACTGCTGGGAGCGGGACTCATATATTGTTCTTTCAATAGTGTGGAATGAAAAAAACAAGCACTAGAGATTATGATAAGCAATAAGACGCCAACCCAGTTCCGTAACGAAACAAAACTCCGAAGCAATGCTGAAAGTACAAGGTAACCGGAGTAGACAAACGTTAAACGTCTCAATATAGACATGCCACCAAACGGTTTGGCCCTTTTTTAGGTGGTTTTGCTGACGAATATTCTGGGATTGAAGCCAGGGTCAACGTTCATGACTTGGGAACGTCAGGTAAACCATCACGGGAGTAAGAGGTGAGCCTTCGCTATGTGCTGTTGGGCTTGGGCCAAAAAAAAAAAAGAAGGAAAAAAAAAAAAAAAAAAGAAGAAGAAGAAGAAGAAGAAGAAGAAGAAATTAATCAAAAGACAAACAATAACACCGCCCTATGCTTGCGAAGCGTAACCCGTCGCTAAAAGCCCAAATCGTAGCTTGTTCTGTCGGTGAAAATGAAAGAGTGTTGGGATCGTGAGGCTGTAGGTGTTGTGCGTGTTGGGGAGAATTTTAGTACTTTTGATGCACACTACATATGTGCACATATTCGATAGAACATAGTCTAGGCAAGATCAAATTTGATCTCTTCTTCAACGCCCTCTTCTGGATCAGTGAGTCGCTTGAAGTTGATCTTGGCGAATACGTTTGGGATGTACATGGTCTGCCAGGTATGAGGGTGGTATTGTGACTCTGCATCAGTGCTGATTTCGTAGTTCGTAAGAATATAATGGATGATCATTTTTGACTGGATAGATGCGAAAAATCGACCAGGACATGGGTGACGACCATTCCCGAAGTATAGTTGTTGAGTGGAGGTGGCGGTCCAGAGCTCGGTACGATGGGCTTGTGTGTTTTTGGGGTCTTGCTTCAGTAACTCCTCACGAACCTTATGAAATCGGAACCCATCAAAAGTGGGATCAGCATAGAGCGCAATCTTGGAGTCATTGTGGACAGAGTGATGGGGCACGCAAACTTGAGTACCCATTGGAAGGAATGTACCATCCCCCAAGGTGTATGGAACCAATGCAGTACGGGTAATGATGACTACGGTGGGACATTGTTAGTAAGCTATATTGAAATTGGTCAGAGATACCGTAACTTACTTGGCCCTAAAGAAACATAACGGGTGCATTCACGAGTGAAAGAATCGAGCTTGGACATCATGCTAAATGCCTGGGCAGTATATCCGTGCTTTTTTATCATCTCGACAGCCTCGTCTCTGATGGGTTTGATATACTCTGGGCGATTCACAAGCTGATAGAGTACCATACAGAAAGTTTCGGAGCTAGTATGGTTCCCTGTGGCTATTTGTTAGGTAAAAGGAGACAAAAGAAACAGGGCCAAAGAGAAATGGAAGTCAAGTTGATAAGGGTAAATATCTTGGGCTTACCTGCGAAGTTCAAAAACATGAGGCGAAGCATAATATCTCGTGTATTATCACAGTTTCCAAAGTTCTTGATTGAACCATCCATAATCCATTGCAAGTAGTCATCCTACACCAACCGTTATTCATGAGAAATTGCTGCTAACACGACCAAACTCCACTTACTGGACGATCTTCCCAGCGTTTACCCAGCAATTCCATCTTGTCACGACGTTGCTCGATAAGGGGAGCTAAATGCTTCAATGCAAGCTTCTGGTTGTTGGGAATGCTGGAACATAACCAGGCAATGCCTGGCTTGAGATACTTAGGCCAAATACGGATGATGAGACCACAGATGGCGACGTCTTTGGCATATTCTTTCGCAGTGTTGATGTACTCAAGGTTTCGACAGAGAGGCTTGCCGACAAAGAACCGATTTGACATTCGGGTGAGGATATCTAGGAAAGTTTCCATGGCTTTGACCTGCCTGGTCTCCCCTTTCTTGGTACCGAGGAACAAACCACAGGCGTTGATCATCTCATCCATTGCAACATCCAAAGACCCGGTGAGTTTCTTGGTCAACTTTTCGTGAATATATGGGATATGCCAGGTGTGTGTGTGGACCTCGGTTGACATCGTGTACTTGACTTGGAAATCCTATGCTCATGACCCGTTAACTATTTGAATGTCCTATCGACTAGTATATAAGAAGGACTGCACTTCGCGCGGTTCATACTGTTGCAACATTGGCATAGAAGGATAGCTGAGTGGGGTCTGCATGGCAGATTTCCTCCATCAGCTCCTTAGTGCAAACAATAACAAGCATTCGTTCAAGCATGGGAACCTGGAATACAGTATACTTCCCAGACCCATAGGCATTGCGGATGACATCATGGCCGAATCTGACAAACCAGATTCCCCCGAGCCATGACCCAATGTAGCCAGGGAATGGAACACCAACGACAGGAACTTTAACCTATTTTGATTTTAAATGTCAGAGAGAGTTCAAAGGTGAAATCACAATACTGAGGCTACAGCGAATCGATTCGAGGGTGGGAATGCAGCAGGTGTAATTGATTACATACTCTGTATTTATAGAACTGTATTTCTTTATGAATGAAAAAGAGGAAAATTAGAAGCGTCAAGTTGAACATGGTAGGTTGAAGCAACGCTGTTGCAACATCGGTAACGGCACCCATGTTGACAGTTGCAGCTACCTTCCCGTGCACTAGAGCTTTCTCTATAGGCGACTTGGGGAGAAAATTTAGTTAGAAGAAGATGTATGGAAATAAGACTTTGGTAGATGTCAAGATGGCTGTCCTGGTCCTGGATGAAAAGAAGGCCTGGACGTTGGTATTGTTGAAGGGAAAGGAGTGTGGGTGAAGATGGAGGTAGGAAGGAAAGGGGGATCTTGTAGACTGAACGGAGGTGGGATAGATATTCATAGCTATGGAGGGCAGGAATTAGTTTCGGGGTCGCAAGTATCAACAACCTCGTCCCGACCTTTCTTGCCATGCAGGACTCGATACAATCGGAGGTAAGACACCCCGCACCCTTGGACCCGCTGCGTACTCACAAGCGAATTCGCGAAGAAATTGAATAACTTAAAAAGCAGGGGTTAATAACTAAATTCGAATCGAAGCAAGGCTACTCACGTGCGCTAATAAACGAATTGATTTGAGATATTGGATTTAGGCCAGACGGACATACCATACATGTGGCTACCCGGAAGGCTGGGAGGTTCTCGCCACGGGCAAGAAGCTAGGTAAACGAAAGGAAGCAGTATGTAAAATACTACAGATAAAAAAAAGCGAACTGAGACCGTTAGGAAAAATAGTAGCGAGGAAGTGAGAAGGAGTGGGAGGAAGAGGCTATAGGAAAAGGAACCTGTGAGGTTGTTGAGACCCTGTGACAATGTAGGTAATTATTATGGGTCGCTACATATCCATCGAAGTTCCTTAGAGGCAACGATGCATACGGCTTTCTGCATAGCAGCACAAAAAGAAATCAACGGCTTTCTATATGCAAGTAACCTTATGGATGATCGACCTCTGCGTCGGCGTCGACTAACTGGGAGATACCAATACAACGTCTGCCTAACCATAGTAGCATAACAACAGTTTGAAATTTATATTTATATGGGGTTCCCGAGAGATAGGTCCAGTCAAGCAAGCTAGTATGGATATACATGGTAGGAATACAGGTTTCTAGCTGCCCTTCGTATTGAATGTTGGACAGCCAACAGAGATTGCTTCGATGATTTGTCTGCGGAATTCTGTTAGCTACTGGAGTCGGAAGATAAATTATACATCAAACAAACTAGCCCTCCACGCAGACGCATATGTAGCTCACTTAAGGCTGAGGCAGCTATAAGTGTTTCCACAATTATGAAGAAACTTAGCAGTTTAAGTTTACTGGTTACAACTTTACCAACTTCAAATCCTTCCGTGGCCATGCAAGGGCATGGTGACACCCAGCATGGGTTCGTCGTTGTAAACCTGGGGATTACATGGGTCGGTAGAGTTTTATCCAGGGATCCACGGGCAGAAATGAGAACATTATCGTATCTGATCGGAACTGCAAGCACAAGCCCAAGGTCGGCCTTTCCTCGGACCTAAGCCTAAATTCGAAGCCGGGTGAGTTCCGGATTACCGAGCCCATGTAGGTTTGCGCATGCTTTTAGGGACTGCCCAGTTCATGACTAAATTTTCTATATCGTACATTCCCTTCCGTAGCTTACCTGTATACAAGAATCGGCCCAGGGCCATGCCAATCCCCGGGAATTCAAACCCCATAATTATGTAAACAGCCGGTACCGCACGATGCATAAGAGAATTTCAGGCGTCGACTTTTCAGAACCCAATTATGCGAGTCGAGGGTCCAGTTAACCCAGATTAGCCATCTGTGAACCATTTCCAAGGCCGTTGAAAATATTAGAAAGCGGCTGGCTGGGTCGGTGGCGCCATGACCCATCCAACATGATTCTGGGCGCTGGCTAACACATGAGATTTGAAGGAGCAATCTGTGTTGAATGCCGTTGTAATGTGTCCAGCGTTACGCGGGATCTTCGTGTCACATGGGAGGTTCCAACCCCCATCCCATTTGGGACACCTTCATATCATATCCCGAATCAGTTGCAACCTACCTAGGTAGTTTAGAGCTATATAGTGTTATCAACAAGTATCACGAGCCTCAATGCTTAACTACCCACTACCAAATTAGGTAAGACAGATATTTGTGAACAGATCAACAGTTACTGTATACCGGTGCTGATGGGTATCACAGATACGCAGGTTTCCTTGTTTTCCTAGATGTGTGCATCCAACCAACCGCCATCAATAGACGGCTGATACAGCTGGTAGACCCATTGGCTGGGAACGAACCACTGCTGAGACATTCAATCGGTTTGGTAATTGCATTGTTGGAATGAACTCCTGATATACACGCAAGCGTTTGAGCCCTCGAGGTTTCCGAAATCATGCGCCATTCACATGCACACTTACAGGAATACATGTCTGAGTTGGTAGCTGAACTGAGGCCATTTTAACAAGAGCACGCGGTTCGGCCGCGGCCGGCCTATTCATTGGTAATCATAACTTTAATGCTCTTGCTCGATCTGTCCTTGACCGTCTCGAACGCTTTTTCTGCTTCTTCCAATGTGAATCTGTGACTGACCAACATCTTGACATCTCCCAGTAAGCCGCTTTTGACCAATTTAATAGCCTTTGGCCACTGGTTTGCGTATCTGTACTGGAATTTGAGGTCAACTTCCTTGACACTGCAAGCCATGAATGGCATCTCAACTACATCTTTCCCCACGCCGATAACAAACACTGTACCGCCGAACCGAGAAGCATAGACAGCTGTTGCGATCGATGATGCGATGCCAGTGCATTCAATTGCAACATCTGGGTGTCCAGCGGTGGAGTAAAAAGAGTCGTTGATAGATTTCGCGAGACTTTGCGGGGTTGCGTCCGGACTACCGAGTGGAATTTGGAATGTATTGACGGAAGGCACCAACTTCTTCGCAAATTCGAGTCTGGACGCATCTATATCCGTGATCGTGATCGGTGTCGCTCCAGCAGCTCTCGCGCAGAGCAGCGTGACGAGACCGATCGGCCCCGCACCGCAGATTAGCAGGCTGTCACCCAGCCTCAGCTGTGCCCGTTCGATACCAGCTAATGCAACAGATATCGGTTCCAGCAAAGCTCCTTCCTCGTACGATAAGCCTTCGAGTTTGAAGCACCACTGAGCTGGGTGAACCTAAATCAATTGTCTCGTTAGTACTAGCGAGTAAGATGAAACAGCATCCTTCCGCAGGAATCATACGATATATCGCCTAAGAAGACCAGGAACGGGTGGAGTTGACCGAAAAAGAACATCCTCGCAACCATTATACCTTCCTGTTAAGCATGGAACACTTAGGTGCGGTAGATCCTGTTAGTATGACTATTGAAATTGAAGCGAGATGTTATTGAATTTACTACACACCATTTAGCGCACGGGATCGTGGGTTCGATCGCAACTCTGTTAGATTCCAACGTCAATCCCCCTCCGCGATAATCGATAATACCAACGAATGTAGTAGAATTGAGGACATGCTTACCTGTCTCCCGGCTTGAGGTGTGAAACGCTTGGGTGCGTTTTGACTACAATGCCTGAACTTTCATGACCAAGTATGTGCTCATCTTCTACAACCATCGTAGGACCTATTCTCCCGTGTTCCCAGAACTATGCCCCAATTAACGGTCAAAAAGTGTAAACCTGGCCAGCCGGTGTCAAAATTCTGATCAAGGGACCTAACACTCATACATACATGAATATCGCTGCCACATATCCCTGTAGCCTTCATTTCCAATACCACCTCACCGGGCTGAAGCAGTTGCTCTGATTCGATTTCTTGCAAGCTGGGAGACGTCTCGCCGATGTATAGCTTATGGGAGGGGTTGGTGTATACCCCTACATTGGGTTTTAAGGTGGGTGTCGCCATATTTTATATCAGGGTGTGCAGGTTTCCGTGTTGTCGAGCCAAAATACAACAGGTCACTTCTTTGCTGATTGATGTCGACTGACAGGCCTGTACGCTTGGCTCTCGAGCTTGAACGGTTATCTTGTGCAACCGTCGATGCAATGTTAATACCACAAATGTACACCTAAAAGGTACTAGAAGGCAATGGTGTAGAAGACAGCAATGAAACTGCGTCTCCACTCTTTATATACGGCCTGGGGTTCCAGCTATTTCTCCTCTCGTTTTTGCGATATATTCACAAGGCAACTATAAGTTCATGCGACCCTCCTTCGAGTCGTCTTATAAATGACGACCCTGCCCTTCTTTTACCCCGCCATTCGCTACCATGCCGAAAAGCTGTTGCCCGGTTAAAATGAGTTGGCACCGCAGCTATCCCGCAAGACAACTTCGGGGCGGAATAACCTACCTCCACCTATCCCATCGACGCATCAATGGGCTAACCATGGAACGTCGAGTGTAACCTTGAAAGCTTCTTCCCGCCGTGCTATCGTCAGAATGCCGAAAGCTTATCATTTTAGTGTCATGCATTCAGGCTAATTGTGACTTCTATGCTGTGGTGTACGGCAACGGGAACCCACTCGTTCCGTAAGGCTGCTACACAGTAATGCAAATACGCGTATACTATTGAAGTTCTTTGTCTTGTTCATTATCAATATCCATTAACTTTGCTTTATGTAGCTATGGTGTACGTGAATCCCTAGCGCTTCTTAAAACAACGCTGAAAAACAATAGGCTTATTGGGCCAAAAAGTTTAGAAGGAAAAAAAAAAAGAAGCATACGCATCGTTTAAACGGCGTGGGTGTATCCGAACCTAATAGAAAGACAATGAGGACGTCAAACAAAGGAGTCCTAACAATCCAGGGTTTTGTCCAGCTGAGAAAGGGGCTTTGAAAAGCCCAATCCGTGGGTCTGGAACCCGCATCCTCGGATTCAAGTTGAGTATCATAATCATTAAAACATGAAAGTTCAAAAAAATCAAAGAAAACACCGGCCTAGAAATCAATTACATCGGTTGTTTCTCCTCATAATCTGGGGGGTTGACCTGCTGGTCATCAACAACAGGCTCCCATTGCACTTTGCTCTTTTCGTTGACCCAGGCGAACTCGTCGCTCGCGACAATATCGAATGCCTTGCATCCCTCAATCTCCTCAGCACTAACACCAGCTTCATCTTTAGCGAGCCACAGGACCGGTTCACCTGCTGCTAGGGCCGGATGAACGTATGCATTTTCGCGCTCTTCGTGGGTGTATGTATACTCCACCTCATTTTGTGGAATCAATGCTTTAGCGGAGAGGTAGGTAGCGTAGACATGTGGCTGGAAGAATTTCTTGAACATGGAAACTTTAGGTGGCGTTTCGAGGGCAAGAGCAGTTGGGGCAGCCTTCTCGCCACTAGACTCGCCAGCCGTAGCAGGGTTGTTCTCCGCGATCTGGAGGTTTCGCGGAAGGGGCTCAAGCATCGGGCCGAAGGCGTTTGTGAGCGCAATTTGGAAGAGGATGGTAAGAACCAGGAGGATGACAGAGAGAATGATAGGTCCTGGGGCACCGCCGATAGCAAACAGACCAACCATACATGCCTCTGAAAGATAGACGCCAGTAAGAGTTTGGTAGAGCGCACGAGGGTAAACCATGCCTTTTGTATCAATGCTATTGTCATACACAAACAAAAGGTTATGCTTGTAGGCGAGATAGAAGAGTGTCAAACCGATAGTCGCAAATCCTAGGATCAATGGGGCGATTGGGGCATATGTGAGGGCAATAACGACAATATTGGTAAAAACAGGGAAGACTGTTCCCCAGCCGAGCCCGGATAGCTTAGTCCAGCGATTCCACTTCTTACGAGGTGTTGTATCAAGGATAAAACTAAGCAACTTGCTAACAATCAAACCGACAATTTGAAGCAAGGCGCCGGCGGATACAGATAAACCCTGCAAAAGCATGTAGGAAATGTAGAAGTTGGATGCCTTAGGGATGTTTGTGGCTAGGAAGTTTGTAATGGCGGAGGGGCTGGTGAGATTGAGTATACTGTCTATCGATGAGGCTACCGCAGACGAAAGCGTAGTCACAAGGAAGACTTGTATAACCTGGAAGGCGAAGTAGGAATTCTGGACGTGGAGTTCGACATGCGACAGTGACGGTTTCCCGACGATTCGAGCACACACTAAAAAATTGTTAGTGAAAAAATTACCAACCCAATTCAAATGCCAAAGACGTACTGCGGAGGATGATGGGCAAAAGTGCCATTAAAACAGCTAGCATAACTGCCGGAAGCAAACCAGTGATAACTCCCAAAATAGCCTTCGGAATCTTATTAATGAATCCGAGCCACGGGAGCTGACAGGTAAGATAGTTAATATTGGAGATTGTACCAACGACGGCAACTGGGAAAGACCAGAAGATAACGAGAGCAGCGATAAATGCTGTAACTAACGTAATTTTCAGAAGTCTCTCCCACCATTTGAGTCGCAAGCTTGACCATACGATTTCGTCAGGGGAGATACCAATGTATCGAGGTGCCATATGTAAAGGTAGATTGCTCGCGAGACATTGGAAAGCAATCTGGGCGGCTTGTTGGGTGGTAAATTCGATAAATGCTGAGTTCATCTGCTTTACTTGATCCGTTCGTTGACGTTCCTGAAGATCTTTGATTTTTGTATTCATAGCCTTCAATTCAGATCGACTCCAATCAATAGTGTCAACCTTCTGGCCGATGAGAAACTTAAGTTTGTGTGTAGGCCTGTCCTTTGCTGGAACCCATCTAGCACCAACTGATCCAGTTTCTGCATCAGCGTCGGTGGCAGTTCCCTTCTTGATGGCGAGCCTGCGATTTTTGTCCGCGGTTCTGATATACTTGATCTCGGCATTCTCCAATTTTATGGCGAGTTTGTCACGCTCCTCAACAGTTTCCTCGAGCTCTTTCGCATCGGTATTGATCCAAATGCGAGCGACATTGTCGAACAGTTTCAACAGCTGGGGGACGCCGAGATAATCGTCTGGAATCGAGGTGACTAGTAGAGTACGGGCAGATATTCTGTTGGCGTACATCGAGGAACAGAGGTATGCCTGTCGAACGGCAACGAAATGCATCATCTCGCGGTATATGGTAAACATAACAAACCCGAAGAAGAGATAAGCAGCCAGAACATGACCGAAATACCAATTCTTGTGGGTCGCTTTATCGACGTTACCCATGGCGAGGACATCAAGCTCCTTCTGCCCAGCACCGCCTGTAATGTTCAAAGGGAATAGAATTGGCCATGTAATAAAACAACCGGTCAGGGTCATGACAATGCCGACTTTAAGGTAACGTAGGAAAAAGTATGAATCCAACGAGGTTTTCTCGATGATGTATGCTTCACTGTGTTACCACCACGTTAGCGATGTCCCCACCATTGGTCAATTGGGCCCTGTTAGGAATGCATACTTGATGGCGACCAACGGCCCAAACCAAGAAAAGATACCATCCGGAAGTGGGTCTGTTCGTTTCTCCTTCTTAACGGCGCCAACGTATGTTCGAGGGGCGTATTGACGGCGCTGTGATACTCGCAAAATAAGGAAGAGAAGGACCATAACAAGGAAGATGATTCCGTTGACGATGAAGGAAGACAAAAACCCAGATAACGAGTTCGATTCGCCGGTGGCTGATCCGATGTTCTGGTCACTGTTCGGGTTCGCGATATCGCCGCATTTCTCAGCACGCTTGACCAGTGCGTGGAAGACCTCGTGATGGTAACCCATTTTGAAGGATAGTTGGTGATTTGCCGTTCACCGACGGGGAGATAAAACTAGGAGTCTAGAATACGATAAAAATTGGGTCAGTAACAGGTGGGAGTTGTCGGGAGAAAAAATGGTCGATGAGATAGAATGGGGAAAGAGGTATCTAAAGGTTGATGCCGTGTGTGGGTTGGAATGGCAAGTTATCTACGCCGCCAATATGCCATGGCGAAAAGTGTTGTTGTTGCAGGGGACAGGCATGACGTTCTTCGTCCTGTTCTATTTACTGCACTGTTTACCTGCCCAGCCAGCCAGCACTATCGCCCGAGCTATCTTTCTGTAGACGACAAACCCAATACAAGCACCTTGGCGAAGAAAAAGGGAGGCGAAAGAATGATAGAAAACATAACTACTAAGCAATTGGAAGGGAAGTTCGAATTCTTACCTGCAAAAGTCCGACTACTCAAAGGAGACTGAGTTTTTATTGACCGCTAATGTTCGAGTCCATTTACGGATTGCCTAAGGAATGAATTGAAAAAAGCCTGTGCAAGAAGGAGACGTTGCTCGTTAGCATGGACATGACCTTGGGATTTAATACCTACTGGACAGCCAGCCGCCGCAAGCCAGTAGTGGGGGAAAATGCCGACCTATGCACGTCAAAACACAAGATTTGGATCAAATCCTATCACAAACCAGGGTCTGATTCTTGCTTAACGCCGTGAGAAAAGCTAGTACCTGATGTATGTACCGCTATTTAGGGTGTACCAATGGGGTGATGCTGTTTTCTTCAGCTGGTGGCGCTCCGTCCGCAATAGGCCTCACCACTGCGGGTCAAATTACAATCCTATATAGCCCGTGAATAGGCAGTTTCTGGAGACTTGGACGCAAGGAGTGAGGATAAAAAGAGAAGGAAAGAAGAAAGCCGTTTAATATTCGATTCGAGGCAAGAACTGACTCTCTTTTATTACTCGACCCCAGGCACCGTGATACTGTGCGACAATCCAAAGAAAAAATGATTTTTTGGTTGATTGCAATTCGCAGCTGATCATCGTTCAATTACATAACCCTTGGGTTGGAGTTCAGCATTCCAGTTGACCACTTCCTTGCTTCACCCATCGATCGCTTGCATGCAAGTGGATGGATGGGTCCTTCGCTGGTGATGTCAGCCACTTTTAACCTGATGGTCATTCACAAGAAAACACGTCTTGCAGCAGCCCACACTTGCAGCCCACCCTGGCCTGGTCGCGAATAAAGTTCACAGGCCTGCGAGAGAAAAGAAATTTCTTGGTATCGCTAACAGGACCTGGCATGCTTAGTTTCCGATAAACATTAAACTACCTCGTCAAAACATCAACGATATCGACCATCCAAGAACGCTTTCGGGCATTCCCAATTTCTGCCTCAAAGCACAGGAAACTCCTGACTCCTAAGAAGAGCTATTTTCATCCCGCAAGCGACTCGCGTGACTGTCTTCTGCCTCACGTCGTATGTGCATGGTTCATCGTCGATAATGATGTTGGGAGAACCGCTTTTGGATATGCGGCGCTGGTCCTTAATTTCCCACGCATCGCCAAGGGAGCGCATCCCCCAAAAAAAACTTTCTGATCGAGCCAATTCAAACCAGTTGACTAATGGCTTGAGAATGTTAAGATGTTATGCATCTGCGGGTGGAACGCACATGGAGCATCAGTATCAGGAAGGGCCACCCGACTTCCCCACAAAGCTATCGATAAAAAGGCCCCGACGAGTCTCGTTGTCGCTGTTTCGGTGAGACACATCTCCCTGTGGAGAGGTCTAGCTAAGCTTAATGTTTGCCACTCTCCTGTTCCAGGTTGCGTAGACCAAGCACCTTCAGCGCTATGACTGTATCGTGACGACGACGAAATTAACATCGGATGGTTTATCAAGAAAATGATATTTACCAACATACATGACGGCACCAACATATCATTTACGCCAAATTCCGTGCGCGATTCGCACAGCCTTGAATCCAGAACACTCGCAGGAAAGCGACCTTCAAGCCACACGAAGGGAGCTCTAGCCTCCACAGCCACGATGCGTCCAAGCGAGTTCCTAATTAGGATGTTCAAAATAATAGAAAAGCGGTATATTGCTAACAGACCATGTTATATGCATACCCTGGGGTATATCAGACCGAAACAACATCAGTACATCGGTTAGACTGATTTCTATTCCTAGCCTCGTGCGTACTCGAACCACGGTGAAACCTTCGTAGAACGGCTGAGAATACAGATCGCAGACGTTTATCGTATCATTTTCGCCGATCAATTATCAATGTAATTCCACGACGTCCCTGCCACACTCTCCAGCCGCACCTAAGTATGCACATATGTGGCACCAATGGTGGCTAATTATCAAAGAGGTTGGAGCATATCATTAAACCGTCAGAGATTCCTAGGAATTCCTCAAGACGCATCTGTCTCGGGATATCCCTCGTAGCTCTGCTGGTCCTCGGTCTGGGGGAGCCCGGCCCAGAATACAACAGCCAGCAACACGACATTCATCTAGACCAAACTCGCACGGACCAGGTACCTATATACAATGCTATGTCTGATTCATGGGTCAAGATAGCGCGCAAGGAAAGACGGGAAACAGCTGAGGGAAATTATATTCGAATGTAGACATTATTGTTTACTGCATCTAGCTCGCCGTGATAACTGTTGCCTTATTACTCTATATCCTTAGTACTTTCCGAAGGCGAGGTTACCCAGTCACGGTAGCCCCAATGGTACATATGGAACCACAACTTTGATATGCAACTTAGTGAGTTTCTTCCAAGCCCCGCATGCACCCAACTGTAGATCTAGAATTCCAAATTATTTTCGATTTGAGGGTGCTCAGGATTTGAAATGAAAATTGTAAATACATAAATGTACATACACCGACCAACCAACCAATCTGGTTTTTACTTTGGCTTTATCACGCTTGTGTCAAAACTAGCCTTACTGCTAAGGTGCTCCAGACACTGTTTTCGACGCTCCTCAGACTTGGGAAGAAATTGCTGTTCATATTATAGATACAATCTAGATTACTAACCCTTTCTACTACCAGTAGAAGCCCTCCTTACCTCATAGTCCATAATTATAAACCAATCACAATCGTCTCCTACTGCCCATCTCTAGAAGCTAATTCAAAATTCTGACTCACTATCAATTCAACCTTCTATGGCTAGGGCATTTTCATTGTGTAGAGTTAAAAGACACCAACGCTACAGAATGCGAGGGTCCATTTGATTTTGCCCCATGTTCAGATCTCGCCGATAGGTTCTATATCTACCTTTTAATCGCATAATAGGGCCTGTACATAGAATATGGGCTATACCGATAGGTTCCATGCCCACGAACCCTACAACTTGCAGGAATGGCTCTAAATGCTGCATTACATCTAAGCACACGCTGGTGATAATATATCGGTACTTTAAATTAGGTACAATTGTACAAGAGAATGCTAAAAGTTGGAAATTTGTGCTCCAAGGTTTTTTATACGTAATTGTAGCGTTCGAGCCAGACGACCCCCGTGTCGTGAAATAGTATGAGCATATTAGTAACCAATACCGGCGCTAAATTGAACCTTAGAGTCCAGCGAATACCTACCAGCACTAACTTCTACATCTGTAACCTAATCCTCAAGATTTACCCGTGTCTTTGCCCTAGCACATGAATATAAAGTTTATATTTGCCCTAGCTGGAAGCCATCTTGCATAGCCCAGTTGCTACCTTTCATATCACTTAATTCATGATTGGTCAGCTGGGATGTCACCCAAAATACAAACTTCTAAGCCGCATAGATGGTCCAGGTCTGTTGACCTCCGCCTAGCATGTCATATATCGATATCACAGTTCCTTCAGTGCAACTAAATAAAGCTGCACACACAACCACATATAAATACATACACGTACATATACGGTCAATCCAGCCTCATCATAGGTCAATATACTTTGGTTACAACTTAGATCTTAACCCATGCTATTTTATGAACAGACCCGCAGCTGATGACAACATCATCAATTTTACTATGCTATTAATCGTCTTGTAAACCAGCCCTCCAATTTAGCCCACAAAAGAATTCCTACAGTAGAGAGCTACTGCATCCACGACCAGCTAGGTGATACGATATATATATGTATAGACATCATTCCTCTAGACTGAAGCCCGCGAGAGCCCAGTACATTTCTAAAATCCGTGTACACGATACTACTTTGGGCGCTGGGTGTCTCGATCCGTAGATCTTGATCTATTTTAGCGTATAGTCCAGTCCAACTTGAAATGTATCAAATATGTCGACACCCTAAAATCCAAAGCATAAACACTAGCCTCAGGTATTAACATATCATATTACTACAATGTATAACCTCTAAATGTACATTGGAACCAGTGTCAAACAATAGTAATCTATTCACATAATAATACGAGTTAACCAGTTTCAAACCCAACCCAGGAATCTAATATTCGGTCCCCTTGACTTTCACCCAAAACAGATATAGCCATACCTCCGCGAAAGCACGGAACCTATATGTAACCGCAGGAATACGAGATGTGACTGTATTTGGACAGAGCTCGCCATGAATTAGATGGGATCTAGTTAGCAACTAGCTTGGTGGGGAGGCTATATTCTTAAGCTATATAGCTTATAAGCTTAACTATGCCAATATAACCCACGCCTAACGTACTACTGCGGACATCTAATTTACCTAGTTTACCATTTCAAACGGGTTAAATTGTCGAGTGCCTAGTCAACTGAGCGCGAGATTATATTATTCTCCTGAAGGGGCCAAATCAATCCGTCAACCAGAAAAAAAAACTTTTTTATTGCATTCATCAATTGTATTGTGTTCTCCAATTAAAATCTCAAGGAAAAAAAAAACAGCAAAAACTTTTGTGATTAGGGGAAACGACAATCAAGGAATAGGAGGAAGAGAAACATGAGAGAACTCCAGTGGTTTTTGAGGGTCGTACGAGAAAGTAAGGGAAATAAATAAATAAAAAAGTAAATTTCGAACAGGTCCCCCCCGCAAGTGTATGTATATCGAACTGGAATAAACAGCTTGGCCGAGATTATGAGGTCTGGTTCTAAAAAAGCAGACGGGCGAGCCCGAATGATAATATTGCAATCGCACTGGTGCATTAGATACGGTGTATAGAAGGGGCGAAAAATAACAATAAAGAAAATAGTAAAACTCCTTCCCAGTCCTGACCATGGACAATTCTTTTGGGGTGGTGACAACAGCAACTAAAAACGCCCATCATTTTTTTGTGCAAAAGGAAACAAGATTTCTAACCGGTAACGGGAAAATTCAGACAACAGGCTTGGAAAGGGAAATAAATGAGGTCGAGAGTAAACATCTAATCGTAAGCTTTGGAGTCCTTTTCATACGAGAAGTGGGCTTTCTGGAGCAAATAAACCATAGACATCGTGAACCGGCGATCCGCCGCAGGAACGATTCGCCTAATAAGAATGCAATGGGAAGAGAGGTGAGGTGAAAAGCGGAGTCATTAAAAGCGTTTATGGAGAGGGCTGTACATGAGGGACGAGGGCGTATCGTGGTCAGTTGGAGAAGGAAGTTCGGTAGCGATCGATACCTGCGCGAAAATAGATCAAGCTGAGGCTGGTGGCAAATGGCGCGCGTACAATGTAGCCGAAGATGAGGCTTGTGGCGAATCAAATAATCGGCGGCTATGAAGACGCTCGCTGAAACTGCGCAAGGTGATTATGCCAAACATGGGCAGAATGATATGGGGAGTGCTCGATAGCCGGCTGTTTAGTAGTCCTCGCCGATAGCATCATCCAGGGGGGGCATACCACCCATGCCGGCCATCATGAGACCAGCTGCGAACTGGTGGTTCGAGTGAGCACGATGGTATTTTAAGCCGTTAAGATTCTTGTATCTCTTTCCACAAAATTCGCATTTGTATGGCTTCTCTTTCTCCATACCCATTGTCCCAGGATATGGAATCGACGTTTCGGGATTGATGATGCTGTATGTACCGTCTGGATTTTGATGGAGGGTTTGGTTGACGTGACCATGCTGTTAAAATTCCAGGATTAGTAATCGACCTTCTGTGTCAGATGAAAGGCCGTGCAACTTACGTTCTTGTGGTACTTCAGCCCATTTTGGTTCTTATATGCCTTTTCGCACCCAATAACTGGGCACTTGTAAGGCTTGTCTTCCTGCATTGCCCACAAGCTCTGTAGAAGGGCTTCGTTGCCGGGTATGCTTGCACCGGGTACATTGTTGCCCATGTAGCCTTCGAGATTCATCCTTCTTGCAAGTTCGTTTTCTCGTGCGGCCCTAAGCTGCTGAAGGCTCATTTGTGGAAAGCCTGGTGCGCGAGGAGCCATGTTACCCATGGGATTAAAAAGATGTTTTCCTGGGTCATTTATCGTCATGTCCAGGTCACTTTCCATATAATTTAGGTTCATGGCTCCAAAATTTGACAGATTCTCAAGTTCGTTCTTGATATCTGTGGGTCCAGGCGTACCCGGGCCGGATGAGTCCGGGGATCGATACCTGTCGGTGGCAGGCGTCGACGGGTTAGGCATATTAGGGGTGTTCACAGAGGAAACTGTTGGGTTGTTCATCAAATTCGGCGGCATTTGTGTCGATAACCTGAGCCCAGTCTGCTGGGGGATCATTTGGTTCATGTTTGGCGGCGGGGTCATGTCATCATCATCCATTTCCATTTCTTCGGCAACATCCACACCTCCTCCGCTGGCGGCACTCATGCTTCCTAGCCTGTCGTTTCTATTCGAGCTTTGTCCCTGTGATTGCAAAGCCATCTTCTGGTGGTGTAATTGTTGTTGTTGGACTAGGCGACTTAGGCCGGCAGACATACTTCCCGCTAAGTTGACCGATGCCGTGCTGTTGTTCCTAGTAAATTCGCGGACATTTTCTGGAAGTTGAACATGTCCACCGGTTTGGGATGCGTGGACCTCCTCGTAGTGTTGTAGGAGATCATGCAGCGAAGGAAGTGTCTGGCCACAGCACGAAAAATCCCGAAAGAAATTGGCTTCGAGTTTTGGTAGATAGGAAGAGGAGTGGTATGATGGTGACTGATATGAAAACGGCGATGTTCCGGTCATGATGATACTATAACAAGTAGCAGCAGGTTAAAGGGGCCATTCTGGTACAAAAACCGGGAAGAAGCCGAAGTGTCTACATACTCATCTCGAATCCAGCTTCCGACGCTTACTCCTCCCCAGCTCATACCACCGTTGACCAGGGAGCCTCCTGCTCCGGTCTGAGATTCTCTTCGCTGGAATTTGCCGCTGTGGTTTACTGCCGAGGCGATACCTCCGATGTTGATGCCCTGGCTAATCGAGCCCCGCTCAAACTGGGGGCCTGCCGATGTGACATTTGAGGGTTGGCTAGGACTGAAATTTGACTGCCTGCCGGCTTCCCCAGCGGCTCGCAAGGCAGATGTGAGATTAGAAGTTACACCTCCGGAATTCGGACGGTTTACAGCAATCGGAACCGCGGAATGCGCCGACGGTCTGATGTCGATTGGGCCGGGAGCCATTATATTTTAGTCGCTGACGTTTGTTCACAAACGTGCAGCAGATTTGAGTTTGGGAGATGTCAAAAAAGTTGTTGTCGCAGGCACCCGAACTCGGCGATCTATCCGGGATGCGTGAGAGTATATGAGGGCAGAGGTAGTTAGTTTTTATAATCGGCGGATTAGTATCCGGCTTGTGGACTGGTTCGAGAGGATTGTTGAAGCCGGCGTTTTTCGATCCGATATATGTGAATGTGTATTATATATAACTGGTAATCTTCCGTTGCAAATTATTCAGGGCCTGTGATTACCAAGATTCCGCAAGGGAAGTTTCGTGAGTCAACAAGGGCTGGATAGGCAGCGCTCGAGAGTTGTTCACAGGATCTATTGTAACTGTTGTTGCGGCTAGTCGGAAATAGCAGTGTTGGTCGAAGGTGGGAGGCAACAGCTTTGATGTTAACGTAACCGGATCGAAAGAGGAGACAACTTTCACCCCAAAAATGTTTCGAGTCTGCGGTCCGGGGTCTGGTAGGATTAGAAGAGATGCCGGGAAATTGTGAAATCAACGACTAGAAGGAGCCGAGGTGGCACTGAAAGGACTATTTATGAAAGAAGCCGCGAGTCGTCGCACCCTAGGATGCCTTGTCGGTCGATATGGGGATGTAGCAAGCGGAGCTATATCGTCTTCTAGATACGAGAGATGAACGATGTGGGCAGGAAAGAAAAGAGCTGGGTGGAGTAAAGTCGAGTACCCGACACAACGGATTGAAGGGAAAAGGTACTTTTAAGGGAATTGCCCCAGCCTGTTCCGGTCAGAAGGAGGAAGAGCTCGAGCAGGCTGGTTAGGCTGGTGTGCAGACACGACCAAGTAGGTCCTTGCTAGCCGCCTTGGTGGCTTCCCAGTCCAAGCTAGTTTGCTGGTAGTAACGCAACCCGGTCGCAATGTATTCTCAAACACCTGAAAGTTGCCTTCCAGAACAATTCCGAATATCCAGAAGGCACAAGCTATCCCTGGAGTAGAGCGGTTCGGCCGTCTTTTTTGACACACGGCCGGCTTTGTGGGACGGGATTGATCAGATCCTCTGTATTATTGGTATTATCCCGTGGTTTCTAGTTGAATTGAGCCCGTGCGTACGCTGGCGCTTCTGAGCTGTGGATATGATTTGATATCAAGATCCACTGATGCAAGAGACAGAGAGGAAGGGAGGGAGGGAGAGGGAGCCGGAGGGAGAATCTATGGATGGATTGGTCCTTCGATTCCTCGGTAAAACTGCACGGTACAATGCATGTAAATGCACGACCTAGTGAGATTTTAGATTTGAAGCAAAGTAGGTTTCTCCTTGTTCTCGTTGGTTCTTGTCGTCGTACGTCGTTCGTCGAGTCGGGGTCCGCTCTGTCGGTGAGGGATTTGGCGGAGATTACAATTGAAATCGGTAAGGTAAGGTAAGGTAAAGTAATATAACCTAGCTTGACCAAAGGCTTCTGATAGAGCGAGTCGGTATCAAGATGGGTGCGGTGCAGCAGCGGTGCAGCGGTGTCTCGTGGTGGGTGCGGAAATATAGATATCCCGGCTTGGACCTGCAGAATTCTAGTTCTTATCCGGCGGGTATATGTCCCTGAAACGATGTCAAGACGATGGACTGATCCTGCAGCCTGGGGTTGCAGTACGTAATGATAGGTATCAAAAAAAATTTAAAAAAATGTTGGAGGCTTCGAAATTCGAAATCTGATAGCTCTGATATTGCAGCAGGAATTACCTAAGGTAAGTATATATGTTTTTCAACCCTCGGAATTTAATATAAGGATCGATCTATCTCTCGGATCTCCTGTGTGTGCGCGTGTGTGTACATGTACTGTACATGTATACTATTGAAGTAGATCTGGGTCGAAACCGAAAGGTCCCAGGTTAGATGCAGGTGCCAGTGAATGCAAAATTGGTCCGGGGAAAGGCGCAGTCCGGGGAATTCGAAGCAGTGGAATGTGATATCGATCAGACCTGCAGAGAAAAAGACAAAAGGGAAAGCAGGAGCGACGGCCTATCGTACCGTGAACCTTGGGAGTGGGACCCTTTTCAAACCGGTAGCATAACTTTATGCTTCTTTCGATTGATTCGGATTCTAAGATTAATCTTTCCTGTGATAAAGTTGGCGGCAGCGGTGTTTCCGATTCAAACAGTTTAAGCTACTTCAGTAACTAAAGTAAACGGATGCAAATGTAAAAGTCGGCCGGTCGAGGTCACAATGAAAATGCTCCACCGGACGGATGGTGCACTAACGACTGTTAACTGCCTGTTCTTGAATTCGCTGCTTCTGATAAACCTTTCGACCGTCCCTACTGGTATAACATGCCCTGCCTCACGGACAATTACATTCGATTCCAATTCGATTTACCTCAGGCTAGTGAATCTGACCCGTCCCAGGCCAGGCAGCTCCAGCGGGAAATACCGAACTCTCGCTTGACCTACCCTTACCTCGAGCTATTGGCGGCTGTCGCACACCAAGCACCGGAAGGAACACTGGGTAGGCGGTATAAAGTTCTCTGACTCGCGAGGGAAAGCCTAAACCATACCGTCGATGGCCGCCTCTCGTCCAGTTGTGACAAGGCTGCCCCAAAATTGCAAAAGCTAACTGGGAGGGCAAGTGAAACAGACGCGCCAGAAACAGCGGACTTCCCCAAATGGGACAACTTGGGGAGCACTTTAGAGTTCTGAGATCCTTTTCGATCATCTTGTGGCTGCATGTTCGGTTCTACGACACTCCACTGCATTGGTGTCGACATTTGGCGTAATGCAAGGCCAATCCGCCATGTCTTGCTACAAACGAATGCCGCCACTGGCCACGGGGGAAAAGTCCCACAAACATTGGCCGCCTGTTCAGGCCCCATCCATAGATTTGCCATGTGTATTGGCACTCAACCGAAATACAAAAAAAAAAAGTCGCTATCAGGTACCTTGTACAGGAACGGTACCACCACGAACTACAGATGGGGGTATTCGATCGACCCAAGTCGAGACCCCGAGAAACGTGCCATGCCAAGTATTGATGCACAGGTATCCCGAGTTTACCCATATGTCGGCTTTCACTTTAGGACAATGCAATGCGAAAAAGAGCCCGAACCAGGTGCAAGATTCGCCGATTGTCGAGCTCCAACAGTGAGCGTTTTAATCGTTCCCGTTAAACAATTTTGGTTCATGCTTTCTGAGCTCGAGCTTCTTAAACGGAGACTTGTGCCAGTACCCTTGGCTTGTTTCCCGTCAAAGACAGTCCTAGAGGCCCTCTGTCCATTGTTCTTGGCGGCCAGGATTCCAGGGAAGACGGACGACGAGTCGTGTGCTTCTCCGTTGAGAGCTAGCTTGATGCATAAAACAATGGTGGACAGCTCCATTCTCATCGGTGTCTAGCACGACACCAGAATCTCTGGAGCTCTTGCCTATTTTGCATGAGGCTTTAAACGTGGAGATGGTAGGGGTATCCTCCGTGCCGGGTTCGAGGGCAGTTCCAAGCGAAAACATTTGAACAATTGAGAGCTAATAGATCTCCAAAAAAAAAAAAAAGATTTGAAAGCCAGAGGCATGTGAAATCCGCTCGGGAGGTTTCAGGGAAATCCCCAGTTTTGATCTGATGCACCGGAGCACTCCACGCCGGCCACGGCGGCGTACGGATTATCTATTTGCCACTACCGGACAAGTTGATGGGGGTGGCAGTATCATGTAAAGATTACTTAATCGAATGTCTGAGTCCGACACCACCTGGAATACAGCCGAGTGGGACACAGTCTAATTTGCGGAATCTGGTCGGCCGGCTGAAGTGAGTGTCATATACATGTAAGTAATTTATAGACTAAGACCAATCCCAGATATTGCTATTGTCCAGCCGCAGCTTTGATACCAACTAAGTATATGTGCTTTCATGTATAATGTACAGACGTGGGACACCAACGACATAGCCTGAATTGATGGTCCCAGAATCGAAGGTTTTACCCAGCCGTCTGGAATCTGGAATCGAAATCCAAGACATCGCTGACCAAGAAGAACGTTCGGACCTCGAGCCCAAGTCCGTCACGTCTCTTGTATCATGACGGCCATATCCGTTACACATGGCCTGCCGTTTGATTTTGTGTTGTTTCCCTCTTTGGGCTCCAGCCAATGAGATCAAATGGAAAACTTCAATGTCAGAAAGCCTGGGCAGCACAACGTCACACAGCATTTCCAACTACAATCAACGACATCCCACTCGATTCCCACCCCTCCTTCCCTTCCTTAGATCCGGATTGGGTTTACTCTCTGGTGGACTGATATACCTGTCACGCCTGCCGAACAACCCTCATACTTCTACCGTCGGTCGCTATTCCTATACGATGCAATAGATGCTAGACTTGGAGGTAGACCTCAAACTGTAAAAAAAAATTTTTCTACCACCCGGACACATCCTTACGATCCCTGTGACAAGCGTGTTAGTTGGCACAATTGCAATTCGGATGTTAATATTTCGGTCCTGCGGCTACTAGGTCTTCGAAGTCTACTTGATATAAGACCAATTGGTCCCAAAAGTCTTCCCCAATGCCGTTCCGAATCCATCCTCCTCGTTCGGTTCTCACAACGTCCATATTCTCTACGACAGCGGTGATATCGTTCCTCGTGGTCGCTGCACCTCATATATTACCCTGCCCGGTGGATTCGCGGGTGGCAGCGGACGACGGGAAGAGGACGAAGAATCTCCGGAAGTGTCCGATGCCACGACCGACCGACGAGGAACACCTCACGGCGGAAAGCAGAATCACAATTATGAAGGAGGCCGGGAAAATGACGAAATAAGTGGACTTTAACGGGTACGGTATCTACTTTGGCATATTGCTATTATAGCGGGTTGATTGTGTATAGGTTGTTTGCTATGATATGTTGTATATATTTGGGATATCCTATCCACGACATACAGCGGAGGCTGGTTCGGTTGCTGAAGGGCAAAGCGCAACTGTGCCAGCCATTTTTGTATTTACATATTTTTTAACATATTAGTATTTTATACATATTGAGATATACTGCCGCCAATGCAGGGAAAAAATGCAGACTGGTCAAAAGGGCAGCCTCAGCCATACGCCACATCTCGCTCACTCGTCCAGACCACTGGTCTATGCTGTAGGAAATCAGGATAGAGTGGAGAGTGCCCAGAGAGTTGCTGATGTGGAAAGCGAAGGCGCATCCTCGGCACATTTAGCCTCCAAAAATGCAGCTGCTGATACCACCCTCCAATGTGTTGGTGTCGGTTGGCTATGTATCTCTCGACTCGGAGGCCGTATATTTATTCAATCTGTTATCCATCAGCCAAATCTAAGGCGGTTCTAGTATCTTGATATCAGAGTAAAGTTATTCGAGTAACACTAAATCATGGCGCCGAACTCAAATCCTCGATACCTCAACTATCCCGATCCAATTGAGCTAGAGAATACGTCCGAGGAGTCCAAGTATACGAACCCTCCAGCCAACAACCCTGTTGTGTCCGGTCTGACACTTGAAATTCTATCGGGGATGTAAGTCACCTCCGCCGAAGGATATCGTTGATGATATATACAGAATTCTAATTTGTAACTTCGCTCCCCTTTCATACGAATAAATTAGAATCTCAAATGTGGGCTTCATTCAACGCATGTTCTGGTCCAATGCCGATTTTGGGGCCCTCAGGCACCTCAAGATCCTGGAAAAATACACAAATCCGTGCTTCGTCGCGGCAATTGTCCCAAAGGCATTTGATGATATAATTGCTGCCGGTGAACTGGTAACTGTTCAGACTCCAGCTGATACAGCATTTTACTCTTCCGCCGACTTCGTCAAGCTCTACACAGAGCGCAAAGCAACTCCGACGCAGGTCGTCCAGAGGCTTCTAGAAATAATTGGCCAAGAGCCGCACAAGGCGGCAATAAATCAAGTTATCCCTGATTTTGTTCTTGCTGCCGCTGATGCGTCGAGTAAGCGATATGCTACCGGTGCTACGCTGGGGCCTTTGGACGGTGTTCCATTTGTGGTCAAGGATGAGATCTATATCCACGGATATCAAACGACCTTTGGATCTGCTAAGATCTTCGACGAGGGTGAAGGTGCAACTGCTTGGTGTGTCCGAAAACTTGAGGAGGCAGGAGCAATCATGCTTGCGAAAACCTCCATGCATGAGTGTGGTAGTGATGTAAGTGTTTACAGCTGGACAAAGCAGTAGGGGGCCAAACCTCAAGAAATGTCAGATGTCTAACTACGTGGGTCCAGACCACCAATTGCAATCCGGTCGGAGGTCGCACACCGAGGAATCCATATAACCGCAAATTTTATACCGGTGGCTCGTCTGGTGGTTCCGCCTACTGTGTCAGTGCAGGCATTGTCCCAATAGCGGTTGGGTGTGATGGTGGTGGCTCCATTCGGTAAGAAGAATACAGATATCTAGCGTTATATTTTGAATATTGCTATTAATTCATTTAGGATACCGTCAAACTACTGTGGTATATATGGATTGAAGCCATCTGCTGCGAGGGTTTCGATAAACCCGACGCCTTCTCTCACTCCCGGAGTATGTTTATCTCCTGTTGGGTAGCCCGCGGGGTTGCTAACTAAGACCACTATAGAACGGTGTCACAGGTCCTATGTGTGCAACGATTGAAGATCTGAAAGTCGCATATAGAGTCATGGCTGCCCCAGACCCAGGGGAAGCAGACTCATCCCTTTTCCCACAACAGCGAAACCCAGTCGAGTCACTTACCGCACGGAAACAGAAAATTATTGGGATTTACAAGGAATGGTTCGATGACTGCTCACCGGAAGTCTACAAGATCGTGAAGCCAGCTGTTGAAGCCCTCGAGAAACAGGGTTATGAGATCTTCTACATCCCGTCGATTCCATACCTTAGCATTGCGCGGTAGGTCATTTCCATCGCTGGAATATATTGTGCACGATAAGTCTAGGGCCCCGCTAACCTTGCCAACTTTACATCAGACGGGCCCACGGTCTGAGTATTATTACTGACCTGGCCGCTTCCTTAAACGGAGACGTCACTGGACTCAATGCAGCGAACCGTGTATTGTTCTCAGTGGCAGCTCAAACACCTGCAATTGATATATTCGCTGCCAACAGAATCCGCAGTATGATGGTGAGCCATTTTGCATCTATATGGCAGAACCATCCAGGAATGATTATTGTCACTCCGGTTGTGCCGACGGTGGGAGCGGAAATCGTCGAGAGCCATCTTAAATACGGGTATGCATTCTACTATCGTTTGATTTGAAGCATACATATAACAAGGAGCTGGAAGCTAACCTAAGTTTTCAATGCTGGATAGTGTGAGTGATGGTGACTCGAGCATCCGAAGTATGAAGTATGTTTCAATTGGGAACTTCATCGGTGCACCAGCGACCAACTCCGTTGTTGGGTATGACGATGCCACCAGCTTGCCAGTATCTCTTATGGGCATGGCCGAATGGGGCAAGGAAGAAGATTTACTAGGATGGTCTGCCGAAGTCGCTCAAGCCTCTGGATTCGTGAGGAAGAAGCCAGTCAATTGGGTCGATGCCTTGGAGATCTAGGCCTTTGATGGCGGTCTAAATAATGATGGACAATTGGACGGAAATTCAGATATGTGTCGCTCGATCGAGTTAAAGGAAATTTGTCCACAGGAGCCTGTGCATAACTCGTAACAATCTGACAGGCCATGATATAAACCAAATCTATTCGCGAATTATGCATCGCAATTTAATTATAAGTCCGAGTTGACTAGGCTTCGAGACTGAGGCGTGGCAAATAAGCATGAAACAGAACGTGGGATCGATGTGGTATGTGTTGCACAACCAACAACATAACGTCTATGAGGGTGACGATCGGCTGTAACATGGGTTCTGTTGGATTTTGTAGGGATTTCAAGGTCCAACTCGGCCTGATTCGTATCTTTTTTTTCTTTCTCTCTTACATGTCGTGTATTATTTCCGAACCGACCTAGCCGACATGGAATGCACCAAGAAGGCAAGTGGAAATCGTAAGAATTGATCTTCATTCTATATCCTCAATACGCTTGGGTTTGGTCTACCAAGAAATGCCATGAACCCAGGAACCGAGGGTTAATTATAAAGTTAGTTGTGCGGCGCTGCAGCTTTTTGAACATCGAGCAGCGAAGCTGCTGGGTTTAAATTCCAGGGTTCCAACAATCAGGTATCTCCTTAGTTGGACAACGTTACCAACATCAGGATGCCACGCCGTGGACCGAACCCTTGCACCTGATCGCGAAGTTTGTGGGCATATATTCTATCGATATGGCTAGTGCTCCTGCTCCACGAGGGTGTGTTCTCGTGGCCCAACAACATACCAACCGGGAGACCCAAGAAATAAGAAAAACAAAAAAACCTAAAAAATTTTTGTACGACAGCTTAAAGATTCGTGAAGTTGGTTGGTCAGTTTCACATGCACAGAATACTGGCAGTACTAGTATACTGTGCAGCGCAGCAGCGGTAGGCAGTTCAGGCAGCGGAGGGTGTGGGGTGAACTCTTCTCAAGCAAAAAATACTATTTTCCATAACGCCGTGCTACTATTTTTATCATTTCTCGGTTCACTGCGAGTGGTCTTGGGTAGATCTTTTAGCAGTCGCTAACCACTTTCTTGGACTTGCATGTTTGACCAGGCATGGGTTTGGACGCACACTGTATGAGACTTGGAGATCGGAAGTATTCACTGCGGGCTACTGATACATCGTTCCTTCCTCGTACCTTAATATCTTCAAGCGTTTGGGACGTGATACCCAATAAGAGCGATGATTTAATTAAGGGTCTTGCTGACTCGAATATGGGAAAGCTTGGATCATCTATAGGTATCTTGGATTTCACGTTGTTTTTGTGTGAGAGCTCGATCAAGATGTACATGTACTAGGATCGCATGCTCGGTCGAAAAATTCAAATGGGGAATCCAAATGCCAGGTGCGTGCGTATACAAGGCAACATGTCACTGTGGTTCCGTGGAGTGGTGCAACCGAATGTAACCTCCCAAGGCCCCAACCTGATTTGAGGCCGACTGGCGAGGTGGTGCTGGGCAGCGTCATTCGTCGGCAGGGGCTTGCTTTCCCGAAAAAACTGGTCGATGGTCCCATTTTAAGCAACGGAAAAAAGACGCTTTACTCAATCGTGACTGGGGCAAAAATCAAGCGCAGAGCTCGAAGAGGTATTGTTCCAAGTAGAGTGGAAGTCCGATACTTTTGGTCAAGTAGCATCGAGCATCGCTCAAAATTTTTTAACGTTTTTCTATACGATTAATCCTGTAAGGCCTTTTCGTTTCCCTTTTGTAATTTTTCTAGCATAACGCTGTGACGATGGGGACGGTTGACAAGGCTGGCATGCTTAATATCGCAAAATAATACCTACCTGAGTAGTAATAATAATATATGTAAATTAAGGACTTGATAATGATGATATATGATGGTGATGATGATGAGGATAACGAGCAAAGCCGCCCCCCCCCTCTGCTTGTTCAAGTGAGATGATAATTGTATTTCTTCTCCCATCTTCCCCTCTAAGCTTCGTCCTCGACGATGCAGAGTACTTAATTATAATAATTCTGGGAACGAAACGACTATTCTGTATCCCCATACACAGTAAGCACCAGCACGCAAGTAGGGCGCTGCCAACTACTGCAAGCCCACGGCCGAATAAAATTTATTACTATTACAGACTTGACGAACGGCATTAACCTTTTGTATCTCCCCGCGCGCGCACACTCGAACCAACCAGCCAGCTAGCCGGTGTCTGCATGTATCAGATTCGAGGTTCTGGAATTCAAGTGCAAGTGCAAGTGTACATACTAAGTACATAAGTTTCCCTACTTAAAGTCACAAGTTTATCAGTTGCCTAAAGTCACGAATACGGCCATGATATCCAGACGCTTGATCCTAGCCTGAACGGAGATTGGTAACGCGAAGCATCTGTCTCGCCCTCAGCGCCCCAATACCACCTCAGATCAGCCATTTTGGGGATCGCAAGATCGGGGAAAGATAAAAAAAAAAAAAAGTCCCACATGCCGTCCATAGGCCCGTCCATAGGATCTGTGGCCTGATAGGAAATCCACCCGGTGCCAGCGGAGTATATGGTGTGTAAAAGCCCCCATCCCCAATGAGCCCAGCTTTCGATTCGGTGTTTTTCCTTGGACGGTTATAATTACGTTCATCAACTACGACATACCTGCATCCCGCATTAGCCAGAAACATCAAGACTGACAAGGCCCTTTGATCCCTCTCGCTCGATCGAACAGCCGTCTTGGTCCACAGTTATTAGGTCATCCTCGTCCGCATCCTCCAAATGGTCCCTTTAAAGGGCCAGGGGATCTCGCATTAGCACGAACCATGCCGTCCTTTGCCAGCTTTACCAGCAAGCCTTTGACAATTGGGAAGGGAAGGGACCACCATAAGTCCTATCCTCCCGTGTCCATGAAAGCACCTTACCTCCCCGAAACCCCCCATATCGATACATCCGACCTGCTCGTCTCAGTCCAATCTGTCCCCTCGCCTTCGGACGCGGACTTCAGCCAGGATATCAAAAATAGTTCCCGCCCTGGCTCTTCTAGATCTCGGCAGGTGCAAAAATCCGACCCCTACGGACAAAGGGACACCGGGTTTGTGGGCGGCCACCAGTATAAAATCGAGCGTCAGGAAGAACGACGTCGCCTGAGATCTCTGGGACTGATCACCGGAACCTCAACTCCACAGTCCGAAATCACAAGTGCGAGCCCGCAGTCTCCAACAATGTCGACCACACCGACGTCCCAAAAACCAGATGCCAGACGGAGGAGCAGTTGGCAGCCTCCGTTGAAGGGCAAGCTGCAGAAGCGGAATAAGAGCAGAGAGCCCGAGCAGAGGAAGAGTATCGATGCAAGACATGCATCAATAGACTTCAGCACGATCACAATCCCTCCCCCACCGCCTCAGCACGCACCCCACTCGTTCTCGAGAATTCAGAACTACCCGGCGTCACCAATGGCCAGTCCGTGTGCAACACCAGCACCGATGACACCAACACGGGACGTCCCGCTTCCAAACCCATCTTTTTCTCATTCCGGACGGTCGAATTCGAGTTTGGCAACCATTCTTGGTGGAGCGGGAACGAAGACAGCAGGAGGAGGGTTGCCTGTTACGCATACTCCATCGTCTCTAGGAAATCTGGTGGATTTCTATGATCCAAATTCGCCGGGACTGGGACAGGCCTTTTCGACAGCACCGTCTTCCCCAATTGCTTCCCCAATTGCTTCCCCAATTGCCCCGTTGAAAATCAAAACTCAGACATCGTCGATATCCAGTCAAACCGCGTCTCCCATTGGATTCCATAGACCACGATATACTACTCAACTCGACTCCCCGATAGATTCCGTAGCTTCGTCCCCCCGTCTTGCCGCGCAGGCACCTGCACCAGTTCCTTCCATTTCGACCACTGCAGCGGCAAAAGCACCGGTTCTAGTTCAGCCATTCCAATCTCCCCTCGTTACACCGCCACCCAGCACATCCTGTGGAAATTCGAGCACAACGTCACTCAATTCGACCACTAGCCAAAAGGTTGCTGAAAAACCTGCGGAAAAATCCGGATTTCAGCCATACCAACCGAAATATGCAGCGAAATCCCATGTTATAAGCACCGTCCCGCTATCGCAGACTCTCAACCAGGAACCGGTTGGGACTCCGTTTGTGCATCTGGATTTTGCGCCCCCTACTAAGCCCTTTGCTCCCCGTCCGGCGACGGAGAACCGACGGAGTACTTCTGAAACCCGGTTGACAACGCAGGAAGCGAAAGAATACAATGCTATCGCTCAAGCCACGAGAGAGGCATATTACAATAGAATCCAGTCGCCTTCGGAGACTTCCTTATCATCAAAGGCAACAGCTCGGCCGCAGCTTACGCCATCAAGGCTTAGCTACGAAATCCGAAATTCGCCAACTCCAGAAGTACAAGGAGCAAGATCAAATCTTCCTCCAAAGTCCATATTGAGGAAACCTGTAGAGCTGGGTGTAGAAGATATTCAAGAAGCCAAAGAAGAGAGCTACAGGAGACAGCCCGTCCCCCAATCAGTTGATTCTTCAACAGCGACAACACCAGAACCGTTGAGACTGTTATCTACTGTATCGGCTCCTGCAAAGAGCGAACCAGTTAGTCCCATAGAACCTCCAGTAGAAGAGCCACAGCCTGAACGTGGAAGATCGATGTTCAAGCGTGGAGAAGAGACAGCAACCTCAGACTTGTCCCGAAGGAACTCGATGGCTGCCCGAAAATCCATAGAAGTTGAAGCCCCATCGGCGAAGAATTTTGATATTTCGAAGTATACCCAGGAGAGGTTCTCGAAACCCCCACCACCAAAGCAGCATAGATCGTATCCTCCAGTCAGCTACAAGGCACCTGTTCCTGATGCACCATCTACGAGTACTGGTTCGGAACCTGCTACTCCAACACATATTCCTCCAGTACCCCCGCTGCCTGAATCGATCCAATCTGTGCGTGGTCTATCAACACCACCGCCAATACGGTCGGAAACGGCCATAGAATCGTCAGATGAGGAGTTTGTAGAACGGCCGACAACCGCAGAATCTAAGAAATCGGTGAAATCTAAACTAAGCACGAGCGTCACAACAGCTGAAAGCGGCCCGGTTAGACCCAGAGCCCCGTCTATGTCTGAAATCTTCAAGGACTTCGTAAGACACGATATGGATGACAATATCGCGAATGAGCCGACCGAAGGAACAGACTGGTTGTCGCAGCTATTCCGTGGGAAGAAGAATGAAACAAGAAGCAGATCTCGACCTGCCAGTGGTCTGTCAACTCCTGGCTCCAGTGCATCTCCACCTCCAGGAAAACCAACCAAAAAAGAAAAAGAGGCGAAGAGAGCATCCAAGAACCTCGAACTCTCTGAAGAAGGGCGACGAGTCCACGAACGTGCAGAAAGGCAGCGGTTACAGCTTGAACGCAAACTTTTGGAAGCTGAGAGTGACCTTGCTTCGACTCCACGGTCACCAAGGTTCCCTCGTGGTACTTTCTCAGTTACAGGGTCTCCAGATCTCAGGATTCCTGGCACAGATGCATCGAGTCTGAGAAGCACATCGACAACATCTGTAGACAGACTTGAACCTATCTATCCCATTGGAGGTAGTTTTACACTAGGTCGCGCGAATGACCTCGCCTCGGATCTTAGTATCTTTTTGGATGAGAAGAGACCTCTGGAGCGTAAGAGGAGGCCTTCATCTGCCGAAGTTCGGAAGCAGCTAGGTGAAATGACACCCCCCCATGAGCGGGAAGATTGGGACACCATCCGCAACTCTCAGGGTAGTTTTACGACTCTTAATTTCCCTCCCCAACCTTCGCCACAATTTCAGTCGCAGCCATCTCCACAGCCACAGTTTCAAGCACAACCTTCTCCACAGCTACAAAATCAACAGCCTCAAAGCCCAGCACAGACCCAAACTCAGTTTCACCCACCTACTCCCGCAAGCCCGCTAGCCCAATCACCGATCACGCCTGTGGCGCCGCTAGTGGTCATCAAGCCTGTTGCAGGCCGCCTTCCGGTAGCAGCAGAGCCATCTGCACAAATTTTGCCACCCTCACGCCTCAAAGAACCGCTTGGACTCGACCACAGAGCCTCAAACAGCTCGCTAATCTCACTCGATGTCACTAAAACTCTCACTAAAATCCTGGTTGTTTGTTGCAATTGCAACAGATTACATGACCCACCCAGCGATATCTATAGAAAGATGGCAGGAGGAAATAGCTCCTTCAGATGCCCTTACTGCATCCACCCAATTAATGTGCTCGAGTGCTGCTCGGCATACACATCTATTTGCAATCTTATCGAAAAACTATAAATTGATCATATCACTAACGATTCCCTCTGGTATCTACTAACGGCCGTGCATCTGGTATCTCTGGTTAAAAAGTCATTCTCCTTATTTGGGTTCATCGGATTTTAGCACTGCAATATTTGATTGTTCTTTTTTGTTTTTGTTTTCACATCTTCTAACTGGTATCATTAGCGTTCTGTATATACACATACATATCTGGGGAAGGGGAAGGTTTAGCATGCTGTTATTTTTTATTTACGTTACGCGAAGTGGGAGGCCTAATGCCGAAAGGGGTATACGATAGTATAAGTCGATCATGCGTTGAAGAGTTCCAGATATGATCGATTATGTTAATGTTTGGTTCCAACATATGTTATGCAAAGTAGGTGTCTTTGATAGGCACATTTCACACGTATTTTAACTCAGATCGATAGTCAATGCACTAGCTATCATTAATGCAAAATATGTCGAGATTCAAAGCAAGTTCCTTGAGAATAATATTTCCAGCAGTGTGACTATCCCCAAAACGCCCAATACCAAGGTATGAATGTAAAATGTACAGGTACAAAGCAAAAACCAAATAGTTAAACCTCTAAGGGGGACGCTCAATCGAATGATTGAAGCCCAGGAATGATACTTGGACCCTGAAAAAAGTTAGGATCTCTTCACCCGCTTTAACCCGAATACGCTAAATCAACTAGATAAGTAAGCACCTATATACCGATCAACGAACAAGTACCTCCTCATCCTCATCCGCAATAACCGGCGCTCCTTCTTCCGGTAACTTCAACTTAAAGCACAAAGCAAACCCCATTATTGCAAAAGCACTACCAAGCCCAACGAAGGGCAGACCATACCAAAAGGGATTTCCCGTGGAAACTCCCCAACCGTATGACCCCGCTAATAGCGGGGATCCTATGAAACTACCCACTGTCGTCATGATCGCGATGAATGAGCCGAGTCTTGCCTGGTGATGTGGTTCTACAAAACTCGAAGCCAAACTCCTCACGCTCCCGCTGAACCCTGATCCGAGAGTGTATACTACTAACCCAACGATTGCGAGTGGTAATGTCGGTGCCAGCCCGACGATGTACCACCCAACTGCGAAAAGTACAACCGAAATCCGCGCTATCAATAGATCCTTCCGCTGAGAGGATATGCCGACGGTACCAGTTAGGTATGCAGATGCGAATGGAAGGGAGAAAAGAACGCTGATGCACACAGCTGCATTTATTGTGTTCAAAAGGTTGGCCTTTGCGATTGTGATGTTGTATCTGGCCGATGCGTAATACAGTAGTGTTTCCAGAGCGCGGGTAAGGGATATCATATTCATCATAAGCGAGCAGACGAGGATTATAAGATGTGGGCTATGAAAGACGAAGCTCGATGAATCGATGAATTCAGCGAACTGGATTTTACACCGCGCCCAGATGTTTTGTTTCTCGGCTGGAATGCCAAATTCCGAGTTTATACTGTTGGATTCTGCTTCTGAGGCCGTTTCTACCAGAGTATCAGAAGTCGATCCAGCAGTGTTAGAGCTGTGGAAATTGATGGTTTCTGGAATGGCCAACATCATGATACAGCCGAAGATTGCCAAAAACATGCCGCATGATATTGATGCCCAATTTCCAGACTTTTCCATGATCCTGGATGCTATTGGTGGCATCATGAGCCCGGGAATATTAGATCCAACAAGCTGCATTGTGAAAATTGTGGAGGCTCTAGGGAAGTGACGGGATATATTAGTATAAAAGATTGATTTGGGAACACTATAATCATCTATCGAGATATCTCCGGTTTTGGCTTACCTTTCTAAAGGGGTGGTTACGTCAATAACCATTGTGAACAGCATTGCATTTGTTACATTGATTCCTCCAGAGATTAGGAATAGTGATCCAAACCACACATATCGGATGGGGAAAGAATCCGAAAATCGATTTACGACAATAGCCCACATCAACTGGCATAATGTCCCCATTAAAGAGGCGATGAATACGGGCTTTCGTCCAATCTTTGGATTGTCGGCCACCATTCCGAGGGGGATGGCTACTAGTAGACCTAGAACGATTTATGTGTGTTAGCGATATCTTGAAATACTGATCAATCTTATCAATCGATATTATTGATATATTGTAAATTTGGATTTCATTCCAATAAGACATACTTGGAATAGCATCGAACACCGGTTCTAGTCCTCTTATGAGTGCCAGCTCTCTCTGAACGGGTGCGATTTTGCATTTTTCTTCCGGGACATCCTCCCCGGCAGGATACAACTGATGTTGCTGAGTGGCGTAATAATTCCTACATATCGTATCCTCATATATCCGGACCATAGCAGGCCTTGTAAATTGGTCTGCGACTTCTAATATGAACATTGCAAGCACAAAGCTCAATATAACAAACCCTCCACGAGCGGTGCCTCTAGGACTGGAGGAATCGGCCTCGCTGTCAATGATTGATATTTCCGGCTGGGCTGTGGTATCGCTGACTGAGCCATGATGCTGGTATTCTAGGAGTGACTCTTGTAAATTATCACGCCGGAGTAATGGTGTGTGCTCATCTTGGTGGTCCAGATCCTGGACCGAATCCATGATATAATATATTCTTGAATAGGAGGGATGTTTTATCTAAGAAATCAAGATACAACAAAAAAGTGAAGAGCTAGGAAGGTAGAAGCGCTAGATAGAAAGGCAAAGGGACTCTCTGAGCTGTCCTGGTTTATTCGGCAGGATTAGTAACTCTGATGTTGCACGTTAGCCCTTCAATGTTCCGTTGTGTATCTGCAAGGGTGTCGTTTCAGTTATATAAAATCAGCAGCGCTGTGACGAAAATGCTACCTCCCGCCGGTTTCCTGCTCGGTGTCGTATTTTCATATATTTAAAAAAGTGAAGTCTGAACGGTTAGCTGCAGGCTCCTTTGGACATCTTAAGTACCTAAGTAGGCGCAAGTCAGAAGGGTTCTACCGATAGTCAGATGGTATGATCCATCCACCACAGGCGCCAGCAATTGCGGGGACACAAAACTGCCCAAAAAAAAAAAAAACTTGCAGGACAGTGCGGGCCAGCATATTTGCATTCCTCATGCATGATTCGATTCCTTCGTTAGTTCGACTGCCGTTAGTTGCCAGATGATAAGGACCCGCTATTTAGTATACTATAAGAGTTCGTTGACAGTTTGCAGGGATCCCGCTGTTGAGAGCCTCCCAGCATGCAACTAAAACTCATCCCGCCGCCCCGTGCAGACCGATCTTTTCGCTTTGGGGTAGACATCATGCATCATCGGTTTTCAAGATGAACAAGAGGATTAATCCGACTACCCCCCGGGTTTCAGATCTAACAGAGATCTATAGGTAAAGGCCACGAGACTTCCAACGGGATTCCCGAGCCCGATCCAAGCGACCGCTTTGCAGGACTCTGCGTTGAAGAGAAATTACTTTGGATATCTGGCGCTCTCAAATGATAGAGTCACGGACGGGGTTTTCTCCGTCCACTGCAAGATGCAGCGCGTGGACAGCACTCAAAACGGCCATGGACGTTTTCTATGCGGTGCCATGCATCTTGGTCCATGTTACACCTGCCGTGGCATTATCGTGCAGGAAGGATCGGGTGGGATCGTCCACCCTGGTGCCAAGACCCGAAGCCTCGTCAGCCCGTTACATTCGAAAAAACGGTTTCGACTCGATTGCAAGGCCGGACACTCAGGCCAGTCGAAGCTTGAATATATTATCTCCTGGTATTCTCCACTCTTGATTCGATATCTTACCCGGTAGGCAGTTCGTTATATCGGTTGGGTCCACATTGATCTCTCCAAACATCATGCCGTTGAGATACTTCGTCAAAGTACTTCGGGGAGCTTGTCAACTGTCAATCCAATGCTTTTTTGAGTTAAGCTAACATGTTTTATATTACCAATTCAATCGATGCTATCAGTCGCAATCGCAATGCAAGCGCGGCACACATATTATTATTAACCACTGCACAGTATCACAATACACAGAGCTCCATCGCTGTGAGTAATTAGTCACCTAGGTATATATACATCTATCGAATAACCAGACTAGCCAAAGATCAAAATCATTGCATACGTAATCGAGCACCCCAAAACAACAGCCCAAAAGATTCTCTGCCACGTTTCCATTCCAGAATTGGTTCCAATCCGTTCAACGTCTAGCGAGGAACCCATTTGTTTCGCACGTAAGTTTGGTGGGGCAGCTGGCGACCATGGCTTCCCCACCTTTAGATCATCGAGGATTTGTTCTGTTGTGATTTTCGCTCCAGCTAAGCAAACAGGCACACCAGTGCCGGGATGAGTGCTTGCGCCGACGAAATAAAGACTAGAGATCGTCGAGTGCTTCGTCTTCGGTCGGAAGGCAAGAGCATTCCTGATGACAAATTGAAGTCAGTTTATTAGTTCTCAATTCACCTTATTTCAATTGTGATTTTTTGATCGGGCCAGCCAAGGACACCCGCCGATGACGAGATAAGAGCTACTTACCAAAAGTCAATCGATAGCCCGAGAATACCGCCTTTTTCGAGATTGAAAAGCTGTTGCCCTATAGAGGAAATTAGCATTGTTTAGAGATTTCTTGGGATTGAAAAATGGATAATGCTTACATGTGGTCGGAATGTTAACCCGTTCAGATGCAATCGCTGCCTTCAAATTCCTTGCACCGGTCCTCCGCTCAATCGTTTCGATTATCAATTCTCTGACTTCGCTCACAATTCTATTCCAATCGTCCGTGCTCTTATATCCCTTCCCATTCTCATCCTCGTTCAAGTGACCAATGGGTACAAGCACTACTATCGAGTCTTTACCCTCTGGGGCCGCGGTGGAATCGATCCTCGCTGGTGCATGAACATAAAAGCTTGGTTCATTCGGAACCTTTAGCTCTTTGAATATATCGTCAAAACTTTCTCGATAATGTTCTGCAAGAAAGATGTTATGCGCACTCAGTTCTTCTACCTTTCGATCCATGGACCAGTAAAAGGAAATACTCGAACACGACGCTGGGCGCTTTGCCAGGCTTTTTGAGTACTTGGTTTCGGGAAGGAGATTGTTGTATGCGTACACCAGATCTGCGTTCACTAGGACGATGTCTGCTTGGATGTGTCTTCCAGATTGCAGTACTACACCTACAGCTTGCTTCTCATCTTCGGATAACAGAATAGAGCTAACGGGCGAATTAAGTTGGTAGTCTACCCCCATTCTTTTGCCGATATTGACGATTGCATCGACGACTTTGTGAAATCCGCCGCGGGGATACCATATCCCCTCCGCAAACTCGGTGTACTGTAGGAGGGAGTAGATACCTGGCGCGGCGTACGGGCTCATCCCCAAGTACATCGAACCGAAGGTAAAGCACCTCCTTAACCTATCTGTCAAAAAGTACCCCGACGCCCGAGTATACTAAATACGGTAACATTAGTTTTCAATTCTACGATACATGACTTGTACCGTGGATATTCCTTACCATAGAAGCAGCTATCGAGACCCAGAAGATATCCTTCAACAGACTAGGCCGCATCATACTCCAAAAGGATGGGAAATTACTCCTCAAAACCTTTCCCATGCTGAACTCATAATTCGTGTGCCCTTCAGCTAGAAATGAAAGGTAGCGTTCGAATCCCTCCTTCCCTTCCCATTTCTCGATTTCAGGCTTCATCTGCGCCAAATCGCTCGACAAAGTCATTTTTTCATTGTCGTGAAAGAATATCTGGTAGTTTGGATTACATTGAAGAAGCTCTACGCCCTCGCTGGCCATTGTCGTGTCGAGGTCTCTGAAAGTCTCATGGAATAAATCGGGGATGAGAAGGAGCGACGGGCCTTGGTCAAATCTCTATGTTTCAGTATCTCAGTACCCAGTACCCCATACCATCTTATTGAAGTATCGATAATATTAACCTACGTGCTCGCCGTCGTATATTAAAGAACATCTACTTCATCAATTAATATTCAATCCGCATAAATAAAATGTCTGATAAAATCCTGACCTTCCACCTGTAAAATCATTCTTCTCGACCACAGTGACTTTGAACCCCGCTTTTGCTAACCGTGCAGCAGATGCACATCCCCCTACACCAGCACCTATAATTCTTATAAGCACCTGTTCAACAGCCTCCGATTGTGTTGAAGGTTAATTTTGTAGCCCTACCAATAATTACAACTGACTTTTGTTGTGTTCCCAAAAGTCTTTCGTGCTCCATTTTGGCTTTCTCAGATGTTGAATGATGGTAGTTGGTTGCCATTGTCCAAGTTTTTTTCTGGGGCCTCAGCGTCCGAAAGGATCTCAAGAATGATCAAGGTAGGGCGCGTGCTAACGTAAACGTTTATGCCGTATTAATATTAATATTCCTGTCGGCAATTCGGTATATGCCGGCAGAGTGAATTGGTAATTCCTTGTAGGTAACTATGAACTAAGTGTTCAGGCAGTACTTCATCTACCCGAGATTCCTTGTTCGCAGTCGAAAAGCGAATTCTATGTTCAATTATTATAATCTATTTTTTATACAAATAAAGTTAATGCTGACGAATTATCTGGTCCGATTAAACTATATATCAGCCATCTTTCAACAGCTATATGCAATAATTCCGAGGTTCAAGCAATTGCAAGCATGGTACGTGCGAAGCTAAGACCATTCCACAACTTCAACGACGTCAACACTTGACCGGATGTCATTCCAGCCAATCAGGCCCTGTCGCAAAAGCCCATTGACCCACGCCATGACTCGATTTAACCTAATAAAGAGAGGAAAAAGGAAAAAACACTCCGATACTCTACCGGTCAAATTTGCAAATTTATAGAAGAGCACGAATTTGAAGATCTCAGGGAAGACGGCGATCGATACGGTACAATCTACCCCCCGTTACATCTTCTGTGTCGGCTCGAGGGACAAAACGTGGAGGAAGTGTGGCTGGTGCGACCGGGGTAATGAACTCGTGCAGGGGAACGGGCTATATATAAATCACGCCATGGGTGCATCATTTGAACGCCTTGAGGAAGTCATGATATCATTGATTACACACGTATGGGGGCGGACGTTTTGGGAGGTTTGTGGTATTCTGGAATGTTCACTAGTTATTGTTATGAGATGTTATGGTGCCGGGTAGCGGGCTATTTCCGTCCCGGTGTCGGAAGGATTGGGGTTGTGCGCTGGTCGATCGAATCTGCTTAATAGGTATGTGCTCAATTTTACTCTAAAATTGATTCAATGGGGTTGTACTGTGGGCTAGTGAAAGTGTTTCCAATTAAGGGAATCTCACAGATCCTAATCATTGAACGATGTCTTAAGTTCAAGTCTGTAAAGTAATGAAGTATTCAGTAGCCATGGCATAAAGCTCTGTCAATTTGCATCTATATTTGATTGTAATAGCTGGGTAAGATGCAATTAAATCTAGAATTATATACAAAGTGCTTTAACAAACACCCAAAGACGTCTCGTCTTACTGACTGTCGCCTCGTTCCCTATAGGCATCCTTCCATCTTGTTCAAGCAATACCCTTCCAATCTCTACATAATTTTCTACAGCTCCTCGAACACCCTTCCTCGCCCCACCATAAGTAGGGAGCTTCTCAATAGCACCTTTATTCTGGTAGTAGATTTCCATTGCATTCCTGAGCATCCTCCTTTTTAACATTCGAACCCCATGCCGATCTGGTTTTTCGACTACCATTATAGGTGTCAGGTTATATTCTGCTAACCAATCGCTAGGAATATAACACCGCCCCATAAGCGCATCTTTCGCAATATCTCGTGAGATGTTGATATATTGTAACGCTATTCCCATGTTCACACCAGCTTGTATTATCTCCTCACGTTCTTTCAGCGATAGGTCCTTTGTAGGGGAATGGTGGAAAACAAGGTGGATGAGTAGCTCTGCAACTGTACCAGCTACGCAATAACCATATCTCTTGAGATCTGATTCAGTTCCGATAGGGAATTTTTCGGCAGACATGTGATTTTTTACTTCCTTGTTTATCGATGGGAACTGCAAATCCATCCCGAACCCCTCGAGGAGCCCTTGTATAGGTTTCAGAGGGAGAGCTTCGATTGGCAACATCTCTAAGGAGGAGGCCATTTCCTCTGGCAAATTGTACAGCATTGAGATGGGTGGTTTCAAGGCTTTCTCTACGTGAGAAATTGGTTTTGCAGATGGCTGGTACTGTGAAAAGGTGTTTGAGACTGCATCTGATAATTTTGCCAATGCTTTTTGTGCTTCTTCTGGTGTGTCGGCCTCATCTATTAGGTCGTCTGCATTTCTGCAGAAGGCGTATCTGGATGTAATCGAGGACATTTAGCATGCTTATGGAGACCATTGGACCGATAAATTTATCAGGCAAACTTACAGTAATACGAGATCGATCCTTAGTCTCCCCTCAAACACGCTGCTGGCAAGGGAGAAACTTCTGCTTTTATTCTGAAGCTTCATAATGGCATCTCTGAGGTTAAGTATTCTCCTAGGCGTATAGTTGTTGACGGAAACGCTCAACCCTCTAACCATGAGTTGCAGTGGTGGCCACGAGGGAATAGCCATGTTGAAGATCTCTGGGAACCCATTGATCACTGCCAGTGTATGATCGAAAGCTAGTTGGCCGAAGGTGATTAGGATATTAGTGACTAAGAAAAAGATTGCTTCTCTGTTTTTGGACATCGCGCCGTTAGTTAGCTGAAAACTGCCTGCACACAAGGCGAACATCGATTTCTTACTCGATATCAAGATATCCCCAGAGCTTGACGTCGAAACTCTTCTCAGGATTGATAACCCACGTTCCGTTTTTGAGCGCCAAAGTATCAACGAACCAAAGGTAAGCCGTTGGTAGTAATATCGGGATCATGACATTCTTAACAGGAACCGAAAGAATATACTGATGCGATAGACACCAGATGAAGAAGATTACAGGACACGCCCAAACCAAAATCAGACCCATATAAGTGCCCTGACCGCCACCATGAACGAGCCTCGCACCGATGACAGCCAAAGATACGATACCGATGGCTCCAAACAATCCCATACGCCTGAGACGCTTGTAGTCATTTTGAATTAACTGTTTTGGCTTCCGTGGTTTTGCTTCTTCGATCGATGGAGACGGTGGAGTTATAGGTAGAGTTGGTAAATATGCCGAAGGGACAATGGACTTGCCTGCAATGATGCAGACGAGTGAAGTAATGTATGTTTGGATAAGGAAGAAGAATAACTCTTCGACAGGTATTCTCCAGAAGGTAGCGCCAATGACAGCATGTTCTGGGTATGTCCAAACTTTGTTTTTGAGGAGATACGAGTCCCACGGTATTGTTGCGGTCACCGCTATCTATGAGGGGTTTCAGGATGTCAGCCGTATATTCATTGATATTGAATGCTAGCGCTGACCACACTCAGTTCATGTGAATTCATCACTGATTCTATCAGCGTCTCAGGTGCGGCTCCTTCGTTATTCTCCGTGTCACGTAGCGCGACCAGACAACACCATAGCAACACACCCGCGAAACCAGCGGCATGCAAATTAATCTAAAGAAAGCAGGCAGTTAACTTACAACAAGCAAGTATGTTACTTTGTAGTGGTCGGCACTGGTCTTGAAGGGCTTGAGGAGAATTGTGAGCAATATAGCCACTGGGATAGTATACTTTGCATGCCTATATAGCCAATGGGTTTCTTATGAGCCTTTGTCTGAACCACTTGCTCTCGAGAAATTTGAATACATAAGACTCTAAAACATTTATCATGCGATTGATTCCTTTGGGTAACACAGGGGGGAAAGACTAACACTAATGTATATTCGAAGCCTGCCATTTTATATCAAAAAACTTTATAAACCTAACTTCACTGTGTGTGCAAATTTTGCATCTAGTTAATTTATATGCTACCACTGTCCCATAGGCTTAGTGGTATGATGCTATATCAGATTCTCGTGATCCAGATTCTAATATATACCGTAAGAGTATCATAAATGTCAAATGAAATTAAAAGGGAGAAGGGTAATATAATATCGAGCTTGAACACTAAGCTCAGTCTTTGAGAGTAAATTTTATATAAAATGGCGAGGTTTCGTAGAAGGTTGCTTGAACGTTGGTTTTTGTGTCCTGGTACGCCAAGTCTAAACAAAGAACTGTACAATGGTCGCCAGGAGGACTAGGCTGCTGGAATTCCAAGTTATCCATTCAGTCATGATTCATGTCCATTTTATATGTTATGCTCCATTGCTTCAAGACTTCCAAGCCGTTTATGCCCCCAATCCTGCAGGCCGAAATTCCCGCCCACGATTCCTTACGTTTCGGTTTGGCAGGGCAGCTAAGCCCTTCTGAATTGAGCTCAGGTGCGACCGCATCCATAGTATTCCGGATGTCATACAGGGGCATATAAACAAATGGATAGTATCTAGTCTACTTCATCAAATGCATGACGCTAAGACTTTTGCTTTTTCTGGCATATGTACCCTCGAGTCAATTTTTCGACGCCGATCGTCGGTGATGCAGGTCCCATGTGGATTCCGACTAGGAATCGGGAGTATCGTGGCGAGTGTCGTGGCTTGATTTAAACGACAGACCGTAACCATATCTGGAAGGCTTCCTGATTCGGATCCAACACTCAAAATGCAACGTATCGCCGTAGAATACACTGTGGAGTTAGAATCGTACTTACCTAGGTACTTTGTGATGCTCAAATAACGGTGATGGCGAGCAAGTAGTTATCGTGATTTTTGTAGTGGCTCTTATGTGCTATCCTACCTTATTTTTTTTTGAAAGTTGACCTCAGTATACTGCCTACCTACTACCTACTTAGGTAGTCACTACAAACTTAGATCTTAATTTTCCCATATCCCATCCTCCTAGTCTGGTTTCCTCCACTATTTATACCTTTTTCTTCTTCCTTCCTACAAGCATCTTCCTCTTTCCTTCACCAACCATACAAAATACCAACAGTCAGTCAGCAGAGGCCGCATACCTGCATTTATTTGACAGTATCAATCGTCCCTATCACAATTGTGACCTTTAATCGTCAAACCCCCTTTCTTTCGATCCTATATCGCTGTGAAGGTCAAGTATCGTGAAAAGACTCTATTCCTGGACCAATTCACGTTGCAAAAATGGCTACCAGCAACCATCCTCACCATTATCATCACCATCCGCACCCTAATCCTCACCCTCATGCCCTTTTGGTCACTAGGGTGTGCGAGTCTGTTACCTTCGCGGGTAGCAACCACATTCGCGGTCGTCGAGGCCAGCCGGTGGAATTGATCGCCAGACGAGGTGATGTCATCGAGGTTTGCTTTCCATCTCCAACCTCCAACCAAGTGGTTCGTATGTCCATGAACAGCAAGTCAGCCACCATCTACTGGGCTGAGGGTACCGGAGCATTGGTCTTGTATATTTATGACAAGCATTCTGTCTCAGGCTTTCCAAGGGTAAGTAAAATATATCCTATTACTTGGCTTAGATAGCATATACACCCTTGATAGTACAAAGGATAGGCATGATGCTAACTTCTCTTCCTTACTTAAAGATCAGTGTTCGAAACGAGGTCGGCTTCCGCGGTTGGATCTCTGTTGGCACGGAGGCGACTATGACCGAGGATATCGCTAGATTGCTCGGAACCGCTAAGTTCGGGGTCAACAGACTCATTGCTGTCAAATGGAACCGTCCTGTTTCTCCACTCGAGCAAAAGACACTCCGAAAGGCAATCTGTCACACTAAATGGCAGAACGTTGCGTCTGTCGAGCTCCGTCGTAGGTGCAAACATATGATGAATGATGCTGAAATGAATTTTGAATATGTAAGTATGGAGGTTGTTTTGTTTTTATACAGTACCTTCACTAGCATTGCAGACATAAATGCAGGAAGGTGAGGCCATGCTCAAGGCTGGAGGTGAGACTTGTGCAATATCAGAGGATTGGCCAGCTGTCTGCGTAACCTGGACGTCTGGGGGATTACGTGTATCCACGCTGGATGACGCGCAGCCCAAAGCCCCCCTACGCTTTCCAGCAATACGCGCCATGAGCCTTCGTGCTGAGCCACTACGCTATAAAAGCTGCTCCACTGCCCTTCAACCTGTCTTCCATCACCTTCATTCCGCATCATACGTCCCCTCCCCTTCGCATTCCTGCATCGTCGCGTCTTCATCATCACCATCACCATCATCATCATCCTACCCCTCCTCTTTGCTCTGGCCCCCCTCTCCTCTCCCTCCCCCGATCTTAGCGCCGATTAGCCTATCTTGCTTCTATCGAGCTTGCTCGTAGAATCGCTGCCCCTTTGTGTTTGTCCTTTAGGGCAAGCTTGATCGGGCTCTGGTAGAAGGCCATGGCCCCAGGACAGGTAAACATAGCCATACTGCATATACTTTGATGCCCAACCCTAACCCGCTGATGAACCCTTTTTTCGTGTTCACAAACTTCCCATCACCATCTCTCCACGCATTCTACCTTTCCATTTATCAATTCATCTTTTCTTCGCTTTCTTTAAAGAATTCTAGCTCACCTATATTTTCCTGCTTCAAACAGTTCTTCGGGAACCGTGCCGGGGCCGGTGCTTTCATGACTGATACAGGCACACCTGTTGCCACTGACGCTGTGACCCCCGCCGGTCCAGCTGTCGGTATCCCAGTCGTCGCTGGCAACCTCCCTATCGGTTCCAACGCTCCTGCCGTTGCTAGTCGCACTGGCGAATCCAACACTCCGGCCGTTGCCAATGTTCTTGTCATCGGAAGTGCCTGTCCCGCTCCTCTCCCTGTTGGTCCGGCCTACGATTCAAGCAACGTTGCCGGTCCAAGCGGCTCTGTTGGAGCGAGCCTCCAATCATTCGCTATGGTCGAGCCACCAGCCCCACCAAAGCAACCAAAGCACCAAGTCATCTGGCAGCCGATCACTGCCGACTATCTGGTCAAACTTCAGGCCTTGGAAAACTCTGTTTATCACGCTATCACCGTTAAGCCACGCGGAACCGTTAGACCGCCAGCAGTTTTCGACGTCGGAGATATCGATCCTTTTGGGACTGCTTCGAACAGCAGCAAAGTCGCTAGTAGCACCGTCCCACCACAGCAGATGGCTCGTCAAACTCCATCTACCATCCAAGAAGAGAGCGAATTTGAAGGTACGTTAATCGAAAACCTAATTAGTTTCCGCACCCAAAAACTTTAAAACTGATTTAAAACAGAACCAGCTCCTAGGTCCATCAAAACGTTTGGTGCCCCGCCACCTCTTCCGCCTATTCCAGCACAGGTCGCCCGTTTGGCCGCTCGGCCAAGGGAAATGGTCGTGTTGGAGATTGCGCAGAGTCACGCGGAAAAACAGGCTCTGACGGAAGTCCCAAGTCTTACCGATATTCAAATCCGTCGTATCCTTGAATGGCGCAAGGGACAGGCTAGGGCTGAGGCTGAGGCTGAGGCTGAACAGATCCTGCGCTCCGAGCTTCCTGCCGGGTTGCTAATCGACCTCGAGGTTGATAATGAAGCACCAGCCCCAGAAGGGAGTGCTAGAGCTGAGTGCCCTAAAGCCGAAGGCCACCCAGAAGCCGTCTCACAGCTTGTGGGCCTTGAGTTCCCAGGGACCGAGGGAGATACTGTCTCGGAGGGCGGGCGACGTAAGCGCTCCAGCTGGGACGACCTAAAACGTTGGAACGTTAACGCCGTAGATGAGGGCTCCGGTTGAAAAGGCCATGAGAGAGAGACACCTTTTTTTTCTCTTTCCTCTTCTTGCTGACTAGCAACGGTCATCTTGACCTGAAATCAGTCTTGAACATCTCTATATTTTCGACCCTAAGTATCGGCCCAAGAATAAACGATACGAGGTAAGCCCTCCCCAATCATAGCAACCATGCAGCGAAGGATTCTAATATCTCATTCCAATATAGAAGGCACTTTAACCTTTACCCTGAATCACGGGTTTCTAATTTTTAACTTTTTTTTCGCTTTGCCGTTTCTTTGTCCTTATGCTCATTCTTATGCCCCTGCTTCTTCTCTCCCCCTCCCACTTCATCATGTCCACCTCTACTTTTAAATCACGAACCAGCATAGGAATATAAGAAAAAATTTTTTTTGCGTGACTTCTATTTTCTTCTCAAGTTACTCGTAGATCTTGAGTAATGTAGCATTTCGTAAGGTACTCCCCGTAAACGAAAAATTGTCTGTCATGTTGGCCCGTAGCTGGGAGTAGAGTCGAGTCGAAGATGACATTGTGTTGTGAATATTTGCGTTGTTACATCAAAAATACAACAGATGACTAAGCCTAGGACTTCAATTGCTCGAAATTGTTGGAATACACAAACGACGTCAGGCACAGTCTCGAACAATGAACAAACACCTTTATTATCTGCACCAGCACGAACCAAGTTAACCAATCAAACTCCTCCAATCGCATGCTGGGATCCATTCATTCGCCCTAATACGAAAGCCCCAGTCATATGATCATCTGACCAGATCTCAAAAAATGTACAGGGAGAACATAGGCAGACAAGGGGGCCTGCAACCCGCCCGATCAATAGTTTCTTCGGTTTGTATGAGTCAAATAGCTCGACAAAAAATAATTATGGCGTGGGAGGATCGATGTAATTGCTACTTGATGCCAGATATGTCACAAGAATGTAACTTTTTCATTGCCAGATTATTATTTTTGCATCAAGCTTAAATTTCCTGCTTTTGATAGCTATGTACAGCTGCAGCTCGTAGCTATATAGCTATCAGATGCAAGCTCTGCACCGTGGAGTTGCATTCTGCAGTACTTACATGTGCAGTTTACATATACATTACATATAAATGTACGCTAAGGCGCACGATTTCTGCACATCGCTTGGACTCCATCGTTTCTGTCAATGGTCAGATGGGTATTCCCCCCTAAAGTCTCACGAAGACAAATAAAAAATAACAATAAATCTATTAGAATTGTTGAGATGCGGGGCGTGCTTTTTTTTATTTATCTTAGTCGGAGAGAGAGGGGTAATACGGCTTAGCTTGAGAGTACAAATTTATCGATAAGTGATTAATGCGCGTTATCGAAGCTATAATTATCGGATTATGCTAGCGATTAGCGTAGAACTTCGGGTTTAACGCAGCCGAATCGAATCGAATCGATTGATAGTTTAAGAAGCTCGAAATTTAAAAAAGGGATTAGTACCCTATTTCCCTGGTATACATACTATCCGTCGCGCGATATCCGATTGCCAAATTTTTCAAAAAAGAGGAAAATCTTCTAGTCTTGATCAGACTTGTTTTTCATAGCTCAAAAGACCGGCTGCTACTGCAAGCACGGGTTCCTGTATACTCTTCATCGGCGGTCTCCAGGGCTGACTAGCCAAACTCAAAAACCAAACAGTCAAACTAGTGAAGAAACACTATTTTGTTTACTAGAACCTTCCAGTGACTTTCCCTTTTTAATACATGCCATCGTGAACAGTATGTCGTCAGCAGCTTGTTGAATTTTTTATTTTGGGAGGGAAGGAGACAGCAAGCAGATGGACTTATCACAAGGGGCCATTGTCCGAATTGGAGAGAGTGGTTACGGGGTGGGGAAAAACGGCTTACCCCATGCTCACCCCACTAACGTGCACCCCTGGTCATGATCACAAGCCAGAATTGAGGGGCTAAAAAGGGTGGGTAGTCATGGTGAGTAAAAACGTAACGGCAAGGCGTTCTGAAAGAGAGAAAGAAATGCTCTGCTTCGTTGAGGCTGGTTTACGAGACCGAGAAAGACCCAACCTGTTTTTTTTTTAACGATGGGGTCGTATGGCCCGTGTTGGTTCTTCCCAAGGAGAAACCAGGGGATAGAAATGTTGGATTTTTTCCGGGAATAAAAAATATATCCGTTATATTCATTAGAAATATATGCATCTTTTAACTAAAAACCAGAAGTCGTGGAAGTCAATGGCCAAAAAATGAGTATTAAGGTATTACAGGAAGAAACCGGAAATATTGTCTCGTAAACCAGACGGGGAAGGGTGAAAAGAAATATATACCTTGAAAAAGAACATCGCGAAATTCAAACGAACATTTAGAAAGATTTGTCATTGAGTAGAGAAGAAAAAATCTAACAAAGGGACTAAAAGGAGAGAGGAAACAACCAGTGCTCATGTTAATATGCATGTAGTCAAAATTCAAAACTTCGAAGATCCAAAAAAGAATAAAAAGAAAGGACAACTCCCGTAGACTCCTAAATATATGTCTGGAACGCCATGCGTAGCTTCATAGTGACAAGGAAAAATCGCTCCAAAAAAGCTAGCTACATGAATCGTCAATATAAAGTAAAGTAAAGACAAATATCACATCGCTTCAGAAACAAAACGCCAGCGCATCTAGTAGTAAAGCGAAATTGGCAAAAGCAGAGATCCGACGAAAGTAAAACTTCAGGTAGCACACCAATAGATCTGGTACCGAAAACGCCATGAACAAATGGAAAATAATTGGGCTGGCAATGTAAGGGAAACTGGACGTTAATACAGACTGGGAAATGGAAAAAAGGAGGGGATAGGAACAAAAGAAATGAGAAGGGAAAGCGATTAATCTGTGCTGTGTATGCGTCGCTGAATAGTATGAGGAGATCCAAGTTGCCTTGAGTCAAATCTTAGTAGGTCATGTAATCAGCCGTAGGTAAGGGGTCGTAGAAAGCCGTTATAAGTCATGAGGGCACGCATATTCCAGAAAAAGAGGAATGTTAAATTCGATAATGACAGGTCGCTATGAAGGGTACGGTGGTGGTCGCTTATTTAGGAATCGTAAAGTTTCGTCCTAGTAGAGGTAAAGTTCATCGAGCTTAAGTCGCACGCCCCAGCGCTCCAGAACAGTGATTCGGTCTTTGAGGTATTCGGGGATATCGATCTTCCACCATTTGGTGCCACGGCCACTCCAGACGCCATCAGAGTTCAACCTCTTATCACCCTTGCGTTTAGATGGTGGGTTACTAGAGTACGCAACACATCTAACTAGAGATTCTGAAACGGAAAGGTATTCTTCGTTTTTGCCTAAGGACCCGAAGGTGAGGGTCTGGAGCCTCTCCGGGACCTTGGGAAGAAAACGGACTAGATCCGCCCAGGTACTTTCCGGTGGAATGTTAGCGGTGCGGCTGGGGTTCATATTAACGTGCAGCCGAAGATGTTTCAATCTCCGCAGTGGGAAGAAGAATGAAACGGTCCGCTCCTGTGCAAGGAATGTAAATCAGCATTCTAGGCCAGGTACGGGAAATCTAAATTCAAACAGGAAAGCTTATTCTTACCAATCCGTCGGAGTTCCACTGGGAATGGAATGAGACCGGGCTTTCGATGGTGATATCTTCCAATCGTGTGAAATTGCTGGCGATGTATTTGCACATACGAGAGTCGACGCTCATGGCGTCCCCGATGTGCAGCCGTCTTAGACTGTAAGGATCTATTCTGAAATGGTGCAGAATGTCCAGGTCTGTACCATAGTTGGACGCAAGCTCGAAGCTAATAGGTGAGAAGTTGTACTTCATTACCCAGGTACGAAACCTCTTTGGCATTTGAACCCGCAAATGGTTGATGTGCTTTGTAAGAGTCGGGTCCCTGAACGAATGGATAAACCGTGTTAGTCGATTAAGCTTTTGTGCAACAAAGGGGAGTAAGGGGCTAAATATTTGTTTAGGACGGCTTACTCTGCAAGTGTTTCTCGAATAAGAGCTTCGTTCTGAGGATGTATTTCCAAGCGCTCATATAAGAGTGGTGTCACGATCCAGTGGAACTTCTTGGAAGCGAGTGCAATACAGAGTAAGGTTTGTCTACCGTAAAGCACTTCTCTCCGACCTTTCCGGTCGTAATGAACGGAGTCGTGGCTAGCATATCGAAATATCTTCGCCAGTACTTCGTCAGGTAAGGTCTTCATTGTTCTCCTTGTCCTCCTGCGAACAAACTGAGAGCCGCTTGATGATTTCCCTTGACTTTTGGAATGGCGTAAGCTTGGAACCTGGTACTGGTGTGATGATGATGAACTGTAAATGTTGTTGTACTGTGAAGATGTGGCATATGATGATGAGCCGTTATAGGTAGATGGTTGCGCCTGCGACGGATATTGTGCGCCGTAGACATGTACATGACTACTGGTGCTGGGAACCTTGTGTCGCACTTGTGCACCATACGCCGTCGCTGGAACGTAATTTGCGTCCCACGGTCTCTCCAACATGTCCGACGAGGTTTCCCAAAATAACAGCTCAGTCCCCAGCGGTATGGTCGTCAGTGCGATGTTGCGAACGGGATGATATTTAAATGGCCTAAGCTAAGCTAAAGTTTATCGTTGAATGCGAATGTGTTGGGGACGAGGTCGAAGTCGGAAGGTTGAACCCCGCCTGGTATGATTGATATCGCTGCTATGCGAGGGTTTCAAGAGGCATCGAGAGAAACGGAAGGGTTTTTATAGAAAGGGAGCAGCCTAGGATCTATCTTTGAAACGTCTCGTCCCACAAAGCGGCTCGGGGTCCGGGAATGTAGCTCTGAAACGTGAACGACGATGTTTCTATATAGCGGCGCTGCTGTTGGTCTGTGAAAAGCGGATGGCTGACGAATAGAACAACGTTCCTGGTCCGATTCCAACAAATGGTGCGACGACGATACGAACAAACAGAAAGAGATTCGACGACAGCCGGTATCGATATAAAATATGTTCAGATGAAGTATGCAAAAGAAGGAAAGAAGGGCGAGGCCTTGGGATATATAATAAGAGCAAGGTACCGATTTCACGAGTTATCCCATGCGACCCAGCCCGTTCCTCTAAGACTCTTTTCTTTTGTCGGGGACTCCTGCGCAGCGGGATGGAGGCAGGTCAGTACCAAGTATGTCTGGTATGGCTTTTTTCTTCTTTCACGGCTTCTAACTTATTGTCCGGTTAGCTAACTTGAGTCGACATGAACCAGGTGCGCCTGCAAATGAGGACGATGGGGGGAGGGAAAGGTCCTGATGGCCAGTTACCTGTGAGGCACCGGAGCTAAATCAGGTCGCACACCCTTCTAGCCGGCTTGAGGAGGGTGGGTTCTTTTCTGGTTCCTTCCTACAAGGTCGTTGATTAATTCGTTTTTTTGTCCGACCCCACCATGCATATGCAGTCAGTCTATCACACTGTCCGTCCGAACCTTCGTCATGTTCCAAATTGTCGGACTACGGTGGAGGGGCACGGAATGGCTTAGATGATGGCGCTTTTTCTGGCTGCTGATTCTGATTTCTGGGACACTACACAATACGATCGCATAAACGGCGCTCAACGTGGAGGAGACCACAAAAGTCGCCTAAGGGAGGAGCTGAGGGCCGAGGAGTCAACTCTGTCTAACTAGGGTGGCCATAGACAAACACACTCTGAAGAAAAGCAAAATTTAAAGAGCAGGCGTGAGCAGGCGAAATAGGGCCGATTCGATGAAAGAGGAACTTGCGAACTGAAAGCCGAAATCTCAACAAACTAGGCGGGGGAGAGGGGTAGAGACCGGGGTGCGAGATGTGGGTTTTGAAGGCATACGGCAAGCGCAAGGGTAGGATTACGATATCCTACTACATAAGCCCTCGCAGGTCACTTTATGATAGTTCCAAAGGGACTTCGTATGGGTTTATATCTCTCGAGACTTTTTCGCGAACTGAAGCTTCTGGGGATCACTAGGCTACTTCTGGGGATAATATGGCACTATCGGCATCTTTCGCAAACTGGATGGAGAAAAAGCGCTGCAAGTTTTTTTTTTTTCTCCCTCCAAAATTTTTTGGTATTCTCTTTCTGTGCGAACAATTGACCGGGGTAAGTTCATGCGGTCAAGGAGGAGGACGAGCGCCCGCCCTGGTCGCAGCGGAACTCTGGTGACAAGATCCTCTGGATTGATTATGTAGAGACGGGACAGAAGTGGAGACCTTAGGCAGATTTGCACGGTCTAGTTCGACAGGATACATCGATATTAACATGACCGAGTACTAATTAACTTACAGGCGGCATACATGCTTAAGGCCTCACTTAAGTACTTACATAGGTCCTGTATATGCACCCGGTCGATCGCACATTAAGCGATCCCGTCCGTTGCATCTTTTCCCTCCAAGTTAGTCAACTTCTCTCGAGTACTAGAGTACATACGTACAGGATGGGAATGTTCAGAACGCCAAAATTTAAAAAAGGCGCAGTGCACTACACACACACCATTCCCAGCCTCGGGGCTGCCCTTGCTTTATCAATACCCACGGTTTTCATTTAAAGTTTGGTAGTAAAATATAATAGCTCCGGCCGTTGCAGTTGCGGGTAAGCAGAATGTCTCGATTCGATTAGGCGTAATCCCTCCTACCAATTCCGTTCCTTTCCTTTGAATCATGAATCCAAATCGAATTAAATTCAATCAATCAATCATACTCTGTACCTGAAAAAGCGACGGTCATCTGCATCGGCAGCGGGAAGTGCACATCTCTCCTGAGCTGATCTGAGACCAAGCTTATACGGACGAGGGCCTGCCGTCCGGTTGAGGTCACTGGTGGGAATCCAAAGGAATGTTCAACACGCCGCAGCAAATAGAAAGCCAGACCCGTTTGGGTCCCTGTCAGGTTGCGGGCGGCTACCAGAAACCATAGACGAATCGGATACCAAAGGTCTTCCAAGCTCCAATAGCGTGGAAAGAAGCCTCCAACTCGCTAAACCGAACTGGAGGGGCTAGGTGGGTACCGTGTACGGGAAGGACCACCAGAACCAGCCCATAGGAAAGCCTGTAAATTCTCGGGTAAGGAAGCACTTCTCGCATGGGCCGGACAGGCTAGTCTACGGGTATGCTGATTATCTACCGACCGCACTATTGCCTGGCCTGCCATTATGCAAGACGGGCTTATGACCTATTGCATGAGATTATGGGAGAAAGATGAAGCCCTTCGACTGTACCAATAAAATTCATTTTGGGGCCAGCAGCCTCGCTTTGGGGAGGGCTCACTCCTTTGTCGCAGCTGATTCGGTCTCATTGGCAAATTTAGCTTCTCACTTGCGGTCGGTAGTAAATTTCACGGTACGATGATTGCAAATCGCTGACTTCAGGTTTGCACGGGTCGCACTGTTTTCAAACCGAGTGTCCGCACTGATGTTTCCCTTCTTTCTGAAGCTGTTTCGTCACGTTATTTTCCGAACCCAACCTAAACCGTCTACGGCTTCAAGGCAGCAGGCCCAGTGCAGCGCGCATCTTGCCTTGGAATTCCATTCAATCTCTCTTCAAACGCTTAAAAGGCCCCCCGGGCATCGGGGTCTAGCGGATTGACTAGAAATGGGTTTGATAGGGTTGCCTGGTCGGCTGACCTTGACCATCGAACCAGCGACCGTCGAGGGATTGGTTGGAATGTAAGTCTACTGGGGAGCTGAACCTGGTCGCCTGCACTATGATGTAATGTCGCAGGTGGTAGCTCTCCAAATTTTTAATTTTTTTTTTTTGGCATGGCTCCCCAAAGTTAAAGCTTGGGTCCCCTTCCCATGTCGGGATTGTGCGCTCGAAATTCGACTGGCCTGAGCCTGACAGGAACTCTGTAGTATAAAATTTTAACTCGGTACACCATCTTCTGCGGGGAAGCTGTGCGTAATCGTAAATATTGGTAATGGGATGTCTGTAGACATTAGATGTATAGACCACCAGGGAGACTGCATACATATATTGCTATTCGGGGCTATCGCTTGCAGGTAACTAATGCACTTACTTGCATGAAGGCCAGGCCATTTTCAATCTCCGTACTTCCAGCCTTCAAATGTTTTTTTGCCTATAATCATGACTCCACCAAACCCTTTTGGTATATATGAGTGATACTAGTCTCAAGGCTTAACATATTTGACTGTTTGGACCGAGTAACAAAGCAGGCAAAAGGCTCCGATCGGCCAATTGCAATAAGTGGATTCTCAATTGAAGGCGAACATTTTTTTTCAGGCAGGACCAGGATTTCACCCAAGTTTCAGCTTCCATACCTTCCAGACCTTGTTCTCACGAATCGGATTAGTTAGCGGACACACTTCAATATTTCAGCTCCTCGTGAGTATCATAAGCTGACAACTCGACTCAACTGTCGACGAAGGTACCAGTACCTATTATGGCTAGAGACTGCCGACTGTTCAGCCCAAAATGTCGACTGTCGGTACATACCAAGCATACAGATGCCGTTACTCTGGATATCTGGAAAACTTAACTTAGTCAAAGCTTCGGCAGCGATGCAGCTGGCCGTCGTAACCATTGTAACCTTAGCACTAGCCTTGTCTTGGACTAAATATATCAACCATGCGGGCAAAGGGGCACGAACCAGCAACTTAACTTACGCCTGGTAATTATCAAACGTCTGATTATCAAATTTAAATGCGTTGGGTTGTAACCCGTTTTCAGTAGTTATACTATACCCAAGTACCCCTCTACTTGCAAGTAGGTTAGTATCCTGTTGCATCATCTGACTTATCCTGAGCCTGCCTACCTAATACCTGCTACTGCCCAAGCTCGAACGGTTGGGGTCTTGAACCTGGCATTCCGTATGCGTTTCCCTCGTCGATATTGGCGTTTGTAGTAGTAATGGTTGTAATTAATATCCCCCGGTCCGTGTACAGTGGCCGTGTCACTTCATGATTCGATTCCCGATATCATTTCCGATTCCCGAGTCTTCGCCATTTTGCCGTCAGATTTGTTGCAAGTACCTTTGTTTGACGCAAACCTGACATCAGCTCTCACCCCACTATCGACCGTCAACATGTGCATCTCCAGACTCTTGGCGGCGGGTGGGCACGAGGGAGCTTATAATATCCAAGGTTTTTGCGTAAAGTTGCTGACGAAAAAGACCTAAAGGTTGTCCGAGTTAGGTGGCTAAAATGGTTAACAAGGCCAAGTTCCCGAATTTTAACGTTTTACCGACGAAGTCAGGATGTTGGTTCATCGACGGGTTTTTGCGAATATCTCGACATGACAATCAGGCCCGCTGTCATCCTCTACACTTCTAATAGATAAGAAGTAGTCACACGCTCTGGGACCTTGGTTTCCTGGCCTAATCTATTTTATTTCGCGGTCGTATCAATCCAACCGTCCGATATCGAAGGACCTCTGCGTCAAACCTTTGACTCTAGGGTTGGCCACATGAACTATTTATCAGCGACCTGGTCTATCGACATCAACGCTAAACCGCCACGTGCGATGGACTGCAGGTCTTCGATACTAGCGCTATCGATAACTTCGCAGCACAAACACCATATACTGAACCTACCAGGATCCTCGCTAAATCTGCACGAGGACATGTTTTAAGGGTCTTTTGAGTGGACTTGAGAAGTATATACATTTAGAAAAGGCGATATCGCACACCACCATTCCCGAAAAGCCAAGAAACGTCAAAAGAGTGTCCCTCGATCTCGGGACCATACCAACCAGTCCCGTGTCTCACAAGCTTGATCCCGTCTTCTGCTATCTAAAGGGTCTTGATGGTGCCTTCGAGATATAATCATCTCCTAGAGCCATCGTGATGAAAATCGCATCTTAGTAGGTTTCCCTTTTCCGCTTTTCGGAGCCTCGACTCTTAAAGTCAAGCGACGGCCTCAGTTGGCGCACTAGGTTGAATTTCGACTTGTCATTTTCCCTTGGTATTCATCGGTCTGGATGAGTCGTTTGCGACAAGACTTTAGGGAGCGATGACAGAGATTGTAGCGTATATACTACCCCTTCCTCACCGATGTTTCGGTTCGTTTGTCGCATCTTTTTTTTTTTTTTTTTTTTTTTTTTTTGCTGTTTAAAGTTTCTTGCGACTTGAACCTTTTGATGGATTCATCACTTCATTCATCGACACATTCAAAATGGGTTTGGACGCTAATACAAAGTTCATACTGCTCAGTCTAGGCGTCGTGCTCGGGCTCGGGCTCACGGTCCTAATGGTTCGCGCGTTTTATATCAACCATACCATGTCCAAAGCACGAAGGGCAACGACGCAATCGATACAACAAGGCATCGCGAGGGAGGTATCAATGCAAGAACGAAGACGCAACAGCCGCAGAGTAGCTAGAAGCGGTCGCGCGAGAGGGGATTACTATGATTTAGAGTCAGGACTACGAGAGTATGTTTATTATATTCCTGGTCACGACTCTTGAAGGCTATCACAGACATCATGACTAACGTCTTCGGAATAGACCGCCTCCAGTTCACATCTATCGCGACTACGAGGATCCGCTGCCACTCTACGAATTACCTCCAGAATATTCAGCTATCGCGAAACCAGGACAACGGAATGTACCCTCGGAGGATCCAGTTCCTTATGATCAAATCGATCTCTATCACAGCCCGAGCATTGCGTCGTCTTCAGCTTCATCCGCTGCACCATCTTCATCCCGTTATTCAGCTACCACCATCCGCGAAGACCCTCCATTCTACTCGGTGACTATTAGATAGTAACAATCTACATAGTGCTTATTCATCATAAAATATCAGTTCTCAACTGGCTCCATCTCTTCCAAAAGGCATTCAATCCCAGCGGCGGAATTCAGGTTTCTTTACCATATATACCCAGGAATCGATCCATCATCTACTTCATAATATAATATAATGCGGCTAGTCCATTAGAACAAAATCTCTGTCACTCGCTTATCGAGGAATTTCTTTTGTTGGCGTTACGAAGGGCGTTATAGAGGCGCTCAGGATTGATATCAGGTGTCTTTTTTGTTCGGAGTTTTCAAGACTTCTTTAAGGGGGGTATGATTTTTCATTGGTGTTAATTTCCATTATAGGATCGATTGCGTTATTCATCCTAGGTTTCTATGTCCCGGGCTCTAGTACCAGTCTTGCATCTCGATCACAAACTCATGTCATATATAAGCTTGAACGAACTTTTCACATCTAACTATTGGTGCTATAAACCATCCTCCGTTTCACTTCGAAGGTAAACTATAACTCCACTTGTATGCTCTTCATCTTCATAACACCCCTCATGAGGCCCATCCTCTATTATGCATTAAAATACTCAGAACCGTCAGATAAAATCTCCCACGTTACGCCCACTAGCCAACTCTACCTTTTTCAGGCACAATACGCCACCCCCATCGAATCGCTGACTACCACAAGCTCCCATAACTAAACATCTACCAACTGATCTAGGAGATCAGTTTTCATCTTCCGCAAAAGCCTCGTCACCAGCGCCTTCACCATCCAGACACTCATTGCTGGTACTCGAAAGCATCAATTGTTTGACAATCTCAAGTGCTTGCTCAACGACCTCATCCTGGGAAAGATTGTCCGTCCATATGACCGTGCAGTCCTTTTCAACATCCTCACAATTTTCATCTTGCTCGGATGTATTTGGTACTTCGGCGGTGACAATTTGCGAGCGCACCATACCCTTCTTCATGAAATGATTATCTCGCTCCTCAATTCGCCTGAGTAGTTCCTCCTCAGATGCAGTCAAAAAGAGAAACCTCAAGACAGCAGTTTCTAGCTCAGGAAGCTGGGAGCGTAGGAGATTCCTGTACTTTCGCTTCAAAGCTGAACATGTGGTGATACATGCCGGAGAACCCGGGTGTTCACCACAAAGCTCACTTGGAGGAGATGTGGGAAGACTGGCTCTTTCTACTGAGACGGAAGCCACGGCTTTGAGCCAATCCCAGCGGTCTTCATCCGTGAGGGGATGGCCCTCGCTCATTTTGTCGATGTTCTGGGCGAAGAAAGGATGGTTTGTTAGTTTTACTTTCCATGGTATGCTCAAGATAATGGGAATCTAGCTATATCTATGGGATTACTGACCTCTTGAGGGTGTAAATCATCTCCTTCAACCATTGAAATTCCAAAGGACTCGGCTATTGCTCTGGCGACTGTTGATTTGCCAGTCGCAGAGGGACCGGCAATGATGAAGATATGTGGTAGCTGGTGCGGATCCATGATCGCAAACCAATGGAGGCTTTGAAAAAGCGCTTTGGGATGCCAAAATTGATACTTAAAGAGGATTATAATGCTGTTGATACCCTAGGGAGAGTGGGAGAAGGCTGTTTAGTACGCCTGCAGACAGTGATTTGATGACTTACGTCGATTATAGCAACCTACATCACAACTCACAAGGTTTTTATTTTTTTTTTCTGTTAACAAGAAACAGTCTACCAACTGCCCCCTTCTGGCGGCGCATCCTCTGACTATATTACACCTGAAATCATTTGGCGGAGGCTTACTCCGGTGTATCCAGCCATGGATAATGCGGGGAACCCGCATTTACATGTTTCCTGCTTTTTTTTAAAAGAAAAAGAAAGAAAGAAAGAAAATGGGACGAAACAAATGAAAAAAAAAAAAAAAAAAAAAGACGCAAGTTGGAAAAAAAAGGGGGAGTGGACAGGGGAAAAAAGAAAGAAGGAAAGGGAAGGAAACCAATTGCGACAGAATAGATTGATTTATTCGTTCTTCCCAGCCGGCCGATAAGTGGGAGTCGAATCAGGAGTGCAGGGGGAGTGGAGATGGGACGAGTGTAAGCAAGCAGACTCGACATTATATTGCTCAAGAACCGGACATGTGGTCGTGAGACCCAACCATGCAGCCAAACTCTCTTTCTTCCAACGCTATCATGATTGCATGCATCGGCGTATCTTCCAAATACTGGTGGCCCGGATAGTGGAATGTTTACTCTGTTGGAACCATGTCATACCCCGGATCATCAGGGCCGGAGGGAGAGAATTGGGGAGCCAGGACGTCATAGGTTCTTCCGGCTGGGCTAGTCGGCTGGTCAAACAATGCATGCGATTCCATCCACGATCGATATCGATGCCTTGCCCTTGCAATTGACATCGCTAAGGAAGCTTAAGCTGTAATAAAATGCAACACCTTACTTCATATTTTCCGTGTTGTCGGTGTTATGCCATGGGGAAAGCAAGAAAGAGGGAAGAAAGAGGGAAGAATGAGAAAAGGCGTATTAAAGAGTTCGTTGTCACCAAAATTAAGGGAAAAAGTAGGGATATATCTTCAAGCTGCCTATGGCCGGCCCACTCGACTGAACTCTGGTGCCGTGCTGACTTAGCCCAGTAGCTTGAATGTTTAAGCCATCTCCGTGTTGTCTGGTTCCAACGAGACCAAGCCATCTTAATTATTTATAAATTTACCGTAGGATAAAACGGTAGACTTGTAAAAGACGTCTGTTGCTTAAATCTATTTCGTAGCCAATACAGAGAAACCAGGGAAAAAAACAGCTTAGGGGTCCCAATGGCCAAGTCACCCCCAAGTTTACCAAAACTTGCACAGTAGTTACATCATAGATATGAAGATATATATATAGAGTTTAAGATTATAATATAAGTTAAATATAGCACTAGGGTGACAGTTTATGATTTGGTCGAATATCCTCTATCGGCGTCCAACCAATACCTCCCAAACGTCTGTTTAATCCATTGCAATTCCATGTTCGTTACCCATTGCCGTTCCGCCTGTGGACCCATCTGCTGCAAAACCGCTCGAATCGGGACATATTCTGCCTGTGTATTATCATACCATATAGCCGCTTCAATTGGGGCACATTCCGCCGCCATTTTACCACTTTTATCTTTTATGTTAAAATCAGCCCCCAATTCCCATAAAACCCGTACAGCATTTGGCAGCGCTTTCCGAGGGTCAAGGGTAAGGACGGCTATGTGTGCTGCTGTGTGTTTCACACCGGTTTGTCTCTCGTTTGGGTTAATACCACATTTTTGGACGAGGAGGTTCATCGTTGACTCGCTGTTGAGTGCGTAGCTTAGAGCGCCACGACCCTGCTTGTCCTTAGCATCCATATTTGCTCCTTCCAATCGAAGGAATTCCAATACGTCATCCCTATGTTGCATCGCAGCAACATGAACAGGGCCATGACCGGAAGCCCCCAGACTATCGATGTAGTTCCGATACTCATCAGGGGTTTTCAGTGCTTTATGCTGTTCACAAAGGAGAGGAAACATTGCGAAAGATATCTCTCCGATTTCTAGAACGTCAACGAGTTCTGGCAATTTCCCGCATCCCAGATATGTAGCTCCTCCCTCGATCAGTGCATTTACCATCAATGAATTTGATTTCTCGATCCCAATGGCGAGGGCAGTTCTACCATCCCTATCTATGCTATCGATATCGATTCCTTCATGCCTGCAGATGGCTTTTACCCATTCTGTATTGCTGGGATCGTAAGAAAGTGCAAAATGTAACAGGGGCCGTTTTGCCTGTCCGAGAAGGTTGATATCCGCACCAGCGCGAGTAAGTGTGGTCAGCAACTTTGGAGATCTACACATGACTGCGAGGTGTAGGAGGGATTGCTCATTTTCTAGCTCTTCCGTGGTAGGTCTAAAGCCCATTCTAGGGTGAACTAAATGGACCATAGACTCTAGGAGGCTAGCTTCGCTTCGCCAGGGCCTAGGATTTTCTTCGACCAAAGTTTTCCGAGCCACAGCTGCGACTCTGAGGAGCAGGGATATCGGGGTCAAGTCAAAACCAGGCTGTCCCAGTGTTTTGATCTGGATTTTTTGCAAAGGTTTGTATCTATCGACTCGGCCATCTGTAAGAAGCGTAATCATATCCATCCTGCCCCCGTAAAAGGCCATATACAGCGCTCTTTCTAACTGTTCTTTATAGGTGTCAACAGCTCTAATCTCGTAGTAAACGACGTCTCGGTAGCAAGGTGCACTAGCCATAGGTTCGAGGAACCTTTCACAAGCTTTTACGCTTCCTAAACTGGCGGCATAAACTAGTGGAGTGTTACCACCGCCGTCTAAGGTGATAGTGCTATCGCTACCGAGTATGTGATGAAGTAGAAGGATGCATACGTCCAAGCCCTCAGGTGACTTCTTGCTAAAGTGCCAGCTTTCCTTTACTGGAGGCTCTGGAAGCAGATGCCCTTCTGTCAACATCTCTTTCTCATCCGTTGTAAGAGTGATGAGGGCACGAGCTAGAGTATAAAATAAGTTTTGCCTTGGCTCATTGACCAAACCGCTGAGAGAATCCCCGCTTTTTATTCGCCAGAGTATCCAATAAAGAGGGCCGAGGTAGTTATAAGAGGCCATTTCTATGGTCATACTGACTGCCGTCACAAAGAGTTCTGAATTAAACATCTGATGAGCGTCAGGAAAAGTTGGACTGTCAAGAATGGTATCCAAACATTCCAACTCTCCAGATAGTATTGACAACTGCGCGAAAGTGCGCCCGGCTTTGTCTTTGGCGGAAACTTTTGCACCCCGTTTCAGAAGCAGATTAACTGTGTCAATCTTCCCTTGGAGCGCCGCAGCTAAAAGTGGAGTATATCCAGTCGTTGGGTCCTGAATTTCGATGTCGGCTTTATTTTGATGGAGGAGTTCGACATAGTCTGTCTGCCCGTTCGAAGCTGCCAGTATCATTGGGGGTTGGCCACCCTCTCTAGAGGAGTCAATCTCCCAGCCATTTTTGAGAAATAACTTGCCCACGCTACAGCTCCCATAGATCGCCGCTGTTTGTAACATGGTAAGATCTTCGTCGTCGGTAAGAGAGGGCTTGAATCCGTGAGAAATTAGTAACTCGACGAACTGAGACCGGTCGTATCTACACGCAAGGGAGAACATGTACAGCGATTTCCTATCAGACATCGGCTTCAGATGTTGGCATTTGTTCATTTCCTCAAAGAGACTTTTGGCAAAAGCCTCGTGGCCACGAATTATTGCGGTCTCTAGGGGTCTGTGGTCATATTTGTCTGGGAGGGATAGTAACGCTGAAAGGCCTAGTCCGGGCGAGGTGATAAAGGTGATAATGTCTTCTTTATCGAATTCAGCAGCATAGTGTAAGAATGTCTGTTCTCGATCTGGATCCTGGTGTGTCGGAGAGACTCCATAAAACAAGAGAGTTGAGATAATATCTAGATGGTTATTTTGAACGGCTGACTTCAGGAGGAATGATTCAAACCTCGGAGAAGTTTGAATATTGAATCCACTGCTTAATATTGACCGTACTGCTCCGGTATTGCCATCTTCGCAAGCCACCTGTAAACAGTTGCCCGGCGATAGGGGGCATCCTTCTTCAATGGGTATGATCTGATCAACAGGAACCATCGAAAGGATCAAATCAAGCATTATTTCATCCTTATTTCTTACAGCAAGTAAAGCGGCTATTGCTGCTATGCCCCCAATATCTGAGACTGAGTACGTGTAGAAGGTATTGTGGTTATAAGTAGGAAGATTGCGGAATTCTGCGAACCACAATGCTGCTACCCTAAGATTTCCATGGGTTACAGCGACAATAAGCATTTTCGATATCCACTCCCATTCGCGGTTTTTGCGTCGTTCTTGAAGGTCCCGGCCCAAGGAACCCAAATCTGTTGAATTCAAATCTATCTTTTCGAAGATTACTTTGCATGAAGAGACTATACGCTGACGGTCTGGTTGAGGGAGTTCTTCGAACGCCCATCTGAGACTTTCAGAGGAGAATTCCTCCCTTCCCCTTTGCCAAAGCTCGTAAGTCTTGTGTAAAGAATGTTGACCAAATGTCTCTTCACGACCTGCGTGTGTCCGAGTTTTTTCTACTCTAAAATGGAGCCCCTGTAGCAAATAATACTCACGGCTATCTTTCCCGAGAGTCTTTCCACACTTACGTACCAGGTGTGAACATGCCCGGGACCAAATTTCAAGTTTATTTTTACCACGCCAGCTGCTGGCGTCACTGAGCTTCAGATCGGAAAACATTTGCGCTTCAATGGAGCGGAATGTCTGGGAAACTAGTTGCCGTGCCAACTTTGACCATATATCATCATGGCCCAGGAATTCCTCGCAGATTCGGGGAAATCTGGAAAGGAAATTCCCGAGCAGCCGCCAGTTGCTAGTCTTCCGGAAACTCTTAATAAGTTGGACAGCAGTATTAAATATTTTCTCTATGGAGAGCTTAGATTTCGGGTCCATGGATACGGCCTCCCGGATCATCCGCGGAAACGCCCTGGATACTGGTGGGAGATTTCCATTTCTCTGTAAAATCGGAACCAAAACGGCAAGAAGCTCTTCTCTGGTCCCGTAAATCTTGTGGTTCTGTGAAATCGCGCATATATTTTCCAAATGGGTGTTTTTGAAATACATTTGGATACCTGCAACTGGAATACCGGAGGAAGTCTGAGATTCGTTGGATGCTGCTCTGGGTTGCCATGCCGTTTTCCCCTTCAGCCTCTCGATATGTTGAAAGATTTGGTGAAAGTAACAGGTCAAAACATGCCTTGCACGGAGCTCGGAAAGATTTGCAGAGGACTTAAAGGCCAAATGGGCTCCATCGTCCTGGGAACTCGAATACCCAAAAACCCGTCCGTCTGCAATGGAAGCTCTGGAAGGCCCGTATTCCCCGGGGCGTATACTCTCTTTCCAGGTGACCCCCGTTTCTTTATCCTCTGATTTCGTAATGTAAATGCAGTTTGTTCCGTCATCGATAAACGTAGTGTATTCGAACATGCCGAATTCTGAGAGGGGACTTAGGAGTACGAAGCTCCCATCCACGGATTCAGTATTTTCTGCCTCATTGGAAGCCCATAGTATAAGGACTGTTTCAAGCGCGTGTACGTCGACTCTCCATTCCTTCTGACCATCCGCTAATTCTCTTGTGACTTTAATCTTGATGACCGTGTTATTCGAAGGGCCTTCGGGCCTACAGTTAGGGTCACCTGTACTAGGAGCATGTCTTTCGCTACCAACGGAGATTGGATCCATGGGAGCGGGGGGTCTAGAGTATATCGAATATGCAACTGGGATCGCAAACTCGAACGACGATCGGTCGCGATCTTTAAGATCCATATCCGAGTCGTAAATGTAGTCAGATGTCTCCTGAATGATATCGGCGAGTGACTTTGCCGTTTCCTCGATTTTCGTACCCTCCAGCAATTCGGGATAAATCTTTCTCAATTTATGCCTAGCAGCAAATGTTCCTGAGTGTTCGGAATCTTCCATACCCCCATCCCCCCCATTATCAGACTCGTGCAATCGGTTCCTGACCGTCCACCGTGAACAATCAGTTAGAGATTTCGCCACCCAATCGAATTTATCCCCGTCAATGAAGGGTGTGGCTTTTATCTTGGTACCGAAGTGCCTTCGGATCATGATTCGAAGCGCTGAAGCGATACCCGTTGCCCCTAAATGGATCAAACTGGCCGAATAGTTCATCCCTCTTAATCCAGTAAACTGGAGTATGAACCCCATGACACTCACAGTAGTTCCTATGATTGTCCAGAAATTTTGCAGCTTATCTCTGTGGTTCTTGTCCATATAAGAATATACCAACTGATGCCGCCCCTCCGGTTGATAAAGACAGTAACTTCCAAAATTCTGGTCCATCACAAGTTGGCGCTTTTGGAGCCAGGCGACTTTCAGCTGGAGGCCGTCCTCGCGAAGTTTGCGCTTATTGAAGACCCATATATCTTCCTTCGACCTCTTCTGCACAACCATTGAGCAAATATACATTCCTACAACGAGGAATATAGTCCCGGTAACACTGAGTGGGCATGCATACCGTGGCGGTGGGGTTCCTGCTTTTTTAAATCTTTCGTTCAGCGGGGATAAATATGTTATTGCGATCTGAAATGCAATAACACTGGTTTGTAACATGGTGCATATCAATGCGACAACCATTGATTCCATCTTCAAAGTGGAGTCGTCCCCAAGATTTAGAGAGAGATTAGGTGGGCAAGGGATTTTGCGCTCCGAGTCCCCATGTCCACCTGTTTCGGGGCCCAGTTTCTCCTCCCCTCTTTCGGGGTCACTTCTCTCCTCCCCGGTTTCAGGGCCCAGTTTCTCCTCCCCGGTTTCAGGGTCACTTCTCTCCTCCCTTCTTTCAGGATTCCGTTTCTTCTCTCCTTTGGGCATAAGCCAAGGCAAAGCCCTTGGTTCCTGAAGATATTTCTGTTTGCATGCTTCGTCAAAGCTGATAATACGCACATATTCACCTTTCATTTCATTCCTTTGCCGAAACGGTTTTAGCAAACGTAAAAGTATGTGATCTCTTTTTTCTGGTTTTTTAACTTTCTCAAGCCACAAGACTTCCGTTATATCTGCAGAACCAATTGCGCGAACTATTGCTTCTCCGTTCCAAAGTTCGCATACATTGTCGGATGTGCTCGACATGAGTTCCATCTCAACTTCACCTTTGCCCTCTCGAGCTCTTCCTACAGCAGCTTTTAGCCACCTCGGGCCAGAAACTCGGATGGCAGATACGATGGCTGTAATTATTCCAAGTGGGGCCATAGCAAAGATAATGTTGTCAAGCCATGATATTGACTGACTAAGGAATTGCCTTGCGACTTGCTCACCGAACAGGGCGAGAATCGGGGCAAGGTCGCTAAAAAGATTATTGCTGAATTCGTCGCCTTGATATATAGCTTTTAGCAATTTTGCTATCGTCGTACCTGAGCGGTTCTATACGGAAATGGGTTTGTTTACCTTCATCGGCACGGACGGTATGTGCAATAATAACAATCCACCAGATGGTACGGAAACCAAACTTTGGATCCATTAGATGAAATAAGTTTATCAATCAATTAAGATCAGTATAGAGTCGACTATAATTTTGTTGCAATATCGAACTGAAAGCGTGCGCTGTACCTTGAAAGAAAGAAGATAATTCTGGAGACTTCACTGGGTATTGGTCTACTTTATACACCCCTTGGAAAACCCACTGTATCGTATTTTCATATTTTTCTTGGGGCGATGGTTGGCAAACCCACAGCTTTGGAATTGCATGTAAAGTGGGTCGGCGCATTTCCAATTTGGAAACATATCGATGTTAATATCGATAGAAGGCGGGGTTCATTGTTCGTATGTTCCAGCCTAGGCCCGTTTTGCCCAAATCTGAATACTACTATCTCGGTCGTGAGGTACATATGCATCTTATGAGACCATATTCTATATGCATGTTTCGGGGAATGTATCATTCAGCTGTAGCTTGCCGAAAATCGGGAACCTCGCCAACATGCCGTGCTTGCTGAAGGTGTTCGAACATGTTCGAGTATCCCGCCTGCATGCTGTACCGCTTATTGGTGGGAATAACTGCCCAGGTAGGTCAGAAAGTGGATCAAATGATACCGTGACCCCCCTATCTGGTTTCCGTGCCTACATCAAGCCTACCTTCGAGCCGGCCGCCGCTCCTGATAGGTTGAATAGTCGTGTGTAACGAAGGCTGGAACGGGTCCTTTGGTGGGGTTATATTATTAAGACCAAATATACAACAAGACATTGAGTTGTTGACTCCCGAGCTCGCGTTTCCCAACCACCGCCCGCATATTAAATATGCATATCACCACGCATCATATCATATCATATCTAGGTCAGGATACGACACCCTCATAATACCAAAATTTTCAATTAGATAATACTAGTTACTACCGAACCACGGCCCCAACATGGCGTCGCTTACTCCCTGGAAACAAGCTCTTGCAACCCACATTCAGGCTTTGGCATGTCCGACATTTTCTTTTGCGACGACCTCGCAAATTGGAGGTGTGTCGACACCCCACGTCAGAACTCTGTAAGCCGACCCCCTCCCGATAGATCGGTAGCTCGTCAGATCAGGTTGTTAAATCATTTTCCTGTTTTAATAGCGTATTCCGGGGCTTTTACGCTGAGCTCCCGGCCAACAAGTATAACCCGGTGTCTGGTAATTCAGGGTTCGCGTCAGACCTGATAACCTTTACGACGGACAAAAGAATGGAGAAATTCAGAGACCTGGGCGGGGTCGAAGGATTTGCTTCTTCTTCTTCTGTATCAACGATCACCAATAATGTTGAGGCCTGCTTTTGGATCCCGTCTGCAGAGAACCCGATGGTCGGCAAGCAGTGGAGGATCCGCGGAAGATGCTTTGTGCTACCAAGGGATTTGGAAACCGAGAGTGAAGAGGCCAGGGAGACGAAAAAATGGCTTCTTGAAAACTTGACAAAAGAAGGCGAGGGGGGCGGTAATGATTTCGACTTCGCGAGGGAGTATAAGGCGCACTTTGGAAACTTGTCGCCTCTGCTGCGAGGTTCGTTTAGGAACCCACTACCTGGTGCCCCGAAGGAGCTCGGAAGCAATGGGTTGAAGCCAAAAAGTCCGATTGGAGACGATCAATTGGATGAAGAAGTTGCGTTATCAAATTTTCGAGTCGCAGTTATTGAACCTACGAGGGTTGAATGCCTAGACTTAGAGATACCGTCCAAGACGATCTGGGTTGTGGCTGGAAGTGAGGCTGAGAAGAACGAAAGGCTGGAGAACTTCGGCAAGGTAGATGGCAAGTGGAGGGAAGTAGAATTATGGCCCTGAAGTAAAAATGGGGCCCTCCGTGTATACAAATATCGCTAAACGTCAAATAAGAATAATGAAATAGGTATGCTTCAATCCACCTTCCAGCCTCCGATGTGATGGAACATCTCGCTGCACTTGTCTCCTTGCCAAAGCATATCATAGTAACCACCTCGTGGTGTCTCTGGAGGCAGCTTTATGTCGAAAAGATTTTTAGGATCTGCTACGAACTGTTGTGACGTATGGTGTGGTGGGGGTTCTTCAGGGTTAAAGGCCGACTGTGAAACCCCGTCGTCCTCTTGGATCGGCTCAACGTCCATAATCTTAGCCTTTCCTTTACCCTTCCCTTTAGTTACTGGCTCAGGGTCAGAATTAACAGCTTGTTCGTTTTCATATCCGTAGTTCATTTCTTCATCTTCATTCTCGGAGAAAGAGTCGTAGTCCTCCTCGTCATCTGTTAGTCCGAGAAGAACCGCTGTAGTAAACGGGCATTGTCAGCTAAACCTGTGTGTTTCTCATAGCCAAGCGCGAATTCTACAAACCTAAATCCTCGAATCTCCCCTCAACGGGCTCTTTCTTGTCATCAGTCCATTTGAAAAATCGCACACGGGTTCCTTCCCAGTCAGCATTTCCAGACACATGTTTTATGAAGATCGTGTAATATTTACCTCCTGTAACAAGACCAAAAAGCACACCCAGTCCGTTTGGCGAGCTTTGCATTCGGAGTCGGCAAGTTACAGCTAGCAACTTTTCGGTCTCCCTTGCAGTGCCCCACCATCCACCACCACCTTCTTTTGTCCATGTTTCGCTACCTGGCCCTGGGATGTCTACCATGACGGCAATATCAACCATAGCGGCACGTGATTTTGAGTACTTCTGAACAAGCATCGCATTTTTCCCACTTCGGTCGAGAGACATGACTGTTACATTGATACGATTGTCTCTATTGTCTCTCGAGGAGTAGAAATCAGCGACGCCTCTCTGGCGAAGTTCTGAATAGATTCCGCCATTACGACGATAAAACCGTTTATGAGCACCCCTGGAAAAAAGAACACTGACGGTCTTCCGGTCATTGTCGTCAATAGGTTCTTCATTCGAATCTTTATGATCTTCTTCGTCATAGTCCTCATCGCCCGGCACTGGCGACATACGTGGTGGTGTAAAGTACTCAGTGACACAGTTCACGGCCCACAATTCATACCCATTCTGGAGGTTTGAACGGTAGCTCTGGCGTTTACTGACGAGCCACTGCGAAACAGCAGCGTGATTGATGTAGTCTTCAGGTTTGGCAAGAGCCGGGGAGACCAACGTTGCTCCGAACCCTAAGGGATCGTGAGGGGAGTTAAGATAAGCGTTTCTGGCGTAACGACGCCGGTTGAGAGGGTGGTGGTATCTGACCATGATTCGCACCGGCCCTGGTTTTTTCGGGAAACGAGAATAATGGAATGATATCCACTACGCGCAATACCCAGAGCGTTTAATATTAGCAGGGCGAAGGCGGAGAGATGTTGTAAGAAGAAGAACGGTCGGCTGAAAATGGTGGCTCTAAGACGTACTGCGGCTAGTAGACCGTCAACGAGCAATCTGTAGTTATGTATGCGTCTGACACCGGCCACCCGTTCCCTAAACCCCAACCTTGTCACCTTGTCGAATGCTTGCAGATGGCACCAGTTCCGAACGGGCAGGGGCGATTCGTTTGGCTTCTTGGTTGGTTCCTGAACAGAGACAGCCGGGGTTGGACAGAAGCTAGCTAATGTAAGTACCAGCAATACCCGCCTATCGATCGATACAACGATGTGGACTAGGTCGCGGTCTGCTACGGGATAGTTATGTTTTGGTCGCCAGTGCACTGTGCAGAGTATATAGGAGGGGAAGAAAAAAAAGAATAATCAACTTGCCCGATAGCCGGAGACGGGCTTACATAAGTAAGCGGTAAGTAAGTAAGAGGAAGCTATAGTTCGCGTCTGATATGATTAAGTGCGTGATTCGATTGATGTCATGGAATGGATGCGATGCAGCTCAGCCTTATGCTGGCGGGCTGGCGGGCTGGCTGCTTTGTCAATAGCTTAGTTCGGCTGTTCGCGTGAATTATTATGGACGAGGCTGGTCAACGACAGTCAACATTCGACGCTCTCAAACCAACCAACCAACCAACCAAACCAAACCAACCCAACTTCCTTCCAACAAGACAGCAAAAAAAGAATATCCGACTTGGTCTATCCCGGCTTCATCCATTTGGTGTCCGTCGCTAAAGAGAGGCTTACTATCTTAGAAGTCTTGGGAATGTTTGGATAACAAGTCGACTCCGATTCCAACACCTCACGATACAATACAATTCGATACTACAGTTTAGACGTGCCTGTGCCGGGTTCCCAGCTAGAGCCGCTCTCTGTGTAATCCTCATCTTACCAAAACGAAGCACCAATCCGACCGGCTCGACCGGCTTATTAACCGTTTCGAGCCTGAGATTGAACTCTTTCTCCTAGAAACTTCTCGGAATACAAATGCTTCTGCGATAGCTCCGGTATCCAATACAGGTCCCCCATATTCCACGGACCAACGACCGGCCTCGCTTGTAGGCAGCGCTGGGTGGTCTCCCATCGCGTGTTCAAAAGATGGCGACCGGCGAATATCATAATTTCGAATCACATTGTTGTTTCTGCGGCATTGTCTTAGCAGCCTATCGAACCAGATCTCATCCAAAGGAACCGTATCCAGATGCCAGATGGGATGGTGGGTACCCTGGAGAATACGTCTCCGTCGATGACCTTGCTTGGGCCTTTGAGTTCAGAGCTCTGCGGGACTCGCGTGGTACAAACAACGATATATCACCAGCATCCGATCTAGGGGAGGACAGTGCCGTCTCTCCGTTCTTCACGGGGATTGGTCTATTTGGTCCAAGAAGTGCCAATGCGAGAGCCTTAACAGCTCCCACTGACCCGACCGCTGCACATTCCGACCCGGATTTCCATGCCCGCCCCGACGATACATTTAGCATATTCACATCATACGTTTCTTTCGACAATACATCGGGCCGTGGATTTGTGTTTCATGCGAAATGTTTCGAGATATTCAGGACACTTCTTCCAGACAGGTTCAAAGACTCAACCGAGGGCCGCAGGGCGCACTACGTCAAACCGGAAGTGAGGGACAGATTGTGGGAGATATTGAGCCTAGTTCGCAAGGGATTTGGGAATGGTGATATATCGGGTTGGGATGATGGTGCCTCACCGTTTCGCCAGTCGATCAGTGACGGCACTTTCCCTTCATTTATTGACCATAGTAGTTGGTCAAGCACAAGAACGCTCTTGGATGGGTAGGTTCACGTCATGGGTTCGTTCGCTTTGTCAAAATCACTAATCTATGTAATGCCAATAAGCAAGGCGTTCGGTGGAAGAGGAATGCTGCCGTACATCGCCGCTGACCCCTTGAAAATTCCGAAACTACAAGCAATTCTCGATAACCCCCCATTAATATCGTCTTCAAGCCACACTCTACGTCATCAATTTTCGCAAAGCCAGGGCCCAAGAGATTTGTTCAGCAAACTTCCAAATGAAATCCTAGATATAGTTCTTTGCCAGCTAAGAAGCAGAGATGTCACAAACCTCCGGCTTGCGGTGAGGTCAATCGCGGAATCACCTTTGACAAACTCGTTCTTCAGATCGAGGTTCAAGGATCCCCATGAGATGCACTTTGTTTATGAGAGCGCTACGGCCCGATCCGTGGAAGGGAAAATTGACTGGAGACATCTTTATGTCTCAATTAAGGAGCTCCTAGTTTCACCGGCTATCAAAGAAGACTCTGACGAAGAGCGAATCGAGAGCAAAGATGGCAAAAAGCGGGTTCGTTATGATCGATCCAGGCATCTGCGCCGGTTTTATCGAAATCGTATTTGTCCTCGATATCCATCGTCCCCTGGCCTAGCGAATAGGCTCCGTATACATGTGATATTGAAGCCGTTGATAGACCGTATTTCCCTACTCGTCGATACACCATTGAGAGGGGATGTATATACCGGAATTCTGTCATTTCTTAGCAGTGAGCTGGACAGATACCCATCGTCAAGCCCGCTTCTCGACGATTTCACGGCTATCCTTGTTGACAAAACGAATCTACCAGATAGCAGGCAAGGAATACACTACTATTTGGGTGAACAAGGCGGTTTATTCGCTCAAGCAAGCATCCTCGGTTCAGTTGGTCTGTCTATGCAGCAAGTCAGACTACTCCCTCTAAGAGGGAGATCCCGTGTCCGTATCCGAAAAACCATTTCTGCGTAAGTTACCTGGATCCGGTCCCGTAAAGCTCGCCCCGAGCTATAATCCGTGGGTCATGGACTACCTACTAACGGATATTAATATGTTAGGGGACCAAACGTAAAGCGGGGAACGAGAGACCTCGAAGAACAGCCTCCTGACCAAAGGCAGCTTATTCATTCTGCTCTGTCCTGTATTGAGAATTGTGCCCGGAAATGCACCTGGGATCCAAATGCCATTGTTACAAGCATCGGTTTCAGTTTTATTGGGAAAGCGGACGATAAATCACAAGAAGCCGTAGTTGACTATCGAAAACACATATGCGGTCTTAGGTTCTGGGGCCAGCTACCCGACCCATGGGACGAGGGGGCACCTGAGGTGGAAACGCCAACGGTATTACTTGGTGAAGTTGGTTATATTATGCCTGACGAAATAGTTGTTTCACTTCCCAAAAATTCCACCTGGATTGGCTTTATGGTCGGCGTAACAGAGTCGGGGATAGTTAGGTTGAAACCACTCACTCACCCGCCATGGAAAGAAGCTCGCTGGATTGGAAGCTCGACCTTGATGACGGAATCGAAGTTAGGCTGGAGCATGTGGCACGAACATGAACCCGGGGAGCAAACAACAGCACTAGCCAAGCGTCGAGCTCAAGGTTTCAAAGTCATTGGTCCCGTTCATGACTATTACTCAGATTTCTCATACCCGGCGGCTGAAGGTAAACTTACAGTTTCTCCGCCAAATTGGACAATCGGTGGAATCACAGTTGGCTTAGGCACACTCCGTTTCACTTCAATCGCGCTTGTTGAATACCATAATGACGAGGCCACTTCGAAACGAAAAAAGGGTAAAGGCAAAGCTATTTCGCTCGGTGATCCGTCCATGCGACAGAAGATCACAGTTGATGGCGAAGAAATTGACTGTGAGCCGCTTCCTCTCGGCGCTGTTGACAATGTCCTTGGATCAGATGAACACATCGATGGGGTCCCCAGTCTCGTCGATCGATACTGCTGGAGGCCTTACTTTCCACTACCTCACTACGAAGAGGACAACACCACAAACGTCGCAGTATCTCCCAGAAATCTTTCATTCGCGTTCCCGAAAACCTATGTCCAAGATGCACTACTTGCTGCTGGGTTACCTATCCCTCCAGAAGCGCACGCATACTGGAATGGGCCCAATTTTGGTCCCCCGCCAAATACGCCACCGTTAAGAATACCAAGGAACAGAGACGAATTAACAGTGAGAATCCCCCCTTGTACTATATTCCCACCCAAACTAACATGCATTTAGGTCATGGAATACTTCGATTTTGGAGGACCAGGCGGGGTAAGTATCAACATAACTCCTGAGATCCTTGCAATTGCTGCTAACATGCGAATCCAGAAATACCTGCGACGATTGCTCTGCGTCAAAGCATTTTACGCAAGCCACACGAATGGCGCGGCCAGAGGTGTGTCAGGGTTCGAATTTACATACGAAATGGACGAAGAGGACGTAAACGAGTGCAAGCTTCGTACCGAAAACACACCGCCTTCTGAGCGATTCGTTGAAGTTAGACGCGGGGGCGTAGACCTACACTATCTCAGTTGCGCGGCAACCGTAAATGGCAAAGGTGGTGAACGAATTGTGCGTGTCGGGACGAACCATCTCTGTCTCAGCGAGCGGAGCTATCTTGGTGTCATGGTAAGGAATTCAACTTTAAAATTCCATTCCTTTATGGTACTAATTGAAACAATAGTTTATCACAAACTTTGGGCGGAAAATCGAGTTTCCAGCGTGCCTTCCTCCAACTACTAGACGGAGGTCGCGCCGTAGATTGAGAAGAGTACCCAGAGTTTATCCCTCCCGGGGCGGGAACCCTGCTCCGCCTGGTGGTGATGATGGGGCGGGTCCCGCTCCTTTGTCCTACTGGCTTCCAAGCCCCGGAGGCCAATCATTTTCACTACCACCACCACCTCCTCCCCCACCGCCTCAGATGGTCGCCGGCAGCTCGCAAGCCCCCAGCGGTGGCTTGCCGATACTGATGCCCCTAGTATTCCAGCCCAACCGCACCGCAGTTGCCTCACCAAAGAAATCTCGAGAAACAACCAAAACTAAGAAAGGCAAGGCCGATGATACTCCAAGTCTTGCCCCACCGTCTACCAGTAAAGACGACTCGAAAAGCAACAAGTCCTCCGTAACAAATGAGGCAAACGAGGAAGCCAAAAGCGACGTCGCCACAAAGGACGATAGCACAAAAGGCGAAACCAGCAATATCTCAGGGGCCACCCCAAACAATCAAGCCGGAGAAAATTCCTTCGATGTGTTTCTAAACGATGATAACGCGCAACGTGTAACATCTCCCGACAACTGGGATGACAACCTTGGTCTCGACCTGCCAAATATGTCCTCAGGCAGATCTGAGGACACAAAACCGGACCTTGATGATATGCAGGAAACGTCAACTGTATATGAATTTTTCGAAACAGGCCCGCAATCGCTCATAACTGGCTTTTTCGGGTGCACCGATGTAAGATTCCCTACCAATATTTTGGCCTGCAGTCTTTAACTAGATTACATCGTTAGGGTAAACCATACCTAGGTGAGGGACTCAAGTAAGTATTTTCATATCCCTCGAAGCGATCAACTAATCTTACTGATGCAGCAATCGGAGACGCAGGGCATTTGGCATTGTAACTCAAACACCATCCGGAGAAGAGCAAATGGTCCTTGATGCTCGGGATACAAGCCAACTCAGCTCACCTGACCAGCTCGAATCTGGAGGCCCTACGGCTTGTTTCTCTCAGCTCGACAGAGCTAAGTATTGGAAGCGACACGGTGACGATGATGTTATCAAGGATTTCATTAATAAAGTTGACTTTGATGACCCTATTGCGAGAATCAGAGTGTTCTGCCGCCCCACATTGCCGTTCTTCACCGGATATTCCAAGCCGGCTGCCAATGGCCTTGGTCTCATTTTTGAATACCACGATGATGACCTCGTCGAAGACGGCTGTGGAGGGTTTCGCCCGCGAGCGGCACAGATACTAGGAGAATTGAGGGAAGAAAGTGCCGCTGGTTCCTTCGAACTCGAGAAGGGGGAACGGATCAATGGTATATGGGTCTGGTGTGCCGATAAGAACCGGGTTAGTAAGTCACATGTGAATGAATTCGGACACCGTGGAGCAGATGTAATCGCTGCCCTAAGACTCCGAACCGATAAAGGAAAAGTTAGCAAGATATTTGGTGGCGAAAGAGGCGGCACCTGCCATTTCTTTGAGTCATCTGGGAAGAAAAAGCTCGTAAGTTGATGATTAGGAAAGGAATTAGGCCAGAAATCGAGACTAAAAAATACTAGGTTGGCCTCCGAATGACGTATGACTATATGTCGGATTGGATCTCTCCCATTTGGCAAGAAACAGAAGAAGTCCTTCCAGAAAAGCCTGATCCAAGGCTTCGTTACATTCCATTTGGCTGGAGCGTCTTAAATCGACCATTATCAGTTATCCAAGTATTCGCAGACCCTGCAGATACTCAAGACTTTGGTCCAGACCAAATCAAGACTATCAGAGGTTTCTTTGACCATCAGTTTCGGGGAATAACTTTCATCTACAAATCCGGCGAAACACGGTCATTCGGGAAGTGCATCGGCGCAAGCGCAGATTTCCACTTGGAAACAGGTGAAAGGATCTTTGCGTTACGATACCGCCCAGGCACCAATTTCTCGTTTCACGTAAGTCCAATATACCAACCGCTGTATCCAAAATATTTTTATTAACCGTCTTTTTGGGGCGTCAGTTCTGTACTGTTCGGGTCGACCCGGAAACCGGGGATGTTCACACGAGGTCGACACCACTTTTCGGGATTGAAGTTGCAGGTTTTGGCATACCGCCTCTTAATGAGAATGTCAGAGACTTAAAGTCATGGAGACACATTTTCGAAGATGAAGTTAAGCCCTCAGAGCGAGATTACAGCTACTCCACTGATGAAAGTTCTGATTACAACAACTATCAAACTTCAACCCGCCACCCACTTGAGGATGCTTATGATACTCAGCAGAACAACCTTCGGGTGCAAACCGCTACAGCATTGGAAACCAATGTCGTTCAAGGAACCTTCAAGTGGGACGAAAACGGATACGTTGACATAAGGCCACCGTTGGGATATGATTTTGCCGGGCTCTGGCTTCAGGAGGTTGATTTAGATTTCAAACTAGGGATGATGGTCGTCGCTGCGCCCGACCCGGACGCTCTACTGGCGATGATTGACTACTCGGAACTTACATTCGTCCCTCCACAGACATCTATTCAGCCTGTTCTTGATCCATTTGTTGATGCAGACAGTTCATCGACTGAAGTTAAAACCTTCAGTGGAAGACCATTCATGCCGCCATTGCCTTGGCTGGGGTCATACCCGACAGAAAAACTACCCGGTGATGCCGTGCTCTCAAAGAAAGTGGGCGCTCAGATCGGCTCAGTGCGATTGTGGGCAACGTTTAACCGGCCTCAGTTGACGGATATTAGCGTATACTACAGCTTCCCGACTCGCCTTATCCATGTCCATGGAATTGAATTCACACAATTCAGCAAGACAGACAAGCGAACGGGCGCCCAATTACGGAACCAGGAAGTTGTGAGGCTTGGAACGACCGGGTTTATGACAACCCTCTGTAGTACCGCCAAGAATGCCGTTAAACTGAAGGAACGAAGAATGGTTGGCTTGAAGGTAGGAAGTCGCAAGAGGACCAAATATAAGACAGTAGAAAATACTAACCAGAGCCTACAGGTTGGCATGGTACCTGATATCTTTCAGAGGATACCAGCACCTACTCCTGGAACCCCACCAAGAGATGTCAAGCTTGCGGACTGGCCTATCAAAGCCAGACGTAACAAAGGTGGCGAACCCCAGATAGTCACTTTGGAGGTATATCAACTCTAGTAATTTTGTCGTGATTCAGACCGGAAAGCTAACAATGGCTTTCAATAGCTTATTCTCGAATCTGGCGAAATGCTACCCCTTACACCACCTGCCAGAGAATCGACACACCGCAAAAGATGCCCACCACAGCTGGTGTACGAAACAATCATGTGTCCGGAGGGGCACGAAATTATCGGAATGCATGGGAATTTCGGACTTTATTGTCATGCGATTGGCATTATCTCGGCGCCATTCCTCGCTGAAGAGAAGAAGTCACCTGCAGAACTCTCGCCTCCGCCGCCGATCCATGAAGATATCCTTCTCGGCTTCTGAATTCCATTTTATGCGTTTTAATCGTAAATTAAGCAAGAGGGGGAAAAAGCACTGGTTTTCTCTTTGAATCTTATTCATATTCTTTGTTACAGGCCACGTTACTAGCTTCTAAGAACCGGGGTGGGAGGTATGGGGAGTTCCGGTGGGCACACGCCGTCTTTGCTTCTGAAATGATCCTTTCTTACGTTTCTACTTCCATCGGCATTGCATTTTACCTATATATCCTTCCCCAAAATATCTTCTAAAGCGATGGCACTCCAGCCAGCGCTGTTACATTTTTATCCGCAAGCGCTTTAATAAATCCAGTACGAACCTAAGCGTTCAATGTTGAATCCGATACCACGAAATATTATGTAGTCACAGTATCAGACCGCTTTTAGATATGTGCCTCTAACTCAAAACTATTCCCCTGCACATGCCCGCTGCAAGGTTCCCCAGATTCCTGGTTTACCTCGGTTGAAACTGAGCATCCCACTACAGCAAGCAACCACAATCTGGATGTGAATTGTAGTCAAACCTCGACCTCAACCTTCGCGACATCGCTTTCATTTCACGAAACCCCCAAACTACCTACTACCTAATAAATAGTAAATCCCTTAGCATTCAAACTAAAACAATGAAGATCGAAAAGCGCACTTTTCTCATCTCCGGCGGGTAAACTCCCACTCACTCATATGACCGTTCGCTCATTGTTTAAACCATCATGATATGATTACATTACCGAACTAACCGAACCATCGATAAATCATCCAGAGCATCCGGCCTAGGCCGCGCCACCACCCTCGATATCGTCGCCAAAGGCGGCAGCGTCGCAATCCTAGACCTCAACGAAACCCTCGCGCAGGAAGTAATCTCAATCACCTCTGCCGACAAAGTCAAATTCTTTGAAACCGACGTCACAAACACCGAACAAGTCGCTTCGAGCGTAAAATCCGCCGCCGAATGGGCGGTTTCATCAAATGCTCCCCTGGGCGGTATTATCGCTGCCGCTGGTGTTGCCAACCCTGGTTTAATCTACGGACGTCAAGGACCCCTAGATCTGGATGGGTTTAAGTTCGTTGTGGATATCAATGTTACCGGAACCGTCGATTTGGTTCGTAACGGGCTTGAGTATCTCACAAAGGTCGAGCCTGCAGGCCCTGATGGGGAGAGAGGTGTCATTATCATGGTCGCTTCTGCAGCTGCATTTGAAGGACAGAGCGGACAGACGGCTTATTCGGCTAGTAAGGGCGCTGTCGTTAGTATGACGTTGCCGATGGCTAGGGATTTAAGCCGTTATGGGATCAGGGTTATGACGCTTGCGCCGTCGATGTTCGATAGTCCGATGACTGAGAGGATGTCTGCGAAGGTTAAGGAGAGCTTGACGCGGTATGTGAATATATTCCCCTTTTTTTTTTCCCCCCTTCTATCCTTATCGTTGGTCATAGACAGCTTTAAAGTAGTGGTGCTAACTTAATCACCTGGGAATAATATAGATCCATGGAATTCCCAAAACGCCCTGGCAAGCCACATGAATTCTCGCAGGTTGCTATTGCCTGCATTGAGAGCAGCATGCTTAACGGAGAGGTTATCAGGCTTGATGGCGCCAGCCGTATGCCTGCCAGACTTTAAATCCCTACTAGTTAGCCGGCCTCTCTCTGCTTTATATTGTTTTTCACTTTCTTCCCTTTGTTGGCTATAGACTTTGTTTTCCATCTGTTTTAGCATATGGGGGTTTTTGCAATAGCGCTTTTTTTTGTACCATAGCTATCATCACCAGGGAAGTAGCTATTCATTATGAGGGGCAGGGTGATACCGCAAGTATCAAAATAAGCCTCCCATATGATATGATAGGCACAAGCTCTCTAGAACCCATCCTTTTACTTAGCGGCTTACCATGGAGGGGACACTCTAGCAGGGCATAAAACCAAAAATTTATTATAAACACTGTACAAAACGGGACAATTTACTTATATTTAGTCTATTGACTATACTAGGTGAGGAGGAATCGCATGGATTCCTTCTATGGCTATAGCTAAGCCAGCCCTTGTAGCTAAAATTCTAGGAACGAAAACAAAGTATATATTCACACCATATACACAAAGAGTAAAAAAGCAAAGGCAAAGGCAAAGGAAAGCAGGAGTCGAGATCGGTTGGTCGAGCGAGATATACCCGAAACAAAACCTCATCATGAGCTAAGATAACTTCTCCTAGAATCTAACCATCCCCAAGGTAGAGTCTAGGTAACGTGGAACACACGGAAAAACGTAACCCACCACTCCATATCCCAGAAATATCGAAAATCGCCGGTGAAACACTTGTAGGAAACCAAAAGAATATACACCCCCTCCAGTTTATCCGTCTCCCATTGTACAGCAGCCTTCCCGGCAGGATATTTCGAAACGAAAACATGTATAAACAGAAAACAAAGCGGGGACGAGGGGCAATTTAGTGGATCAGTAAACGTGTAAAGCAGAGCGGAATGGCAAACCTGTACACCTCTAAGTCTCTCTTTCTTTTATTTCATTTTTTCCCTTCTCTTTCCTTCTTTCTAAACAAATTATTCTTCTATTCCATCTACATAAAAACCTCGCCACCATCAGTAATTCGTTAAAGTCTATTTAAGCAGTCGCAGTCGTCCCATCAACCAACGTGGTTTCTTTATTTTCCTCCACAACAGTTTGAACAACTTGAATATCCTCCGGTAAAGCAGGAGGAGAAGCAACAACCTTCTCCCTGAACTGCTTCATTCCATTGTCAGACAGTTCATTATTATATTGCAAACCAGTCTCCTTTGTCATCTTCCATTTTCCAGTGTCGTGATTCATCCTCCACTGATACAGCGGCCAGAAACGATCGTCGACCTTTACAGATGCGATGCTCGTGATTCCGACGCGATTGACTTGCTTGATCCGAACATACTCGCCTTGTGCCCATTTCCTTTCCTGGGCGAGCTGGAGAACATCATCAATGGTAGAGACGGGGTGGTCATCAATTGACAAGATCCAGAAAGTTGGCCGCATTTTGTCAAGAGCCGGTGAACTATGGAAGAAAAAAAATAATGATTAGCCATATGTTTCAAACCAAAGAAAGTACTCGAAAATTATGGAACTTACCCGTAACTCACACCAGAGATATACAAACCCTCGGAATCCAATGGGACGTTTCTGGCTGTCTTGGCAACTTGCTCGATTGCAGCAGCATGCGAAGCGTGTACTATTGCTCCGAAGATCTGAATCACTCTGTCGCCAGTGTTCGGCCAACTCTTCACAACGGGAACGTTCAGCAAGAGTTCTTGGCTATTCCTTAATATGAGAACGGAAGCTGTCTCCCGGCCTTCAAATTGGAATTCTGTCAGTTGTGCGACCTTGTAGATCGGTTTACCATCGATTTCTAGCAAGATGTCGCCAACTTTCAGGCCCTTTGCTTCCTCTTCTTCTGTAAGAGTTGTTTTTGGAGGCTGCATTCTCGTCTCAACTATCAACGGTCTAGCAACGCCTCTGATCTTCTTGGCCTGTTTAACGAAGTCATTGAACCTCTTCTGCGACAACCCCATCGTCGAAACCGTGGGCAGAGCTACGTCCGAGAACTCGAATCCCAAATCCCAAGTCAAACGATCATACCTCGTCAACTTCTTTTCCTCGATCTCCCTGACAACAGGGAGGACGTAACGATGCATATCGATACCTTGTGTCCAGTAAGAATCCGTTCCATTAGATTGGGAAGATACCGTCATCAACCAGGCAGCGACTTTGATGTTTTCGCCTTGCTTGATATGCTTCAATTGTTCCATACGGACAATTACACCACCCCAACAGGTAGCACCCTCAGCAATGGAGATGTTTTCGGTATTGATCAATCGGTGGCGGGGTGGGTTGCATGCCCATGTATTCGAATTTGTGCCGATGGAGCTAATTGTCGTTTCCTTAGTACTGAGCAATTGATCCGAAGTCAAGCCAAATATTTTGACTGATTCACGGACTTTCAGAGGTTTAGAGTCCCACTCCGGGATGAGGATCTTGCTGCCTTCTGGAAGAAGGGTCTTGTCAAAAGTGAGGAGGACAAAATCGCCCATGTAGACAATACGGCCAGCAATATTTTTGTTGGCAATAGTCAGACGAATATCAACCATGTCTGTGGGAATGCAAGTTCGGTCGAAGAAAATGAGTGGAATAGGGTCAACGGCGAGAATCAGCCCAACACCAGTGTAACTCTGGTTGCTAGTATGACCATAAATGGTGTGTGGAAGGAAACACCTGACGTAGGCCATAGAGCACCTAAGTTCTTCAATAGCGACTTCCAAGGGCGTGTCTTCTTCGTCCTCTTCTACTTCCTCTTCCTCTTCGTCCGTGTTTTCTATTTGCGAGCTAGGTTCCTCGAGGGCCTCCGCCTCCACCTCCGCCTCTGGGGTTTGTGGCGATGAAGGCACCGACTCAACGTCGATAGCGGAATCAGTCTCACCGTCTACAGGTGGAGGGGCAAGAGTCTTCGCTTCCTCAACAATAGCCGGAGGTGAAATATCCTCTCTCCTCCAAACACCTTTATCGTCATCCCGGACAAACAAGCTAGCAGGATAGAAATGCCAGTCTATATCAACCATCAGGAGCTGATCATCGGATTTGCCAAGACCCCTGGTCATACACTGAATTCGTTTATAATCAGGTATCTCCTTGATGACCTGCATGAACGTCTCAAGGTTGGGGGTTGGTTTGCCATCGACCTTCGTTACGAGGAAATCGCGAGAGTACGAGCTCCACATCATGAAGCCAGATGATGCACAGAAGGTTCCGTTACCAATTGCCTCATTGTACCACCTGCATTCCTGGTACGAAGCATCATGGAAAATAGCACCTCCGAAGTGGAAAAATCGGTCGGGAGTGATGCTGTGCAAATCTTGAACCTTCAACGTGCACTGCCGAAGAACCTTAGCTCGGTAAACCTCCAAGTGAACCTCTTTGTCGACCGACTCGTCAATAATTTCCCATAAATCAAGGAAATTTGTGATATACTTCCCATTGCAGGTGAGGAGGATGTCACTAGGTTCTAGACCCTTGATGGGAACACTCGGATCTTCTTCCGTATTGTTGGCAGTGTCGGTAGGTTGGGGGCTGGCAGCTGGGCCGCCCTTCAAAACCATACGCACCGTAAGGAGACCCGTTGCTTCGGAGTTTCTCTCACGGCACGCCATCATATTTTCATCAGACATACCGAGCCGCTTCAGCTCGTCATAGCTCTGATGAAAGAACTCGGTCTGAAGGGTTCCACGGGGAACATGTTTTCCTTCCTTGATCAGCTCGACTGCTCTAACAACCCGATCTAGGGGAAGGTAGAAGCTAGATTGGGACGACCGACTGCCCCCAGCATTTAGGGCGATAGCTTCACCTTGCACATTTAGGACTGGGGAGCCGCTGCTTCCGCCGCTGGTACCACTGGCTGCTTGAAAGTAAAATGTATTAAAGTCATTGTACATATCAGAGCCGTAGACCGGTGCAGGTCGGTCCAGTCTAGCCAGAGTGGAGCCAAGGATAGACAACTTCTCGCCAGCATCGTTGCCAACGACTTTGATATCGAGGCCAACTCGAGCCAAATCGGGCCTTAGAGGGATTTCTGTTGCCGTAATATGCTTAAGATCGGCCGGGTTGTAACGGAAAATGCCTATTGAGATGTTTAGTATTTTTTTTATTTTTTTAAAGAAAAGCCATTGCAATTGATGCGACAAAAGAGGATTATTATGTTGTCTTACCAAAATCGTGGACAGGGTCTCGATAGATGGGCGCTAGTTTGACTTCCTCATAGTTGAAGAAGATACCCACGGCCGTAATCGGCGCTGGTGAGACCACATGTCGATTCGAGAGAATAAGGCCGCGTTTTGCATCAATGACGAAACCGGTAGCCGTATAATCTCCAGCGGTTTCGGTATCGAATGGGCGAACAGTAGTCGCCTTGATAGATACAATGCCGCGGATCACACGAGGAAGCGTCCGGTCCCACGTTTCCTTATCGGCCGCAGAAATGGTCGCTTGAGGTTCGTTCACTATCTCAGGCAGAGGCTTTACGGGATTGGTAGATATCAATGAAGGGAGTTCATGTGTAGGAGTTTTGGTCAGGGGAGCTTCAACAGGCCGGTTCTCGACCTCGTCGTGTGTTGGGCCCAGGGAGTCGGGGCGAGGGTCTTTGGCTTCAGGTAACAGCAGAGATTCCTCGAGAGGAAACTCTGGTATTGGATGTTCGATGCTAATAAGAGAATCGCTTCTCGGTCGAAAGGTGGCCGATACGGGTGTGGTGATTTCAGCTGGTCCGGAGCTGATTCTAGGGATCTCAGAGCGCAGAACAATGTCCGGCTTGCTCTGTTCGGCAGGTCAGCAGAATGCACAATGGAACATCGAACAATGAGGAATGGAATGGGAGCTAACTTACGCGACGCCGTTCTGCGATGAGGCTCTGTCCGGGAGGGATTGTTCTGACAGATGTGACAGTGGGCTTAACGCCGGATATGGGGGTTTCTTGCTGTTCCTCCATGGTGACAATAATATTTGTATTTTTGGGACTGGAGATGGAGATATGACCTGGGCTGGAGAAGGGATGGGGGATTGAGGCTCTCTCTCTTGTTCTCTCTCTCTTGCTCTCTCTCTCTCTCTTGCTCTCTCTCTTCTTACTCTCGTTAAGCTAAGGGTGGACCCTCGCAGCCAAACTGGATGGACCTGAGCTCGATCGGGAAGGGGGACTCGAGAGATGCGGGTGTCCGGCTGGATCTGGAGGGATGGGATGGGATGGGGTTTCTGGACGATTGGACGATAACGTTACCAGGTAAGATAGCTGGGTAAGCACAAGGGTAACCGCCCAAAGTATGTGTACGTATGTATGGTATATATGACTGGGAAGGATAGATCGATGGGTAGATTGATAGATAGATAGAGTTGCAATGCAAATGAGTCAGGTTCAACAGAAGCTTCTATGAATTGTAAAAAGGAGCGGAGAGGACTACTAATATTAGGGGATTGAACTCTTTGGAAGACTAAAAAAAAAAAAAAAAAAATTAAAAAAATTAGGGTGGGCCAAAGACGTCTTTTATCTTTGAATCCAAACCTGCCTTAGGACTTCGATCCTGCACAGAGACAGACACATTGCGCTGAGATGTAATGTACCTGTACTGGATGGTCGACATGGCTCCACCCCCCCATGGACATGTCGGCCGTCTGTACACATATGTATGTGTAGGTGCAGGGTCCATCAAGGATCTTGGTTCGCCACATTGTCCCAGCTGGCCCTAGACTAGTTTATTCTTAGTCGAGTTCGAGAAGGTCTCATGTCCCATTGGGAATCGGACTCACCTCAATATGGCCATGGCATGGATCCGGCTGTTGTGACTCGACCCGCCCGTACTAATCTGCCTTCCTGCCTGCATTTTCAGCCTCTAATCTTTCTTAAAGCTTTCCGCCAACCGAATTTGACTATAGTTTTAGTTTTACGCCTATATCGCTTGTCCACACGACCCTGAAAGAAATCCCGTCCGCTGGCCTCTTTTGTTGTTTGGCAGATCATCGACGAAAACAAGCCGCCGGTCCAAAGGCAAACGGGTGTATTTCTGACGAACGATCACCAAACAGGGAGTAAAGCTTGTGGCAATTGGATTCATTGGCCTTTCGATCAATAGCCTCGTCTAAAATATACGTAAACCCCTCTTCTTGATCTTGTTTTTTTGGGGGGTTTTCCTTTCGAAGCCCGGCTTTCGAAAGACGAAATATGAAGCTTTGTGCGCTAGCTAGAATCCTGAGTTAGACCCGGCCTGCCAGCTGCACTCTATGTAACCTGGAGCTCGCCTGACAAAACGGTCAGCCTTATTTGATCCACATCACCAGATTCAAACTACGAGAAAGTTAAAACACCACGGCCACAAGCGCAGCCTAACTCTCAAGATCTCTATAAGAGCCGCGCAGAGCCGCAAGTTCATCGGCGCTCTTCACCAATTAACCTCAGCTTCTCAAATGTGATGTTTCTTTGCAATCCTTTCCTTTCGTTTAGTGTCTGCGGTGTAAAACACGCATAATCGATAGTCGCCCGCCAGGAATGGATTACATTTCCCTATGCCGCTTATACCGTGCGCTTTCGCACGTGGGTGGTTTGAAAATAGTAGTACTGGGAGGACGAAATGTAACCGATGGTGCATGACGCATCCTTCCGGGATAACCCAGGAAAGCTGATATCTGATATCACAGGTTCTTGATCAAGAAAAATCGTGTATATGCTAATCGGTATCACGTTAAGTTCAACCTCCATTGCAAGGCTTACGGATTATCGACGTTGATGCCGTCGCATTGCTAGCATATTTTGCAGGTAGATGCCTGCATGCGCATGCAGGATAGCTATCCCGTCTTAAAATCTTACGACTATCTCGATATTTGAAACGAGGCGATGTTATACAACATAATTATTCAGGTATAACCTGAGAGCCTTCTCCAGATGATCCCGAATCCTAGTGGGGGTAAGCTGCTACATATCCCGCTATATCACCTATTCCTTTTAAGCCTCAATTGGAGAGCCTCTGGCGAACAAGCTATACGAAACGATCCCAGATCACTCTCAGGAATTTTCAAACTGGTAGACTACCCTAGGGAAAATAGGACTCCCTCTGTTCTAAAGAATGGTTCATATTTCGCTCTTTAGACATTTTCAGCTGAAAGTATTTCAAAATACATAAATAATTAGGCGCCATCACTTGCCAGAACCCAGGTCCCCAATCCGACAATCAACGGAAACATTTATATCGAATAATGTAATATATATTAGGATTTTTAGATACAGCGAGCTAATAAGGTAGAGATACAGCGTCTTAAGGTCTTAAACTCTAGCTACTTGTAGTACTTGTAGCACCCAGTGATGTTTCAGGATTTCAGGATCTTGATTCTAAAGCCTGATATCAGGATACCATGCCAGACTGGTGTCTGGGATAAACCGCTACTTAATATGTCCTAATCTGGTAGCTACCCTAAAATAGTTATACCGCAGGATATGGATCCTTATCGAAGCTAAATGCGTACTACGGACCACAAAGCCATGTCCTAGATTATCCAATGCAGAAACCAAGTTATCCCGAACAGCTTAAAAAGCTCGAGACCCCGCATAGCTATATAGCTATATCATTTCAAATAACCGGCTATAGTAACGCTGTAGATGCAGTGGCCCATGTGAAGGCTTGATGCTAGCATAGGCTACCGGCCGACGAGACCAGCCTCCCAGGCGCACCGTGAATCCACAATAAAATCAGAATAGGAAAACCACAATTCAGAACATAACACCTTCCCATATGTTATATCGTAAATATCAGCATCCAGCATCCTCAACTTCCAAAATATATATCTCCCAGTTCTGACCCTTGCACCAGACTAGTGCTCCGAGACCGGGGTCCTAACTAGCTATCCAGACCTGTATTCGACCCAAAAGAACAGCAAAAATTTTTGCGGTGAGGGTGGATCGAACACCCGATCTTCAGATTTCGTTCCCGAAGTTTAACTTCAGTCTATATTCAATTTTTGTATTAGTGAGAGGCTCTGTTATAATTATCGATGCTTGGCGGGAGCAAATTTACCTGACGCGTTCCCAACTACGCCATCCCCGCTATTAGATGATTCCCCGCCGCCCATTTTTTCAGTGTGTTGCGAGAAGGGTGATGGATTGTCGTGGTTTGTGTTGTTCACGTTGCATAGTTAGTAGTGGTGCTTTGGCTAGGCGTCTATGGTGGAATGATTCGGAAACGGGTGTCAGCATGAAGGATCATGCATGAGCATATGAGCGGTATCGATACCTAAGGAAGTATCGATAATCCCGTCGTTTTTGTGATTTATTCCGCCGTTCGGCCGAATAGGAATATTTACATTATCCATCCTTCATAAGACTCTCTCATTAGAAAGCATATACCCAACATTCAAAGCAGATAAAAAATGGAGAAAAAAAAAAAAAAAATAGAAGGAATAGAAGAAGAAATAGAAGAAGAAGAAGAAGAAATATGAAAAATATAAAATGAAATGAACTCCAGACCCAAATTGCATGTTGAATGAATGCGAAAGTACCTGAATACCGAACTAAAGCCAGCAGAATTCAATTTTCCGTCCATCCTATCTCCGGCCAGCCATCCGTTCCTGGACCGTGATCCGGCCACCCAGGTGGCATTGTCGCATACTGGGGCAGTACGTATCTCTTTTCGCATTCGCCTTCTGAATTACACTCCAGATCGCAGAGTCCAAACACGTTACAGAAGCATTCTTTAGCTGGCGGGCAGTTGACATACGGTTTTCCGAACATGACTATAAATTAGAAAATACAATTAGCGGGACGAAGTTCATAGATAGATTGCAGCTTTTTATCGGCCCGCAAGGACGATCTATGGACATACTATGCCACGAGTATTCAAAAATTCTCCCGCTGATCGCATCCGAAAGAGGCGTATCCATCAGCCACTTTCTATATCGTACATAGTCCTCCAACGGGCGCTCCAGGACCTTCCATTTGGCCAGTGCGAACTGTCCACCACATGGTGCGCCTACGACGTGAGGGATTGTCATGTTGGGGAATAGCTGTCGGAATGCCTCAGCATATGCTTCCTCGGTGTGTGCACGGTCATCGACCCGGGTAGCGAATGGGTTTGTGGGTTTGAGTTCGGAGGGGCAGCCGAGAGCCCATGTGCAGCGAAGAGGGACGAAACCGACGCTATCAACGTAGGAAAGTCGCAGTTGGCGAAGTACAGGGACGCCATCTACCAGATTATTTAGTCAGTACCTATATGGCCGGCAGTTATGGGTATTATGAATAGTATATGTGTCTGTATTTTTCATAGGTTTATCGGGGAGGGGAGGTAGGAAGCTTCGAAGGGGCGCTGTCAACGAACCGTACATGGGATCTTCATTGTGCCATTGGTATCGTAGAGCGTGAATGAAGACCATATAATCAGGTAGCTTGTCATAATTATCGATGATATAGGTCAGGTAGACGTTTGCTTCCCGGCCTTTATTCTGGGGAACGGTCAAGCTGGTCTTGTCGAAGTAGAGGGCGGCATCGGTGACGTAGACTCGTGGCCGCCATTCGGCCAAAAACTTGTCAATCCAGGAGACATCGTCGCGTTTGACGGCTGCGACAACAATATCACGTGGCGGATATGCTCGCGTGGGCACAACGTCGAGAGATTTTAGTTTCGAGGTTGGAGACGACGGGAGGAAGTAGAAGATGAAAACGAGGAGGATGATAATGAGATAGAGTTGGCGGGAGCGAGACTGGCTGATGTTTCGAATCATCGCTTCTGCTCGTGGTGGAGGGCCTTAGTGGAGGTGGAGGTGGGTGCTAGCTAGCAAGCAGCCGGGCTGGGGTTGCAATGCTGCAATGCTGCGACTGCCGCTGTCCCAAATGCAATACAATCAGACCCAGGTCGATTGGACCTTAACGTTTAAATGTTTAATCGTTTAGCTTTCGGTTCGGGATGTGGGGAACTCGAGTCAAGCTTATTATATATCTAAGCCAGTAGGTAGGTAGGTATAAGTATAGTATTTAAAGGAAGCACTTACCCACGATTAGCCAGTTGGCCAGGATGTCCGTAGGATATTGATGAATGATATCTGGTGTATACTGAAACTCCCAAGTTGATTACTTCACAGTAGTCCAGGTTGCAAGAAAAATAAGCACTTAGGTATGTAGAATAGGGGAACTTCCAAGAGGCTGAGACCACAGCCAACAGGCAAGTGCGAGGCTTTAACTATTCAAAGTCTCTAACTTAACTTCCACACAGACCAAAATAGCAGGCTGGCCAATGGTAACTTCGACCCCGTTCAGCTGGATGAAGCATGAAGTACTAGTTGCCTGTCATGTCCGTCCGCAGTGTACATGTCCCCCCGGAGAGGAGCCAACAGAAAAATCGGACCCTCGCTCCCACTTGCAGGCGCCCAGCGCGAGCCTCCTGAGCTCACGAGCTGAGATTTCGATCTGATCTGATTACATACATATATATTATTGACGGACCTGCGCATATTGGCAGGGTCCTCGGACGTCTTCCACCCCTCGATCTTGAAACAGGCTGCTTCCATACATATCAGCACTTCTTCTCTGTTCTTTTATACCTGTCCTGATTGTATATATATAATGGCAACTGTGTAATCTCGACGCTCAGATCCAAATGCCCACTGCACGTCAACAGCAACATCAACAGCCAGCAACAGTTTTGCCAAAAATTGGATAGACTAGTTCCAGAGTGGATACGTACGGTCAAAGCAACGGGCAACGGTGCCGTTTCATCCTGCGCCTATATATTATATAACTTCTGGGTATTATATTACTGTCATATTGGAACTTCTGTTGGCGAAGGGCGATCCGGCATCATGCGCCTGGTGTCGGTGTTTTTCCTTCTGTTCGCCCTTGCCCCGCAATCTGCGACCTTTGCTCTCGACCTCAATGGCATCTCGTATCCGACTTTCCAGCAGGCGGAACTGTTAAAACGCCAGAGCGACAACTCCAGCGATGTTTGCAATCAGGCCTTTCCGGGCAGATACTCCGAAATCTGCCAACCGAATTCTATTAGTAACACCCTTTGCTGTGCGTTATATACTATCACCCGGCACATGTTTGTAGATTTTTTTTTTACATTGGCTTTTTTTTTTTTTGTTCATTTCTCCTGCTTAATTTTAAGTATGCATGTATTGATGGTAAAATACAAAAACTCAAGGCATCATTCCCGACGAGGACCGCCCCAAATGTGTTTCGATTTTTGGCTACGGGTTTTGTTGCACCGAGCACCAATCATGCTTCGTCGACCTCTCCAGCACCTGCGGGCGCCCCAATAGCGTCGAATGCAATTCCGATGCATGCTGTCCAGGTATGCTCACTCTTTCTCCGTGTGGAAAAATCTAGAATCCGATACTCCGACCCTGCCCCGGATTCGGATAAGCTTTGTTCATTCTAATCTTCTTTCTCCACTTTACTTATAGAGTTCACGAGTTGCGCGACAAACTTCAATCAGACTCGAGAGTTGGTCAGATGTGATATTCGGCCGGAATTAATTCCAGAAGTCGTATTTGGGACCAGCAGAGCGGTCAGTGGCAGCGCTCGGTCGACAATTGCGACCACATCTACCTCAAGCACTGCTATTCAGACCTCGACGGATCCCAGCGTAACAACTTCGGATACTTCTACCGCCACATCTCAACCAAATAGTGGCTCATCGGCAACCGCCCCGTTGAGCGGTGGAGCTATAGCCGGCATTGTCATTGGGGCTATAGTGGCCCTGCTGATAGGGGTTGGTATCGGCTGGTTCATTTTCAACCAGAGGGCGCATCGCTACGAGGAACCAGGGCTGCCTCCACTACCTCCTGGCGCGAGGTTCAATGCACAGGACGGCAATCAACAGTTCAGCGGTGCCCCTTACACAGCCTATAATGATTGGGATGGATATCAACTGCAGCAACAGCAGTACAAACCACCAGGCACAGAAGTCCAGGAGCTTCATTCGCGGTCCCGAGCTCTTGAGCTTCAGGCACAAGCTACCTAGCTCCAAACGCTCCCTTAACTAATTTTTTCTTTTCTTTTTTGTCTTCCCTTTTTCCCATATCGCTCTCCCTTGCTTGGCTTCGCTACTGGAGGAAGTTGCTCGAGGCGAGCTCGAAGTACAATTAGCCTGGCTGTATGGTGTGCATATCTGTATGATGTCATTAAATATCGACGTTTTGTTCTGGACGCTGGTCTTTTAGTAGCCACCGTCGTTTAGCGTCGTTTAATTTCTTACATTTTAATCTCTAATTCCAAAAAGCTTCAGCATATTGGATTGCTGATGACAACACGAGGGGTGCCACTTATTTACTAGATGCCACTTAGTCGCGAGGCACGCGAACGCAGAAGGATTTTAAATACGGAGCCAATTATCCTACCAATCGCAGGGCCGGAAGCATGAATGGGGAAATGGAGAGTTCCAATGGGAGCAGGAATCGATATGTTTTAAATTTGGCTCGAATAGAGCCCAGTTTTTCGAGCCGAGGGAGAGAAGGAAAAATAAAATAAAAAAAGATTGCCCAGCCCAGGCAGTTCTGGATCCGGCTACGTGGAGCAGGCTAGAGGGGAAAGACATGCCCGAAGCATTCCTAAGACCCTGAACGGCCCTGAAGACCGAGTCGGTGGTGGTCTGGACCATCAAGTGGTATGACCGAATCCAGCCAAAGATAGTCGAAATGCTTGATTGCCCGCGCATGGCCTCTTCCCATGTTCCATGTCCACATGCAAGCACACTCGACTCGCTCACCGAAAAACCTTCAATCCGCCGTGGGGCCGCCATTCGGGTCTTTTGGAGTGAGAAGGGGAAATAATAGTGCTAGATTATAGTTTTTCCTGGCTGATGTTCGGGATTTAGGTCTTTTGCGAATTAATTTAATTTTTTGACAGGTCGCAGGAGTGCCAGTCGTCATTGTGCACAACTGTGCTTGGGGTCCTTTCTTGGGCGTTCTTCAATAGGACGGACTGCGGGTTCTCTCCTATAGCTGCTCTTTCCATCTATTGTCTAGCTGTCTTTTCTTTATCGTTTTATCTGCTTTTTTTTTTATCTTTTCAGGAATCTAATCTTTTTGTTTCCTTGCATGTTCTTACTACTTGCAGGGTCACTTTATACTGGATTCTTCTTCTTTTTTTCATTTATGTTTACCTTGTCTGTCGATACTTGCTATCGATAGAGAAGAGGATCAGAAGTCGAGAGGATTAATATGGCAGAGCCTGGCCAGGGCTTGCGCAACAGACAGTTGTCGTACAGCAGCTCTAGTGTGGTCAGCTCTAGGAAAAGCAGTAATGATACAACTTCCAACATTGTTACCCATCCGGGTACGGCCTTACCTACAGCTTCGACCTTAACTTCGATTTCACCGCAGGTTATTCCGACGGCCGACGACTTTCATGATGTTCCTGTCACACTCAACCGGACAAGAAAGCTCAGCGTTGTCTCTTTCACCTCGGCTGAATACAACAAAAATGATGACCAATGGGAGGAGGAGGATAGATATGCAAACAACGAGGGCAGAAAACAGGACGGAATAGCTGAGGAAGAGGATGGAGATGCAGATGATAACTCGTATAGTTTGTCGTCGGGATACACATCTTCGTCGTCTTCTTCGGCATCATCGTCGTCGTCGTCGTCGCATGGCTGCTGCACTGACCCGGCTCACCGACATGGACGAGCCAGGAATGCTAATGGTCGGAAGACAGCTCAGTCTAAGGCAGCAGACAGGGAAAAGAGACGGCGGCGGGCTAGAGATCGGAAACTACTGCGCAATCAGCCTGGTCGCCTGCTAGCCCGACATCCAGCGCCAGCACTTTTTCACGCATCGGTCGATGGTGATGGCATGTTGCTAGGTAGCCCCGGTGTGGTATCCTCTTGCTATGGAGGAGGGGGTGGAGGACTTGTTCCCACCACAGCTGTTGCTGTCTCGAGCCAGAATTTAGGTTTCCCCAGGCAACATGCACATGCTTCGTCCCCAGCATCTCGATCTCCGCCCAGCCTGTTTCGAGCGTCGACCCCAAAGCATCTGCCGCATGCAAATATTTCCGTCAATGATGATTCCATTATCAACACTCAAACCCATAGACCATCATTATCATCGTCTTCATCGTCACTCTTGAATTCCAATCACGATGCTGATAATGCTAGCCCTAACGGCTTCCACCGTCATTCTCTGAGCAACAGCTCTGCCTTTTACAATAATACTAATTATAATAATTGTAATAATAACGATCACAATACTGGTCGTCACAATCAACATCATAATAATCATCACGATCATCATTTGCACAAGCGAAGAAGACGTCTCGACTACGACCTCCCCGAAATCCACTTCCTCACTCCTCCCCCTACAACAACAACAACAACTACTACTACTACCACTACTACCACTGCTAACTCCTCCTCCTCCTCCTCCTCCTCTTCTTCTGATGCTCGCAAGGGTCACTCACACTCACATTCGCTATCTGCCACCTCTGCTGCAGAGCTTCTTTCTTCGGCATCACTTCATACTCCCGACCCGTTGCATATTTTACAGCCTTTACCAGTTAGACCTGCCGCTTTGAAGGGAAGATCCTACTCCACACCAGCTGGAGGTGCAGACGAATTCTATTCTCCACTTCAATCGATCAGTGCATCGCCTGTGCGACCGACATTCTTCACAGACGGTCTTCGCGAGAAGTGGGATAAGCAATCTTCAAACAATTGTCAAATATACGACATGGTTGTAGCTCCGAGCGTTCAGACGTTCTCCATTTCTACTAGGGGCAAGTCGCCGCCCACTGTCGTTCCTCCTGCCACCGGGGTCCCTTCGCAGTCTCTCAAGTCATTAGCAGTGCCAATTAGAGACTCTCCTCCCAAGAACCTTCGGAGTGTTTGCTTGCTCGAGGTTCTTGCCAACGATCCTAGACCAACATATCTGCTAGGAACTGCCTCTACAACAAGTACTATGAAATCTCAGGTATCATCAACAACTATTCATGAGCTTAAACTGGAAGTTGTCTACCATAACGATGCATTTTCCTCCCTATTACCGGACGCAGCATTTTCTACCGCCGCCGTCGAGCCAGGGAATTACAGAACAACTTTTAATATAACAGACCCCCAGTATCATCGTTGGATATCAAGGTCGTTTGCGAATACGAGCGTGAAAAGTGGTAAATGTCGTCCATATGTGTGCCCGGACGGAATCTTGTGGACTCAAACTGCATTTACTTGCCCCGATGGCTCGAGAATGGTTCTTATATGCGGTGTACCCTTGCCCTCTACAACTACCAAACAAGTACATATACGCAAAGGGGAAATATGTCCTCCTCATGTCTGGGAAACGGCTTTGGAAGCAGCAATTATCAAGGAATCTCTCCGAAACGAAGACGATGCAACAAATTTAGTAAGCGATGCGCAGCCCTCTGTGACAACCCCTGGGACTCCTTCTATCGGCGTCATGGGACAGCTTAACGATGCGTGCCACCAACCCGGTTGTGTGGGGGTAGGACGGGCAGCCGACGACGATGCTGGATCTGTTCCAAAGGGATCGTACTTTGAAGCCATAGACATTCCTAACTATTATACTCAGGTAGCAAAGGAAATGGACTCGGATATGGTGATAAGTCCTTCCGCTACTCCTGTGCCGGAATTAATGCAGCCAAAAATACACTTCGTCAATGAAGAAGAGGATCAGGATGGTAAATTTCCAACCGAAGAGATGGATGTCTGCGATGATGTTGTCCAGGCGAACCATGGCCCCGTGGTCTCGACGGTGTATAGTCCACACCTACCTAGCGACTACGGATTTTTCGACTGGAGCCGGCTTCCGCCTGAGATTGCTTCGGACCCGCACCTGGAATTAGTAAGGGCAGTCGACTGGGCGTCTACAGGATTTGGAGCAATCGAAAGCTGGCCCCAAAGTCTTCGCACCATGATCAATTTAGTTTTATCCTCGCCACACCCTGCTGCGATGTATTGGGGCCCCGAGTTTTCTATTGTCTATAACGAGCCTTATATTCCTTTGATAGGGGCAAAACATCCATCTTTGCTTGGGCAAAAATACAAAGATGGTTGGTCTGAAATCTGGGATGCCATTGAACCGTTTTTTATGGAAGCGGTCCGCACTGGCAAGCCCACGAACAAAGAGGACGACAGATTGTTCATCCTTCGAAACGGGTTCCGGGAAGAAACGTATTTCTCTTGGTCGATATGTCCTATCATTGGCGAGGATGGGACGACGATCGGATTGCACAATCCTGCATTCGAGAAAACACGGCGTGTCATTGCTGAGCGGCGAATGCTTACTTTGCGAGAGGTTGGTGAGAGATGTGGCAGTGCGAGAGACGTTAAGGCCTTCTGGAGACACGTTCTGTCGGCGTTAGAGACTAATCCTTGGGATGCCCCATTCGCTGTGCTGTATTCTTGTAAGAAAGCTGATGCTACAGATAGCGAGGTCTCGTCCTCGTACGCCTCGAGCATGTCAAATACGCGGGTTTACACATTGGAGGGGACGATTGGTGTTCCAGACGGCCATCCGGCGGCGCCTGCGATACTTGATCTCAGATCGAATGCCGAAGGCTTTTCAATCGCTTTCAGAGAAGCATTGCAGATTGAGGGAAACATTTTCTTAAATGTGGAATCTGGGACTCTACCAGCCGACCTGATGGATGGAATTGATATACAGGGCTTCTCCGATGATATGTGCACATCTGCAGTTGTCTGCCCAATTAACCCTAATTCCGAAACGCCACTCGGTTTCCTAGTCCTCGGAATTAACCCTCGACGCCCGTTTGACGAAGACTACAGACTCTTCATTCAACTCTTGACGAGACAACTCACAACTTCGATAGCAAGCGTTGTTCTTTATGAGGAGGAGATCCGACGGGCTCAAAGGGCTGTGAGATTGGCCGCCCTCGACAGAGTAGAATTATCTCACCAGCTCGCCATAAAGTCGAAGGAAGCTGAGCATTCAGAATTGAAGTTCACACGCCTAGCGGAGTTTGCGCCTGTTGGTGTCTTCATTGCGGATTTCCAGGGCAAGATTAGCTACTACAACGATATGTTTTCGGAGATCTCGTGTCATCCAAAGGAGCTTGACGTTTCGCGCTGGCTGGAAAGTGTACACCCTGCAGATGCGGCGAAGACAGAAGCAAACTGGAATGAAGTCATTCATGGAAAAAAGAGGAAGACATGGGAGTTTAGGTGGAAGACGCCGTGGATGCTTCCGAATCATTTGGGAGAACAAGTTGACCGATGGACTCTATTTTCGGCGAGTCCGGAGCTTGACTCTGACGGCATGTTGCTGGGAGTATTCGGCTCGATCACTAACATCTCAGAAACAAAATTTGCGGAGGACTTGCAAAAGCGCCGAGTGGAGGAAGTCGTAGAGTTGAAGCGGCAGCAGGATAATTTTGTCGATATGGCCAGTCACGAAATGCGAAATCCACTGTCCGCTATTCTCCAGGGTGCAGACGCTGTGCTTGGATCTCTCGAGAGGTATAGGGAGATTGCATCGTCTCAGGATCTACTAGACGATATTGAGTCTAGTATCGATGTCGCGCAGACGATATCCCTTTGCGCACTGCATCAAAAGCGAGTTGTCGATGATATCCTAACGATGAGCAAACTCGATTCCGCTCTCTTGACTGTCACTCCTGTTGATGTACAGCCAATTTCTGTAGTCGAGAGGGCGTTTAAGATGTTTGAGCAAGAGGCAATCTCAACAGATACTAAAATGGCATTCAAGGTTGATGATTCTTACCGGGATCTGAGCATTGATTGGGTCAAACTGGACCCTGCAAGGTTATTACAAGTTTTGATCAACCTTTTAACTAACGCCTTGAAGTTCCTGCGAACCGAGCCGTCCAAATCCATTATTGTTACCATGGGAGGATCAACCAAACGACCCTCGTCGAAGGACAGGAAAAACTCGCTGGTTTACTTCCCTTCGACGCGAAAGGCAGTTGATCTTACAACGGGTCCGGATTGGGGTGACGGTGAATCTGTTTTCCTAACCTTTTCAGTGTTAGATACTGGTAAAGGCCTTACCGAAGCAGAGAAGAGGAATCTTTTCCAGAAATTTAGCCAGGCCACTGCGAGGACTGAGGTTTCGTATGGTGGCAGCGGTCTAGGGTTGTTTATCTGTAAGGAGCTTGTGCATCTACAATCAGGCGAAATTGGCGTTCAGTCAGAAGCTGGGAAGGGATGTTGCTTCTCGTTTTACGTCAAAAGCCGAAGAAGCTCGCGGCCCGAGATCGAAATTCCACAAGCGCCTGTTCTCCGACCTACAGGGCCCTCGAAACGAAGGGAGGGTAGTCTAAGTTCACCTGCACTTCCGAGCCCTGTTAACGACTCGGGTTTCAACACCGCCAAACTCCCGGGGCAACCCAAGACCTTTAGGAAATCTTCTGACGAAAAGCCAAGTCTGGATTACAAGGTTCTCATCGTCGAGGACAACCTAGTGAATCAGAAGTTATTGAGGAAGGCCTTGGAGAACTCGGGATGTACGACCTACGTGGCGAACCATGGCAGAGAAGCCCTTGACAGAATAAAAGAGTCGGTTTTCTGGAAAGACGCGCAAGAGGGTGCGCATGAGTTATCACTGGTCCTCATGGACGTTGAGATGCCAGTGATGGATGGCTTGACCTGTAAGTCCATATGGTTTCTCAATAGGCCAAGTCATGGTGTTAATAAATGACGACGTACACAGGCTCCAGACAAATCCGCGAACTACAGGCAGAGGGCTCAATTCTTGGGCATATCCCCATTATTGCGGTGACAGCCAATGCGCGACAGGCGCAAATCGACAAAATGTTTGCTGCTGGGATGGTAAGGCTGATATAGTTCTGAATCACGAAAACGATTTGGTTGCTAACGACAATTCAATAGGACGATGTCGTATCCAAACCCTACCGAATCAAAGAGCTAATACCCAAACTTCACTCTGTGATGTCTAGGTATAAGAACAGTGACACTACCAGGGTTGACGAAGAATAGCATCGGCGTCGGAGCCTTGAATGTTACCGTTCGAACACCTCAGAAATAGATTAGCTCAGCTCAGCCCTTCCCCCCTCACCTCTCCACTTTGGGTTTTCTTTCTATCTTTGCTTTCGTTATTCTTTTGCCTACTCTTTTTATTTTGTGTGCTTTTCTTATACCCCTCCACGTTCTGGGATATGCTTTCAAGGAGTCCTTTGTTTACCTGTATTATATTTATCTTTCAGTCGTCCCTTGATTTTTATTTTTTTTTATTTTTGCTGTTCAGCGGGCGTTATAGGTGGGTATCTTTGCATTAGAGTGACAATCACCTCGCGGTATACCGGTAAGGGAGTTGACTTTTTTATGAGCATTTATACGAACAAAAAGATGCACACGCACGCGCAACGCACACATGTATTGGGGACAAGATCAGAAAAAGTCAGGATTGCTTTTTGATAATGCTGGGAATACCTATGGTCATTCGTTACGAATTTCGTTTTTTCTCTTTCTTCTTTTCTCTATTCTTCTTCTAATATATCTGTACTCTGTACCACGAGGCCCTGGCCTTTCTATTCTTTTTCCTTTGCGGACCTTTTCACTTTTATTCTTATATTATTACTTTATCATTTTTTATACGTCAATATTTAAGGAAGATATTTGGAGGGTTTCTTACTATATCTTATGGATGAATGATGTCTATTGATGTATGGATTTTCTATCATCCCCCCCCCCCCCCCCATTCTTCCAAGTCAGATTTCGGGTTTCATTTGAGTATGCATATATATACCTATGCTTTATACCTATGCTTTATACCTATTATTGTCTAAGGTGCGGACGCGAAATATGCCTAACAAGAAAATTGGAGTACCACTCTCAGTGGTTACCTACCTAGCTACTTACCGGTTGTCATAAATACATGAGTACTTTGTATGTGCCGATGAGTGTTATATTTCTGTCTTGGGGAAATTGAGCACTATTAGCTACAGTTATATTTATTTTATTAGTAGAAAAATACCGAAGTAGCCTAAACCTTTCGCCGCTTAGCCGTCTACCTGTTGTCTACCTACCTTCTAGCTGTCTGGCTTTTCTCCAGCCTCTAGATCTGACTAGGCGGGCAGGCGGCAGGCCAATAGTAAGCTAGGAACGGGCTGATGGTCGAGCATAATTATAAAAATTTAACACAATTATGCCTCGCTTAAGTTGTAATATATATTGCACGGTCTGTGTAGGTATATATTGTTTTGACACATTTTGGCCGCCATAAAGATAGTTTAATAACATGTACAAGTGGGAATGCCAGTGTATCTTACGGATTGTATGGAATATCTTATCTTGGAAAGATTTTCTTGGGAAGATTTTGACCCGGTCAGGCTTACTGACTGGCTTCTATAGTTCAGCCTATAACCCGGTCTTGCCTTACTGAAGCATCGTTTACTATGAGACTACTTATAATTAAACTGGCCTAGATTAAGTAGAATAATATAGCTAAGAGTAGTCCAGAGCCATTCTGTCCGCCTCAGAATAACTAGAAAACTTTGTTCGAACTAGTTAACTTGAAACCTTTCAAAACGGGATAGTGCCATATGTAATACTTAACATGAATTGGTTAATTTTCTTGATAGATACCTATCGGGCAGGAGCGCACGTGAAGTTGCTAATTGATCGATCAACCGCTATATTAACCAAGAGTTACGCAGGTGCTTACGAATGTCATGGTTGACGGCGCTTAGTTTGCCGTCACTTTTAGGAGCGTCACCCTCTGCCTGCAAAATGCAAACGATGTTAAACTTGCAAGCTGGATACACCATAATATTGTGACGAAGTTTCAAAGAGCATGTGAAAATCCTGGATTCGATCCCAAGATACGTAATTTACGTGACTATTCCCGAAAAATGTATCAAGATGGCACTGCTGCATTAGCGAAAGGCGACACCGAACCAGTCCGCCTAGGCTAAGAGGCCCACCAAAGGATTCATCACATTGCATTGTTGGTGGCATGGAAAGCTACTTCGCCACAATTTTGCAGCATTCTCAAGGGGAAGAACCGCTTGGCTGGTAGCTTTTAAGGTTAATTCAGCCACAGTCGAACACCCTTGCCATCCCATCGAGCTTCTCCATGTGGCAATCTCTTCCCGGCATCCATCATCGGCTGAATGAATTCATTCCTGATCGATGATCTGATATTGACATCAAGCCCCCCGGGCCAAAGTCGCACAATGCGAAGATTAGCCTGCGTGGAACAAAGAGGGATTTGTTTATTCATAGCTTGCGTAATAGAGGTCACAACAGGCATTGTGGCGTCTACGCAATGCTCCGATTGTGAATTTTCCACACCAAGCGCACGCTTCTTTTTTGGGGCCCCCATCGCTGTAGGCCCTATCCTTTTCCCTCATCCCAAGCTGAAGCTCGAAGACATCGAAGAGGTGTGAGCAGGTGGGTCCGTTCAGCTGATTGGCTGCCCTGGTTTGGCGCCCGGCTGGACCCATGCACCCGACCTGAAATTTGGGACCACCCCTCCAGCGACTGATCAGTATTGACCGACCGACAGACAAGACCGACGACAGGCACTGGTTCGAAGAGAAGCTCACTGACTTACCAAGTTAAAACAGTTGAAGCCAAGGGCAGGTTCTGTGAGTGGCCAATCCTCGCGGGGTCTTTGTCGGCTTTCCCTGCTCCACTGTCTGTGATATTTAAAGCATCTGCGACCCCTCGATCGAATTGCGGCCCCTCTTTGGTCAGGTCCGTTATTTCGCGGTACAGACAACTGCCTTAGCATAGCTTAGCTCTTCCTCCTCCTCTTCTTTTTTGTTCTTTCTTTTCCTCTTCTCCCCTCTTCTCTACTTCTATTCATTCATAGTTATTGCATTCCACTTCTTTAGTTGAAATACCTGAAAGTTATTGTTGCATTGGGATCTTAATATCCTCAAGGTCTTGTCTTGTGCTTAAGAGCTTCTTAGCTTCCTTGGTAAGTTCAGTTGTGACGTTCTTGTGCCTGTGTTGTTTGGCCTCTCGCTCGCCTCCCTTCGACATTCACAGCCTACTAGTACCTGCTCTCCCCCATCGGCACACCTTCTGTCGGTCTCTTTTACCTATTTCTACTCTTATTTGCGCCTTCTCCTCGTCACTAAATCACGACGGCTCGTAAACTTTATAGCTAACCTCTTGTTCCAAAGCAGATACTACCTACGCTCCTTCTAATTGTAATATTTATCTCATAACGGCTAGCTATGGTCCAGCGAACCCCTCCCCAGGTTCTCTATGAGGTTCCTGGAATAAACGTCTACCACCTTGCCAGCGGCAATGAAACCCGCTTGAATGAAGTCCCGGCCCCATTAACCATGCTTATGGTCTCTACCACAATCGTTGACCCATTCGCTGAGGACCCTACCGAAGAAGAGGACTTCTACCTGCATGTCCAGCAGCTCCCAAATCTCGACTTACCGCTCCCTGCCACCACCAAGATATTCCGCCAATACCCTCGCTCATACCTTATTCCGCGCCTAGACCTCGATGGTGGCCTAGGTAACTGCTTCACACGTATTGAGTTTCAGGAACATCGCAATCAAGACGATGTTGATACCTTTGAAACAATTCTGGCGCAGTGTACCGCCTTTTTAGAAAACGCGAAGCCGCCACAGATTGACCAACAACAAAGGTCCAGGTCAAGGAGTCCCGCTCCAGTTCCGGCGTATGGCGCTCCTGGAGGCTCTGCGGATAGCTATTATGGATATAATAGTAATAATGGGAAGAGCTCATCGACTTCTTCCAGGTCGAAGCAGAAGGGCGTGACCACTAGGGATATGACAGGCTCGTCTGCTGGTGGGTATGTTCCTGGGAGTGGCGTAATGGCTGGTGAGCAGTATGGTTATGCATATGGCGCTCCCACGATGTCGGCTCCGGATCGGGCTTCTCAGGGTGGAAGATTGGTTCTTGTCGACGAACAGGACGGCCGAATTGTTGGAGAACTCAGCGAAGGGTTCAACGTTGTAGAGAGCCAGGGCGTGCAGCCTGGTAGTAAAGGTATGCGTTAGATATTCTCCATTCGCGAGTGTCTGGGTTCCCTGCTAACAAGAATCTCATCGATACAGCACCTGTTGAGGTCTCCCTTCCCACAGATCCAAATTCCCATGATTTGGTCATCAAGCCAGTTGCCCCGATTAACCACGATGATATTTTTGGCGCTGCTGAACACCCTGCATACGCCAGCTCCACCATTGTCACAAGAGCTGCATGGGCCTCCAAATTCATCGTCACAGCGGCTACCTATGCAGCCACAGCGATGGAAAGCGGCGCTCAAAAGTTCACACAGAAAACAAATCCGGTAGCCGAGCCGCTTACATTTAACCCTACAACCCACGAGCGAGTTCGCAAGATCCATACATTTACGCATGGCGCTAGCGGGATGTCTTCAAAGACGATCGGAAAGGTCCAGGAAGTTGCGCAAAACATCGGCGCAAAGATGGCAGGGCGGGTGGATAGAGAGGGTAACGAAGTCCAAAAGAAGACACCGACTAAGCCAGGGTTGTTGAATAAGAGCTTGATTGCATTCTCAACACTGGCGGATGGTATCGATGCTGCCGGGAAGCACTTGCTCCATAGTGGAAGTAATGCTGCTACTACAGTTGTAAAGCACAGATATGGTGACGAAGCCGGACAGATGGCCTACGGTCTTACTTCATCTGTCAAGAATGTGGGTTTGGTCTATGTTGATGCAACAGGTGTATCTCGTCGTGCAGTCGTCAAATCAGTTGCAAAGGGCATGGTTCTTGGAAAAGTTAAGGGAGGCGGCCAGTTGGTTGCTGCATCGGATGGTGCGCATGGAAATATCGTTTACCCACCTGAGAAGAACGAGAGTCAGCAAACATTGTGGGTGCCGCAGGGTAGTGTGGCTGGTGGAAGCCGGCCTACGACCCCGCAGCCCTACCCGCTTCAGCATTCTGCCACCGCTCCCCCGGGTTATACCCCGCAGCAGCACCCGCCGCAGAATCAGAATGGAGGAAGCTGGGGTGGATTTGGGAGGTCGACGAGCTATGAAGGGCAGCAACCAGGTCACCCACAGAAACCCAATGAAAATTGGTTTTAAGATGGCTTAGAACACGACTGTTCCCGTTCCTTTGTTGGTTTTTGCAACATTGTAGTCCTTCGTAATACATTCGTTGTGAATATTCTTGGGAGTTTATCTTATGAGAACTTGTTTTTTGTTTCTCTATCTTTCATCCTTTTCTCGCTCTCGTTTCTTACCTGTTGCAAGCGTTTGTTTAGCTATGGATGAAGGGGTTACCTATCTGTCATAATGCGTCTGATGGAAGTTATATTTACTATATATAATGAGACCAATTTCTTGAGTTTTCACACATGATTATGTAAACTTGCGGATTAATCTTCCTCCGCCACTCCAATATAATAATAACGATAACGATAAGCAAACACGATGATATGTACATATGCCGTTCATCAAGAACCCTACACCTCATTATATTTACTAGTATTTATACATAGCTTACAAGGCCTTTGCAAGCACTCTGGCGACCTCCTTGTGCACGAAGTGGGTTGGGTGGAGGGAGTTCAACCAGAAGTACTCGTCAACGGGGTAGACGCAGGCGGGGTCGAATGTGTCCCATTCAGGAGTTCCACTATTTTCTCAGGATTAGTACGGAAATTTCGAAGACAGGAATTTATATCTATATTTATCGATATTTCTTCACTTACTTCTGATAAGACTCGCAGTATTCAGTTACGTTGTTGAAGGTCCAGCGGGCGGTCTTTGGGTGGTCAAGAATGTTGTTGAAGATACTGGCAGAATCGAACAGCCATGTGGAGGTTCCTCTGTGATCCTTCTCGAACTTGGCAACCCTCTTTGCCAGTCTATCGTTGAAGTCCTTAAGCATGGCCTTCAATGTGGTGGTCGACCAATCGCCCTGGCTCAAGATAAGAGGGGATCTATCGGTTGGTGGGACATTAATGAAAACGAAGTTCCTGGCACCAGTCTCGTAGAGAGTGTTCATATGGTCAAAGTATTCGTTTAGGAGAACATCGTGGAAGGTGGTATTCTGGTTCCACCAGGAGTTACCGATATCGTTGATTCCGATCCATGTGAGGAAGAGGGAAGTATCAGACTTCCAACGTGGGAAGGGAGAGTGGGCGCTCCGTGGTGGTGGGACGCTGAGGTATGGAACGTAGAGGTCCTGGACCTGTTGTTTGAGGGAGAGAACATCATCGCGCCACGGACGGACGAGCTCAGAGTCGATTGTGGCACCGCCGAAGGCAAGGTTCCAGGTTTGGACTAACGAGGAGTTGTATGTGAATGTGAGGTAATCAACCCAGTTTGGTCCGTTGGCAGAGTTCCAGCCTGGGAATGGGGGGTTTCCCATTGGGTTCGAGGCCGATGGCAGAGGGGAGCCATTGGTCATGTTGAAGCCGGTGCTGGTGTAGGAGTCACCGCTTTATAGTTTAAAAAAACATATTAGTTAGCTCGATTCATTTTTAAAATTTGACAAGTAATATAGGTAGTGTGTATACATACAAGACGAAGAGGTATTTGATTCTGTCGAATCCATTGTAGTGTCTTCCGAACACTCTCTTCTCCACAGGCGGGGCGGCGGCGGAAAGGGTCGCAAGGCCAGCGAAGGCAGCGAGTGCAAGTGTCGATTTCATTTTTTAGGCAATACGAGTACGCTTATCGATACAAGATAGACAACTGATAAGAAACCGACAGATTCTAAAATGGAAATCGGGAGCTGAGGGGGGAGGAATCCAAGAATTGCAGGTACACATTGGCACGGGACGATCCAGTAGTTTAAATATACTGGTTCTATGTACTACTCCCTTCCTCGCCTGGATAGCATTTGTAAAAAAAGTACTAACATGGGAATATCCTCTTAGAGCCTGTATGGAATGTTTAGCAGTTATTCCGGATCTACCTTGAGGGATACCTCCCCCATGTATGTACCTACATTCATGCAGGTGTTGGGGGGACATCGATAATCCTTGCTACTGTTGGCATGTTTCTGGAGAGATCGATGGGAGGGATGGAGGTTCCCGGGTTCCTGGACACAGTTGTTCTCCGCATATCCAGCGCGCGCATTTGGTAGTTTTGCATATGGATTAATGGAACAGCATTGCGTCCTTTTCTTTCTCCCCTCGATTGCGTATGCATGCAATATGATTGATGGCTGGGGGTGGTATATATATTCTAGGTTGCATCGGCCCAGCAGCCGTCGAAAAGCTATTTAAGCAGCCGTGGAGCCAATGCCTCCGAGGACTGTCGCAATTGAACGAGAGTGAGCTAAGAAACCAAAACAAAAAAGAAAAGAGTAGGGGCGCTTGTATCCTTTGTGTCTGCTGCAGATTTTCGGCCCGGGTAAGGCTTGCTAGTGGGGTTTTTAGCCTGGCGTACTTATATGTTGACATATAAAGTACTTTTATATATATGGTGGCGGTGGTGGTAGTGGCCATTGCTCCTATGACAGCTGTTTGGATATATTGTCCATATAGGCTGGCTGGGATGGAATCCTTGCTCGTCATCCCATGTCGGACTGGGGTGTTTTTTCCCAGAACTTAGGCTTGTCGTCTTCTTCGGCGAAATTTGACCGCCAATGCATGCTTGGTATGCAGATGAGGTTCTCGAAGGGAGACAGAAGAGCTATATGGAAGATTTGGCGAAAATAGTAAACAAAATAATAGTGTGTTTTAAATTTCTTTCAACAAGAGGTCTCCCGACGTTGTAGTTTTAAATTTGGGCGCTAAGCTCATAAACGAAAGGGAATAGTCGCATGTTTCCTGGTTTTCTCTAAATTTACCAAGGCGGAGATGGAGGATTAAGCCAAAACTTGGTCGTGAAGTTTTGGACTTGAATTGACCGCAGATTCCTTGACCACACTAAGCCTATACTATATCAAGAATGCTTTTTTATTCATGAAAATCACCAGTTTCTCGCCCTTGAGCGGATTTGGCAGAAATAGTGTTGCCTGTTGCACTTTGCAATACCTGATCGGTGATAGATCGGATTTAGCACCAAGCTTTATATATCCGGCTATATACCCGATATGAGGTCAACAGAGCCACTTGTATGAATTCAACGTAAACATGAAATATCGATGGAGCTCCTTTTTAGAGATGCATTACATAAACGCTATCGCCTCCCAAGATTCCATTCCAAGCCAAGGTATTATATCGATATCATATCATATCAATTTAATTTAGTTGGGTCATGATCAAGCGCGAGCTCCCCCACATTCTGAGTCCGGCAGGAGAGCGAGCAGCCGGGCTGGCCGCTTCCAGCCGACTCCACACTTTCCCCGACAGCCACGGCCACTCGGCATGTGAATATCAGAAACCCGCCCGCCCAAAAGGACTTAGTGAGGAGCATCATAAGGTCTTGATCTGTGGGTGCACTCAGCTCGGTCTAGCAGGGCCTTAAATTTTTCTTCGATCTTTCCGTTCGACATCATACCCTTGACATATTTTTCTCAAGTCCTCTCTTTTTGCGGTTCGCGGCCTAAAATACACAGCTGTCCAGCCAAATCCCGACTATAGACTATAGCTATACAATGGCGTCTTCACTACGAGCTTTGCGCCCCGCGCTCTCTACTTTGTCCCGAGCTTCGAGGACAGCTGCTGTCCGTCAATTCTCGCCGGCAGTCGCATTAAACGCTGGCAGGCAGATCCGGTATTTCAAATCACACTGTGCATACCCTTGATTATCGATGACAGATATTTCCTAACATCTTGAAAAATAGCACATTCACCGACGATGTCCACCACACCCCTGTCTTCCAACTTACCGAGGAAGAGAGCATGCTCAAGGAGGCTGTCTCTAAGTTCTCCAACGACATGATTCTGCCCAAGGTCAGGGATATGGACGAGGCTGAGACCCTGGACAAGAGCGTCCTTGAGGGTCTATTCGAGCAGGGACTTATGGGTGTTGAAATCGAGGAGGAGTACGGTGGTAGTGGTATGAGCTTCACTGCCGCCATTGTTGCCATCGAAGAGCTTGCGAGAGTTGATCCAAGTGTAAGATTCTTCACACTAACCTATATTTAGTTCGCATGATGACTTAAATACTAATGAGTTGGCCACAGGTTTCGGTTCTCTGCGATGTTCACGTAAGGATATATCGATTGTCAATATGTCTCGGAAGTATGGATTAATCTAATGTCGAGATAGAATACCCTCGTTGTTCAAGCGTTTAGGAAGTGGGGCAGCAAGGCTATCAAGGAGAAATACCTTCCTCGTCTTGCGACTCAGAGCTGTGGTATGTTGGTTCCGATGAAACGGTATATACGTCTGCGTCATATCTAAAACAATCCGCTTAGGATCCTTCTGTCTTTCCGAACCCGCTTCTGGCTCCGATGCCTTCGCTCTCCAAACCAAGGCCGTGAAGAAGGGCGACGGCTACGTTCTTAATGGGTCTAAGATGTGGATCACCAATGCCATGGAATCCGAGATTTTTATCATTTTCGCCAACATCAACCCAGAAGCAGGATATAAGGGTATTACTGCCTTTGTTGCTGAGAAGGACTTCCCCGGTTTCTCGATAGCGAAGAAGGAAAAGAAATTAGGTATCAGGGCTAGCTCTACCTGCGTCTTGAACTTCGACGACTTGTACATTCCAAAGGAGAATATTTTGGGTGAGGAGGGTCAAGGTTACAAATATGCCATCGGGCTTTTGAATGAGGGCCGAATTGGTATTGGAGCCCAGATGACCGGTTTGGCCTTGGGGGCCTGGGAGAACGCAGTCAAGTACTGCTGGAACGACAGGAAGCAGTTTGGGAAGTTGATCGGCGAAAACCAAGGCATGAGGTTCCAATTTGCGCAGGCGAGGTTAGAAATTGAGGCGGCTAGAGCGTTGGTCTACAACGCCGCTAGGACTAAGGCTACTGGTGCAAACTTTGTGATGGAGGCGGCTATGGCGAAGTTGTACGCATCGCAAGTTGCGGGCAGGGTTGCCGGGCAGGCTGTCGAATGGATGGGTGGTATGGGATTCGTTAGAGAGGGATTGGCTGAGAAGTACTGGCGAGACAGCAAGATTGGAGCCATCTACGAAGGGGTAAGTGCGCTACAGATGAATGATGTTCAGTCTGATATATTGTCATCACCATTGTTGTTATTATCACGGAGATGCTAACAGGTTTCGATATCAATAGACAAGCAACATCCAACTGGAGACAATATCGAAGATCCTGCAAAAGCAGTACACCAACTAGAAATCGATCCGACCCTGATGAACTTTAAGCCTGGAATCGAACCACAACAAGTACATGCTTGGTATGTAATTACTTAATTATATATGTATATGCTTATATTCATGCCTACCGCCACGATGTAATACAGTGCGCAGGTAGGTATACAACAAAAAGAAGATATATTTTTGTCAAATTCCAGCGCGATACGGTTTTTTGTCTGTAAAATATGAATATAAAACGAACGACTACTATACTACTAGTAGGCAGTAAGCCAGCGACGACAAACTATGATGTCAACGCCTTTAAATTTCGAAATCTCTGAGCCTTGTCAATCCCTAACTTCCGATACGCTACTCTCCATTGGCGAATAGCAGAAGCGCAGTTGTATACATGTATACCACCGTGTCCGACCCGCCTCCTTCCGGATCCGGAGCTCCAGCTGAGGACGTTGTCGACTGGCGAATGCGGTTTGGTGTCGCACAAAAAAGGCCGCAGTTGCATGACCTTGGCAGCGAGGCATATGCAGGTTCCAACTGATAAGTAGGGACTCGAAATGCACTGGCGAAAATTTCTTAGTTTCTCAGCTGGCTATGATACGATACAACACTAGTATGGTGTTGGGGGTGAAAGTTGCAGCAGTTGGTGCCTGGGAGGAAAGGTAAAAAAAGGATTCAACAAAGAGACCAACTGGCCGGCGGCGAATAGCGTCTTGTGCTTTGTCGCCAATTGATGCCGAAGATAGCGCCCACGAGGTCGTGTTCGATCGAGTCTCCGCTGCATGATATATAGCTGGCTGTACATGATATACATCTTTCTCTCTTCATTTGAGCTAGGTAGGTAGCATGTAGATGTAAATGTGGATTCACTCGTGGCATCGCAAGAATAGATACTCAATCGAATAAACACTCGTACCGTCTTGCCGGGCGGGATTTAACCATTTTAGCCAGCATCGATCCCGGCGTGTCTGCCCGCTCGCTTCTGGTGCTGCTCTGCTTGGCCAGCCCACACCTGAAGATAAACTCGAAGCTGGGGCAATTCAACATTGGGATTTCCCACCCTCCTCCTCCTCCTCCTCAACCTCCACCTCTTCCTACCTCCATTTCTCCTACCTCCACTTCTCCTCATCCTTCCCGTGGTCACCATTCTCTTCCTTCCCTTCCTACCCTGCTCAATATATATATATTGGTCGCATGGTTCCCTGAAGGCTCAGTCCTATCCACCACCCGTCTCTTTCTTTCTTTCATTCGCCTGTACTGTCTGCACCCGGTAGTGCCGCCTGCGACGCCAAGATGGTTCGGTTGAGCTTCAAGCGCACTCTTGCCCCAGTGCTGCTTCTTTGCGCCCTCGTTCAGGCTATTCCCGCCGTAGCTCCCAGGCAAGACGTCTCCGAGTCCTCGACGGATCTCTCGTGTAAGCTGCATATTCTTTCTTTGCCTCCTGCACAAGCCTATCCAATTGGCTTGGGGTTCTGTTCGCAGTCGGAGAAGGAAGCATAAAAAAATTTCTAACATGGTCATTCTCCAGCTTCGACCGATGAGGCAGCTACCCCAACTGATAGCAGCTCGGTTCTCCCCGCCGAGACGGGAACCGAGGTTTCTTCATCTACTGATGCTCCTTCCCCCACTGATGCCGCCTCTTCGGAAACAAGCGCTGAGGAAAGCTCTCCAACTGCTACCGACGAATCCGCTTCCATAACTGGAACCGAATCTTCGACCACTGGTGAAGCAACTCCATCGGCCTGGATTTCTGTCAACGAAACGGACGGTAGAATTTCTACTATCGTTCCAGGAGTGACCACTGAAAGCGATGGTATGACCAGGACCGTCAACCTCCCGGATCCGAATCATACCGGACCTTCTGAATCCGAGGACGGAGAACCAACCTCTTTCCTCCCCACTTGCGACGAGAGCAAGTACCAGGGTGGTGGAAAATATGCGCCATTCTGTCTGCCAAACAACGAGACGAATTTATACCTTGGAGAAACGTAAGTTCTTGATATATTTTTCTTTTGATTCCATTTCAACGAAAGAAGGCTATCCGTAGAATGTAATTGTTAACTTTGTCGTTCAATGCAGCTATTATGTCACCTGGGATCCACTCTACTGGGGCGAAGGCGGTAGCAATAACACTGTCGAAATCATCGCCAATTACCTGCCAGATCCCAATGTCCCGGAAAGAGGACGTGTCGCTTTCGACGTAAGTACCATTTTAACTCCATTCTAAAATAGCTATCTTGTCCGGGAGTCGCGTGTTTGGGAAACAAAATAATAATAATCTCCGTTGTAGTCCGGAATCACGCTTAATAAGCTCGGTTTCATAACCTTCTTTGTCGATCCAGCCAAATATTCAGAGGGCGCGATCATTCAATGGAATATGAAGAGAATCGGGGCCCTTGCTAATACGGAAAAATCCTTCCGTTTCGGTCCGTGGGTCAAGGTCTCAAGGGAACCGATCCAACATGCTCAACCATCTGTGCGCCCTCCAGTTTCCACCGTTGGTTTGGCGGTGGGATTGCCGCTGGCCATTCTCTTTATCGTTGCCGTCCTCGTCGGACTTCATTTCTGCAACAGGGACAAGCGTTCCATCGGTGGAATTGTCATCCCATCGATGCGCAGAAGGAGAGCCGAAGGAGGTTATGTTTCCCGACGCTCTAAGGCACAACGTGGCAACCGTACTTCGGGATACAGAGACGACGTTGACGCGAAGGCTGCGGCCTGGGAGATGGGAAATATGAAGAGCCCGGATACCCCCAGGAATTTGGGGCCATACCAGGACGAGCCGACCAGCCCGCCCAATATCAAGGCCAGAAGCGGTGAGAGCTTGCCTGGAAACCCGTTTAGCGACCGGTTCGAAGAACGAGCGCCAAGGTAGACTTTTGACAGATCTAGAGGCGTAATTAAATGATTAGATCGTGTGTTGGGACGAAGACGCAAGATCATTTATTGATGAGTGGGGGGGCGAAAAGCAAGACCGATACTGCAATGTTCCTGTATGAATCTAAGAACGTCCGGTATTCGATTGTATATGAACACTATTTTTTTTTATTTTGTTCTATTGCATGTCAGCTCGAGAGCATATTTTGGAGGTACCTTTTTCTTTTTTTCTTTTCGGGTCTGGAAAATGTGGAAAAGGGATTCAAGATACCCATGGGATATTCCATTTTCCTACTTTCTTTCCTTTTACTTTATCTTTGGATTTGTCACGATTTCGACGTCGCATGAAGCTTACGAACAAAAAGGGATTAATTATAATCACTCATTCACCACTTACAGACGAGCAGAGTTATCCAGAAGAGGGGAAAGAAGCTCTTCGATGTATTATTTATCAAAAATATTGCTTTTGCTCAAGATTGATATCTGAATAATGCTGGGTTGGATTTTTATGAGAAGTCTATATATGCTCTTAAATATAGATACCGCTTGAGAATGTATGATCCCTCTATATAGAAGTACAGGGTATATAGTACAGATGTGAACGAAAATGAAGAAGCGCGACGTCGCCCCGTCTCCAGATAGATGAATCCAAAAGGATGAAAAATGATAGTACTCCAAATCCACCGTAAGCACTTAGGTACTCAGTAAGCAAGCAAGTATTCTGACAATCCGATTACTTAGCTTCCGCGCCACTGCTGCTCTCATCTTCGATAATAGCGATATCGTCATTAGTTGATGCAGCGTAACCTTCTTCCGCCAAAACAGGCACAACCTCAACCTCAGGGCCTGAAATCTGCTTCGGTTCCTCCTCTTCTTCCTCTTCAGGGAGGCTTTCGGCTTCTATAACACCCAAGTCACCGCCCTCGATGAGGACATTCTTTAACTCGGCCTCGATTGCCTGCTTCCTTTGTTCCATGTCATCGACCTTGGCGAGTTTCTCTTCGAGTTCCTTGATCTCCTTCTCAATGCTCATTCTCTCACGTTCGGCGCCAATGCGATCGAATTCCCACTCAGCACCGTACTCGCCCATACCCAGGCGGAGTTGGTAAGTATGGTACTTCTTCAACTGAGCACGGGTTGAGATGGTGATTAGAGCTGCGGTTTCGTTGTTAGCCATCAAATCCAAATATAACAATGAAATGGGTAATCTGGAAAAAAATAACTTACTGATGCCCCTCTCTTTCGCTGTCTCGTACAGCAACCCTTCAACATCGCTGCTGACGGCACTAGTACCCTCATCAACGAACGCATATCTGGGCTCATGGTACAAAAGCCTGGCAAATGCCATCCTTTGTCTCTCACCTCCACTGAGAACGTTGGACCAATCCTTCTGTGTATCCCAACCACCCTCTCTGTCTCTCAAATACCCTAGCCTGACGGCTTCCAGAATCCTCTGGAGTTCTGCGTCATTCTTGGTAGAAGTCCTCATTTCCATTTCGGTGTGTGGGTAGATGACCTGGTCACGGAGAGTGCCCATGGACAAGTATGTCCTCTGTGGTAGGAACATGATGCCATCTTCACCTCTGTTTCGTGGCAAGCTGACCAACCCGCGGAAGACGGGCCATAAACCGGCGACAACACGGGCAACGCTACTCTTACCGGAACCGTTGGGTCCGATGATGAGGAGATGTTCTCCTTCTTTGATGATGACCGATAGATCTTCGATGATTTCCTCACCGCCTCGTGGGTAGAGTGCCGGTGCGACGATTGGTACGCTCTCCAGACGCACACCGTCGAAACCCTTGTGTATGGTGCCTTGGACATCGGCCATGGAGTAAAGTTCCGCATGTCCCTTTGACGGGATGGGGTAAGCGTTCGAGTGGACTCTGTGGAGGGTTGAGATCAAAGTGTACACCCGCGAAGTGTAACCAGCGAGTTCACTGAGGTCTTTGAAGCTGTACATCATTCTACCACCGGCATCTGCCAAGCTCAACATGAGACGCTTGTTGGTAATGAAGCCCTTCATTCGGTCCTCACCACGACGACGCTCATGGTCTTCCGATGGTGTCTCCTTGTTGCTTGCCATTTCTAGCAGGCCGCCGAGGCCTGCCCATGCGGGCATGAAAACTGGGAGAGAGGTGATGACGAATCCAAATGCAGACCAAGAGTACTTGAGAATGAAGTCCTCAAGCATATTGTATCTAATCTTCATGCTGTAGATGTTTTCCATCCAGTTTTTAAGCTCCCCGAAGCCGCGGTGGAGGTATACACCTTCCATCTCGGATCCACCATAGAAGGCAATTTCCTCGGCATTGGTGATTAGACGGGAATGAAGGCCGCGGAATTCACCCTCTTTCTTAGCCTGCACCGCAGCAAGTTTACCGAATGGTGGTGAGTATTTCTTGAGGACGTAGGCAGTGAGGAAGTAGTTGCTCAAAAGACCACCAACACCGGCCAAACCGAGACTGCGCATGAGCTGCCAGTTGAAGACCACAAGATCAAGGAAGGGCTTTCCAAGGGACGAGTAGATTGCAGAAGCTTCATCGCAAAAGCGTGTTAAGTCGGTGGTAATGAATTGGTCAGCTCCAGTCCCAACGCCACCGTCGAGATTGGTAAGCTTATAGTAACCAAGGCGGTCATTGAGGTATAGATCGTGGATGTATCTAGTCAATCTTGTGCGGAACTCGATAGAGATCTTGGATTGTAGATATTTGATACCAGCGTTGGTGTAGCTGGCGACCGCGCCGACACCGAGCCATTTCAAAACACCGACCGAGAAAGCCTTGCCATTTCCGGCAACAAGGTCGCGGACGATGCTACCGTCAAGACGGGCGATTACAAGAGAAAGATATGTACGAGAAATTAAGGCGATAGTGTGAAGTACCAGGAGAAGGGTACCACGGGAATCAATACGAGGTAAGCAAATAGAGAGAAGGGAGAGAAACTGGTGTAGGAAGGCAAGGTTGAGGCCGGGTTTTGTATTAGGTGGTGGTGTACCAGATACTTAATTTCATATGTCAGTCGACATCATAAAATATGTAAAAGAAATTTCAGGATAACTTGTTATAACATACCATGTTGCCCTTTGCCTCTTGGTCCACTTAAGAACAGTCGCCTATGGGCCTCAAATGTTGTCTTCTTTGTGGGCTTTATAACGACTTTTGTGGTGCCATATCTGGGGTGTGGGACATAGATAGTGTAGCTACCATCCTTGCCTATAATCCCAGAATTACGTCGGACCAGTTCCCTCCCACGCTTCTGTTCCTCATCTTGCTGCTTCCATCTGCGACGCCTGTCGAATCCTGCGATAACAAGTGCGCAGAGAATAGCAGCCCCGACCAGACGCTGGGATTTGGGAGACTGGGCGAGCAGACGGAAGTACCCGGCGAGGAACTTTGAGATCCGGGTACGTAAAGTAGATTGCGCAGCCATGGGTGTGTATTATCAAACCCGGTTTATGCTCTCGGGGAGAGCAAACGGTCCTGACCAGTAACCACAGCCTAAGTCGGTAGATTTCTCAGGACGAACGTACTTGTAAGGATATATTTGTTGTTGGTGGCCGTCGAGGTCGTGCGTAGCTCGTAGCGCTGTGGCGGGTGCAGCGCTGTGGCCTTTAGCGCATTTTAGAGCAGGCAGCTACAGGGCGTGTCCGTACTCTAGATAGACATGCAACTTGCACAGAGAATACGGGGAACCGCTGAGTTTTATGGCGAGCGGGTTTTTGGAGAGAGAAGATTTGGAAGTGGTTTGAATCCGGGGAAGCGAGTGAAGACATGACGAAGGAAGAAGGAGACTTAGACTTTTGGCAGGCACGCCGGCACAATGCCGCGGCCACTTTTTCGCCATGTGAACGCAGCCAAGCTTGATTTTTCGAGGCAGGTCGAACCACAGAAAAACAATATTACTGCCTGCAGATGAACGTGAGATTAGTCCTTGTGGGATCCCAGCACATGTGACCGGCAGTGGATTGTTGGGATGGCGTGGGATGAAAGGATGAAAGAAAAAACTCTATGTAAGAAGTATTTTTATATCGTACAAGAGTCCGGAAGGGAACTTAGGAGAGCAAGGGAGAAGGGATGATTGATATAAACATGAACCCGAAGTGTAGACATCATAAAAGAGTATAAAAAAATGAAGACAACAGGGAGAGTTCTTAAAGGGCAAACTACTATGTACTATTGAAGAGGCTGTCTTTGTTCCTGCTCCTAATTAACAGGATAGAGGACGGAGCAAAAAAAAGAAAAGAAAAGAAAAGAAGACAGCCGGATGGAATGTTGTTCGCAAGATTAACTTTTGCATATGATGTCGAGGGATATATTATGGTATGATATCTATCCTCGTGGAGGGGCGGCTTCCCGAATGAATCTTCAATATGAGGTTCCCGTTCCCGAAATCATATTTTCGTGATACACCGATATCCATCTACTTTTCCGAGAAGATGGTATATGGGCCTGCCATAACAATTATCCGTCTAATGGTGCTCTTTAACCCCACCACGGTACCCCACGATCTTTCTCCTACCGATCATTGTGCCAACGGTAAAGAAACCAAGGCACTCAGCGGCCAGGACAGCGTACCCGGCCAATTCCTTCCTCGAGGTAGCCTGTACGCTCTGGTAGGCGGTTTCTGGGTCTGGAAGGGCGGATATCCTTGGACGGATGGACTTGATGTGACCCCACCATGAAGATGGGTTGAGGAGGGGTCCGACGTACGGACGGTAGAAATTCTGGAAAGTCTGTAACGATCTGTAAAATCCAATTTAAAATATTAGCATGATGTTATCTACCGTCGGCACCATAGCCATCATTGCCGCGAAAGACTGTATAGTACGCAATTATGTTTTGAAGACGGGTGCTTACGGAGGGCTCATCTGCTGTCCACGGTAGACATGCTTCGCCAGTTCAGCGGCAACCTTGGAGTAGTAGACAACATGAGGAATTAGGCCTGTAGAGGAGGCAATGTATATATACGTTAGTCATCTTGCTTGTGAGACCTGAGGGTAACGAATATTCCGATAATTGTCTTATCAGTGGGAGAAAGAGGGATATATCGACAGTACACATACCCTGAACGGCGCCGACAATCTTGTTGCTGCTAGCAGGTGCACTGTTGATGCTCTCGCCCAGCTTAGCAGCCATTGGGCCTGCAGCAGCAACTCCCTTGTTGAAGATTTCCTGGGCCTTAGCGGCGACATTGGAGGCAGTCTCCTGGGCCTTCGAGGCAGCAGACTCAGCTGTGGGTTTGGCGGCAGATTCAGTGGCGTATCGTCTGAAGGCGGAACGGATGATCTGGTGGTGCCGCCTGGCAAGTGGTCGGAGAGTTACGGACGACATTGCGGGGATATGAAGCCGTCGATGGAGGTCGTCGTCGATGGGAGAAGGAGGTTGGAGGAGGTGTGGAGGGCAATTGAAGGGTTTCTGGAGGGTTTGGAATGTCCGAGTCGTGAATTCGAAGGCTCTCCTTTCTGCCGAACGCTTTCCGAACTTTTGGCGAAAAAAATTTCAAAGCTCGCCAGAACTGTGGCTGGTGCGTGAATTTTTTATCTGATAGCATCATGCATGATATCTAATATCTGAGATCTCGTATCTCTCTAGCTACTCGTGCCGACCGTAAAATATTTAGAAGTATTGAAGCCTGTAAAGTGTTTAATTCCCTACAATCACAGGGTTCACCACTTCGACGAAGATAATTGCAACTGACTCAGAATCGAATCAATGTATTGCCATGGCTCAAATGGATTCGTTGCGCTGCGGCGTTGTACTGTGGCGCTGCGATGCATGGCAAAAAATAGTCCAATGCCAATTCTGCGACGCTAAATTTGTTAAAAACTCCACCATCATGCAGGCACCAGTATAGGTAATCACCAACCATCCAAAATAATACCGGCAATATTATAATACATCGTCATGGCATTGTGGTAGTATTTGGGAACTACAGTCACCAATATCTTGTCATGTCAGACATCCTACGCCTACTCGCGCGATCAACATCGGTCTCGAAGGCCACGGCACCTTTAAAGCCAAAGCAGCCAGCTGCCCCGGCACCTGTCGCTGAAGTAAAGCTGACAACAGCCGCTCGAAGACGGGAACAGAAACGAAGGGCTGCTGCGAACGCTGCCAATGCTGCCAATGAACCGTCCGGAAGCCCTATCACACTAGTTACCGCGCCTCCAGAGGCCGACGGATCTCAGACGACAGAAAGCAGCAGGGAGGAAAAGAAAAAGAGCAAGAAGCGGAAGCGCGATGAAGTGGAGAAGGTCGATATAGTTGCAACCTCAGATGGTCCTCTCACCTTGGGTCCTGCAGAAGTTAGGTCCTTGTTGAAGCAGCATAAGTTGAAATACACTATTCTGGCGACACTAGGGTCTCGGAAGGAAATATTGAAGGCCGCACAGGGGGAAGGGGAGGCCGAAGGTGTAAAACCAGCTTCGAAAAAGGCGAAAACCAAGAAGAAGGGGAAAGAGGGGAAGAAAAGCGAGGGGGGCAAGGAGGGGAAAGAGGGAAATGGCGACGAATCTGCAGCTATAAAAGCTTCAGCATCGACAAAGCTGGACCAAATATTCCCTACTCCGATACAAACTTTCGAAGAACTACGCACAAATTACAATATCTCCAAACGATTATACGATAATGTTGTTGCACAGAAATTTACCACACCTACGGAGGTACAAATGGGAAGCTTGCCTCTCCTACTCGATGGAACACGCCATTTAGTGTCTGGCCTGGAAGAGTGTGATGTTGATCTGATGACCATTGCGCCAACGGGGTCCGGAAAGACTTTAGCATATGCTATACCTGCCATTGATCACCTAATACGTACGAAACATGAGGATGGTGGGAACTACAAAAAAGGCATCAGAGTGATCGTTCTCTCGCCTACTAGGGAATTGGCGGACCAAATTGTGAATGAGTTTAGAAAGTTGCTGCTAGGGACAGGTATCAAAGTCGTGGGCATGAAAAAGACTCTAATACCTAAAGAGCGACGAAGGGTGAAGGATATTGCAGACGAGGACGACGACGACGACGACGACGACGATGACGACAGCGAATCAAGTGAGGAAGACGACAGTGAGGATGATGAAGGCGGAGCTGAAATAACCAATGGGACTCTTACCAGGTCTACGAAGGGAATCGCTGTAAAATCCGAGATCATGGTGGCAACGCCCCTCTTGCTCCTTCATGCAATACAACTTTGCCCAGATCTCTTCCCAGTCTCTAAAGTCTCCCGGATCATTCTTGACGAAGCTGATGTTCTCCTCGATGACCTTTTCCTATCTCAAACGACCTCGATAATCTCACACTTAACATCTCCTTCTCTCTCTTTTTCATTTTGGTCAGCGACAATGCCTTCCAATTCCGAAACACTTGCCACAAAACTTATATCCTCGCACCCGTCTGTACTTTGCGGCGATAAAACTCGAAAGCTAGTCAGGTTAATCGCGGGTATAAAGGATAGTTCGCTTCCAACGATTCGCCAAACAATAACCTACACCGCTTCAGAAAGAGGAAAGCTCACTGCCCTCCGCCAGCTCTTCAGCTCATCTCTCAAAACCCCATGTTTGATATTCCTACAAACGATACCCCGCGCACAGGCGCTACATGCAGAAATCATGTACGACCTCCCCACCCCAAACCGGATAGCCGTGTTACATTCAAACCTGTCGGAAACAGCGAGATCGAAGGTCATGGACTCCTTCAGAGCCGGTGAAATTTGGGTGTTGATCACAACCGATCTTTTATCCCGCGGAGTAGACTTTAGAGGCGTGAATCTTGTAATCAATTACGATATTCCTACTAGTGTGGCTAGCTATATTCACCGTGTTGGAAGGACAGGCAGAGCTGGTAGGGAGGGTGGTATGGCAATCACGTATTACACTGAAGAGGATGTTAAATATGTGAGGGGAATTGTAGGCGTTATGGAGAAGAGCGGAGGAGCGGAAGGTCTACAGAAGTGGATGCTGAATAGTCTGCCAAAGGCTACTAAAGAGGAGAAGAAGGAACTCAAGAAGAAGGGAGTCAAGGAGAGGCGAGCTGGAGTCGGGGCTGTGGAAAGCAAGAAAAGTAGAATTAGCACGAAGAGTGGGTACGATAGAAAAATCGAGATGAGAAGGAAGGCCGCAATAGACGTGAGCAAGCAGAAGATGATTAAGGGAAATGATGACAGTGACGGTGGTAGTGGGAGCGAATGGGAAGGCTTTGCATAATATGTATAACATCATCTATAGCAGCAGGTTTAGGCACTGCCATTGTATATTAGCGGGGCTTGGTGGGGAGATTTCCTCAAAATTAAAAAGTCGACGTATCTGAATGTGTAACCTTCCAATCTGTAGATAGTACCACCCTTTAAGGGATTAGGGATACCGATACCTGAATTCTAGCCCCAGTCCCAGATGCCAGTCAGCCACAGCTGTCATAAACTCATAACAACAGGGGTAAATTTTTCGTCGTATCGACCCTAAGTCAATGCCATGCACCCAACGCCCGCTTCAAGCTCCTCTTCTTTGGTGTATGCAGTAGGTATCTAACATCGGTCTTGCAATCTACCCCAACATTACAGTTGAAAGGACTAACTTAAATACCACAAAGCCCTGTGTTGTTTAGCTGGTGAACCTGGTCCATCCCAAACCAGCTGGACTTAAAGCCGAGGCTTCGTTTCAAATTGGGGAATTTCTGGGGTATGCAACACCACCCCTATATTAGCTGATCTGGTCTACGTATTCGGTAGAATCGATATCACCATCGATAGATCCCGTACTATCTATAGACGGGTCTCAGACCTGCCAAGGCGGCCTCGGAAAAGTCCTCCAACCGATGTCAACATCGAATTCCTGCACATTGTGGATCTCGCATCTCTCACGCCCTAGCCGTTTGCCAGTCGGGTGTGCGCCTGCAGGTGTCGTCAGAAGGGGCCAAGAGGCTGCCCTTGTTGGATTTGTGGTTTATGGTTTTTCTGTGACACACAGAAATGCTCAAAACGGCAGTGTGTTACCGGAATATTACTTAACAGTTTACATATAAATTATTAAAATAAACGGAATCTGCTGTAGCCCTTTCTCGTCTGAATTTGTTGTCGTACCCGTACATGTCTCTTTTTCCGCGGATGAGAAGACTTTTCAATACGCGATCTTCCTCATGTAAATAAGTGCTTGCCCCAGTGGCTGTTCTATCGGCACGGAGGAATTAAACTCTGGCCCCTAATCAGAAGTGGATACAAAAGTAAAATACTATAAGATCTCGATACTGCCCCGCGTAGACTGTATGTAAGAATTGTCAAATGCCTCGACACTGATTGTTATTCTAAAAAAAAAAAAGAAAGAAAAGCCCTCCTTTGATCCTCTAGTTAAGGCCGAAGAACCACATTCTGGAAGAATTACCTCATCGAAATGGAGTATCACGATATCGACGTCCGGCAAAAAAAAAGGGTCGGTTCCGCTAGATATATGGATTCGGAATCCGGCCTGACCCCACGATTTGAGCTAGAACGATGACATTCAACAAAAAGCAAGGCCCATCCGCGATCACACTTCTTTCCCTTGATGCAGACCTACGAATAGGACACAAGCTATCTAAGCTAGCGGCTCATCTGCATTTGTTAGGGCTGCCAAGCATTTTGTCTGTGGGACGCCTTATGTAATCAGAATCGCTAACCTGAACATCACTTTCGAATTTCATACTGAAGTATATTTCGAACATATCAGTCTACTCACACATCTTACAATAACGAGAAACTCAGGAAACGAACTTTGCCATTCCAAGGATCCCGAACGCCATGACACCCGAGAATACCTACACAAATTATAGTTTTGGAAGTTAACTGGACATTGGATATAATAGCCTAAGGCCAATACATATTTGTGTCGTAGCTATTTCCTGCCGGGAAATTTTGCTGCTGCTGTGGTTCTGTCGTTTGGATTTGCCTCACATATGGCTGCATATTCACTGGCACAGGTGGGGGTGGTGAGTACTGCGTCTCAAAGGGTTCCGGACTAATCGTACCATGAGACGAAAAGTCCCAACTTCCAAAATCCTGAGCAAGTTCTGCCTGGTCTCGAAGCCACCAGTCTTGCGTTTGCTCCTCAAGTTGCCCATATCCCGAATACATACTTGGGCTATTTGCATTAGCAGCGATAGCTACTGCAGGTGCAGCCGTTGTTGCTTGTGGAGGAGAGCCGGTGCTGGCAGGGGCTTTGCCATACGAACTGGCGGGGCTAGCACCGGGATCAAAATATGGTGTGAAAAGACTCGATGTAGGGACTGTCTGGGCCGCTGAGGCGGTCGACTGTGCGACTAGTTGGGGTGGCGATGCAACGATAGATCCACCCGAACTAACATACGGGCTCCCATAGTCTGCTGTAGGCAGGGTCGCTACCGGCTTGGCATTTGATATGGGCTGCATAATAAGCGTGGTAGCAGGGCCTGGTGGGGCTCCTAGTAGCGGGGCTCGGGCGGAAGGAGGTCTCCCTGTTTGCCCAGGTGGGGACTCGGATTTCTGAGTCGTGCCGAACAAATCCCTGACCGAAAACCCGAACATCTCTCCAGTCGTATCTATCCGCGAAAAGACGACTTCTGCCTCCGGAGGCAACTCTATCGCATACTTCGTCGAGATGACTTTGATGATAATCAGTGCTCGCTTAGCACACAGCCAATACTCTGCAATTTCTTCAAGACACTTAACGCCCTGGACTATATCTCTCTTCGCAGTTTTGGTTGGCATATTCATCAGGTGGATTGTGCAAGCGGATAAGGCAATGTAGACCGCAATGTTGCAAATCTGTTTCAACCCATACGTCCGCTTGTAGAGACGCAGCAGCTTCGATATGGTTGTCGAAGCATTGATGCATATTCTCTTCGGTGACAAGTTCGCGGGAAACGATGCAGACCCAGGGTTTACCTTGAGGAAGGGCCTAAACAGCAACAAGTAGAGTACTTGGCCAAACATGCTGGGAATGGCATTAGCACCCGACGGTACAACAGTCTGTCGAATATTACGGGGGACTTACTGCATCAACAGGACGCTCATCAAAGCCCCCTCCTTCGCCACCATTTCCGCAGGCAGCTTTTGATTCCAATCCTCTAGTCGGTTATACAGTTCAAGGAGTTTCTTCATTTCTGCATCTTTACCGCCTCTCCCTTTCCCCAGCTTCGACTCCTTCGTCGTACCGCCCCTAACCGGTTGATAAAAACCCAACAATATATCATTACTAATTTCGCACAAACCGATCAGGTAAGAATTCACTGCTCTCGTCCTCCCCGGTTGGGATAGTTCTGGTGTAAGCCCGCAATCTGTGTATGGTGTCCATATTTCCGAGTCTTCGTCTGGGAAGACATCATACTTGGGTGTCGTCGTAGATGAACTTGGCAGTTGTGGCAGCCTTCCGGTATAATTACTCCAGCACCTGATTGGTTAACCGTCAGCACTAGCAATATCAATTACTTAGTTAAAGTTTAACCATAAATCATACTTGTCAAAAAGGAAACAGCCCCAGAAGGTGATCTTCCTGGCATCAATCTCCTCATCGCTCATCCCTGGCAAGCCGTCAGGGCTCCACTGTAGACCAAGGTCACACGCCATACGGAAGCTCATCCCACTTCAAAATCGTCAGCGGATAGGCTCCAGGCCATTGGTTGTGAGCGGAAATCTTACCTGTACACCCAGCCCCGAGCCTCTCGACCACATCCAGCTTCTCTCACAGACATAAGAGCAAGTGCCTGGGTGGTCGTGAGCCTAGGATGTTCATGTTCATCGTTTTCCATTATTAACCTCTTCGCTTCTTGGAAAAAGTGATCACCGGCAGTCTCTGACTTGGAGGGATTCCTTCGAGACCCCGGCACTGTAGTAAAATGGCAGCCAAGGGCGAGCATTGCATTGACAAGCAATGGGGTACAGTGGGAGATCTTGCTTTTAGGGGAGTTTCTGCCCGGGTTTCCCTTTAAGAAATCCCTGAAGAAAAGTCGTTTCGACAATGTCGTAAAATACGGATAATGCCATGTGAAATACATGTTCATGAGGTGAATAACCAAGTCTCTGTCCTTGGTAACCTCAGTCCACGAAGTCATTGGGTCTTGGTCATTCAGCACTGGGTCTTCGGGAAGCGCTGTTGCATCGCCAGTCATCGCACTGCTCGCCATCCCCATCGGGAGCAAGCTTAAGCTTGAGGTTGCTCCTATGAATTTCACTTGACCATGGGAGTTCATGCTTAGGGCCCCGATCTTTTCAGATATATCTGATTCCAAACTTGGTGGTGCATCGGAGAGCGTATCATCCCAACCAGTACGTTCCTCCAGGTCCGATTCGTCCTCAGCACCGCTTTCCTCGTTAGCCTGGGCCATGATTTTGGTAGCAACATCGTCCAAACTCTCACAATTCCGAATGTCATAAACCAATTGAAGAACTTTGTCTTCAGGATAGTTAAGAATTGCTTGTATAAGGGTTTGTAATGTCGAGTTCCGGGTTTTAAGGTTGTCGATATCCTTTTTGTATACACCTTTCCGACGATGGTCCGATGAGGGGTCGTATATACACTCGGTGAGGTAGACTGAAGCACAGGCTGCACAAGCCGGTAGGTTTCCATCGCACTGCAATCACAGTATCGAAAGAAAGAAGAAATCTCAGCATCGTCACTGGTATCGGCAAAAGGATCAAGTTGGTTCCCTCCAGCAAAATTCAATACTCGCAGCTCAGTTGACAGATTGAACAACGGTATAATATCATCATACTCTCTCGAACTGGGAATAGTTATTTGATATTTTATGTTGTGCATGTGCAACTTCGCTATATCCACTTCCTCCGGGTAGATGCATTCAAGAATTCTGAGGGCGGGAGGCGGAAGACATATCGACAAACCTTCGACTTTCGCTTACGGCAGGCTAAACATGCGCTGCTGACAACTTTCCGTCGTTTCCGATTGGGATCATCATCCTTCTTCTTCTGAGGAGTATTCGACCCCGACGTAGGCGGAGCTGTGGACCCGGTGGCGGTTGAGGTTGACTTGAAAACTTCATCGACGGCTAGGTCCAGGTCCTCCGCCTCAGCCTTAAAGTGCTTCTGGGCCTGAGGCATAGCTTTGATAAGAAAGCAACAAGGCCTGGCAGGGTCCGATTAAGATTCCGTAAACTGGAGGAAAGGATAAGGACCTGATGCTATCGACCAAGATTGTGCATGCGAGCAAATCAGTATCCGGCCAATCCATAGATTTCTAATATGAACAGTCAAAGCATCTCCGAGGACCTAAGCGATTCAGCAAAAAGAGAACCAGGGCGGGCAGGGTCTGGCTGCTATCGATATCTTAGGAGCAGGCAAGCAAGCAAGGCCAAGGCAATCCAGAGCGCACCGTTTGGCCAGCCACTCACGCCGCTAACCAGCTGAGGAAATTCGGCAAAATGTCAAACGACAAATCCTAACTTTTCGATGGATGGATTCAATGGATAGAATGCAAGCCGCCAAGTCAGTAACTGCGCCATCTCGGGCCCAGAATGCCATATACTCGGTACGCAAACTAAGGTAAAACTGGTCTTGGCTCTAAACTTTCCGAGCGGGATATCGTCGCCGACAATAAGCTGATATGAAGCTCGAAGGAGCCGTTTCAGCAGTGTTTCTTATGGAAGACCTTCGCCTTGGCACCGACAGGAGAATCGATGTTGGGGTGTTGTGTTGGATCCTCCCGGATTATAACACCACAACACACACAGCACAACGCAAACGCTTCGCCCAACCACGATGTTGATGTCGTATGGACAGTTGGGAACGGTTAAACCGACCACCATGCGGCCTATCTATATCACCCATCAACGTTAATTTATTAAACATCGCAGGTTATCAAGAGAGGTGGCACTCGGATTTAGATACTTCGATATCTCTTCAAATTAATCTTAGTTCTCAGTAAGTGTAGTCCTTATTAATCAATATTCTCCCAGAGCGCTTCGGAACATAGACCCCAGGTCTCGATGCATGCAACTAACTACTAAGTGGCTAACTGGTTGACCAGGTCCGGCCAGGCACTTCAGAGGGGCAATGAATCCGGTCTTCTGTCGCATGCAAGAGGTATCTTTTAGGTCGTCGCGGCGTCACAATCTTGCATTGGCAGGCGTCCGAGTTACCTGTGGCCGTCCCGCTTTCCCAAAACGAGGAAATGGCTTATTTAACGATAGCCCGGTCATGCATCCTTATCTGACCTGGAGGCACAAACTCTTTGCCTGAACATCTTTTTCGAGACCAGGCCCCACTCCAATAAACGCTTCAACATTACATATACCTGGGATTGATAGGATTCACACCAAGAAAATGACCTACTATCTGCATCACCAACCATCAAGGGGACAACTGTTCTTGGGCTGAAACCTGCACCTTGACTTTGTGCGACCTCAAACTCTGTCGCCTTAATACTTAGCGTTGTGCAATCGATATCTTCTCTAGCCGATTCCGCCGCCGAGTTGACCCGCCGTCCGGTCATGTTCGAAGATAGATCAGCGACATGCGGAAAAAATATATCGACCTCAGAATCATTATTAGTCGATAAAGAAGGGCGAATTCACCAAGAAAAACTCTAACTTGGTTCCTGTCCCGCAATATCAAAATGACCATGAAAATGACGGGCCAGACCATGGCTCTGAACATCCGAAGTTTTCTGATAAGGGCCAAACATACCCAACACATCTATACCCAGAAGGGGATGTGTGGGCGTGGGGGCGCCCGAAAGATAAGGCCTTGTAAACCCAAGTCTCGGGTCATCGACTGCAAGATTGCCAAGTGCCGGGCTATGAGCGAACCACACCCGCCGAGCATGCTTTTCTCAACCTACGCATGCGATATCACTATATCTCTGGTTATCGACAAAGGGACTCCCGAGCTTGGGCCTTTCGCCCGGGGACATCAAGGCATACTCACGTACCCATGATTCGTTAATGAGGCACCTCGAATTACTGCTATCGCTCGCCTGACCACCTGTTATAAGTGGGCTCCCGCAAAGCTCCTTACTTCAAATTCCCAATACCAATATCGAGATTGTTTCACAACAAGGAACGGGCGAAACGATTTTGGGGCGTTAACGCATCTCCCTTAGAGATCTCGCTTCGTGGGCTGAGATCCATCTGTTCATCTAGGTAAGCATGTATTGCGCATGTCGGTTTACCCTCCATGCATATATGGTTCCGTAGCGGCATCCCACCCTATGCCCCCCAGCGAAACCTTTTCATAACGACACATTTTCAAATTTCCGAGGAAAGAAAAACCCCACTCCACGGAAAGTGTCTCCAGATATCCAAGATGCTTGTTTAGTGTTATACCATCTATCACAGCCGGATTCAATGGAGATTTTCTCCGTGGCCAACTGGCCATCCAAGCTATGATTTCAAGTCCATAGGAACCAACCATTAGCAAAATAGACTTTACAAGCTAACCTGAGAAATTTCTATAAGAATACGTTCCCATCGTGAGACCGGATAAATTTGATAGCCCAGATCACCAACGGATTATTAAAATTACCCTCTATTCTCAATAAATAACCATAAGTTGGCAGACCACACTCTCGTACTCTTGACCCAAGACTGTTTCTTACAGCCTGAACAAAGATGGCTTCACTTAAGTTCTGGTTTGCTGCCCCCGAAGTAAACCCCATCAACAAGAAAGCGCGAACAATCCCGTATCTCAACCCCGTATGTAATATCCTTATTACGCGTGCCACTTAGCCTTGCTAACATTCATTAAATAGATCGACAAATATGGCCGGACACTTTGGTTTAGCACCTTCGGCTTCATGATTGCATTTCTTTCATGGTATGCTTTCTCGCCGTTACTTTCCGTCAGCATCAAGAAGGACCTACATCTATCACCTGCTGAAGTTGCGAACTCGAACGTGCTGGCGTTGACCGCTACCCTGCTCGTTCGTCTTGTTGTCGGCCCTCTGTGCGACAAGTTCGGTCCCCGATATGTCTTCGTTGGAACCCTCTTAGTGGGTGCCATCCCCACTTTCCTTGCTGGCACCGTCCAGAATGCCACTGGGCTCATGCTCATCCGATTTTTCATCGGTATTCTCGGAGGCGCTTTCGTTCCCTGCCAGGTTTGGTCTACTGGCTTCTTTGATAAGAACGTTGTTGGTGCAGCAAACGCAATCACTGCCGGCATTGGCAACGCTGGTGGCGGCATTACCTACTTTGTAATGCCAGCCATATACGATTCATTCGTTCGTGATCGAGGCCTTTCCTCTCATGTCGCTTGGAGGGTTTCCTATGTCGTCCCAGGTATTCTTATTGTGGCGATGGCTCTTGCAATTCTCGCTTTTGGAGAAGATACTCCTAATGGTCCATGGAAGAACCGTGGTATCGTCAATGGTGTTGATACTACTGGAGAAGGTGAAGGAATTATCGTTGATGCAATCGAGCCCCCGACCGCAACTAAAGTCAGCCGAGAGAGTTCCGTCTCCGATGAGAAGAAGGGAGACATTGAGGTTGCTTCTGACCCACAAATCGACGCTGTGGCCGTTGCTTCACACGAGGTCATTCAAAAACCATCCCTGAGAGAAGCTGTTCCGGTCGTACTTTCGCTCGAGACGCTCAACCTTTGCTTTGGCTACTTCAACAGTTTTGGTGCCGAGCTAGCTATCAATTCAATCCTCGGTGCCTACTACCTCAAAAACTTCCCTGAACTTGGCCAAACTGGTGCGGCAAATTGGGCTGCCATGTTCGGCCTCCTTAACGTGGTTACTCGTCCCCTTGGTGGCTTTGTCTCTGACGCCCTATACAAGAGATGGCCCTCGCTCTGGGTTAAGAAGTTGTTCAACACTGGTCTCAATGTTCTTGCTGGTGTCTTCGCCATCATAATTGGAGTTCTTGACCCTCATCACCGTCCCACATTGGTGGCACTCGTTGCTCTCCTTGCCATTCCAATGGAGATGGGTAACGGATCCAACTTCTCGCTTGTACCACATGTCCACCCTCATGCTAATGGTATCCTGTCTGGACTTGTGGGGGCATTTGGAAACTTAGGTGGCATTATTTTCGCCGTTATTTTCCGATACAATGGAACTAACTATCCAAAGGTGTTCTGGATCATTGGCGCTATCATGATTGGTATGAATGTTGTTACTGCATGGATTAGACCAATCCCCAAGGGCCAAATTGGGGGTCGATAATAGATTTCTGTTTGTTTTCTTGCTTGTTTTCAATTGGGAAGTGCGCGTTGGTTATCATGATTACTGTCCGAATTATCTTTCCTGTAGACTAAAACTTTGTCCTATCATTTCTATGTAGTATCTTCAGCGCAGCATAATATATTTTGGATTTACATTTCGCCACACATCATTTTCATTGTCGCCGTACTACACTGAGACTTGCCAAGGAAGTTTATAACCAATTATATCCTTTCTATATGCTATACTTGTTTTAATTTCTACCATGTAAGATTCCTGTGGCGTTTGACGGGGCTCGTGATTCCGATAAATACCACGATGCATATTCATTCATACCCCCAGCAGCCCTTTTACTTCCTCAACAACTGCTTTCAGTTCCTTGGGTTGGTCGCTCCAATTCGTATCCATAAGTAAAACTTCCGCGTCTTCCTGGTCTCCTTCCAGGGAGATGATCAGGTATAGGGTTTCAGAAACTGCAGTGCGTATCTGTACCAGTGAATTTGATTTCCCCCACCCGGCGAGAAGGGAAATTTGTGTTGATGTTAGTAAGGTTGTTTCTCCGCGGGTTTGGTATCATGGTATCTTAGATAACGGAACATGCCAGGCACAAAACGTGTTCTGAACCGCCCCTGCAGTATCGGACAAAATAGGAATATTTCGGACTAACTGACCTTGGGAAATGGGTGCAATAACATTGAAACTAATTTCTTAATTGAGGATGTCCGGGTTGATTTGATTGAGGCTAGCCCATTGTATATTTTGACCGCACCACTCAATTTTGCAACATTCGATGATTTGAAGTGCGCCTTCTGTGTCAGCGCGAACAGGCCTTGAAATCTATTATAGGATATGTCAGTTCATGTTTCCGCATGTACATGCAGAATGCAGAGAAAAAATAAAAAATAAAAGTAAAGAATAAGGATAATATCAGTTTGTTTTATAGGGTCTACAAACCTAAATTCCCCACCGTCCAACTTCTCCATCAAGCCACTTTCAAACCAGCCGCCCAACATAGCTAAGGCAGGGACGACAACCCTATCGTCACCTGTGGCGATAGCTTTTTCAACAATGAGTATCCATGACTGTACAATATCGCTCAATGCAACTCCGCCATCGGAGTCGGGGTAGGGTGGCAATCCGCTCAAGTATTTTTGCATCGCTCGGGTACTGGACCTCATTACACTATCCGATCCTGCCCCAGCACTCGTTGCATATCCTTCCAGATATGACTCTCTCACTAGCTGCAAACCTAAGATTCTGACTGTGGTCTCGAAATATTCGTCCCAATTAACCCAAAAGCTGGAATCTGGAGTGATGCCCTTGAAAATGACCGCCCACTGTGTATCCTGGGCAGTAATTTTGCACACAGCGTCACAAGCTTTCAGGCGTACCCTATCCAATTTTTCCGCAGATAAACCAACAATTTTATGGAATATACTGAGAGAGGTCGTGTCCGGGGTGTGGAAGTCGAGGGGGTGTAGTGCATGGAGAGATAGGATGGCACGTATTGCTTCTATCCTAGCCCACGAGCCTACATCTCCGCGGGAATCAACAGAGTAATCAATCAGCGACTTGTGGATCGCCTGAAGGATATGCTCATTAGTGACTACACAACTAGTTAGTCGACGGCCTTTCGGGAGGAGAACGATAATATACATACCTCCTTCTGGGAATATACCGTCCGCAAAGGCAGACATAGCAGCCACTCGCATTTCGATGTGTGGAGACCTGCTAACAACCAATAATCCATCGATGATATCTTGTTGCATGCCTGATAATCTAGGCCATTCATTTTCATTTTTGAAAAACCTGAAAACTGCACCCAAGGCTTTGACAACAAGGATCCTCCGTGTCCTCGCCTTCGATTTTCCGAGCCACAACCTGACAATCTGGGTTCGATACCTATCGTTCATATGAAGGAAGAATCTCTCTGCAGCATATACTGCAACGGTCGTGACATTCTCTTCCCATCGTTCCAGAGCGGAATCAATAACGCAGAGATACCGTCTAAGCAATGGAACAGGAAGATCTGGAAGACCTTGAGCGTACATGATCTTAGCAGCGTCAGACAGTGCAGTTACCAGGTAAGCGGCAGCTTCGCATGTCATCTCTGGTTTGAGAACTGGGTGAACAAAGTCCCTTGGTTTGACATTGTCGAATATATCGAAGACTCCGGTTTTTTCTCTCATCTCAGATAGAATTTCTACCAAAAGCTCCGGGTCCTTTCCATCAAGCCTGCCAATCAGAGAAAATATGATATCGGCAAGAGCATACCAGCTACCGTGGCGAACCTCGATATCCAAAGACGCTCCTGTACCATATCTTTTGATGATATTTTTGGTTATATTCCAGACTTCCTGTCGCTTGCTAATGTCCAGAATCCCGATCGTCGCCAATGCACCGATACCCTTTCCTGCAATTATCCTGCCGGCAGAGTCCTGGAGCCCGATACCACGCCAACCGTCAACTAAACCATTGATCAAACCGGTCCAATAGCAGGCATTCCCAAGGACAGCAGCCTTTGATGCAACCTCAGTGCTTGCTCTACTCCGAAGGGCAACTGCTGAATAATCCACGGCCTGGACCAAAGAAATACCATCCTTGATCATGTTAGGATGCCTCCCGACAAGCTCTTGGAGAGCTGCAGAAGCACCGCGCCTAATATTACCAATGGGATCAAGACATGCTGCATTAACGAGTTCCAGGGCTAAGAGTTGTGGTAGTGAAACGTCCTCCGGATGTGGAGGTGCAGGCCGTTCCATCATCATCTCTTCGGTTTTATAGTTTCTTGCTAAACTCCAGGCAGCATAACAAGCAGCATCTCGGACATTACCACCCGTTGCAAATGTCGCCTTTCGTTGCTCAAAAGCCAAGGCAGTAATGATACAGTCCAGAACCTTTGGAAGCATTTGGACGGTGGCGGCGTGGAAACGAAGGAAGGTTGCCACAGTTAGGGTGAGCCCATGCCAAAGATGTACTGAAACCTGCGAGAGATCCTTTTGATGCCGTTTCTTCGGGTCAAGTTTTGTGAGTGCCCTATTGGGATAGAGAACATCTGAGTCGTAGAGATCAATCACCGCTTCGAAGATTTGGCTCCTGTCAGCTGCTGCTAGTCGCAAAGCTACTAGACTAAGTGACTTTGATGCGGCATAACGAACAAGAGAATCTCTATCATCCAGTAACCGGAGCAATTGGTCTATCATCTCTTCCACCTCCTCCGGGGGACCATCCTGGGTCTCCCCTTGCCCTGGTGGAGGCAGATATAGATATGATAGGTTTCGGAGGAGCTTGCACATTGTTTTCCGAAGCATAGCATTCTGAGCAATCAATCCCGATTCGTCGGCGTAGAGCTCTCGTACGATATTATCATAAGTCTTCTGCAATAGGGTCGGTTGGCCGACAATAGGCCTCTCGCCGGATGCGAAAATCCCAGATAATGCGTCCAATAATCCCATGAGGAAATAGACATACACAACCCCCCTACCGTCCTCTCTTAAATCGCCTTTGACGCAGATACCGACAACAGTCGCAACCCAGTCGACAAACCAGTCAAGAAGGTACCCGTTGACATCCTTTCGAACCACTAAACGAACAACGGCTGCAGATGCACCTTCTCGATCCTTTCCAGGCGAGTGTATGTTGCAACAAGCTACGCTCAAAGCTCGCCTAGCTATTTCCGGTGTCCCTTGGGGTAAAGGGGGTACATCTACCAGTGGAATCGGGGGGTTCTTGGCGGGCTCGTCGGCGATCGTTACCAGGTCGAATGGTGTATATAAGAGATGCGAAATCCACATCAGCGTGACATACCTGAGATGCCATGGTATGCCAGTCTTATCTTCAGACTTAGGTTTTGGGGCATTTTCAAATACCTCCTCTACCACGTCGTTTAGGACATTAGCTGATTTATCAGATCGCCCGATTAATCTACTTGTCTCTTCGAAGACTCCTAGCATGGGCTCGAGCCATTTGGGGTCATTATAAAGAAAGCGTAGGATGACTTTAGCTCCCCTAACTTTCATCCAAACATAGAGAAGCTGACCAAGCGCAGCAAGAGTATTGACAGTAACTCTGTCTTCTGCGTCAGATGCAGACTCAGACACCCCATATCCTGTCGATAGGTATGTCGAAAAAGCAGAAGTTAGGTTCTCCATGCAGCCTGCCAGGATTGGATCCAGAAGCTGAGGAAATTCTTGGAAAGATTCGAGCTGCCCGAAGCCTCAATATTAGCAAGATATTGGAAATGAAACATGATCGGATGTAAAGGAGTTAGAAATATGCATCTACCTTCCCTATAATATGATGGTAATCTGCAACCTTCACTCGGAGACGTAGTTTCTTCTGTCCATCTTGAATATCCCACAGAAGCCCGGGTATTTTGTTATTGATATCCTGTAGCAGGGGATTCGAATGTTTCAGCACTTTGATTTCTCGATCCTCAGGAATAGCATCCATTTTGATTTTGGAGGACCTAAAGCCGTGTCCTTGTCGATATAGCACTCAGCGAAATTGTATTGTGTCCAGCGCTGTAGCACAGCTGTCAATGTCGCATATGTCGAACCTCAAACTCAGCAATAGAAAAGATATTGGTATGCGCAGCTAGAGGCGTCTCGGGCTCGAGAAGCCTACAAAAACGACCCCACCCGTGTCCAATTTGGGACCCCGAAATCGGTATTGCGACCGAACTCCTCACCTTTGAGAGCTGTACAAGGTCACAGCGAGCGTTCGTCAGTGCATCATGTAATCATGAATCAGGTCCTTCGAATAACTTCTTGAAGTAGCACCGCCCCAAGTCAAGGCCGCTTGTTGCTGGTTGGTGTGTCATGGTTGGCCAGGATCATGCATTTTGGTCCAGCAAGCAGGGCGCGTGTTGGGAAAAGTCGGCCACCCCATTTTTCGTCATAAACTCCAGCTGGGCTCATCAATCGAAATCCCCTCCACAAACACCACAGCCTCCACCACGACTTCCTAACGGCAACCGACGCCGTTCCAAAGTCACACGCATCATACATCTACCCAATATCCCAACTGTGTGGCCCCACGCTCCCTTCCCACCTTATCGCTAGACCGCCTTAGTGAGATACCCTGGAACACTAAGCACGACGAAAGACCCTGGTTCGCGACTCTCCGATAAGCGTGGTCGCCTGACTTATCGCAACCTCGCCTTACCAGCGCGACTTCGCCATACATCCGAATAAATGAGTGATCTAGATAGGTAAGTCTATTCTCGGCTTCTTAGATACGTGCAGAGCGTCCAAGCTAAATATCAGCCAGGGCCATCGAGCAACTACGACAATGTCGGCCTATACCAGAGCTTCAGGTTCGAGAGATCTGCTTCAAAGCCCGGGAGATTCTCATCGAAGAAGCGAATGTTCAGATCGTCGATGCCCCGGTTACTATCTGCGGTGACATCCATGGTCAATTTCATGATTTGATGGAATTATTCCGGGTTGGTGGTGACTGTCCGGACACGAATTACCTGTTCATGGGTAAATGATCACCTTTCACGGTTGAAGCGAGTTGGAGAGTGTTCAAATAACTGATACATGGGCTCTGCGCACAGGTGACTTTGTGGACCGAGGGTTCTACTCCCTTGAATCTTTCCTTCTTTTGCTCTGCCTGAAAGTTCGCTACCCAGATCGTATTACTCTTATTCGAGGCAATCACGAATCCCGGCAAATTACTACAGTATATGGCTTTTACGACGAATGCATTCGGAAATACGGTTCAGCGAATGTCTGGCGGTATTGTTGCGACGTATTTGATTATTTGGCACTTGGGGCGCTGGTTATCGGCGCTGGTTCCTCCGTCCAGCCAACACGACTAGCGGATGGGGAAGACGCAGAAGCCAAAGTACGCGAGGCGGAGGATGAGGTTGAAATTGAAGTGATCGGGCTAGGTGGAGTCGTCACAAGACAGATGTCCCGAAGAGATGCTGGAATGATCAACTCCACAAACCTGACACCTTCCGCTCTTCCTCACCTGTCGAGCTCAAGCCCCGCGGGTGCTTTACTAACGGGTGTCCCGGGTACTGGAGCAAGTGGCAATAGTAGAGGTATTTCGAATGCGAACACACCTGCGAATACAGGCGGCGCAGTGTTGTGTGTTCATGGAGGGCTAAGCCCCTTGATCGACTCCGTGGATAAAATCCGACTATTGGACAGGAAACAGGAAGTTCCTCATGATGGTGCGATGTGCGATCTCCTCTGGAGTGATCCCGAAGGTAACTTATGGCATACCCGCCTATCCTCTAAACGATTACTCAGCGCTAACTTGTGAGTAGAAATTGATGGGTGGGGATTGTCACCGCGAGGGGCTGGTTTCCTTTTTGGGGCAGATATCGTAAAGCAATTCAATCACTTAAACAACCTCACTCTTATAGCTCGCGCACATCAACTTGTTATGGAAGGCTTCAAAGAGATGTTCGACTCTAGCATCGTCACAGTCTGGTCAGCTCCTAACTACTGTTACCGATGTGGCAATGTTGCGGCTATACTTGAACTCGGAGAGGACAACTCGAATGCTGTTTTGAGGAGTGGGGGAGAAGAAGTACTTTTCAATCGAGAAAACACAAGAAGGTTGGCTAGTACATATATGGGAGGTTCGATGAAGCGAGGAGGCCCCGGGAGAAGATATAGGGTGTTCGAGGCGGCTGCCCAAGACTCAAGGGGTATGCCGTCTAAGAAGCCAATGCCATATTATTTCTTATAGATTCGCGATTCACGACCTTTCACCCATCTTTAGTGGTATTCCCACCGATATGAGCAACATGATACCCCCTTTTGCTTCCTGCGCCTCGATAGCGAGATCTCTTATGCACTAGTTAGACACATTTGCATTACGAAGTTGTATTATAAGTTTATCAGATAGGACCATGAGGTGGCGGTGGATTCTTGCCGGTCTCTTCAACAGTGTCTTCCAAATCCGTGTCTAGGGCATGATGTTTAGTAGTGATAAGTACCCATAACCGACTCGTCCCTAACTTTCCCCCGTCTCATATTCATATATATATCGTTTGCGCTTGCTTCATCTAAATGGGTCTCAGGTGGGATTGATGTATTGCTAATATATTACTATATCATCGGAATATGTCGGAATAATGGAACCCTCCAGGATTAGGTAGGTGTCGCCATATCAGGAAGGCTTACAACTAATGATACACATAGGTCTGAATGTTGTTTATATTCCCACTCGGAATCCTATTAGCTAAAAATCGGTATATCCTAACTCTACATCAGCCTCGGACGCCAGTTGTAGGCACGTATGGGGTAAGGAAATTCTGAGTCTCAGTGGGAGGATGGGTTTCATTTCCGAGATTTAGCAGTCGTACGACGTCGATACCGTTGACATCCATGCCCTTGATCACCTGCGTTGTTTTTGTTGTAGGTTTCGACTCCCTCCGGCCGAGGCAAGGTCCTGGCTACAAGTCTACTGTCGACCCAATAGGCCAATTCGAATTCAACCGTCGATAGAATTCATCAACAGGTCATGTCCATGTAAAAGGACTGTGCCTGAAGTCAAATTCGCTTTTTATTCATCCAAAACGCTCAGGGATGCTCGGTAGCTTCCTCTTTAGCCAATCTCCCTGACCTCACGAACCACTTTTTCCCATTTTACGATCTTGCAAATCCAGGTTATGTTGATGCGCACTGACGAAACAAACTTCCCTAATGTTCCGCTCCTCCTCCTTCTCCTCCTCTCGAATTATCCGCCAGCCTTGTTCACCTTCTCTTAGGGTTATTGTACCCCGCAGGAAGGCTCACATACCCAGCGCTTTTTTACTCGACAACTATATCCCACGATATCAACTTCTAACAGACGCTCAGATCTCTCGCAAAAGGGAACAGGCGACAGAGCATTTGCGAAAATGCAATATTTGCCCTCGCATGTGCAATGTCAACCGTTTAGTTGGTGAAACAGGGTATTGCATGGTTGGTGAGAAGGTCAAAGTTTCGAGTATGATCCAGCTTCCGCTCATCCAAAGCCGAGTCCAAGCATTTTTCAATTTATACGGCTTCAGGGATTTGCCTCTAACATGACCGGGAAATTCCTACTACCAAAAGCCATAGCACCACATTTCGGTGAAGAACCATGCATTCAAGGAACTTATGGTAGCGGGAGCGTTTTTTTCTCAGGTACGAAAATACATCCATACCTATCTCGTTTCGAAAAGAATAATATATATCGGAACCTGCCTATTAAAATAATAATAATAATACCTTACGGGTCTTCGGCTTGCGTTATAGGGTGCAGCCTCCGATGTTCTTTTTGTCAGGTAGAACTTCCTTGATCCTGGGTGAAACCATGCGATCAAAACCACAAAACAAAAATCTGGGGAGACCTTTTACAACGCTTGAATTTAACCGACAGCTTATTATTCCTCGAATTAGAACCACGAAATATCTCATCAACGAGCAGGCTTCGATTTATCTCCAGAGGAACTAGCAGACTGGTTCGTCAAACTACAAACCTTAGGTGTGTAACTCTTAATTGCCAGGGATGAGGTTAGTTTTCGTTCGTATCGGAATCCCGAAAACGGGGGATGCGTCGATGCGACCTTATATAGTGCATATTCCACATATGTATATATACTTAAGTACCCAGTACTCTTTTGTTCACAAGTTTACAGGGAACGTACACAACATCAACGCCGTCACACCTGAGCATGTTGTTCCGCAGGTCGCGTTGGCCATCCTTGCGGCGATCCCTATGGGGTTGAAGATTCCGATAGTCTACAATACATCGTCTTACGACTCCCCAGATGCCCTCTCCCTTATGGACGGGCTCGTGGATATTTATCTCGCGGATTTCAAACTTTCATCTCCGGCATCGTCCAAGAGACTCCTGAAAGCCGATGATTATCCGACGGTAGCAAAGGAAAGCATAAAAATTATGCAAAGGCAGGTCGGAGACCTCAAATTTAACTTCGAAGGGATCGCGCAAACGGGTCTTCTTGTTAGACATCTAGTTATGCCGACATATGTCGAAGAAGGGAAGGAGATTATGAGGTATTTAGCTGAGCATGTGAGTAAGGACACGTATGTGCACGTCATGGAGCAATACCGGCCTACGGCACACGTGGGAAAGGAAAATAGAGGTAAATCGGGGGGTATGAGGTACGCAGAGATCAATCGACCGGTTACGGGTTCGGAGGTGGACGCTGTGAAGCTGGCGGCTAGAGAAGCGGGCCTTTGGAGGTTTGTGGAAGAGTCCCCACATGAAGGTTTTAGGTAAAATGTCTTGCTTTACGCTACCACAGTGCCAATTATAATATCCCAGCAAATCAGAGGAGGAGGAATAGCGAGGCGGCTGTTGGCAAAACCACAGATAGCAGAACTCGGCTTGCCGGACGGAATCGCTCCTACCGACGGGGTTATCCACGCCGCATATTAAAACAATTATATGGCGTCTGGTATAGCTGTTAAGCCAGATTTTAAAGGATCCGTGCACAGCTAGTCGGTTGTGTAGGATGTGTGGGTTAACGTTGGGACGACGAGGTGTTTAGTGTGGTCTTTATTTGAGGCTAAACGGTCTGTGTAACCAGGATTATGGACGTCGTTCACCGTTTGTGGTTTTCTGGCAAACTTCTCATCCGAAACTGCGCTCTCGTAAGCCTAAATACTCGTCTGAGATATTCGGCACACCTCGCCCCAGCTTCGGAAGAAGTAGTCCGGTTCCGTCATTTGGACTTGGTAACACATTCATCTTGCATCTTTAGGCATGTGTAGGCTAAGTAGCGGAGAGATATATTAAACAGGCGTCTAGTTAAGTAAAGAAACTAGTGCTTGCTTACCAACATGCAACTGCATACTGCTGCATACACGAACTATTTGTAAAGGCTTAATACAAAGGAAAACAATAATATTTCTACGGCTCACAGGATATATCCAGGCCAAATCATCCTCGGTTTATTCCGTATATAACTATTGTGTTAAGAGGCGAGTAATATAAAATAGCTCTGGTCCGGCTGAGGGCCTGTCTGTGCGCAAGCGACACTTCTAGTGTTGGAACGTGATAATAGCCTATATTCAAACTGCCACGCCGACTGAATTCTTTCGTAATCCCCCACCAGTCTGCTCCGACTATAACGTCTACGATTATCTTGTGACTTTATTTCGGCTGAATGCATAGGAGCGTATGCATGATTCTTTTTTTCCCTTTTCTATTTTTCGTTTTTTTGTTCTTTCTTTGGAAACCCCCCAGATCTTGGTGTTGAACGAGGAAGGGATAATGCTGTATAGACCGATGACACCCTTTCGAATTGTTCGAAAATCAATCTGGAAGCACTGAGTGGAGCTAACGAAGTGCTTAGTCCCAGTTGTGGAACCCTTAACCGTGGCTCGGCCATGACTTGGCCTCACGCCGCGATCAGGCTGATTTAAAACATCCTCTGGGGATGTTCACACTTACGTATGGGCATTCGTTTAAAAAGTCAAACCTTTTCGCTTTAAAATCTCGTGATCGGGTTAAAACTTCAGACCCTCCGCCGATGACCGACATTATAAAATTCCAAGTATGGGCGTGCACACCATGGTTCTCAATCAAAGCAGGCCACTTCGCTTATACGACGGAATATTTCGTCCGATAGTCCTGTCGACCCACTGAAGTTATAAACTATCCGAAAAACTACGACTTATAAGTTGGGGATGATCCAGAGTGTTTCCGTCGGTTGAGGGTAAGTGGCTTGGGGATGTGCTAGTTAAAATGAACTTGCCGCACTCCTTCTGGAGTTGAGAACGTTTTATATTTAGGCAGTGGATTGTGCCTCTATGAACCACGGAGATGTTACCAGACTTGACCTCGCCTCGTGGGAAATATCCAGAGTAGACCCGGGTTCTCGAGCTCGCGTCCTGAGATAAAGTGCACCAGCCTGCCTCGGCCTGTTCTCGCTCCGAAATACAGGAATCTTCAATTTCTTGGGATACTACTGTAACGAGATGAGTGGGTAAAAACGTGTCGTGGCTTTCGGAGTAACTTGGTTGACGCCGCCATGGCATTCCGGCAAACGGGAGTACTAGGGAGTACTAGCACTGCAATCTCAGGATGGCTTCGCTAGCTGACTCAGATATTAATGATGAGGCTTGATGGAACATTCCGTGGATAGTTCTAACTAATGGGGCCGATGTTTTTCATGAAGAATTTTCCAGGCGTCTGGTTCACAGAGAGTCGCAGGTTTTCCCGCCATCTAGCGGGTTTTAAGGTTGAATAATAGTATTTTTCAAAAAAAAAAAAAAAAAAAAAAATCTATAATTTTAATTTCCCTCGTAGCACGTCGAATTGTACCTTTATACATGTACATGTACATGTATATAGTACTTTAACTATAAGCGGTTATAGTTACTATTTAATTAACTTCACCCGCCCACCATGGATGGATGTTTCGCAGCCTAGCTAAATCCAAGCTGAACGGAAAGATATCGCTAGCAAATGTTTCTCGATTCGATAGTTAGCACTGTCTCAGCCGATGCATCGGCTTCTCGCTGTCTATTAAAGAGCGGCGATAGCATTAACTGAGACCTGTGCAGGTGTCAATGAGCGATTGCATTCTAGAAACCACATTCGTCTGAGATACTTTGCCTTTCTAGTTCGGTAATAATGATTTATGCATACTCTATAAGTGCTTAACAGGGCGAAAATATCACCCTGGCAGTTCAGACGGCTCCAAATATCAGGAGTCGACGACCCCAGTGGGAACTCTTCCCTCTAGCCTGTCCAATCAAACGCTGCCGGCGGACAGACTAATGCATGGGACCCTGACACCAATTCTTCCGTGTGGTGAGAAACCTGAGGGTGGACAGGGTCGAACAGGTGCCCTACCTTTCTAGTAATTTTTAACACAAATTTACAATTGTATTTAAAATCGTTTTTACAAGTTTTTAACAGAAAAGGGAACAATATGGTGTATCCGGGCACAAGGTTTTAAAACAACGGCTCGCTAGTTGCATGCTCGAAAGCCGGCCTCACTTGGCACGGGTCAGTTTTTGTCTATAACTCTGTACGAGGGACATACTTTACAAACCCACGTGTCGGGCCTGGTAGTACCAGGAGTGTGGCGAGGCTGTCACCAAGCTAAAAGCCATGTAGATCGAATAATAATGGCACCCGTGAAGCTCGTTCACACCGTCGACGCTCTGTGAAAACGAGCTGAATATTTATTACGTGGGTGAATTAATCGAAAATGTATTTACTTAATCCGCTTTGCACAAAATGGATCCCCGCCTGCACCACTTCGAGGGCCGAACGAGGACTGTGCGCTTGAAAACTCAATTCTGGTTCAGGCATTAGGCTATTTAGAATCCAGAGTTTCAACCGATTGGCAAGTGGGTCCTTGCTCTCGTGGGCAAGAAAGTCCCGGATCCTAAGTTGACACGGACTGAAATCCCGTCTTCTCATTGCAAATATAGTATTCTTATTGACCATTTTATGAACGATTTCCGCTGTGGGGACTTAGAACAAATCCAGAACAGACTATATTTTTCGTTCGCTCGCTGGTTTATGGTTTGGGGGTTAGAGGAAAGCAAGTTAGATTCTTCCAGAGCTTCCATTTTCACCCTCCAGCCGTCGAAGATTCCCCACGAGGTCTTTCGTTTCGATCCGTTTTCCAAAGGTCCTTGCAGGGTCGAGCCAAAGTTTGACAGCTAGTCTTTCGCTTGACGTCCTATTCTACTAAACATCTGAATCGACCGGCGATCCGGCAAGCCTTGGGCTCTCTTATCTTTCGTTTTGTAACGGTGTGAATCCTGCAACAGGCTAGCACGTCGAAAAAGTCGGACTACAAACTAGATCTCTGGGAGGAAGGGCGATGTATCACTAAACATTAGGCCGCACGGCTGTACAGCGGAATATCGTCAGTGGTATTTTTTATTTATTTTTTTTAGTGGACCGAGAGGCAAAATCTAACGACATTCGCCATTTCACTGGCACAGAAAAAAATTTAAATTTTGAGAGGAAAAAGTTACATACATACATACATTCACTATCCTTTCAAAAGAATAGGAGAAGCAGAAGAAGGGGTCAAAGCGGCAGTGTTCCACAACTCGGTTTTCCACCACTAATCCCAACGATAACAAGGAAAAAAAAAAAATCCCAGCAGCGGAGAACTTGGGGTTTATTGTTACTGTTATTATTAGAGCATGCAATCTGCCCTTATTGTTATTTCTCAATTTCGTTATCGTTAATCCCCCCCCCCCTTAGAAGGTCGTCAGTTTTTGCAATCAGCTCGCGGAGAGTCAAGTCAAGTCAAATCAGGCCCCACATCAAGGAGGTATAGAATCTGAGGAAGACATCAAACAAGAGAAAAAGAAAAAGAAAAAGAAGGAAAGAAAAGAAAGCAGTACACAGTTCTGGCGGGAAAAATCAAAAGAAGGACGACTCGAATCAGCATTAGTTTTCAACAGCCCAGGACTCAGCGGGTTTCCAGACAGCGCTCTACCAATCGACGTTACGGATTTCTGTTACGTTCATTCTTCAGGACGGCTGTTATTGCGTATTACATAAGGACAAACCCACGATCCAAAAAGAAAAATTCGAATTCAGAAAAAGCGAGGGAGGACTTGGAGGAGAGAAGAAAAAATAAAAACAATATAAGAACAAGGAAAAGAAAAGAAAGAAGAAAAAACCGTCTGGACATTTCGATTCAAGAAACAGACGGAGTACAGACAAAGTACATACACACTACATACATCCACTCCTTCTCTCACACTCTGTACAGAAAGTCCATTTCCATCCTCCAGGAGAATTTAGATCCGCCCAAAGTCCTCGTTTCCTCGCTCAGGAGGATCCTGGCCCGCCCGAACGTCTGGGCCGCCCACGGACCACGCCGGCATTTCCCAGACCAGATCTCGGTAGCACCTTGGGATCCATGCCTATGGTTTTGGTAATTTTACAGTCCACCGCCCCGTAGCATATTCCGCAATCAAGGCACCGCTGGTCAAGACGACAGGACGACTCCTGTTATTAGGATACTTATTTTATTGAATTGTCGTCAAGATCCCCATTCGTCTCGATCAATTTTAGACCGCCCCGGGTGTCTCTTCCTCTTTTTTTATTTTATTTTTATCTTTTATTATTCTATTTGACTATACTTGACTTTTCTTTTCTTTTCTTTTATTTTCTTCTTAACTACTTCGTTCTTGTCCTTTTGCTATCCATTCATGCATTCATTCATTCATTGATCCCATTCATTCATTTCACCTCTTTTCGATTCCTCATTTCCAAAGAGTGGAGCCGCCGCCGCCGCCGCTACGCTGCTCCGTACAGATTATATTATAATAGTGGGCCCAAATCTCGACACGCAGATTCCGTTCCCCGTCCAAGACACCGATTAAAATAGCTAGCAGGTTTGCAGCCGTTTGGTGGCCCTCCTTTTAACTCTCAGCCAACTCAGGTCGATGAGCTGCTAGTTCTATAAAGAGTAGGTAGGCCCAGTTGTTCTTTTTTTCCTTCTTCAGTTATAAAATTTATAAATCCCGATCCATTTTAAAATTCGACTTGTGTATAAACCGACAACTGGCGAAGGTATCAAAGTCCGAGTCGAGTCGAGCCATCCAGAGACCATTATCACCATCCACCAATACCTATACAAATACCAATACCAATACCAATACTACCACTTCTGTTTTCCTTTTCCCCGACACCCACTAGCACTATATACGTTTGCAAAATAACATTGTTTTGTTGACTTGACAGCAACAATTTACCAAAATTATACTTTGCCTACTTGCTTGCCTGCTTGCCTGCTTGCCTGTTAATCTTGTCTCGACTTCCAACGACCTCTACTCCTCCAGCTCTGCCACCAGTTACTAATAAGAGTTGCCGCAAATTATATAGCTTGCTTTGTCCAGTGCAGCGCAGCCAGTCAGCAACAGCCGCTCTGCCCTGTATCGTCCTGCTCCTGTCGAGGGAGTTTAGTTATGGCCCCTCTGCTTGAAGCTGGCCCCAACACCAACACAGATGGCACGACCCACAACGCAATAATATCTCTACAGTCGACGTCCGCACCCTCCACCATTTCAAAATATCATGATAGTATCCACCCACAGTACAGCGAACGTTCAAAGGAAAATGATATATCTGCAAAGAATATAATATCAAGTTCGCCACCAACGTCTCCCGGGCCTCCTCGTCGAGCTCTAACTCTAGAGAAGCCAATTATATCCTTGATAACCGCCATTCCTCCTTCAATATCAAATAAACCCTCTTCAACCTTAACCACCCCTTCAACCGCAGCATCCTCTTCAATGACCGTCGGACTGATCAGTGGAGGTCCAAAGTCCACAAGTCCATCCGCCATGGACGAAAAACAGAACAAATTACCTAACATATCATCAGCTGTTGGTGAGCAGCTAAATGCTTCAAACGGGCAGCTGCCTAGTCTAGCTCCCTCATCGGCCCACGGTGGAAATAATTTCCCAAGCTTCCACCATCATCATCATCATCACCGTCCTGGACCATTTCTTCAACCTGGGGCCAGTCAGCCGCCTCCGCCACAGCCTATGAAGTCTCCATTTCCATCACCTGACGCAATGTCCAGTCGTAGAGAAGAATTTCTACCCCGTCCTTTCAGCTATCCATCAAATCTGCAACATAGTCCCTCTGTACCCTTTAGTGAGGGTAGTGAGCTGGACGAAGATGGTCGTTCGCGGAAACGCTACGGCCGGCCTCCTGGTGCCAAAGATAAACGACCAAGGAGAAGAAGAACAAAGGCTCAGATGGAGGAAGATGCCTTGATTTACGGTTACAGAGACTCTGAATCAGTCTACCACTCTCCAAGTTCTCTTAAGAGGAGAAGACTTAGCCCACGGCGGGATTCCCTTGAGGACTCTCCACAGGAAGATAATAATAGCCCTCCACCTCAACCTGTATACACATATCCTGCATTTAACCCGTTTCCCGGGTCCCAGCCGGCTTCTCATCAAAGCCCTACTGCTAATTTTAATCCCTTTTTACATCGTCATCATCTCCCTGTGTCTTCTGGAAACCCCGTACCGGCGCTTCCTTCTCTTAGGAATAACTCGGACCCATCTTCTAGACATGGATCTGACCCTGTTTGGCCATCCAGAACTGCAGAGCCTGATAGGATCCCTAGTGTGCAAATTCCTGACTCTCGGCCTGGAGTGGGCGATTTCGGTCCTTCGAGATACCCACCTTCTCCAATTGGCCCCAGTGGGTTTGCCTCGATCAACGCGAGGAGAAGTTCCGAAAGCTTGAGGCAACCACCGCCATCATTTCATGGTGAGCAATCAGAACCTCGGGGCCGAGATCTCGCACCCCGGCACTCTCCCATCCCTCAGGAGCAAGGAAGGGAATCGGCAATCAAGTGGGAACATCAGCCTTCTTCACAAAACACCCTACCAAGGCTCGGGGACCTCCCTCGCCTCACCGACATTCAAATTGATAGGCCACGGTGGGACAGACCTGATGACCTTTCTCGGAAACAGGATTTCGATCGCCGGCTTGGGTCGCATGAAAATAAATTCCCCTCTATCCCTCTTTTGCATACAAGCCATATTTTGAACGGACCACCTCCCATAGAGATAAACGCAACCCAACGAAGTGCAGGAAGCCCAAGTAATTCTCGACCCCAGTTCCCAGACATCTTGAGAACCGCCCCAGAGCCCCCAGCAGCCGGAGGAGGTAAGCTTCAAAGATCTTTTACTGTGCATTTCGGCGATCTTTGGAATTTCAAGATCTAACAACGGAAACAGATCGTCTACTCATACGAGAAGGCCGAGCTGGCAGCATCACAAACATATCCGTTGGGCCGCCTCTCGAAGCCGAGACCCCAAAGAGGGACGAGGAAGATACCGACGAACAGATAGAGGAATATCGGGCGCGGATGCTCGAAAAGCACAGTTCCTATTACAATGGTGCATTGGGAAAGCCAAGGGTAAAACGGGAACCCAGCTATGCTATGCCCGGTAAATCGCCACTCCACGAAGAGAACGAACGCCTTCGAGCAGCAATCCAGAGGTACCGACAGCAGAAAGGCATAGAAAGGCTTAAGCTCGAAGAGTTCATCAATAAGCGTTGCAGCGGTGATCAGGGAATGATCAAGGAGCTATTAACAATAACCGGCCACATCGCCGAGGATGACTATGTAGGCCCCGTGAAGCCTGCCTGTCTTTAATCTTTCAATCTCGTTTTTTTTTTTTTTTGTTTGCATTCTAGTATAGTACATTTACCATGGCCATACACTTCTAGGGTACTTCTTTTTCATCATTCTTCTCATGTAATACGGCTTGAACTTTAAATCCTGCATATTAGCGAGTTATCTTTTTGGTTTTCCCAGCCGCGGTCCCTTTCTAGCGCCAAATCTTTTTTGTATCTGTTTACATGGTGTTTAGCTGAGAGCATACCCTTGCTGGATCTTTTTCATACAGCATCTCCGTGCAAAAAGAGAATCAAACCTTTCTTCAATAATATTATGCTATCTTAGTGGCCTACGAATAACACCGTTTAAAGTCTATCGCCCGGCTTTCGAGTCATGCAGTTAACTCCCCCCGACGAGGTGCCGTGGAATGCAAAGTGACATGTTCGTGTCCTTGCCCCCGCCGACGCAAGGGCCAAATCGAGGCCCTTGTAGACTCATCCCCACCATATACGGTGCATGGTTGTAATAAATCTTTTAGCAATTCTACTAGTAATAAATCTTTTCCATTTTTGCAAGACAGCTAACCGTACTCGCGATCCATTTTTTTAAACGAAAGAGTATTGGGGGCTTTTAATTGGTCCAGAGCCCTCATTCAATTGATTTAAGGCATTTTATGTTGTCTCCGAAGAGAGAATGCTTTTCGTTACGAAACGCACGAGATCATTACTTGCTGCACCCTTTCATTTGCTGGATTTATATATAGAAAAAACTGCGAAGTTAACTCGCCATTGTCTTTCGACGTCAAGCATCCCAGATTTTGTCTTGTAGTTACGAGCAAGGCAAGCAAGTACCCTTACGCCGGTATTTGAACGCATGCACATGCGACGTTCGCGATCATCATCCAGAACCGCCCCTCGCCGGTCTGTATGCATTCGTTGGCCCCTCCCCTTCACATTTTACGAGGGAGCGCTAACATGCAGAGACACTCTAGCTGCATACCCCATACCCCTTGGCCCTCTCTTTATTTAACGCAGTGCTACGTAGCTAATAAGTCGTTAAAATGGATCGAATTTTAAAGAGAAACCTTAATATTTGTGACTTAAAATTTAGCGTTCTGTCACATTTTTAATTCAAGCCATTTTGAAGGAGGGAGGGGAATATCTCGCCTAACCAGGGAATACCTAGGATACAAACTTTCGACTACTGCATACTCTCCCGAATCTTGAAAAAAAATGGAAGAAGAAAAACAAGCACTCACGGACCGAACAAACTGTGCAGAAATCAACCGTCCATCTACTCTATCTCTGCCCAATAACGGTTGCCTATCATATTCGTACCGCATCCTTTAGTTTCTCTCTGAGATGGTTTAACAATAAACTATCCTGTATTTGTGCAAGTGGGAAAAATGTGATATCGATGTCGGTCAAAGTCAAGATTTCGATCGGACAACAGCATGCATATGAAATTTAAAGCGGGGCGGAGCAAACCTGCAAATAGAAGACAACATCGATTGACGACATCTGGACAATTCATCTTTTCGGCCGGCTTATCCTTTAAAATGTTTGCATTCAAGACACCAGTCCGAGCATACCCTCTGAGGTGGTTAGGATACCCGCCTGTTGCTCTAGACCACTAGCAGAAAGAGTTTTATAACAAACCTTGCCAGAAACGAGACCTTGGGATTTTATAAAATGCATGTTTGGAGTGGGAAGGAGAGATGTTATTGGTATGTTAACGATTCCCCTAGTGTCCTCTAGTGAAGATGGTGGGCTGTTCGAGCCGCCTGACTAACTAGCCTACTCAGGCCAAGCTACAATCATTACCAAAACGCCGATATCGTCTTTAGCTTGTCTGTTGTGTTAGAGGACAGCCAACTTGATATTTCTCCTATCAACTGGTGCAACCTTGCATTCCCATGTAGCCTCCGGAGTCGCCATATGCACCGGTCTACTGGGCGATAGTGCATCATTACAACTTACACTTGTAGATCCAGAGACATTCCACCCCTCACTGATTACCATATGCGGGTTGCGGAAGGGAGGTACTATGAGGCACATGGCCAATATGGCATTCTGAAAACAAGACCTGTATAACTGGTTTTGCATTTCCAAATGGCCACTCTAGACCTCTGCCCTCCTTTGAAAGGATCACATTCTAAAAGGCGAGGAAAAGAAATATCAAGGTGTCACAAAATTGCACAGATGTGATACTCTCTGCATTTCGCTGACTGACCATAGCCTCCGATTGCTCCATTCTCTTTTACTATCTCTCTCTCTCTCTCTCTTTTTTTTTTTTTTTTTCATAAGTGCCTCACCTCTGAAATGTCGTTATTATAGAGAATGTCCCCGGAAGAGACGACTGGGAACAACCATCTTCGGTCTTCTTGAGATCCTTGGTGTCGATCAAACTGATGACACCGGGTACCGGGGGGGATATTGATTCCAACGGGAATGGATACATTTAACTCAAGTTAGCATCGGAATACAGCATGAGAGGACACAGTATTGAGTCTAACCGGAAGGGAATATCGAGTAGAGTAGAGTGAACAAATTCTAACGCCGTGCATTTGCCGGAAACGTTTCTCATGAGGCACACAGCCCATCACATCCAAATTGAGGCTGAATTTAAGGAGGCACTTGACGTTAGAAGTTCCTTATGTAATCCGGCTTAAGTTACGAGAGTGTTATGTAATTTTTGATGCGAGGAGCGTTGGAATCAAGGCTTATCTGAAATGTTGTTTACTAAACCAGCTGCGCCAGCACAGGACAAAATGCCTAAAAAAAGTAAAAATAAAAGTAAAAAAAGAACAAAAATGGCGGCACAGGACGCAGATACAAGAAAAAACAAGAAGTGTTGCGGAGTCCAAAAAAACACACGGTTTTTAAGCTATAATGGCGACGATATCGAAATAAGGTTGCTTCGCGTAGCGCAAGAATAAATTTGACAGACGTTCAAACATGACGGCTTCCGGCTATGTGCAGGCTGTTATGAAACAGACGAAGGCCAACTTTGGGGGATTGGCGAACGCGAATGGGCATATTTTCTATTTGTTAGAACAAGAGCAAACATGCTGGGTGGGATTCTGGACTTTTTGAAAACGTGGAAGCGGCGAGGGGACATGTCAAGCTGAGTGGAGATGTTGGGATCATGTGGTTTTAGCGTATTTCCATATGCAGTTAGAGAATCAACACATCAACACATCAACGCACTATCTGAGGTAGTACAAGGCCGATCAGGATCTGCATCGAAGACACCCATTTCGAGGCTTGTACGACGCGGCACTGATAGCTACCCGTCTCAATCAGGGAGGGCGAGAAGGTACATGCTTCACAAGGGTGTGAAACATATAGGCGGGGTTTTTGGTGGGAGCTGGTTAAGTACGTAACGTACGCGTAGCTGGAGCTATAACTTCCAATTTTCGCCCAATCTTGAAGATTTGAAATCTAACATGCAGGCAACTCTGAACAGGAAGAACCAACCCAACTTGGCAGTATAGTCCAAACCAAACCACTGGATAAAGCCTCGGTCCACACAAGCAGCAATAAAGTAATCGAAGGATTTTCATAGGCCAAAGCACTTTTCATCCTGAATTCGATTATTGGAGTCAGCTCATTCCGTACGAACCTACGCCTCAGCCCTAAGTTAGGCGTGTGCCAGGACCCTTTAACCTAATATGGGTCAATATGCGAAGCGACATGCAACATATGAATGCCAAAAAAGGTAACTTTTTTCGAAGCGACGCTGGTGGCTGCGTCGCGAACTATTACTCTCGCATGCATAGTGACTTCGCTTTGCAAGAAACTGGTGAGGCAGTGATCAAGAGCTTTCGTGGACGAAAGATTGGCCGCCGGATTTTAGTTCCGCCTTAAATTTCTTAGCTAAACAGCGTTATGGGCATGTTAGCGCCCCTATCCGTTCTTAACATACTGACGTAGCTAATTTATATAAAATAAACCCGTGGTTTACATCTTGGAATACCTGATATCTAAAACTATCATGCTCGTACTTACACCAAAGTCCAAATCACTTGTACTCCTCAGCCAATAAAATTGGAATCTCGATATCTCTCTTCCTATTGCTGAATACAACCGCCAGAATACCACAACTATCAATCTCCAAACAATATTCTACAATTCCGCAATAGCTATATAAGATATTTACATATAAATTTAGACACCATGGCTGCCTCCATAGAACAACCTATTAAATACAATGACCTTAATGCCGAGAAATACCCAGAGCCGGTCGAGCCGGTGCAGATTGACAAATATAATCTCAGCGCCACTACGGTTGATATGAAGGACCGAACAAGTATACCCCCTTTTCTAGGATCCGTGGTCGGGGATACGCAGTAAACGGGGAAAGAATAAAAAAAGATAGAATGTGGACTGACAATCATCCACAGCGGCTTCTTTAATAGGATTATTCACCATTCACGCCCTGATCCGTCGTAGCCTACGGGCAGTCGCTCGTCAAGCCCGAAGTGTCGAACCCACCAAACGTGCCGCTTTCCTTAGCTATGCTAAAACGACGTTCGAAACTCTCGACAGCCATCATCACCATGAAGAAGATATATTCTTCCCCGCCTTGAAACCGTATGTCGATTTTACAGAGTCGACGCACGAGCACGAAGAAATTGAACGCCTGCTTCACGAGGATATCGAGTATGCCAAAGTTGCGGAGGCACATCTTAAGGGTGGCAAGGGTTCTCCCGCATGGCCAGGCGAGGAAATCTCATCTACAACGGAGCGTTTGCTAGAGGTTCTGCTGCCCCATCTCCAGAAGGAAGAGACCTTGTCGTGCCTGTATGCCAGGCGTGCTCCCATTGAAGTTTTCGAGGAATGCGACAAAACGATCGAGAAGGCTGTCTTCGACGAATACAAGAAGCAGGGGCTTCTCTTTTCCGTAGCCTATCAGCTGAAACATTTAAACAAGAAGGAGAAGGAGATATTCCCACCGATGCCAACGCTTGTGCGCTTGAGTTTCGAGTTTCTCGGGTGGTTAGTGCATGGAAAAACGCTACAGTTCGCACCCACTGAGGAAGAGCTAGGGAACTAGGCCGTTGGACTTCCAATTTAGAATTAAAAAAGGGTTCGCAAGATCATTTGGCTTAGCGGGTGTTGGGATTTTATATAGAAGTCTTTGATATTTATTGTACGTTTAGAGTAATGAACAGCATCAGTTAGACAAATATAATTCCTTCTAAAAGCCCCTTTAGACTAGCGACCCTTGGCCGCTATAATTAACATAATGAAAATAGTGGATAGTCATGGAACCCACCGAAGGGGAGAGGGAAGGGAAGGGAGGGAGAAAAGTGAAAATGAACACCATAATAATGACGAAAGTTATTGGCACGACTTGAGAAACAGCTTAACAACCGTGTCGGTGGCAGCGGACCGAGCTTGGTCTAGAGATTCCCTTAAGATGGAAATAGGCTCCAAACCCTCAGCGAACAATATGATATGCCAAAGGGACTGGCTCGAGATATTAGTCTTTGACTCGGAATAGTTCCATCCATACTGGTGCAGCAACTCTCTGGTTAAAAACCTAGCATCTACCATGGGCCTTACTAGCTGTGTACTCTCAAAAGTCGTGGTTAGTTTTCGGTTGGTTGCTCTAATTTCATAAGCTGCGCTATCTGGACAAGATGATATATCTCTGATTGAATAGAAAAAAATTTCATACCTGTTTAGAGATCTCCTCGGGTTTGGCTGTCCCTTTGGTAAGGTGTCCAGTAAGATCTTGAACTAGCTTCGGGATTCTCATTTGAACTCCCCTAGCGAGGCTGCTTTCGATCATCCCATTGATAACAACAACCATAATCCTGCGTAGCCAGGGCAATGGACTATCGATTTTGGAGGACTGGGTGTATGCAGCAACGTAGGCCAGGAACATCGTGGAAACGTAATTCTTCGAGCTCATCCATCGTTTACGCTGGCGAGATACGGGGAGGAGGTGTTCACGGAGAAGGTAGTGTTCCGAGAGGATATATAACTGCTCCTCAGATAAAAGAGTATCGCGAATACTCTATATGTCGACCCATATTCTTGTAAGCTTCGATTTCGGCAAAGACGGAGAAGGTTTACGTAGATAAGAGTATGATTATCTTGATACCTTCCAGGAAGGGTGCGATTCAGTATCGCTTGCGCCAGTTTGACGAACCAGTCGACGGAACTGTGAAGTGAATGCTGTTTCGCCTACTGAAACCCACAAACCGTAAACAGACTTATCAGAGGTATTGGCGATGGCTGCACGAAGACTCTGGAGTCCTGAGCTATCCTTCAGCACAGGAAGCAGCCCAGATCCGGCAGGGAGGGGGTGAGGGGGTGTCTCCATTGCGCGGAATATAAAAATATAAGTATTGGATGATAGTAGTTTTCTAGTCAACCCACGTGCATGAGTTGAAGTGAAGTAGGGTGGAGTAGACAGCAGGGGAGAGAGCCAGAATAAAGGAAATGAATAGCTAAAAGGCTCAAATAATATTTCACAGCTGGTATGGCCCGTATCTTCGCTGTGGGAACCGTTCTGGGTAGCGGGGTAGCGTGGGCATGGTCCATACCCTTTCTGCCGCTTGTAGATGTATTTAGATGTGGTGTCACTGTAGCAATCTAGCAATATCCCTGCTGGCACAGAAGCGCTTGGGGCTACGTATTGCGCTGTAAATTGATTCCTAGAAGTTTGTAGCGTAGCAGTTATAGTTCCTAGTCGTCGCTCATGCCTGCTCAAGCGTATTAAGCAATACTAAGTTTATTTAAAACTACCTAAAGATTGATCTTGTCAGTTTAAACCACCGGGACATATAGTCGTCGACCAAAGACTTTCTTATCAGCCTAGTCAGTTAGCCATTTAAATTATTAGATGAATTCTTAGGTACTGTTATATCAAACCAATTCATAGTCGCTTCTGGATTGGAACCAAGAAGTATAAATTTAGTTGTGAATAAAGCGAGCTGGGTCCGATGTCTTCGAGTGATAGTTTTGTGTTGCCCCCAAAAATACAACACTGTATACAACACATCGAAAATATTGTCTTGGTAAAATTTAGCATGTTTGATTCTGTTTGCAAAGTGATAGATGGTGTCTGCGGGGTTGTATCTAATAATAAGATTTTTGGAGGGGCTTATATACTGCTTTTTGAGTAGGTTTTTCAACGAAGCCGGCATAGTATAGTGGTTAGTACGTATCGTTGTGGAGACCGTCAGGTTATACATTTCCGATACAGCCTCAGTTCGATTCTGAGTGCCGGCAACTCGTCTTCTATCATCCAATTTTTTTTTTAATTTTTGCGTTTTAATTTTTTTTTCTTTCTCCCTGTTGTTTATTACTTTACTCATGCATTTCAGTTCGGTCAAAGGGACGGATGGGCAAAAAAATACTCAACATATGCATCTGGGCGGCACAAGATCGCCAGCACCGGGGTTTGTTTCCGATGCTTCTATGAGGAAGGCGGAATAGTCCTCCCTGGCTTATGAGATGGTCGGAAATATCCGTTGTGTTTTGGAAACTAGAAGAATGTGATTGCTGAAACGGTTCTTAGTTTAATTTTTTCATTTTTTCTTGTCCTCTCAAATATACTGGTGACGGGCCGTGTCAAAAGTGATTTTCGAAATCTATTCGACAGGCTACTGACGGTGGACCCACAGTTAGCCAGTTGCGATATTTTTCTCCGGGGGGTGTGCTACATGTCGTTTATCAAATATACCCCTCTTTTCTGTGCCAGCTGGCTGCCTCACTAGATCGCCTGGACAGACTTGTTTCGTATGATAATTCAAGGAATCCAGTCTAAAGATTCAATTTCATAATAGCGTCCAGCAACGGACAGGATGGACCTCTGGGCCGATAGGTGTTCAAATGCAAAGCTTAGCGGCAAGAGATCTGCGAAGTCCTTACAGGTCTTCGAACGATTTCGCCTTGAAAGCTTATTGTTATTCGGGCTTGCACATTTGTCCTCATTGAGCAAATATTCGTGATCGAGCGCCCAACGTCAAAACATTCCAAGAGCTCATATTTTGCTTATGCTATTGCTTAGTAGGTGGTAAGGTTGTCCATCGTATAGATTGCGTATTCGTTTTGCGATTTCACTAAACTAAGACCGTTGCATTGTGTGAACGTGACTTGGATTAAGCAGTGCTAAGACTCAAGCAGTGTGCTAAATTCCGTGCACTAAATAGATTACTTTGTATTTAGCGGGAAAAATAATTTGGATAAACGGTATTTTGCCACATACCAGCGTGAAAACACCTGGATAATGCAGTGTGACTAGATGATGGCTAATATTTTAGGTGGAACAGGACCTTAAACGGCATATGCATCTAAACGCCCTGTCCCTACGCCTGTCCCTCGCATGTATGGTGTTGTGCAGGTTCAGTCTTGCACAACGGAAAATAGTCCTAGGCCAATAAGGAATAATGGACTTGGATGGATGGGTTTATTAACAGAACCAAGGCTTTCTCGCTTTCGAAACCTGGAGGGCCCTTTTTTGTTTTTGAACTAATGGCGTCAGGCCTCTGCGATGAGATCTTGATCAGGCTGTCCGCAACAATGCGTTGGATTGTTGCATGTCGTTTCCCCAGCTTTACCCGATTTGGGAACATCACAAAAAGCAAGTTACCCAATCCGGGGACGTTTTCAGGTTTGTAGTAAACAACCATATAAACCCGATTTTGCCTGTATACGTATGTGCGTATGTTGTTTACTCTCGAAGGTTTTCCATTTCTTCCATCTAATGTATCAGAATCGGCACTTGTAGGCAGAGGCTTAGCTCGTAAGCGGCTGTCACTTCAGTGACTTAGCTTTAGACCTTATGATCATGCGCCGTTTGAGAAATCACATTTGATGCGTCTACATATGCATCTGCAAAAAAACCATCACACTGGTTGAAACGGATCATTCGATTAACGAAATCCAATAGGACGACCAAATTTCCCTCTAAATTTTTTTTTTTTTTTCGCCATGTATCTCGCTTTTTTCTAGTGGAGTAAGGCGGCTGTATGCAAGAAATAAGTTACCCTGCACGGATTTGGCAAAATTAGTCGTTGCGTTCACCCTGGCTCCTGGTCGTGAAGTTTTTTTTTTTCTTTCGTTATTCTCTCTGTTCTCTGTTAGCAAGGGTGACGATGCCAACATGTCGCCATTGATGTGACTGAAGTCGGCGAGACAGGTTCACAGTGATCGTCACTTTCTGTAAGCGGATTGAAATACGAACAGCGCTTTACCAATAATGAAACTGATCTCGAGTCCAGGCCTGGGTTCAGTTCCCTCATTGGCCTCGCCGACTAGTGGGCTTGTGCTAACGAAATCTGTTAAGATTGTTTAATCGTATCGTATCGATCGGTTTCGCATTGGGGGAATCGAATTGTCCGATATGTAGAGCAAGGTTGTTCGGGAGGGGAGAGGGGGGGAATTCATGAAACGGCCTGTTGATCATCTGGCGGAATGGAGAAAAAATAAAATAAAAAAATAAAAAATAAAAAAAGCACCATTCTGAGCGGTCAATTGCATTGTTGTAACATTAGCAGAGTCAGGCGAACAGAAAGGATTCAGAGGTTGCAGGGAAAGACGGGCCAGTGCTTCGATTGCCTGCCATCTTTGGACTTGGCTCTGTCGGCTCGAAGTGAGGCGCCATTCTTATCCGGATATCCGCTTCCCTTCCGCGTTCAAACAAGCCAAGTTCCCGAGTTCGGCTACCTTAGTAGGCTTCTTTTTTTCTTCCCTTCTGTTAAATAATATCTAATAAAAAACGAAAGGGTCCTCTGAGAATTTTCTTCTCTGGGGACGTGAGCTCTTCCTCTCTGCATTGAGATGGTAGAAGTCGCTGCCTCTTGGATTCCCCTGCTAATTAATTGCATAAACAAGTCACACTGTCCAGGTGTGCGTTAGCATACGGGCTAGACTTTGGCGCTTGTTTGAGAGATCTGCAATGCGAAGCTCGAGAGAATTCAGTGCACGATCAACCGGCTTCAGCTCCCGCAGTTTAGGGCTTTAGATGAAGAGACGTTATAATTATCGACGCTCTAGGCACCTGTATTTGAGGAACAAAACGTTCAAAACATTTATTACTAGCGAGTGTATTAAAATGGCATCTGGGGTATAATTACTCAAGCCCGGAAGGGCGATGAAGTAATCGTATTGCGGAAGCCACTGATCTGCGTTTAACAGGTGTTTTAGAGCCTAGGGAGGCTCGAAGGTCGAGACCCTTGTCATACATAGAAGGGGCACGATATTGCCTTAGTGTGCATGCTATGTATGTATCTGAAGTCGTCAGCTCCTTCCAAAAGGCCTTGCAATTTTAACCTTCTCCACATCCATACGATGTGATCGACGTCGATGGGTCTCGCATTTGTGAGCGGAGGATGCAGCAAGCATGTATGTATCTCGTGCAGTGCAGTGCAGGAAATAAACGAAAAGGAAGTCAATTGCGGTTGTCACCGTGTATTTTACTTCCAAAGAAATTTAAGCTGTCAAATACGTGTTCTTGCGTCTTCGCGTCTGTCGACTGTGATACACAGAATGAAAAAGTAGCGGCAAGCTCAAAACTGGGCAAATCACAGAAGTGGGGAATATGGTGATACACTCAATGTGCTCTGACCACTCGGAAGGGGCCCCCACACCCGCACATGACAGGCCATCGGACGAGAATAAGAAAGGAGGGCCAGGGAACTTTTTACCCAAACGGGATCGGCTCGCTTCCCTCGGTAAATGGGCTTTTGCAATTCATGCCAGTTCGGCCAACCATAATTTCTCAAGGGCGGGTTCTGCCACGGAGAATCGAGCTTTAGACGATAGAAGGTGTGTATTTGGTGGATGCGCCCAAATGCACACGTTGGGCAGGTAGCACGTAACAGCCGCAAATACGTAGTAGAGGCGTCGGTGTCGGTGTTGGACACCTTGGAAGAAAAAAAAAAAAAAAAAAAAAAAAAAAACCACCCTGATGAAAATATTTATTCCACCCGGCATAGATCTTGAATTTTGGTAGAAGAGACAGAACATGAGGTTTTTTGGGCGACCAGCCAGTCCAACAGGCATTCCGTCTCAGACACTCGAAAATACCATGCCCTTGCTCAGCAGTCTCGGCCTAGCTCCACCTCTCCGCTTCTTCCCTTCTCGATCCGTTCTCCACGCCTTTTTGATGAGAACTTTTGATCATTCGCTGAAATGAGATTAGCTCGGATTCAACAGTGAATTATTGTTGGAAAGTCTGGAATTAGCTTTTTGCTATCTGAATGTGCACCGTGTACGGTACTAATACTGTGCTGATGGTGGTGGTGGTGGTGGTGGTGGTGTGTGGAGCGTGTGGGAGCGTATGTGTGTGTGTGTGTGGAGAGAGAGGGTTTTGCAACAATCAACAGTACAGACACGAGGGGTAGTTCCTTAGAAGACATATTTTTTCGGATCGATCACTCGCCGGATTGTTAGTATGCCCATAGATTCATTCAGACTGGTAGCAATTAGTGCTCTTTTAGGGGATAAAAGCCGACTAGTGAGGACAAAGATGCAATTTTGTATAGAGATGTAACGAAAGCCAATGGATGGCGTCTGTCCATGTCTGCGATTTCTGTATATGTATGTTGACGATATATCATCACAATTATTGGATTTCAATCGTCGGCAACAGGCTGACCTGGGGGTGGAGGATACAGGCCAAGGAGTAATAAGACGTGCATCGAACAAGATTAGTGAGACGGGGAAACTCCAGGGTTTGCAAGAGCGGTTTGCAAGGCTTGACCCGGCTAGCGCGGATTCCATGCGGATGCTAGGTGGGGAACGGTGGTGGTCTCGTTCTCCCCTCCCGCCTGGCACTAACTTAGGTAGAAGCAGCAGCAGCCAACAGGGAAAATGAAAACTGAACGAATGAATGAATGAATGGATGAGCGATTGATTGAATTGAAACGAATGAATGAATGGACGGATAACAGCCAGACAGCCAGATGATGGTGGTAGCAGCGCTGGTGTTATTGGGATGAATGATGGATGATGGATTTGATGGGAGGGTTGCAGGCAGCCTTCCTGATCTAATAACTCGATGCCTTCCTCTCTCATTCACTCACACTCTCCGGCACTCTCCCTCTCTCCCTCTCTGCGACGCTCTCCACTTCTTCTTCTTATTCTTGTCTCTTGCCTCTTGCTTTGGCAATTTTGCGGTGTCATAGCTTTAACAGACGGCCATATACATAATATATATTGTCGCAGACGGCCGACCCCTAATTGCATACCGAGGTTAGGTAGCTATCTTAAGCATATATATATATATATTTGGACGTGGACGTGGGTGTATGTGTGTGTGCCATACACGGTATCAGATCATATAATTATAACACGCATGTTACCTTGAACCATTGAGGCCGGCCAACGAACTGACGAACGAGGGGAAGAACGAGCGAACGAACGAACCAGCAGCAAACAGGGCAGAACAGAACGAAACAGAACAGGAAGGGACGAAAAAGGAAGTGGGAAAGAAGAAAAAAGAACCCAAAACTGCTCGACTTAATTAACTAGCCTGGCAAGAAGAGGCCTCGAGTCGTGCCCTCGCATTTCGCATTTTTTTCGGTTTCTGGTCCAAACGAGCGGGCGTGCCGGGGTGGCTTTTCCAGGACGGGCCCGCCGGTTTTATCCCTCATTCTCGGTCATCCTTTTCTTTTCCTCTATCTCTTCTCTCTCTATCCATCCCTTCCCTCACCCTCACCCTCACCCCCAGCCTCAGAAATAAACAAAGAACGAAAGGATAAAAAATAAATAAAAAAAATAAAAATAAAAATAAAACGACTGGACGGACAGATAAAACAGCATAGGACTGGATAAGACAGGACAGGACAGGGAGTGGACTGGGATTGCAACTTCAACTGCAACTGAACTGGACTGGACTGGACTGAACAAAACCCTCCCCGGAAAGGAGACAGGAAAAATAAAATAAAAGAAAGATAAAAAAAACAAAACGCACCATCCTGACCTGTCAGTGTCATTTTTATCGCTCACAAACCCAGGTCACTGCATCTCGTCTCGACTTCATGCATATTTCTTGCTTCATTGCCATTCTCCAATTCTAATTTCTCCCATATCGCTTCTTCCTTTCCTTTGTTGTTGCTGCTGTTGTTGTTGTTGTTACTACTGTTGTTGAAAAGGTGCATGTGCAACTCGAACTATCTTTCTGTCCCATCCGAAACACGCCTGTCTGCCCGCCCCGAACGAACGACTCCCTCCGATCAGAAGGATATAGCCTGATTCGACCACACCCCCCTCCATTCCATCCCTCGACACCCCCCCGGGGCTACTTCTCTCTCCTTCCCATATCATTCATCATCCTGTTCCTGGTTCTGTTCCCGGTCTTAACTTCTGTACTTCCACCCTTTCTCTCACTCACTCACCCTCTTCCGTCCCAACAATCACCAATCTTCAATCTTCAACTCTCACCATAATTATCACAACCACAACCTCAACCAACACTGTCGCGCTTGCAAATGGAGGGAATATCCGGCTATGGTCGACCGATGAGCGCTGCCGCTAGAGCAGCGGCTCTTAGGGCGAAGATGGCCGGCGCCGGCATCAAGGTACCCAGCTCCTTGCCTGGCGTTGGTCCTTCAGCATCAGCCGATCCGACATATCTAATAGCCCTCGACAAACTCACGACGACGACGGAGAAATGGTTGGAGAGCATAGAGAAGTTGAAGGAGGCCGCTTTGAAACAGCAGAAGCGGACGAGGCCGGACGACCCGGCTTCAAGTGATGAAAGGGTACATAAAACGCCACTTTACAAACTCGCTGCGAGAAAGAAAGCTGAAGACGTCGTGATGAAGGAGGCTTCTCGTGTATTGGCCGACGACGACTCGGGCAAATCCGTAGGTTCCAATGAAAGGATCAGGCCGAGCACGCCTACGAATATGCCCAAGATCGTAGAGCCTCCGTCCGAACCCGTTTCGCGCAATTTCCAAATGAACAACCCCGGTCCTACCTCCCCGCCCGCCAGGAAACTCGACAACCTCGACCTGCAGTCCCCTCCAGCCATTATTACTGACATGATGAACCTTGACTCTTCGACACCGACACCGACGCCTACACCTATTGTTACTCGAACGACAACGGCGACAACGACAACGACAACAACAAAACCATCCTTGGAGCCCCTGTCGACAGGATTATTCAGGCCTCCTGTCACCACCCAGACCTCCGTTGCAAGCATCCCGCCGACTCCACATACGCTTGTGACACCTCCCTTGGATGCTGCTGGTGAGGTGCCCTCAACAAAAGAACCAGTGCTCACCACTGCTCCAAGTGATATAGTTGCTCCAACACCACTACCACTGCCGTTACGTTCGAAGCCATCTGCGAACAGCCTGAGGACCGACACCAGCGTCAAATCGTCAGATGCCCTTTCAACGTCGGCTGCCAAGAAGCGTAGACTATCAGCCAAGACGATCCTCGAGAGCCTGATGGAAAAGAAGTCGCGGAACCCGATCTGGTACGACGGCGAGATCCAAAAAATGTTTACAGATATGGTCTTCCAGATGTCTCAACAGATACAATCGATGAAACGGGAGGCAAGAATAGTCATGTTCGCCAAGGACCCAGCGTGTAGGAACTTGCTGGTGAATCTGGATAATATGCTTCAGAAGTCTCTCCGGACGGTTGAAATATCAAGCTTTCTGTTCCTGAAGGGCAAGGCGGATATCAACCAAGTTGAGACGTTGAAGACCGACCTCCACAAATCACTAAAGGATGTCGAAGATTTCAAGAACAGCGGATGGACAATGTCAAGCAATGACGACGATGACTCTGACAGCGAGAACGACGACGACGGGTCTGATTAGGAACTTGATCCTCGCTCGGTGCTCGACACGTTGACAGTGATACAGCTTGCAAAAGATACCGCTTTTTCCAAACGATACCATGAAACCAAATTATGACCGTGACGTTGGCGGCTTTTCGACAGTTTCAACCGAGATATCCAATCTTCCCGTTCATTACCCACAGTTCAGGGATACACATAGCCCTCCCAAAGTTCATTTTCGTATCAGCGTTTCCTTACTCGAAAACACTCCCATCGACACCTCGTTCCAAGTTTTTCTTTTTTCTTTTTTTCCCTTTTCCTCTTTCCCTTTCCTTTTGCATTGGGCCACTTTAGCGGGGTTTCTAGTTCTTCGTATAGACATCTTTTTTTTCTTTCAAAAGGTTGTCCGTCATCTCTACTCGTTCCGTTCTACATTTCCCTTTGTCTACTCTATTTTGGCGGAAGCATCAGCATCATGAGATTTCTCTATTATCTTTAGTACCAAACGGGTTTTCCATTCTTCATTTTTTCTCTCTTTTTTCTCTTCTGCTTGTCTGAATATTTTAAGTATTGAATTTAGCTGTATAGCGACCAAGGAAACTTCCTTTATCCTCTTTCCATTCCGTTCAATTTTATTTGTAGCACCAACTCTTGCGAGTCCCAATTTCTGCCACTGTTCACAAATACTTCTCGGTGGGTTTCGTTTGGGTCTCTCCTTATGCAGCGTCTCTTATTCTTATTCTGTTTTCTTCTTCTTATCGCTTTTGAGAACTGGAAACCGATTTGGGTCTATGCTCTGTACATCTAGGCTCTTCATTCTCGGCCTCCGTTGATGCCTGACGTTCATTTAGGATTGCCTTGTTTTTGCCTTTACCGTTGCCTTTACCGTTGCCTTGTCTTACCTTGCCTTACTATTACCTTGTCCATACTTCAATTCTCTAGATTGTATTATTAGATACCACTTTTTAACACATCGAACTAAAAGTGAGTCGATACCGACCCTTCCATAATGTCACAGCAACCGCTGCTTGCATCAACGGGTAAAGGCGTACTTTTGAGATCTGGGGTGTAGCTTAGAGGAGGGGTGTGTGTGCGTGTGTGTGTGTGTGTGTGTGTGTGATATCATGGTATGAGGTTGGTGGTGTCATATTCAAGGCTTTCAGCAAGAAATAGGATCCAGGCGGGGCAAGATTAGAAATTGGAAATATGGTTCCGAGCGTGATGGGTCAGTTCTTAGTGCGTACCTGCCTAGGTACCTAGGTTAGTGCTTCTAACTCGTGGCGATGAACGCGAGTATGAGTATCAGCATAATACTAGTAAGTATGAGTAAAAGCCAAGGCTCTGTTATGGTGGGACCTGACGGGATCAGATCCTACACCTGGAAAGCGGGCGAGGCTGATAGTGGCAGCCCACCTCTTCACGTTACCTAGCTTGCCGCTTTCTAAGCTCTAACAACTCAACCTCACAAAACCCATCCCACTTTCCCCCTCGGATCCCACCCGTCACGTCTCACCGTCCATCCTATCTACCTACCAACTACAACCTTAACACTTTTACCATTCCACCGTAGGTATATAGACTTCCCACTATTCCAGATCGAAATCTACTTATGCCTTGAATTTCGTTTGACACGAAAGCTAAAGCAACCACGGAACCATACAAACAGTTTCCTACCTCTTTTTTGACCCCAATACTTCGCGTAAGCCTTCAAACTGTCGTCAAAACGCAAAGCAGAGGTCCCTTCTGCCCCCTCGAGTCCTTCGAACTCCCGTCCGAAGAAGGTTATCGCCATGGCTGTATGCTCAGCTGCTTTATCTTGCTCCCGGGAGCTGTTCCGAAGCTACAGAGCTGACGTGTTTTGGGGTGTTGCCCCGCAATCCAGGACAAAATGCAAGCCGAGAAAGAGGGAGATCAAAATATCGACGAGAGCTTGTACTCTCGACAGCTGTACGGTGCCCTTTCTGATCTAGTATGTTTCATTCAAATGCTAATGGGTTGGCGGTTCCAGTTATGTCCTCGGACATGAGGCCATGCGTCGGATGGCTAATTCCAACGTTCTCATTGTTGGACTGAAAGGCCTTGGTGTTGAGATTGGTAAGCTGCCTTTAGCATATCACACTTTATGGATTGTCTTATTGATCATTTTAAAGCCAAAAACATTGCACTGGCTGGTGTCAAGGCGATGGCAGTCTATGACCCCGCACCCGTCGAGCTTTCCGACCTATCTGCTCAGTTCTTCCTAAGGGAGGAGGACGTTGGCAAATCTCGCGCGGACGCTACTCAACCTAGGCTTGCCGAGCTTAACGCTTATGTCCCAGTTAGCGTGCATACGGAGAACATCCTAGAAAACCCCCAGTCTCTCGCCAAATACCAGGTCGTCGTCCTGACAGAAACTTCCATCGATGATCAACTCAAAATCAACGATTTCTGCCGTGCGAACAAGATCTACTTCATTAGCGCAGATATTCGTGGCTTATTCGGAAACATATTCTGCGATTTCGGTGAAGGCTTTTCCGTCATTGATGCAACAGGAGAAACCCCAGTCAGCGGTATCATCTCCGATATAGACGAGGAAGGACTTGTTACGGCGCTAGACGAGACTAGGCACGGGCTTGAGGATGGAGATTATGTCACATTCTCCGAAGTCGAAGGTATGGACAAAATCAATGACGGAACCCCAAGAAAGGTCGAAGTAAAGGGACCCTACACTTTCTCCATTGGTTCGGTCGAAGGCCTGGGCAAATACTCCAAGGGCGGATTGTTCCAACAGGTCAAGATGCCTAAGATCCTCAACTTCAAGCGTCTATCAGAGCAGCTCTATAAGCCGGACTTTTTGATCTCCGACTTTGCAAAATGGGACCGTCCAATTCAACTCCATATCGGTTTTCTGGCTCTTTCTAAGTTCGCTGCTGGAAATAGTGGCAAACTTCCTAGGCCCATGAATGAACAGGATGCAAAGAAATTCCTTGAGATAGCGGGAGAAGTCTCTAAGGCAATCCAGGAGGGTGCACCTGAAGAGATTGATGAGAAGCTCCTCACAGAGTTATCATATCAGGCTCAAGGTTACCTATCGCCCATGGCCGCCTTCTTTGGAGGTTTGGCTGCCCAGGAGGCCCTCAAGGCGCTTTCTGGAAAGTTCTCACCAGTTACCCAGTATATGTACTTCGACTCATTGGAGAGCTTGCCGACTTCGACCACCAGAACAGAGGAATCGTGTCAACCAATCGGCTCTCGATATGACGCTCAAATTGCAGTATTCGGAAGGGAATTCCAAGAAAAAATCCAGAACACCAAGGAATTTTTGGTCGGCGCTGGTGCTATCGGATGTGAAATGTTGAAAAATTGGGCTATGATTGGTCTTGCTACTGGACCCAACGGTAGCATTCACGTTACCGACATGGATTCTATCGAGAGAAGCAATCTTAACCGACAGTTCCTCTTTAGAGCTCCAGATGTTGGCAAGCTTAAGAGTGAGTGTGCGGCGGCGGCTGTTGCGGTCATGAACCCTGAACTGAAGGGCAAGATTACATCCATGAGAGATCGCGTTGGCGAGGACACTGAGGATACTTTTGATGAGGATTTCTGGGAAAGATTGGACGGCGTTACCAATGCTCTGGACAACGTGGAAGCTCGTGTCTATGTTGATAGGAGATGCGTTTTCTTCCGAAAGCCGCTCCTAGAAAGTGGTACACTTGGTACAAAGGGTAACACGCAAGTTGTCCTCCCTAATCTTTCAGAGTCCTACTCTTCGTCGCAAGATCCACCAGAAAAGTCTTTCCCCATGTGTACCGTCAAATCTTTCCCAAACAGAATCGAGCATACGATTGCTTGGGGCCGCGAAGTCTTCGACTCTGCTTTCGTTAACCCACCCCAGAGTGTTAATCTGTATCTCTCTCAGCCGAACTTCATTGAGAGCACACTGAAGCAATCTGGAAATCAAAAAGAGATTCTTGAAACCATTCGAGATTATTTGGCCAGCGATAAACCCCTCACCTTCGAAGAATGCATTGAGTGGGGTAGACTCAAATTTGAGAAGCTCTTCAACAATGATATCCAACAGCTATTGCATGTCTTCCCCAAGGACTCTGTTACCAATTCCGGAACCCCATTTTGGTCCGGTCCCAAGCGTGCCCCCGATCCGTTGGTATTCGATCTCGATAACCAGGAGCATCAAGATTTTATTATCGCAGCTGCGAACCTTCATGCTTTTAACTATGGGCTTAAGGGCTCAGTTGATCTCGGTCTGTACCGCAAGGTTCTGGAATCAATGATGATTCCCGACTTCAAACCCCAGAGCGGTATCAAGATTCAAGCAAATGACAGCGACCCTGATCCGAACGCCAGCAACACTGGGTTTGCCGACCAAGATGAGCTTTCTCAGATCGTCGAAAGCCTGCCTGCACCAGCCACCCTGGCCGGATACCGCTTGACGCCGGCAGAGTTCGAGAAAGATGATGATACCAATTTCCACATTGCATTCATCACTGCCGCATCAAACCTCAGAGCTCTCAACTACGGTATTCAGGTTGCTGACCGACATAAGACGAAGGTACGATGGAATTGTGTTTTCAAAAGTTACAAATTTGTTGCTAATTATTCTATATAGCTTATCGCTGGTAAAATCATTCCGGCTATCGCAACGACAACGGCGCTCGTCACTGGCCTTGTGGTTCTCGAGCTCTATAAACTCATTGATGGTAAGAACAAACTTGATGACTACAGAAATGGGTTTATCAACTTGGCATTGCCTTTCTTCGGTTTCTCGGAACCCATCGCGTCTCCAAAGGGCAAGTACAATGACACAGAAGTCGACAAGCTCTGGGATAGATTCGACTTTAGCTACAACCTTACGCTCAAGGAGTTATTGGCAGAGTTCGTAGAGAAGGGGCTGGAAATCACTATGCTGAGCTACGGCAATGCTCTGTTGTACGCATCCTTCTTCCCGGGTGCAAAGTTGAAGGAGAGATATCCGCTGAAGTAAGTTTACTCGACTATAGGTGCTACTAGTTGAAGTGGGCACACACTAACCATGTTTGGATAGGATGTCGGAGCTCATCTTGCTTGTTAGTAAGAAGCCTGTCCCTGCAGGCCGACGTAATATGATATTTGAGATCTGCGCGGATGACAAGAGTGGAGAAGATGTCGAGGTCCCGTTCATCTGTGTTAAGACCAGAGACGCTTAGATGGGTTTTGGAGAAGAAGAAAAGAAAGAAAGAAGAAAAAACCGAAAAAATGATAATAAGCATTGGATAATAGAAAATGCGGAGGGTCGCGTCATATTAAATCTCGTTAGTCGTGTTAGTCGCAGAGCTTCTAGTTTATTTGAATAAGGCACCAAACGGGAAATGGAAACCTGTGGTTGTTAAATTTTACTTCTATTCATCGCATAAGCCCAGACCTTCTGGGCATGGTACCAAATTCCTCTGTAACTCGTCATACAGAATCCCGAGCGACCTAGACCAAATCCAAGGAAGAGGAAAGCATTTGAAATAATTATGAATATAGTGATTTACTCCCCTGTCGAGATTGATTAGTAAACTACATCGGGAGGTTTAGTCAAAGGTCTAAACCTGCGTTTGCAGGCGTGTTGGTTAGTCAGACGTCCAGATTGCGGTTAGTCAGGCCAACATCGCAGAACCTTAACAATCATGACTAAGGGAACCGACGGGTTCTGGTCTCGATGCGGGGCCTTTGACGGCCTAGGTCTCGGTCGATAACCCCGGAAAAATTGTATAAAAACGGCACTGGGTTAAAAACTATTTAGTATGCCTACCCCTCAAAAAAAGAGAAGTATCTACTTAAGAAGTACTTAGTTATATGTCACAGAAGCTTTTAATACCCAGAGCGATATCTCGTTCAATATCTATAAGAAGCCCATCCGCCCGGATCCGTTTTCTAAAGACGTCATCAAGACTGTTCATTACAACAAACACAACACGATTTTTGAACAAGAAGGACGTTTCCAATATTACATTTTACCCGGCCTTTACGCAACTTCGAACCATGTCGGTAAGTTCAGACAATGATTGTGGCTTAAAGGGATATCGAGCTATTGGCTTTATATTTTTATTCGGATTTACATTTGGCTACGTGTGCGTGCCGTTCTTGGTTTGCCAATTGACGGGGTCAATTGCAAATATAACTTATAGCAGCGCCTAAAGAACTTAACCTTGGAGTCTGTCTAAACCAAAGGCAAGGATAAAAAATGAATACAACTAGTCGATCGAAGCCTACGGAATCGTAAGGGAACAAGGACGAAGGAAGACTTGCTGACTTCACTCCTTTTTCAATAATTAGACAGACTTTAAGATTACTTCCTGGGCATCGAAGGACGGTGAATTCAGGCGTCAAGCCGTAAGTATCCGAAGATTAATACTATGGCATCAATGTTAACAGAAATGAATAGTCATCGTTTCGAGATCATATCTCATCCGCCCCTGGTATGTTTAAGGACCACGCATTATCGTAGACAGTGTAGAAAATGAAACTGATGGGTTCATCTGCCTATACTAGATGCGCAATTCCAACCGGAAAAGGGAAGATATCATCTCTATGTCAGCTATGCTTGCCCTTGGGGTATGTTGTACAATTGAACCCTACCTACCTACTAAAATTTGAAATATTTACTAAGAGGTTTCGCCGCATAGCTACCAGAACCTTGATTGTCCGCCAGCTCAAAGGCTTGCAGGACATCATCTCTTTCGTAAGTAGTCCGCGATCGTATCAAATAGGCTATAAACCATATCAACTAATAATATGGCTGTTAATAGAGTGTTGTGCATTGGCATCTTGGAGAGAGTATGTTAAACTCTGCAAGTGCATGCATTTACAAAATAGCTTGTAAATGGTACTAACAGTTCGTGTTTTAAAGAGGGATGGCGCTTCGCCGAAACCGACGAGAATATACCCGATGCAGGCCCAGATGACCTAAACGGTGCAAAGTTCATACGAGATATCTACTTCTCCGTGAACCCTGATTATACCGGCCGATTTACTGTCCCAGTCCTCTGGGATAAGAAACTTAAAACCATTGTGAACAACGAGAGCAGTGAAATCATTCGCATGCTCTATACGGATTTCGATGGTCTCGTCGCAGATGAATACAAGAACCTGAATTTCTATGCGCCAGAGTATGCTAAGCAGATCGATGAAATGAACGATTGGATCTACGTATGTTTCCCACCATCGATCAATCAGACTGTTCTATAACTTACCGTCCACCCGCTTAGGACACCATCAATAACGGAGTGTACAAGTCCGGCTTTGCCAGCACTCAAGAAGCATACGAAAAGAACGTCCTCAGACTTTTCGAAGCCCTTGACCGTGTTGAGGATATTCTAAAGAAGTCGGATGGCCCCTATCTTCTGGGAAAGACTCTCACAGAAGCAGATATCAGATTGTTTCCTACCATCATCCGGTTCGACCCGGTCTACGTTCAGCACTTTAAATGCAATATCAAGATGATTCGTCATGAGTAAGTATCATATTTCCTTTGTGTGAGAAGCCTACCGGGCATGATTTGATAACACTTCATAATAAATGTAGCTATCCAGTAATCCACAAATGGATGCAACATCTCTACTGGGACATCCCAGCTTTCAAGGATACCTGCAACTTTGAGCACATCAAGAAGCACTACACCAAGAGCCATACCCAGATCAATCCTTTCGTAAGTGTGCCAGAATAATTGTTTGGCTTAGTTGTTTACAAGCTCGCATAACTAACAGAGTACATAGTCAATCACGCCCGTCGGACCCGTTCCAGATATTTTGCCCAAATCTGAATAGATAGTGGAGTCGAAGGAACGCAATGGGAGGACCGAGGCTATCTGCGGGGACTAATTTTCTCAAGTATTCTTTTTTTCAATTTGGGGAGACACGTACACACACATGTTAACAGCCCCTCTTTAATTAATTAATGTCTCATCAAGTATCAAACCGTAGTTAGTTACTTATCAAAATATGTACCTCCAAGTGTCATACAACGAATACTCCGCGAATTTACAAGGCTAGCATGTTTGCGTTGTAGACAAGGATCTAGCGGATGCTTTTACGTAGTCGACGCCGTGCCAGGGAATTTCGTGCATGGATTTGTTAGGTCATTCATGGCGGGGCCCAAGAGCCCCGCTTCAGGCCACAGGTAATAATAGTCCTACCTGGTCCCGCGTGGACGACAGTTCTTCACCATACCACACTTTCGCCACCTTACCTCATGGTTCTAGCTGGAACAGCCGTTTAGATAGTACTATAGAGTATCCCTCTATCTTGACTGAGTAGGTAGACAGACAGCGCAAAGATGTCTAACTACAACCCCGACTATCGGCGGGATAATAAAGGCTCCCCGACGTACTCACGGGATAACTCGCCCGAGCGACAGGCGCATGCCCGCGGAAGAAGCCCTTCTGGTGTAGGTGATACTATAGTCGTTAAACGCTCGTATATATCATATTCTGAGATCCGTACTGATATCTATGTTTATTGCGATACATAGGCGACGCTTCAACTTCCAACTGCAAAGGCGGGCCTGACTGTCAGTCCCCCTTCGACAAGTCAGACAGTGTACACCCCATACTATGCTGGAGCCTCGCCAACCACGAGTTCGCCTGTTAGCACGAAGGCGAATCCGTCGTCGCCAAAGGCTTCTGGGGCATATAAGGTACTAAGAATACACTCCTATGAGAGCAAGTCGAAAGGAGTTTCTAACATCGATATTTCTTCGTTATCAAAGGCATATCGCCCCCCAGTTCAACAGGCATACTCGACCGATTCTGTGATCCCAAGCCAGCCACATGGGCCTTACACAGCTTACCAACCCCCAAAGCCTGTAACATCGACTCAACTACCAACTGTAGCCCCGCTGCGTGTGCAACATCACCCATCACCTGTGATATCTCCCCTAGTTCAACCCGTAAACAATGCGGACCAGAGACCAATCTCACCACCTGCCCAAAGGCTTCCGTCGCCACTGCCAACGGCGCCACGGCCTGACCCGATTGACCATAGGCCATCTACTGCCGACAGCTATACTACTGTTCCTTCCTACGGGGACAAGGGAAGTGCGGCAGCATATTACGCTCCGTCAGTAACAGACTCTGTTGTCTCTACTCCCAGCACTTACGAGCGTCCTGGTACATTCACTGAGAGACCAATTACACATACCCCACCAGTGGCTAGCGGTCCCTTTACCCCTCAGGGAGCCCCATATCAACAGCAGCCTCAACAGCAAATCCCTCCTTCTTATGGCCCACCAAAACCAGCTGGGACTCCCCCAGATCAGAACAGGATATCAGGCTATGGATCCCCAAGTTCTGGGCCCGCCCCAAAGCCGCCCGTGCCTATTACTCAACATCAACAGGCCAATATTGCTCCAGCTACGGGGTATGCAGACTCGAACTATCATCCTTTCGGGCCACCTCTTCAGCCTCAGCAGTCTAATGTACAGCCTCCCGCTCAACAACAGGGGACATACCCCCCCACTCAACAACAGGGAGCATATCCTCCTGCTCAACAACAGGGGACGTACCCTTCGCAGCAGCAACCGGGGGGGTACTCCCCTCAGCAGCAACAGGGGGCATACCCTCCCACGCAGCAACAGGGCCCATATGCACCAGCACAGCAACAAGGTACATATCCACCGGTGCAGCAACAAGGTACATATTCACCAGCGCAGCAACAAGGTGCATACCCCTCCGCGCAGCAACCTAGCCTATACACTCCAGCACAACAGGCGACTGCTCCACCTGCCAGTCCGCCCAAAGGACAGGCATATGCTGTTGAACTACCAAGCTCCCCAGGGTTACCCAATCATCCGCCCAAGCCTTCCAAGCAGCTTTCCTTCACGCTCCCTCCGTCAGATATCTACGCTGAGCGAATTGCAAATTTTATGAATATGCTCGAGAAAGAAGCTTCTCTGTCCCCTACAGCAGCTCCTACACTTGGTAGACCGGAACCAGAGGACCTCGAGACAAGGCGATATAAAGTCTTTAGAGATTGGATTGTCAGCGAGGCTAAACTTAGAGGACCGAAATTTGCCACAGATTTGGCAGATGATCTCGATAGCCTTAGTTTCGGTAACAAGAGGGCTTCAGAGCAGTTCACAGCAAAACCCAGAGGTGGTACAGATATCTATGGAGGCTCATCTGCCAACAAAGCTCAGACACCAGTCTCGCAGCCAGCTTATACCCAGCCTCCGCCTCCAAAAGTCACGATGCTGGATCTTAGTAAACTTCTACCTTTGATCTATCCGCCTCCACCTTCCAAAGTCACTACTGCAGCTAGGCTGGCTCCATTCCAGAAGACGTTTGCTGCAACGTCTAATTTAGCATTCATCGACAAGAACCGCCAGACATTTGCTGCCAACCAGGGTGAAATGGAACGTAGAATCCAGGCTGAAATCGATGAGGTTCGCCGTCGCCGGGGTAAGCGTAACCCGGCAGATGCAGAGAACGTCGTACGCGAGATACGAAAACGCGAGGGTTTGGATGCTTACGAACGCTTCGATCGGGATGTCGTTGCAACTACGTATGGAGAATTAATGAAATCCGGTGAGGTGATTGATACGGTCAAGCAGGGTGTCGAAGAACTTGTCAAGGATATCGCCAATACCCTTACCTCAGTGGAGTTGTTGGAGATCATCAGCTTCTTAACTGCCGTCCAAGATCTCTCGACAACAGTTCATAATCACATGGAGAGCCTTCTGACGGAGAGAAGCATGAAGTATATGTACAGCTTAACCATCCCTCTCTATGAAGCCAACGATGCGGCAGAGGCAAAGAAGATTGAAGCTTGGAATCAAGGCGTCGTCGCTGGTCAGGTTGCAGATAACAAGGCGGCCGAAGAGAAGCGAGTTGAGAGCTACTCCAAGTTTATCCTTGGAATCTGTGACCAGGTTATTGCTCGTGAAAAAGAGAAAGCTGCCCGACTCACTACTGCTTTGACTGACTTGGTCAGAGTGATTGATGCCGGTACTAGGGACGGCGGACGCCTCGAGTTCCTCGTCCCCCATGGCGAAGATACCCGACCCTTCGACCTTTCGGAAGAAGGAAAGCTCTTGTGGCTCCGATCTAAGATTTTGACTGCAGCTCTTGCCATCCAGGCTTCTCTCGACTCCCAAAAGGCTCTTCAAAAGACGAAAGATGTGGCTGCAAGACTCGCAATCAAGGCCAGGTATGCCGCACAGGAGGCAGAGGCAGTGAAACAGAACCCGACAAACCAGCAAAAGAATATCGATGATATCAACAAGCTGAGAGAAGCACAGGCTAGAGAAATTGAGGGGCTTAACAAGACCGAGGAACGAGAGTCTGAGACTCGGGGTATTGAAAGAGGTAGATTCGAGGCCACTATCCGACCTGCAGCTGACACATTGAAGAACAAGGCACTTGCTATTGGGGGTGAGAGAGCCCAAGCGTGGGCGAAAGAAGGGAATCAGGAGGTTCTCCTGGGCTGGGTATAACGATTGTTCCTGTTTGAACATTTAGCCACTCTATTCTGCTTCTCCGCGATCTGTCTTCCTTTCTTGAAATTAATTGAGTTTTGACATGGATTTGATGATATCAGTTTCAGCGTTCTGTAATGCATTTACTAACATTTCTCTCCGTTTGCGCTCTCTTTTTGGATTGTCCCTGTAGTGCTAGTTTCGCAATCTTTGTCAATCTATATCGATGAGCAAACCGTTCCTTATCAGCGAAGTCCCTTAAAACTCCACCATCGTGCATTGCATACATATGCATCCCTATAATCAATATCAAGCTGCTATAGCGCATCATGCACGTTTGTCTCAGCCGTCCCGTGAACTTGGGAAACGTGCCTGATGATCACCGGGGTTCGAGAAGCATATGCCCAGCTCTCATTCCATCGGAATGCATTTCCAGAGCACAGGCTCCAGACCCCGCTCCATTCCGTCCCACTGGTCTGCGGGTCCGAAGTAGTGATATCAATTTGTTATAATCACGAGTCCTATATCTCCAAATTATACCTTGTTGTGGTTAGAAAAAGGGGTGACAAACTCTATTTTGATATGAGTTAACGTTCAGAGATGCAAACCCAACCAGGGATAGAGTTTGTAGTTTCGTGTACCTGAAAACAAGGTCGTGATACCACGCTTGTGGTGCGTTGTCGTTGTCGTTGTTTTGTGTGGCAATTTTAGTAGGCAACGCACAATATCCAACAAAGGGACTAACCACCATTTACAGCATTAATAGTGCGTATGCATATGACGTCGCGACCAATCTCTCGACCAATCTCTCGACCACACCTGTTGTCTGCCAAATCGCGATATCGAGACGATAATTAAGAGGCGCGTGGATTTCTTCTTAGCCACTAGTTGTCTTAATTGACTTGCTCCAGGTTTCGATCTAGAAACTAGTTCAATGTGTCAGGTTTGCTCCGTGAGAATGCCAGAGCGCTAGCCTAGCACAAGTACGGTATCGAAGCTAACAGCAGCCAGCCCAACATCCTGTCAGCAACCGTCCGATTTTAGGTTCACATTCCGATCTGACAGCAAAGAACTTGAAAGTTCCTTGCAAGTATATTCGACCCACAAGCCTGGAGTGAGCATAAGCTGAAAATGTTTGGAAAACTACCTCCAAGTTTGCTTATCTGCTTCGAGGAAACTGCTAGAGATTCTGATCTCCGTATGCAGGCTGTTAAATTAGATCCACATATTTCAATGTACGGAATGGGTTATATATGCCTTCGTTGAAACGAAGTCCGTCGATTGATAGAGCAGGTCATGGGATGGTGCCCATGTACGGGACGAGGATATTGAATACTGTGATAGTCACTTTTTCCTGTGAGGATGATGTAGCACGTACATTACATCTATTCCGCGATCCGTGGAGGGGCTGGCAAGGGTCTCTGAAACTTCTTTCAAATAGAAAGTCAAATCTCTAAACAAGTCCTTACTTACTTGTTAGCTGTTGCAAATACACTGGTATGTCAGTAAAGATCGAAACATACCTCTGGGGTTTCCACCTGCAAAACCTCAAGATTGCATGCATCCAGGGCCGCATTGATATTCCATTTTCAAGTGACCGGTTCAAGCTACCCTCGGGCTCCTCCGTCAGGTCCGTACCCAGGTATCTACGACATCATAATCACGACCTGCTACCGTGAGCCGGACATCTTATTAAGAAATTGAGGGCCTAGTATGCTACTTGGGAGCAAGCCCGATTCACATGCATCAGACACATTTGGATCGAGCACCGCCCAAGCCACAGAACTGTACGGAACTCTCGATCCCATTCCATACACTTTGTCCAAAAATAATTTGTCACAAATCGATGCATTAGGCGATGGAGGTGAAAAAGATGTGAAGTTGACGAGGGTCGTATTGTGGACATCATACTACTGATTTTAAACCATGCTTTGGCCACGAAATCGGACTATAGATCGGAAACCGGCGTGGTTTAGTTAAAATGAGGAAAGCCGAACTATGCAGAATGGCGTTCTTGGCATATCTGAAAATGTTGTCGCAACCTCGATCCAGCGGCAAGAAGTACCGATGCCGGAATATTTGCTAGCCGAGTAAGCACTATATTAGCCACTTTGCTCCAATCTTGACTTTGGATGTGAGGATGTGCATGTATCCGTGGATTCGACTGGGAAAACGACGTCCGATTTTACGGTTATCTCGTCGGAGCATCATCAAACTCTGCGACGGGGCCAGGAAATTACTTGATGCAGGTGGGAGGAAACAAACTGATGGTGCCAACGCCGTTAGTTGGAAAACGGCGAATCCAGATTGCTGATGGGATGTGACCACGGCTTGGTCTTGCAGAGCTTCATGCCGAAAAGACGCAAGCACCCCGATTTGACTAGACTAACCTGGGCCTAGACCCACCCATCCACCCGATTTCGACTGAAGCCAAGGTGCTGAGCTTTTGGAGGCTTTCCCTTCCACCAGAGCTTTGGGATTGGATTGCGGGATCTCCTTTTTAGGGACTGGATTAGTGGGAAAACTTCGGCAAACCAATATTTAGGTACCCCGCTTTGGCTCCAGTCCAAAAACTTTAAACTAGACTCTAGATTAATACTTTTACGTGAAGGTGATAACTCGATGATCAAAGCCTCGGTTACCTCCTTGTCTGTGGCGACTACTTCACGCCCTCTGAGTTAATTCCTTGATTCTTGTCACATTTCACGCGTGGGATGGCTGATTATTCTCCACTCCCTCTGAGCTAATCGAGACGCCACGAAGCGTGATAAAGGGCGCTCTGGACTTTGACCCGTTCGTTTCCTTGGCTTAGACAGCCAGTGTCTAGGAAATGACCCGATTCTAGAATTCAGATATACTCTCTTTTACATCGTGCCGCCATTGGCGTCGTTTGCTAGGCTCGGGTTCGTGGCCAGCGTATCGATAGCCCAAGAGGGGAAATTGGGGACTCTCGAATAGATCATCACTATATATCATGGGTTCAAGATGTTACCTACATACATAGTACACACTACTTACTCTACGCATGCATTTGTTGCCCGCCTTTTTTTTCATTTTTGGCGAGAAGTGCTCCCAGGATAGCCTAGCTTCCTGGAAATCCGGCATTGCAGGCCTGGTTCCCTGCCCTGGTCGACTGAGCCTATCGAGAAGCACGGTCGCCCACCACAAGGGCTCACGCGAAGCATTCTTATTGGCGCCATCAAGCGAAAGTAGATGCACAAGCAAATACCCAACTCACACAACGGCTGCCGCTGCCATCACAAGCTAGCTGGTATTGACTCTATAGCAGCGATCCAGGCGGCTGCTTGAGGAGTTCTTACGTTCTTGCATATCGGGAGTCTTGCAGCTTGCACTTGAATATCTTCTGGCTTGAGATATCCACGAATCTAGATTCTACTCAGCGATCATCTTCAAAGCGCAAGTTAGGTTAATAGAATTAGAATATTATTCGAAAGCCAGCATGCAGTAGTTTACTTTGATTCAATTCGCGGGTATGGTGGAAATCCAGCCGGAACTGAGGGAACAGCCCTACTAGTCCCACGTCCCAGGGTTCACTAAGGATCGAGGCTGGGTAGTTTAGCGTAGGCTCAAAATCTTAATATGATCCTTCAAGTTATCAGCTAGATTTTAACTTTAGGTATACCCATAGCTGTCTCGGTTATTCGACGAATTGCAAATAAACCATAGCGAGTAAGGGCAAGGACAATACGAATCCATAATAGAGATATAACATTTACACTGCCTTAAAGATAAAGCTGACGAGCAGGATTGATGTGAGGGGGGGTATGAGGCCTCGTCAAATTTACAAACCGTGGACCCACAAAAAAAACTGCCCGCCATGTGTTCCACCAATTCAAGAGCCACGCGGATCATGGCTGGCATCATCGTTACGAGATTATGAGGACTGCCATACTAAGTTCCGTTCCGCGAAGGACACCGGAATTGAATAGTTCCCCGTAGTTACATATGCTCTCCTCTTCTGCAGCCTCATACGTATACCTTGATGTATCAGGATGTCACTCATTAGAGAAGAGAACAGACCTGTGACGGGATTAGCCAGATCTATCATGTAATCATTTTGTCAATCACATTCCTTTCAGCCCCCAGGTTCGATCGAGAATCCTATGCAGCCAGGCCTCTTATGCATTTGTGATTCAAAAACTTCAAGAAGAAACATATCTGCGACTTGTCTCGTAAAACAGACGTCCGACCTTTCTCCGATTAGTTAGATCTATCAACCTTTATTTCAGATAGCTCTGGTATCCGCGCCTTTATGAAATCGTATGCTTGGACCATATTGGTTATCGCGTTGCGGATTAAGCCACGATGAGAATTTAACTGTCCGGGAAGATTTTCCGAATCGAAAGATCGAGTGGGGTTACATGGCTAGGGTTTGGAAAAGAACCTGCTACATTCACTCACAATAAAGAAGAGGGGTTCGACATCATGCGCACTAGCGTAAATTGCCTACATGTAATGGTCGCTTACTCTCAAGAAGGCAATTGTTGGCAACCTCCCCAAGACCTATTCGAAACTGTCGATAAAGAAGGTAAATCAAGTAGCTTTTACGTACTTGTAGGCGGGATGCGGCGCACGGTAGAATTTTTGGTTGGTATTATATTATTAAGACTGGCTAATGCTATGTGACGAGATATGCACGCACCCTTCTTAGTCCGGGGAATGATCCATTTCCCCTTGTGACCGGAATAATAAAGTCAAGATAAGAATGCAGTTATTTGACCGGGAATCGGAAAGGAAAAAGTAACTTTGAGAGAGAGAAAAAATTGATTCACTGCACCGTAAACGACCGTGATATTCTTCTATAGAGAGACACCAGAGACAACCCCATATTAAAGCAAAGAATGAGAGAATACCCTGAAGAAAAGAAATACATTGACAAAAACGAGATTACCACGCCACTAGGTTAAAACCAGCCGAGTTCAAACTCCATTGAAAGGGAAACCGTACAATTCGTATAGGAAATTCCATCCCCGATCCAGTTCCAACAAAAAGGAAAAAGAAATAATATGAACAATTGATCCGTAGATGTTAAGAGAAGATATACAGAGAAGGTATTTGTTGAAGGCAAATTGGGGGACATTAGCCATTAAAATGCGAGGCATGAGGGTGAGAGGGGCTGAAAGAAAATAAAAATATATATGCCCGCATAAACATAGTGCATCAATGCATCATGTTGAAATGAAAATAGTAGGGGTGGACTATTATGGAAGAGAAAAGGACCGACCAATTGAAACCGAACTCCAAAGCAATATATACTCACACCTTGAGATGCAGAATAAGAAATTTTTTGTCGACATGCCCAATGAAGGAAATGGGTGAGAGATGATTTAGTAGAGAAGAAATTGGTGGCCCTGGTCACCATATTTCCTAGCGAAAGATACCCAGCTCTCCTCGACGCCAGCCTCACTCCAATACGCATCGAGAAAAGCAAGAGCAGCAAGGCAGTTGCTGAAACCTGTTACAGCCATTGCATCTTTCATCCTCCACTGTACATATTGTTGAGTGTTGACATCGCCGACGCTCTCAGTCCCAAGAATGAAGAGAGGGTAAACTAGATCAACGGCGAATCGTTTTTGATCTTTTATTGAGTGAAGGGACCTATAGAGTTCTCGCTTCGAAGTTGTGATCATTGGGTGAGTTGACGGGAAGTTGTAGAGGGACCTCCAGGCATAGAGAAGGCCTGAGTGGTGATAAACATTAATTAGATGATTAAAGTCATCTTTTTGTTCATCGGTCAAAATGGAAGCGAACGCAGTGGATGCTCTAGCGGTTCGCTGTCTCGCGCTCTCAAAGCGAGTTTGGATGGCCTCTGGGGGCGGGATTGATGGCTGTGTCCTTTCTGGGTCTGAAAGCTGTCGTTCCCAGCGGGTGATCTGGTGCATCACCTTAAGAAAGTCTTCAAAAAGTTCTTCCCTGCCGGAAGTCGGGGTGTTTACTGGGAGCTCAAAGTCCTTTGCATCATCATTGGAAAATGTAGTAGTGGATGCCAGTACATCAATCACGAAGAACTGTGATAGTAGGAAACTGCTGGTTTGGTCATCATCTGGAGCGATTTGCGTTGCGCCTCCCCTTAGCTTGATCATTGTCCTGGCAGCATCCAGATGTGTCCTCCAAGCATTTGTCTGACTACCAATCATTTCAAAATTCGTGAGCATGATGATTGCAGCCAAAGTAGCATCCGAATCCATCTTGTCTCTGATCTGATAAGTTGGGTCGGGGCTTTGATAACCAAGAGCCTGTGTTTCAATCTTAAGCCTGTTGGTGATCAAGGCCAAGGAAGAATCTCTGTATCTTGTCGCCGCAGATGCGTATGCCGGATGGTTGCCACCGTTCTGTGCAGATAGATGGTTTGCAGATACCGCCAATAATGCCAGAAGTAGAGTTGGAGATTGCATAGCCAGTGGAATCATGATTTTCCTCCAAGGGTTCTGCGGGCCATCGATCCACACCATCATTGCAGCTAACGTCTGGTCATAGTGGGCAATGAGTTCCCTTACGGAAGCGTTTTGGAGAATTGTTGGAATCTGGGAGTTGAGGTCGTAGCTAAAATCGAAATCCGGTAGTGGAGGGGTATACTCCATGCTATAAACCGAGCTTGGTGGAGAAGGAACCATTGTCGGTTTGTTATCGTAGTACTCGAGGCCGTTGGTAGTTGTAGTAGTGTTCAAGGCCCCTCCATTCGAAACCAGCCAGTCGTCCCATCCTCCCGTAGTATCGACTGGGCCGCCACAGCAGCCTCCACCTAGATGGCCATCTTCCTCCTCAAAGTCTGCGTCGACATCCGGCTGGTCTAGCAAGTCAACCCTTACGATGTTGACGTTAGAAAAAGTGGGTTCCCGTTTGAGTGGTGCTGGAGTATGCTGCTTGAAAGGTTGTTCCCGTTTGTGTGGCTTCGACTTGGGGGATGTGGTTGCCGACTTTGGAGGCGTAGCCAACGTGATATTGGAGTTCTCCCTGGACATGCTTGCAACTGCATGTTCTGGATTCCTGATAGGATATGATTTTCCGGCAAGCTTTCCTCTGCTGGCAACGCCCTGGCCCCATTTGAGGACGAGACCATATCCGGGGCACTCGAGATTTCTTCCTCTACACTTACCACAGGTAGGTAGAGCGCGGTCACATCTGATGTTGGTAGATGGTATGTTAGCATTGGTGCCAAATCGAGAAGGCAGATACGAGCACTGACTTTATGCGTCTTCTGTTGCAAACCTTGCAGTCTTGCGTTGCCCTTGGGGTATTGTCGTCGACCTTAATCCTGGAATTCCCACCACGAGGCATTTTGACAGGTTTAGGCGGTGCCTGAACAGCTAGCATGCTATGTCTGAGTGGCAATGGAGGATTCGATGACCCAGGCTGTCTAGAATAGCTGAGAGGATTGTATGCAAAAGAATGCGGCACTTTTCGAATTCTGCTAGTTGGAGGGATTATATGTTACGATATAGAGAGGGCTAAAAAAGAAACGTATGCCTCGGATTCTGAGTTACGCTTGTGCAGATGTACAATGCAACCGACAGATGGATATGTAATGTCAGAAGAAGAAGGAGGATATAAGAAGGATAGGCCTGGTATATGCGCAATGATCCTGATCTGTTCAAGCCAGTGAAGCTGCTTGGAGAAAATGAGGTTAGAGAATGGGGGACATGAAGAAGTTATAAACTTTTCCCGTAAAAGAGCGTCTTAGCTCGGCCTTGCTCGCACACACAGAGCAATTTAACGAACACGCCCAGCGCAGGGACGAGCCAACGGTACGCCAGCGAGCAAGCAAGCAAGTTAGCCTGCGAACCTGCCCGCTAGTTCAAAGGTGATGTGGGGAGGTCAATTCGAGTTCTGGTGTGCTTGCCGCAGAGACTTTGCAGGATGTATATTTGCTTCTTTGCTTGGCGTGTAGAAGCCGGGTGTCTGAGTCCTGTCCACACACCTCGGATCTAGAGACATCCCTCGCATCCACCTCCACCCTCCACCGTTCGAATTCCCTCCCCCCCCAAGCCCAACCCGTGCAGCCAGGCAGTCCGTCTGTCAAAAAGCAACTAAAAGATGCGCCCTCCATCACATCTGGTTTATTTTAGGCCATGGCCCCTGGACCTCTGCGCTATCTGCGCAAAAGGTTTGTCGTAATTCAGGGCCACAAGGGTTTGAAAGTATCGTGAAGCAGAAGCAAATAACCAGCTAATTCTACATGTATGTGCATGCATGATCCGGGGAACCTATCTTTTCTTCTTCTTCTGTCACTAGTCCTGCCCGAGCCGAAATAATGTCTCGCCCTGGCCTGGTTGTTCCCGATTGCTGTGAACTCGATGACAAAAAGAAAATGCATACTCCTGCCACCCACCGCACAATATTAATTATGTGATGCCACACACACCGCTCATCAAAGGCCCCATGCTGAAATTGACCCAAGAATCATCCTCTCCCCAAATAGGTAGATTTTGAAAGATTGCTTCCTCTTTGGCATTTTCCAATTCCAAAAGTGTCCAACTCTGTTTCTATCTTGCTAACTTTTGGTGTCAGTTCAATATATTATATTTAAATATACTCATTACGATGACACTATCGAAAACAAGAGCAATCATAACATGAATCTACTAGCACCTCATCTAGCGGGCATTTGTTTTATTTTTATTTTTACTTTTATTTCTTTATCATCAAAGGTGAACCCTTCATGATCTGAGCCCGATGGGAAAACATGCTAGATGGAATGCGCCGGATGACGACTTGCGTAACATAAACCTCACCGATCAATGCGTGCATCCATGGTGATAATAATCCTTGAGCTTTGCAAGGTTCACTAGCGAGGCCAAGAAAGCCTGTCCGATATCTCTCCCACTCCAGTTCATGATGACATTGCACACACCCAACCCCTCCTTTGAGCTGGTAACACGTACGGTCGCTTTTTAGCATTAATTCTCGCCAACCGACTCGAGGAAGGGATTAAAAAAAAATGAAAGGAAAAAAAAAAAAAGCTAATAAAGTAAAACCGAAAGACCGGTGCAAAGCTGCAGGCGAAAGTTTAGAGCTGTCTCAGACTACGAGGGATGGCAATCTGCAAGGAAAAAAATGCCCCGCAGGTGTCGAATCCCGGTCCAACGGTTATGTTGGGTCGTTGGGTCCTACAATATGGTTACTCCAGAATTCCGAAAAGTAGAATATTTCGAACATTTTTCTAGCTTTATCTTCCTGTTCTCGAAGCTCACGATGAAACCACCAAAGGCTGCGGAGTTCCTTTCTAGACTATTAGTCTTTCACTATGCCAATGCAGATGTGGTTTGGCGTGGGTTCTCCAGATACCGGGTTACAAAGCTGTCAGAAGAGAGTTAAAAAAGGTTTTCCTGTTAGAAAATCTCTTCACGATGGACTATCTGAACCATGGATGAGGAACGAGCTCACAGAGGTAGTATTGAAAACTTCACTCATAACTCTTGGCATGTGCACATCCACGTGAATCTCGTGTGCCGTGCCATGCCGTTCTTTTAGACATATAAAAAGTTTAATTGCAGATGGAAGCGGAAAAGTATGCGCAAGTCAGTGACACCACGGCAAGGCAGGAACCAGACACCAAGTCGGAATCGTATCGTGTCATCATTGAGATGTCTCTGATGGCGGGCTTTCGCCTACGATCACACATACAGTTAACGTCGACCGGCTCCACCCGCAGGGTCCCGTGAGGTGCGATAAACCAGATATGCAGCCTTCGAAACGGTCGATACTAGAAAGATATACCCCAGAGACGTTTGAGAGTCTGATTCATTAAACGAACTCTGCAATGCAATGCTCGTTAGGCTCTGTAAATCATAGATCCTACCTAGCCCCGCCTTTGAGACAAGTGAGTTATACTATGCATATGACCAGATGCAGAGTCGGTTGCCCTTGAGCATGTCGTGTACGACTTTTTTTTTTTTTCTTCTCTGTTTCTCGGATCTAGTTCACGATGTCTATTTGAGGAAATAAACTTTGTGATCATGAAATATTTGAAACAGAAGAGCATTTTCTAGTTTTACCTCATCACCAGTATTTGCAGTGTCTGGGATAAGGTTTTCCCAACGCCGGTATTCTGCTAGATTGGTGACTACAAAATGTCCGCAGGGACCTTTTTCTTCCCAAGCATCGATGCTCTGCGAAGTAGAAGGAAGATCTTTTTGAGCAGAGTCTGCCTAGCATAAACCAGGCCGCTAAAAAAAAAAAAACAGGATTCTAAAATTTGACAGATGCGATGTAAGCTCCTCGAGGTCGATTGATTCGATTCGGCTTGCGTTGATTCAGGTAGCGTTCGGCAGGAAATACCGCGCACACTTTATTGCATAAATGCGATTAGGTACGTACATGGCTACCGAGGTAGGTAGCTATCGATACCAGGCTGGCTGCGCTGGAAAAGTATCGCCGGCTGACGAGTTTTGCTAACATAATGCAGATTGAAGATCATGTTTCTTTTGGACTAGTCCCCCGGGATTAATCACGTTGGTCAGACAGGCAATGGTCGAGTCTTCCGGGGACGTCACCCACGGGGGTATGAGCTGTCCAGGATTTGTGGGGGTCAACGCACTCGCCATACACAGCAAAAATGGCTGGTATGAAAAAGCAAAGTTGGGCACAAAGGACCCCTGTCGGCCCCATATTTCGACTCCAAAACTGGCAGCTTGTGCGAGAATTGTCGGATAGTTTACTAAATCGGTTTGGGATCAATTTACAGGCTTTGGATGGTCTGTCTTGAAACTGGAAACGATGAGATGAGCAGCAAGTACTTGTATTCTTTAAATCGTTAAGTTCATAAAATCTTTAAAGATTGATTGATATATAGTACATAGCTACCTGGTAATATAAGTGCTGATTGGTGATTTCGAGATTGTTCATAACTGATAGCTGAAAATATTCGCCGCGGAATTGAACAATGATCATGATCTGATTTGATCGTGGCAAGGGCTGCATTGGTGATACTTGTATTTTGGGTTTCAACGAGGGCACATCGTCCTGTACCTGCATCTGCAGGAGACGAATTTCATGCAGCCGTAGCAGATAAAACCGACCTATTGACGCTTCTGGTATCTACTTTGGAAGATCAGTCGTTTCATATCTTGTCGGTTGATTCCTACGTCGAAGAGATGTCAAGGCTTCCCGGCCTAGCCTCAACTCGTTAGTTTATACGTTTATAGCGACAACGATATCGCCGGTCACACACCACCGTTACCAATACCCGAATCTTCAAGGGGGTTAATTTCATGCAATCTTATCTCTGCATATGTATGGATCCCTTGAAATTATGGGTGCTGCCACCTGACTATCATGGCGATTTTAGACTCGAGATGTCATCAACGTGACTCCACTGCAAAACAAAAAAATAGTGTGTAGATAAAATCTGCTCTTCAACAAGCTTCACCGGCCCCATCTGGATGAAACTTAGCAATATCACTGAGTTTTGACATGTATGGAGCTTAGGAACTTGGACCCAAATTTTGTGTAATCCGGTACCTGCAGTAGCGTCAACTTCTAGATCTGCTGTGGATACCGCTATATGATTAATTATTGATTTATGATTGATTAGTTATTTTGCTTTCTTTACCCATCCCGATGGCAAGGTCCAGGCGTTTTACATCTGGGTCTCAGATCATCGTAAACTTTTGTCAGTTGTTTTTTTCTCATGCGTTTGGTCGAAGCTACTCCATCTTGGATCCAACGCCGTTCGGCGCCGGGCCTTTTTCCCTGGAGGATATACAAGCCCAATCCTCGTCGGTATCACAACATTTAAATTTTAAAATAGCAGCTCTTTGTAAATTTATGTTATGCGCCGGCGAATGTGTCACCGGCATAGCCTGGGAAGGGGTTCGTCGCACTATATGGGAATCTCCGCTTTTGCGGTAGGCTTATTAATGCCGCTGTGCTACCGTTCCCTTTCTGCAGGGTAAGTTCGCCAAGCTGGGAAGGATCAGGGTGCAAACGTACATGAGATGTTGTAAATGCATATAATGATATTTCAGCATTGATGACTTCCCCCGCACTAGTTAAGTTGTGGTTCTAAGCCCAGACCTCCAGTTATCAAAAAGCTCAGATGACACCGCTAGTGTGCAGGATTGGGAAGGTCGATAACCGCGACATACGCAGATATCCCTGTGTCAGAGAAAAGGGCATAAGATAGCAACAGTTGGTGATTTTTCGATATCCAGCTCATGTTACATCTTTAACTATCGAGGCGCTGCTGTGGTTGCTGAATTGGTAACAATCTGCGGCCTGTCTGTCACTTTTTTTCCCGCAAACCCCCCCATGTGCCCGCTGTTTTACTAGGGCTAACCGAAGCTACGACTCCGGGATTTCTGATATATATCTCAAACATTAGAAACAGGAAGAAAGTGCTTGAGGCGTATGAAATCTTCAGCCCCAAACGGTGTCGTAGTTTAATGAATAAGATCGACGCTATGTCATAGTGGTCATGATTCGCCACAATGCCCTGCGAATCCTAATTTGCACCCTGGTCAGAAAGGTTGTAGAAGGGTATGTACAGCCCCCCATGAGCTGATGTGCTTCATTTAGACGGATATTAATTATGCATTTACTAAAACAAAATTCAAGCAGCTGTGGACACAAGGGTAAGATGGAGGGGTATCTGGAATTTACTGGCCCTGGGTGGACCTGCAGCGCGCAGCAGCATAAACTTTCTCGAACAAAAGCTCCGGCACAAAGCCTTTATTTCCCGGTGATCATAATGGTGAATTTGCGTAAAATAAAACCATAGCGTTCTCCGATGGCTCGACATGGTCGCGGCACGTCGAGCCATCTAATGCAACTTGCAGGGTAATGTTTCGATTTCTCAATGGCGCAATGACATGACGAAATACTGCCACAATGGGAATGAGTAGTGCCAAGCTCATTAGGATGAAGCTTCGACAGTTGGGCAAACGCACTAGACAGTAGTCCTGTACATTAAGCGAGTATTGATATGAAAATGACGGTAAATACGGAATGGTCGGCTCCTGTCTCGTCGAAAGAAAAGTTGGGAGGTTTGTTGGATATTTTTGTGTTGTCACTTCCAACGGGAATAGCTCGAATATCTGGCAGGCTTGAAAGCCAAGCAAGGCTGCAGCCAGCCAGGTTCATCGATTCGAACTTCGGCATATCTGTTCAATGCAATGCGAAGACACCAGGCGAACTCCATGCGCATACCTCCGGTATCAGATGCACCACTATGAAGTTAACTGTCCTTATCGTGATCATGCGTAATTGCATATCTTTTTTTTTTTTATCAAAGCAAAATACATTTAGGATCCGATACCGAATTAACCGGACGATGCACAGAACAAAGTTCAGGAAACCTTAATCAACGCGTATTGAAACACTCGTAAATTGATAGCAAACATTATAAACGGCATTTATCTATACATGGGACTATCTTGGTCGAGACCTACCTAGGTAGTCATATCGTAGAATTTTTTTTATGGGCCCTAGTTAGACCTAGCCGGAATTCGGATATTTTTCTTTTCTTTTCTTTTCTTTTCTTTTCTTTTCTTTTCTTTTTTTTCTTAGGGAGCAAAGACTCCGTTCACAGTAGTGTATTTTAACTTGAGGCTTACGACTTTGCTGTGGTATAGGGAGGAAAAACAAAAACGGGATATGCGGTACGAAATACGCCATAGGCATGTTGAATGTTCGTTGTCCCATTGGTATACTTGTTATTCCGTGCTGGCCAAATGGATCTCGATGCTCCACATCGTCCGCAAACGGGTTAATAAAATTACTCTTTTATCCACATCTACCGTTTTCCATATCCCGGTGACAGTTGAATACATCATCGATATCAAAGTTCGGTCTTCGCAATTCCGAACTTTGCTGTGCATCTTCTGGGAACTAGTGTTTCACTGGGTTGTGGGGTTGGGACCTGGCCTGTTATTCATATCAGGAAAGGTTCAGGTACCGTTTCGAAGAGAGTTTTCCACCAAGTCGTGATCTCGGAGGCAGATGGTTGGGAAGGTCGTAATTTTATCTTGAGGTCAGGAATAAACTTGGAAACGGGTTCCTCCATCTACCATACTGATCAGGAAACATTCGAGAAGAAACTCCGACTTCCACAGAATCTGATACGGACAATCGTGACCCCTGCAGCCACCATCACACCAGTTTACTTGTTTGTCATCTTAGCGTATTGGCGACATTTGATTAGCCCCAAGCGAATCTGCAAGGTACGCGATGGATCGACTGACCCTGGCAACTTTTAACGCTCGGGGCCTCGCTTCAGCCCTTTTTTCTCACCAGCCGCATTTGTGAGGCCCGTGGAACCAACAGACGTTTGATATGTACGGAACCCGGGAACACACAGGAGCCTCCCGAGCAGAAAGGTCACCTGGATCGCAGTTCATCCCTGCTCCCACCCCAAACCAAGTTTCCTGCATATAACGGATCCAAAACTATGCCAATACAGGTATCTCTAACCGGGTATCAACCAGAACTGTCAGACTCTGGCCAATAACGGTGCATCGCTGGACTGGTAGCCGAGAGCGGGGTCCTCCCGCATGTCCCCGAATCACGAAATGCTGGCTGATAGGGAAACATTGTGTGTCTGCTCTGGTCAACCATTGGACGATTCGTGATAAAGCTTGGTGTGGTAATAAGTTTCGACGTTATTACCGTTACCGTGGCCAATTTCTTCCCTTTTAGCCGTTCTTTTTGGTGGTCGCCTTTCATTAAGCTGCTGGCTGGGCTAGGTAGATCCAGCCAAAGGGAAATCGGCGTCCTGATGAGACTGCGGTATTGCTTCAAAGACAGGTTTTATTCTGTTTCGTTAATAGTATATTCCTATTCATCTTAGATAAGTAACTACCTATCGATAGTTAACTATAGTTCCCTATCAGTTAGACATTACTCGTAGTTCCGAACTGATATCAAAGCTGATACATACACTCACACACACGTCTAACCACCTCACATGGCACTTTTTGACGTGCATCTAAAACGATTGGCCTTGTAATAGCGAGCAGCGGCCCGTCTGCGGTTTCCATTCATGTACAGTGATGAACACCGCACACGAAACGCACGAGCAGAGGATCACTGAGCAGGTGAGCTATCGCCTTCGTTTCCTTGCCGCCGCCGTCCCAGGCACCAGAGTAGGCCTACAACACCAGCTTCGTATATTCTCACAGTGAGGTAAGGGTTTACAGCTGATGCTTCTTTTTTTGTCCTTACCAGGGAACCATCGTTTCGCCATGCCCTTTAGTTTGTGGTACTAGCTAGGCAGATCATCACTGCTTTGTTCGCTTCGTGGCCTGGTGCAAGGGTCTTCTTCTCCTCTTCAGCAGGACTTCGAATCGGATTTACGATATCGCATGAAGAGATTTTGACAATCCTTGGCTCTCTCTATTCCATCGCAATTGGTGCCACTGAAACATAAACGGACCGCAGGGTTTTGACGGCATGTGCCAACGGTGATTTATGTGTCAACGAATGTTAGTGCCTGGTACAGTCGGGAGGGGAATAAAAATAAGCATGGCTTGCAGATTCGGACTCGAAACGGCAGTAACAGGGCAGTTGCTCGTGTTTTTTTCTCTCTCCTCTGGTTACCCCACCATATGAGGCTTGTGACAGCAATGTCCGAAATATCAGTTGAGCTGATCTTTTCTTAGATCTATCCCAGTCGACCTCAAATCCGAACACGACCGCCCTGTGTTATAAGTGGTTTTGTTATAGTTATACTATATTGTGAATGTGGATGTGTGCGTGCGTGTATACAGTACTTTGGCTGCAGGTATTAAGAAAATCGAATGGATGGGGACCGGAAAAAGAAGAAAAAGGTAAGACATTCTGTCTCAATCCTAAACGAGACAGTGAGACATGCTTCTCGGATCCTTGGCGTCGCGTCGTCCCCACCTCCAGTGACGGGGAACCGGTTTTTTTGACTGGTGATGGGGACGTGTGGCGACGTCATTTACAGCTTTGTAAGGGTCTGTGGCCCTGCACAATTCGCAATTGAGGCGAAGTCAAAAACGTATCAACTTGTATATACTTCAAAAGTCACCCAGGCAGAAGATATACTGGAAATTACTTTGTGTATCCTTTCTTCGGGCTTGCATTTTGTTACGTACAGAATATTTTCCCACCGTGCGGGCCCTGAGTCGTATCAGCCGCTAATTCGGTACCGCGAATGTATGCATATGTAGGGTCTGGAGCGAGGGCAATTGAGCCTGCAGCCTCTTTTTCACTATCTGATCGCCAGGCTAAAAAGGAAAAGTGGCTGATCAACGGTACCGGTTTTCGCCAGGTTATAATATTTGGCGATGGTTGTCTAATCACCCAAGTCTTTAGCTCTTACATAAGGATACGCAACTGCGCATTCCAGCGGTGTATTGTTCTCCGTTGCGGGAATATGGCATGATCAGCAGGTCCCCGCGATTTTTGGTAGCCCATCTCAGTCGGCAGGTTTCAGCGCCTGATCGCAGGTATCCTGCAGTCTCGCGAGGTCCTCGATGACACTATCAACGAGTCCCTCGTTTGCACCCGTGAAGCTTCCGAACTTGAGGGAACTGAGGTCCCCGACAATGTCTTTGATCTCCTGAGTTAATTTCTCGCAATCCTCGTCCAAAATTTCCATTTCCATTTGCAGTTTTTGATTGGCAACCTCCAGCGACCTGACGATGTCCTCGATTGGCATGATCTTGCTCTTTGGGGCCGGCATTTCCCCGTAAACTTCCATTACGTTTGTCATGTCGGCCTGACCTTGCATCTCCGCGTCTTCATCCCGGTTTTGAGCAACCGTCTCTCGCCTCTCGCGTTTGAGAAGCTGGTGTGACATCTTCGCTTCGAAATCGATATTCTTGCGAACAGTTTCAAGGGTAGAAGCGTGTTTCAAAGTCAGATGGTTGTAGAGATGCTTCACGTGAGGGTGGTCCTGTAGACTCTTGGGGAAGAGAGAACGGAAGGTCTTCAGATTGACCATATCAGGGAATGTCGAGTTGGAGAGAAGGAAATTAGTCAGGATTTGAGTCTCGGTTTCGATGGTAGAGCGCGACATGTTTGCGGGGGAATGTCCTTGCGCAGCTTAATTTCACCCTTCTTCCTGTCTTTATTTCTCTGGATCTCCCTCTATACGCGAGGACGAGACGGAAGGTGTGTCTACCTGAGATTTGATGAGATGTTGATTTTGGGGAATTGGGTTGTGTGAGTGTGCTGCGTGTGCTGCGGTGTGGCACACATGTGGCCGACTCGCGGTTAGTTTGGCGTCTGGGAGTCGACCAACGTGGACCCTGCAGTTTCGGATCAACGCATCCTCCACTGAACTCCGTAATGGACATATGCTGCACCCCTGCGAACGCCAATGAACCAGGGCGAGGGCGGTATTGCAATGCAATGCTCTGATGATGACAGTGCTATCTAGCGAGCCAGCCAGCTAGTGCAAGGTATGTACGGAGCAAGTGGTGATGAATGATATGATGTCTGGATGATGCCGATGTTAGATGGTGATACCGCTTCGGGTTTGCATGCACCACCTGAACTAAGAGGGAAAATTTGGCAGGGGTTTGTTCGTTATTGTTGTCTCAACCAGCTGCAGCATAGTAATAAGAATAGTATCCAGAAGGGTAGAGGGGGGCGACGATTGATGAGTCCGATTCCGATAGGGCATATTCATCCAACCGAAGGTCAAGCGTGCCTGCTAGGACCTTGCCTCTACCCGAGATGATACCACATTGTGCATGAAGGCTGATGATAATTGATGGACTAGTCGGCCGGACGAGTTACAGGAGGGATACACAATGCAATGTCTGTAAAGTACATGTACCTTATTACAGAACATGAACATGGACAAGGGGGGGGGGGATATGGGGACATACGACATGGACCCCCCTCCCTACAAAACATGGCTAGCAGTAGGACTAAGTATGCCATGCTGGAGTACCTTGCAGCCCGCCAGGCATCAGGCCAGCGCTGGCTAGCCTGCAGTGCACTGCCTAGCCGCAAGATGTAATCGATTTCTAACAGAAAAAAGAGGTCACCGAACGCCCGCTCCCCACCGCAAACTCCATAAACCTGGCAGCCATGCAGAAGTCTTAAGGGGGGTGGTCCTTGTCAACCGGCGAATAGAGCCAACCTGCGACTTCGAATTCTCCGGACTTTCCTGTTTCTTCTTTTTTTTTTTCCCTTTCGCACACACGCATGCGCACACACTATGTACATGTACACTTACACTTGCAGTTAAAGTTGCGGTACCAGGCTTAGCTAGCCAGGTTATGATGTATTATTGGTATGGTGTACCTAGTCCAGCCTATAAGGTCATGTCAACAATTGCCAGGGCTCTGTGATTTTAATGCACCACAAACAACACATTTTCCAACCTCCCACCTCACCTCTCCCTTTCTCTCCCCTTCTAGTCTTCTCTGCCTCGTCAGGGTCAGCTATTCCGATTCAGCTAGAATTCTGCCTTCCTACCCTCGGGACCCCTTTAATGACTTTCTTTTTTTTTCTCCTTCTCCCTCAAATCCTTGGAGAAATTATCCTATCATCTTATGACACTTAACCCCGATGCGCGATTTCGAATATCTCTTAGATAACACTTAATCGGAATCGTGCTCGCTTCAGCAGGCATCGATAGACCCTAAACATGTGGCTTGCACTTTTTTCTTTCTCTTGCTTGCTAAGGCTTGCTTTAGTATAGTTCTATCAATGAGGCGGCGACGGCAGTGGTATCGATCACAAATTAGAACGCAACTGTCGGAACATGCCTTCGGCATTCGTCGTTTGTTTTTGAACGTGCCTTGTTAATTTCACCCATGGCATCATAATTCACAGATGCCAACATATCCGGCGAGTCTCCGGCGGCGCTTTTAGGCGACTTCAGTCGCAATTGATGAACCTAGAGAGCAAGGACCACGGTATGAAAAAAGATAGCTTACGATATACGTTTTCGTCATCCTTGCTCCATGGTCACATCTTGCTGTACATCTTGCTGGGCCGTTTGGATGCTATCATTGGCTGATCGCAATCCGGCAATCAAGCAAGACGCTTACACACCCCTTCCTCATTCTTCTCCATCATATCAGCTGTAGTCCTCATTTCTCCATGGGGCATACATGATCGGAGGGTTATTATGTTTCAGTTACATACCTTTATGTGGCTGATTTACATCCAATAACATAAAACGTACAATATAACAACATTCGTCTCGAAAACTCGAGAAATCTAAAATACGCACGCCATATCATTTTGTTACACCCCGGCGAGATATTAGGTATTAGGATACCGCAAATGCATATGGGTATCTTAGATAGGGCTCTTCTTTTATCTTGTCTTGATCCAAGTTACATGTACAGCTGCGCCTCTTTTTCTTTTCTTGAGGCTCTCTCCACACACACTATTGCCGCCGCATGCTGCTCTATAAAACGTCCCTGACTATGCAAACTAGAAACCTACTCAGTACGGAGTTCAAAATTTTGCTTTTTTGATAAAAGAAAAAATACTTTTTCTAACTCTTTATGCCAAAATTCAGGTTGTATGTATTTCGCGAAACGATAGCCTGTAGTGGAATAGCTAGAAACAAAGCTCTGCAAATGATTCCTACACGATCGTCTTTTTACCAAGATTATGAAAAAATGGATCATCTTCAACCCCTTCCCTGATGTTGTCGACGATTATTATGGGATAGGAAGAGGCGAAGCTGATCGATGTTCTATTACGGATCTCGTGAACAATATCCCTATCAAGGAAATCGTGTCTTACGTTTACTTTTTTTATACACCTTTGCTTTTTTCACAAGCATAGATCGATTGACATGTCTTGTCGAATAAAGAAAAGAATTGGCGCCGACATCTCTTCCGTCTTGGAAAGTAAGTAAATGGGAAAACAATGGATTTCTACACTAATTACCTGACATGGTTTTTTTTTTTGGAACCCTCCGTGCAGAATAGATTGGCCTGAACGTTTGAAGATCGTGGAGCAATATGCTGGGCCCTGGGGAAGGGAGATGCATTGCATACGTGTGCGACATGAAAAGAAAGCTCATGAACTTTCTTTCTGTCTTTCTTTCTTTCTTTTTTCTTACTTGTTAGCTGCCACTGGCTAGTCTGATCGTATACACCGGTACGCCCTCCCCGGGACACCCTCATTCCCTTCCCTTCTTCCGCATCCGCTTCTCTGCAATCCTGTTTCTTGTTTTAGCCACCGGTGCACCTAAAGTGTCCTGACCGTTGCGCCGCTGTAAAACCAGTGGAGAAGGCAAAAAAGAAAAGGATACTATCGAATCATGTCAACGGCCTACAACAGGTGGCGACAATGCCATACATACACATAATTCATGACTATGGAGATTTCCGGATCATGGAGGAAGGGGTACCCCCCCTTCTCTCTATCCCACAGGGATCATTTGCTTTTTATACAGAAGAATGAGTGAGTGAATGATATATCACGAGTCAAGATGGAACGACACCCCCTCTTTCTCCTCCTCGCTCTTGCCCCCCGAGGATCAGATCATGTTACTATCACCCCGTGCTTGCAGATTCGATTCAAGTTTGCCCCGTCGATCTATCGTCGTCGTCGGCTCCAGTTATACTAAAACTAACTAAGAAATGCCAGCTCATCTACGCTACCTGGCTATTATATGCATTTTGCCATACACAGTTTAAACCTTCTTCCCGTCCCGTCCCCTTCCCTCAACCCCGCGCGACAAGAATGATTTCTAGTTTGCTTGCTTGTGGATCTTTTTTTCTTTCTTTCTTTATGCCGCTTTAAATTTTTTTTCTTTTTTTGAGCTTTGCTTGAGGGATGATCTGATCCTGCCGGTACATAACTTAAGTAACACAAGGATACTGGGGGGGTCTAGGTTCATGCTATATGTATATACACCTAACTTACAGATATGCTCCACCTGCTATTTGCCCGCCTCGTCTCTAAATATGCATGCATTATTACTCCGTACGCTTGATCTTCACACACACATAAGCAAGGATGAACGGTGATTCGATGGGTTGCAGCGGCTGTTTATGGCAATACTTCTCGCCCGCTCGCTCGCTCGCTCAACAACCCCCCTTGCCTATCTACAGGCTACAGGCTACAGGCAACCAGGTTAGGTAGTCTACCATCCAACCTAAACTCTGCCTAGGGTAAGGGTAAGGGTTAAGGGTAAGGGGTCCATTTTGGTGTAAAAGAATATGTATGCGCATCCGATAGATATCACCCCTAGTCAGCCCTTTTTTACTCGCGGCCTAGGCTCACCTCTTTTTTTCTGCCCCCCCACACGAACACCCCTCTGTTTCGTTATCTTCCCGAGACACTGACATGGTACAGCTTAACCACAAACCTTGCCGTGGTCATGGTCGTGCATAGACGACGTGACAGATCCTCCTCCCAACTTAGGTAGCCAACCCGCGGGATGTATTACCAGGCTATATACTTCAATTCAAATGGCATTGACAAAGAAGAGCTTCAGGGCATGCATACACACATATATATGCAACCACGAACGTAGCTGCCGACGAGCCGCGTGTGATAACGGGTGTATAGACGGGCGTATATGCGTATACTCCTGCATGTATGCACCTATGCATTTACATATAGTATTTATTTTTAGGGAATATACTCCAGAGGGAACATTTGTATGACTAATCAATGGTAGGCGAAGAGGTTCTCCCTCATAGATAATCGTATCTATGTTATGCCTGTCTACCTATCTTAACTCTCAAGATGTCTTATGAAAGACAGACAGAAGTTTGTTCATGCGTGTATGTAAGCTACAGCATCGACTCTACTGGTTCAGCAAGACAATAGTGAGTGGTATGCATGTGGCTAGCGCTCGCCGCCTGTCGGAACTCTTCAAAAAAAAAAAAAAAAGGTTTTCGAGCCAGCCGTCAGATGATCTTTCTCTCTCTGCCGCGTGACTGCAGCTGGGTAGGTAGTCAGGTCTTACAGATCACTGGGGAGATGCCGCGCTATGTAACATGTTCAATTTTTGTCTCCGCTAGTATAGTACATATCTGTTGTCCCAAATGTAGATGAATTGCTACAAATCAAAAAGAGTTTTACAAGAATGAAGATGCAAAAAAAAAAAAAAAAAAAATGAAAACTATATATTAGGATTTAAAGAGAAAGCGAGAAAGAAGTAAAATTTTTTGTACATGGGTATCTTTTTGAGTTCTACAATGCTGTAATTCGCCAATTACCCATGACGCGGGGAAGAGTAGAGCTGGAGGCTTCAAATAAACTTTTCAAGATGCGAGGAGAGATGTAGGGTTTAGATACCCATGAACAGCCGAGTTCCCACCGATATAATTCCGTATAGATTAGATTCAGACCAAAAAACCGAAAAAGAGCACCAACGCCAACAGGGGAAAGAAAAAGCCAATGCCAAAAAAATGATTAATACTTGTAATGATGACTAATTAGTTGGATGCTTCAATGGTTGGCTCCGGCTCCGTAGATGTGGCAACCGTAGAGTCTACTGCTCCAGGGCTAGATTCGACCGCTCCGGTAGGTTTCAATGAAGTAGGGCTAGATTTCGCTGATGCAAGGCTAGATTCGACCGTTGCAAGGCTCGATTTGACTGTCGAAGGACCGGGTTTGATTGTTCTGGGGCTCGACTTAATTGTTCCGAGACTTGACTTGACTGTCGCGTGACCCGGCTTGACCGCTGTCCCAGAGCCTGACTTGGTCGCTACGGGTTTGGACTTGGTTTTTGCGGGACCGGGTTTCGCTGCTCCAAGGCTGGCATTGCCTACGACGCTAGCCTTGGGTTTGGCCGGGCTTGGCTTGCTACCAATCTTCGTCGACGTAACTGTGGTATTATTGGCGAGCGGTTTCTTGGTGGCGGCTGGTCGGACGTGGCCTGACGCCGTAGTCGTGGTTGACGTGGTTATCTCATTGGAAGGCGGCCTCCATGGCAAATTGTCAAGAGTGCCCCGCCAACTAATCCTCTCGAAACTCACTCTATGGGTTTTGCCATGCGCCCCCTCAACGTTAACCGTTATAGTGACAGAGCCTGTTTCTCCAGCTCTTCCCCAGCGCAATTGGATAGAATCATCCTTCTCCACAACCCCGCCGATATCAGGGTCGTTCAGGAAGAGTACGATCCTTGTAGCTTTCTGTGTCGGGTCGGATACCGAGATGGTGAGGTACTTGTCCTCGACCCCGCTGTGACCCCACGTGATGGAACATGGCGTAACGGCTGTTAGGTAGCCGATGGTTCCACTAGACCAAAAGTTTGCCATGACGGTATTGTTGAATTGTATAGCCTGGAGCCTCTGAGTATTGTGGGTGACGTTGATAGGCGGTTTTGTTGCAAATTTGCGGGTATCGTCAGGGCTTGAGCTGGGGAGGAGGGCGTATGCATAGCGTCCATCCTTGGGGTCGATTCCGTGGTTTCGATAGATGGTCAGGTATTCTCTTGTGATGGCGTCGCTGAAGCCGAGGTAGTCTGGATATTGGTTTATATCTGTCCATTTCCCCTTGCGTTTCTCGTGTTTGAAGGTAACGGGTTCCTTATCCAGGAAGACGTAACCACCGAAGCTATCGAGGTAGGCCCAATCGACCCGCTGGTGGGTTTCTTCCCAGGGCTTGATCCACCCGGGGTTCATGATTTGGTATTCGCCGTTGATACTAAAGTTGGATCCGGCCGAAGGAAGGTTTCTCGATTCGTAGGTGGTATGTACTTCAGTTCCAGATAACCCGGCACAACCGGCTCCCAGGGCGATAATGCTGTTCAGAAGGAAGAACCATGACTTCTTCGCGGACGATCCTTTGTCTGTCGATAATGCATCTAATCCGGCCAGCCCGTGAGTCCCCCTCCAGTCCAATCCCCCGGCCCAGTCTCTATGAGCTGTGAATTTATAGGCAGGAGGGCCCTGTGGGTTCTGGCCGTTTGTCACTCCGGGGGTGTGATATGGATCCATTGTCGGCCAGTAGTCGTTAGAAAAGTGCAGCGGGTCCTTGTCTGTGTAAACATATAAGAATCCATCTCCCTGGTACCAAGGCTTCAAGTTTTCGTGATTGAGGGCCTCGTATCGACCGATCCTCGACGAGGACATCGCCAAGGCGGCGGCCCATTCGGGTCGGTGATGCATCAGGCGGTCTGACATGGGGGTGGCGAATGTGCCCAGCGGGGGAGCTGCCGGCGGTATCCTCTCCTCGAGGACTTTTTGCATCCCGAAGGCTTGGGTGATATTGAGGCCGTACAGGTCGGGGAGCGGGGCGGCTTCCCATATGCTTCGGGCCAGCGATTTGAAGAATCTCCTGTTTTTGCGGGGTACTAACTCGGTATCTGCGAAGTAGAGGAGGGACTGGAGGAAGAGGTTCCCCCAGAAGGCGTCTGGCTCGGATTTCCTTGAGATGTCTCTCCCTCTGATATGGGCCATCATCATCCCCCGCCACATGACCGGGGAGAATGTCGAATTGATGGCGGCGAAGGTCACTTCGAGCTCGGTACTGTTGATGTAGTAGGGAGATTTGCTGAGAACGTTCACGGCTTTCGATAGCGAGTAGTAATGTTGTACGCCGTAGCCGCCGCTGTAGGGGAATATCTCGTGGGAGAGGTAGCTTCCGCCTTCGTAGAGACCCTCACCACTCCGGACGAGCTGGAAGATCGAGTTCTCACCATCGTATTCCTTGTCGGACAGACACCACCTTCCGCGCGATACTTCGGCTTCTTCATTGGTTATGACGCCGGCGCCGATCAGTGCGAGACATATGTCGGCCCTGTTAGCGCCCTTGAGCGAGCGCTGTCCGATGCTGCCGATATTCTATAAACACACAGACAAAAATATAAGCTCGGGTTTCGAGGTCGAATATCATCGGCGGAATTATTTGGGATATATATATACTTTGACGATGGTGGCACCAATCTCGTGGCGGCGCCTTGGGGTGAGGTCGTCGTAGAGCAGAATGGCTATGTCCACGAGGGCCAATGGCGCCCCGATTCTAACATCAGGTAGATATCAGCATCTTTAGTACCGAATGAGCTATTTTGATGGAGGGAGGGCGATGGAGAGTGAAAAAAAAAAGAGTACCTAAAATTCCACCAGTTCTCGCCCTTGGCCTGGACGACGCTGGCGTTGTATATTTCGGAGCCGATGAAGTCGAGGCTCTGGATGACGGTTTCTTGGACGTTGAGGTCGTGATAGTGGATGCTGCCGGGGATCGAGTACGACTGGGCTATACACACATATATGGCGATTAGCAAAGCCGTGCTCCCTTCAAAAGCCATTCTCCCCACGAGGGTTGACCCACGAAGCTAACCCGTGTGGATGGATGAATGCTCAATTGAATGAATGGGATGGGATAGATAGTACCAATGGTGCGTAGGCGCTCGTAGGACTTGCGAAAGTTGACGGAGAGGTGGATGGGGGAGAGGTCCTCCCAGATGTGGATCCGGGAGGGCTGCATGTTGGCGATGTACTGCTCAGCGGTGCCGGAGAGCTTGGAGAGGGCGAAGTAGACATCGTCGCTGGTGACGCGCATGTACTTGCCGGTGACGGTGGCCTTCCATCGCTGGCGCAGCTTCTGGAAGTTGGCGGGGGTCAGGGGGGCGTCGGTGACATAGGGATTCAGCAACGGGGCACCACCACCTGCTGCTGCTGCTGCTCCTGTAATAGAAGCCTTCGTCGCCATGTCTGTCTGTCTGTCTTTCTGTATATTCAGCTAGCTACCTCCTACCTACCTAGAGTACTTGATAGATAGATAGATAGATCAGACGGAGCAAAGTGAGGGCGGCGACGGAAGAAAGGGAAGGGAGAAAGAAAAGGAAGGGAGGGAAGGTAGATAGGTAGATAGGTAGATGGGGAGGAGAGGAGGAAGAAGAGAAGGAGATCGCATATATCCGTGGTGGTCGTGGTGATGCTACATCCGGGTTACCTGGGTAGTTAGGTAGTTGGTTAGTACTCAGCTGCTATCTGCTATCTACCTAAGTATCGATAGCCTGCATTGACGGATGGATGGAGTATAGTTTATATGCAGTCAAGCGCCGTCTGCTGCTGCTGCTGCATGACAACGAGGATTGTATCCGATATAGTACAATATGCCTAGTTACCGGCATCAATTGATAGATAGAATTGATAAATAGAATGGGATAGGACAGAATATGGGATATCAAAAATAGAATAACTACGGAGTACATACATAGGTATATATTAAATGAGAGTATCCACTCTCCCTATTTCCCGCACGCAGCAGAGGGCAGAGGGCAGAGCTGGGTATCTGGGTCGGGGGTCTGGGCAGGGCACTCGGACGGGACGGGAACGAGAGAGCCAGGCCAGGACAGGCCAGGACAGGCTGGTCTGGTCTGGTCTGGAATTATTGGCAAAAGGGAAGTCTCGATCGGGCTAATTTGTGTGTCTTTAATTCAACACACAGATGGACAGATTGCCCTGCCCTGCCCTGCCCTGTCAACCGTATTGATACTCCAGTTGATCAGGGACGACAGAGCGCCACCTAATTTATATAGCTACTAGGTACCTAGGTAGGCACGTAGGTACCTACCTAGGTTATCTAATCCTCAGAATTAAGAGGATGCTTGATCACGATTATGATTAGAGGTAATTACTAGGAGCTGTATGTATGTGCATATACGATCCCTCTCGGCCGGATTACCCAATTCAATATAATAGGTACTTAGGTCAGAGGTATATATACTGTATCAGTCTCGTAGTATTACTGTATATGCTGTATACTATAGGTAGTGTCTACGGAGAGAAAAGGTAGGTAGGTACCTAGGTAGTGTAATATGGGGCGTGCGTTATGTTGTAGCTACAAAGTTCTGGTCGGCTGTTCCCGCGGCAAATCACATTCACTCTCTGTCTCTCTCTCCCTCATGTTCACGTTCACTCTTTAATTGGCCCGGCCGGACAAAGCTGTTTCTGTCTCTGGATCAAATCCGTCTCGGCTCAACAACCGCGGCAGACTCCCAGTCTCGACCACAACAACAATACATACATTCCTTATTCTAGCTTTCTCCCTTCCCTTCCCTTCTTTCTCTTTTTTATTATCGTCATCACCAACATCACCAACCTCCAGAAATACCTAGTACCTACCTAGCTTTAGTTTATTCATGATAATCATCATTTCCCTGTCAACTGCAGCCGTACCCCCATCTCTGTCCAGACTCTACCCGACTCGGCCGAAACCCTTGATTTGATCGTGTGCCCTCTCTCTATCTCTCTCCAAAAACATCTACAACATCTACAGCTCTCTCTCTCTCTCTCTCTCTCCTCGACATACATTCTATATATCTATATACATATCTATATACATATCTGTAACATCTATATTTACAAAAATAGTATTTTGTGTTTCTTAGAAAAAAGATACCCACGATAGATACCCTGTCCAAGCTCTTCGGCGGCTTCGGTCGTCGCGGGTCGTCACCCTCCAAAATGGATCCCGGTCCGACCATCACCAACGTCCTCCCCATAATCCCCCTGCCATCCGGACATGTCCTCCTCCCCGGCGTCACAAAGCGTATCAACGTCACCGACCGTCCCGACATAGCCGCCCTCCTCCGTAATGTATTCGGCCAGTCCCCCGAGCAATTCCTCTCCAACGCCCACAAACTCGTCGGATGCGTTCCCCTAAAGGCTCCCTCCCAGGTCCAGTTCATCCGGGACAAAGCCGACCAGCGTCACCTCGAAGGCGCCACCGAGACTCCCCAGGAAGGACAGGCGTTCGGTGTCGAAGACGTTACCGAAAGGGCTATCAAAGCCGTCACCACCCCCGATCCGAAGCTCCCCGCCCCGAAGGACCTCTTCACCCATGGTGTCGCCGCTAAAGTCGTCGGCCTCGAGGAGAGGACTGCCGGAGGCATGACCATTCTCGTCGAGGGCATCTCCATCTTCAAGCTCGGACCCATCACCCAGGAGACCCCCTACATCAGCGCCGACGTCGAGTACGCCGAAATCGAGGAGAGTACGTTTCCTCTCTTTCCCTCTCCCTCTTTCTCTTTCTCTCACAACCTATCCGTCCATATTTGTATATTGTATATATATACTCAATTTTATATATACATACCTATATTGAGATACATCTGAGGGTTTTTGGTATATAAAAAGCACTGCTAATATTGAGTAGAAGCCGTGGACCCCGTCGGCCAGAAGCACTTCCTCGAGATCAAGGCCCTGACCAGAGAGCTCGTCATCCTGCTGCGCATGTCCGCAATAACCCTGCGCACTGGCACCGGCCTCCCGCCCTTGCTCGCCCGCCGCGCTGACCAGTTCGTCTCCAGCAAAAACCCCTCCGAAGCCACCGGCCTCGCCTACTTCATGGTGAGCGTCGTCGACTCCACCTACGCAGATCAGCTGGCCATGTTGACGAACCCCACCGTCAACGGCAAGCTCGAGAAGGCTGTCGAGGTTGTCACTCGCCAGGTTAATGTAAGACGCCCTTTCTTCTTTTTTTTTCTTCTTCCCCAACTCGCACTATAATCGTGTATTCACTTTTTTTTTATAAGTAAAATATCTAACTAATACAATTGTAGACGGTCCGCCAGCAGCTCAAGTCTTCGCAGAAGGTCGTCGTCAAGCGCCCAGACAGCACTGTGATAAGAGCCCCACCACGCTTCAGGCCCTTCCAGCAAGCCCGCGATGACGACGAAGAGGACGAGCACGGCCAATTGACGAAGCGGGCCCAGGAAAGCAAGCTCAGCCCGGAAGGTATGAACTCCTTTCTCATTCTCTGTTTGACATCATTGTCACCATTACAGCATATTATCTCACACCCAGAGACAAAGGCTAGAATACATACTAATTATATATTATTACAGCTGCGACGGTTGTCATGCGGGAACTGAGGCGCCTGAAGAGAATGATGCCCGCCCAGGCCGAGTACCAAGTCTGCCGGAACTACATCGAAAACATCATCGAGGTCCCATGGGTCAAAACAACAGACGACAAACTCGACTCTACTATGCTAGCACGGGCCCGGAAGCAGCTGAACGATGACCATCACGGCCTGGAGAAGGTCAAGAAGAGGCTTCTCGAGTATTTAGCCGTACTAAGACTTAAGAAGCAGCTCGAGGAGGAGAGTTCTCAGGCAGTAGCCGTCAAGTCTACCGACGGCAAGGAAGCCCCCGCCCCTGCCCCACCCAGGAAGTTCCAAGACAAGTCACCCATCCTATTACTTGTCGGACCCCCCGGAGTCGGTAAAACATCGCTTGCGAAGAGCATTGCAACAGCACTAGGCAGAAAGTTCCATAGAATATCCCTCGGTGGTGTTCGAGACGAAGCGGAAATCAGAGGCCACCGGAGAACTTATGTAGCTGCACTGCCAGGAGTTATCGTTGGGGCGCTAAAAAAGGTCGGAGTCGTCAATCCCGTAATCCTCCTCGGTAAGTTTAATATTCTTTTACTCTAAGGCCGATCTAACCAAGATAATTTAAGATGAGATTGATAAGCTGGGAGGCAGCAGCTTCCACGGCGACCCCTCGGCGGCCATGCTCGAGGTGCTCGACCCAGAGCAGAACTGGTCCTTCACCGATCATTACATGGGCATCCCGCTTGACCTGTCAAAGGTGATGTTCATCGCCACAGCGAATTCGCTGGATTCGATACCTGCGCCCCTGCTCGATCGTATGGAAATGATCTATCTCAGCGGTTATACAACTCTGGAAAAGAAGGCGATCGCATCGCGGTATCTGGTTCCGAAACAGCTCCAAGTCAATGGTCTACAGGCTGAGCAACTTGTGTTGTCAGACGACGTGCTTCTCAAAGTGATACAATCGTACACTCGAGAGGCAGGCGTGCGAAACCTAGAGCGCGAAATCGGGAGTGTCTGCCGAGCAAAGGCAGTAGAGTTTGCAGAAGCCAGAGATGAAGGCAAACTGTCAAACTACAAACCGAACGTGACAGTGAAGGATGTTGAGAACATTCTTGGCATCGAGAAGTACGAGGAGGAGATTGTGGAGCGGGATTTGAGACCAGGTATCGTGACTGGCTTGGTTGCGTACAGTTCTGGCATTGGAGGCTCCGTACTGTTTATCGAGTGTTCGGATTATCCAGGCAATGGGAGGCTTCATCTCACCGGCCACCTGGGCAAAGTTCTCAAGGGTACAGTCCTCACAACCTTTAAATGCTTATATAACATAAAGTACTGATACAGATGTCATTCTTCTTAGAGAGCGCCGAAGTTGCCCTCACATGGGTGAAGTCTAATGCCACACTTCTGGGCCTAACGAGCGACCCCACGGAAGACTTTCTGAAGAACAGAAGTGTCCACCTCCACTGCCCCAGCGGCGGTGTTCCCAAGGATGGCCCATCGGCCGGTTGTGCGATCACACTCTGTCTTATCTCTTTGTTCTCGGGGCAGAAGGTATCACCGCAGATAGCCATGACTGGAGAAATGTCCCTGAGAGGGAAAGTCACGGCTGTCGGTGGTATTCGCGAGAAGACCATCGGTGCGATGCGGGCGGGTGTGAAGACGGTGCTCCTACCTGAACAGAACAGGAAGGACGGGCAGGAGCTGCCAGATGAAGTGAAGAAGGGAGTTGAAATTGTTTATATTAGGTGAGATGACTTTTTACCCATTAACAACACTATTACCGTCACTAGGTGTATACGGTCCAGAATTCAGTGCTAACATATCCTTAATGCAGGAACATCTGGGAAGCAATCCGTGCGGTATGGCCAGAGTGGACCGTTGTAGATGAACATATTGGCCGACTTGAGAGCCACTTGTAAGATTATTCAAGGTAGTACCTGTCGGATAAACTGCCCCTGAGCACTTACCTACTTACCTACGAACTATAGAGACGTTGTTACGATATATGGAAAGCGAAGAAATAATTATAGATTATACGATATCAATTATACGATCTCCCATGTATGCATATATTAATTGGGAATTCGAATGTACTTTTAAACTACCTAGCTTACGTAGTATATAGCATATGTATAGGATATATATACATATTAGTTATATATATTTATCCCGTATCGCGGGTATATCATATTTTGAGTAATGTACTTGGGTATACGTAAATACGTGGCGCGAGGCAGAATCCAGAATCCAGAATCGGAGTGGAATGCTGGTGGTGCACTGCTTCCGTGCTGGGAAGGCAGGCCTGTGCGCCCGTTTTTGGTGTGTCGTTACGTCACCCCGCCAAAACAGCCAGGCACCAGAAAAAGTGTCACAGGTGTCAACAACCCCAACTCCAAACTTGACCCTCCACTTCTCATAACTCTTCCTCTTCTTCTTCATCAACTGCATCACTTCCTTTCATCTCTTCGCCACTACCCCTCCATCAAAAAACCTAGCTTTATCTTCCAAAGCAACAAAGGGGACATCGTTCAGCTCGGATCACCCAGCGACAAGCAAGCAACTCAGAGACTACCGTCCAGTATGACGCTCTACTACTCTCTCGTAAGTAACCTCTGGACACCGAGGGCACGCGAACAGTTTCCCGGGTCTTTTTTGTGCAGCCTTCTAGAGAATCAGCCAGTCAGGCTGGGGAAACATTGAGGAGTAGGACATACTAACAAAATGACATCATTTCACGTCTCTAGGTCTTCGCCCTCCTCATGTTCGAGATGGGAATCTTCATGATTCTCATTCTCCCACTCCCACTCACATGGAGACGACAGATGTTCACATTCATCAGCACGAATCCTCTGATTGCGAAGCTGCAGTATGGTCTTAAGATAACCTTCATTTTCATCCTTATATTATTCATTGACAGCGTACGTACCCTCTAGACCATAACACTACTTCTAAGTTAATAGAAAAACAAGCTAATATATTGTTTTGATGGGTTTTTTTTTAGGTCAACCGAGTCTATCGTGTCCAGCGAGAGTTAATAGATGCCACCCAAGGCGGCAACGCCCGTGGCGGGACCACCACCATCCTCGGCCACGAACGCACCGAAGTCCAAGCCCGCAAATTCTACTCCCAAAGGAACATGTACCTCTGCGGCTTCACATTATTCCTCTCGTTGATCCTCAACCGCACCTACGTTCTCATCCTCGATATTCTCCGTCTCGAAGAGCAAGTGAAGCTTGGTAGAACGGATGGGAATAAATCCATCCAGGATTATGAGGCTTTGAAGGAAAAGTTGAGGAAGGCGGAATTGGATCTCGAGGCTATGAAGGAGCAGTCTAAGGGACTTGGGAGAGCGTATGATGATTTGAGCGATCAGGTTAAGGCCGAATCTACCCCGAAGAAGGACAAATAAACACCCTTTTTTCTTTTTCCCACTAACGTCACTATAATACCTCGCTAAAGGTGGGGTGGGTGACGCGCGCGGGGTGGTTTATGATAGAAATTGGATGGACTTGTTGGCAGTAGTCGTGATAGTGAAGGAGAGATCGTATTCCAAAAGATATAATTTTTTGCTAGCTTTCTTTCTTCTTTCTTTTTTTCCCTTTTACCTTTTGCTTTTGCTCTTTTCCTCCGTTTCTTGTACACAAATGCGATTTTTTTTTTTTTTGGTTTTGTTCTTTGTGATATCATGTGAACCTCGGCCTTTCCTATAAAACACAACGTGTCGAAAGGATGTCTTGTGGTGTTGAAATTTACCCAGCGCCGGAGGCTTTGGTGAAAGAAGGAGGAAGAGGAGGAGGAAGAATAATTGGATCGACTACAGATTTATATTAATTCCATTCCGGCCAGGTGTATATGAAGTCTCATGCTTTTAAATTTTTATTAACTTTAGGATTCTTTGGTCTCTATCTTGCACCCAGACCTCACTCACATACAGTCTCCAGGGTTTAAAAAAATAAATAAAAGACGTAAAGGAAAATACCACATTAAACTAGGAAAAGAATAGGAAAAGGAAGAAAACCCCAAAGATAATCGAAATATAAATTACTCTAGCGAACTGGCCAAAAAGGGAGAAGAAAAAAGAGAAACACACTATGTGCCGCCCTCAGACTTCTTGCCTTTCCGTCTCCTCCACCTGCTGACCGGCTTCTTCCTCGACTCCTCTTGCTCAAGCTGATAACCTTCCTCGATAACATTGGCGTTACCGACGATGTTCAAGAAGACTTCATCCATAGATGTCCGGCTGATGGAGTAGAAGTCGATACCGAGTTTGTCCTTGTTATCCTCTGTTCTTCTTGTTAGCAAATAACCTTTTTTTCCATATTGTTTCATTCATCCTTTTCCTCAAAGGGAGCAATTAGAAACTTACCAAGCAGCTGGAATAAAACATTGATAGTCTTATTACGCTGTTGCGCCTTCAACTTCTCCTCCTGACTGCCCGTCCTACTAATCCCATCGTCGACTGAAATCTCCTCATCCGCAAAGGTCATAGTAGACGGTACTTTAAACTTAGTCTGCCCATGGAACGACTTATCCTCCACCTCAGCGCCCTGGAAATTCTTCAAAATCCAAGACTTCACAGACTCCATCTCCTCATCTGACGTGTTTGGTGAAGACTTGAGGACAATATGGATATGGTAGTGATTGCCGTGTTTTTCTCTAAGGTAGTCTGTTGTGCCAACCGCGAGCATCTTTCGTGAGATTATACCGGCACGGTTCGCGAGGGCGTCGACTTCTAACATGCTGTGGCTGGTTAGGAGGAGGGAACGGCCTGGGGCGATGGATCTTAGAATATTCCAGAGGAGGCGCTGAGAGGCGGAGTCCATTGATGATGAGGGTTCGTCTAGGAGCATGACGCTTGGGTTTCCTGTATACAGCAGTAATTTATATATTTATCAGCATCGAGCAAGCATATATACCGATGTTATACCGTTATTCAAAAGGATCGCAGATATATATACGCACCCATCAAAGCAATGGCCAGAGACAACTTTCGTCGATTGCCACCGCTGAGTTTCCAAGCCATACGCTCCGAGAATTCCGTCAGTCCGACAGCATCAAGGACGACCTGAACATTGTGGTCGATATCCTAATATACCAGATTTAGTGTTAGCATCTGCATATACAAGAGAAACGGTACTTTTGTAAGTCGGAGTGTAAACTCACCTCGACGCCTCGTATCCGTGCGTAGAAGCGCAGATGCTCTCGGGTTGTCATTTGATCGCATGCATCGAATTGCGGACAGACACCTGTAATTTATCCCAATCAGTAACCACGCCTCTATCAAAATGCTTCTTATAAAGGCTTCGAGGTTTTACCTAAATGAGATCTCGCCTCTGGCTTATCTTTGCTGTGCATTTTAAGTCCCTGGACGAATATATCACCTGAATCCGGGCGAAGAACACCTCGGATCATCGAAATTCTGCAAATAAGACACATCAGTTAGGCCAAAAATTCCAACCCACTTTGCTATAAACTAAAATAGAACCTTCATTTGGGGAAAAGGAAGGGAGGAAGGAAAGAAAAACTCACGTTGTCGATTTACCGGCTCCATTAGGACCCAAAAGCGCAAAAATCTCACCAGGCTTAACGCCAAAGGAAACATCCTCGACAGCCTGAACCTTTCCAAACGACTTCGAGACATGCAGAACTCGAAGCCCATCAGCAGTGGAGCTATCCACTCGCTTTAGTTCTTCGAAAACCTCTTGTTCTGTCTCAGTTGCGTCCCGTTCGGCATCTTTAGATTTTGTAAGCATCCGTCTCGTATCAAGTCGGTATGCACCGCTCTCCCACCACACCATGATGGAGAAGTAGATCATAACCTGCAAAACGAGGTAGAGAATAGGTCCACCATATGAAATCATATCCTGAGGGGGGACGAAGGCGTCATCACGGCAATTGATCTGGAAGAGGTTGAGCGAAGCGAAAAGTCCTCGGACGAAACTTGGAACCGGTGATATGATCGCCAGGACAAAATGAACGATAAGGATGTTTCTGTTCTGATCCTCGATTCGAGAGTAAGTCAAAACGGACATATACCCGATCATGTATAAGAGGAACAGAACAGCATTGTAACCCGCAACCATGGCAAAAGCTGCAAGCTGCGACTTTGCCAGCAGGGACACAACATAGGCAAAGAGCACCGCGGCCAGTCCGTAGAGCATCAATATCACGAAAAGATGACCAACATTCCACCACACGCTCGTGCTAGCGACAAGGATTATTGTGACAACGACTGAGATGATAAGGACGAATATGAAATCAAAGAGGGTGTAGGCGAGCCATAGACTTCCAGCACGGACACCGTTAGAGTAGTGAAGAGCTCTGACATTTCGTAACCTCTCAAGCGTCGGGTAGAGCACGAAGAATGCAGGGAAGACGGACATCCCAAGCGCAAAATAGGTAATGAATTGGAGGCTGTCGCCTGTACCAGGCCCAAAAGAGACGTCAAAGTTGGTGTAGGTTGTGATGATTGTAGCGTTGTCGCGCAGGTTGTCGAGAATGTTCAGTGCAATCAAGGCGTTGTAGAGTCCACCGCCATTGCCGACGAACCCGAGAGTTGGAGTCCCTTCTGGGAGCCAGAAGCCACCGGGGATAACATCCTTGTAGTTGTCCTTGATGTAGCTGATGAAAGCATCATAAGAGTTGACCACATGCGTACGGTTCTGGAGCGTCGAGACATCAAAACTATCAGAGCCACCCCCTGAGCCCTCGGAAAACCCACCAAACACTTCCTGGAGTTTCAAAGCAGCCTGTATTCCCACAGCTTGCGGTGGCCCAAAGACAATATCCACATCAATATCCAAGCTTGAAATGTTGACATTTTCGAAATTGGTCATAGCGGCCGATGGGTCACAGGAGGCAACCTCAAAGCCCTTCAAAAACCGAAGCGTAATCCCGGCGGCGAGAATAGGTATCAATATAGCAGCGATCATAGGGAACAGTGAGTGCCGTAATATAACCAAACGCTTTTGAAACATAACCCATGCCTGTGGGATCATGCCAACTCGTTTTCCAGTATATAACTCGACGCCGGATTGTTTCTCCTCAGTACCCGCGGCAGATACTTGGGCCGCAGCGGTTTCTTCGGCTACTTTAAGGAACACATCTTCGATAGTCGGTCCATTTATGTGAAAATCTTTCATGTCAAGCTTGTTGAGGGCCCTAATCACGGCACCAGCTCCAACTGTGTCATCAGCGCGGTATATTGTTTGGTCGTATAACTGCTTGCCCTGGATGCCTTCGATAGATGGAGGTGCTTCTTGGTCGAAGCAGTGAACCCTATAGCCCCCGCCATACCTTGCCTTCAATTCTGCGGAGCTTCCAGCGCACTTAAGTTGGCCCTTGCTGAGGATGACAATATAATCGGAGAGGAAATCGGCTTCTTCGAGATAATGCGTGGTGAGAAGAATTGTACGCTTGTTTCTTTCAGATAGAATGATATCCCAAAGCTTCCTTCTTGACAAGGGGTCGAGGCCGCTGCTTGCTTCATCAACAATACCTATCTTGCTACCACCGATGAACATTATAGCAAGTTGTAGTTTACGTTTCTAGTAAATACCTGTTAGCCACCAAACCCCGACGATCGAGCTTAGTTTATTCCTACCTGGCCACCACTAAGTGTTTTCGCAAGGGCGTCCCTTTTTTGATACAGGTCACAGCTTTTGATGATCCCATCAATCTCTTCGTTATCCAAATGCCCAACCTTTAAGTACTGCCAGATGCGAAGGTGTTCAACGACATTCAAATCATCCCAGAGAACATTCTAAGTAAAACTTTGTTAGATATTTGCGGCATAATTCCTTGCGAAACACCATGTAGTCTCGGGAAGCCTACGTTTTGAGGACAGACACCGAGATCCGTCTTTACACCAGATATGCGGATCTCTCCAGAACTTATCGTATCGAGTCCACTGATTGCATTGTTTGTCGTAGACTTTCCACTGCCGTTTGCCCCCAAGAGCGACACAATGCAACCCTTCCTAACATTTATAGAAAGGTCGTTTACAGCGACGACAGTTTCCTTGGATCGACGATTCCACCAGCTTGGCGGGTATTTGCGTGTGAAATGTTCGAGTTCAACAGCATTCTCCTCCGATGTCGTCCCAATTGTCCTATTGGGGGAAGCCGTTCCGTATAACCAACTTTCGACAAAAGCGGCCAGTATTGGATAAACGATTATCTGGACGATAATGAAAGCAAAAAAGGCAATTCCGGGTAATGCGTGTGTTGATGTAGGCGCCCGTTGAAGCAAATTCGCCCCAATATTCTCCCTTTCGAAGCGAGCGACGAGGATCATAAAATAAACATATGACATAGGGGTAAATAGAACACCCTATGTATCCTCAAAGTGAGCCAATGAGTAAATTATAAACCAGGGTTCAAGCATACTTACAAGGATAGCGGTGGCACCTGTTGATAGCTTCGACACGACTTGAGCTACGATAGCGAGCAGAAGCGACCCAATAACGATTGTGATTCCGGAGAGCTGCGATTTCTTGAAAAACGAGCCACCTAGGAGGGATAAACTACTAAAAGCTAGACCCGCCAGTATGTGGAAGATGACAACAATGCCATCGTTCGTTTTTTGGAAAACGGCGTTCGAAAAAGCGAGAGAGATCATGATCCACCCGGGGAGATACACAAGAGAGAATGCAATATGGTGGCTGAGAAGACGTGCCCATTGTCGCCCTCCCATGCTATTGATGAGCTGACTCATGCCGATTTGACGCTCTGTGGCTAGCATTCCGGTTAAGTGATAACTAACTCCCACCATTGCGATGGAAAATGCAACAGCTAGAACACTGATAAGTGCGCCCATGTATCGAGTCCTGATACGATCTTTCCGTTCCTCTTCGCTTAGTGATGTATAGATGAATTCGTTCGGTACCATTGTGGAATTATTGATTGCATTGTCCACAGCTTCATTTTAACAAAAGTTAGTGAAACGGCCATGCCGTTACATAATATGGAAGGTATAGAGGCGTACCAAGCTGTAACGGCATGACGACCCTTTGGGCAGGGTTATCGTGGTTGTCACTTCTGACTGCGAGCCGTAGCAAAGCCGCATCCGCCCGAATGGTGTAATTCCAGTTTCCTTGGCCATCACTAGGGAATTCGTTGAAGACTACAGCCCCAAAACAGTTGGATTGTCCAGCTAAGTTAGGCCTGCAGGCTTGAAAGAGCTCATCATTGTCCCGAAGAACCACAACCTCCGCTCGGCCTGCATCACGTACGGGTTTTGCGATGCGATCGATTATATCAGTGACGACAGGTCCAAGATTGTTGTCCACAAACAGGAGCTTTTTGTCAACCGCGTCAGCTAAGCTCCTAATGGGTGCAGGGTCTCCGAATCCGTATTTTGAGACAGGGATAAATAGATTTTTAGCATAAGCTAGGAACCATGCAAATGCTAAATCGTTGAAGTCAAAAATTAGCTGAGGCCCCTAAAAAAAGTTCTTGAAGAGAAAGAAAGAAAGGCAGCTATATATTTTGCGTTGGCCTGTTGCATCTTGTGGCCAATGAAATACCAATTTCATTTCATCATCCTAAAGGAGCAGGGTTTCTGCACCTCAATTCCAAAACCTGATGGGGTTCAATTACATACCAACTGGGAGAAAGAAAGCCCTGAACACAGTAGATGTGCTGTGGCGTAATGCAACAATGCGAAGATTCTTCTTCGTCAGAGTATAGGTCTGATGGTACAACGAAGCCATGGTGACAGTTAATGACGAGATCAAGATTACTGGAGCCTCAAAGCGAGGCGGCGAGAATAATGCCGCGCACCGATGCGCGCCAAGTCGGCCACGGCCAGCCGGTCTCGTCTACGTTATAAGACGGTCGCGCTTCAGATAGAGAGGTATGATCGGCAGGCGAGTAAAGATAGCATCCCGCCGAAGCTTACCCGATTATTTCGAAAATAAAAATAGATGATTACAGAGGGGAAGAGGAGGTGAGAATTAGACGAGCGGAAGCAGTCATTAAATCAAGGGACGAGCCTTTGTTAGACTCGGGACGGAGTCCGAGGACAGGCGTGGTGCGTATGCATATCAACGAAAGGACGACATTCACATTTGTTTCTTTGTTTCTTTTTCGCATCGAGAAAAGGGCCCTGAGATCGTATTTTCCCGCCTAAAGTGGCTCTGGCATGGGGGTGGACATACATGAGATTATGAGGGGATCGAAGTTCTAGGCAGTCCTGGCCATGTCACATCGACGGAACGTCATTGGTGTATTGTTTTAGCCGCGGCCCCACCAGAAGGATAACGCTCCCAGCGGTCGAATTCCTTCACCAACAGGATATAATCTTCCTCTAAGCCTCACCAACTCTTGCGCCGTTGCGCCGATTCCAAGACTTCCCTCATCAAATGGTACAATGCCGCGAGGCTGCCGAGCAAACAGCGGCCCGCTTGGCCCAAACATGTTCCTTTAGTCGGGCTTAGAGCCGGAACTGTCCCCGACGTTTCGGCTTGCGGTATCCGGTTCTAAACACATCTTCACGGATAGAAATTTCAATATAAATACTTAATACAAAGTACCCTTATATCCATGGAGCGCGATACACTTTGTTAAAGTCGTGTCCACGCCTAGGTCAGCAGACCAAGCTACGCCCTGCTGACGTACGTAGACCACCAATTTACAACACAGGAACAATCTCAAAATACCACAAACCTGTCCTACAAAAGCGACAGGATTGTTTTCCCTGATTGGATACTTAAAGTAGCTGATTAGCTGCAGAAAGGTCTGGATTGTAGTGACACGCCAACGTTCCTGCATATCGGGTTACACAAAGCCTATGAGTCCTTAAGCAATCCGTGGGTATCCATACGATGGTTGGATTTTCGTAAAACCTGACAAAGGCGCTCCTGCTGGTCTCGTTACCTCCTGTCAATCGGTGTTCCAGCCCCCCTAGTTGAGGACCTACCCCCCTTATTGGGATATCTCGTCCCTCCATGGGATAGAAGATTGTGCGCCCTGCTTTGTAACCGTCTTCGCGCTCGCTCGGATCGCATAGGCAACAGCCTCAGCAACATCGTATCCGTTGACGATCTTGACCGCGAACGCTAGGTTTAGACAAATACAAGATCAGTCTCCGTCTCCGTCTCGAAAATGCGGTGGGACTAGTTGGGGAAATCAAGAGCACAAACCTCCAATGAACGTATCCCCCGCAGCAGTTGTATCGACGACCTTCACCTTCTCACTGGGTACGAGGGCGTTGTTTCCTGACCTCGCGTCGTACCAGAATGCGCCCTTCGCCCCAAGTGTGATGATGATAGAACCTTTGACACCCTTTGATACAAACTTCTGGGACGCTCGTTGACAGTCCTCGACCATCTGTACGTCGGACTCGATCCGTACTGGTTCACCTCCCAGGATCGCTGCTTCGGTTTCGTTCACAACCAGGTGTGAGATGTTTTTGTATGCATCCTCTGGAAGCTCGACTGCTGGTGCCGGATTAAGCAAGGTCGCCACCGGCGGAGAAGATTCAGATGCCAGCTTAAGTAACTCCAGAACGGTGTCCAGGGGGATCTCCAACTGTAGGACGAGCAGAGCCGGAGCTGGTGAGAAATAAGAAGGTGATGGCCTGCACAACCCATTGGCACCAGCTGTTATCAGGATTCTGTTTTCGCCGGACGATTCAACCTATTTTGACCCCGAGCCACCATCGTTAAAAACCTGGCTTCACCACAAAGGGAATGATCTATACTCGCCAGAAACTGCAAGTGATCCGGGGTTTTGATATATGTACCAGAATAACGGCAACACCGGTAGCCACGTTATCCAAAACTTGGACTCCGTCGACATCGATGCCATCCGATTTTAGGCTACTCTTGAGCGAGGTGCCAAAATCATCGTTCCCAACACAACCAACCATCCGAACATAGGCTGAAGGCGCAGTAATGATGCCCTGCTCAGTTTTCAGCCGCGAGAGGCGAGCGCACGCGACGGCCTGGTTTGCGCCTTTCCCGCCATTGAAAGTAGCGAAAGAGTTCGCCTGGATGGTCTCACCGGCGTCTGGCACGCGAGAGGTGTTCGTCACTGCATGGCGATAAATATTTTTTCAACGCCAGGTGTGAGCAGGTTTACTTGGTTACAAGAGGTTTAGAGGAAACAATTAACAACGGACGGACACATGCGTACCCAAGTCTGTGTTTAGCGAACCGACGACGAGAATTGTGGGGAGGGACATGTTGGAAGTAGATTCAGGTAGTATGCCGGACAGTTTAACGTATATAACAGTGGTGCATAAGTCAGAAGTGCTCAGGTATGTCAGCCGCGGCTAGTTTCGTTCGGAGGGGGGGTGAGCACTGAGGTCCGGTGCGAATGCAAGCTTCAGCGGTGGATTAACTCGGATTCCGGCTAGTTCATCTTACTTTTAGTGCCGACAGATTTCCACTTGTATGCACATGTACCAGTAGGCGGTAGGTAGGCTGACTGAACGCACAAGAGTTTGTCAACCGCATTCAGGAAATCAGATGGGCAAACATTTGACAACCCAGCACATGCTGCTGCTGCTGCTGCTGCAGTGCCGTGATTACTACCGGTAGGTACCTACCTAGCCTAGGTACCTCTTACCTTACCTCTTTCGCGAGTGTTTTTCATGCTACAAATAAAATAATATAGGCTAGTTAGGTAGGTACCTGCCTGCCTTGCCTTGGCCATGATCAACACATACAAGTATGTATCTATCTATCTCCCTGGGTATACATGTATACACAGCAGCCAACTAAGTACCGAGTTAGCCGGCTACGAGCTTACGATTTATTTGTGGACGGACAAGATTAAAATTCAAGATCTTCAACCAGGTATATGTATGTATGTACCAGGGTTAATGGGCGTCAGGAATATTTTTAGATCTCAAGCTTGCCGGACACATTTGTTTTGTTCATTTATTTGATGCCAAATAGCTGCGGTGGGGCTTGCAATCAGAGGGCCGTTTGGATTGGTCGCGTTTGTCGGTCGACTGGTTTGTGGGAAGGCTGTGCAGCTGCTGCCCAACGTTATTTTATATCGTGGGATTTTTTTTGGTCTCTTCCAAATAGCCCGCACGCTTGGGCTTGGCGAGGGCCATGATTTGGAATGCACCGCACTCACCGCACCTGCTGGTAAGCGTGCCAGGGGGGGAGTTCTGGAGGCGAGAAAAAGGGCAAAAAAGAAAAGGAAAGAAAGGATGGGAGAGAAGGGGAGAGACAAAGATGCTTATCCTAAGCTACCGATCAAATGGTGTTCGTGAATCTTAGTACTCACTTATTCTCTGCTGAAAATGTCTACTTTTGGTGGGGTGTCTTGACGGTACACCACCTAGGTACCTACCTACCTATCTGCAGGCTTGTGGTTCAGCACCACCACCACCACCACCACCACGATATGTATCATCAACCCATATGAATGATAGTACATGTCCACTCTTTTTTGTTCGCCATTGCACACAGGATGGAATATGTATCATTCTCATGACACCAAGAAGGCTGCGATGCGTCTACATACACATACACATACCCATGTAACGAAGCATTATTAACAATTTCAGATTTGCAAGCTCGATCGAGCTCCAAGCTAAGAGAATAAAAGAAAAGAAGAAGAAAAGCTACCTTACCTGAATACTGGCAGCTACATACATGTACATGTTAGACAGATCCATAATCACGAAAAAAAAAAAAAAAAAAAAAAAAAAAAAAAAAAAAAGGGCCAGCACAGGGCCAGGCTGATTCCGAGCCAAGACTTAATACGGGAAGGAAGCTTACACAGAGGGATAAGCACAAACAGCCAGCTCTTCGGTCGAACAACATCTATCCAGGCTATCGATAGTAGGCCAAGATGGGATTTGTATGTGCGGCTGACAGCCAAGAGTCCAGCCCTCCGGGACAGGCATAATAATGCTTCTTCCTTACTTACTTTGGCATTGGATTCTTTCTGACTGACTGACCGACTTTTTTTTGCCCGCAGAATGGAAGGATCGAGCGAAAAGTGAGCGGGGCCGTTTCGACAGTCTGGGCATGTTAGGGCTGAGCCTGTTTTGAGGATCAAAAAACACAAATTTCGAGGCTCTTGGGATGCTGGCCGTGGACCATGACCAATTCTTTTGGCTGGGCGGACTAGGGCTAGGGATCGAGGAACTGACTTCTCCATCAGCCCTCTTTTCTATTTTTCTTGGGACCCAAGTTTAGATCCGCACTGCAGAGTCGAGTCGAGTTCGGTAAGTATGTACAGACTCGGTAGTAAAAAAGTAAGTTGTAAGTTTAAGTGGTAAGTACCTAGCCCGGTAGGTATTGAGGTCCTGACAAAAAAGCTATGGATGCACATATCCCCCCCATGTCACTTTTTGACTTCTTTCCTTCTCAGCCTCAGCCCCACCACTATATTCAAACTTCAACTAGGGAAAAAAAAGAATATACCAAGACCGAGACCAAAGAGGAGAAGGGAAAAAACAGCAGTAAGAAAAGTCTCAAGCTCGGTGAAGGGTCCAATTACATGCCTGTTTACGAGCTGATAGGCTCACCAGCATGTACCTCCATCCAAGCTCTAGCGCAGTGTACCGTGCAGGGGTCCAGCTTCTCACCAAAGGTCCCCACCACCAGCATGGTGCACAACCACCACCACACCGTTTGGGGCAGATGCTTACTCTCAGCCCTTGATAGCACAAAGGCTACCATTGTAATTAGCTGGCACCGAGGCCTGCAGGTTGTTAGATCGCTTCAGCTGTATATATTCTGTAGTCGTTCCCAGTCTCCGTACCTCTTTTTTTTCCCATCATCATCATCACTCTCAGCTCAAGCCTCAAGCTTCCTCCGATACTTCTCCTTCACGATTTTCCTTCATTGGGTTTGTTCGTTTTTCCTTCGCGACTCGGCTTTGGAATAATATAAAAAAGGAAACCTTTGGGTTCGACATATCAAAGACACAAATCTTCACTAGTATCTAATACTCGATTCAAAATCTTCGAAAATGCAATTCCGTTCCATCGCCCTCTTGGCTACTCTTGCCGCCTCTGTTTTGGCTGCTCCAGCTCCAAACAAGATTGAAGAGCGACAGGCCACCCCGACACAGGCCGATGAGCGTGGTATCGAGCCAGAGCCGACATACACTGGAAGTGCTTATGGCAACTTGGAGTTGATTGCTCAATTGATCACTGCCCCACTCCAGGCAGATCGTGTTGCTCTGCTCCGTGATCAGGACTTCGTCTTCGACTTCAGAAATCCCGAGGGTCGATTGAACGTTGCCACCGGTAATGGTAAGTTGGATCGCCACTGAATGGAACTCGTTCTTTTTTTTCCATATCCATATCTCTAACAGTCGCTTTTTTTTAAAATATAGCTGGTCGTGTCGTCGTCGCCAACAGGAAGACTTTCCCCGCCTTGATTGGTACCGGTTCCGGTATGGCCGTCGGTTTCCTCGGCCCATGTGGTTTCAATACCCCACATACCCATCCTCGTGCTACCGAGTTGAACATCCCCGTTGTTGGAAACCTGAACACCTCTGTCATCCTTGAGAACGGTGTCCGTGTTATCAACTCCTACGTCTCAACATTCCAGATGCACGTCTTCCCACAGGGTGCCATCCATCAGGAATTCAACCCAGACTGCGGTGAGACAATCTTCATCGCTGGTTTCAACTCCGAGGACTTCGGTACTTCCCAGACCGCCGATAACTTCTTCAGACTCCCAAGCAACGTTATCGCCGCCTCTGTCGGTGGAACCATCGTTGTCGATGGCCGTGATGTCGACCAGTTCAGGAATTTGATCCCAGCCAATGTTGCCATCGGTGTTGAAGACTGCCTCGCCCGATGCGGTCTTGCTAAGAGGTAAACGCGAGAAGCGAAGTGATCGAGGGAGATGATTACAATGGAGGATCATGGTAATAGACGCTTGAGCAGATATTTCACATTCCTTTCCGGTTATTAGTTAATGAATTGTCTACGATACCTGTTGGTTGTATTTTCCTTATCTTTCCTTAGGAGGTTTAAACTATCATTTGGATTTTGTTCTACAACCTCGGGTTTTCCTTTTTTTTTTCCTTTTACTGTTGTTTCATTTTGAGTTTGTTAAACTACTACCTGTGCCTGTACTTTTTTTTTTCATGAGCGGAAAAAAATGGAGTTTGCGAGTCATATTTCGGCATACACTTATTTCATCATCTCGGTTCTCCAAATACAAACCTGTTACATTATCCAGAAGCTCGTTCTATATTCACGGGGAAATCAATTTCTTTTTGCATATTCATAAACATGACCCTTCTTTTCTCGTGAACCGGACGCGTGGTAGCACTTCCTCATCTGTGAAAGGGCTGATTTTTTTCAAAATTTTTGTTGCAAGGTGGGGAGGATTGTTAGGTTATCGCGAGGTGGAGCTAAAAAATCCCATAGCTAAGCTAAGCTTAGCTCTTCGAGCTCCACATTTTGACAAATCCTTAGGATAATCCTGGAGCTATCGGATTCAGCCGCACAAAACAGAAAGCAAAAAAAAAGCATGCACAGGGCTGCCTGCGGCTGAGTCGTCCTAAATTTAGGGTTAGGTTGCCTCTTTCGGGAATAGTTCCTTTGATGCTGACCTTGGCTTGCTGAAAATCAGTTTGGGATATGCGTTGTGCAACATCCCCAAAATCAATCTCGGGGAACTCGAACTCACTCTGGATGCAGTGCACATAGGTACCGTATGCAAGGTCTGCATATATGGAGGGTCACAAATCGTCTCTTGGGTTTCTTCAATCACCCCTCAAATGTCCTCTGATTACTTCTCCCAATCTCGGAAATTGTTGGAACTCGAATATAGTCTGGCAGAAAGAGGGGAGGGGAACAAAAGAAATAGTTGAATGGAGTGTTATACATAGTATTTTACTGTTTACGCCATATAGAGCTTTAAAGATTATTATGCACTCTATATATTAGAGGCAACATACACCTATTATACATAAGTAAGTACCTACTTAGTAGGTATTGATTAAGGAAGAAAATCAAAGTATTATGGGTGTGAAATTCCCTCCCTCAAGTCTGAATCTGAGGCTAATTATAACGCGTAGTTGGTTTCTATTTGGTACTACACGGAGCGAAATGCGTGATTGAGCAGGCTCTAGCAACATGAAGTCTGTGTGTAGCTATCAGTATAATTACCTACACTATCTCCAACTTAGACCGTGTTTATAAGAAGGTAAGCACTTAAGTATATGATAAGATTAGAATGTAATACGAAATTCGCATGGTATACAACGCCAAGAACAATTCATTGTGCTGGTAAGACAACAAACCGGGAGAAATAAAGAAAAAAAACGTCCAATCTTCAAATAGCTTATGGGTATATATATATGAAAAGGAAAACGCAATGAAGAACATGCCCAACTCGATCTGAATGTAGGGAAGGCCCCACGGAGAACTCTTAATGTCCCACGTTCCAGTGTATCTGTATATGGGAAATTTGATTATTAGGAATCGTGGGCCTTTGGAGAAACTTAAATGTGAGCGGGTAACTATAGTCAATTGACATCGATCACAACGTCCACAGCGATAGCGTATGCTTCCCGGATAGCACATGAAAGGCAAGTGCGACTTGCTCGGGAAATCACAGCGTCTACCCCCCACCTAGAGCACCAAGCTTTTGCATAGATGTAAAGGTCCTGCCCGACACCTTTTGCATTGATGACAGTGACAAAATAATCCTTACTTTCGCATTTAGTGCGTCTGACGGGCGAATGTTCTGGCAATTTTGTCGCTTCGACAACCTCAAACCTGTAAGAGTGGTGTATTGGGTGTGTCGTGGTTCGTATCAGATTGCTTTTCGACAACAATTTATCAAATTCGAGGGGCTCTGCAGGGTTGGGAGAATGGCAGGGATATGAAGTGACAAAAGAGGACTCGTATTTCAGATATATGCCGACGATGTTGCCGTCAACGCTGTCAAAACGACTTGCGGCAGATAGGCTTTCAATCGGTACTCGGAACATGACATCCACTCGGTAAGCAGGGGTAATTTCGTCAGACGAATCCCAGTCTTGTGGTGTGTAGTAACCCTGCTCCAATTCGGGAAGACTAGGTGGTAGGACATTCCGACCCCAAAACCTCAACCCCATTATTCGCACTTCGATGTTCTGAGGGAGAAGGATTGTTGGATATTGAAGGTCATCTGGGCTTAATTGACATCCAGAGAGTTGAATTGGGCCTAAGAAGCCTGATTCGGGTTCCACACGGCCTGGCGTAAGGAGTCTAGGGACCCATTTCTTCTTTGATCGACGGTCTGTGATAATATCTACCCAGCCTGTGGGTTCTGCTAGCTTCATCCCCTCCCTTTGCCGACTCTGTAGCGTGTTCGTTGTTGAACTTCGGACCTGTCTGGCGGCGCCGGCCACTGCAGTCAGGACCGTTAGATCGCTGCTTGTGGCGTTCTCGCTTGTGTATATTCCAACACACTTCCCAACCCACCCAGCATAGCTCCGAGATGTATGTGTAGCGAGAACCTTCCCGACAATATTGTTCATACTCCACCAGGAAGCAGTACTACCAGGCGACTCTAATGTTCTACGGATAATACCGCCATACATATTTCCGTTCTCGCCGATTTCGCTCAGAGCCAATGTATCACTTTCCAATAAGCATCCCATGAGAAGATGAGATAGACCTTCCCCAGGAAGAACCAATCCCGTCATATACGCCCTAGAAAGCCATCCTCCTTGGACCATATTTCGGACTATAATCGAAGATGTATGTTTGCTAGCGAAATATCCAAAATGCGAGCCTGCGCCTGTTCCTCCGACCGATCGTGGTGTCAGTTTTCCAGGCGAATGTGCCGGTGTCCTATATCCTAGCATGCTGCTAGGAGTATGTAGTCCCGTTGGATTTCGAAGCTGATCTCTTATAACGCCCTCCAGCATTTCAATACCAGGCCAATCAATTTTGCGTGCGAAATGCAAAAGTCCATCGAGCTGCCGCTCCAGATGCTGAGGGACAAAAAAGGCGTCGTACGTATCAGCCTCCTGGGGGTCCTCAGCGTCTTCTATAGAAACCGAATCTGCCAGAAAGAATCGATGCCAACTGGAAGTATTTTGGGGTTGAGGAACCGTCAACATTTCAAAGTTTGGTGTAAAGGGTCGCTCCACAATCTGGACATTGGTAAGCCATTTTTGAGCAATTGCGAGATCCCAGTTTACTTTGGGCGTAAAGTACAATGACCCCAACTTCAACTTCTCGGGCTCATACCGATGTAAGAGCTTAAGCCTTAGCCAAAGTTCACAACTTAGCAAAATCTGGAGTACAAGAAGTAATTTCTCTTCGCCGTTCCCGTACAGAATACTCCCTAGTCTTATGCGCTCCTCGGGTCGACTAAAATCGAGCCAAACATGCCTTGCTTCTAGTACCTTGAATAGTTCTTGACATTGGCTCTCGAGGCTGTACTCGCGCGATTCCATTGTTTCGGAATTCTTTCGCGTAGGATAGAGCAATTTCGTGAACAGCTGGCCATATAAAAGGCGAGCCTCAATGTCAAGATCATTTTCAAGGCTGTAGGTCTGGACATGTATTTTCCCAATGTCTCTCAGTCGGTCAACTAGAGTTGTTGAATCAACGGACCTTACCCCGATGGAATCAGGTGGCTGGAACTCAAGCCCGTATTCATCTACTTCCCCGCTGGCGTTGCCCTCTTGAAGCTCATAATCTACGGCCTGTGCTTCAAGGAAATATTCCCACCCGGTACTCCCCGGTTCATGCCCGGAAAATGAGGCCATGGACGGCGTTTCGGTGGGGCCATTCAGCCAGTGATGCTCTGGGTCTACTGGGTCTCTCTCTGGCGTTTTTTTGTTGCTACAGCCCCGATATGCATGATGGTCGATCGACGATGCATCTTCGCAAGATGATGGGTTCAACGAAAGCATCCGGGGCTGGCTCTCTAGAAACTGAACTACGGGCTCGCCATACTTTCCCTTGGACTCGTCAATGGAAAATATCGGCGCACCGTCGAACAAGAGTGAGACATCCGTTTCTAGAAGTAGCAACGGCTCTTCTTTCCTTCTTGCTTGCTGGAATTCATGCGCATGGTGAACTGGACGAGGTGATAACAAGACAGTGGAGGCCATGTTTACTGAATCATTTGAAATAGCCGAAGTGGATGAATCTGATACGATTGATAAAACCCGCCTAGGGGCAGCCAGCTCGGGAGGTAGGTTCTCGTGGTTATTTCCAACTTGCTCGCTCGGTTTCTCGGTATCAGGCTGTGGCAGTGATATTTCGGGTTCCCGGCCTACCGGGCTCTGGACTATTGGTTTGTCATAACTCGGATCCTGCATACAAGCCCGGCTCGGAGGGGTACTGTTCTTCTGCTGGTTCCACAGGTTCATATGTTAGTACGACAGTCAAAACCGTATAAGCGGCTTCTGCGTGTTATACCTACGTGTGGTATAGTCGGATCTCCTTTATCTTGCTTTCCACTGAAAATCCTCCGCACAGCCTCCTTCAAACTAAACCTCCTCTTCGGCGCCGATTGGTCACCCGAATCCATTTGGTTTTCGGTTCCCTTTGATTCTTTCCGTAGAAGACTTGGGCGGCGCTTCGGATCTGGAAGCCTTAAACTTGACGATACCTTTCTAGGCTTTGACAGTTTACTTGTTCCATTTTCCGAGGACTTCCACATTTTGTGAATTTGTGAAGTAACGCTTCCCAACGCTCCAGATGGTATTTCGATCACAAATCCCGTTCCACCAGCAGCATATCTTGTTGGCTGATGGGGGTCCCTAAAGACTGGAGCACCCGGCGCCCAAACTGGTAAATAGAATCAATCCGGTAACCTTTACGAGGCTATTCTCCTGAATATGTTCAAGCAAATCAAAATACCGAGAAAGAGACCGAGGAGCTGTCGACAGTACTGTTAGCTCGTATGACAGCAATCAATAAAAATTATTAGGAAATCCAGATGAGATAAAATCATAATGAAACTGCTCGGAACAGATGCAAAGGTATTCTTTAACCATCCCAATATCGTATCTGGCAGAGCGTTATGTGACAATGTTGTGGTGGTGGTGGTGTACGTATGACATTAATTGATTGAGGTCGAAGATATAAACAAAAACAAGGCCCAGACCGGGGTCAGGCTGGTCAGGGCTGCTAAAAACCCATAGCTAAATTGACCAAAGTCGACATCGAAATACATGTGTGTACATGCGGGATACCAGGTATTCTGTAGAATCTTTCCTGCCGGAAAAAAGGGTCTCCAGATATTTGGGGCATTCCAGTCTCCACGGATCTGTGCTGGTAGCTATCTGGGTTGCGCAGCTAGCAGGCCAAGTTTTAAGCGGAATGGGAAGCAGTGATGATGGCCAAGCCAACCCCGAGCGAGTTGGGCTGGTTCAAGCAGCACCGCGTAATGATAAGCCGGCCTGCCACTGATTTTACGTCATCGATCCACCTAGTTAGATCAGATCTCTTCAACAATGGGACACCGCTGCGACTCGAGTACTCCATTCAATTCCCAGATCGAATAATCTGAGGATGCGAAATTCCCAAACCCAGACGGTAGCCCTAAGCTAGGCAAACGCTCCTGGAATAACCCCGCGCCACACGATACCGGTACACCGGCCCAAATGTAGGAAGTAGGTACCTGCTTAGTATGTATGTAGTATACATATGCATACGCCGTGGCGTTGGCGCCGCTTGCAGCCCTATCACATTGGGGAACGTTATGATATGATATGACAGGTATCCACTTAAGTCAGCATAGGAATTTCAAAGTTTCATTTTTTCCCTAATGCATTACCAAAATACCATTTTGCCATGCCTTTAGGCCAACAGTTTATTTATTTATAGGCACTATTCTCTAGATGTATAATTATAAAATCTCAGCACGAAAGAAAAAGGAATTAAAAACATTTAGGTGTTGTCGATATCTGTCCAGAATATGATATTTCGACTATCCCAGGCCTTGGGATCGATATCAACTTTCTATACGGGATTTGATATTCGTCCCATGTTTTATACTCTTGGTGATATATCTGGTCTTAGCCAATGCAGCAATACAGGTGAGATCTGTTGTATATACTTATATACCCAAGTACCTAGGTATTTAAATGTTTATATGAGTTCAGAAACTAGTTGGATACGGCCTAACGAAACAGGAATCAGGGAATATCAGATGATTAGCTGAACGACTAGTTAGTTGGTGTTAAAAAAAAAAAAACTAGCCCTCAAGTTGATTACAGCGCTGAAGCATCAAACCCAGCCGTTCTCTCCTTCTTTCTCTAGAGGCCCTAACGCCTAGCTAACAATCTTCTCCAAAAACCCAGCTCTAGTGCCAACAATTTTCTCATAGACTTCCATGGTTTGTTCGACTAAAAGGTCTGGGATATCGATCATAGGTGTATGGTCGGGTAGTACGTGAATATTGTTGGCAGAGGGTGGAACCAGTGGTTCTGGGTCCGAGTACGTTCTGAATTTAACCGATAGGAGGATTTGGCCCGTCGCACTATTTCCAGATGCTAACTTTTGGAGAAGGGAATTCACAGCAGAATCCAAAAATTCACCTTCACTAGCGCCGCCAACTTTCATTGACGCATATAAGATACCTAAAGAGACCGTGTTTAGAAGCCATCTCACCTGCCATGGGAACAAGGATACGTACTTTGCCCGTCTGGGCACTCTCCTGTGTCGCTGCCATGTACGACTACATATATAGGATTAGTGTTCAAGGAGTCATGCCCTTTGATTGAGCCTGCAGGTATGTAAGCTACAGCTCCAGCAGCTGGTGGTGGCTCCTCGGTTTGTAAAGCCTGTTCCAGGGAACCCGAAATTACATATATCGACATCCAATATCCAGTGCCTTCCAGCGTACTTCGGCTCGTAGGGATGTTGGTTGGTAGGTTCGATGATACTCCCACCACATGCCGTGTCTGAATCGTGTCACCGCTTTGCAGACTCAACTGAATATGTGGATCCGCGGCCTCCGTTGTCACACCTGAAGTTGAAGGTATCGAGTTCCCATTTTGGATATTAAGAATTTCATTTCCGAGGACATAGACAGAATTCCCAGTGACGGCGGCTGCTCTACATAGTACCTGGACAAGTTCGGATCCGCTCCCATACCTACCAATGACGGCAGAAAACCCAGCGCCGAACCGCCCCAGAGAGTCAAAGTGCCTTTTAATGGCTTGCTCTGCTTCCTTGAATGGTATGGTGTTTGGTGGATCGTGGGAGAGGGTTAGACTCGCGAAAGCGGCGATTATCGAGGGAGGAAGACGAAAGCTGGATTGTTCAAGATATTCTTGTAATGATAAACGATCCGATGTTCCGTTCGTGGCTGAACTGCCCTCCAACCCAACCATCGACTTCAAGGCTCTTACAACCACCCTTTTTGTCCGGGGATCTAGGGTTTTATCATTGAAGATATCCTCCCTGCTATTTGGAACTCTCTTGAGGGGATCGGCTGATGGGGTTTCAGCATCATGGACAAACCAACCTCCGAACTTTAGGAACTCTAGAGCTTCATGAAGACCGCTCTTCACAAGTAGCGACAGGATCGGAGAAGCCGTGTAGATGAGTCCAGGCGAAAGGCTTATAGCATAAGCGCGAGATTTCTGCAACCCCGAACCATCTGGTGTGTGGTGAGTTTCGTATTGAACTGATGTCCTGCGACCTGACCCAGTATCTTTTGCCCATGCCTCTAGTTCGTCAAGGGATAGGGCAGCATATTCGTCGCCGTAGTAAGGGTTCCGATCCAGATGCAAGACTTTTTTACCTGCCCTAGCGAGTGCTCTATTGATATGAGAAATATGTTAGACATGGGGATGCGTTTCCGAGCGAACAAAGTGACAGGCGGCCTCTAACCTACGCTGCAAGGAGGGATTCTCGGAGGCCAGTCCCTGCTATCACGGCATCCCATACCGTCTCATCAAGGGCCTCGATGTTCATTACAGATAGGTTTCCAGCAGGGGTTTGTGGCAGCTCGGAATGTCTACTTCGTAATAGCGCCGGCTACAGAATCTCGGCACCCTGGTTGTAGGTAGGTAAGTAGTTGTACGGAGGGGAATATGCAGCGTGAAGGTGACATCAGCCAACACACTTGCACACGTTTGACTAATGCTATAGTGAAGCCCAAAAGGAATTATCTAATCAACTACCTAGAGAGTGCTGCTTAAGTGCTTCAGTTCGAGTACTTAATGGTTACTCAACTAGACGGCCCACTAAATACCACACTAGGCAGGGGTTCTTGGGCGAACAGAGCTATAATGTCTCCCTCTGTGGTTGGTCCTGTGGGGAACCGTCGAGCTCTTTTCTGATTACTCGACGTTACCAATACCAATATAACGAACATCACCCTCATCCTCCCGGCTAGAAGGCTTCCTAGACCTTGGCTTAAGCACGTCGGCCTTTTACTTACCTATCAGGCAGCTGCTTACCTAAGTACTAATAGGTACTGTAAGTAAGTATGTAAGTATTTACCTAGGTACATATTACTTACTTTGCTTATGTACTTGGTTAGTAAAGGTCCAGTCTCGAGATTCGATTGTCGGTTAGCACCAATGCAACGATTTGCGGAAACTTGTTTGCTTAAGGGAGCGCTAGTCCTGCGAGGGGATACCGGTATGATCCGTATTATATTGGGTCTTCCTTGTCTTGCATCATACCTACTTAAGTACTGACCCGTCTTCGCCAACAGCCAAACGGTATTTAAGTCGGAGAGATTCCCTTGTCCAACAGGCCTAATCGCAAACATTGCATTGAATTTCGCCAGATCATATATCCTAGCTATCCAATATCAAATTGAGAAAAGAATCTACCGGGAAGCCGTTGGAGGGTTCCATGGGCCGGAAGGGAAAACAATAATAATAAAAATAAAGCAAAGCAAAGCAAATTTAAATTTATATGTAGGTATCTAGTCAAGGTTCCCTATACTGCTTATATATCGCGGACATATAGCATATGCTTGGTATACTATACTCGTTGCATATTGGCCGAGAAAGCAGCCCCGCCGCCCGCACCTTGCAGCGTATTGCTGTGGATATTAATTCGGATATTCGACCTACCTCCCTTGAACCCTGGTTGACAACAGGAACATTCGGAGTCTGGTAGCTAGAGATCCGTGTCTTCGGCTATTATTAATTCTAACCCGGCCGGCCGTTATTCGCGCGATAGGTTCTGCAACGATTGATATCTTTGAAGCGAAAGGGAAAAAAAAAGTACGTACTTCTTGCTAGAAATGGAGTGGTGCTTCATGTGGATATGTGCTGCAGGCCCCACGAGGGTATTATTCTCCCGCAGCCTGATCAGATGCATCCACCGGAATGACTCTCAGCCTATTGGTCTGTTCTAGTTCGTATCGATAGGGGTGTGCTGGAGCAATGCCATCGATATCGGTCAAGAATCAGCGCCGGTAGGAGCACGACGCATTGGCCAGGCTTGGGGCGTCCCGAGGCAGACTCCGGACCAGGAAGTACCCACTTGGGTCGTCAGATCTGGAGCGTATACACGATACTCACCTGCGCTTGATGCACCGGATGTCCTATAGCAAGCTAGTTAGCGATTGAGGTCGCCGTCGGTACAATGCATCAATACGATGCTGGCCAGTACCGGTGCACAAATCTAAATGAATACCTACTCGTGCATCGTTTTCATTTTTTTTTCTAATTTTTTTTAGTTACTTACATACCTCTTCTATTAAGTATTTTTATATTTTATATCTTGTATCTTATATCTATTTGATTTTATTTCTTTGCTCAAGTCCTTCGGCGGGGCGAAAGTGGTTGGCATTTGATCGTTGACTGGTTGGCTGATTCAAACACCCCGCCGCCGATAGTAGCAGTCGAGTTCAGTTCGGTTCGGTCGCAGGCACATACCTACTTGACTACCTGGTCCCCTCCCCTCCTCCCTTCCACCCCCGCCGGCCAAGCAAACCGCACCGCACCGCACCACCACACCACACCACACCACACAGCAACTCAGGCTTCCACTCCGTCATCTCCAACCCCCACCAGCCCACCAACCAACAAAACAAACCTTACCAGCTCCCAGCTTGCCCGCCTGCCCGCCTGCCCGCTCACCTTACTCACCATAGAAGTACCTATCTACCTGCTGACTTCCTTACCTACCTTACGTACCTACTTACCTCCTACCAACATACAGACCAACGTACCAAGTGCTTGCCTACCACTTGGTCTCCCTGGCTTTCCAACACCTCGTCAATCAAAATTCACTCCTCAAAGCCTCCCAGTCGTTCTTTCTTTTCTTTTCAATCCGGTTCTCTCAGGCCCTCAACTTCCTGCTTAAAATTGACCCTCGCGGCCGTCATACTTGCATTGGTCTTTCCGCTATTTCTAAGTTATTTCCATTCTCCTGGGGCCCTCTCTGGCCTAGCTACCTTCTTTTCCCTGCTTTTTAAAGATTCGGGAAAATATACATCAACCCCGCCGCTTTCGTCTGGGATATCTCTCCCTTGGCGTGACCCTCAACTTCTGGAAACTTTATTTGGCGTTTGTCCTTCGACAGACCTCAGGTTTCAATTCCAAGATACCAATAGAAACGCGAAGTATAATTCAGACGGCATTCTTATCAGCACCATGTCTATTCTTTCAGATAAGGAGGAAGCTCTTCTTGCGAAGGCAAGGGCGATTGGGTCCGAATTCGTCTATGAGCCTGAAGATGTCGCCAAAGGCGTCAGAGAGTACTTGAATCTCATGGGTTAGATACTCCTTCCTGGATACTCAGATAGTTATAGTAGCGCAGTCAAAGCACTCTGGGGCTAACCTTTCCGATATGATTGGTAGAGGCGGGCTTAAAGCATCCCAAGCAGGCAATGACCATGATCCCCACCTATGTCACCGCCGTTCCAAATGGCACCGAAAAGGTATACGCTCTCCCTTTGCCAAAAAGCCACTCCACTAGACTATGGGAATATTTTGTGGCTAACTATCACCGGTCTGTTCATCCTGCTACCGGAATCAGGGAGTTTACCTTGCTGTCGACCTCGGCGGCACCAATTTCCGCGTGTGTTCTATCCACCTGCATGGGGATAGTAAGTTCACCCTCACGCAGGCGAAGACACCGATACCAAAGGAGCTCATGATCGGGACCTCGAAGGGGCTTTTTTCTTTTTTGGCCAAGCAAATCGAAGACTTTGTCAAAAAACATCACTCCGATCATTTCGAACCAGAAGCCGAGAACTCCCAACTAAAGCTCGGATTTACGTTCTCCTTTCCAGTCGAACAAGTCGCACTCAACAAAGGTTATTTGATCCGGTGGACCAAAGGGTTCGATATCCAAGATGCGATCGGAAAGGATGTCTGTGAACTTCTTCAGAAAGAGATCGATGCATTGGGTTTACCAGTTCGTGTGGTGGCCCTGGTGAATGACACCGTGGGAACGCTGATGGCCCGATCTTATACCTCACCTGGGAAAGCTGGGACCCTCCTCGGTGCTATATTTGGAACAGGAACAAACGGCGCCTACGTTGAGAAGCTTTCGAGAATACCCAAGCTGTCCAATAACACCGAGAATTATGGTGAATATGATAGTTCATCAGGTGTTATGGTGATCAATACCGAGTGGGGTGCCTTCGATAACGCGATGAAGGTCCTGCCAGACACTCCCTATGATCGAGCTCTAGACAAAAATTCGGTGAATCCTGGGATGCAAATGTTCGAGAAGAGAGTTTCCGGCATGTTCCTCGGGGAGATTCTCCGGAACGCCATTGTTGCGTTGATGGCTGATGGGCTATTTAATGTGGCTCATGGCACCAGCATCGACGAAAATGGACCACTATTCACCCCTTGGAGCATAGATACCAGTGCCCTAAGCACCATACAAGCCGATTATACCAGCTCATACACTTTAACGAAGCAGCTATTAGAAAGGGATATGGGGGTTTCAGCGGCATCGACCGGAGATGCAATGGCTGTTAAAGCCTTGGTATACGGCATTGGTAAACGCTCTGCGAGGTTGTCTGCCATCCCGATCGCAGCTACAGCAATTGCAACTGGAGCCTATGAAAATTACAAGACGGCCCGGTTCGAAGCGGCAGAAGGAGAAGAAGTTGAAAAGATTGATATTGGTGTTGATGGGAGTGTTGTTGAATACTATCCCGGGTTCGAGCGATATTTGAGGGAGGCTCTGCGCGATATACAGCCTCTAGTACCCGGAGCAGCAGGCCTGGAAGAAGCCATCAGAATTGGGATTGCAAAGGACGGTAGCGGAGTAGGTGCAGCACTGATAGCATTGGTTGCGTGAGTGTGGACGAATTGCCTTAACGCCCCCATGGTCTGTCGCTCTTTCCACTCCCTCTGTACATTCGTTCCCCCCTCCACCAACGCTTTCTTGCCATCAAACTTTGGTAAGTAGGTGAGTGGCGTTTGCGTGGATAGGCGGCTGGTTTGAGCGGAAGACTTCAAAAATTATATTGTTCTTCCCTTGCACGTCTTGTCTCTTTTTTGGTTTGAATGCTCCTGTACATCATGCTTTGAAATGTTGATAGTAGAGACGGCCGCTGCCCATAGTTTTGACGACCGGCAACAATATCAGCTTGAGTTTTGGTGTCATTTAAAACGGCTTTAACATCCGTGACAGACAATTGGTGGTGCCCAGATAATCAATGATGTGGGGATAACAGGTTAAGTAGGTACAGTACCTAGGCTTATACCATCTATACTCTAGCACTCCCGGCTCTTTTACAGCACCCATCCAGCTTTGCCATATGATATACATCTATGCATATCAAGAAGTAGAATATTATTGTATATTTGCCAGCCAAAAGAAGAAGAAGAAGAAGAAGCTGCCCAATGATAAACTACGAATAGAAGTTCAAATAGTGGTGCTGACTAACCAATTAAGTAATCTACATTCCCAATCTAATCTGATTTGATCTAATGTGTTGCAACGCACGTGCCTCCGCGCACCTTATTACCTTATCTGCGCATCGCACTACTTGCTTCCCTCCCAAACAACCTCTCTGCTAACCTTTCCATCCCCACCATAGCCAACATTCGACCAAATCGCTATTACGCGCTACGATACCGTATCCATACTAAACGATGTCTGAAGCCTCTGGGGACAAAATGTCCATGGAGGACCTTGTGCGCAATCCATTTATACCGCTTGTTCTGAGTAATCATCTAACAATATCCTTATCTGTATAGATCAAAGGGGTTTTCGCCGACCTCGTCGGTATCATCACGGAGGATATCGTCCTTGAAGCCCATCGCACAGAAAAGGTCACCAACATGGGCTTTTTCTCCCAAGACGGTGTCCCGGTAACTACACAGGAACTTCAGACGAAACGAAACGAGGAGCCCGAACTCCTTAGTGCGATGGTTATGGGACGCTCTCTCCGCGTGCCCATTGACGATAATGTCTGCCAGAAATGTCAACATCCGATCCAGCAAAGCTTAGATACCTCCTTGACTGCTCCAGCGCGCAAGTACTGTCCAAGACCGCCCTACAGGGACCATCCAGGGCAGGACATGTACGGGAAATCGATACAGTCTAGCAGTATACAGGTTCCCAAGGTCGCCTCCAAGCAAAAGCTTACTGTGGAAACGTTACCCCCAACCCGCCAAACAACCCCGATAATCAGAGAGGATGGCGGGAAGCTCCCACCCGTCAAAGATCCGCAAGGAACCCGTCTATCATGCCCCGCATGCGGCCAAGAGACCTCTTTTAAACTATGGATTTCGAAACATAAACCGTGTTTAGGGTTTGCAGACCGAAGGGTCCCCTCACACACCGGAGATAGTGGCTCCGGAACTCCCCTGAGTCCAGATAGTCCAAACTCCAGCTTCGCAGAAGGGGAAAACGCTGCCCCGCCGAAGAAGAAAAAGGTACAAGCCGAGCCAAAGCCTCCCCCGAAGAAGGCACAGACAAAGCGGGAACCAAGTAATGCTGGGGAGTCTGTCGCAAAAGGCTCGATAACTTCGGCACCAAGGCTCGAAAAATCCCTATCTACAGCCTCAGCACGACATGAATCCCCAGTGCCTTCTGTTCCATCGGGTGGAACGAATGCAGCGTCGAATAGCGCCGGTCCTAAGAAAAAGAAACCACTTTTAAAACGGAAGGCGGAGAGTATTGAGGATGATGTGGAGAAGAAGTCTACTGACCCGTATGACATCGACTACCACCCGACCACAACCAAAGAAAAGGACACCACCTCTATCACCCCTACTAAACCCAATAAAAAACAAAAAACTAGTAATACTCCAACCCAATCTACAGAGGGTGTCCGGGTTTCTCCCCATCCAGGCACACCGACAACGAAAAACCTTGTCTCTAAGTTCAAGGACAGGGCGGGAAGCCCCACGCCCACTAAGAAGGACAGGTCAGGGAACTCTGATGCCAAAGTAAGTTATCGCTGGCCTTGGAAAGCTCCTGTGGAATATATGGATTCTAACACCATCGGAGCAGACACATTCAGATGCAAGTGGGGTTTCTCGAAAAGCATCACCCAAACCGCAAGGGGATAAGGATGCAAAACTGAAGAAGTCGGGTGGCCCTAAGCCAGATGGCAGCCCGAAGATGAAAAAACTGGCGACAGGAGGTCTTGCAAAGTCTTCCAAGAAAGAATCCTCGAGTAAGGGATTGCCGCACAAGAAAAAAGAGAAGCGCCAAACACCAGACCGCACCTAAGCTCCAATTACTTCATTTCTTACTCGTAAATACAACCAAGAAGCCCGAGCGTCGTAATTTCACCCAAGAAGGAATTTAAAGAAGGCGAAGTACGTTTCCTGCTTCACAAAATATACAATTCTATAATTCCCAATTCTCCTACTTTGTTTAAGCATTGCCGGCGATGGAGTTGAAGGCGTTTCCTCTATTCCCTCCATATCTGTTTTGAGCGCACTTTCGGGCTATGGACACTTTTTATTTCTTACAGAGCGGTTCTTTCTATCTTTTTTTTTTTTTTTTTTTTTTTTTTTTGGCTACAAAATGTCTTCAAGATCACTGCAATGCATTTAGGTATCACGGTCTCTAGTAGTCGGCTTATAAGACTATAATGGCAGTCAAGAACAAGAAATTCTATTACACTATGGAACCTATTCGATTCCATCAATCGAACTACAACGAATATAATATTAGGAGACGTTTGTAAGAAGTTAGGAGGGGTAGGCATACCGGTGTCAAGAAGGCCTCTGCAACGAATCGGGCACGCGCATTGAGCTAGAATTGAGATGTCAGAACAACATTCTGATTCGAGCCCTTTTACGGATATAGGATACATACGAAAAGTTTCATCTCGGAAATCTCCTTGTCAACTTCATCCATGAAGTGGATGATAAAGTCTACCAGCTTGTGTTTCAACATAGCCTCTGTATGGAAGTTTGTGATGAGGAATGAGATATCGTATCCCTAAATCCAAGCTTCGTGTAAGGATAATCATAGACTGTTCAGGTAATGTTTCTGACAAACCTTGACCGGTTTTCTCCTCAGAATGAAGAAAGCCTCGGCTCTCTGGGTAAGAAATCGAGTAAATTTGTGGACGAGAATATCCTCAATCTCATCTGCCTGCTTAATCCGAATAGAAACCCTGACGGAATTTACTGAAGGCTCAATGAGTACCCTCTCGTTTTCATTTCGGGAGATCGTAAGCGGATTCAGGAGTAGCTCTGAAGATTTGCCAGCCTCGATCTCTGGAACATTATGGCGCTCAACAGTCTGAGACGCGAAATTGCTTAATGATAGCGCGGCCGTTAGGGATGCTCGAACGCAAGTGAGGTAGGGACGTAAAGCTATAGACTAGCATTGTTGGTCAGTCAAGGAGGACTGCGGCCGGTTACGGATATCCAACCTACCATGATGACAACCTATCCTTCCTTCCTTCCCTCTCGGGCTCCTATATCATGAGAACGGCGATGCCCGTGTAAAACCTAAATTTAAAGGCTTGTAGGCTGGGTGAGGGTCGTAACAATGGTTGATCGTGCTGACGGTGATGATGTTCTGGAGCTCGAGAGCTGGTTGGTACAGTTGGCGGGGCAGCAAGCTTGGCTGGTCGGCTAGCTTAGGTAACACGACTTACGACGACACGAACTCTTTCTCCCCACACCATTCAACATTCAACTTCCTCTCCACCACTTGGAATCTTCAAACATCCCAGCCTTCCCCCCTCAAACGATCAAAATGGCTTCAATACCAGGTACTATAGCCCCCCTACCTTTTAGAATAAATAAATATCTGTCCCTAATATCTAGTTATTAGTTATTGTCAGGCATGGTGGCAAGAAGTACGACCTCGAGCTCGATACTTCCTTGCCGGGCGAAGTATTCAAGATGCAGCTTTATTCACTCACTGGTGTCGAACCCGAGCGCCAGAAGGTCCTTATCAAAGGCGGTCAGCTCAAAGATGATACAGACCTTCAGAGCCTTAACCTCAAACCCGGCCACGCCTTTATGATGATGGGCACACCTCTGGGTGGTGGCCTAGCCAAAGCACCCGAACCTATCAAGTTTCTTGAAGACATGGACGAGAAAGACCTCGCTAAGGTCAAAGGAGCCATTCCGTCTGGCCTACAAAACCTTGGAAATACGTGTTACATGAACTCAACTCTCCAAACCCTTCGATCGGTCCCTGAACTACACAGAGAACTAGAGAAGTATCGCAGCGATGGTGGGAACCCCATCAGCCGTTCGAGTCTCTTTTCGAGCCTTAGCAGAGGATCCAACTCCGATGTTACTGGTAGTCTCCGTGATCTTTTCCAGCAGATGAGCGACACCACGGAAGGATTCCCACCTCTGAAATTCGTCAACTCCCTCCGGATCGCGTTCCCTCAGTTCGATCAAAAGGACAGGCATGGTCACTATGCCCAGCAAGATGCAGAAGAATGCTACTCCCAGATTCTCACAGCATTAAGGCAAAATTTGGCCGACACTAGCGACGAATCCTCTGAATCGAAGACCAATCGGAAGTTTGTCGACACTTACTTCGGAGGCAAGATGAAGACGGTCACAAAATGTAACGAAGATAGCGAAGAAGCAGAGCAAGAGCGGGAAGAAACATTTCTTAAGCTAAACTGTCACATATCCAGTTCGGTAAACCACTTGAAAGATGGCATCTTGGCCGGGTTGACTGAGGAAATTGAGAAGCGGAGCGAGAAGTTGGGGCGAGATGCGCTTTACACCAAGACATCCAAAGTCACAAGGCTTCCCAAATATCTGACTGTAAGTTGAAACACATTGGCGATAATTACATGAACAAACATTAATTAACTCCTTTGCTTCTAGTGTCACTTTGTCCGTTTCTTCTGGAAAAAAGATAAGAATAAGAAAGCAAAAATCATGCGGAAAGTTACTTTCCCATTTCAACTCGATGCTACTGATTTCTGTACGGACGAATTAAAGGAGAAGATTATTCCGGTACGAGAAAAGCTAAGAGAGTTGCATCGAAATGAGGAAGACCGTCTCAAGCAGAAGAGAAAGGCTAGAACGATCTTTATAGAGCCACCAGCAGAGGAAAGCGGGGCCGGGGATAAGATGGATGTTGACAGCGAGAAAACCCTTGGTAATACTGCACCTTCCAAAGCCGCGACAATAGAGGAAGAGGATTGGGATACAGCCCTCGCGCCCCTCTTAGATGATGAGATATCTGCGGATACCGGGGCGAATCATTCCGCACTTTATGAACTGCACGCTATAATCACTCACCAAGGTGCCTCAGCCGATTCTGGTCATTATTGCGCATATGTTCGCAAGCCTGATGAAAACGATGAAGGAGAGGTTGACTCTAAAGGGAAAGGCAAGGCGCCCGCAGGTGGGCTAGCGAGTGGAGGAGGTGCTGAGGGCAGTAGTTGGTGGTTTTTCAACGACGAAAAAGTTACAGAAGTTGGTTGGGATAGAATAGAGACACTTGCTGGTGGAGGTAGGCCCCCCCTCCTTTTTCATCATTTTCCTAACCCCACCAAGACACTAACAAACTGGTTTAGGCGAGTCGCACTCAGCTCTAATTTTACTATATAAGGCGTTGGAGATGACCCCAAGATCCAAGAGGATCTCCCCATAGCCACCCAGCGAACTTTCGAACATGAGCAGCTGGACAACTTGGGTGCCTCTGATTGTTGCGACCGTACAGCTAGAATATCGGATGCATCGATGATTTGGGGGTGCACATAGCGATGACATGAACCTACATTGCATTGCATGATTGTAGATCGGTCTGGCGTACTATTAGCTATCACAACTACTTACTTACCCCGCCAAGAATCCTTTTGACCAAATTAAAACACATTCCCAACGAGACCACCGTAAATTTTTCAATATGTTTTGGGCTGGGGCGCTGCTTGGTATAGACGGATAAATATTTTTTAACATGCTCGAGCTTGACCTTTTTTTCAAATTGCTATGATATAAATACCTATTATGTGCAGAATTAATGTGTAGACAAGTGTGAGTGCTCGTCCAGCGCCCAGCCGCTAGGTGGTGAGGCATAACGGTCCGGAGTATCTTGGGACGTCGACGTCGACGTCGACCGGTCCGGAGGTGTGTGGTATCGATATCTAGTAAGCACCGAATCAGTTAGTATCATTTTGTGACCACGCGTGGTGGGGTAGCGCGCGTATGTGAAAGAGAACGCGTGATAAAACGACGGCCCGCAAGGCACTCGGGTAACGAACTTACCAGGAGCTGGCTAGCTTGCCTGCCTGCCCGTTAGCTTCTTACACTATTCATTTCTTTGTTATGACCAATCTTCGGCACAGCTCCAGATAACCGCAGTAGGTTCTACCTGCTACTTACCCATTAAATTTATAACCCTCGAAGCATCACTAATCAAAGATCCAGGATCCGTTTGATGCTAATGGTGTCCTCACACACACACACACACACACAAGCTTTCTGAAAACCTCTCCTCAAACACTATTCAGAATGCCCTCCGTCGCACCGCCTCGTCATAGCAGCCAAGAGAGCGATGATGAGGATACAGAGCCCCGCGATAGTCCCTCTAGCTTCAGGGTACCATCTGGACGCCGAAAACCGAAGTTAATGATAACATCGAAACGCTCTTTAGCCGAAGAGGATCTGGGTGAAACGGATGAAGAAGCCATCGTGCCTCCAAATGGAAGTAAAAGACGGAGGCTAACACCCGACCCCAGTGGTCTAACTGATCAGGGGAGTGATGGAGAGCAGAGCAACACGGACACGCCAAGCGAGGACGGTGGGGACGAGGGAGATGACAATGAAGATGCCGCCGCCAATAAAGAAGTTATCATTCCTGTTGCTGAGGACTACGATTCTGACGAGTCCGAGACGGGGATGGCCGATACCTTAGATAAGATGCGAAAGACTGTTGAAAACATTCCACACGCCCGAGGCGCCATCGTTAGGGTGTACTTAGAGAATTTCGTCACCTATACCAAAGTCACGTTTGAGCCCGGCCCCAGTTTGAATATGGTGATAGGCCCAAACGGGACCGGCAAGAGCACCCTCGTCTGCGCCATATGCTTAGGCTTGGGATTCGGTCCCGAGGTACGAGATACATCTCTCCGCATTCTTTAGGTATGCTAACACTCGAAAATGGTAGCATCTTGGCAGAGCAAAAGATATCGCGGAATTTGTCAAAAACGGGAGCAATGAAGCTATTATCGAAATCGAGCTTAAAGGCTCACCTACTGATGAAACGAATCCAACAATCAGGAGAAAGATTACGAGGGATGGCTCATCTAAGTACTGGGTTGATGGTAGGCTAATCGGCTTAATCCAGCTTAAACAAATATTGTAGAGGGTCCAACAACTAATAGTATATCAATTTTCAAGGCAGAGAGCAAAGCCACAAGACGGTCAAGAAACTAACAAAGCTCTTAAATATTCAAATTGACAACCTATGCCAGTTTCTTCCGCAGGACCGGGTCGTCGAATTTGCAGGCCTGAAGCCTGTGCCGCTTCTGAGGGAAACACAACGGGCGGCTGCACCACCTGAGGTTCTTGAAGACCACGACGAGCTAAAACAACTTCGGGTCTTGGAGGTGAAGCTTGAAACAGAACTTGACACAGACCACCAAGCTATGAGTACAATGGAAAGCCGACAAAAAATTCTAGAAAGGGATGTTGCTAGACTTCGTGAACGACAAACCCTTCAAGAGCACATCAAGTTACTCGAAAACTCCATACCATTTATAGAATTTCGGGATATCAGGGCGAGGCGCGACGAGTTGAAGAATGAATACAATGTTTATCGCGAGGAACATAAACGAATCCGCGAGGAACAGGAGCCTCAGACTAAACAAATAGAACAAGCTGAAGCCCAACTAAACAATATAAAGATATGGCTGGAGGACGAAAAGAACGAACTAATGTCCACTGAGGCCCAGTTAAAACGGGACAGGGACGCTGTGAACAAATTAAAAGACGACGAAGCGGAAGCTGAGTTCAAACTCAAACACCTGATTGATTCTGAGAAGAGCAGAATGGTTAGAAAGAAATACTCTGTTCATTGTTTATTCGATAATCTAACATAGTGAGGCCCTCTATAGGAAAATATCGCACGATCCAAGGATCAAATTTCACGACACAAAAGGCAACTCGAAAATAACCCTGGAGACCTGGATTTATCAGAATTCAACGAGAAAATCGTACGACAGTAACCACCCAACCCCAGACTATTCATGCATCCATACCCTAACATGGGTGGTTTGAAACAATAGAATAAGATTACTAGAGAACTGCGAGCAGGACGGGAGGAACTAGAAACTGCTCGAAATCATATCGCACCCCTCGATGCGAAATGTGATGAGAAAAAGGATGAGATCCAGAAGATTGATAAATGGTTAGCGACAGATGAATCCGTGGACCCTGCCACCCTGAATCCACTAACTCCACCCCCTACTATAGGATATCCCGAATGAATGACATTGCTAGCCAAAAGATTGAGGCCCTACGAAAAACCTCCCCTGATTCCCACCAAGTTTTCGAATGGTTGCAAAAGAACCGAAATAGATTCAGCGGCCCAGTATACGGACCCCCTATCGTCGAATGCACTGTCACGGACCCCGATTACCAAGCTGAAGTAGAATCCCTTTTAGGGCGGGGCGAAAAGCTAGCGTTCACATGCACCAACAAAGCAGATTTCGAGACGCTGATGATTGCGGTATATGGAGATAATCGAAATGAAAGGGGGATGGGGCTTTCCGACGTGACCATTAGGTATACCGAAAAGGGGCTTGACGAGTTTCCGAGAATTGCTTCCACGGATGAGGTGCGTAAGGATCTTACAAATCGAGCCTCGCGCAACTTTAACTAAATATTGCCCGATCATCAGGTTGCATCCTGGGGTTTTGACGGCCTCGCCCTGGACTTTATCAGTGGGCCTTCAGAAGTACTGAGCATGCTCTGTAGCAGCGCCCTGCTCCAACGGGTGGTAAGCTGCAGTATACTTTTCGTTGTTACTCCTTCTTTTATTGATTAGATTATATAATAGGGTATCTCCAAGTCAAGGCTCTCCGCCTCCCAATACCAGGCAGTAAAATCGGGGAAAACAATGGTGAAGTGGGTTGCGGGGGGTATCTCTACACAGATACGACGAAGGCAGGACTACCCGGGCGCAGAGAGTGAAATACACAGTCACATAAAGCCTGCAGAATTCTTCAGAGTACCTGAAGTTGATAAGCAACTCATCCAACAGAAGAGGCAACAACAAGCCAAACTGGAGACAGAAATCGATGAAATAAAGCGTGAGATAAGTACAAGGCGGGCTAGTTTCAAGGAATTAGAAGACAGAGAATCATCTCTCTCCGCGGATAAGGTATGGGACGGGGAAGCGCTACAATGCCATTTAGGTTGTCTCTTCTAACTATGACATAGGTAGCCCTCCAGAAAGAAAAGGAAGAAAAGCAAAAATCTGTGGCCAAATACGAAAGGACAAAAACCCATCTTAGTAAGAATCCCATTATTGAAGCGCTGCATTTCACTTTATGATCGGTATTCTGACACAGCCTGAAGAAAATGAACAAGAAAAGCTTTCTGAGCTAGAGAAAGAAGGGAAAGGGTTTAAAAGCAAAGTTGCAGAACTTGAAGCGCTCGCCTTGCAGGTTAACATGGATCGGGTCCTTATGGCCGCACAATTTGCTGTGGGTTTAGAGTGTCCGCATGGCTCAGGATCATACTAACCTTAAAATCTGCACTAGGAAAATGTTCGTGGGTATGTAGCGCGGTATAGAGCCCTGGCGGCAGCAGAGCTCCATGCCGTAGAGCTATCTTCGAATCTTCAGCATTACAATTCGTGGAATCAGAGTTTCAAGGAACGACTCGAAAGTAAAAAAAAACAATGTGACGAAGGTAAATATCCAAGCGGGACATTCTTAGAACTCCTTACTTATATTTATATAGTCAGTAGACTTCGGAAAGAAGTGGAGATGCAGGCTTCCCAGCTCCGTGATCACTGCCGCAGGCTTTTCGAGTCGCTGTCCCAAGAACACCAGGATGAAATAAATAACAACCACTCGAAAAAAACCGTGGACGAGCTCAAAGCCGAAATACAGCGGGAAGAGGTTCGCCTTGAAGGAATTCACGAAGGAAACCCGCATGCTATTAGACAATATGAGGCCCGCGAGAAGGAAATGAATGAGCTCCGTAGTAGAATGGATGCTAAACAGGCGCAATTAGGTAAGCACCAGGAAAACATCAAAAGGATTCGAGAACGATGGGAACCTCGCATCGACCAGCTAGTGAACAACATTAGTGAAGCTTTCTCTCGAAGCTTTGAATTCATTGGCTGTGCAGGGTCGGTTAGAATTAAGAAGGAAGGGAAAGATGGGTGTGACTACGAGAACTGGGCGATCGAAATCTTAGTCAAATTCCGCGAGGCCGAAACCATGCAAGTTCTAACCGCCCAGAGACAATCTGGGGGGGAAAGGGCAGTATCTACTGTCTTCTACCTAATGGCTCTACAGTCGCTTGCGCGGGCGCCTTTCCGTGTCGTGGATGAAATCAACCAAGGGATGGACCCACGAAACGAGCGGCTCGTCCACAAGCGGATGGTAAAGATTGCTTGCAAAAAGCACACGTCGCAGTATGTAATATCCCCTCCAACAATTTGTTACACAAATAAATCTAACTCCATCGCCGCCAGGTATTTCCTTATAACTCCCAAGCTCCTAGTAGATCTCGATTACCACGAACGAATGAAAGTTCTTTGCATCAACAGCGGCGATTATGTGGCGGAAGATCACGTTCAGGACTTCAAAAAGTACATAGCGGCCGCCAGACAACTTGCAGCTGGGGGATGATACTTTCTTTTTAATGGGGTGTATTTTACAACTTTACAATAATGGGGGCGAAAGAGGTATCCTTACTTTCTGTTTGTTTCTTTTGAAGCATTTCCGAGGATAGTACTACAATCAACTTGCAGCTGGCTACTTAGGTAGATAACCTATCTGTAGCCAGGAGGGCATGAAAAGTAATAAGTCTCGCCAAAACGCGAATTGTACCTTAAACGTGTTGTCGTGTTGGTGTTTGACAGGGTGAGGTCACACAAGCATTCGAGCGATCTGGCACGTGACTTAGGGCTCAATGACCCTCGTAGACAAACATTTCCACTTTCGGAGTTGGAGTGTGGGAGGACAACTCCCGTCGACTCATCGATCTGACAAGCAAAAGTACTAGCGACGTTACCACCGCCATCCCAATCATCATCAACATCAACCTCCGCTATTCCTCCCACCGACACGACACTAACCGCCAACCGATAACCTCGCCGAAATGAAGGTCGAACTTGATTCCTTCTCTTCCCGGAAGATTTACCCCGGAAAGGTGCTTATTCCTCCTCCGCCCTGTCGACATGCCTCGAAATACGGGATTCCAGAATAATTCAAGAATATGGGCTGACGTTGGGACCGATTCTTTTTCCGCCGATTTTCTAGGGTAAACTTTTCGTTAGGGGTGATAGCAAGAGCTTCCGATTCTCAAATGGAAAGAGCGAAAGCCTGTTCTTGCAGAGGAAGAATCCTCGAAGAATCGCCTGGACTATTTTGTACCGAAGGATGCACAAGAAGGGTATCCATGAGGTAAGGATAGGAACCCTTTAGTTTCATTTATCGAACAATAGACGGATGGATCCATGGCAATACACGAAACGAAGAGACCTGGGGGCTGTTCAAAGAGAAATGCAGGATGCACAAACTGAAGACGTCTCGACATATATCCGACAATACCAGTAGGGGAGGACACTTATATGGAATAAATTGCCATGGATTCTACTCTAGATGTTCGGATTGCTACGAATGCAGATGGCTGATCCTGCTTCTTCGGACTCCATAGGAAGTTACCAAGAAACGAACCCGAAGAACCGTCAAGCACCAGAGGGCCATTGTTGGTGCCTCCCTCGATGTGATCAAGGAGAAGCGGTCGATCGCCCCTGCCGCCCGCGCTGCCGCTCGTGCTCAGGCTGTCAAGGAAGGCAAGGAAAAGAAAGCCGCTGCTGAATCGAAAAAGAAGGCTGAGAAGGCCAAGTCTGCTGCCAGCGCCGCCCGTGGACAATCCGTCAAAGTGAGCAAACAGGGAGCAAAGGGTGCACCACAGAAGGTTCAGGCGAGAACACGCTAAAGAAACAAGGGCGGGGTCTGTGTTTTTTGGCATCTGATCTGTCAAGGGCTCATATTCGTTTCTTCGCTCTTACATCATCCTAATGTTCTCTACCCTACTTGCTCTGTAAATTCTATCACTACCTTTTTTGTTTCCTTATCGTATTGTTTACGGGGTTCTTTTTCAGCTTTGTCTCTTTTTTTTGTCATACTTTCGGTGTCTCTTATATACGTCCGATACCACCTCCACCTCCACCTCCACCTCCACCTCCACCTCCACCTCCACCTCCACCTCACCCTCACCCTCACCCGCAGACCTATCATATCCCACACACTCCTCCGCCGAAGCTCTATCAATATCCCCAGGACCTTGATGATGGGTTCATTCCGGGTGTATCATTCTTGTTAGATAGCATCCAGCAAACCTAACAATTATTACTTGATAAGACATTTCCAAGGGCTGGGCATCCCATTCTTAATTACTGTGGTTGAACTTCTAATACAAACAAAACATGATGTCTATATCTATTGCAGCCGATAATATATGAGACAACTCTTTGCTCGAATCAAAACTGTTGAACTACTGGTCTGATGATGCCCGGGATCTATTTATTATAGTAGTGGGCCATCTCGATTCCAGCGAACTTGAAGCCACATTTCTCGTAGAACCCCCTGTTGCTTTCCGAACAGTCGAGAATCGACTGCCGTATAAAATAGCCATGTCAGCTCAATTCATAGTAACAGTGTCCGTGATAGAATTTGTAATTTTTCGGGGGATATTAACCAACCTTGTAACACCCCGCCTTCTCCGCAATATGGTCTAATGCATTGATCATCCGCAGCCCAAGTTTCTTGCCCTGTTGATCCTTTGCAACCGCGATATCCTCGATATGGCCTACAAGTCCACAGTTGCGGATGCTACCCACCCCCGATCACAAGTTGATTTGCATAGTTAGCCGTCGAACTGGTCTTTGATCAAAATCCGGGATGTTGACAGGGTTGGGGCTAACAATTTTCTCTCCACGATAAGACTGCCTGTAGCGCAGACCTTTCCCTTATCGTCGACGATGCAAAGTATAGTATACGTGTCGTCATGTTTTGAGATATACTCGAATCGTTCATCCCAGTCGGAATCCGTAATCTCACCAACGGTGGTGAGGACCGCAAGGACCGACAGAACCTCCGACTTGTCCGTCTTTCGGAGCTCCCGAATCGTATATCCAGACGGGAGAGCGGAAGTGATTTCGGAGGGGAGTGAAGCAGCTTTCGTCATATCTGGTTTCCTTTCCTTTTCCTTGCTTCTTTTCGGTGGTTGTTATAAAAATAGCTCCAGCTGAATACCTCTGAAATCTCGGTAATTTATTTCTAGTAGATTATAGTTTTCGGAGCTACAATGGTGTCTATTGCCCACAGGAGGTTCCGTGAGATGTTTATGGGAAAAAATACAGGTCTAGTTACTGATATTTACTAAGTGAGTTGGGGTTGGTGGAACTGCCGTTTGCGTTCAACCTATAGGAAGGTCTGAACAAGCCATTACGTAGATCACGCTAACTAATTCGTGGGTACCTGCATGGAGTGCAATGCCTCGAAAGAACAAACGCAGATTTCTAGATTGCAGTCCATTGGGCTAAACGCCTAGTTCCGCGGTCCTTGTTCTGCAGGATACACCACCCGCCGAAGGAGTCCCGATCACTGCTTGCTTCGCCTTGGTAAACTTTCGACCACGCGAGAGCTGCAATCGCAACTGGAGCGGCTTCGCAAAACCCGAAATTGCCGCGAATAACAAACCCAGCGAGGCAAAACGCTGTATCACCCGTACCCACTGCTAGGGTTTCTCCTATTTTCAGTTTTTCCAGAATATTGTCAACGGGTTTTCCATCTCGTGTATGTTGAAGCAGTGTGTGTAGGATTGGTTTCGCCTCTGGACCTGAAAAGTTGTAGACGAGAGCGTTGGAATATATACTCCCACGCCCGTATATTCGGATGTGTGCCGCGAATATGCCACTGGAAATCGATGGCGGCAATGTGCTCCACGGGCTTTTCCAGAAAAGACGCACCAAATCGGGAGTCAACTGCCAGGTCGTAAGTGCTTTGTGAAGGTTACTATTTTCCTTGAAAACCTCTTTCCATGGGTAGCAAGAGCCAATCTCAGTACCGGCTGACGCTGCCGATTTATTCCTTTTGCTTGATGTTTTCGTTTTCATCGTACTCCGCCGCTTGACCAAGTCCAATCGCGTCTGGTCCCTTGCCAGCGCCTCTGCTCTTCCAGCATTTGTAGAAGGGAAATCAGTCGGGAAGTGACCAAGTCCACCTTCAAGGGTGAGTTGTTCTAGCTCTTTTAGGCCTCCCAACCGCACGCCGTTTATACGCATGAGAACCAACCAGAATGGACGAACCCACTTCCATGGCAGAAGTATACTCCAACGATGAAACGAAGGGTATTTGGAACCGGGAGAGTCTGAATCTGCCCGCGTTCCCGCAATTTCTCGCACCAAGACGAACGGGATTGAATTGTCAGATACAGACCCAGTGGCATTCCCTGAAACCAACCTTGAAACTCGCGAATTCAGAGTCTTCTGTGAAACCTGTGCCCTGACGGATGCATTCCGGTATTTCGTATTGAAGAGATTTGCTGTAGGGTTAGTAGCTAGATTTTCGAGCAAATGTGATCCTGGAATCTGGCCCCGGAGATAAAAGGAACTGAGCCGAGGATCTATCCCGCTGCCGTTCGTTACCTTATCGATGGCCATACTCTCGAAATCAAGACTCGAACTTAGTAGAATCCGCAATATATCTGCAGTTCGCGGGCCGACCAGCCCGATAGACCCGACTTCGAATCGTAGGCTCTTGCATGTGCAGTTTGAAGCTGCAGTACACGCCTTAGCGACACTCCATACTTCCTCCCATGAGGATGGATGGACTCTCAGCACTACTTTCCGCAAGTTTTGGTGTTGCTCTTTGGCCGCATCCAACGGCTCGTTCGGACACCAAAATATATGTATAGGCGCAAGTGCCCCGTTAGGCCACTGACCTTCTTCAAACATCCAAGTTGACCGGGCCAATTCGCCAGAAACCACACTTCTTCCAACTACAGCCAAATCACGGGGAGGGAGGAACTTCAGAAGCGACCGCTTTAGATCCCCCTCTCGACCTTCCAGCAATATCGTAGCATAATAGCTTGTATCAACAGCTATGCAGCCATCACGGGTCGCCGCTCTGTAGGTTGGGCGATATGACTTTAAGTTCGGGGTCTCAGCAAGCGAGAACCCCCATTTACACACCATCCGTGCTCGTTTAGCGCACCATATATGAGTTGGAAGCCATGTCTTATGCCGCTGGCGTTTTCGGTACCTGGAAGACTTCGGCATCATGTGTGACCGGGTTCCAATAGATTTCCTCGTATACGCTAGTTGGGGCTTGAAAGCCGTTTCGGGCTTGTTCGTTCGAGTTGAGAGCATTCGTAACTGGTTTGCATTCAAGCGCCGGGCATTGGGGCGATAGTCGCGACGCTTTTTGGGGATCGTAGTGTTGTCTTCAGCGAACTAAGCCGGATATTTCAGTCAATTGTTCAGTCTCGGTAGCATCTGCCTGTCATACTTCTTTGCGGGCAGTTTCCCGCACACGTTTGGGAACCCGGCTCGGATTATGAGCGGCAGTGCGGCGCCGCAGTTCACGAGGCAAGCTTTGAAAAGCACGTTTTCGTTGTGCATTTCTAGATAACAATACAATGCCATCCGGCGTCAGCCATTCTTGTAGTGCTAGCAGCCGTTTAAACGCTGTCGTAGTAGTAGCCGTGGCCTTACTTGGAATTATTCATAGAGCGGAGAAGGCTCTTGATCTCATATTCCCTCGAGTTAACAAATGAAACCGGGTCAAATTGGCCGTCCCGAAAAGCGTTTTCCGATGTCTGAAAAGAAATTTCCCGTGCATCTTGACGCTTTCGACGTTTTTCGGGTGGCGCCTTTCCATGATTCGTAGATCTGGTTTCCTGAAATTTTCGCTTCCGAGCTGCCTCCATCGAGTAGGTTACTGCTTCTTACTTAAGTACCTACGGCGGGGGAGGAGGAGGGGTTTCTGGCGGTGAGGGTGTGGAGATGATAAAAATTATGACGATGGTGTGCAGTTGTGATTTCGATTGACCAGTAAATTTGGTTGGAGTTACGCGATAGCAGTACCATATAAGTACTTACTTTTTAAGTACTTTCTGAGTACCTATTTTAGCTATGCACACTTAACTATGCATGGTGCCCAATACAAATACAAGACTAACATCTCTAATTACACTCCTGCTCATCCTGGGACCTATCAGTTTTTCTCAGAGCGAGGTTCTGTGATTCTGATTCTTCGGGAAACCAATCTTGCATCTCGAGGCTCAAGCCGACGATAATAGTCGCGTACTACCGGCCCGCTGTCCACCTCAAAGCCTTGCTTGCGGTAGAATTCCAATGCGCCATCATTGGACACCCAAACATGGGCGTACGCAAGGTCCGCATCGATGGTTGGTTCCTTAGCCGCAACGGACAGGATGTAGTCCAGAAGATGGCTTCCAATAGAAAGAGACCTGTAAGGCGAAAGCACTGCCAATGTCATAATATATATTTTTCTTTTAGGATAGTTGTCTCCGTCACTGCCATTGGCCTTATGGTTGGCAACTGCTTTCAGGATCCTTGAGCCACCATAGGTATCCACCGTATCCAATCTTTCCAAGCCCGCTTGATACTCGGCCGCAGTTTCAAGCCGACATCTGATACCGCCGACGCATTCCTCATCGTAGAACGCGAGTCTGGTCAGGGCCTCGCTTTCAGAATTCTGCAGGATCTCGCGATAGAAATTCTCCGGGTAAGACACCGGCAGGAGAAGTGAATTTATGCGTTTGAGAAGGGGCACATTGGCTTTCGTTGGGGCGCGTATTGACACATTCGGGGGCAACCTGGTGATTTGCAGGGCTGTTGAGCAGGATCCTGCCTCTCTGGGTTGGGCATCCGCCGACGAAGCCGACGTTGGTGACGGCCAGGACAAAAATGGCCGTGGCTCTGGGGGGAGAGGGGGGTCAGGCATTACGGAATTCGAACCTAGTTTGAAGAAACTGACGTGGGGAGGCTAAACCAGCGTGCATGCGAGTTTTTGTCCGTTTCGAATTCCGTGATGGAAGAAAATATCCGACTTGGGCTAGGAAAAGGATCGAATATCCGGTCTATTGCATAGACGAAGATGAAGGCGACGGAGAAGTGTGGATTGATCCTTGAGGATTTTCTTCTTCCCCTTCCTTCCTTCCTTCCCTCCGTTCTTTCTTCTTTACTGTGTCTACAAGCCCTTCGTTTCAAATTCCATGCTTAAGGATTACAATATACAATGGTTCTACTAAATTCATATTTGATATTGGAGACTACGTATACAAGCCTTTGCAGAGCCATAAAACAAAGGACTTCGGGCCAGGGCGTAAACACTGACCAATCTATCTTTCCAAACCTTTACCTTCCGTGACTCCGATGAACCTAGAAGGTACTAAAAAAAAAAAAAAAAAAAAAAAGAACAAAAAAGAAAGAATGAATGAAAGAAGGCTTGCTCAAAGAAATAGCTGGCGAAAGATAGAAAATATAGCTGAAGCAGGGAAAGGACAGGAAAGGGCTGTCAATCAAAACACGATTACTCCCTCGCCAAGAGCGCCGCTTGGGTATCATATGCAGTCAACCAAAAAGCAAACGAGGATTGGAATATTATAAGAGAATGCTCACACCCTTCCAAGAAATCGAAGGATTCAAGGGGGGGACTATGACTCGTCTTCGGCCACCGACAGGTCTAAGAGTCATACTATCAGGATAATGACACCTTCCCGATCGTGATACACCAAGAGCAAAAGTCTCAACCGAGGTGCAACCGCAACACTAGCAATTAAATGCTTAGTCGGGCCGCCCCTCGAGGCTGGAACCCAAGTTCTATTGATCCGATAAGGTGGGGCTCAATTCTCCAACGTATAAACCACATGATTATTCGTGTGTGGACCTTAGGTTAGCCGTAAACAACATGGCCCATGGACCTTTGGCCGGTGCTCGGCCTCATCATTTGCCCATGGGACGCTGACATTGAGAGTCCCGGATTAATGCTCATCCGCAGTCCGTTCCCTTTCTTCCCAGATATCGAAAAGTTGGTGTTCATCTGTCGCATCTGCGGAGTAAGACCAGAAGGAACAACAGGCTCTGACACCTTTTGAGCGTCAAATTCGCCAAGTCTATCCTTTTGTTTCTTCTGGTGACGAGATGCGACAGGAGTCTCGTTGCCACGCTTACGGTTCTTCCCAGAAAACGACGGTGTGACGGCAGCGGTAGATGCGGAAACCGTGCGTCTCGGCTCCACTCGAGCGTTTCCGAGAACCTGTTCTCGTACAGGCGGTACTTGAACTGGACCGGCGCCCCTGCTCGATGTATTGCCAAGCTGCCTCGGGTCGACCACGATTGCCAGCTTATCTGAAGAACGAGACAAGCTGCGAAGAGCGGAAGAACAAGGCATAGAACTTTCGCTCACGGAAACATCCATCTGACAAGAGTCAAGGGTTTCACAGACCGATAGAGAAGATTTACGCGAACAACGAGCTGGCACTCTCTCATCGCAAGATGAAGAAGATCTCGGGGGCATGTTCTCGTTGCACATACCACGGCTTACCATGGGCGCTGCCAAGGCAAACGCCATAGAATTGATCTTCCCGGGGCAAGCGGCAAAACTTGGAACCGAGGCTTCCGAATCCCCAGAGCCAATATTTTGCGAGTCAGCGAGCTTTGGTTCCGAGCAGTGAACAACAGGCGATTCTTCGTTAAGCATATCCTCAAGGACGAGCAAGTCCAGGGAGCAGTTTAACCGCGAAAATATGCGAATCCACTTGTTGTTGGAGGCAAAGCTGCAAAGAGCAGGGGCTTTAGCTGGTAATATTGACGTTGTAGGCGTGCACTTCAAGACTATCTTAGTCCATCTATCGAATATATGATCCGATATGTGCAGTTTCCAGTTCACTGTCGTCAGAAACGCCAGCTCGTTTGCATTTATTTCCGTAATGTTCAGGCCGGATATTTTACTCCATGCGCGGGCGGAATAATTTCTATCCTGCAAGTACTTGGAAGCAAGTATTAGAGCAGCCAAGAACATACGTCTTCCACATTGCAAAGCTCTAATGTCAGGGCAAGATTCTGATAGATGAAGAGCAGCTTCATCGATCGGGATAAAGGCCCGGATCACGAACAGATAGTAAAGAGCTACCTGCAGTGTGGAATACGAAGTGCGTGATCTCCGCAACGTCTCCTGGATAAAGGTTCTTAAGGGTAAAACCCTACCCAGCGACGGTTCGCAGGACTTCTGCATCATGGAAGATGGCCAGATGGCTTCAACAATCTGTGCGGCGGTGTCTTTTGGCGGGGCAGCGCAAAAAGCAAGGCATGGCGTCAACTATAGGGCTCGTGAAAGGCGAACGGAGAGGATTGGCATCTTACCGACGAGGTTATCGACAAAGTTGACTTTCCGGTCAGCCTGTCGAACAAGAGGTGGAGGAGCAGCAACAATAAGCTGGGGGCCGACGGGATTGGCATCTTGGGCTTCTAAAAGTCTCCTTGTTCGCCGTGGATTTTGGAGTTGCTCCTTTGGCAGAGGCTGCGCAGAAGAAGCCTGCTTTTGTAAGTTTGAGGCATGTTTCAACGCGGCCTCAGCGGCCGCATTAATGCGACGTGGAGTATCATATTCACTTGACGAGTCTTCAGAACCAATATGACTATATGGAGACGCGAGATCAACCGACGTGGCGGAAGAAGCACGAGATGCAGGAGAATATTGCGACGATGAGGATGAAGATGAAGAAACTGTTGAAAGAGAGGGTGGGAGGCGGTCAGACAAGGTTAAAAATTTAGTTGAAGTTGGAGAGTCGAAGGATGATGGTGGCGATGATGAATGTATAGAATCATCGCAACTACTAGAGTGCGATGTAGAGGATGGTGAAGCTGTAGAGAGATAGGACGATTCGAGGGGCAGAAACCGTCTGTGGTCAAGAGACGAATATACTATGGGTCCCTGGAGCATGTTGTGGGGTGGCTGGGGGGGGGCGATTTAGAGATCTGTATTACAGACGTATTATATGTCGTCCCGGGGGGGTCTCCGGGGGGGCGGGAATATCGATGACTCCAACCAAATGCACTTTTGGCGACACGGCGGAACAAAATCGGGAAGGGGAGGGGGTGACAACACGACGCTAAAAGAAGAGAAGAAGAAGGAAAGAGCAGAAATAGTAATAAAAAAAGGTAGATATCAAGATATCAAAGTATAGACGAGAAGAGGAAGAGGAAGAGGAAGAAGAAGAAGAAGTAAGACGGTGAGACTAAACTTGAGGCTGTCCTCCAATACTGATAATCGATCTTCCCGGTCGTGTTGCAAATGAAGAACCGAGCGGTTACGAATGATCAGATATTCAGATTTTTGCAAACAAGATTTTGCTTATATCGAAAAATAACAAAAATACGTAGGTGAAGGTGAAGGTGAGCAGTTTATAGGAGAGATCGTGAGAGGAAAATAGCAAACGAGGTTGTTCCAGTGGCGGCAAAAGGAGCGTCAACAGTTGGAATGGCCGGAACTTCAGTGCTCGGTTTGAAAATCATTGCGGAGTTCTAGTTGGCGGAAAGGGATTTTTCTAGCAGACAGACATGTTGGATAGCAGTTATTTTTTAATGAATCTTTGTCGGTTCTTAGACGTATGAGGGCGTGGGGCTATGAGTGATGATGATATTCTATGATTGATCGAAGTTAGCATTAGCCCGGAGCCCTCTCGTTTATATATGAAGGAGGAAGATGCAGGAGCGGAGATGGTGGTCATCGAGTGGAGGCAAACTGGCTGGCGGAGCCTGAAGTCTCTGGTGTTGAGTCATCTGCAAAAAAAGCAAATCTGCCGGCGTAGATCCTGGACCGGGTCTGCGTACGCCACAACACAACTGAAGTCACTCCACCAACCCAGTGCCCAACTGGCCGACTGACTAAGAAAGTCGTAGCCAAAGCAACTGGCTGGCAGTGCCAGACTGACCTGGGAACTGGGAGTAGACGCCAAACGCCTGTTTGACTGGACTGGCCGGCCAACCGACTGACTGACCGACTGACTGACTGACTGACTGATCAGAAAAATGTGTTCTCTTCTTTTTTTGGTCTTCAGAGAGGCGATGAGTCTGATAATTAAAATTACAGGTCAGGCTGGTTTGCACTTTCAGCAATACATACGTACCTTTCAACGGGTTTTAGATATGTGGGTGTCTGAGCTGAGCAACAGTTCAAATATCCTGCGTCGTATGGCCGGTATGGTAATTATCAGAAAGGATGCGGATGGGTGGGAGGGGAAAAAAAAAAAAGGAGGGTGGGAATTGGAGGACAGAAGAGCAAAACTGAAAGCAGGGCCGACTATGGCGAGGTTGGAGGAACAGGAGCAATAGCAGGAGAAGGTGGGAGTGGAGGTGGTGGTCTTCTTCTTCCATGGGCTCCTGTATGTCCTGTGTTCCTGCTGTCCGTCGCACCTGACTGGTCCATCTTCATCACGTGATCTCGGATCTGTATAAAAATGAAAAAAAAATGTACATTACATTACATGACATGTAAGAGGTAGGTAGGTACCTAGGTAGTAGGTAGGTATTTAGGTAATAAGTTGAAGCTATCGAGTACCTAAGCAAGTGGCTTTGGAGATAACTTGCTCCGTAAGTGAAGCATATCGATAGAAAGTATATATATCGTCCTCTTCTATATACTCTTGCGCCTATTCGTTAGCCACACAACATAAAAATTAGCTGTTTTGCATCGGTTGCTGAACCCTACCTCTTAGCTAATTAACTTACTGAAATCTACGAAGGAACTCGAGTAGATGGGATCCGGGACCAGTACATACTAGCTTCCCGGCATCAACCAAGGTACAAAGCACTAGTGTCGGTATCTAGCACTTGATGCATTGCATTGCATAGTTTGGTCTCACGAGCTCGGAGAATATCGCAAAATTCGAAGCAGGCAACATATATATACATACCTGCATACTAAGTACTGAGTATTTGGTTATCCGATTCTCCACCACTATGCCCAACTTCAACCCAAGATTAGGCATCCTAGCTGTCGCAGTCACCACCATCACTGCCTGCGGGGCCTGGGTCGGCGCCAATCTCGAGGAATCTCAAAAGGTACTCAACCGCGCTCGCCCACTCGTCCATGGCATCCTATTTATCTAAACGCACTCCTAGGTCAAACAAATCCAAGAAGAAAGTCTTCCGCTCAAGATCTCCCGGTACAAAAGCGCACCCGCCGTTGACTAGCATCTGCATATCCTCATTCGAGCCTACAAGACTCAGAACCTTTCAAACAAAATAACATTTAACGCTGACTGACTCCTTTAGCCTACGTGCGACAAGAGAATCCCTCGTCACCCGGAGAGACGAAATAGAATCCAAAATCGCAACCTTCCAACAGCAACAGCAGGATCAGGAGTGATTACCGCGAGTTCCTGTTTGTTTAAGCTCAATCCGGAGCAAAAGGGGATCCTAAGTCTAATAATACGAATATGGTAGTCGTGTCATAATAATAAGGGCCATGAAGATGACAGCCCCCTTGTTGTATTGAAAGGATGCTTGCTAGTGACGAACAAATATGTAGAATGATCCCCCACAGTTCTCAATGATATTTTCTCCACCGCCGTAAAGCTAAGGTGCAGCATGTGTTTGGGTCCATTCTCGAGCTAAAAGTAGAAAAAAAAAAAAAACAAAGGGCCCCGAGGGTACAAGGTATCATGGTTAGCATGTGTCTACGATACTAGTGTAGTTGATATATGAAAAAAAAAAAAAAAAAAAAAAATAGTAAATGATTTACCCACCTGTAGCGATAGCCCCCGGCTCGTCCTCTTTCCAACGCTGGGCAACATCGTTCGCAAGCGGGTCGTCTGGATTTGGGGCACCGAGCAAGGCCTGGATACTGAGGAGAATCGTTCGTATTTGCAACGCCGGCGACCAGTTCGCTATAGCTTGGTCAGCATATATGATCGAAAAGGGTCTGGAAAGCTAGGAGCTACCTTTGAGAACGTCGAGGCATATTCGGCCTAAACGATCAATGTTTGGATGGTATATCTTAGTTAAGAAACGGATTTTTGGCGGGGTCATTGGGTAGTCCTCCGGAAGGAAGAGTTCTAATTTGAACACCCCTCCTTCATACGGTGACTGCGTCGGTCCATGTATTGAAACATCGAAATAGCGTAAGTTGTCATCGTGGGGAACTGCTTGTATGCCGGGGACTCTATTATTTATTTATTTATTTTTGGTTAGATATAGAAGCCCCAAATGTATGGGCGAAATGAACTTACGGTTCTGCGACAAGGCGTTCGGTTTCCTTGATTATACGTTTTGGTAGAGCCATCTTGAGGTCACTAGCGGAGGGGTATAGTGGGGGAGAGATTGCAGGTTGAATGCTCTGGTCTATAGTTTGAGATTGTGTTGGGATGGGGATACTTTGGTGAAGCTGTAAAGCAGCATGCAGTTGATACTAGTTGGGGAATAATATTATTGGAATGTCCGCGAGACCTCAAGGGCAGGGTAGCGGGGATGTTTTGGGGGGTGACCGTTTCACGTGCCTGATCTGTAGATGAGGTGCTTAAGTAACTCACTAGGTGGTTAGCTGGCCGGTATGCCTAGCAGCGCAAGACTAAAGAGCTGATAACTTAAGCGACCGCTCTCTGCCTCAGCAACTACTTGCCGGATATACGACCGCGGAAAGTACACACTCACAACCGCGTCACCAGTGGATATCGACGGTTTCCCGGCTCACGGTCGGCGCAGCAGACCAAGTGTAGGTACCGCCTACCTAGCTTAGGTATCTATCAGGTAGTCTGCTCCCATGGCCAATACAGACCCAAGGTCTAGACGGAGTCACTTACACGTATCCATGTGCAGGTAAAACATAGCGTCCACCGCCACTCCTATCCCTTCGACTCGACTGCGCCACAGTTGAACATCTCAATACCTTCGACCTACCTAAGGTAGCACCTAGGTACTTGCTTCAGTACTCGCTTACACATGCACATAGTGCTGTGGCCAGTGCCAATGTCCCATGTCGAGGCTTTCGAACAAACCAGCGATAGGAGACAGCATATGGGGTAGCCACAGCCTGACCAAAATTGTACAAAATTCTCGATAGCCGCTACTCTGCAGAAGAAATGGCGGACCCGAGCGCCGGCACCGCCCGGCCTAAAGACGGTCTACCAGGCCGCGAAACCGGTTCTGCATACGACTCCGGGACCTTCAGGAGTAGTATGACGATCCGGGTCGAGCAAAACGTTGGTGCTATGTGAGTTTAGCATCGTCCCACTATATTTCAACGGGAGGGAGAGAAGAATAACAAATATTTTTCTGTAAAAGGTCCATAAGCCCCAGCGGAAGGGACATCGTGCTTGCATCGTAAGTCGATTCGATCCAAAGTCAGCGAATACAATTCCTTGTCGTACGGCGAAACTAATGGACCCAATTAGGCGAGATGGTCTTCATATAATTGATTTGGATAGCCCTTTCAACCCCCCTCGTTTCCTACGGCATCTTTCTTCATGGGAAGTTGCGGATGTACAATGGTCTCCTTTTGCAATCCGTGACTATTGGGTAGTCAGTACCTCAAATCAAAAGGCCTTGGTATGGAATCTAAACCGTCCGTCGACAAATGCCGTTGAGACAGTCCTCCATGGGCACTCCAGAGCTATTACCGATATCAACTTTTCTGCACACAATCCCGACCATCTGGCAACATGCGCCGTGGATTCATTCGTTCATATCTGGGATATGAAAACATCTAGGCGACCTGTTCTGACATTTAGCGATTGGTTTGCAGGTGCGACCCAAGTTAAGTATAACAGGCAGGACGAGAATATCATCGCATCATCGCACGATAAGCTCCTGCACATCTGGGACAAACGCAAAGGCGCATTTCCCTTACATACAATAGAGGCTCACGATACAAAAATATATGGTATCGACTGGAACCGGACTCGGAAAACTGGAATAGTAACATGTTCTCTCGACAGAGCAGTCAAGTTTTGGGACTATTCTAATGGCTGTACCGAACCAGAGCGAATACTACGGACAAGCTACCCTGTCTGGAGGGCGCGGCACACGCCATTTGGATGGGGAATCATGGCAATGCCACAACGCGGAGAGAACGACCTTTTCCTCTATGATAGGCGTGCCTCTGGCGATTCATACGCAGAACCAGTTACCACGTTCTCGTACCACAACGCGCCCGTAAAAGAATTTCTCTGGCGTTCAAGAGGCGGAACAAATCCAGACCAGGATGACCGAGAGTTCCAACTTGTGACTTGGAGCAAAGATCGTGATATCCACCTCTGGGAAATCTCATTACGGTTAATGAAGGGAATTGGCCACGATCCCGAAGCCAAACTACGATTCCGGTTAACTAGGTTAGGGGCACGATATAAAACTTTCCGGAGAGAGCCTCCAGTTAAATCCAACGATAAGGTCAACATAACATCCCGTATTAGCGCGCTAACCGACGGTGGCCAGCGCATTGCGCCGCCGTTGCGAATAAACGCACCGTCGCATCGCCCGGCTTCTGCCTCGAAGTTCGGCCTCTCAAACCGGCAACATGGACTGGGCAAGAGCTTCATGTCTGGGCAGAAGACAAATACCAAATCGACGGCACTACATAGAAATATGAACCCGATCCAATGGATGAAAGGAATCAAAATGCAACACCCCGGAGATGGAGTGTTTGGATTGGGGGGCAATTCTGATGACGACCAAAAAAATGACAACAGCAATAATTTTGACCTGGGTATGAAACCTACTTTTACTTTCGGCTGGACAGGGCCAGAGAGTCTCTCCGACGAAATCACTTTAGTAGGACTACGATTCTCGAAGATAAATTTCGATAAGGTTAATGTCAACAATAGAACCTGTCTTATGTCGTTCTCGGGTCCGTGGGGTCTCTCTTCCCAATGGGTGTTCTTACGGTGCTCTGTCCACTTCCCAGCCAATTACCCCAGTGCTGGAGCGAATCCGATATTCCAGATTGAAAAGACGACCAAGATCTTAGACGAGAAGCTTGACGAAATATATCTCCAACTCAAAAGGATCAGTGACAGCTACCTCGAACATGGGAAATTCTGCTTGGAAGCTTGCCTGAGCTTCCTGCTAGGGGAGCGTGCAGAAGATGCAATGTACTGGGGCGGTAAACGTGGCCCAGGGGCCTCAGAGGACGAAAGCAGTAGTGATGAGGATATCGGAAGTGCGTTGGCTCGTGGGCCTGACCAAGCCCCCCCGGGCTTAAAGCAGCTAATACGGAAGAATAATAAAGGCAGCGTGCCATTAGCCAAGGCTTGCGGTGCGATGTGGAGCGAGACCGGTATGGTATATCCTATCCATCTATATAGAAATACATTTTAACCCGAGTATGTAGGCAAGCTGGTTTGTTTCTTTCCCCCGAAGGAAGAGCAGCCTCCTAAATCTTTGATTTCTATCCTCAATATGTCTGAGCGGCTACGGAGTCCATTTACAAATGACAAATCATCCCGAAGGCTATTTGAATCGTTTGGCCGTCTACGTACGTCAAAGGTTCGGAATTTGCGGTCAGTTTCGGCTGCTGGGGCAGATGAATCAGGCGATGACGTGGGACGATCTGGCTCTAGTGATCTGGGGAGCTCGTCTGGCTCAGAGGATCTGGTCCACTCCGTTGCGCAGTGGAAGGAAAGACACGAGTTCCGTACAAGCAGCTCGCGAAATCGCAATGAGTCTACAGATAGGTCGACACAAGCCGGTAATGAGGGGAGGTCTACTCAAAGGTCTGCAGGGACAAGCCAACTTAAAGTATCACACAACTTCAACAGGTCCGGTCTACCATTTACAAGTGCTGTTGGATCCCGGAAGCAGCATCAAAACTATATTGCGATTCACGATTATTCACACCTCCTCCCCAGCAATAGGGAGTTAGCAGAAGATTATGCAATATATGGCACTGGCACAGATGTTTGTAAACATAATGCATCAGTCGCCGAAATATGGCACCAGTGGGATGTTCGGGATTCTTGGAGGTTGGCTGAACTCGTACTCTGCAAAGAAATCCCACTCGAATTATCTGCCGACCTTCCTGGGAAGGATCCAATGTTAGTTGTGTCACCACAATGGCGTAGCTCAGAACCTCGTGTGGATGCGTCCCCGCAAGGGAAGGATGAATTTTATGGAAGAGTAAAATGGGGAAATCATCCAGGCGGTGGCGTTTGGCTTGTTGAAAAGCTGTGAGTCGATACCAGGCCCACCCGTATTTACATAAGCTGACGATAGTTACTCACCAACAGAATTTCCCATTTTGAAAAGAAACTAAACCCCCAGATGCTTGCTATGCTTTCTTGCATATTCCTTGAACCAGAAGCCAAATCCGGCTTCACATCTGCGAGCCTGCATCTATCTCAACAGGTTTGTTTTTTTTTTTTTTTTTTTAGTTTTTAGTTTGAAAGAAGTTACGAAATATGACGGTCACTAATGCTAAGCAGGAGATGCCTATATCTTTAAAATCTCCTGGCTTTTCTTTGGACTACTATCCTAGCTTCATAAACGCGCTAAGACGGTCGGACTCGTTCACACTTTCTCCGCAGCATCTATCAGGAACAAATACTCCCCTTGTTACTTATCCGAATTCCTATAGCTCCTCATTGGGGGATAATACGGGCAATCCGTGGCTTGCGTCCGCGAGCGACCCTACTACTCCTTATTCCATAGGCGGCACACCGCCCACACAATCCAGCCTGGCGATACGCAGTCATGGTGATTTGGCGGGTGCTCAATCAATGTCATCGTCCCCTGAGCATCACCATAACCACCATCATCACTACCAAGGTAGTCAGAATCAAGTAAAGCGCTCTACTGGTATCAGCAACATAACCGGAGGAATTGCACGAGCGCTCACGGCACAAGGGGGCATCGGGGCAGTTATTGCCGGTGGCTTAAATGGAATGGGGCAATCGCCGCCTGGGAGAAAAGTAAAGCCTCCACCTCCAGAACAAGGCACTCATTTTCCTGTAGTGACGAGCCAGCAACAGCCCATGACTGTTAGCTGGGCCCCGGAGCAAAATCGCGGGAAAGGAAAACCTCATGGCTGGGGGATAGTGACTGATGAAGGGGACGAGAGTGAAGATGAGTACCTCATTGATTTGCAATTACACCACCTCGAACACTTTGATGATGAGGGGGCAATGAGCGTCCCCCTCCTCGACAATTCGAGGCATCAGCATTTCCGCCAATACCGAGAAACCTATGCAGATATGCTTTATACTTGGGATTTGCCCCTACAAAGGCTTGAAATCCTTAAATTCAATGGTCTAAAGGCCTTTAACGACATTAACCTGGACAAGTTGGAGAGTTTTTCACGAAAGCAGGAGAGAGTCTGGGATGGGCTCAGTACGGATCACCCTCCTCTTTTTTTTTTTTTCCTTCGATGGTTTTCACTATACTGATTTTCAAATTTGCGCAGTTGTCGGTGGCTGTTGCCCACAATGCGGGTCTACTTCGACTAGCACAAAGCAGTCTCAGAGCGGGTGTCTAGTGTGCCAGGATCAGCCCCCCCGAAGTCTGCAATGTGTTATATGCAACACTATCATCAAAGGTCCGTTTCATTTCCGTACTATTAGCGTCATATGCTAAACCCCACCATTCACAGGTCTTTATACGCCATGTTTATTCTGTGGTCATATTTTCCACACGGAATGTCATTCGCAGTGGACCGAGAGCGGTAATCGTGGCTGTCCTTCCGGATGCGGTTGCATGGCATGCACATCCACACCGAATCCTGGATACTCAGAAATTCCATAATCCCTATATGTTTACTTGGCCACCGCCCTTGCGCCTAGAAGGGAATCCCGTCATCTAATGGGTCCTCGGGTTCAGTTTCGCGGGTTTCTCGGATAGCGGCGATCTGCCTCCCTTTGTCTATGCCCTCTGTCCGCTTCCTGGCAGCCCTTAGCTGCTTGGACTCCAATGGCGTATCGGTTACTTCCATCGCAGAGAGTAAATGTTTGTGTAGTGAATCGATGCGCTTGGAGTTCTCTCGAAAGCGATCATTCGTAAGCTGCATCAGCAGCCTTAACCCCGAAGGTTCCATAAACCTTTGGATTATATTTCTTTCTGGGTCATAGATCCCGATGGGGGCATCGAAAGCCAATCCCATGGTTCGCACTGCCACTACTGGGTTTTTTAGAGGGCTCACTATTCCGGATTCTCGAAAAGAGCTGGATATTGCGCAGGTGAGCAATCTGTTGGCGACCTCTAATGTTTCTGTGAGGATGTGGAGGATCTGGTGACGGTGGTCCTCTAAACAGTTAGCCCCGGGGAGGGTGGCCGATTTGGTCGGGAGGAGAATATAACTATACTATTACCATTGGCTCGAATTTGAAATGAACATATCGTGTCTCGCTCGACAAACTTCCAAGTTGCTCTGTGGCGGCTGGTTCCGATGGTACGCCACCGAAGAGTGTTCTTAGAGTAGCATCATCCTGGCTCTCTTGTAAGATATCGTCTGACAAAGGATCGTGTGTGACGAACAGCCATCTCCCATCGCCACCTTTCCCCCCTGCTGCAGCGACATCTACCCCGTCGGCTTGTCTGAGCGCTGGAGTCGTGGAGCTCTGTTTCCTGCCTTCGAGAAACACGGACACTCTTCCAGAGCAGCTGCTTGTGGTAACTGCGCCGGGGTGAGAGTTCAATAATTCCATAATCGGGAGTATTTGTTTATCCACGCTGCCTTTTGGGGACGCATCTGTGCCAGAAGCAAGAGCTCCCAGAATGCCCTTCTTCCTGGAGCTAAACTCTTGTTTTAACCTTTCCAGATTCATTATTGCTCGAATCAAAAGGTGGCTGCCAGCCCGGTTCTGAATACTCTGTGGGTATCTTCTGTTTCGGAGTGCTCAAGTTCCAAGGCGCTTTTTATGCTCGGAGGTCTTAAGATGTAGTCTCGGGGTGGCGAACCAGTTTTTTTTTGGAGGGGCAGTGTGGATGACGGTATGTATTCGCCGTGCTTCACTGGTGCTCATAGACGCAGCTCTCAATATCGCTTAAGTCCGGACAGAAGAAATATCGATAGCTTTTTTTTAAAAAAAAATTAGGCTTTATTTTATTTTATATATGATTATGTAATCACAACGGAATAGTCCTAGTTCATACCCTTTTTGGCGCGACTGGTGGCCCTGAAGCTTGCTCCTGGGTTTAATTTACATTTCATTTAATCTGAACAAATACCATCGCTCGCTCGCCAACAGAATCCAAAAAGTTATGGCGGTGAAACGGGGAACAAAAAAAGGTTCAATGACCGCGTCGCGTAGGTTGTCCGCGAAAACGAAACCGCGCAGTATTAACAAGAAGACGACTGTCCAAAGGACGAGACGGGTGTCCAAGAGGATTAGTCGAATTGAAGAAGAAGAAAACAATAAGGAAACCGATGAGGAAAACTACGAGGAAAACGATGAGGAAGAAAATAGTCATGATGAATTAGACGATGATGAAGTCTTAAGCACATATTCTGGTGAATCGGGAGGCGACGATAAAGCTGGAGGGTATGCCGATAATACCCTCCATCCCGATACTCTTCGTTTTCTCAAAGGTTAGGCGAATCTTCCACAGCAGCATCATGCATCAGAATTCTGGGGCTACAGGGCTACAGGGCTAATTGGAATTTTGGACAGATCTGGCCAAGCATAATGACAGAGATTGGTTTCACGGTTTGTACATCTCAGCGCTGACGGGTATACGTATGCATGATCTATCTCAGCCCGCCGTTATAACATAATTTTGTCTTGTGAATAGGACACAAGGATATCTACAAGATCGCTCTGGCGGATTTCAAGTCCTTCAGCAGCACGTTACAGGAGGAGCTCACCCAAGTTGACTGGACTGTACCGATCCTGCCTCTTGAAAGACATAACCTTTTCAGGATATACCGAGACATCCGGTTCTCATCTTCAAAGGTTCCATTCAAAGAGTATTTTTCTGTGGCCTTCTCACGTACTGGAAAACAGGGTCTTTATGCAAAATATTACCTTTCGATCCAACCAGGGGACCAGTCATTTATTGGTAACAACCACCTCCACACCACTACCATAGAAATACCCTTGTTGAGTACGTGGATTGACCTGTACGGCCGGCTATTTGCATCTAGGCGGAGGGCTGTGGCATCCAGAAGCGACGCATGTATCTCTCATGCGCCGTGAGATAGATCAAAATCCAAGGGGTTTGAAAGACATTCTTGTCTCTCGAGACTTCTTTGCCAATTTCTTAGATCCGGGAGCTGGTCGCGGGCGTACGTCTTCAAAACATATTGAAGCACAGGCTCTGAAGGGGTTTCTGGAGCGTAACTCAGAAGGCGCGCTGAAGACAGCCCCAAAGGTAGGCAAAAGAGAGAGAGAGAGAGAGAGAGAGAGGAAGACAGGAACAAGAACTACAAGTTCTAATGTCGAAGTAGGGTTACGATAAAGAGCATCCCGATATCGACCTTCTCCGTTTGAAAAGCTACACAGTCGGCAAGCGGCTTAAAGATTCTGAAGTGTTGCTCCCCAATTCGATGGAGTTTATCGTGGACGTTCTTCGCACCCTGGAGCCTTTCGTATGTTCGCCCGAGTTTCTTTTTTCAATCGATGCAATCCAAATTCAATGACAGCCAAATTGTCGCGAATGGTAGCGGGTGCTGACTTTTGCGGTGTATGCACAGGTCACATATCTCAATTCCATTGTGATGCCGGATATGGGTGTTACTGCTGCCGCCAACGGCGGTGGTTAATAATATTAATCCATACGATAAAAGAGAAGGGACGCTGTGTCCAGGGCGTTATCTTGGGGGGGGGAGAGGGTCTACGGATCAGGGAATTCGATGCGGTGGAAAATGTATGGTGTTGTATGCGTGAGGCCGTCTGTATGAGTTTATGCACCATGCACGAGCAGCATGGGGGAAGAAACTCGATTCTAGAATATAAGAACTGAACTCGAACTGCCCCAGCGGCCGCTCTGAAACATTTAGGCTTGAATATGCATGTCCCCGCAAGTCAATTTATCTGAAGTGCAGAAGAGTTCGGTCACTACGTAATTTTGGCAAAAGGTTGTTGATTCTGACCAGAAGTATATTCCATTCCGTCATCGTGGGTTCGCACCTCGTACCTTTTCTAAGATTAGTAGCACAGGCGACGGCCCAGCGGCAATTCCGCAACGGCTTCATGTAGAGTCCTCGCCCTCGGATATCCGAATTCCTTTGCCCAACAAATCACACCATGCCGGATGGACCAATCAAAGCGGCGTATCCGAGGAGGCATGACTTCTTGCGGGGCTCTGAAAAAGAAAAAACTGATGTCTGGGAAGTCATATGACTTTCAAAGTTCCATCTCATGCAGCCGCTAATGCATGCAATTCCCCAAATCGGACAGAGCAGAATTCCAGGAAGCATATGTTTTCTTTTCCCCCCCGCTCATTTATTCGCAGCAACAGGGGGGGCGGTTGGATGCCCTCAGCTCTTCGGGATAGACATCAATCAGCTTGCCTCCTTTGATTCTCGTATTGTCATCATGCAGACCAGCGTGCTGACCTGTCACACCAAGGAGTCCTTTTTTTTTTTTTCCTTTTCTTTCTTGGGGACAGATCCTGTGAGCATTCGAAGCAAGCAACCAGCGTCTTTGCCTAATTAAACCTTCAAGCGCCAGAAAGACGAGAGGTCGTGCAGCAGCAGCTATTCCCAAGCGAAACGTTTTTAAATTGTACTTTGAGAGTTAATCATCCCGACTTTTTGGGTGGGAGGATTTTGTGAGGAGAGAATTTTTAGTCTGTCCTATAATGACGGAGATAATGGTCCCTCGAGTATTTTCTGGCGGTCAACGGTTTGTCCTTAGCACGCTTCCTCGAACAGAATGCGATTATTGATGTGTAGCATGTAGGTGTATGTATGTGCGTTCAGTCTTCAGTACCTGCTTCTCTGTTAATCGGAGCTCCAGCAGGGTGGGGTTGACTAAACCAGGCTCCACCCCCCCCAAAATCCCATGCCTTGATTGCTTGCTTGCTTGTTTTCCCTTGTCTTGTGACCTGCTGACCGCAAGAGAAATAAAAAAAACGAAGGAGAGAATGGAAAAATGAAATGGAAAAATGAGAAAGAAAGAAAAAAAAAAAAAAAAAAAAAAAACGACGCAGTCTCACACAAACATCCACACACACACACACACACACACATTTTTATATCTTGTGCGCCAATGGTATCGGGCACATGAGGATTTGGACGCCTCAAATAGGCAAAAGGTTGGGGCCCAGCGTTATCCCTGCTTGGGTTGGAATTATGGGCCATGTGCCTGTCTCTCAATTAAGTGCACAAACCCTAGCACTGCATTGGCAGATGCCCGTCCCAGTCCCAATACACGGGTGAACGGGACGGGACGGAAAATCGGTGCATCCTCGATGAACCAAGCTGGCTTCCCACGAGCGTCTCGCTTTCCTTTACGAGGCTTCCCATCGTCTCCACCAAAAGGCGAGAATGCCGTGGGTGGCTTTAGCATGCGCGGGAGTTTTTTCCAAACATGCGCATGGATGTAATGTAATGCCATGTAATGTATGGCCGTATTTTCTTAAAAGAGAAATACAGAAAAAAAAAAAAAAAAAAAAAAAAAAAAGGAAACAAAAAAAAAGAAGAGGAAAGTACTCGAGGATGGTGTTTTAGGTTTTGCTGATAGCTATTAGCACGGATTGTAGAGCTAGGTAACTAGCTGGCAGCGTAAGTATTGTAATGTAATGTAATGCCCAAATTGGAGGATCCCAAGTGCTGTGTAGGTCTGAGGGGTGTGGCCCACGAACCATGCCCAGGTAACGTTTTGGGCTGATAAGGACGTGGCCCTTGGGAATCCCGACTGGTTCTGGTCTGGTCCATCGGGATGGGGAATTTGCACCGTCTCATTATTACCTCTTTATTATGAATGGCTATATGATTCAGTGGTACATACATACATACATACACGAAGTCCGGTTTAGACATTGGGACCCGAGACAGCGAGGGAGAGGGAGCGAGCGAGTGAGAGAAGGAGGAGGAGGAGGGGAGCCCACCAACTTGGTAATTTCATGGCGAAGTTCCGACCTGGGATTGGCCCTGCTGCGGTGGTCCCGTAGCCGTCTCGTTTACTCGTGCGTGCGTGCGTGCGCGCGGTGGTTTTTTTTTTTTTTCTTTCTTTCTTTCTTTTTTTGTTCTAAGACCAGGAGCTAGGAGGTTGCCTTTTTTTTTTATTCTTTTAAAATTTTTTTATATCATATTTTAATGGTCTGGTAAGTAGGTACATGTTCATACATACGAAACAGAGAATAGCCTGTCTGTCTGGGAGCGCGAGCGAAGATGATGACGATGACGATGATGATGATGATGATGATGAGGGTGGTATTGCACACACACGCGCAAGGTAGCGATGAGGTCGAAGCTGAGATTGAATAGAATTGATTGATTGATTGATTGATTGACTAATTGACTGATAATAATAATAATAACAACGATAGATGCTGTGTATGTACTCAAGTAAGTAAGTAGGTAGGTAGGTAGGTAGGTATGTAGACACAGATAGAGGTATGTAATAAAAAAAGGGTAGATATGAATTGATGCGGGTAGAGACAGAGATTTAAGCTAGCAGCTGTGCAATGTCGGAGCGAAGGGAATATAACAAAGGTACGCTCCGCTCGAGATCTGGATTCTTGCGGTATCGTCGTTTCGTCAATTGACCTGACCCCATCCACCACACCACACCACACCACACCACACCCACAACCACATTCACCCACACGGACAGAGACACAGACACAGACACGGACACACACCACCACCGGAGGGAATAGTTAGTTAGGTAGTTAGTTAGGTAGTTAGGTAGTCAGTAGGTCTTCCCTCGTCCCTTCTTCTTCTTATACCTCTCTCTCTCTCTCTCTTTTCCCTCTCTTTTTCTTTTTTTTTTCTTTTCTTCTCTTCCCTTGTCTTGCTTCTTGCTTGATTTTATTTTATTTTTTATTTTGTTTGATTTCCCTTTTCCCTTTTTTCCCCCCCCTTCTGCTTCTTCTTCTTCCTCTTCTTCCTCTTGATTCTCGATTCCTGCTTGCTTTCTTTCTTGCTTCTTTCCCAGGTTTTCCCATTTTCCATTAACTTTTCTTTTTTCCCCTTCTTCCTGCTTCTCTCTCTTCCTTCCTACCAACCGCTATTTCTTTTTTTCTCCCTCCCGCTTTATTCCCTCTTCCTCTTTCCTCAATTCGAACTCTTCTCTCCCTCTTCCCTCTCCCTCTTGATCTCTTCATCCCCCCCCTTCGTCGTCTCTGTCCGTCCCTTACTTCCCGCCCGGTTGGTGCAGCTAAAGTAACTGGCAGAGCGAGTAATCAAAGTAGGTAAACCGACTGAAGAACTGAGTAAGTGAGCCAGCGAGTAAAGCAGCAGCTTACCTACTGCTTACTTACTTACCTACCTACCTACCTACACCTACCTACCCGCCCACCAATTTACCTACCTATCTAAACTAAACCAACCACCTACCTACCTACCTACACCTACCTACCTACCTACCTAACCCACCCACATACCTACCTACACACGCACATACCCACACCTAACTTGCGCCTACTGATCGGGCTGGCCGAATTCACCTGACCGCTTTTTTTTTGAAGAAGGAGAAAAAAGAAATAAATAAAAAATATAAAAAAAAGGATACTCGGATCGGTACTAGATACGAATAAATAAAAGTTACAGCTACAAGCTACAAAGCTACAGTCACAGATACAGCTACAGCTTATAGGTAGGTATTATATACACCCTTAAGATCACAACCCTCCAACCTTCAAGATTTCTCGACTCGACCACCAAATCCATTCCACGAAAAAAAAATATAATAAAATAAAATAAAATAAAAATAAAAAACCCCCCCAAATCCGTCCTGACAATCAGTCAGTCAGTGGTAAGCAAGCGAAACGAGCGAGCGAGTAGAGAAGACAATCAACCAGTCCTTTCCCTCGCTGTTGCTACTACCATCGCCACTCTCCCTAACCTACCTACCTACCTACCTACTTACCTGTCTGCACTTATATCTACGCCTACATCTGCGTCTACGCCTACGCCTACACCTACACCTACACCTACACCTACACCTGCACATATCATATCATATCATATCATATCATATCATATCAGATCAAACTACCTGCTTCTCCACTTGCCTGCCTGCCTGCCTGCCTGCTTGCTTACCTACTTTAGTGCATACTCACTCACTCACTCCGGCCTCCTGCTTAGGTGCCCGCCCTGACCTGCCCGCGCGCCGACAGCTCTCGCTATCGCTGTAACACCCCTCCCGTCCTTATTTTATTTTATTTTATTTTACCTTTTATTATTTTTTTATTTTATTTTCTCCGACTACCTTCTCCACAACCACAACCACAACCACCACCTCCTCCTCTCCACAGCGGCACTTTCTTCTCCTCTGGCACCTCCCCACCTCCCCGCCCTCTATCTGTCTATCTATCCTTCTATCCTTCTATCCCTTCCGACCTCCCAAAAAAGAACTTACCACAGACGGACAAGAAAAGAAAAGAAGAAAAAAAAAAGAAAAGCTCTCTCTCAGGTTAGTCAATTAGCTTAGCTTAGCCACCAGCACAAACACTCCTCGCACGGTCGAAACGGTCGACCCGCTTTCCCATTCGTCTTGATCGTAACCCACACCCCCCCCCTGTGCCTGTCGCCGTTGTTAGAACTCACTCTTCCCGGGGGGGGGGGGCAACTTTGGGTTCTTTCTTTCTCTTTTTTCTTTTCTTCTTCTATAAGTCTGTTCGATTAATTGATCAACCTCCTCTGCCAATCTAATCCTACCCTCGTTTCTCGCTTTCTCTCCTCTGGCTCTCCCCATCCTCTCCTTCCTCTTTACCACTCCCTCCTCCACCTCCATTTCCCACCTATCTCGTTCTCCGGTTCTTGCTTCGTCTGAGCTAAACTGTGTGTGTGTGCTTCTGTGTGCGTCTGTGTATGTATGTGCGTGTGCGTGTGCGTGTGTGCGTGTGTTCATGTGCCTTTTTTTTCCCCTTCCTCTCCCTCTTCCTCTCTTCCTCTCTCTCTCCTCTCTCCTCTCTGAATTCCATCGATCTCTGTTGGTTAGTTGGTTGGTTGGTGTCGTCCGTCGGGCAGAACGCTATTGACGCTCTCACTATCTCCCTCGTCCTAACATCCGCATCCTTTCCAGCTGCTGTCCCACAGCTACACCCTCCCTTGTCATACCTTACTTGCATCCGGTCCGTAATCTATTCTGTGAGTTTGTTCTCGTCGTCCCCGTTCGCCTCTATAAACCAATACCAAAGAATGAAAAAGAGGGAGAGGGAGATGGAGAGAGAGAGAGAGGGAGAGGAAAGAGAGAAAGAGAAACCCTCCATCTGGTTTTGTCCTGTCGCCCTGCTACGTCCGTGTTGACCTAAGGAGGGGTAGCGACAGTCTGTAAAATAGATCCTAAAAGAACACAATACGATGTTGTTTGAAGGGGGTTTACAATCGCTGACTTTAAGAATGACCGTCCACTCAGTAGCCTCTAATTCCTAAAAACAGTTTCAACGTCACGTTATTTGAATCGTACCCAGCGCACCTCTCAATCCCGCCAACCCGGTTCCTTAATATCAGCCATTGGCTCTCCTATCACGTCGTATCTTCGGTCCGACGCCGCAATTCCTTTGCCCAGCGTAACCAATAGACCCCGTGGCGCTTTAGTCGGGAACACCACTCCTCTAAACGCCCAACGATTTCCTTAAAGAAGGAAAGGAAAAGAAATAAAGAGAAGAACGGGAAACCAAAAAAAATTTTTAAAGTTAAATTTAAAATTTTTTTATAAAAAGGAAACGGGAATTCAAACCTAAAACGCCTCCCCGAGAAAAAAAAAAAGCCGCCTGACGCCCTTCTACGACCTACAAATTGCATTAGGCGATATAAGCCTACCTCGAATACCCTTGGCGAAAGCTCGATAAACTCAGAAAACGCATTTCGCCACCGGCAAGGTCGAGGCGAAATTGGACTTTGGACGGCGCAGAGCGCCTTTGGCGGTCCTGTGGAAGTTTTTCCTTTTTTTTTTTTTTTTGAAACCTGGAGGATAGGATATCATTTACACGCATCGAGGCCATGTATCCCTCAAATACCAGTAATCGGAATTCGTGGAACCACCAGGATGATCCGAGGATGCGGGCCCCGTGGCCTGCAGACGACCGTCTCTCACACCGGGGACGCGATGACTCCGTATGTAAATTCGATACAAAAAAAAAAATAACAATAATGAAATGCTCTAATGATATGGGCGCCATAACTAACCCCCCTTACCACAATAGAATCATCCAGGACATGCACTCGAAGACAGGAACATGCACCCTCAGTCTATGATGGCTTCCCATCAACCACCCGACTCGATGATTTACCCACCGCAGCTACCAGGCCCCAACGAGATGTGGGCACAGGTGCCGAGGGAACCAATGATCCCAGTACCACCACCAGCTCCGAGACAAAGAACGGCAATTGCATGCAGATATTGCAGGCGCCGAAAGGTATATTCCAATTGGGTCCCACTCATCATTTAGCAGTGCGAATTTTCTAGCGTGTCAAAGGATTATGCTAATGTAGTATCAGATACGTTGCTCCGGATTCGACTCGTCAGCTGATGGAAGATGTGGGAACTGCCTCCGTTTTAACCAGGAGTGTGTATTTACTCCAGTATCATCGCAGGCCCAAGCCTTCGTCCCAGCACATACGCAGTACCCTCATCTAAAACAGGGTTTTATCCCTCCAAGAGGCGGGCCAGCACGTCCGGTCGGACAGCTCTACGGGTCATACGGCCAACCACTCCCACTTCATGCCGCACTTCCCCAGTCTGCGCAACAAGGCGATTATCAAAATAGTCACAGCTATGGCGGACCCCCCAGTCCTGGTCAGACGGGCCAATACAACCGATCATACGAGGATCGCCCGCCTTCTTTACCGCCTTTAGCGCCGAACAACTATCCCAGCCATAATCTCCAAAGACGAGGCTCCGCTGGAGACTACCCTGCCTATTGGCAAGGAGGAAACGCGAATCCTCCGGGATCGCCTCCTGCAACACTCCCCCCTCCCAGACAGTATTCGCCGTCCCGAGCCAACAACTATAGCAACGGTTCGTACCCCCCGACTACTTCGGCTGGTCAGCCACATCGTTCATACCCAACAGCAGATTACGAACGTCAATATGGCCAAGGAGAAACTCAACAAGGGACCGGCCCACCTCAGAGACGTTTATCCGACCCAAGAGGCAACGATTCGCGCAAAGAACAGAGCTATCCTTCGGAACCTGGTGCATTTCCTTACAATGCATCAACTGGTCGTTCCGCCGCCGCCGCCGCCCCCCTTCAATCACCACCGCGATCTTCATCTGCCGGCCCGTCCGCTGCATCACATCCGATGCAACTATCGAATCTAATAGACCCAAACCCTCCCCATCGATCGGACGTTGATGCCCGAATGCTCAAATCCCTTAACTTCAAAACATGAAAAATGTTCGTCCGTAGAGGTAATTGAGTTCTAATAAGAGAGCTATTTTTTTTTCTCATCTCACTACCATTCACCATCCTCGCATTTAAATTTTTTTTTTTTTTTCTTAAGCCGGATAAATATCTTGAGGCCCTCCATCCGCATCCTCCCTTTTCCTAACACACAATCTTCTATATACTTTCCCCTCCCATTCTCATCTCCCATTTTCATATTCATATTCATTTTCATTTTCATTCTGTTCCTGATTTTCATTTTTGATTTAATATCATTATCTATTTGCCTTTCTCGTTTAAACAGGAGCGATATAGGCTGGGTGGCATATCTGTATTTTTGCGCTTTATTCTGTTTCCTCAACGCCCCCTCTCTCCCCATCCCTAGTGAAAAGTCATTATCCACATTGACAGTGGCTGGCGCTACCATATTTCACAGTCGACCTCGCCGTTCCAGGGTATTGGTATCCCTTTCTAGTTTGCTTCTGTTGATGATAATTATGTTATTATGGTGCGGTTATTTCGGATTACAGTTCATCTCTTTCCATCATTTATTATTATTCTCGTTGAATGCATAGCCCCCCCCGCACGAACTTCATTGTTTTCGTTGAAAATATTATATTCATGTACAGGAAGTTTCCACTTCATTTTCTTTGGACAATGCCGACAATGGCTTTGGTCTATTGTCTTTGGCAAATATGGCTATCTTTTTTGCCTATAGCTTAATCCGAGATTCCCTTCGACAGGCGGGGTATCTGATGAGGATTTGTCTTAATTTTGTTGATCACCCGTTAACGCGGGCTTCCTGGAAGAGGTTATTCTTATGACGGTCAGTCTCCGTCCAACATGTCATAGGTGGGTAGCTCAAACTGTGGCAAAGTCAACCTGTTGGGTGCGTCTGTGTCTGCGCGAATTTGCGTGCTTAATTGGTGCTCTGCAGTGCTATAAACAAAAAACATCATGTAGGTGCGTATCCTCTTGTAGTTCAGGTTGCTCAATCTAACACATCTTTATACTTACAACAAAGACTCGGACATCCAAATTGTCCTAGACGTATCTGACATAACACTGGATCCATTGCCCGCGCTTGTTAAACTTCCACGCAACCAATACTGCCTAATGAATGCACCGGTGAAAGGTCGAATACAACGATGCCAAAGGCCGTGCAGCCCCATAGCATTATTTCGGCGATCCTTCGGTGTATTGTCTAACACGCAAAACAAAGATAGGACTTATGAACCCGAAACGGAAATCGATGCGCGCTGGAAGCTCAGGTCTCAGTGCGGGTTCAGGGAGGACACGAAAGCTACGACACAACTTCGGAAACGCTACCAAAACGTGGCAACGGGTTAGGGAGGGTGGGTGAAGTGGGAAGTCACTGTATTCGACATTTTGTCCGCGCGCTGTATCTTGTATCGAAATGGCCGCCCCATGCCTCCCTCCCCCCCCCACTTTTGCGAGTTTCAAAGTTCTACAAAATCCGGGCTCAGCATTGCCCTTTTAGTACAAACTACCAGTTCAGTCTTCTTATTTCGAGGCCTAGTTTCGTAGGAGCCTGTCCGACCGACAATCTGATAACACGCAGCCAGTCATCGGCCATCCAGCTGACTAATCTAATCAACTTTGGCTTCCCCACCCTTCATTCGAGTATCGTAAGCTGACACATATTCAGCAAGTTCGGCGATGATCCCATCGAGCCTTGCTGCAGGCCCACTCGATCTAGAAACAGTGACGGCTGTACCACCATCCAGTTCAGCCAACTGAAGAGTGCAAGCAAACGAACGTCCCGACCCTGCTAATCGGACTTTCTGTTAGTATCCTTCCATCTACCATTATAGAAAGATCCCACCTACGTTTCTGGACCGTAGCATCACTCCAAACGATATTGTTCCCGGCCATTCGAACATGACCTGCCCCATAGGATTGCCAGACACTAAACAAAGAGTTAAGCCTTCTCCTAGACTTCGTGACTGGCTCGTGGAAAAGTATGGTCTGTCTGCCGTGGGAATTCTTAATCAAAACCAGTTGAGCTCGTCCGCCTTGGGATCCTGGTACGAACAATTGGTTAGCGCAGACAATCAACAACCCCTTTGGCGAACCGCAACCGTTGCCAGGAAAGGAAGAATATCCGATGCCTAGGGACTTATTGACAACAGACTACTGCCAGAGGAGTTTGACTTACTATTTCCTGCCTCGCCTTGGGACCTTGGACCACCCTTGTTTACTTTGCTTCGTTGGAACAGATTCCCCGCCCTGGCCATCTCTGATTCAACAATTGGCATACGGCTTGATTGCTTAGGTGCAATTTTTGCGGTGACTGCTTTTTGCTGCTATTGCCGTTGCATTAGTCCAAGTCGTTTAGCACTGAGAAATGAGAATATCCCGTTCCCAGAACACTAAATTTCGCGCTGTTTTGCCGTGTAAGACCTCTATATTTAATCCTAAAACACACCTGTTTCTCGAAGCCAAGCAACCATCGCGACCCCCCATTGCCTACTGCAAGTTGACTGCCCGTGAAGATAACCGATCGTCGGGATTGAATGTTCCGAACTTTTCTTTGATACTTATTTTGGTAAGGGAAAAGCTTGATGCAAGCTTTAATGATACCAAGTTTCCCGAATTTCTTTTCCAGAGCGGGTTTCCGTTGTCTGATGGACTGATCATGCGATCGGGCCAGGTCACCGTCCTCCTTGTGAATTGCTTTTGACGAGGTCTCTTCCGCATTGGACTCTAAAACTTCTAACAAAGGCCGCTGAGTGCAAGGAGTTTTCGGTCGACTACCACTGATTCGGGTTTCTTCTAACAATTTCTCCGAGCCTACGACGTCTGAACCCAAAGATTGCCTCCCTGGGTCATATTTGAAGACTAGATGGTTTGGAGCCGACTCCACAGAAATTGGTTCCTTTTGGTATTCGGTTTCAACGCCCCCCGCGGTCGTTATGGTGTTGTGACCCAGCTTGGGAAAGACTGTCGGTATATTTGGCTTCAGGATGCTTTTGTTTGAAAGGTCGATAGGGTTCCCGCCCACATGCCTCTCGAGGAACAAGTTGTAGAAAAGTCTTTCTTGCGATCCCCTACCAATTTTTTTTTCAAAAATAATAAAAATTTTCGCATTAGCTTATACCGATATGATAACAAACTATGGTGCCAGCTAACTCTTGGAATAACACTTTGTTTGCCAATATCCCTTCATCTTGAGTCATCCACAATGCCTTCAGCTTCGTGATGATATCCATGTCGACATGCAGAGGCCGCACTGTGGCCATGTGTGAAGTGAAGTTTTGTATATCACCTATTTGGGCATGTTCCGTTAAAGGGAGGCTTGGGATTCGGTCCTGGTATTTCGTCATGAACGGATGCTCAAAGACACTTTTGAGTTTGATTCTCCTCCCCGGGTCCGGGTCCAGCATACGTTTGATTAAATCCGCGGCTTCGGGCGATATCGATTTCGGCATTTTGTATTCTGCATAGACAATTCTGTTTAGGATCGTAGAGGTGTCGGGATCGTCAAAAGGGAGCTGATGCGTCAACATCCCATAAAGTATGACACCCGAAGACCAAATGTCCGCAGCAGATCCGTTGTATGGCCATCCTTGCACAACTTCCGGGGCTGCGTAATTTGGGGACCCGCAAGCACTCGTAAACTTATGGCCCTCGGGTTGTAATGCCGCCATCCCAAAGTCACCGATTTTTATGTTGCCACTCCGATCCATCATCAAATTCTCATGCTTCAAGTCGCGGTGGTAAATTGAAAACTGATGGAGATGCGAGAGCCCGGTGATGAGTTGCTTGAAGAGCCGTACGACCTCCCTCTCTGGTAGAAAACGCTTCCTGGTCATGTATTGCAAAAGGTCGCCCCCGTTGACATACTCTAGCACAAGGTATCTAGCAAATTCCGATCGATATTAGAAACATTTCAAGCATCCACGTAAATGATCGTATTTCTGATTATCAAACTTACATTTCATCCCTACTATCCCATATTTCATACAACTGGATGGCGTTGGGATGTACCGGGATATTCATGACAGCAATTTCTCTCTCGATGGCATGTTGGATGCTACAGCCAGCTTGCTGGATACTTGTCGTAGTGCACTGTGCTTTGTCCTTGTTGATAATTTTGATTGCAGCGAAACGCCCTGTTTTCTGGTGTTTCCCAAGGCAGACGCGACCGGATGCTCCCTCCCCCAGCACTCTACCCAGCCTCCAGGGCCCAACTGGTTGCGGTTAGATAAGATCAAACACTGAAATTAGAAACTTGTTCTTACCTGCCAATTGCATACCAGCAGTATCCCGAAAGGTTTTGCTGTACTCCATTGTCCAATGTAGTTTTATCTCGATCGGTGAGAGCTTGGCCCCCGAGATTTCTGGTTTTTTTGTCGCTGAAATTGTACTTCCCGTCTTGTTTGGGTTGGCCAGTTTTGAGAGGAAGATGCAGAAGTAGTTGATGAAATGATTTAGTAGCTATTGCTAATAGAATATATATACACAAAGAAGGCAGTGTTTGCAATATCTTCACCTATCATAGGACCCTTGCTAGACAACGAAGCCATCCGATTTTATGTTCCTCGAATTGTGTTGAATTGTGTTGTATTCTGCTCTAGTGTTTCCGCTGGTAAAGCCACGCGAGCAAGCCACGCGTATAAGCCACGCCTGTGTAACGGAATAAAATATAACGCAACACAAATAAACTTAAGAACGCTGGGGATCTCTGTCACAAAATTGGTTTGGTTATGAGACTGCATCTCTCTAAAATTCTCATCTAAACTGCGCTTCTTAGTATCTTTCACACCACAAACCACACGCATATATATAATATATGTATTATACTTGGGGTAAAACTTGCTATTGATACATCTGACATTATTATTTACCAGTCATAGGACGTTATATTTTCCTTTCCCAAAGATAAACCATGATGCGCCTGAACTCCATCCGTGTGCCAAAAAAATAAAAAAAAATATACAGGAGAGTCAGTATATACGTAGTAAGTATGAGGAAACGTGTCAAGCGGATGCCCAAGCCACCATACGCCGTAGACAAATATATCCTAACATAAGGGTATTAAAACTTCATTGATGAAATAACAGCAAATCGCCCGGGCTCGCCTTCCATGCCTATTAAAATCAGAACACATATGAAATATTACTGAAGAAAGTTGGCTTGACTTGATGTTATCAAGATCCGGTGTTGGGAGGCTTTGAGCTGGCGTTGGCATTACCACACCCTTTCACAAGAACGTGACGCTGTCAAGAATAATTTGTTAGCATAAGAAAAGGCAATTGAAATTTTATGGGAAGTTCCATACCTTTAGAGCATCCTTCCGACTAAAGCTTTTATCGCAATTGGGGCAAGGAAAAGGTTTGACTGCAAGATGGATTCTCTTGTGTCTTTTTAGATCGTGGTTGCGATTAAAGCTTTGGGGGCATTGATCGCACCGGAACGGTCGTTCTTGGTGGGGTACCGGGGCGTGTTGTGATGGGTGCATATGCGAGTGCTGAAGGGTTGATCCAGCAAGATGTGGCGTTAAGCCACTAATGATAGGTGCACCATGTTGGGCATACATATTTGTGGCCATTCCCGCAGCCAGATACCGAGAGTGGGCAGGTTGGTGGTAACTATTGTGCGCCAAAGGACTTGAAGCATGAAGAGGGTGGAGATGAGATAGAGGAGCGGAGGCCGTTGGTCGGTTTACTGATGGCGAGGCAGGCCCAATTGATATCGAATGGCCGTACGGGTATGTCGGGCTGTGCTGTGCGTAATATCCAGATGATGGGGTAGGAGGTGGAAGTGATGAAGGGGGTGATGAATAGGCATCATGTGGAGAGGTAATGGCGTTTTGTGGAACCGGTGTCAAAGGGGCCTGCGCAGAGTACGAGTAACCCGGCGAATACGAATGGCTTTGCGCGTTCGGAACGGCAAGATTAGAGTTATAAGGGTTCCCATCGAAGCCATGGTGTTGGGCGGCAGATGATGGGACCGTTTCCTGGTGGTGAGGGCTTAGAGGTTGACCTCGGTTGCTCGAGCTTACCGGCGATATAATTCCTCTGCTGGCATAAGCCGGCGAGTGGGCTGTCGCATATGTGGATTGCGACGACGAGCCCGAGCCGTATGGAAAGTTTGTAGAAGCTGTTGCGTGCGGAGGCGCGGGATTTGCCCAGAAACTTTGATTTACAGTATTATTTCCGTCTACGGGCCCGATGTGATCATTGCTCGAAGGTGGTGTTAATAAGCTAGGGGCTGTGCTCTGTAATCCATAACTGAAGGAGCGTTGAGTCGGGGAAGGAAATGTAAAGGCTGGTAATGACACGTTCTGCCTCCGAGATGCTAAAATCGAACCAGCAGCATCGCCATGCGGTTTAGGTAGTTCTGCGTCGTTCGCAGGTGGCGATGGGAGAGGATGAATTGTAGACATTGCGTTTACAAGAGGTGGCGATGTATAAGATGAGGGTGTTGCCAATGGAAGTGTCGATGTCATCACAGGCGTTTGTGAGTGGCTTGCGGCAGAAGTAGCCCAGTATGATGTCGAATGATTATGCGAATAATTTGATGGCGTTGATATCTTGTCAGAGCAATTACTGGGTGCAGGGCTTGGATAGTAGGATACAGGGGACGCCGGGATGAGATGAGGAAGGGTGGGCGTCTGTCGGGTCAAGGTAGGGTATGTTATGGCCGCCGTTTTGAAGATTATATTGGGATTGAAGTCCCAACGGCTTGTTGATTGCTGTTAACTAGGTATAGATTTATGAGGTGATACAGGGGTAGGTTTGTATTCTCGAGATATATAGATATATATATAGCACAGAATGAGTTTGGATGATGGGTGGATGTGGGGCGTGATGGAGTGGCCTAATATGTATGGGCGTGAGTGTAAATGTATCAAAACGAGGCCGGTGATCCCCCTGTGGAAGAATACGGCAATTGTAATGATGATAGTGATGATGATGGGGAAGAAATGAAGGAAGAGAGACAGAGAGACAGAGAGAGAGAGACAGAGAGAGAGAGAGGGAAAGAACAGAGGAAGCCGTTCGTCAGAACAAGATGATGATCATCTCTTTTTCGGGCGGCGTGGGAGCAAGGTGAAGGTATATATACTCCCGCCAGAGTGGATGCGGTGATAAATCGACTATCAAGAAAACACCATTAGCGTGGAGGAGTAATATAAGGTCAAAGCGAGATATTAGCAGAGGCTACCTCGTGTGTACATGCATGCTATCTTGTTTCTTATTTCCTTTGTTTCCCCCTAGCCTCTCCCCAAGCAAGCCTAGGGGCAGCAAGCACGAGAGATGTACCTGTACACGGACAAGGACATGTTTCCCGAGATTTGGGTTCAGTCGGGAAGCCAATACAATCCATGTCGGTTGCTCATGCAGTGCTTTGTCGAGAGGGGCAGACCATTTGAGAACAGGAGAAAGGGAAAGACCGGACTGGACCTCACCAAGGGAAGGCTAGTGGGGCAAAAAGAGAGGACCAGACGACTGGTGCACCATTAGGAAATCAAATGATACCCATCCATGCACACGCATATCCAAGCTGCATTAGTGCAACGACCAAGCTGATAAAAAAACCCACCTTTTGTCTTCCCATTTTTCAGCGGCCTTGCTTTTTCTTCTTCTGCTTCCGCTTCGTCTTGTGCTTCTTTTTTTTTCTTTTTCTCAGGTAAATTTCTCTTCGGCGTTTTGATTTTGATGCTGCTCTGCAGACGGCTAAGCGAGAAGAGGTTTAGAGAAACGAACGCTAGTGCCGACGCTTATTTATCCACGTTCTGCTTTTCCTCTGTGCTCAGGATCCCAGAAGTGAGGGACCCTTCGACCTAATCCCAGAGGGACATTAATGTGGGCGATATGGTGAGGCAGGCCAGTTTGAAGAGGCTGCCGGTGGATTGTGTGCGTGTGCGTGCGCGCTATCCCGACTATTGGCATACTATATATATGTATATGTATATGGATACATAATAGTGGCCGATTGGCATCTCAGAGGTCATCATCGTGTGCGGACAATCATTCGACTCAATCAAAGGTAAAGGCAAAAGCCGGCGAAGTCGCTGTTGCTGATGTTGTTGGCGATATTTAATATTAGCATATGGTCGAAGATAGCAAGGATCACAGCGGACTTTCAGCTCCGAAATCACGCACAATGGAGATCTAATTAATATTACATACAGACTACTGAGAAGCGGAAGACTGACCTTGGAAGTACCTAATGTGTGAATGTGCTATCTCTGCATGGAATCATTTAGGACGCACCTTGGGAGGTTCTGGCCCTCAACCAAAATCAACCCGAAAAAAAACCAGCGCCGGAGTTCGCAAGGGGCCACACAGAACCCTTCGCAACGTAAGTTGATACCGCCGTTTAGGGTCAGGTCGCACTGCACAGGGGAATGTTCGGAACAGGGGCTGGGCGGACCTGGATTACTCCGAGCTAGCGCAGAAGTTCGTCTCATCCATAGCAGGACGGAAATCGGCTATTGTTTCTTTGGGGGTGAGGCTATTCGATGAGATTAATTGGCGAATCGAGGCCTCGTATGTACAGTGCAGAAGTTAGGGTTTTTTTCCCTCCCTCTCTTTTGATATTGGTTTTTTCTTTTCTTCTTTTCGGACTCTTTGTTTTTAGTTTGCAGCGGAGGATTCGACTGGTACATCAGCGTAATATACGATGCATTTGCAGTTGCATTGTGGTGTGTACCGTTTACTGGTAGTTCCTGGGAACAGAAATGTCAGGAATGAGGATACGATGGCCAAAGCAAAAAAAAAAAAAAAAAAAAAAAAAAAAAAAAAAGACCTAAGTCTCTCAGTAAAATAAATCCAGCTCACAATCTCACAAGGCAAGTAGGTGTATTTTATTCATCTGGTAAATTGTAGATTTGGGTATGATGTAAGGAGGATACTGTAGATGGACATGTACCGATACTTGCACGTTCAAGCGGGCCTGTTGAATATTACATACATACTTACATGGGGATGGGGATGGATGTATGTATGTACGTGACATGAGCAAGCACGAGTCGGGAAACGCGCAGTTGGGATTTGAATCAGCCGCCCCAAATTTGCAACCTTATCGAGCGATTTCTTGGGGATGGGGAATCCCGTGTGGTGGTGCTCCCTTCGCTACGCTGGCGATGTGATTGGCTGATTGAGTTGAACCAGAGTTTGGGTTGATATGGGCTGGCATGGGCTGGTATAGGCTAGTGTAGGCTACCCCTGATGGGCATATGAGGCCGCTGAGGCCGCAGAGCCCGGCGTTGCCAGCCAGATCTGGTGAACCCCTTTTCAGCAGCGATCAGCAGTCCCGACAACTTGTTTCTGGCTGCTCACACGAAAAGCCTTCTCCGCTGCCACCGCCCGGCTGGGTCGCCACATCCATGCCATGCCATGCTCTTTCCCCCTCTGTTCCCCTCTGTCTCCTCTCCCTCTCATACATACATACATATGTACCTAGCTTATGTATTACTTTAGACCCTTAGCTTCGCTCGTTGCATTCATACGTAGTAAGTAGGTAGTATCGTATAAAAGGAAAGTAAAATAATATATAAATTTAGTGTGTAGATATAGACAAGATGAATATTATATATATAATGTGTTCCGATCCGATCTGATCTGATGCAACACATATGATGATGATGATGATGATGATCCCCGTCGTACATATACGTATTTCCTTTGAAATATGCAATATTATTTATGAACTTCATTTGATTTTGTTGTATTGTATGATATGATCTGATCTGATCTGATCGGATTTGATCGAAAGTCTGCGCGTACAACCGGTCCTCCATTCCTTCCTCCATTCCTTCCTCTCCTCCCTCCTCCTCCTCCCTCCTCCTCCTCCCTCCTCCTCCTCCCTCCTCCTCCCTCCTCCCTTCTCTATCCATCACACACACCCACACCCACACACACACACATACACTCACACTCACACACACACACACCAAGGTGTGGTATCAGGTAATGTACTTCTTATCCATGATGTATGTACATGTTATGTGTGCCCCCGTCTTCGGCCAAACCTGCCCCCTCTTCCTCTTCCTTTTTCAAACCCCCGTTACAGTGGAGTCACCACGTGCGCGCTAATTCCGGAGGAACGCAATTTCTCCAAAAAGAAGAAGAAGAAGAAAAAAAAAAAAGGCAAGAAAACCAGCCAATTCGAAATAAAAAAACGTGGAAGCCAGCCCGCTCAGCTCCAATCCCGACCCACCCACACCAACGCTCCAGCCTCCAAAATCTTCCGGTTTCTCCACCATGCCATCATGAATACTTACACATCCATTATGTATGTACTACTAGAATACACATCCAGACAAACTGGCATGGTATGTACTTCCATACGTACGATTAACCCATATGTACATCCAGACTCTGTGCTCTATTTAGGCAGACATGCCCTCGCCTAAAGGCATAGGTACGGTACCTACAAACATGCACGCACTTACCCAGGTGCACACATTACTGGCTAAGAAGTACCTACACAGTAGGCAAATACATGACATAGTCCAAACCTACTTGCTATCCCTTTCTCTACTTGTATTGTGCTCCATATCGCCCCCCTCGACGTCTAGAATACTTAAGAGTATACATTTTGCCTACACCTATGGCGATACCTAAGCATGTCCCTTTTTGTGTACGTATCTCATAATATCACGGACACACCATCAGGATCCCCCTCGTTTACAATCCCCTAAAAGTCCTCAGCGCTTCGTCGTATTCCGAATAAACTTTAGTCTCAGAAATCATGAATGGACCCAGTATAGTGGCCTGAGCAATGAGACCAGCTAAGCCTTTTTTTGCGGTACAATGTCTCAGAGGGTGTCTCACACGAAACAGCCCCAAAAAAGCAAACTGAGACATAATAAATTCTGCTCTTCTTTTCTTTTTCATCCAACCTCGCTTCTCCAATCCGTCTGCGCAATTGGCGCCTGTTAACTCTGTTATTTCGCTGGTGTTTTTCGTTTTCTTTTTTCTTTCTTTCTTTTTTTTTCTCTCTCTCTTTCTCTCTCTCTCCGAATAAACGAATATGGTTCCTCAGTAGCGAAGAGAATGCTGGGAATATCCCTAATTGTCATTTTTGTGCAGTTTGGTGAAAACATAATTGTCTGCATAGGTTGATACATACATGCAAGAGCTGTAGATCCTCCTCGAGGATCAACTGATACCATGTCGACTACATGAGCATTGTGTAGTCCTCCATATTGAGATTAAGAAAATAAGCGAGCTAATGCCCATCCTATAATACGGGGCGAAAAACATGGCCAGAAAGGCATAACCCGATAAAAGAAAGCTTTGAAAGAAAGCTTTGAAAGGTTAAAGCAAACTACATTTCTTGAGCAGCGTATGGGCCAATGGCATCATCAAACTTACCTTGAGGACTAGATCGTGTCCTAGATCGTGTCCCATCCGCTGCAAATGTAGCCTGTATCGCACCAATGACAGCTTGTAATTCAATCGTTGCTGCCGCCCGCATTGTCAACTCATGATTCCCGTCCTGGTGCGACCCTTCGGCCTCTCTCGGACAGGTATCTGGATCCAGATTTGGTTCGCCATGGATACCATTTCCCCGCGACACACCATCCGCCACCAAACCCGCAATGGCCTACCGAACGTTAGCCCAGCTTCCGATACAACGCCACAAACGAGACACATGGACGAACCTCGACCGCCACATAATCGGCACCGGGCCTGACCGTTAGCGCTTGGAATTGGGTTGCCAGAGGATGGGAAATCCCTAAATCGCCTAGGATCGCAAAGCATTCTGTTGTAGTTATCCCCATCGCATCCAGAAACGTCAATTTTTGTCTGTAAGTGAACCCCGGGCAGAACGAAATTGTGCGGCACAAACGGCGCAAGAGTTTTAAATCGATATTCGGGCCGGCTTTACCACGGAGAATCTGGCGCTTTAGCAGCTCACCAGCCTCGAATGCGGCCTGAAAAATTAGATCCCGTTGCTTCAAAGTGTAGACATTGGTTTCTTTCCATGGGAATTTCGTGACCACGCTCATCAAAGATTCATATGGACGTTGGAGGCATTTTCTACTAAATGGCGACTGGTACATTAAATTGTGTCAGACTGGCCATTTCTTGTTTTGATTTATGGGATACGCGAAGATATACTTACTCGGTGAGGTGTGCGTGCATGGCCAAGGATCATCACCAGCTCTTCCCTACTGACGATTTCAACTGGCGGACTTAAAACTGTCCACTCGCCAACAGCAAGCTCGCCATCATCTCCCCAGGCGGCTCCTCTGACCTTGGGGAATAACCATCGCATGAGTTCCCCCTGCCTAACAAGCTCCAGTGATATATGACGGCCACCTAGAATGCACCTGCGGTTGTTGTTGCAGCGCCGCTGAATAAATCTTTCGGCTGCTCCGACAGTCGGGAACTCTAAGAAGCAATCCATGGTTTTCCCCTAATTTATGGTTAGATACTGGACCACAATACCCGGTTGCGTGCAGGGAAGCTATTGCTGCTGAATTTCGCGGATACATACTGTTGTTCGATCCATGATAATGTGTATGCCACCATGCTCTTCTGGTACCAGCCCAGGTGTCTTCCCGAGGAACTCAAAGAGCATATCATCATCAAGGTTATATGGTATCTTTTAGAGCCTAGTCAGGTCTCGCTTTTCTTCTGTAATCCAATGACTGGGCCTATACTTACATTTTCGATTTTGACAAGATTCCAGGCACAGCCTTTCCCTGGAGAGGTTAAGCCTGGCCCACGGATGATCAGAGCCTGCTTCCCCAATTCCTCGAGGGGTATATGCTGCAAGACATCATCGAAGCTTGTTATGTGAGATCTCAACCACATCTGGGTCATGTCGTTCAGGTCAGACAGTCCATCCTCTGCAACACCCTTCCAGATGTGGGCTTGGGTATGACCGGAGTCCAAGATGGGTTTAACAGGCAAGGAGGTATGGTTTCGGGCAGACCGAATCCCTTCTCCCTCGGGTTCTCCGACAGTTTGGCCTAACTTGAAACCGCTGGGCTCTCGGTGGGGTGGACTCTGCAGGGTAGGCTGTAAAATGAAAATTTTAGAGTAGTCGATGTTTGGAATTGGAACGGAGACGGGGTTAGGCTGAGCTGGTTCTGTATGGTTTGGGACCATGGTACCGACAGCTGCAAAATACTGAGGATTTACAGCGAGCTGCATGGATTGGGGATTGTGTATCTGCTGAATCTCGCTACTAGGGACAGTGATGGGAAACATATTCGATGGATGTACAGTACCCCAAAGCTCCGATGTGGGCCCTCTGGTAAGCTGTGATGGGTGGATACTCCCCTGTGCCATCTGGTTGACGTTTGAGGGGGCCGGAAACTCGTGCAACATTATTGGCCAAGTCGGGAAGCGGACTCCCGGGGCCTGAGCCATTGAAGAATGGTTCAAAATGCCGGATTGTTGAATATTGGTAAGTTCGGGGCCTGTTTGCCGGGTTTCGGCAGGGGATGAAGAATCCAAAGCAATCGAAGATGTGTAGGATAGGGAACTAGCCATTGGACGAAGCTCATGGCCACTGCCAGGGGCAGGCGAGCCGACACTAGCGGGCATGGGCTGAGGAATTGATCCAGCAGAGTTTATAGCGGGTTGGATGGTAGGTGTCATGTAGTAGGCCCGCTGGGGAAATGGAATTGGATTGTCGAGTCCCCGGGCACCCTGTTCCAGGGTAGCCAGAGGGGGTGGCCATTTCTTGCGACCAGGAGAAGCTTCGAGGAGTGGCATTTCGATATCTGTGTATGGGAGAGGCAGAAGAGATATAAAGATTCAGGGTTTATTTATACTACCGAGGAGAAGAGCGGTGTTCTAGGATTTGAGGTAGAGGACGGCCATTACCGTGTAGGATTGTGGTGTCCTTGGAGATGGTGATTGTGATTTTGGTGGGTATGGCAGAGATGAGAGTGAGGAGTGGGCGTGGGTGGTGGGTAGTCTCGATCCCAGGGGCTCGTTGAAGTTCACGATTTATACGGTAGCTCCCGAGTAGTGTATTATATGTCACCTCTTCCCTCTCTTGGCTCTACTCTTTCTTCCTTCTATCCTTTCATTTCCCTATCTATTAAGGCCTGAAATATATATCTCTTTCTCTTATTGTTCTTGATATAACATTGACGACAAGTAAAGGATGAATGAATGAATGAATGGTCCGTCAGACGTCACCACGAACGAACATACACACGACATTCAGGTAAGTGCCTAGGTACCCGCCTACCTATCTACCTACCTACATTAGATACCTACTAGGTACCTACTTTGGCGTCTATTCACCAACCTAAATATCCCAGGTCTTACATTTCACCCGTAGACTTCTACCCGCTCTGGTGTTGCATACTGCATCTTGCCGTGGGGGGTGCAGTGCAGTGTTGAACGCGATAGTGGTCATCAACACATTCCAAGGTGTTGCATTTTCAATTTAAGGTAGGTGGGACTAATTTGACTTAATGTTGGCTGCTTTGGGCGTTGTTGTTTGTGTTGGCTAGTAGGAGGTATCCACAATCACTGTTAGTGCGGCTCTGGACTTGGTTTTCTTCTTTCCGACATCAGCCCTTTCAAGCTTCCACAAATGCCCACCCTAATTCGACAGCCCAACAGCGGCGAGAGGCAGCCTCCTCCGCTTACATTTTCGACCTCTCTCTTCCGCCAGATATCTCCAGCTTTGTACCTACAAAGACACCTCCTGAATAACCCCCCAACTCGTCCTAACGGGAGGAATCCTTCGCAATGTCGCGACTTCACCCTGACGACAAACTCCCTTAGCCATGCCCATGGATCTGCGGTCGTGCGATCAGGAGACACAGCTGTAGTTTGTGGCATAAGGGGTGAAATCCTCACGATTGCTCCTGGCGACGACCCATCTCGGTTTGAATCATACAATGGCTCCCCGACATCTGCAATTCATGCTTGTGGGAGTCGTGGTGCAGGAGGTGCCAGCTGGGGTGGGCTGGTTGTCCCTAACGTCGAATTATCAACTGGGTGCTCCAAAAAATATCCACTCGGGCCGCCTGGAGGACTGGCTCAAACTCTTTCTGATCAGCTCCACGAACTTGTCAATGTCACAAAGCTGGTCAGTTTGGATTCCCTTCGAATATACGACGGAGACAATGATACCACCTCAAAGATGAAAATCAAAGGATATTGGTCTCTGTACATTGACGTTTTATGTATATCGTTGGATGGGAACATCCTTGATGCAGCCTGGTATGCCATCGTAGCTGCCCTCAAGTCAAGCAAGCTGCCATTTGCCTCTTGGAACCAAATTGAAGAGCGAGTATTCTGCGACCCGTCGCGCTATCATCCAATATCACTCCGTCAATCCCTTCCATTTACAACAACATTTGCTCTAGTTCCCGTCCCGGCCTCAGCAGGAGGCGAAGTGGGCGAAGTGGCCCTTCTTCTGAATGACCCCGATTCATATGAAGAAGACGAAGCCTGTGAAATTCTGACGATACTATCCACAACAGATCTAGGCACCGCTCAAGGGGACTTTTCGCAGTTGTCTTTGGGGAAGCTGAGGACCCGAGTGGAAAAAATTGAAAAAAGAGGAGGGTGGAAGCTCGGGATATCACAAATAGAGGACTGCACGCAACTTGCTGCGTCAAAGGCAGCACGATACATACATACCCTTGCGAAAGAACAACTGACCCCTATGTAGATTTAAGTGTATGCACCGCCATAGCCATTTGGTTGCTCTAAATTTTACAATAATAGAATGTGCATATAAAAACACCATCCTGGAGTTCCCCGCCGGGAATCCGAGCCCGTATACTATGGACCAATCCACCGGTCCTAAACGCCCCCCACAACCTTGCTTACGAAAGCATTTTCCAGCCGGATAACCTCACGTTTAAATTCTTCAACTTCTCTCCAGCAATCTAGAGGCCGACGGTCGTTTAGGCGGAGACAGCGTACTACCGCTGTCTCCGCTCTTTTGACCACCTCGCTTTGGTCAACAGAACTAGACTGGTTCCGGAGTTTTTGGGATAAAGTAGATATCGATTGGGCAACCGAATTCCGCCCGATTTGGGAGTCCTCTATCGATTCTTTTGCTGTAATTCATACCAAATCAGCCGCGTCCTTCCGCTAGAGCATTTGTTTGGTTTGTAACGATGTATTGTACCCAATTTTTCATCTGTGATTTTGGACATTTGATCCTCTTTATCCTGTAGGCGATGAAGTTCGTCTGTTACTCGCTTCTGTACTTCTAGACTTGCCAAACGCTATCCAAATATGGTATTGATAGGTCAGCCTTTTGTATCGAGCCTGATTCTATAAAATCGGACTTTACCTGGCGCGTTGCATCGGACTAGGAACGATGAGATTAGCGGTGACAACTCTGCAGGGATTGTATCAAATTCCGTCGAGCAAATACCTCGGGGCTTTGTTGGAGGGAATTCGTAAGGTTGAATCCGATTTGACCTTGTCCACTAAGAAAATCCTTTAGTTTGGGAGCAAAGTTGAATTACATCATGAGCGGCTAGGTGTTAACCTTTGGAAGACATGTTGGTCGGACAAACTCGATTGGTTTGAGCCCATTGCGTGTCAGTAGCCACCTAGTTAGTGGTGGAATGTGATGTGGGCGATGTTGGTGATAGACGGGGTAGTGTAGGTGGCTAGTGGAGGTGGGAGGAAGAGGTTCAAATCTCGGCTGGTTCTGATTCTCCCATAAATGCCAAGACGATATCTTTTTGAGCGCTCAGGAGTCAACACTTAGGTAAGTACCTACTTAAGTAGGTACTTCTCTAAGTAAGTGCTGAGCGTTTAGTGTTTCCCACCTACATTCTACATCTTAGCAGCGCCATCTTGAACGGATTTAAAACTCGGGCCTGAGGTATCAAAATCGTAATGGCATCGAGTACCAACGCTGAGTACGTGTTGCTCAAAACGAGCATGGTGAGCGAAGGAGATACCCTGGTCGTTTCGATCTTCAGTTGAACTTATACCAAGCAGGGCGAACTTTCAATCGAGCTTTATACCGATCATGCGCCACGGGTAACTATTTACCAAATCACAGCATCGATGCGCATACCTGCGGCCTCCCAGCGTAGTGTCTGACCTCTTGGTAGGCTTGTAGGAATTTTGTCACGTTGGTGTCAAAAGGTTATTATAACGGTGTTATAGTATGTCTGTTTCCTCTTATGCCCGTTTTCCCCTCTCCCAAGAGGGTAGCTAACCGTCCTTTGCTTTCTTAGTTCCATAGGATCATAAAGGATTTCATGTATGCTACGAGAGTGATTCGTTCTACCCCGGTCCCCCCAAGAACTGCACATCAATATGCTAACTTAGGACCCTACTCTTTTGTGTGACCAACCTAGGATACAAGGAGGGGATCCGACAGTATGTCAAGCGCAGAGAAAGCTACCCGATACCGAGCTCAGGACTGACGACGATATCTTGGCAGGGAACTGGTCGAGGAGGCTCGTCCATATATGGAGACAAGCCACTCGATGACCCTCATCCTCTTCTAAAGCATACCGGCGCGGGGATAATCTCGATGGCCAACAGCGGCCCCAAAACCGAAGGCTCGCAGTTTTTCATTACGCTCGCACCGACCCCATGGTTGGATGGCAAACATATCATATTCGGTAGGATAAAAAATGGTATAGACATAGTCCAAAGGATTGGACTGGTGAAGACGGATGAGTCCGATAGGCCTCTGGAAGAGATCAAGATTAGAAAGGCTGAAGTGGTAGAGAGTGGCGACGAGCTTTGATGGAGATGGGGTAGAATCCGGGGGGGGGGGGGTAAGGTTTGAAAGTCGCATTGTCTGTAGGCCAGTGGGAAACCGGTACTCTACTTGGCGATGGGAAATTGAGCATTCGCGGCAGCCGGGACTGAAGTAAGTGGGGTTTCCCTTCGGGGGCTATCGAATGGCCGAGCGGCGATTGATCCGAAAGCACTCTGTCTAGTGTGGTGATTTAAGCATCCTCGAATGTCTACTAAGTACCTAAGGAGGTACTTAATTGATATTTCGTAGGAGGACATGCGCGTCAAACCTTGCAGACGTCGACCCACCTACCTAAGTACCTACCTACCAAGTATTAAAACGTATCTACTTAAGTGTTTACTTGAAGTTGAACTTACTTAAGGACTTACTTCTCACTCGTATAATACACACCTAGGTACCTAAGTATACTTAAGTCATATTCGATAAGCGTGAACGAGGTTTTTTTTTTTTTTTTTTTTTTTCGCTGTAAGGGAAAATAATCAGTGCGAGCTCAAAGCTTAGATACTAGTTGGACTTGAGTACAAAGGATCGGACCGAGCTTAGTCGTTTGGTGCCATACAGATTGCGTCCGGGCCGACGGATCTATGGGGGAGAAAAAAATTTTTTTTTTTTATAAACAAAAAACTTCACCGAAAGGCAGAGCAGCGCCACTTAACTATAAGAAGTACAGACCAAATTACCTAACTACTCGAGTAAGAGGTACGCAGGTAAGTATATACACTTCAGTAGGTACTTCAAGTATTCGAACTTAACCTAGGTCCAGCACGTACCGATTTCGCTAATTTGCCGAAGCTAGGTAGATTCGATATCGACCGTTGGTAGATACAGAGGTACTTACATATCTATCTATATACGGAAGGACCTGCCCATACCAATTCGAAGTGACGTCCCCCCCCCACAGCAGTACGCAGCGCCCGAAGCCGACCTACACTTTTCGCAAACCTACCCTCCCCTCCCACACTCCTGCCTACTTTCATCAAATGATGAGTTTGATCAACAAGCTCTCCAAATCATCCCTGACCACAAAACGGTTGGCGACCCTGACACCGACAGGAAGACTCCAAACCAGTGCTTATCGATTGTTTTCTACATCAGCTTCCGCAATGGTATCTTGCCCTCCATGGTGTTTGCACATAGCTTTGGGACCCGTGGGACATCAAGCTAACACATTTCCCGCAACATCGGCAGTCCGGCACAAGAACTGAAACCGATGCGTTTGGCCCTGTTGAGGTCCCGAACGAGCGGTATTATGGCGCACAAACATTCAGGTCAATATCAACCACATTATATTCTTCAATATCTCCAATTTGGTTTTGAGGTTCTATTCTAAGCGTAGGGATAAATAGGTCTCTGTCCAACTTCAAGATCAACCAGCCGGCGGATAGGATGCCAGAGCCTATCATCAGAGCCTTCGGTGTTCTTAAAAAAGCTGCTGCCGCGGTTAACATGACATATGGCCTTGACCATGATATCGGCAAAGCGATCCAACAAGCCGCCCAGGAAGTTATCGACGGTAAAATATCATCGGAAGATTTCCCACTCGTGGTTTGGCAGACCGGATCTGGAACACAGTCCAACATGAATGCAAATGAAGTGATTTCAAACAGGGCAATTGAGCTTCTCGGGGGGAAGCTGGGTACCAAATCCCCGGTGCACCCGAATGACCACGTTAACATGTCCGCCAGTTCCAATGACACGTTTCCCACGGTCATGCATATCTCTGCTGTCCTCGAAATCAACCAGAAACTTCTCCCTGCCCTCAAAAGCCTCCACAAGGCATTCGTAGCGAAATCTCAGGAATTTGACCGTATTATAAAGATTGGCAGAACTCACCTCCAAGACGCCACGCCTCTCACGCTCGGGCAAGAGTTTTCCGGCTATGCTACCCAGCTGGAGTTTGGTATAGCCCGCGTCGAGTCTACCCTTCCACGTCTATCTCTCCTCGCACAGGGTGGTACCGCCGTAGGCACTGGACTTAATACTAAAATCGGGTTTGATGTCAAGGTAGCTGAGGAAGTCACCAAGATTACGGGCCATCCTTTCAAGACGGCACCGAATAAATTCGAGGCCCTCGCAGCCCATGACGCTATTGTCGAGGCAAGCGGCGCCCTAAATACGCTGGCCGCGAGTCTGACCAAAATTGCCAACGACATCCGGTTTCTTGGAAGTGGGCCACGGTGTGGACTTGGGGAGTTGAGCCTCCCTGAAAATGAACCAGGTATTCAAACCGAATCAATTGATTAGAAATTCATCTGACATAGCGGCAAGGGTCCTCGATAATGCCCGGAAAGGTCAATCCCACACAATGCGAGGCGATGACCATGGTTTGTGCCCAGGTCATGGGTAATCATGTTGCTGTCACGATTGCAGGAGCGAGCGGCCATTTTGAGCTGAATGTTTTCAAGCCTGTCATGGCGAGGAACCTTTTACATTCTATCAGATTACTAGCGGACGCTATGACATCATTCGAAGAACATTGCATCTCGGGAATCCAGGCGAACGAGGATCGCATCTCGAAGCTTCTGAACGAAAGTCTCATGCTTGTCACCTGCCTCAACAGTAAAATTGGGTATGATATGGCAAGTAAGGTAGCCAAAAACGCACACAAGAAGGGCTTAACACTGAAGCAAAGCTGTCTTGAACTGGAGGCATTAACTGAACAAGAGGTAAGTGCGAATTTTCTAGCCACACGACAAGTTGGTAGCCAGTGTTAACGGTATTGAAATAGTTTGACACCCTCGTACGCCCAGAACTCATGATCTCGCCTCACTAAAGTCCATGCGACTACAAAAGAGCCGGCCGTATGAACCAACCCTTGCCCGATCCCTGCCATAGGCACGTAGATTAGAATACTTAGAAAAAGTATGTTCTTCGTCATAATTAAACTGTACATTTGATCATAAAAAGGGATGGGGAAAATTAAAGGAAATATATTTTCCAATTGATATCTTCCGGATGCACAAAATGTGTAGGACCACCATGAGAGAATTGTGGCGAGAAACCTTGAGAGGGATACATTGGTACGAGTAGTGGTATATCTGAGGCTCATCAACGCCATTTGTTCCTGGCGGCTTGTTCTAGTTCGTAATGCTAGAGAACGGGGCGGTAGCCCACACACAGACCGTCAATAAAAAGCGCGTATGAGTAACCAAAAATCGGCGTTGGATATGTTATCCCAAAACGCTGATTAGCATAGTAGTTGTAATCTATAAAGAACGGGGCTTTGTTTCACTATTCTCGCTGATTAGCCTTGCTTGTGGAATCCAGCCCACCCTAGGCCCGAATCGCTGATCGCTAATGGTGACGTTATGTCCGTATCGTTTGTCTTGATGGTTCCGAAAGCACTATCGACGTAGCTACTACTCGCATCGGTAACGCTAGCGGTTTGTGCGATATCCATTTGCTTGGGAGCTTCATCTGTTTTCCAACGGGCGAGTTCACCTTTGTAAGGGATATAAACCTCAACTGCCTTGGTTTTGGACTTGATGTGTTCAAATAAATAGTCCATACGCGTGAAGTATGCAGTATCCGTCCTATAGTTATAGGCGATTATCTGCCCCACTACTTTGCCGAAGTCGTCGAAAATCCAGGTACCTGAGTCCCCCCTTACCCCTAGGCCACCGTTATACCGTGGTGTAAAAAACCATTCCTCCGAGTCCATGCCGTCAAGACGGAAAAATGCTGTTTCACTTGATACAGTTCCGTCCATAATTCCGCTGTACGATCCCACGCCGTGGATTCTCCGCAAGGGGTCAATTTCAGACAAATCAATAGAATATTCTTGCTCGAAGGTTTCCGAGAGAAAATTAAAGAAACTTTTTTCTACCGGATAAGGGGCTTTAGGGCTGCCATCGTAATGCAGATCGTAGAAACTCTCAACACTCGGGACAATGTTATCCTCGAGCCTCCAAGAGGGAATGTCCCCAATAAGAGCCCAGTCCATCTAGGGGAGCGAAAAGCGAGGAATTCAAAAGTCAGTTGGGGCTACTACGCGTGGCCGCGTACAGGCTGGAGAAACTAACCTGGTGTCTATTCGCATCAAAGCCATACCCAGAAGAATATGCAACATGTCCAAAATCCATGGTTTGTTGGTCTAAACTGTCCAGAAGAGCAAGTTTCGCCCTAACTGCCCTCCCATCATCAACATCACAGTATCGTTTTTCCCTATCACAATAATATCTCTGCATATCAAGACTATCCTTAGCCTCCTCGAGGTCCATGTGAGCTGGTTGTTGAATAGGGAACCTGTGGGCACCGGAAGAATTGACAAGCCAACCTTCGTCCACACCAATCCCAAGTTCTGTGTCTTCAGTCTTTTCTTCAATGACGTGGTGGGATATGAGACCGTAGGGTGCCTCAGTCCCATCTTCCTTCACAAGAATCACAACTCCTCCAAAGGTGCCAGCGGATATTGAGCTATCATCTTCCCGGACTGTCCCAATGGTTGCCCCACATGACGGTCGATTCAAATATTTACCGAAGATGGGAGGGGGACGAAATGCCTTTTCTGGCTTGGGGTTGACTTTACGGTCATCCTTTAAGGACCCCACGCCTGGTGTTATTGGGCCGGATTGATAGGTAGGTCCTGGCCTGTTGCTGGGCTCGGGGTTTTCACGATGTGTTTCTCCGGAGATCGCGATATTTTCATTCTCCTGGATGTAAGGGGATGGTTCGAGAGGGTGGATGTCGGTTCGGGACGCGGTACTGGGAAGGGAAGACCGGGCTAGGAGACCGACTTTCACATGCATTGGGAAAAGGCCACTCACGACTTCTGCAAAGGTGTCCAGAACGAGCTCTTTGGGGTCAGAGCACGTAATGCAAATAGTCGGCTTATTTCTCACCCTGAGGAGCTCTATTGCGCCGTGTTTATTCTTCCCCATGACAGTGCTGAAGTTACGGCGGAGCCATGGAAGTATATCTTTTCTCCAGGCTGCAATATTATCTGCAGCCGGAGAAACAGTGCTATATTTCCTAGTCGCCGGAGGCCGATCGTCGGGGTATTGTCTCCTCCGGGGTCGCACACTTTCCAATAGTTTACCGCTCTTTGGCGGTATAGCCGTGGGAACCAAATGTGAGGAGACGTGGGCCCCAGGTGCACTATCTGCCCTCAGGTTCGAACTTCCCCTTTTAAATATAGTTGATCGTTCCAATGCCCGGATTGCGTCTGGCTGGGAGCTTAGGACGACTCTTGCTTCCCTGTAATTCAGCCATCGGCGATGCCACATTTGATACTTTGGCCAGCGCTCCTTCTCCTTTTCGACTTCTACTTCGAAGTATGAGTGCCAATCGGCGAGCCCATTCTCATCGGGTTCTTCAGCAGGAGCTGGTTCAATTGTCCTAAGTATTCTGCCTACGATACCGGCATTCTGCCAGCATTCACGCAGAGCCGATGCTTCCATATTTTGATCATTGAATTCCAGAAAACCGGATGGGAGCTGGTAAACAATCCCTTTAGATTCATCTTTACTCCTTAATACTAATACCTGGTGCTTATCTGGAGATAGCACAACGGCACCAGTAGCATACCGCGATCCATCAGTATTGTAGCGGTAGACTGGGTTCATATCCTCGTGAGCATACTTCGACCTCGCTGCCGGGACTGCATGTTGCTGGGTGGCATGATTCCCCGGGGGGGCTGTTGTAAGAGGCGTTTCAGGTTTAGAAGCGGGGTCGGCCTGAAATGAACCAGAGGACGCAGGTTTCCCGCCCAAGCTTGTCATTTTTTCGTCACCAGTCCAGTTATTTGGGCTATAGGGGGGCTGTTGAGATATGATGACTGAATAACGAGGCAGTACATCGGAGAATGGTATATTAGTAGTCCTGGACTGCGTGTTGGGAGATATCAATTGGTGCGCATCGCCTGGCGCATGTACATCTTTGAGGGTTCCAGCTATATCAGCGGGCTCCCGAACGATCTCTTTGCCTTTCTTGGAAGGCTGGTGTTGAAGAGTTTGTGATTTTCCGAGGGAACTCTTGTCCTGGGAGATGTTTAATAGAGCGCAGCGATAAGGGTCGTATGGGAAACCGGTCTCCCCAATTTCTTCATTCCACGAGGGGACAGATGCTATGAAGGCTAGTCGTGGGCGGCGGCCGCCGTTATAGAGGTTTGAATGCAGGTCCCGCATGTGAGATTCAGCATCTTCGAGCTGGTGAAATGCACGATTGCACGTAAGCGAACTGCATATACGGATTCCATGGCTTTCGAATTCGTGCGATGATAATGCCTGGGTACCGTCGAACTTTGCTTGACAGTCCGTGAACGAGCATTGTTTTGCTACTGATTTCGAGCTACAGCCCATAGAATGCTTCCTATATCCGCAGTGGGTTAGTTGTGCGCTAGATCAATGCTGAAAAAATAGGCATTCTGGATACTAATGCCGCATGTTTTAACATAAGCATACCTCCAATTTTGTTCTGAGGCGAACATCTTGGCACAATCAACATTATTACATTGAAGGAATTCTGGAGAAGGCGAGCGAGGAGTATCCATTTGTGCTGCGCTATATGAAGTTAACTTTGGTAGGGGCGGAGTGGATTGGTTTGTAATCTCTAGTCATATTATTAGCATGCTCCGTAACAGTGATTTCTCTGGGAGACAGGGTTACCATGTGTATCAGAACCAATGTGGTGAAATAAAACACTACGCTGCCCATCATGCTCTCTATCCTCGTGCGACAATAATTCGGACTGTGTTTCAAAGCCCTCTTTCGCAAATTTACAGCCTCGAGCTTGGCATTTGAATGGGCGATAATCTATCCCGGTCGTCCTGGCATATTGGTCGGCTATGTTGGACTTCTCGCTATCCATGGGGGTATGTGAGCGCTCCTCAAGTTCAGCTTTCTCATCAGAGCGGTATGCCAATGGCCGTTTACGCCTAGTATGCGGGGTATTTCGCCTTTGTGACCCTACGGGAGGGTAACCAGCATCCGATGCTTGATTTGAGTATGAAGACGATAAACTTTCGATGATCCCGTGTATGTCCTCGAGATGATGCTTGATATCTTCGCTATGAGTCGATTCGAACCCGCAACCAGGTACCGGGCATACATGCTCTTCAAAGCCAAGCGAGTGCACTTTCTCGTGGAGAGATTCTGCATTTTGGGTCTCGAAACCCTTTTTATGGTAGTGGCAGCTTGGGACCGGGCATTTGAAGGGTCGCGGGTCTCCCGCCAAACTGTGGCTACTTCCATGGTGTCGTTCCCGCTCCACTTCCGTAATGAAACCTCTCTTTGTATACACACACCCGATATCCATTTCACATTTCAGGGGCCTGTTACTCCATGTGTGCATCCACCAGTGGCGCCTGTTCGAAGAATAGATAATTAGTACTACAGGAATAGCTGCTTAACGAACGGGAATGCTTTCTCACATGAGTGCCTGGGCGTTTGGGAACGATTCCCCGCAGATATGACCGCTGACTTCATCCTGGTGATCGCACATCTGATTCCTCGGAGCATCGTTTCCGGAAACCATGGTATCCGGATATTCGGCTGGGGGGCCTGCTTCTGTTGGGCCTTCAACGGCCCATCTTGTTCTTGCCTCTTCGTATGTTTCTGAGGGTTCCGCAAGTAGGACTCTTAATGTATTACCTTCGAAAATCGTCCAATTCATACCATGGAATGCTGCCAATGCATCATCGGCGTAGCTATATGCACAAACTCCAACCTTTGGCTCCAGTCCAGGCAAAATACTTGCATTCTCTATGTTGCCAAAAACCTCGAACCGTTTCCGAAACTTTGCTTCGTCAACAACCACAGGCAGATTTTCAACAAAGAGCTGAGTCCGGCCCGGATCTAGAGCGCTTCTAAAGAGCGAAGGCGTCCGCATTTGGTTATGACTACGTTGAATAGTCGGGTTTGGGTGTCGCTGCGACGCCATTTTCCCAGCTGAACCGCCGAATATCTCCAGTAGGGTTCAAAGAAGTCGGTCTCGCAGGCGGTATTTGGTTGGCCGGAAAATCTATGTCTTTTATTAGACGTTCTATTCGATGTTCTATTCGATGTTCTATTAGACGGATATCCGGAAGAGTCGTGGAAATCGGCGGGAGAAGAGGATAGGTCGGAAAGAGCACAAACACGGGTACGGGATACAGGTAGAATATATTTAAGTGAGCAGAGTAGGTCTGGGAAGTAAGTACCTAGATACATAAGTACCGGGGTGGTGCAAGGTACATTAAGAATGTTGGTTAGGTACATGAACTTAAAAGTGCTTACTTAGGTGTCCAGGTAGTAGACGAAGCAGGTAATTAGGTACCTACCCAGAAGTAGGTACTTGCTGGCTGATTAAGGGTACATAATGCCCCTCTGGCTGCCTCTCAAGATGGTAACGCCGGAATCTGACCAAAAACCGCCCCCCCTTCGGTGACAAAAAGCTTGGGGACGGGCCAGGCTGCCATAAAAACGAACAGGCTGGAGTGGCGGGGGCCAACAGCAAAAAAAAAAAAACAGAACTAGGTACCCAGATGTATGTAGTAAGTAAGTAAGTGCTTAGGTACAGTAGGTAGGTCGGTAAGTGCTAACTATAGCCTGATTCCTTCGAACCAGTATATTATTATTATCATACGTAAGAAGGTAGGTACCTAAGCTCCTACTTGCTCGGAAACTCGAGATCATAAGGCTACGACCCCTGCGTGTGTTGGGGATTTCGCTGTCTGCTTGATGTGATGTTGCTCATCGACTTTGCACCGGTCGGCACGCACCATTACTACTACTATTACTACCTACATACATACATACAGATGCCCTCCATTCTCGAGATCGAGGTCTCTACGCCTCCTTGACGCTTCGGCTACATACCCAAGCACTTAGTGATATGGTTGCGCAGCCGAACCTGAAATCGACTGTCGGACTAGGCAGAAGGGACCCAAAAAAGAAACGAGGCCAAAACAGGCGACACAAGATTTTTCATTTTCCATTTTATTTAAGCAAGCAGATCTAGGCAGCCAGCCCATGTTATCAGGAGCGCCGGGAATGGTCATCATCAGCACCGCTAGGCTGTCGTTCCTTCAGTTTTGCAACCATTGCGTTCCAGCTTTCTGTGCCACCTTCACGACGGATTATTTCTTTCACCAATGCCTCACGTGAAGCCCTGTTCGCTAATGCTTGCCCACGGCCACGACCTATGATTGCCAGATTTCGAGTGCTAGGAATACGAAGCCATTCCTTCTGGGGAACAACTCCGATCTCACAGCATAAGTTTTCAATGTAGTTGATCAGCAACTGGTATGTGCTCCGTTTGGAAGACTCACGCGACCTCTCCCCTTCAATTTGGCACAGCGAACGTTGTGCTCGAAACCTGCGACCTGCAAGATTGAACGAACAGCATGGCACTACTATAAATGGGGATTGGCTTAAGCTGGCTAACAGGGGCGTCCACGCGGTTAACTCATCGCCGTGGTTGCAGATGAGAAAGGTCCCATCCGCGAAACGGCCGGAATGGTAAGTATGAGGGCTGCCCGACACCGTATAGAAAGGGCTCCCCTGATCTGACATATATGACTTCGTGTCCCCGGAACTAGTGGGCGTTTGGTCGATGACGTACGGAACCAGAATCGATTCAGTGAGACTACGCTGCACGTTATCGTCGAACGACTTCCATATCTTGCGGCTTCTTGCGTCAATACCGTAACCTGGCCAACCCTCCTGAAGCAATACATCCGTAAGCACGCCGGATCCACACCCTAGATCAGCGAACCCAATAAATTGGTCAAGCTGATCGTTTCCAACCCTCGGTTGAATATATTCACTGTAATATCCATTGCGGCGTGCAGTGGTGGGCACCTCATAGATGTCCTCCCATAAACAAATGCAGAAACTTGCAATGCCGAGTTCTTCGAATATTTTGTCTACCTCCCGGCACCCTTTCCCATCATAGCCATTCATTGCAAATATGCGACAAAGACGGTCTGCATGCCTCGCTTTCAGATCCTGATAAACCCGTTGATATCGCTCCCGAGCAACAACAGTGTCATGATTAACGCGTTTGACGTAGTTGGGCTTTTCAAGCCTTTTTTTGAGGACCTCGAGTATTCTCTTAAACATACGCTGGCTTCTGTCCGAGTCCAGGCTATCCGGAGGGCAGTCGCGACTTTGTTCGTTAAGAAACAGCGGCTGTGCCCGGGCTAAGTAGTGAACAGAGAGTTTAGACTCCGTGATCTCTATTGCAAAAGCCCGAGTATCGGGGAGGAAGAATGGCCACTCGGTCGCATGGTCGGGTATGTGAGGCACAATTACCACAAGCGAACTTGCTTGGGGTATAGCACCATCAGATCCCTCACCGGGTTTTTGAAAGACCCATATACTTTGTTCGGCCGCCTGGTCTTTCCTCGGATTCCTGGGGACGTTTCTAATGATTAACCTGCGGCAAGTTACATACGTCAGGAATCCACCAATGAACCCGATGTCCTCGCCGATGGGCTCTAACCCCGCAAAGTCGCTGTCATGAATAACGTCCGCACGTGCTATGACAGGCGATAAATACTCAGGCTGTAAAAGCACTCCGAGAGTGATGGATTCGGCTTGTGTGATGGGTGACTCAGGAATCTGCGTGGAGCATGACTTGTTCCAGATGTTAGAGCGTTGGGTAACATTGCTCTGATCTATAAGTGATAAGATAGGGGAGGGCCTGAAAAGGAGGGTCAGATTGGATTCTTCCATGAGATTTGCATGGTTGTAGGCGGCGACATTGAAAGTGGTTGAGGAAGCTAAGTAAGAAGCACCTATCTAGGTACCTAAGTACTTATATGCTGTTGTTTAGCCCATACATTTTACTACTGTGCTTTGGTCTAGGCCGACACTTGCCTGGAATAGGTTAACCGGGCCAGACGGCCAGTTTTCTTAGGTAATGGGGCAGGCTGCCAAGCACCTCCCCAACCCATCGAGCATCGCCCCGAAGGCCCTGTTGTCCGCGCCAAAGTACTTTCTTACGGATTTTAATTGCCTAGACTACTTAGCAGGTACCTCGAGAGGTACACACACACATTACATTGTAACGTTTATCGCGACCATATCCACTTGAAGAGGTAGACACCATACATCGACATCGACATCGACATTGACCTCCACCACCACCACCCTCTTCAACCTCTCTAACCGCCCCCTCCTCCCCCCCTTCAATCACAACGCTTCGCAAGCCCGATATCGATCGATCGATCGATCGATCCCTGCGACGCCTAACTCTAATAAAATAATAATATAATAGTAGTAAGTCAGTACTCGCTTGCCCGGTTACGTTTCATCTAACACAGCTACTGACCACCTACCTGAGTACATTAGGAGATACTTAAGTGTATACCTCCTGCTTCCTGTTGGGGTCTTTGCAACCTATACACATAAACGCCTTTGTCTCATTCCAACCATGTAAAAGCTTCATTCCCCTCCAACCAACCAACCAACCAATCAATCAATCAGAACCCCCCTTCATCGACTCGATCTTCCTCCCTCCGCTCTCCCCCATCTACTCGCCATCACCATTACCATTACCATTACCATTACCCATTGTCGATAATCATCTATAACCTATGTCGTCCAGTCGGCTGCGCATCCTCTCCGGTATTTATCACTCCTAAGAATCCGCTGTATATCTATATACTCCCACCCCTAACACAGATAACACGTCCAGTTGGTGGAAATGCTGTTTCTGCTTTCTTATCTTGGAGGCTTCAAGCGACCAATGCGTGTGATGTCACCCTCGTTTGGAAATCGGGTTTTGAGAACGTATCTCAATATGGTATCTCCTTCAGGTATGCCCCGAATGCTTTCGGTGCACCATTTGCGCGTATCGACACTGATACCAATTGCGCCGTTGTAGGTCTAAAGCATATGGGAATGAAAGGTTCAAACCGCGAGCAGGTGGGTCCAGTGCTTCCGTCTTCCCCCCCAACATTCGATAACGGCAGTCAACTAACACACAAGCCATCCAGTTGTTCGCTCGCCCGAAGAAGCTTCTGGGCCTCCAGGCTTTGATTACGTGCTCCTTTGCGTAAAAGCACTCCCCGACGTTTACGATCTCGCTGCGGTAATAGAGTCGGTTGTAACACCGCAGTTGACTTGTATTATCGTAAATACGACAAACGCCATTGGTATCGAATCGTATCTCGAGACGCGATTTCCCACCAATGTCGTCCTCTCACTATGCTCTGGCGTCAACATCAACCAACTCGCAGCCAGTGATTTTGAGCACCTCGAATCTTCCGAAATATGGGTTGGGTCAACAAACCAAAACCCAAATATACCAATTAGTGTCCAAAGCGATATGGCAGAGGCGCTTGCACTAACTTTACAGTCAGGGAATGTCGACTGTCACGTCTCGTCGAATATCCTACAACAACAATGGGAGCGTATGATTGGGTAAGTAAACATCACCGAACCAAAGGTTTGGGCTTTATTTAACAAACCAAACAAAAGACCAATAGCATTCCATCCTTTAAGTGTCCTCACTGAAACACCAGATCTATCCGTGCTTGTGGACATACCTGGGATGCGGAACCTGATTGACAGTCTGCTGGAAGAGCTCTTACAAATCGCCCACGCGCAAGGCTGCTCATTCCCTCCCGATTTCAAATCTCAGGTCTTCGAGACCATGTCGCGTGCATCCACGCAAAGCACAATGTATCAAGACTATATATCCCGCCGGCCAATGGAGGTAGAGGTCTTTCTTGGCTCCCCTATCAAGATGGCTAAATCGGCCTCAATACCCACCCCGCAGCTACAAACCCTCTACCCTCTCCTTTGCCATCTGAACATGATCAACCAACTAAAATCCCCTGGACCAAGCCACCGCGACCGACAATCATCCAATTTTGAGGGCGGTCCTCCCCTATCACCCGTCGGGATTAAACCGACTCAGATGACAATGCCAGACCAGGCACCTGGGAACTTACGACCTGCTCTGACCCAGAAAGGCACCCACCCTAGCAAAAGGCCACCATCCAGTCTAAATGGCAGAAATATCACAAATGGTGACAGGGGGCAGGTTGCCCCCAATGGCACATACGGGTCAAGGCGTAATTCATTCGATAATGACCTCGAAGAATTTGGTCACATCGTTATGTATGGAGACATGCTCCACACAGATGACACAGATGATCTGGTCCTTACTGCTGGAGAGGATCGGTTTGCTCATCAGGACAACCACCACCGCCAGCATCTCTCGATGAGGGAGCGGGAGCTTCAGCTCAGGCAGCGGGAGATCGCCCTAAAGGAGCAAGAACTTGCTCTGCAACGAAATATTCGTAGTGGGAATCGGAGAAAAGGACCGCGGCCTAATAACATCGATTATGACGACGACGACGAAGACGACGATGAATATTACGGTCAGCCACAGCAGCCAGGAAGCGGTCCTTATATCCACCCTGACAATATTGACATGATGAGTGTTACGTCACGGCGCAATCGTAGGCTCCCAAGTGGCAACAGCCTGCGTGGTAATTTGGTTGGTAGCCAACCAAATCGCGTCTCGTACCATGGTACCGGAGGCCCGGTGAAGAATCGGGGGAGGGGTGGAACAAATGGCCCAAGTGCTACATTGATTGGCGATTTCCCTACCCCGCATTCTTCAATTGCAGACGACCCACTGCTTAATTATGCCAGCAACAGGTACCCGACTTTACAGTCTTCACGAGCCAATTCCTTAACTACACCAAGGTTTGATGATTATGCAAATGCCGGGGCCAACCTCCCGAACCACAATTCTCCGTCACGACGTGCAAGTGCCACGCCTCCCTATACAGGAGGTTATTCTACGGTTAGTTAATCTTCTATACCTGGCCATAATATCTTTTTAGTTCTAAAGCGGCTACCAGCAGTCATCCTCCATACCCAAGACCACTCACAAATAACCACCCCAACAGCTATCCTAAAAGACGGCTAAACCTAGCAGATATAAACACAATCGGTATTTTTTTATTTTACCCATGGGTCGGATATCTCGACCCTCGTCGTGAATATTCAACAACATCTTCCCAAAACCGGAGCACAGTTTATGTGAATAACAACAATAGCGGGCCCCTAGGGTCCTCCGAAATCTTATCAGCGGGACCCGGGGGGGTAGTGAACACGAAAGCGGAACATTTTTGGCACCTCTAATATATTTTACATACATGAATCTTAATGGAGTAAATTATACTCATAACATTCCAACTGCATGTTGTTTGTGCGTCGATATGGGATCTCATGGTATGCTCCTGGTACATTCATGCTGATCTTCCTACCCCAGAGTCATACCAAATAACCATCCAACCTGCTTCTTTCTCTTCTTCCCCAGGACTTCAGATTCGGAATCCGGCTTATGAATACCAACTTCCGGGGCCTAGTGGAATATTCCTTGCGTATAGGTGGCCTAGATGACGTGGACTACGCTTCTTGTTGGACAGCCGACGGCCCTACACTGTCACCCGATATACAGACCAAATGCTCGGCCCGCAGGGCAGCGCTAATGAACCCAAGTGCGATAACCACATTTGTTTCTTCGGGAACAAAACCGAACCTCAATTCAATTTTATTTTATTTTATTTTATTTTTTGTTTTCCGTGAGTTTCATTTTTATTTTTTTATTTTTTTTAATTTTTATTTTATTTTTATTTTTATTTTTTATTATGGAAAAGGGTTTTGCCCCCTTCCCCCCCTCCTAAGAAGTCAGCTAGCCACGGGTAGAATGACAGCCTCTCTCGTGCCGTTTCATATTGCTTCGAACACTAAAGGCTTTCCCACAGCCAGAATGAGGGCATACAAACGGCTTTTCTCCAGTGTGACTATGACTATGGATACGTAGGCTACTCGGGCGGGAGAATGTCTTTGTGCATTGTGAACACACATAACGATCCAGATTTTGGGTAGATGATAATGAGGTCGAAGGAGCTGAGTGATGGTGATGTGTCCATGGTTGGGAAGCTGTCGGTATTTCAGGGGGTTCCAGTGTTGACTCCTCTTGGAATCCACGGCTGTAAATGCCATAATCGTTATTTCGGTCGGTATCTGGATTTGAATGCAAGTCGAGATCTTGGTCTAATCTTTTATGTCGCTGGCCGACGGCTTCCGCCTGACAGACCCCCCGCCATGAATTGTTAAGTGACATGTTCTCGCTCCAGCTCGTTCTTCGGGCAGGGCTCATGCCAGAGATTGAAGCAAAATCTTGCATACTAGATTCCGGTAAACGAGCAGAACTGATTGAGTCTTTTCCTAGTTTGAAGGCTGTCAGAAAAAAACTATGAATTGATAACCGCACTGGTGTCAAAAACACATACTACTATGGCTGGTACCTAAAGAACGATCCGACCCATTGGTTGCGTAAAACAGAAGAGATGATATGGACGGTAGAGAGTATTCCGGTCCCTTTTCTGTCTGGTGATCCATTGAGCCTGGTAGGGCGTCTACAATCTTCTCGTCCCTCCTTGTAGCATTGTGCTCGCTCGTGAGCGGAGGCAGAGGCCTTGGAAGTCTTGAGCTGTTTAACGACCAGGTATTACCTCGGCCCTGCGATGACCGCTCCATCTCGATGTCGCTTCACAACCACCAGCGCGGTGCCTGGCGTTTCCTAGTATATAAACGATGTCTGTTTCTGACTACCATTGTATTGAGAGATAGCGCACGCTCTAGAAAATTATCAAAAGCTACCTAAGCCGTCCCAAGTCGGCATTTAAGAAGCAGAATGGGATGCTGTTATTGCCAGAATTCGGCTGGCTGCTGCGACTGTTGGTGTTCACGGTCTTTCGGAAAGATTTTGCGGATTCCATCTTGATAATTGCCTGAAACAAGACGCGGTTCTGGAAGATCGACCTTCTTTTCCGCCGTTGTAAGGGATAGATGAAATGCAGACACAGGGATGCCTGGCATTATCCATGTATCATCTCATAAATGCATATCCAAATCCATGGGAGGAGAACAGGCTCTTGTACTCCATCAGAGGTATGGGAAGATAAACACACCTTTAAGCCAGAGGAGGACGATAATTAGATGATACGTTGGCGTATCGCCGATAGCAATAATATATAAGCTGAAGCGTGCAAAGAGCCGGGTACTATGATACTGCTGTGAAGAGGGCGATACTTTGAGTTATGTTTGTCTGGACTGAAAAAATAAATAACTACTGCTTAGGTAAGTACTTAAATAGTAATAGCTACCTACTTACTCAAGTAGGTAAAAAAAAAAAAAAACCCCCCAAAAATGAAAATGAGAATAAAACAAGCCAGGGAAACGGCTAGCCTAAGTACTTCTTAATTAACCACAATATGCCCTTCCGGTTATTCGGTTCAGCCAGAACAGCTGCTTTCAGCAACCTAGTGAGCTTATCCAGTGGAACAATAGATGTGTCCTCACCCTTCACCTTAGAACATATTAACAAGGTCTCAAATCGGGTAAAGTTTCGTGCTTTGCAAAAAAAAAAAAAAAAAAATGAGGATGGATAGATGGATGCTTGCCAACTACAGGGTATACACTAGTGAGATAGCTCTTAAGGGGTAAATAATCTATTAAGCAGATAAACCAGGATAGCACCAAGGTGATCAAGGTGCAATGACACGATGAGTCTATTAAACGAGCAGGTGGCCATCCGAACTTCCAAGGAGAAAAGAATTGAGACAGAAGCGGACAGGAACATACAAAAATAAGAATACAGGGCTCCTGCCGGCTAGAATAACTAGTCAAGCATCCGTCAGAGGCCCATGGACTGACGGCTCCGAAACAAAAGCAGGGAATTACCCAAAGAAATACCCGGACTCCAGCTGACCTCTAGTGAATTACACAAGTATATACTCGGACCATAAATATAAACTAACACCACATTCCAAACATAAAACGCTACAGGGACATAGTAAGCCATTCCCATTCATGTGTAGAGCCAGAGGATGAGAGACCCGACATCAGGCCAGGCTGAGGAGGACTTGAGGTCGACCCATGCAAACCGAGAGCGCCCGGTGATGAAATACTGCCTGTTTGGTCAGCCCTTGCCAGCGTACTGTCCCTATCCAAGATCACGCCCCCTTCACCCAAACCAGGGTTATCAGTATCCCCTCGTGCAAGAGAGGATCGTCTTTGCCGCTTTGACGATACCCCGCCAGTGGCTCTATTCAGAGACACGTCGGCTATAACTGATGAGCCTATGGCCCCTGACTTCGGAGCTATCAATGGATTGCTGCGGCCGGCTACGGCGGAGGAGCTTGAAGACGCGTTAACGTTCAGACCAGCCATTGAAGATATATTTTCGTTGACGGATGGCGACCCATTCTCTTCACCAGCAGGCACTCCAGTGCTGCCATTGTTGCTGCCCCCTCTAGTGTGCTGTGATGAAGGCTTTCGGATTGTCTTTTTATTTCGAGATGGTGAGACACCGACAGGTAAAGAGTTTCCGCTTCCACGGTTTCGCTTCTTGATCACATCAGTCTTTAGGGACAAGGGCCGGACGACCCCGTGGAGCTTCAAAAACAAACCGCAAGCATTGCACAATGGGTGCCCCTCCGGATTTCGACGCCAGAGGGGTGTCGTTTGGGTAAAGCAGTTTGTACAAGTGGTCGGCAATCCATTCTGACCGATACCGTGGGTGGACTTTGAGGTGTCAGGTGACGGGGGTCGCGAAGGATTTGCCGAATTGAAACCGGACTCAGGTGGGCTGCTAGGGTTTGACAAAGTTCGAGAATTGCTTGGAGCTGTATATGCCATAGGCATCGCACCTGTGTTTCTATTACTCCCAGTGCGCCCACGATTATCACTTCCAAGCCCGCTTTTAAGGTCCCCGGTAGTTGGAAGCGCAGCCAACCCTTTATTAAACTTTGCCCATTCACTGTTTTCCATCATGTTTTCCATCATGTTTTCACTTACAAGGGCGTTTCTATGGGTAGAATTGTTCAGGAATTGGTTTGAAGATTCAGTAGTTTGTCCCCCAAAGGCCTTTTCAGAATTCCCCGCTGCATCTTTAACCCAAAGTGGTATACTCGGAGGGTCACCGAGAAAAGAGGAATCGAGCTTTTGTTCCACCCTAGTGTAGTCTTTTATATTGGTCCGGAACACATCCCTCTCCTCATCTTCCAAATCAGAATCGCCGCCAATGCCTAATATCCTGTCCGATTTGGACACCACTGTGTGGTTTTTAGGGGATTGGCCCTTTTGGTTAACAATCTGTGATGGGTTGACATGCTGATAACCAAACCCGTTCATATTTGTGAACCCCTCCTGGACAGATGGGTTGCCTGGATAAAACCCATCGCTGTTCCCAAACACGTATCCAGCTTGGGAAAGAGTTGCTGAGAGAGCGGATTGTCGATTGTTACGTCCAAAGTGCGGAACATTCCTGCTTTGCTGTCGGCCATCGATTGTACTATGCCCAAAGAATACCTCGCTATTTTCGGGAATGGGGTGGGGGGTAGAAGAGGCCGAATGAGGAGTAGAAGCTGGTGGGGAATAGAAATCCTGCGACGCAATTGACGACGCCAGCGATGCATTGTTATAGAGAGTTGGAAATCCGGCGCTGGTTGCGAGAGGTGATTCAATGGGCGAGAAATTGAAGTTAGGCTGAAATGGACCAGCTGAATGCAGAATGGGATCATTATTTTCTACGCCGACCATTGTGTTTAGCCCATAGGGTAGGCTACCAAGATGGTTGTTCCGAATAGGGTACGGATGCATTCCTGTCTGAGAGGACACAAACACATCGGAGGGGTCTAAACTATACTCCAGGAGCTCCTGGTCCGGGTCCGGGTCGTGGGGTATAGAGATACTTTGGAGCGCAGGAACCCGCGGTGAAAAGTTGGCGGGACGTTTCTTAGCCTGGTGGTAGACCCTTCGAGTTAACTACAGTCCCAGAAAAACGTTTCCTAGTTAAAAGAGTAACCCACCTGAGTTCCAACATCAAGACTAGTCTTTCGTTGGTGCCTTTGAATATAATCAAACTCCGAATTTCCAACCGGTCTAGGCCGCGAGGGGACTGATGCAAAAGGCGCGGACGACCGAAATGAGTTAAAAAGATGATCTTGTCGTTGAGTTTTTATTGGTATCGCACGGGCTAAGGTTTTGGACTCAGAGAACCCAGAGGTTGGGCCCGATAAATCCATTGCGACGGGGGACGTTGTTTCTGACCGGTTCTCACTAGAAGGCTCATCTAGGAACATTGAATCCCCATCGTTATCATTCACAAACGGTGGTGATGTTGTCCCAGAATGTGGAGCCTGAAGGGCAGTATGTCGGCTTGGAGTTAAGCTTCGGGACGCAGGGAGTAACTCATGATTAGTTGTATGGCCGTTAAAAAACGCATGGTTCTCGGGTTCGGATGGCGACATAAGTCCAAAACCACTTTGAGGTTGTAATACGCCGCAAGAAAAGCATTGGGTTTACGTACCAAATTTGCTGTTGGTCCCTCTTTAGTGTCATCGACATCATCCTCCATGTGAGATTTTCCATCCGCTCCTGATTTGGGAGACTGGATCTTGTCCTACTATAAAGCTTCCAAATTTGTGTCGCAAGAGGGTCTTGCTTTTGCATTTCCGCTAGGTCGTCCAATGATGCCGAAGTGGCATCGCGCCTAAAACTGGGTAAGAAGGCATCATCAAGCAGCTGCGACCTAAAGGCCGCATCTCCTTCCCGTTTAAGATCCAGATTGAGCAACTGCCCTCTGAAGAGGGATCCCGCCTCCTTGATCTATTCGTCGGACGTAACGGAAGAGGGGGCTCCGCAGAATCAACAGTAGTTGGTAAAACGGTGTTGATGATGGTCACAAGGAAAATCGGAGGAATGCCTGACCGCCGCCGAATTCTGAACTCCCGGTTCGCCAAGGTATCGCAGTTTCTATAGGGAGCAACTAGTTATTATCCGACCTGGTGGATCGGATTCACCAGGTGTATATTGTTTTAGGGGCTGTCGATGCTTGATTCGAGAGGTTACGTTCCTCCAAAGACAATCTTTATCGCCGAAAAGGAGTGCTTAGAAGTTTAGGTTTCAGAAAACCAGTGTGAAACGGCGGCAACACATTCCACACCAAATATCGATGTCTCAAACCATTCAGTAGGCCTCGATAATGTTCAAGGATGTACCGGCCATTAGAACTACGGGTCATTCTGTCATGTTCCTGTCACTAAAATCTAGATTATTCGATATAGTATAACGTCTTACTTCGAATCATCAATGAAATTTGTGTCTTCCTAGATAAAGTTGATCTAGTGGTATATGCGACAAACATTGCCAGCGTAATTGCAGTAATAAACGGCTCGTCTTTTAGCCCGGACAAAAAAAAAATTATAAAGAAATAAAATAAATAAATAAAAATTTTATATACTGAAACGGCGTTAAAAAGAGCCGCTCGCTAATAGGCCCCCTATATCTATCTATATATCAGTTTAAATCAATCTTGTAATAGTTTTAAATCATTAGTGAGTCATTGTAAATCATTAATTAAACATTTTACTTGAGCAAAAATAATTAATTTAATAGATTTTGACTAATATTTCTGTTACAAAATTTTCCGAAGTTAAAATAAGACGTTTCTAAAGCTACTAGTAGTGTGTTATCAGTGGCTAAATTAAAACCAAATGTGAAAGTAGTGTGTTACCATGGAACAGCTAAACTAGATTTAAACCGCTCTAAACTGTGGAGTGGTTTAGACTTTCACTAAAATAAATAGACTTAAGTCTATAGTGGTTTAAACTTAAATTTTTAGAATAAGTTTAGTGTTGGAATGGAATAATATGGTGAATAAGGTTATATTATATACCATTATCTTTTATTAAATAATAATACTAAAATATATATTTATTATAATATTTATCAACTATAAATATTTAAAATAAAATTAATAATTTTTTACTACTATTACCATAATTAAATATAAATATATTATTATCAAAATAAATTTGTTTACTATAATAATATTATATTATTTAATAAGTTACTATTATAATATTTTAAACTGTAACGCGATAGACTTTCGTTTGTAGCTATTTGCTGGTACTTGAAGTGTGATATAGTGTATTTTTATGATCTGATATATTTAGATTATTTAATGCTGATTCTATTATTATTAAAGAAATGTATTATATATACAAAGTTTGTTATATATGAATTTATATAAATTTACAATTTTTTATAACTATTTATTAAATTTTTATTTTATTTTAATAATATTTTTATAATTTAATTTTTATATTTTAAATTTTTAATAATTAATATTTCAAATTTAAGTTTTTATTTTTATTATTAAATTTTTTTATTACAACTCACAATCTACTATTACAAATTTGTAATATAATTTTTATTTTATAATTTTTTAATATTTATTTTATAAAATTTTATATATATTTATAAATTATTATTTACAAATTAATTTCTTTTATAATTATTTATGATAATTTATTAATATAAATTTATTTTCATTACAAAATCTTGTAAAATATTACTATAAATTTTAGAATTTATTATATATATCCATTTCTTTTATTTATAAATATAATTTTTAAAGTTTTTCTAATAAATTTTTATTTTTATTTTTAATTAAAAATATTTGGATTAAAAATATATAAATATAATTTTTTTTAAAAAAAAAAAATTTAAATTTTATTTTTTATTTTAATTATTATTTAATTTTTATATTTATAAATATTATTTTTTTTTAATTATTTTTAATTACTTTTGTATAATTTTTTAAAAAGATTTTCTAAATTAAAATTTTTTTTAAAATTTAATTTAGTTTTTTTTTTTTTAATTTTTGTTTCTTTTTTTTAAATTTTCTTATCATTTATTAATTTTTATTGATTTTTTAATTTTTTTAATTTTTTTAATTAAAAAACTTTTTTTTATCTTTTTCCCCTTTTAATTAAGTATAAAATATTATAACTATTAATATAATTAATTAAATCCTTAATATTTAAAAATTTACTGTTATAAATAATAAATTTTTTTTATAAATTTTTATTTTGTTTATATTTAAAATAATATAACATATTATATTAATAATAATATAAAATATAATTTATAACGCGACAGACTCTCATTCGTAACTATTCACTAATACTCAAAATATAATATAGCATATCTTTATAATCTAATATATTTAGATTATCTAGTGTTGATTCTATTGTTATTGGAAAAATATATATAAAATTTGTTATATATAAATAAATGTTATATTATAATAAATGTTTTATTTTAATGTTTTTTGTAAAATCTTGTTAATTTTTAAAATTTAACTTTATTATATAAATAATTTATAATATATAAATAATATTCTAATCAAAAAACATTTTTTTATATTTTTTTTTTATAAAATATTAATTTTTTATTATTTTTATAATTTATTGATATGTTTTGATATTATATAATTTAATTTATTAATTTTTTGAAATTATTTATATAAATATAATTTACCTCATAATATAATGGTTTGGTTAAATTGTTTTAATATATAACATTAAATTTTATTAATTAGTTGTTTTAATTAATATTATTATAATTTAAAAGTGGTAATGTGTTTTTTTAAATTATAATAAATAATTTTTTTTTATATTTTAATAATTTTTTTAATAATTTATTATATTTTGTATTTTATTATGATATATTATAAATTAATTTTATAAATATATTTAATAATATTTTATTTATTAGTAAGTTTATATACTTTATTTTATATTAATTTAAAATTTTTTTTATATAAATTTATATAAACTCACAGTTTTTTATAATTATTTATTAAATTTTTATTTTATTTTAATAATTTAATTTTTATATTTTAAATTTTTCAGTAATTAATATTTTAAATTTAAATTTTTGTTTTTATTATTAAATTTTTTTATTATAATTTATAATTTATTATTATAAATTTATAATACAATTTTTATTTTATAATTTTTTAATATTTGTTTTATAAATTTTTATATATATTTATAAATTATTATTTATAAAGTAAATTTTTTTATAATTATTTATAATTGGTTAATATAAATTTATTTTTATTATAAAATTTTATAAAATATTATTATAAATTTTACAATTTCTTATATATATTTATTCTCTTTATTTATAAATATGATTTTAAAGTTTTTTTAATAAATTTTTGTTTTTATTTTTAGTTAAAAATATTTATATTTATTACACCTGTCCCGGGTATTTCCCAAATAGGAAATTCCTAAAACAGCCTAACATTCTTTAGCTAATCATATTTTTAATCTAAAATATTCAAATTATTTTCTTAAAATAAATTAAATTAAATATAAAATATCAAATAATATAACTCCTAATAAAAATATATTAGGTTTAATAAATAAAAATAATAAATAAAATATATTAAATATTAATAAATTAACTAATAAAATTTAAAAAAAAATTTTAAAATTATTATTATTTAAAAGTTTTTATATATATAAATATTTTTCATACAAAAATAAACTATTTATAAATTTAAATATTATATATTTAAAAGAATATTATATATATATAATATATTAAATCATATATAATACTTTTTATATAATTTATTTAAAAATTATATTATTAGTATAATATATTTACAAATAATTTAGTTTTAATTTAATTTATTTTTAAATTTATTATTTAAATATTTATATTATAAGTTTAATTTATAAATTAAATTTAAAATTAAATAAATTTATATTTAATATGTTAAAATATATTTAATATAATTAATCATAATATTATTTCTTTTTTTAAAAAAATTTTTTAAAAAAAAAATTCTTATATAAAATTTTTTTATATATAAAAAATATAATAAAATTAAATAAAAAATTTTTATATAAAATTTATTTATAAAATTTTTTTATATAAAAAAATTATTTAAAAAAAATTTATATATAAAAATTATATATTTGAAAATATAATTTTTTATAATTATATTATATATTTATATAAATAAAATTAAAGATAAATAATTATAATTTATATTATAATTAAATTTTAAAATTTAAATTATAAAATATTTTTTTATATATATAAATAAATATTAAATTTTTTATTTTAATTATATAATAAAATATAATTTAAAAATTTAAAAAAAAAATTAAAAAATTATATCTAAATAAAATAAAAAAAAATTATTTTTTTTAAATAATTTAAATTAAAAAATTTAAAAATTATAATTTTATATTTATATTATATTATAAATAATTATATTTATATTATATTAAAAAAAAATATTAAATATAAAATCTATTATAAATAAAATAAAATAAAAAAATATAATATAATTTTTTATAAATAATTTTTATTTTTTTTTATTTTATAAAATATTTTTAATTTAAAATTTTTAATAAATTATATTATAAAAATTTAAAATAAAAAATTTAAAAAATTAGAAAAAACTTTTATTTAATATAAAATAATATATTAAAAAATCATTAAAAATTAAATAAAATTTATAAAATTTCTAATTAAATTTAATATTATTATAATTAAATTAAAATATTAATTTATTAAAATTTTAATAATTACATAGAAATATTAAAAAATTTTTCTTTATAAAAAATAAAAAATTATAAAAAATAATATAATATTTAAAAATAATCCAATTATTAAAAAAAAAGTTAATAAAAATTTATTAATATTTAATAAAATACTTAACTTTTTCTATAATATTTTAATAAATACAATAAATTTTTTTATTAAATAAAATAAAAATTATCTTATATTTTTTATAAAAAATTTTTTTTAAAATATTATTTAAAATTTTAATTAATTTTTTATTATATATTTATAATTTTTTATTTTTAAATTAAATTATATTTTATTATTTTATTATAATTTATACTAAATTATTAATTTTAATAATTTATAATATTATTTTATTAATATAATTTTTATATAATTATTTATTAATATTATTAAAATATAAAATTTTATTAATTAAGAAAATAAAATATTTAAAAAAAATTAAAAAATAATTAAATAAATAATATTATAAATATCTATTTAAACCATATATCTATAAAAATGAATATTTATAAAAAAAATTTATAAATATAAAAACTAATTAAATAAAAAAATTATATTTTTATAAATTAAAAATTTATAAAATATATTAATTTTTATTTTTTTTAAATTTTTTTTATTTTTATTTAAATATAAAAATATTAAATTAATAAAATAAATTTTTATTTCTAAAATAATCCTATATAATTTATAATAAAATATTTTTTTTAATTATTAAAAATCATCTTCTAATCTATAAAAAATAATTTAATAAATAAAATATTTATTATCACTATTAAATTTATTAAAAATTTTTTTAATTTTATATTTTATATAATTGTTATATTTAATTTTAATTTTATTTAAATTTTTTCTAAATTTTAAAAATATTTTTTTTAAAATTGAAATATAAAATATTTTATATATTTATATTAATTTAAATATATTAAATTTAAAATAATATTTTTTAAATTTTTTCTTAATTATATATAAACTAAATTTTTAAAAATTAAATTTTTTATTAAAATATTTAATTTTTAAATTTTATATAAATAAATATACTTTATCTTTTTTTTTAAAATTTAAAATTTTCTTTTATTATTTATTATAATAATAACTCATTTTTTCTTATAAAAATTAGAAATTTTTTATAAAAATACTATAAACATTTTTTATTAATTTTATATATTCTTTAACTTTAAAAATAACTTCTTTTAATGTAAAAAAAAAAAAATAATTTTAAATATTTATTTTTTTAATACTTCATATAAAATATATTTAATAATTAAATATTAAAAAATATTATAAATAAATTTTATTATAAATAAAAAAAATATTTAATTATTTTAAATATAATTTAAAAAATTTTAAAAATAAATTTTAAAAATTTTTATTTAAATATAATCTTTAATTATAATATTTAATTTAATATTAATTTAATTCATAATTAATTATTAATATTTGCTTATAAAAAAAAAATTATAATTAAAAATATATTTTTATTAAATTTTATATTTAAAAAAATATAATTATAATAAATTTATTATAATTTTTTAATTTTTATTAACTATTTTATAAAATAAAAATAATAATTTTTATTAATTTATTTATAATAATTAATATTTTATTATATAATTTATTAATAAAAAATCTTATATTAAAAATATTTTTTATATAAAATTATAAATAATAATTTTAAAAAATTTTATAAAATTTATATTAATTAAACTTATTTTTATAATAAAAATTATAAATTTTAATATATTCTTTAATTTGTTTTCTTATTTAAAATTAAAAATAAATTTTTATAGTAAATTTCTAAATATAATTAATTTTTAAATAATTATAAATTAAATAATCATAATATAAAAAAATAAATTTTTTTTAAAATTTTTTAATCAAAATATAAAACAAATTTTAAAACATAATAATTTTATCAACTAATTTAAAATAAAAAAATATATCTTCTTTTTTTAAAATCCACTATACAACAAAATTTTATTTATAAATTTTAAAAATTTTTTATTAAAAATTATCTTTAATATTATATTTTATTAAATTTAAAAATTTATTAATAAAAATTTAATTCTTAATATTACTATATTTAAAAATTATTTTTTTATCAAATTTAATATTTTTAATAAAATTTAATTTTTTATTTATCACATTTATAAAAATATATATATTTTTTTTTAAAATATATTATCTTTATATTATATTTATTAAAAAATTTTTATTATTAAACTTATTATTTATTAAATTCTTTTATAATTAAAAAATAAATAAAATTCTTATAATTAAATAAAATTATAAAAAATTTTTTAGTTTAAAAATAAACATACTATTTTCAATATACTTTTATAATAACCATTAATTTTTTATCATAAATAACATATCATAATTATATTATATTAAATTTATAAAAAATATAAATAATAAAATACTATTATTTATTTTTATAAAATTAAAATAAACAAATTTTTAACACTACTATAAAAATATCAATTTTAATCTTAATAAATAATTTTAAATTATAAAATTTAAAAATAAAAACAAAAATAAAAAATTTCTTAAAAATTTTAAAAACTTAAACTTTTTTAAACATTATTTTAAATTTTAATTATTTTTTAATAAATTTAAAAAATATTATTAATATAAAATTATATTTCTAAATAAATTATTAATAATAATTATAAAATTTAAAAAATAATTATACTTTTTTAATATTTTTAAAAAAAAATTAATTTTAAATAATTTAAATTTTCTTTAAATTTATTTTAATTTTATTTAAAATAATTATAATTTTTAAAAATTTATATTTAATAATAATAAATTTTAATTTATTTAATATTATATATAAGTTATAATTCTGAAAAAATTTTAATATTATATTAATATTTTTTTATATTTTTTTAATATTTTATTAAAAATTAAAATATTATTTAAATAAATAATATAAATAATATTTATATATTTTTAAAATATATAATTTATAAAAACTTAAAAAAAAATTAATATATTAATTAATTTAAATAACATAATTAAATATTTAAATAAATTATAATAGTATTAAAAAATTATTTTCTATTTTTTTTCTAAATTTATTTTAATATTATAATAGATATTAATAATATTTAATTTAATAAAATAATTTATATTTATTAAATAATTAAAAAATTTATTTATCAATAATAAAAATTTAATATTTTTAATCATAATATTATTTAAACTTTTATAATTAATATATATTTATAATTTTTCATTAAATTTTAATATAAATAATATAAAATATCTTATAAATAAATTAAAAAATTAAATAAATTTATTATAAAAATTTTTATTAATATATTTTTATAAAATTATAATTTTTTTTTTATATATATATATATAAATAAAAATTTTAATTAAATTTTTTTTTTAAAAAATATAATATATAAATTAATTAATTTTTAATAAAAAATTTCATTTATTTAAAAATTAAAAAATTAATTTATTATTTTTAAAAATTTAATTTAAAATTTTTTTTTTTTTTTTGTTAATTTTTTATATTTTAAAAAATATATATTTTATTAAATAAAATTTATTTTAAAAATAATTATTAACTTTTTTTATAATATATATTAAATTATTTAATAATTTTAAAATAAATAAATAATTTTTTATTTTATAATTTAATAAAAACATATTAAAATTTTTATTAATATTAATTAATAAAAAAAAATAATTTTTAATTAATTATAAAAAAAATTATTTAAATAATTTATTTTTAATAATATATAATTTAAATTTTTTAAATAATATTAAAATTTAAAATTTATTTAATTTTTTCTTTCTATATTTATTTTTTCATAAATATTAATAAATTTAATTTTATTAATATAAAAAAATTTATTAAATTTTTATTTAAAATGATTTTATTTAAAATTAATAATTTTAAATTAATAATAAAGTAAAGTAAAATTGTTTTGTTTGTAATTAAAATAATTATTTTAAAAATAATATTTAATTTAATTTCTAAAATATAAAGATTTTTAATAAAAATAATATATTTTAAATATAATTAATATAAAAATCATATTTTTTATAAAATAAATAAATAATTAGTTTTTTATAAAATTAATATTAATAATTTTTTTTTAATTAAATTATATTTAATAATATATTTAATATTAATTATATAATAATATTTATTTTTTTAATAATATTTTATAATTTTTTTTAATAATTAATATCAAATTAAATAATATAAATATTTTAATAAATTAAAAACTAAACAATAATTCAAAAAAAATATTAATAAAAATATTTCTTATAATTAAAAAAAATATTAAAATTATAAAAAATAAATTAAACAAAATTAAAATATTCAATATATAAACTCCATTTATTATAATAAAAATTATAAAAATAAAAAATATAATTATAAAATTTTATATTTAAAAATTAATTTTTATATAAATAATAATTAAAAATAATTTTTTAATATTCTAAAGTAATACATCTAATTTCATTAATTTATTTATAAATAAAAGAAAAATTAATATTTTTAATTTTTTATAATAAATTTTTTAATTTTTTATAAAGTTAATTTTATAAAAATTATTATTAATATAAAAAAAAATATTTTAATATTTTTTAAAAGAAAATTATTTTTTATTTTTAATATATTTGTATTTAACATATCTAGTAATAAAAATAATATAATAATTTAAATATTTAAAATTTAATTAATTTTAAATTATATAATTATAATTATTATATTAATTATAAATTTTTTATTAATAATTTATATATTAAATTTATTTTTTTTTAAATTTTATAAAAATTATATTATTAATATAAATTTTAAAAATAAAAACTTTATTATCATCTTAATTTTTATAAAACATAATTAAAAAATTAAAAAAAATTTTTTTATAAATTTTTTTTTCATTATTTAAATATTTTATAAAAAATTTAATTATAAACAAATAATAAATTTATTTGAATAAAAAAATTTTTTACTACATTAATAAATTATAAATAAATTTTATAATTTTATAATATAAAATTAATATAAATTAAATAAATATAATAAATTTTTTTTAAATATATATTTTTAAATGAATTATCCATTAAAATATTTTTTATAATTTAAATAAATTTTAAATATCAAATTATTTTAAAATTAATAATATTTTTAAAAAATTAAATTATAAATAACTAAAACAATTTTAAATTTAATTTTTTTTTTTTAAATAATAAATTTAAAAGTATTTATAAATTAATCAAAAATAATTAAATAATTTAAAATTTATTTAAAAATTTATTATTAAAATTATTTAATTTTTTAAAAAATAAATTAATATATTATCTAAACTTTTTTTATAATAAATAATAATAAAAAATTAATATTTATAAATTTAATATTTCTACATTATTAAAATATATTATTTTATTATAATTTTTTACAATTTCTAATAATATATCCTAATTTATTATAATTATAATAAATAAAATTATTAAATTTTAATTTTTTAAACTTCTTATTATATAAATAATTATATTAAGTTATATTAAAATTCATAAAAACTAAATTAAAAATCTTATTTAAAATAAAATTTCCATTTTTATTCTTATATTAATTTCCATTTTTTTTATTCTAATTTTAAAATATCTTTCTTTTATTTTTATTTTTTTTAAAATTATAATCATAAAAACTCTTTTTTTTTTAATTATATTTATTATGTTAATAAATATTATTAATTTTAATAATTATTTTCTACATTTTTATATATTTTAAAAATTTTTTAAATTATTATTTTTTAAAAAAAATTTAAATTTTTAAATTTAATTTTAATTTTTTTTAAATTTAATAAATAATATTAAATTCATTTTATTTAATAAAAAAAATAATTTAATTAAATTTATAAAAATATCTACAAATTAAATTAATTTATTTAAATTTTTTAAAATTTTTATAAACCTTATTAATTTTATTATTTTTTCTATATTATTATTTAAAAAACATAATAAATTTTTTATAATTTGTTATAATTTTAAAGATATAAGCATCAAAATTAATTCTATTTTTAATATAATAATTATTATAATTAATAAATACTTAAAAAATTAAATCTTCTAAATATATTTTTATAAAAATAATTTTAATTCTATCATTTAAAAATTTATTATCTTATATTTCAAAATAAATTAAGAATTAATAAAAAAAATAATTAATTTTTTTAAATTTATTAAAATATTTTATTAAGTTTTTAATTTTAAATATTTTATTAATATTAATTTTAACTTTTTCTTTATTATAGTTTATTTTGAGGTTTTTATATTTTATTTACTATTTTGTAAGTTTGTTAATTTTGTTATTTAATTATTATTTGAATTTTGTTTTTAAAATTTGTAATTATATTTTAAATTTTTTAATAATAATTAGGTTTTACATATTTAAAAATTTTGCTATATTAATTATTATATTTTCAAATTATCCTTTTTTTATATTATTTTTAATTATTAATTAATTAGTAATTATAATATTAATATTTTTAATATTTTTTAATTTAAATAAACCACTAACTATTATTATATGTTTTTAATTTTTTAAATTTAAAATTAATTTTTTTTATAAAGAATTTTTTTATTTTATTTTTATTATAATTAGGTTTTTGTTTTTCAAAGATTTTGTTTTTTTTAATTTATAAGATATTTTATAAAAATTGTAATATTTATTATTATTATTATTTAATATATAATTTTTATTTTATTATTAAAAATTAAATTAATTAAAATGTTATACTTATTTCAAGTATTTTCTAAATAAAAAATTCCTAAAACAATCTAACATTTTTTAATTAATTATATTTTTAATCTAAAATATTTAAATTATTTTTTTAAAGTAAATTAGATTAAATATAGAAATATTAAATAATATAATTTTTAATAAAAATATACTAAATTCAATAAATAAAAATAATAAATAAAATGTATTAAATATTGATAAATTAATTAATAAAATTTAAAAAAAAATTTTGAAATTATTATTGTTTAAAAATTTATATATATATAAGTATTTTTTATACAAAAATAAATTATTTATAAATTTAAATATTATATATTTAAAAAAATATTATATATATATAATATATTAAATTATACATAATGTTTTTTATATAATTTATTTAAAAATTATATTATTAATATAATATATTTATAAATAATTTAATTTTAGTCTAGTTTATTTTTAAACTTATTATTTAAATATTTATATTATAAATTTGATTTGTAAATTGAATTTAGAGTTAAACAAGTTTATATTTAACACACCAAAACATACTTAATATAACTGGCCGTGACAATATTATAATATAGTTTTTTTTTTTTTTAGTATTTAAATTTTTTTTTTTTTTATTTTAATTATTATTTAGTTTTTATATTTATAAACATTATTTTTTTTTTAATTGTTTTTAATTATTTTTATATAATTTTTTAAAAATTTTTTTTAAATTAAAATTTTTTTTTTAATTTTTTTTAATTTTTTTTAATTTCTTTTTTTTAATTTTTGTTTTTTGGTTATTTATTAAATTTTATTAATTTTTTAATTTTTTTAATTAAATATAAAATATTATAAATTATTAATATAATTAATTAAATTTTTAATATTTAAAAGTTTATTATTATAAATAATAATTTTTTTTGTATAATTTTTTATTTTATTTATATTTAAAATAATATAATATATTATGTTAATAATAATATAAAATATAATTATTTATTTTTTAACTAATATTATAATTTTTTAGTTTTTTTGATTTTATAATTTTTAATGTTAAAATTTGATATATTATAAATATATATATATATATATATATTTAAATATATTAATTTATTTAATATAATTATTCATATAAATATAAATATAATTATATATTAATTTATAATAAAACATATTTTTTTTAAATATGATTTCAATTTTAAGATAGTTTATAATTTTGAATAAGATTATAGTTTTATATAAATTTACATATTTTATATAATTTATATATTTTAAATAGAATTATGATCTTATATAAATTGTATATCTTAAATAAAATTAAGATTTTAAATAATGTTATATAAGTTATGTATTTTAAATAAAATTAAGGTTTTAAAAAGAGGAATAGTCTTAAATAAATTTGCAATTTTAAATAAACTTATGGTTTTAAGTAGGTTTGTGATCTTAAATAAATTTGCAATTTTAAACAAACTTATAATATTAAGTAAGTCTATGATTTTGAATAAGTTTATAATTTTGAACAAATTTACAATCTTAAATAAATTTATGATTTTGAATAAGTTTATGATTTTAAATAAACTTATAATTTTAAATAGGATTATGATTTTAAACAAATTTGTAATTTTAAATAGGTTTACAATTTTAAATGGATTCGTGGTTTTAAATAGGTTTGTGGTTTTAAATAAGGTTAAATAAATTTGTGGTTTTGAATAATTTTATAGCTTTATTAGATTTGTTTGTTTTAAAGGATTTTTTTGGTATAAATTATAGTATGAGCTTTTTTATTATATTATTAATTATTAATATTAAATTATAAAAATAATATTAACTTAAATAATTATAATTAATTTTGAATTTTATAAATAAATATTTATATATATATATAATTTATAAATATTATAATTAATTAAAAATATTTATATATTATTTTTTTTTTTAATTATATTTATATAATTTAGTATTTATAAAAATTTTAAATTATAAAACCTTTAATTATTAAAATTTTAATATTATTATTTATTAATAATAATATTAGTTTTATAATAATTTTAAATGTAAATTTTTATATAATTTTTATTAATAGTTTTTTTATTTTTTAAAATAAAATAGTTTATATAATTAGATATTAATAATTTTATTAAATAAATATCAATTTATAAATTTTTAAATATTTATATATATTTTAATATTAAAAAATATAATATTTATTAAAAACATAAAATATTAAACATTTTATTTTTTTATATTTAATTTTAAAAATTTATTATATAATATGGCGGGCCAAAATGAAAAAAAAGGATTTCGATGTGCAATACCAAACTATCTGTTTGAATTACGCGTAAATGTGTAAAATAGATGAAATGTGCATATATGTATTATAAATCTTATTAGCTATAGTATAGTTGCAGTTATAGCAATGACTATAATGCTTAGCAATAATTATGATACTCAGTAATGGTTATGGTGTTTAGCAATAGTTATGGCGCTTAGCAATGGCTACAGCGCTCAGCAATAGCTATGTAATTTAGCAATGGCCATAGTATTTAGTATTAGTTATGGTGCTTAATATTAGTTATGGTGTTTAGCACTAATTATGGTACTAGCTTTAATATTAATAGAATCTAGTCTTGGTCTAGAATCTTTAATTATGGTTTTATTTTTTAAACTAATATTTAATATTTAGTGTTTAGTTTTAAAGTAACTATGAAATTGTTCTATTTTAGAGTGTTAAGCGCTGTGGCTATTGCTGAGTGCTGTGGCTATTGCTAAATTACATACCTACTGCTGAGTGCTGTGGCCATTGCTGAGCGCCGTGGTTATTGCTGAGCGCCGTGGCCATTGCTGTCGTGATTATTGCTGAGCGTTATAGTCATTGCTGTGACTGCGGCTGTACTGTGGCTAGTGAGATTTATGTGCACATTTCATTTTGCGCATTTGTACGTGTAATTTGAACCGTTGCACATAGAAATCCTTTTTTTTCATTTTGGCACGTATATAAAACATTATAAATAAATATTATAATCAATATTAAAATAATATTATTAATTTTTTTTAAAAAATATAACATTTTTTATTTTATATTATTATATTATCAAAAAAATATAAATATTTAAAATAATAAAATACATAAAATATAAAAAATGTATAATTTATAAATTTAGTATTAATTTTAAATATTAAGACACTTCTAATTTACCATTATATTTACAATAAAATATTATTAATTATTTAACAAAATTAATAATTATTATTAAAAAACTATAAATTCTAATAATAAATTATATTATTATTAAATATTTATAGATATAATCTACTTTAAAAAGTTATATATATTATAAATTTTTTAATCTAACTTTATTTTTTATTAATTATAATAATAAAAAATAAATATAAAATTGATTTATTAATAAGATATTTTTTTTAATAATTATTAATATATAAAATATATTATAAATTTAAATTAAAAATTTATATATTTTAGTTTTTAAAAAGTAGATATTAATTATAATAATAATATATATTTTAATAAATAATTTTATATAATTAATTATTATTGTGTTAAAATTATTAATATTAACCAAATTTTAATTATTTTAATTTATTTAAATTTATTAAATTAATTTTATATAAATTAAAATAAATATTATTATTGTGTTATTAATAAATATATTAATTAAAATTTGAAATATTTTAAAATTATAATAGTAGTGATTATTTAATAATAAATAAAATTAATTAATAGTAATTTTATTAATAATAGGAAATTTAAAAAATTTTGTTTATATTATTATTAAAAATAATTAATAATTATATAATTTAAAAATATGTTATTATTTATAATTTTATTTAATTTTCTTAATTTTTAATTTAATAATTTATTAAAATAAAATAATTATTAATAATATAAATTTATTATTTTTTAATATAATTAATATTTTTATTTATAAAAATATTTTTAATAATTAATTTTTTATTTTTTATTTTCCATTAATTATTTTTTTTTCCACTTATTTTATATATTTTTTTTTTTATTATTAATTTTTTGATAAAATAATTTTTAATTTAATAATTAAATTAATTATAATAATAATAATTAATATTATTAATTTTATTTTAATTATTATAATTATAATTATTTTTATTTTTATTATTATTTTTCCCATTACTTTAATAAACTCCTTTTTCTTTATAATTACTATAATTTTTATTACCATTTTAATTTCTTCCCCTATTTTTATTATTTTTTTTATATTTTTATAAAATTTTTTAATTTTTATTATTTATCTAATTTATTTAAATTATATTATCTTACTTTTAATTTAAAATAAACTTATTTTTAAATATAAAATCCTATATAATCTCTTATATTTAATAAAAAATTAAATTTTAATTTTCTTATTAATAAATTTAAATATAATTAATAATAACTAATAATATTAATTTTAATTTTATTAAATATTAATTTTTAATTATTTTATTATCTACTTTATAAATAATATTAAATTTATTTAACTTAAAAATCTTAAATTTTTTTAATTATTTTATATATTTTTTTTCTAAAAACAATTTTATTTTATAAAAATTAATATAAAAATTAAAAATAATTATTAAATTCTTAATTAAAATAAAAACTTTTACTAAATTTTTCTACAAAATAAATATAATTATTAATTTAATATAAATTTATTAAAAAATATTATTTATATAATAAATTAAAATAATATAAACTTCTCTTTCTTATTTTTTTTAATTAACATATTTTAAATTTAATTAGATATTAAAATAATATAAAAAATTTTTTTTATAATTATAAGAAAATTATTAATGTAATTAGTATATTGTTTGTAAAAGGTATTTGTTTATTAAATTTATTTCTATTTTAAAGGGAAAATTTTTATTTAAAAAGGTATTGTGTAGGTTATTGTTTTATAAATATAAAATTTATTTTAATTTATTTAAATAATAAAAATATTTTTATTTTATTTTTAATTATATAATTTTTGAATATAATTATAATAATTTATTTTGATTTATATAAAATAATATTGACAAAAATTATTTCAATATTTAATTAATAAATTTCCAAATTTAAAATTATAGTTAAAATTAATAGTATATATAAATTTATTACTAAAATGTAAATATTTATATAATATATGTTAAATTTTTATTTTTATTTTTTTATTATAAATTTTATTTTATATAAAATCTTATTTTAAATAATATTTTTGAAAATTTATATCATATTTTATTTTTATATATATAATTAATTTTTTATATATAATTTTATTTTATTTTTTTATTTTGATTGAAGTTATAATTTTCTTATAAAATTAAAATAAATTAAAATTAATTATTATATTATTCATTGTTATAAATATAATAATTATATTTATTAAATTTTTATTATTAAGATAGTTAATTATAATGATATAAAATATACTTAAAAGTTGCCACACAACATTTCAACTTAACTATAATATTTTGATTTTAAATAAATTAAATTAAATGTAAATATAAATAAATAATAAATTAAAAAATAGTTTTAAAATTAAAAATAGTGATGTAATTTTATTTTTATTAAAAATAAAAAAATTAAAAAAATTAAAAAAATTAAAAAATAATAGTTATATATTGACTTGATTAAAATTAGATAAAGGGTTAAAGAAGAGTATATTAAAGTTGTAAAATTATAAATTTAAAAATATAAAAATAATAAAATTTTTAATAACTTTTTGTTAAAATCTAAAAATAATATTAAGATTTTAAAAATTTTATGTAAATTTGTATGATAAAAATTAAAAAAGAAATCTTTAAGTTTACTAAAAATAATATATTTTTTTATAAATTTGAGTAAAATTGTGTTTTTGTGTTGGTTTAACTTTAATCTTTTTGTATAAATGTTGTTGGGTATATGTAATTTTAAATTTATAAAAGTTTATAAATATTTTTATAATTATATTAATTTTTTATCATTTATTATTTTTTTATGATTTGTTTTTTTATAATTTTATAAGAATTATAATATTTTTATTGTTTTCTTTAAGATTTTAAATATTAAATATAAAATTATTAATAAAAATTAAGAAATTTAATTATATAAATATAAAATTTTTAATAAATAAAATATTAAAATATATTTTTTTTAAATATTATATAATTTTTTTTTTAAAAAATTTTTAATTAATATTATATCCTTAAAATTTAAAAAGATTAAAATTAATAATAAAATATATATTAAAAAAGTATTTTATGTCTAATTGACAAAAAAAATTGAAATTGAATTTCTGAGTGTGAGGATTATATAGAGTTTTTTTATAAAGTTAATTAAAGGAATATGTTGTTTTTAGCATACTTAAAAATTTTCAATAAATTTGATTTATATAAACTTATATAAGGATTTTTAAATTTAATATATTTGGTGTTTTATTTAATTTTGTAACTTGATGTAGTAGTTTTGTTGTGATAATTTAAATTAATTTATTTAATCTATAATATTAAGAATTGTAAAAATGAAATCAATATATAATATATAATAGATAATAAATAGTTAGTTGGGTTTGTGTACTATTGAGTAGTTTAATATTTTTGTTTTTAATTAAATAAAAATTATAAAAAATTTATTTATTTTATTTTTTTATATTATTTATTATAATATAAATAAAATTTTTAAATTTATTATTTTTTTTTTTTAAATTAATTATTTTTTAATATTTTTAATAAATTAATTTATAAATTTAAATTTAAAATAATTATTTTTTAAATTTATTAAAATTATTTAGTATTGTTAATTTTAATTAATTTTTATAATATTAAAACTAGACGGCTGCTCCGCAGCACACAAACCCGACTGACTGCCCATCATCCACATCTAAGTATATTGCGTATTATGTCTTATATATTGATTTCACTTTTATAGTTTTTAATTTTATAGATTAAACAAATTAATTCAAATTATTAGCTACTATATTAAATCATGAGATTAAATGGAACATTAAATGTACTAAAACTTGAAAATCTTTATATAAATTTATATAAGCGAAATTTATTAAAAAATTTTGAGTAAAAACAACATATTTTTTAAACCAACTTTATAAGAAAACTTTATATAACCCTCATACTCGGAAGTTTAATTTCAATCCTCCTTGTCAGTCGGGCATTAAAATACTTTGTTCCTAAAATTCCTTATTACCCCAATCCCAAAATTCTTTTTTTTATATATCATATTTATTAATTGTTATTAAAATATTAATATAAAATAATAAAATTTTTAAAAAATATTTTTGTAATAATCAAAATCTTTATTATTTTCATATATATTTTATATTATTATAAAAGATATATGTAGTAGCTTTATAGCTGGGTTTATCCATACTATTCTATAAATAAAATATAAAAAATATTATTATCATAATATATAATTAATTATTAATTATATAATGAATATAGATTTATATATATAATATTAAATATATTTTATTATATATTTTATATTTTATAATAAATATCAATTTAAGATATATTTAATTTTTGAAATTTATTTTTATTTAGAAACTTTATTTATATAAATATTTATTTTTTAAAATATAAATTATTATTTAATAATAATAATTATTATAATTATTATAAATAGATTATATTATTTTTATATTATTAATTAAAATTTAATTAAAATTTATTAGATTTTATGATGATATATTAATAAAATTTATAATTAATATTTTTAATTTTATTAATTTAATATTTATAATTAAAATTATAAATAATTATTTTTTGTTAGAATTGATGGGGTGAAGTGAAGTGTATTATACAAAATCTGTTAAATTTAGTAATATTTTTAATTAAAATTTATATATATAAGTAGGTTATATGCAAGATAGTTTATAAATTAATTATATAAAAAATAATTTAAATATATGAAAAATTAAAATTATTTTAACTAAAGAATTATATAAAAAATTACAGAAATTATATATAAAATAATTTATTTAATTATTTTAAATATAATATTTTAATATTTTTATTAAGTTTTATAATTATTATTACAATTTGTTAGAAGATTATGTTTAAGATAACTAAACAAGCCATCTTGTATATAATTTTTTTAAATTTTTATATAACTTTTTAGTTAAAGTAGTTTTAATTTTTTATATATTTAAACCATTTTTTATATAATTAATTTATGACTTATTTTATATATAATTTATTTATATATATAAATTTTAATTAAAAATATTATTAAATTTAACAAATTTTATTTAATAGATTTTATTTAATTTTATTAATTTTAATAAATTATAAGTTTGATGTAATTATATATTTGTATTAACTAATATAATTATAAATTAATTAATATTTATATAATAGAAGATTTATTAGATAATTTATTAAATAATTTATTTTTATTATTTAATCATTATTTATTTTTAGATTAATTAAGATGTTTGATTTTGATAATTTTAAAAAATATTTATTTATTATTTATTATAAATATAATATTTATATATATTTTAATAATAATTATTATTATAATTGAAAAAACTAGTTTTTTAGATGTATGAGTTATATTAAGTTGTTTAATAATTTTTATAATATTAATTTAAAATTAGTTAAAAGGAAAAAAATTTAAGAATTAATTTAAATAAAATTAACTAGGAGGCTGCTGCACAGCACTCAAACCCGACTGTAGCATCTTAATTTTAAATAAATATATAATATAATCATTAATATAATAATTAATGTAATAATTAATATAAGTATTAATATAATAATTAATATAACAATTAATATAATAATTAATATAATAATTAATATAATAATTAATATAATAATTAATATATTAATTAATATAATAATCAATATAATAATTAATATAATAATTAATATAATTTTAATATAACTTTTGTATGTAATTATGTGATTATTTTCAATATTAAAACTATTTTTTATTTAAATCTTATTTTATTTAATTTTATTTCAAAAAACTTTGTGATGTTACTTTTTTAATATATTATGTAATTATTTTATATACAAAAATTAAATAAAATTAAATTTAAAATAAAAATTAATAAAAAAAAATAGTTTTAATGTTAAAAAAAATTATGTGACTATAATTTTACTAAAAATAACTTAATTAAAAAAAATAAAAAAAATATAAAAATAATAGTTAAAAACCTATTTACTTAATCAAAGTTAAATAAATAATTAAAAAAAAATATATTAAAATTCCAAAATCATAAACTTAAAAATACAAAAACAATAAATATAAATTCTAAACTCAATTTTATAATTTTCTAAAAAGTTCTTAACAATTTTTTACCAAAACTTAAAAATAATACCAAAACTTCAAAAATCCCATACAAATTTATATAACAAAAATCAAAAAAAAAAAATTTTAAATTCACCAAAAACAACACATTTTTTAACAGGTCTAAATAAGATCGCGCCTCACACTAGTTCAACTTTAACCCTCCTGCATAAATGCAGTCGGGCATTAATTTAAAAAAAAAAAAAAATTTAATAATAAATTTTAATTAATAAATTTAAATTTATTTTGTATATAATTAATAAAGTATTTATTAAAATTATTATAATAAAATAAAATTTTAATCAAAATTATTTTAATATTTAATTAAATTTAAAATATATTAATTAAAAAAAGTATAAGAAAAAAACTTATATAATTTTAATTTGTTATATAAATAATGTTTTTTAATAAATTTATACTAAATTAATAATTATATTTATTTTATAAAAAAATCAAACAAAAGTTTTTGTTTTAATTAAAAATTTAATAATGATTTTTAATTTTTATATTAATTTTTACAAAATAAAATTGTTTTTGAGAAAGAAGTATATAAAATAGTTAAAAAAATTTAAAATATTTTAAACCAAATTACTTAATATTATTTATAAAATAAATAATAAAATAATTAAAAATTAATATTTAATAAACTTCTAAAGTTAAAACCAACATTATTAATTATTATTAATTATACTTAAATCTATTAATAAAAAAATTAAAATTCAATTTTTTATTAAATATAAAAAATTATATAAAATTTTGTATTTAAAAATAAAACAATACAATTTAAATAAACTACACAAATAATAAAAATAAAAAAACTTTATAAAAATAAAAAAAAAAAATAATAAAATAAAAACCATAATAATTATAAAAAAAGAAAAACTTACTAAAATAATAAAAAAAATAATAATAAAAATAATTGTAACTACAATTATAATAATTAAAATAAAATTAATAATAATATTAATTATTATTATTATAATTAATTCGATTATTAAATTAAAACCCATTCTATTAAAAAATTAATAATAAAATAAAATAATAAAAAAAAAATAAAATAAAAAACAAATATAATTATTAATAATAAAAAATTAAAAAAAGTTTTATTAAAAATTAAATTAAATTTTTATTTAATAAAAAAATAATGTTTAAGATTAACTTCTAAATTTATATAAAATTTAAAATAAATATAATAATCATAATATTTAAAATTTTTTAATATTTATATATTAATTAAATCAAATTTAAAAAAATATAAATAAATATTTAAATTTATTAAAATTAAAATAATTAATAAATAATTTATTTATATTCTTAAAATAAATATAATTAATATTTAATTAAAATTTAAATTATTAAGTTATTAAATTTCTAAGATTTTTAAAAAATTATTTTTTATTTATATCTTTATTAGATATATAAAATAAAAATTAAGTTAAAAACCTATATTTTTAATTAAAAAACCAATAATTTAATAATATTTATTAATATCAATTTAGTGATTATGTTAATTAATATCTTTAATAATAAATATTTATTAAATAAAAAATTTAATAAAAAATTAAAATAAAATGAACTAAAAATATTAAATTTTTTATAAAATAATATAACAAATTTAATTATATTTTATACTATATTTAATAAAAATTAATAAAAAATTGAAATTAAATTAATTTATAAAAAGGAAATTTATTAATTTACTAAATTTATATATAAATTAAAAAAAAATTTTTTAATTATAATAATGCTTAGGTATAAAATATTTTAAAAAGAATTTTATAATAATTTATTAAACAAATTATTTTTAATTAAAAAAAATAAAAATATAGATAATAATTTATAAGATTAATAGTTGTAATAATTTTACTTAAGTAAATTATTTATTATCAAAATAAAAAAAAAAATTAGTATAATTATATAAAATTTTTAATTTTTAATTAAATAATAAAAATAGTAATTAAAAATTTTTAAATTTTTTATTATGATATAAAATAAAATTTAAAGTTTTTTAATTATAATATGAGGATTTTAACAATATAATTAAAAAATAAATAAATATGTTAATTTTTATAATTATAATATTATTATATAAAATAAATTCCTTAATATTTTTTAAAAACAAATTATAATTATAGTTATTTATTTAAAAAATAGTTTTTATTATAAAATTTAGATAATAAAAAATTATTATATAAAATTTTATACAAATAATTTTTGATTTAAATTACTTTAAATTTTTTAATTATTTTATTTAATACTAAATATTTAAAAAAAATATATAATAAATTCATTACATACACCAATCTATATTTATTTATAAATTCTATAAAAATTAATATTATTTTTTATAAAATTTAAAATAGAATAAAATTTATAATAAAAAAAATTTTAATTAAGAAAAAATTAATTTAATTAAATTAATAAATTAATATAACTATTATCTAATTAGTAATTTTTATAAATTTTATTTTGAAATTATATTATAAAAATAATATTATATTAATATTTTTATTATTAAAATTTAATTAAAATATATTATTTAATTAAATATATTATTTAATTAAATATATGAAAATTAATAATTATTAATGTTATATTAAAATTTATTGTTAAAAAAATTATATTAAGATTAAATATTTATAATATTATATTAAAATTAATATTAAAACTTTATAATCTCAAAATTATTTAATTTTTTAAATAAAATTAAAATAAATATTTAATTAAAAATTAATTTTTAAATTATATTAAAATATTAATTTTTATATAAAAAATATAGTTTATATAATATTTATATTTTTTTTTATATATATTATTTAATAATAATATTAAATTAATTAAATTAAAAATTTCATTAATTAATAAAAAAAAAAAAAAAAGTAAAGTTACTAAATTAAATAATTGAATTAAAAATTTAATAATAATTAAAATAAATAAAAAGTATTTAAAATTAATTATTATTGATAAAAATAATTAATAATATAATAAAGAAAATATTAATAAAAATATTTAAATAAATTTTAGATTATATGAATAAAAACACATTATTAAATTTATTAACCGAGATGAAAATTCCTTTTTTTCTAAAAAAAAGTTAAATGATGATTATATTTTATTTATTATTAAATATATTAAAAAATATAAAATTATTTATAAATAAGTCAAAAAAATTTAATTTTTAAAATAATTTAAAACAACTAAATTATTAATATTATGAAAATATAAACACTTATCACATCTTAAAATAAAATTATTTTTAATTAAAAATTATAAAATTATAAAAAAATTATAAATTATATTAAAAAAACCATTAATATAAAATCATTCAAAAAAAATTAAACTTATATATATAATTACTCTTGAGACAAAGGGTGGAGTTGCAAGACCGGCGGCAAACAAGATGAAAACGGTTTACAGATTGCCACACCGTTTTCAAAACCATTTTTTAATTTCTGCACTATTTTACAAACAGTTTGGCAACAGTTTGCTAATTTTTTTATAATTTTTTTACTATTCTTAAAACCCTTTTTCAAATAATAAAAAGACTGTTTTTATAACAATTTTCTAACAATTTTCTAACAATTTTCTAACAATTTTCTAACAATTTTCTAACAATTTTCTAACAGTTTTCTAACGATTTTGTTGTAATTGTGTTGCAATTTCAACAATCATTTTAATAATAGTCTACAAATCATTTGCAGATCATTTTTACATATCACTGTAATCTTAGCTAATTAAATTAAATAAATTAAATAAATTAAATAAATTAAATAAATTAAATAAATTAAATAAATTAAATAAATTAAATAATGGTCACGTGACCATTTTCGCCGTCATAACTCTCTTTTTTAATTTAATTTCAATTTAATTTAGTTTTCGCATGCAAATTGGTCACGTGACACATACAAAAATAACTTTAAAATTTATTTTTGAAATCACCTTCAACTATTATTTTACTTTCAACTTCTCTTTTAATCTGTCATCATTCTACCACCTCACTAGCTAGCTGCCTCACTAGCTGCCGTGCTAGCTGCTAACTTTCTAAGTCCTCCACTAGCTGTCGTGCTAGCTGCTAACTTGCTAAGTCCTCTACTAGCTAGCTACTTTGCTAACTGCTGTATTAGCTATCGTACTAACTGCCATAATAGCTGCCGTACTAGCTGCCGTACTAGCTGCCGTACTAGCTGCAGTGCTAACTGTTCTCTTAGCTGTTCTTGTTCTATTAGCTGTTCTATTAATCTATTAATCTATTAATCTATTAATCTGCTGTGAATTTTGTGTTGTGATCGGCGTAAATCAATAAAACTACAACAAAACCGGCATTAAACCATCAGAAAACCATTAAAAAAACCATTTGTTTATTGTTTTTGAGTAATATGATGGTTGGGCTACCATTATACCACTATAATACAGCCATCATACAGCTATCATACAACCACCATACAACCATCATATAACTGTTATATAACCGCCATATAACCACCATATAACTATAATATAACCACTATATCACCATCTTGCAACCACGAAACCATTTGCCGGTTTTCTGACCGTCTTTCAACCGTCTTGCTAGAACATGCTTTTCCTCAAGAGTAATAATTTTTTTAAATTAATAAAATTATTATTTAAATATAAAATTTTTTATATTAAAATTATTATTTAAATATAAAATTTTTTATATTAAAATAAATAGTTAAAATAAAAAATATTTATCTTAAAATAAATATTTAAAATAAAAACCTAAAATAATTCAATTTAATATAAAATTAAATTAATAATTTATAAAAATTTTTAATTTAATATTAATTGAAATGTATATATTTTTATAATTAAATTAATAATGTTTAAATTATTTTTAGTATAAATTATTTTTAAAAATTCAAAATTATATTAATTAAATATTAAAATTATATTTTTAATTTTTAAAAAAAAATATATATAATATTAGTAAAAAATTATTATAAAAAATATTTAAAAATTTTAAAAATTTAATTTCATATTTTAAATATATATTATGTACTTTATCTTAAATATTTAAAATTTAAAATATAAATATTAATATTTTTTTTAAGAAAATTAATTTTATATTATATAAAAATATATAAATAAAACTTTTTTAAACTATATTAATTAACTTATATAAATATATTAATTAATAAAAATAAATTTAAACTTTAATGATTTTAAGATAATTTATATGAAAATAATATTTTTATATTAATTTTTAATTATTTTATTTTTTATAATTAATATTTTTAAATATTTAAAATGTTAAATTAAATAAAATACTTATATAAAATATATTATTATTATATTTAATAAATTTGATATAATTAAATTCAATATATAAAAATAAATAATTGAACTATCATAGTTTTAATGTAATAATAAAATATTTTTTAAATAAGTATAATATTAAAAAAGAATTTAATATAAATAACATAAAATATTATTAAAAAAATTAAAATTTTAAAATTAAAAATATTAATTTATTTATTGTTAGGAAAATATATAATTATATTAAATAATATAAATATTAAAATTTTTTATTGGTAATTATATATGATTTTTAGAGTCTAAATATGAATTTATAATTTAATATAGTTTTATAAGTTTTGTAGTATAATTTATAGTAAAAATTGTTTTTGTTTTGTTATTTTATTTTTATATTTAAAAATTTCAGATTTTATTTTGATATTGTTCTTTTTTTTTTAATATTATTTATTTTTATAGTATTTTTGATAGTTTTTTTAATTTTTACTTACTATATTATAATTTTTTTAACTTTTTAAAATATTAATAAATTTTAAAAAACTTTTTTTTTAAAAAAATTTCAATATTAATTTTTATTTTTTATTAATTTTAATTAAATTATTTATTAATTAATTTTGTTTTAAAAACTTAAAAATAAATTTAATATATTTATAAATAATTTAATTCTTAGTTTTATCAATATATAATACTTTTTTTTTTAAAAAGTTATTTAAATAAAATATATAATTTTATAAAAATTATAAAATCTTTTGATAAAATTTTTTTAATTAAATATTGTAATAATATTGTTAATTATTTTATTATTATTATTATTATATATTACTTTTAAATTATTCATATTAATTAGTTTATTATAATTATTTATTACTCTTTTTCATAAATTTATTTTTAAATTAAAAATATTTTATTATATTTATTATATGTTTTATATATATATTTTTTAAATATTGTAATTTTTAAAAATTAATTATTCAAGAATTTCTTTTAAATAATAAAATAATAAAAAAAAAATTATAAAAAAAGTTTTTAACTAGTATTTAATATTATTATATTAAATAAAAATTATAATTTTAATAAAATTTTAAAATCTAAAAACATATTTTTTTTATTTTTTGATATTATATTTTGGAAGCTGAAATATAAAATATATTTCTTTTATTTTTGTTTGACTGTTTGTATTATTGAACCTTTATTATATTAATTATTAAATATATAAATTTATTAATTAGAAAATTATACTATTATCAAACAACTTCAATCGTTTTAAGAAAAGAAATTAATACTAAAATTTTATATATTAATATTAACGTATTTAATATTAACTAAACTCTTTATTCTTTAATACAATCTTTAAAAATAATATTTTTAATCTATAAAATAAAAATTTATAATTATATTAAAGTAAATTTTTAAATAAACTTTATTAAAAAATAATTTATTTTAAAATTGACATCTTTTAATATTTAATTAAAAATTTAATTTATAAATAAAATAAATTAAAATATTAATTATTATAAATTATATTAATAGTACTATTTTTTATTAATACTTTATTTAAATATAGTTTTTTAAAATAAAAAAATCTAAAAGTTAAACTTATATTTTCAATTTATATTTTTAAAATAATTATAAATAAACGATAATTTTTTTTTTAAAAAAGTTTATTAAATATTAAGTCACAATAATATGTATTTGATTTAAATTAAAGGTATAAAATATAATAATATTAATATATAAACTTAAAATATAAATTTATTTTAATAATATTTTAAAAATTAAATTATTATAATAATTTTTATAAATAATTTTATAAATTAAATATAGTAAATTTTTTTTTTTTTGTTTAATAATTTTAAACTATTATTTAAATAAGATAAAAATTTTTTTTTTATTATTTATATCAATTTTTTAAGTTTAAACAATTATAATATCAAAAATTTCAAAATTTTGATTTTTTAAAATATTAATTATAAATATAAATGAAACAATTATAAAGTTTGTAAATTATCTCAAAAAATATATTAATAATAATAATAATAATAATAATAATAATAATAATAATAATAATAATAATAATAATAATAATAATAATAATAATAATAATAATAATAATAATAATAATAATAATAATAATAATAATAATAATAATAATAATAATAATAATAATAATAATAATAATAATAATAATAATAATAATAATAATAATAATAATAATAATAATAATAATAATAATAATAATAATAATAATAATAATAATAATAATAATAATAATAATAATAATAATAAAAATAGTTACCCCACTCCAGAAGGCTTGGGCTGGCTTAACTTTGCGCCAACTTTCTCCATATATAGGCACATATCCCCTTTTAAAAAGTTATACTAACAATGAAACTTTTTTATAATTAAAATATTATAAAATTATAAAAATTCAATAAAATACAACTTTTAATTCATTATTTTTCCATTTTTTTAATTTAAATCCTATCCATTACTTCACTCTAAATAATCCAAATTTATTAATAAAAAAATATCTAATTCTAATACTTACAAAATTAAAATTATATTTAGTAAAACCATCTTTTTCTTTTTTTTTACACCAACAATAACTTTCACAACAAACATAGCAAATTTTGAAAAAAAGATATTATTATTTTTCTGTTTTAATAATCTTATAAATTATATCAAAACAATTCTCAAAATTTATTAAACATAAATTAAATTTATATTTTATGATTTAACAAATTATACAAAACATATATATAATTTAATTAAAATTATTAAAACACTTAAACATTATATAAATAAAAAAATTTTTTTTTTTTAATTAAAAACAATCTATCAATCTTTTTTTTAATATTTTAAATAATTTCTAAAATTAGAAAATAAATAAATTATTATTGTAAATTTAAAAATTTTTAAAACAAAATAATTTTTATTTTGTTTTAATTACTTTAATTTTATTTTTAAAATCAAAAAAAATAAAAAAATATTTTTTATTAAAAATATTATAAAAATTTTTTATAAAAAGAAAATTATTAACAGTTTAAATATTACATTCCTTAATATCATTATTTTCTATATAAATAAAATTATTAAAATTAATATATTTAAAAAAATTTTTTTTTTCAATAATTTATATAATATTAAAAATAAATTTTTTCTTATATCAAATAAAAAAAATTTAAAACATTTTTTAAATATAAAAAACACTACAATTATTATTATAATATAAAAATTTTATATCTATTACTCTAATATTTTAACCATAACTACTAAAATTATTTAAATTATTATAAATTATAAAATAATTAAAGTAAAAAAATTATTAAAAAAATTTATTTTTTAATAACCAAAATTTATAAATATAAATTTTAATCTTAATTCAATAATTATACTAATTATAATTAAAATTTTATATAAAAACTTAAAAATTAATAAACCTACTCTACAATATAACTTATTTAAAAATATTAATAAAAATATTAAAAAAAAAATTTTTAAAAAAATTTAAATAAAAAAAATATTAAAAAATAATAATATTAAAAAAAATTCCCAAAAAAAAAATTAAAAAAAAAAAAAAAAAAAAAAAAAAAATAAAAAATTTTTTATTAAATTTAAAAAACCTAAAAAAATAAAATAAATTTATTAAATTCTCTTTTTTTTTATTATTTTAATTAGTATAACAAAACATTAATATTTTTTATTTTTAATAAATTAATAAAATAAATTATTTATATACTTAAAAATTATAATATTTTATTAAATTTATAATAAAAATTATTATTAAAATTAAATTTTATATATTATTTTAAATATAATAAAAATTTAATTTCTAAAATATTTAATAAATTAATTAAAATTATAAAATAGAAATATTATTTTAAAAATAAATTAATTAAATTATTTAATATAAATTTTTATATTTATATATATTAAATAATTTCTAAAACTTTTAAATATATAAAAATAAAATTTAAATAAAAAAAAATTACAATAATGTTAATTTTTAAATTACTTAAATCTAAATTAATTATTATTAAAAATAAAAAATAATAATTATTTATTAAAAATTAATTAACAAAAAAAAAATTTTTAATTTTAATAATAAATAAAAATTTAAAAATATTTTTAATTTTTAACAAATAATACAATTTTATTTATTTAAAATATCTAAATAATAACAAAAATATTATTTAAATCAATTTAAAATAAATAAAAAAAATTTATAAATTTTATATATATAAAATTTAAAACATAATTATTTTTAAATTTAATAAAAAAAAATTTTTTTATTTTTTTATTAATAATTTATAAAATGCTTTTTTTAAATAATTTAAAAATTTACAGAATAATAAGTTTTTTAAGTTTAAAAAAATATTTAAAATTTATAAAAATTTATAAAAATTATATTTTATAATTTTATGTTATAATATAATATTTAAATTTTATATTATTATATTATTAAAATTTTTTAAATTAATAATTTTTAAATTATCATTTTTTTATATAAATAGTAAATAAGTTATTAAAAAAATTGTCAAAATTAAAATTTTTAATATTAAGCTAAAAAAAATATTTATGAGTATAATTGATGTAAAAATATGTTATTTTAATATATTGCTTATTTTATTTAATGATATTGTTATGAATTGTATAATTAAATATATTTTATTATTATTATTTATAGTTTATGTAAGAGTTGTTTTAGTTAAGATGTTGTGTTATATTATAAATGATTATATGGTATTTTAATTTAAGAATAAATTTGGTAATACATTATATTATAAATAAACTTTAGAATTAATTATAAAAATAATTATAATTTTAAATTTAATTAATATATATATTTTTAAATATAAATAAAATATTATGAAAAATAAATAAATTTTATTATATAAATATTATATTAATAATATATTTTATATTTTTGAAGCTAACAATAAAAAAAAAATTAAAAAAATTATTAATAATAATTTTAAATTATTTTTAGATATAAATTATATATATAATTTAATTAATTAAAATTATATATTTTTTAATTTTAAAATAAAAATAAATAAATAAAATTTTTAATATAAATTATATAAAAAACTTTTTAATTATTTTAAAAAACTTTATTTCAAATCTTAACACTTTTTATATATAAAAAAAAATATTTTTATTGGTGAATTTTCTAAATTAACTATATTATCATCCAATAAAAAAATATATATAATTAAAATCAAATTTATTAAAAAAATTTATAAATATAAAAATTATTTACCAAAAATTTTATATTTATAAATTAAAAAAAATATAAAAAATAAATAATATTAAAAAACTAAAATTTAAAATATTAATATAAATAAAAATATTAATATTTTATTCTTAAAATTTATAATTAATTAAATTTAAAATAATATTAATTTAAAAAAAATATAAAATAAAATATAAAAAATCTAAACAATATATTTTTATTCTTTTAAAAAAAAATATAATATATTGATTCTTAATAACCTTTTTTATAATATATTAAAATTTTTATTTAAAAAATTTTTTGTGATGGAAAATATACTAAATAAAAACTTTAAACAATTCTTTTTTAATAAAATAATAAAAAAACCAAAAAATCTTTTTAATAATTATTTATATAAAATTAATTATAACGATAAAACAGGGATACCACCTATTAACCCAAACAAAATGGATATAAACTAATTTAATTTTCTTTATTTTTTTCTCCCTTCAAAAAAATCCGCTTAATAAAATTATAATTTAATTATTATCAGATTTTTTACAATTTAAATAATTATTTATTTTTAATATAATATTTATTATGTAGTTAAAATTTTGGTTATATAATATATTAATTTTTATATATACAAAAAATATATATGTTTTATAATTTTTTTTATTAAAAGTATTAATATATAGTAAATTGTATAAAAAGTAAAATAATAAAAATAATTACCATACAATCATATTTTTATTTTAACACACTAAATAATAACTAACTTTTTTTATAATTATTTTAAAAAATTTAGGTTAATCTAATTTTATATTAATTTTTTTTATATATAAGTATGTATTCTTTTTTAAAGAATTATACTAACAATAAAATCTTTTTATAATTAAAACATTATAGAATTGTAAAAATTTAATAGGATATAATTCTTAATTTATCATTTTTCCATTTTTTTAATTTAAGTCCTATCCATTGCTTCACTTTGGATAGTCCTAATTTTTAAAAATATTTTTTAAAAATATAGAAAATACTTTAATTATTAATACAAATTTTAATTTATTAAAAAATAAATAAAATTTTTTTAAAAAAAAATATCTTATTTTTATTATTATTATTAAATTGGTAAAATAAAAATTTTATATAAGAAAATTTTTTTTAAATAAAATTAATATATATATATAAATAATATTTTAATTAAAATTTTTAAAAAATTTTATAAATTTTATATAAATAAATTTTTTAAAAATAATATAATTTTATTTAAAAATTTTGATAAAATTAAATTTTTAATTTTTATTAAATTTAAAAAATTTATAAATTATAAAAAAATAATTATTAATTAAATTATAAAAAAATTTTATATAATTAAAATAAATTATTATAATTTAATATTTTATATTATTTAAATTATTTATAATAAAGAAATAATTATAATTAAAAAAAATTTTAATAAGGTTTTTATTTAAAAATAAAATTAATAAAATATTTTTTAATAAAATTAACATTTTAAAAATATTATATCAAAAATTTATAAAAAATATTAAATTTAATAAATTTATATTTATTTATTTATAAATTTATAAAACTAATATTATTATTAATAATAAAAAAATTTAATAAATTTAATTCTAAAATATTAAAAAATAAAAATATTCAAAAATTTAAAAATATTAAACAAAAAAAATAACAAAAAAAAAAAAAGAAAATAAAATTACCATTTAAAAAATAAAATTAAAAAAACCTTATTAAAAAAAATTAATAAATTTTTATTATATTTTAAATTCAATTTTAAAATTATTTAAATAAAAAGTTATATAATTACTAATATTAAATATTTTTATTAAACCCTTGCAAAAAAATTTAGTGTATATTTTTATAAACTTATAAATAAAATTATTTAAAAAATTGAATTATTTATATTTTTATAAATATAATCTAAATTTATTAATTAAAGTATTTAATAAATTTAATAAAAAAATTTACTAAATTTATATTTTTAAAAATAAAAATATTTATATATTATTTAATTTAAATTATTATATTAAAAATTATTTTAAAATATTTATTATATTGATAAATATTAAAAAAAAACTTTAATATAAAAAATATATTTTTTTTAAAAAATATTAAATTATTAATATCTAAATTAATTATTATTAAAAATAAAATAGATTAATTAAAAATTAAATAAAAATTATTTAAAAAAAAATAATTTTTTTAATTTTTAATAAAAATTTAAAAATTACAATTATTTTTAATAAATAATATAATAAAAATTATTTAAAATTTTTATATTTTAATTTAAATATTAAGAAAATAATTAAAAATTATAATAAAACAATTTTTTATATATATATTAAGAAAATATATAAAATAATAAATTCATTTTAAAAAAAAAAAAATTATTTTTTATTAAATTAATAAATTTAAAAAAAAATTTTTAATTTAATTTTATTATAGAAAATTTATAAAAATTTTAAAAAAATTAAATTAATTATTTTTATTATAATATAATATTTAAATTTTATATTATTATATTATTAAAATTTTTAAAATTAATAATTTTTAAATTATTTTATTTTTATACTATTAATAATTAAATAATATAAAAAGTAAGAAAAATTAATAAACTAATTTTTAATTTAAAAAAAAAAATCTATATTATTATAATAAATATAATAATATATTATTCAAATATATTTACATAATTTTTATTAAAAATAAGAAAAAATATAATTTTAAAATATATTTCTAGTTTATTATTTATAATTTTAATTAAAGTTAAATTAATGTAAAAATTATATATAATTACTAATTAATTTATAATATTTATATATATAAATATTAATAATAATTTATATTATTTTAAATAAAAATTTAAATTTGTAATAAAAATAAGTTATATATTAGACTTAATGAACTTTTATATTAGTCATATAAAAAAAAATATTTTTAATAATAATATTTTTAATTATAAAATATATTAATAATATATTAATTATTATTATTATTTAAAATACAATTTAAATAAATGAAATTATTTATAAAAAAATCAAATTTTTATTAAAAATAATTTATAAATTTATATTAATTAATTAGAAATATATATTTTTTGATTTAGATTTATAAGTGGAGGATAATATTATTAAATATAAATTTTACAAAAAATTATTAAATTATTTTAAAAAATTATATTTTTTTTTAATATATTTTAATTATATAAAAAAAAATATTTTTATAAATAAACTAATAAAATTAATTATATTATTTTTTAATAAAAAAATATATAATAAATAAGTTAATAAATATAAAAAAATTTATTTTAATAAGGATTATTTTTTTAAAATATTATATTTTTAAATTAAAAAAAAAATAAATTAAAAATAATAAAACAAAAATTTTTATTTTAAAAAAATTAAAATAGAAAACCTATCTAATATATTTTTTTTATAATTTATAATTAATTTTATATAAAAAAATATTAATTTATAAAACTTATAATATAAAATCAAAAAAAATTAAATATATTTTCTAAAAAATTATAATATATTTAAAAATTTTATTTAATTTATTTTAAAATTTTTATTAAATAAATTTTCTAATTTAAAAAATTTATTTAACAAAAATTTTAAAAAATTCTATATTAAAAACATAATAATATAATTAAAAAATTCTCTTAATAAAAAATTATAAAAAAAAAAATTAAAAAACATAATATTAAAATATAAATATAAAAGTAATTTAATTTTTTTTATTTTCTATTTTTTAAAAAAATTCCCAAAACAGGCTATAGCTTAATTATTATTAAATTTTTTAAAAAAAAAAAAAATAAATTAAAAAAACAAAATTTAATATATCATATTATATATAATTAAAAAATTTGATATATATATATATTTTATTCTTTTTTATTAAAATAATTTATTAAACTAATTATTTAAAAATAATGGTTTAATAATAAAAATAATTTTATATATTTACTATATAATATACAAAATATTATAAAATATTAAACTAATTAAAAATAAATATATAAAATATTAAAAAAAGTATTTTAATTATTTTTATATATATGTATACAAATTTATATATTTATATAAAAGTTAAATATTTTTACTAAAGAATTATAATTTAATAATAAAATCTTTTTATTTTATAAAATAAGAATAAAGTGTCTGGTATAGAATATAAAGTCTTTTTTCTATTATTTTGTTTTTTTGTATACACTCCCCTTCGCTTCGCTCAGGGTTGCAAAAAAATTCTAAAAAAATCAAAAAAATAACAAAAAATAAAATCATTATCAAACTTTTCCCCAAAAAGAAAAAAAACAAAAATATAAAAAAAAAAAAGTAAATTTAATAAAAAAAATTATTTTTTAATATAAAATTAAAAAATAAAAATTAATTTTATTTAATTTTAATTTAATTTAATTAATTAAATTATTTTATAATAATTATATATTAATTATTAATTATTTTTTTAATATTAAAAAAGAAAATAATATTATATATGTATTAAATAATTTAAAAATTTTAATAAATTTTTAAATTAAATTATTATTAAATTTAAATTTTATATATTTCTTGAAATATAATAAATTTTTAATTAATAAAATATAAAATAATCAATTAAATAAAAATATTATTTTTAGAATATAATAAAAAAACCATTCAATTTAAATTATTATATAAAAATATATAATATAATTTTTAAAATTTTAAATTATATTAAAATAAGATTATAATAAAAAAGATTTTTTTTTTAAAAAAAGATTAAACTACTTTAATCTAAACTATTAACATTATATAATAAAATTATTTCATTATTTATTAAAAATATCTTTATAAAAGAAAATAGTTAATATTTACAATAAATAAAAATTTTAATATATTTATTATCATTTAAAAATAATATAATAATAATTCTTTAAACTTCCTTAAAAATAATTTAAATATTATCTTCATAAATAAAAATAATATTATTAATATTTAGGATTTTTATATAAAATATATTAATAAAATAATTAATAATTTCTTTTATAAAAAATTTCCTATTTATTTTATTAATTATATTTAAAAAAAAAATTTTATTTAATATAAAAATAAATATTTATATTTTAAATTTAAAAAATTATTAAAAATATATAAACTTTTATAAAAGATTTATTTTATTGTTTTTTGTTATAATACAATTTTTGAGTTTATTATTATTATATTATTTTAATTATTTAAATTAGTTATAATTAATTTATTATTTTTATATATTAATAATAAATAAGTAATTAAAAAAACCAATAAATTATTTAAATTTTTAATTAATAATTAATTGAAAATATAATTTATTATTATTAATATAATTATTTATTACTTAAATATTTTAACTATATTATTATTTAAAATAATAATAAAAAACATTATTAAATATATATTTATATTTATAAATATTATATTTGTTAAAATTTATTTTATATTAAATTTATACAAAATAATTAATAATTATATAATTTTTAAATTTAAAAATTTTAATAACAAAATTATATTTTTTAAATAAATTTTTAAATTAATTATAAAAATAATTATAGTTTTTAATCTAATTAATATTTATATATTTTAAATTAAAAAATTTAAATTAAATAATAAATTAATTTTATATAATAAATATATAAATAATATTTAAATTATTATTATAATTTTTAATTTTAAAATTATTAATAAAATTATTAAAAAAAAATTTAATCTTTATTAAAAATAATTTATATATATATTTTTTTAATTAAAAAATTATATTTTTTAATATTAATTTTGAAATAAAAAATAATAAAATAATATATTGTTTTTATAAAAAATTATTAAATTATTTTAAAAAACTTTATTTTAAATTAGAATATTTTTTATATATAAAAAAAAATTTTTTTATTAAAGATTTTTTTTAACTTACTATATTATTTTTTAATAAAAAAATTTATATTAAAAAAATTAATTTTTATAATTATATTTATAATAAAAAGAATTATTTTTAAAAAATTTTAAATTTATAAATTAAAAAATATATAATTAAATAATAAAATTAGAAAATTAATATTAAAAATATTAAAATAAATAAAAATTTTATTAATATTTAATTTCTAATATCTATAATTAATTAAATTTAAAATAATGTTAAATTAGAAAATATTTAAAAAAAAATTAAAAAAATTTAAATTATATATTATTATTCTTTTAATATAAAAATAAATATATTTATATTTAATTTTTTTTAATATAATATTTTTAAATAAAAATTTCAAATAATTTTTTATTAATATAATAAAATAATTAAAAATTTTTTTTAATATTTATTATATATACTAAAAAATTAATTATATAATATATATATATATTTTATTTTTTAATTTATATAAATTATTAATTCTTTAAAAAAAATAATATAATAAAACCAAATTTTATAACAAATAAAATCTGAATATTATTTTTAAAAAATTTAAATTAATTATTTATTTAAGTAATTTTAAATGGTTGCTCTCAATTAAAGAGAATTAAATTTTCTATAAAAAAATATATATTTTCCTTTGAAAAATTATACTAACAATAAAACCTATTTTTTTTAGAAATATAAAGAATTATAAAAATTTTATAAAATATATTTTAGATTTATTATTTTTATTCTTTTTTATAAAATCCTCTTCCTCACTACGCTTCGCTTCACTTAAGAAGAGTCCAAAAAAATAAAAATAAAAAATATAATTTTAATATTTAATCAATATAGTTTTTAATATTTAAAAATAATTAATATTAAAAATAATTTAAAAATTATTACTTAATTATAAAAATATATATATTTAAATTAATATTAAATTAAAATTTTTTATAAACTATTAATTTAATTTTATATTTAAATAATAATTTTATTAGTTTAAAAAAGTTATTAATTTTAAGTAAATTTAATTCTTTTTAAATAGTTTTATATTGATAATTTTTTTGATGTAATTTATAATTTTTTTATAATTTTATAGTTTTTAATTAAAAATACTTTTATTTTAAAATATAATAAATATTGATATTTTTATAATATTAATAATTTTATATTTTTAATATATTTAATAATAAATGAAATATAATTGTTATTTAATTCTTTTTTTTAAAAAAAAAAACCAATTTTAATTTAAATTAATAAATTTAATAATATGTTTTTATCTATATAATTTAGAATTTATTTAAATATTTTTATTAATAGTTTTCTACTAATTATTCCTATTCATAGTGATTAATCTTAAATATTTTTTATTTAATTATTATTAAATGTTTAATTAAATTATTTAATTTAATAATTTTGTTTTTTTTGTTTTTTTTATTAATTAATTGAATTTTTAATTTAATTAATTTAATATTGTTAGTAAATAATATAAAAGAACAAGAATATAAATGTTGTATAAATTCTATTTTTTTTATAAAAATTGGTATTTTAATGTACTTTAAAAATTAATTTTTAGCTAAATATCTATTTTAATTTTATTTAAAAAATTAAATAATTTGATAAATTATAGATTTTTTATTCATAAAATTTTAATATTAATTTTAATATAAATATTTGATTTTAATATAGTTTTTTTAATAATAAATTTCAATATAATATTAATAATAATTAATTTTAATATATTTAATTAAATAATATATTTTAATTAAATTTTAATAATAAAAATATTAATATAATATTATTTTTATAATAAAATTTCAAATCAAAATTTATAAAAATTATTAATTACATAATAGTTATATTAGTTTATCAATTTAACTAGATTAGTTTTTTTAAAAAAATATTAGTTTTTTTAATGAAAATTTTTTTTATTATAAAATTTTATTATATTTTTTTTAAATATTTAATATTAAGTAAGGTAATTAAAAGATTTAAAATACTTTAAGTTAAAAAATTATTTATATAAAAATTATTTTTTGAATAAATAATTATAATTATAAATTTTTTTTAAAAAAATATTAATAAGTTTATTTTATATAATAATATTATAATTATAAAAATTAATATATTTATTGATTTTTTAATTATATTATCAAAGTTTTAATATTATGATAAAAAATATTTAAATTTTATTTTATGTTATAATAAAAAATTTAAAGATTTTTGATTATTATACTTTTTTATTTTATTATTTAAATAAAATTTAAAAATTTTATATAACTTTTATAATATTTTTTTTTCTTTATTTTAATAATAAATAGTTTAAAATTATTATAAATATTAATTTTATAAATTATTGTTTATATTTTTATTTATTTAAAATAATTATTTATAAAAATAATAAAATAATTTTTATTTTTTTTAATCAAAAATAATTTATTTAAGAAGTTATTATAAAAGTTTTTTTAAAATATTTTATATTTAAATTAAATATTATTATAATTAAAAAATCTTCTTGTTTTAATTTATATATAAATTTAATAAATTAATCAATTTCTTTTTTAAAAATTAAATTAATTTTAACTTTTTGATTAATTTTTATGATATAAAATATGATTAAATCTATTACATTATTTTATAAAAATTTAATATTTTTATTTAATTTTATTTTATTTTTGGCTTAGATTTATTTTTCTTATTAAATATTAAATATAAATTAAAAATATTAAATTTTATATTAAAATTTTTGTTTGATAAGTATTTGTTATTAAAAATATTAATTAATATAATTATTAAATTGGTATTGGTAAATGTTATTAAATTTTTAACTTTTTAATTAAAAATATAAATAAAGAATAATTTCTTATTAGAATACTACATTCAAGTTAGGCAAGCCATCCTGTATATGATCTTTCTAATTTCCTATATGGTTTTTTAGTTAGAGTGGCTTTAACATCTTATATACTCAATTATTTTCTATGTAATTAGTTTATGGATTATTTCACATATAGTTTATTTATATATATAAATTTTAATTGAAATCATTATTAAATTTAATAAATTTTGTTTAATATATTTTATTTAATTTTATTAATTTTCATAAATTATGAGTTTAATATAGGTATATATTTAATATTTATATAATAAAACATTTATTGAAGAATTCACTAATTAATTTATTTTTATTATTTAAGTATTATTTATTTTTAGATTAATTAAAATATTTAATTTTAATAATTTTAAAAAATATTTATTTATTATTTATAAGTATAAATATAATATTTATATATATTTTAATAATAATAATTATTTTAATTAAAAGAATTAGTTTTTTAAATTTATAAACTATATTAAATTATTTAATAATTTTTATAATATTAATTTAAAATTAATTGAAATAAAGAAAATTTAAAAGTTAATTTATATAAAGATTATTATTATTGAATTAAAATTTATGGAAATAATTTTAAAAATAAATCTTTTAAAAGTGGATTTTCAGTGTAAAACTGTTTAAGTAAAATTAATTGATTTAGAAGAAAAAATTGACAATAGATTTTAATTAATAAAATTAAATTTATTTTATATATATGAAATATTTATTAAAGTTATTATAATAAAACAGAATTTTAATTAAAACTATTTTCACACTTAATTAAACTTAAAACATATTAATTAGGGAAAATACAAAAAGAAATTTTATATTATTTTAATTTATTATATAAGTGATGTTTTTTAGTAAATTTATATTAAATTAATAATTATATTTATTTTATAAAAAAGTTTAATAAAGACTTTTGTTTCAAAAGTTTAATAATTATTTTTAATTTTGATATTAATTTCTATAAAATAGAATTATTTTTAAAAAAAAATATATATAAAAGAGTTAGAAAGATTTAAAATATTTAATAATAATATTGATTGTTATTATTATAATTAATTTGATTATTAAATTAAAAACTATTTTATTAAAAAATTAAATAAAAAAAAAATAAATAGAATAAATAGAATAATAAAAAAAAATTAATAAAAAATCAATATAATTATTAATAATAAAAAATTAAATTAAAAATTAAATTAAAAATTAAATTAAAAATTAAATTAAATTTTTATTTAATAGAAAAGTAATATTTAAAATTAATTTTTAAATTTCTGTAAAATTTAGAGCAAGTATAATAATAATAATATTCAAAAATATCTTTATAATGAATAATTAATAAATTATTAATTTTAATATTTTTAAGATTTAGATATTAATTAAAATTAAATTTAAAAAGGTATAAATAATTATTTAACGAAATTTTAAATTATTAAATTATTAAATTTTTAAGATTTTAAAAAAATTAATTTTTATTTATATTTTTATTAAATATAATTATAAAATAAAAATTAATTTAAAGATTTATATTCTTAATTAAAAAACTTAGAATTTCATAGTATTTATTAATATTAATTTAACAATTATATTAATTAATATTTTTAATAATAAATATGTATTAAATAAAGAATTTAATATAAAATTTAATATTTTTAATTTAAATTTAATATTTAATAAGAAAAATAAATTAAAATTAAAAATTAAACCAAAATTAAAGAAAAAGATTAAATTTTTTATAAAATATTATAATAAATTTAAGTATATTTTATCTTATATTTAGTAAAAATTAATGAAAAAATTAAAACTAAATTAGGAGGCTGCTGCGCAGCACTCAAACCCGACTGCAGCATCTTGATTTTAAATGAATATATAATACAATCATTAATATAACAACTATCAATAATCAATATAACCATTAATAATAATTAATAGAACAATTAATATAATAACCAATATAATGACTAATAGAATAATTAATATAATTTTAATATAACTTTTGTATGTGACCATTTTCGACGTCAAAACCATTTTTTATTTAAATTTTATTTTATTTAATTCTATTTCAAAAAAATCTGTGACGTCACTTTTTTATATATCACGTAACTATTTTATATACAAAAATTAAATTAAATTAAATTTAAAATAAAAATTAATAAAAAAAAATAATTTTAATGTTGAAAATAGTTATGTAATTATAATTTCGCTAAAAGTGATTTAATTAAAAAAAATAAAAAAAATATAAAAATAATAATTAAAGATTTGTTTACTTAATTAAAATTAAATAAATAATTAAAAAAGAATATATTAAAATTTTAAAATTATACATTTAAAAATACAAAAATAGTAAATATAAATTCTTAATTTAATTTTATAATTTTTTAAAAAGTTCTTAATAATTTTTTTGCTAAAACTTAAAAATAGTGTTAAGATTTTAAAAATCTTATACAAATTTGTATGGCAAAAATCCAAAAAAAAAAATCTTTAAGTTCGTTAAAAACAACACATTTTTTGGCAGGTCTGGGTAGGATCGCGCCTCGCGCTGGTTCAACTTTAACCCTCCTGCATAAATGCAGTCGGGCATATAAATAATTATTTATAAGATTAATATTTACAATAATTTCAAACTATTTATTATTGAAATAAAATAAAAAAATATAATAATTAAAAAATTTTAAATTTTTTACTATCAAATAAAATTTAAATATTTTTTATTATAATATTAAAACTTTAATAATATTATTAAAAAATACGTAAATATATTAATTTTTATAGTCATAATATTACTCTTGAGACAAAGGGTGGAGTTGCAAGACCGGCAGCAAACAGGGTGAAAACGGTTTGCGGGTTGCCACACCGTTTTCAAAACCGGTTTTCAATTTTTTCACTATTTTACAAATAATTTAGCAATGATTTGCTAATTTTTTCATAATTTTTTTACTATTCTCAAAACCATTTTCTAAATAATAAAAAGACTTTTTTTATAACAGTTTTCTAACAATTTTCTAACAATTTTCTAACAATTTTCTAACAATTTTCTGATGATTTTATTATAATTATATTATAGTTTTAATAATTATTTTAATAATAGTTTGCAAATTGTTTATAGATTGTTTTTATAACAATTATATTATTGTAATTTTAGCTAATTAAGTTAAATAAATTTAATAAATTAAACTAGGAAACTACTGCACAACACTCAAACCTGATTGTAGCATCTTGATTTTAAAGAAATAATATATAATTTTTATATATATCATGTTATAATTTTTGATGTTAAAACTATTTTTTTAATTTTTTAATTAATTTAATTTAATTTAAATTTAAAAATTTTGTGATGTTATTTTTTATGTGTTATGTGATTATTTTACATACAAAAACTGAATTAAATTTAAATAAAATTAAAAAAATTAAATAAAAAATAATTTTAACATCAAAAATTCTTATGTGGTTTGATTTCACTAAAAATAACTTAATTTAAAAAAATAAAAAAAATATAAAAATAATAATTAAAAACCTATTCACTTAATCAAAATTAAATAAATAATTAAAAAAAATATATTAAAATTTTAAAATCATAAACTTAAAAATAAAAAAATGGTGAAGACTTTTATCAAAATCAATTTTCAAATTTATTAACAACTTTTTACCAAAACTTCAAAAATAATACCAAGATTTTTAAAATCCCATACAAATTTATATAACAAAATTTCAAAAAAGAAATTTTAAGTTAGTTAAAAATAATATATTTTTTAGCAGATCTAGGTAGGATTGTGTCTCGCGCTAGTTCAACTTTAACCCTCCTGCATAAATGCAGTTGGGTATAAATTAAATAAATTAAATAATAATCACATAACCATTTTCACCATCATAAATCTCTTTTTTAATTTAATTTCAATTTAATTTAATTTTCACATATAAATTAATTATGTGATATATACAAAAAATAACTTTAAAATTTATTTTTGAAATTTTAACTATTATTTTATTTTTAATTTCTTTTTTAATTTGTTATTATTTTATTACCTTATTAGTTAATTACTTTACTAATTGTTATATTAATTATTAATTTATTAAATTTTTTACTAATTATTATACTAATTACTAACTTATTAAATCCTTTATTAATTATCATGCTAATTACTAACTTACTAAGTCCTCTACTAACTATTATGCTAATTATTAACTTATTAAATTTTTTATTAATTACTTTATTAATTATTTTATTAACTGCTATATTAATTATTATATCATAATAATTATTATATTAATTCTTATATTAGTTATTGTATTAATTGTTATATTAATTATTATATTAACTGTTATATTAGTTATTATATTAGCTGTTATATTAATTATTAATAAATTAAATATTTTATTAATTACCTATTTTATTAATTATTTTATTAATTGTTATATTAGCTATTATATTAGTTGTTGTATTAGTTGTTATATTAATTGTAGTATTAATTGTAGTACTAGTTGTTCTTTTAACTATTTTTATTTTTTTAACTATTTTTATTCTCTTAATTATTCTTAATTATTTTATTAATTTATTAATTCATTAATTTGCTATGAATTTTGTATTATAATTAACATAAATTGATAAAATTATAATAAAATTAGTATAAAATTATCAAAAAACTATTAAAAAAATTATTTATTTATTATTTTTAAATAATATAATAATTAAATTATTGTTATATTATCATAATATAGTTATCATATAGCTGTTATATAACTACTATATAATTATCATATAATTATTATATAACCACCATATATTTACTATATTACTATAATATAATTGTTATATTACTATTTTATAACTATAAAACTATTTGCTAATTTTCTGACCATCTTTTAATTATCTTGCTAGAACATGCTTTTCCTCAAGAATATTATATAATTTATTGATATTTTTTTAAAAAAAAATTATAATTATAATTATTTATCTAAAAAATAAATTATTGTCATAGAACTTAAATAATAAAAAATTATTATATAAAATTTTATATAAATAATTTTTTAACTTAAATTATTCAAGTTTTAAATTTTTTTAATTCTTTTGTTTAATAAGTGTTAGAAATTTTAAAAAAAAATACAATAAATTTATTATATATATTAATTTATATTTATTTATAAATTGCATAAAAAATAACACTATTTTTTATAAAATTTTATAAGACAAAAAGTTTTAATTAAAAAAGAATAATATTTTTTAAAAAATTAATATAATTCGATTGATAAGTTAATATAATTATTATTTAATTAATAATTTTTGTAAATTTAATTAAAATATGTTATTTAATTAAATATATTAAAATCAACTATTGTTAATATTATATTAAAATTTATTATTAAAAAAAGGTCAGAATACTACGTTCAGGGTAGCTAAACAAGCCACCTTGTATATAACCTTTCTAATTTTTTACATGGTTTACCAACTGAAATGGTTTTAATTTCTTATATATTTAAATTATTTTTTATATAATTAATTTATAAACTATCTTATATATAATTTATTTATATATATAAATTTTAATTAAAGATATTATTAAATTTAATAAATTTTATTTAATATATTTTACTTAATTTTATTAATTTTAATAAATTATAAATTTAGTATAACTATATATTTATATTAATTAATATAATTATAAATTAAATTTATATTTATATAATAAAAAATTTATTAAATAATTTATTAATTAATTTATTTTTATTATTTAATTATTATTTATTTTTAAATTAAATAAAATATTTAATTTTAATAATTTTAAAAAATATTGTTTTATTATTTATTATAAGTATAAATTTGAAGTTTATGTATATTTTAATAATAGTAAATATTATAATTAAAAAAACTAATTTTTTAAGTTTATAAATTGTATTAAAATATTTAGTAACTTTTATAATATTAATTTAAAATTAATTATAATAAAAAAAGTTTAAAAATCAATCTATATTGAAGTTATTAATACTAAATTAAAATTTATAAAAATAAATTTAATAATAGATGATAAAATTTTTAATTTAAAATTACTTAAATAAAATTAATTAATTTGAAAAAAAGATTTATTAATAAATTTTAGTTAATAGGTTTGAACTTACTTTATATATAATATATAAAATATTTATTAAAATTATTATAATAAAATAAAATTTGACTTAAAATTATTTTAATATTTAATTAAATTTAAAATATGTTAATTAAAAAAAGTGAGAAAAAAATGTTATATTATTTTTATTTACTATATAAATGATATTTTTTAATAAATCTATAAGTATTAAATTAATAATTATATTTATTTTATAAAAAGATTTAGTAAAAATTTTTATTTTAATTAAAAATTTAATAATTATTTTTAATTTTTATATTAGTTTTTATAAAATAAAATTATTTTTAATTTTTATATTAGTTTTTATAAAATAAAATTATTTTTAAAAAAAAATATATAAAATAATTAAAAAAATTTAAAAATTTTTAAATTAAATTATTTAATATTACTTATAAAATTAATAATAAAATAATTAAAAATTAATATTTGATAAAATTAAAATTAATATTACTAATTATTGTTAATTATATTTAAATTTATTAATAAGAAAATTAAAATTTAATTTTTTATTAAATATAAAAAATTATATAGGATTTTATGTTTAGAAATAAATTTACTTTTAATTAAAAATAGAATAACATAATTTAAATAAATTAAATAAAGAGTAAAAATTAAAAAAATTTATAAAAATATAAAGAAAATAATAAAAATAAAGAAAAAAGTTAAAATAAAAATAAAGGTTATAATAACTATAAAAAAAAAGTTTGTTAAAATAATAAAAAGAATAATAACTATAATTATAATTATAATAATTAAAATAAGATTAACAATAATATTAACTATTATTATTATAATTAATTCAATTATTAAATTAAAAATTATTTTATTAAAAAATTAATAATAAAAAAGAAAGAAAAATAAAATAAGTAAAAAAAAAAAAAAAAATTAATAAAAAATAAATATAATTATAAATAATAAATTAAAAAAATTAAAAAAAATTTTATTATAAATTAAATTAAATTTTTTTATAATAAATAATTAATAAATATAATAATTATAATATTTAAAAATTTTTTTATAATAAATAATTAATAAAGTATTGATTTTAATATTTTTAATATCTATATATTAATTAAATTAATCTTAAAAAAATATAAATAATTACTTAAATTTATTAAAATTAAAATAATTAATAAATAATTTATTTATATTTTTAAAATGAATATAATTAATATTTAATTAAATTTTAAATTATTAAATTATTAAGTTTTTAAAATTTTTAGAAAATTATTATTTATTAATATTTTTATTAAATATAATTATAAAATAAAAATTAATTTAAAAATTTATATTTTTAATTAAAAAACTAATAATTTAATAATATCCATTAATATTAATTTAATAATGCCCGACTGCAGTATTGCAGGAGGGTTAGAGTTGAACCAGCGCGAGGCGCGATCCATATGAGATCTGCCAAAAAATGTGTTGTTTTTGGCGAACTTAGACAAAATTTTTTTTGATTTTTGCCATACAAATTTCTATGGGATTTTTGCAATCTTGGCAGATCTTGGCATTATTTTCAAGTCTTGGCAAAAAGTTGCTAAGAAATTAAAAAAATTAACTCTGACAAAAGTCTTTCCCATTTTTGTTTCTTTAAGTCTACGTTCCTAAAATTTTAATATCATTTTCTTTAGCCTTTTATCTAGGATTGATTAAATACACAGATCTATAATTACTTTTTTAATATTTTTTTTATTTTTTTTTATTAAGTCACTTTTAGCTAAAATCATAGGCATAAAACAATTTTTTTATTTAAATTTTAAATATAATTTTAATTTAATTTAGTTTTTGCATGCAAAATGGTCACGTGACACATACAAAATCTGACTTCAAAATTCAAAAATTATTTTCAATTTATTTTCATTTTTATATTATTTTTATTATATTCTTAGTTTTTGTATGCAAAATGGTCACGTGATCCACACAAAAACTATTTATATATATCTTATTTTTATTTTGTTTTTTGTTTTTGTTTTCTTTTTTATTTTTATTTTCTTTTTTATTTTTATTTTTATTTTTATTTTTATTTTTATTTTTATTTTTATTTTTATTTTTATTTTTATTTTTATTTTTATTTTTATTTTTATTTTTATTTTTATTTTTATTTTTATTTTTATTTTTAATTATTTAATTTAATTTCATTTAATTTAATCTAATTCAATTCAATTCAATTCAATTCAATCTATATTAATTTAATCTAATTTAATTTAATTTCACTTAATCTTATTTCCTTGAATTTAAGTTAAATTTATTTTTTTAATTATATATATTTTTATATATGTATAAATTGAATAAAGATAAAATTAATTAAAAACTTTTTTATCATTACTTTAATTATTAATTTAATTATTAATGATTATTATATAATTTTAATTATTATATTATATTAATAATTATATTAATTATATATCTTAATTTTAATATCAATTAAATATTATATTAATAACTATATTAAATATATTTAATTTAATATCAATTACTATATTAATTATTATTTAATTAACATTATAAATAAATATAAAATACTATTTTAATTATATCAATAATTTAATTAATTATTATATAAATTATAATAATAAAAATTATTATTTTAATTATTTTATATTATATTAATGAATATGATAATTATATATACTTTTTTAATACAAAGTTAAATATTAAATAAATATTAATTATATAATATTAATTTAAACTTTATATAATTGTTCAAGTTTTTTAATAAATAACTTAATATTTTTATATTTATTAAATTTATATTTATTAAATTATAAATTTATAAATATTTAATATTTATTATATAAATATTTTTATAATACTTTTAGATTAATTTATAAATAAATAATTAATTGTTATTATTATTATAAAAGTTTTAAAAATCATAATCTTATTAATTTAATTATAGTATTTTGATTATTTTAATGATTATAATATAATTATTGAAATTTAAAAATTTAATTTTAAATTTCAGTTTATTTAAATTTTTATTTAATTATTATTAAGTATATAATTATAAAATAAAAATAATATAATAATAATAATTATAATAATAAAAATGATAATTATAATAATAATAAATTTATTTATTGTTATAATCAATTTAAAATAAAATACTCATTATTAATAAAGTTATCAAATAATAATTAGTATTTTATTAAGTGAATCAAAATTTATTTAATTATTGTTTCTTAATTATTTTTATTATAAGTTAATATTATTTTATAATAATAACATAAATTAATCTAATATAAATTAATTTCTATTTTATTATAAAATATATTATAGAAAGTATTATCTAGATATGATTAAGATGTGGCAGTCGGGTTTGAGTGCTGCGCAGCAGCCTCCTAATAGTTATATTTATTAAATTTTTTTTTAAAATATTTTTATTTAAAATTAAAAATTTTTAATTAATAATAAAATAAAGTAGGGTTATTTTATTTATTATTTAAATAAAATTTTTAAAAATAATATTAAAAATTAAATTAATTGTTAAAAATAAAATTTTAATAATATGTATATTATTATCTTATATTTCATATATTAAACTTAATTTTTAATATATAAAAGTTTTTAATAAAAATAATATATTTTTAAATGTAATTAATATAAACGTTATATTTTTTATAAAATAAATATATAATTAATTTATTACAGAATTAATATTTTTAATTTATTTTTTTAATTAAATTATATTTAATAATATATTTAATATTAATAATAAAATAAAATTTATTTTTTTAATAATATTTATTAATTTCTTTTTTAAAATTAATATTGAATATGGTAGTGTATGTGTTTTAATAAATAAATTATTAAATAATAAAAGAGAAAAAGTATTAATAAAAGTATTTTTAATATTTAAAAAATTAATTATTGTTGTAAGAAATGATTTAAATATAATTAAAATTTTTAATATAAAAACTTTATTTATTATAATAAAAATTATAAAGGTAGAGGGTGTGATTATATAATTTTATATTAAAAAATTGATTTTTATAAAAATAATAAATTAAATTTTTTTTCCAATATTCTTATTTTAAATATTTAATTTTGTTTGTTTGTTTATAGGTAATAAGGGAATTAATATTTTTGATTTTTTTATAATATAAAAAAAGATATCTTAATATTTCTTAACAAAAAACCATTTTTAATTTTTAATATATTTGTATTTAATATATTTAATAATAAAAATAATATAACAATCTAAATATTTATAATCCAATTAATTTTAAATTATATAATTATAATTTTTATATTATTTATAAATTTTTGTTAACTAGGAGGCTGCTGCGCAGCACTCAAACCCGACTGCCACATCTTGATTATAAATCAATAATAACTAATATAATAATTAATATAATAATTAATATAATAAATAATATAATAACTAATTACTATAATAATTAATATAATAACTAATATAATAATTAATATAATAATTAATATAATAATTAATATAATACATAATATAATAACTAATATAATAATTAATATAATAATTAATATAATAATTAATATAATTTTGATATAACTTTTGTATGTAATCACATAACAATTTTCAAAATCAAAACTATTTTTATTTAATTTTTATTTAATTTCAATTTAATGTAATTTTAAAAATTTAGTAACATCATTTTAATGTGTATCACATGACCATTTTGCATGCAAAAACTAAATTAAAAAATAAAAATTAAATAAAAATTACATAAAAATTAAATAAAAATAGTTTTCACCTCAAAAATTATCACATAACCTAATTTTCAGTAAAAGTGACAAAACTAAAAAAAATAAAAAAAATAGAAAAAATAAAAATAGACCTACAGCAACTCATAAAAAACTAAATAATTAATTAAAGAAAGTTATATTAAAATACTAGAAACAAAAACTCAAAAAAACAAAAACAATGAAAACTTTTGTCAAAATCAATTTTCAAAATTTCTTAACAACTTTTTGTTAAGACTTCAGAATTAATACCAAAATTGTCAAAACTTCAAAAATCCTATACAAATTTGTATAACAAAAATAAATTTTGAAAATCTCTAAATCAGCTAAAAACAACACATTTTTTACCAGATCTAATATGGATCGCGCCCTCACACGCTAGTTCAACTTTAACCCTCCTGCAACGCAGTTGGGTATAATTTATATATTGAATTTATTTTTTTTTAAATTTCATAAAAATTATATTATTAATGTAGAAATAAAGGTTTTATCATCATTTTAACTTTTGTAAAATATAGTTAAAGGATTAAAAGAAATTTTTTTATAAATTTTTTCTTTATTATTTAAGTGTTTTATAAAAAAATTTTTCTATTTATAAAAGATTTGGTTATAAGCAAATAATAAATTTATTTTAATAAAAAATTTTTTATTATATTAATAAATCATAAATAAATTTTAAAATTTTATAATATAAAATCAATATGAATTAAATAAATATAATAAATTTCTTTAAATATATATTTTTAAATAAATTATTGATTAAAACACTTTTTATAATTTAAATAAATTCTAAATATCAAATTATTCTAAAACCAATAATATTTTTAAAAAGTTAAATTATAAATAATTAAAATAATTTTAAGTTTATTTTCTTTTTTTTAATTAATAAATTTAGAAATATTTATAAATTGATTAAAAGTAATTAAATAATTTAAAGTTTATTTAAAAATTTGTTATTAAAGTTATTTAATTTTTTAAAAAATAAATTAATATATTATTTAAATTTTTTTTATAATAAATAATAGTAAAAAGTTAATATTTACAAATTTAATATTTTTACATTATTAAAATATATTATTTTATTATAATTTTTTATAATTTTCAATAATATATTTAAATTTATTATAATTATAATAAATAAAATTATTAAATTTTAATTTTTTAAACTTTTTATTATATAAATAATTATATCAAATTATGTTGAAATCTATAGAAGTTAGATTAAAAGTTTTATTTAAAATAAAATTTTTATTTTTATTTTTATATTAATTTTTATTTTTTTTTATTATTTTAGTTTTGGGGTGTTTTTTTTTTATTCTTATTTTTCTTAAAATTATAATTATAAAAATTCTTTTTTTTTTGATTATGTTTATTGTGTTAATAAATGTTGTTAATTTTAATAATTATTTTTTATATTTTTATATATTTAAAAAGTTTTCTAAATTATTATTTTTTAAAAAAAATTTAATTTTTAATTTTAATTTTAATTTTTCTTAAATTTAATAAATAATATTAAATTCATCCTATTTAATAAAAAAAATAATTTGGTTAATATTTATAAATTAAATTAATTTATTTAAATTTTTTAAAATTTGTATAAATTTTATTAATTTTATCATTTTTTTTATATTATTATTTAAAAAACATAACAAATTCTACATAATTCATTATAATTTTAAAAATATAAATATCAAAATTGTCAAGCCACGCACCCATGCGGTGGTGCGCAAAATACAACAAGGTTAACATAATGGCTAGAGCTACCTAGTCTGGGCAATATGAATATGCGGCGACCTATCTGGAGATCTATTTAGGTAATTTTGGTTTTTGGGTTAATGTCAGATTAGTTCCTTTAATTTGGAAGTAATAGAGAGTTGTGGTTTGATGTTATAATATATATATTTTTTAGTATATAAAATATAAATAATAGTTATATATATAATTTTTTATTTTTTAATTTATAATTATAATTAAAATTATATTTTTAATTGTTGTGATATATATATTTTTATATATATAATTTTATATATTAAAAGATTATTTTTTAATTTATTATTATAAATATTTTATAAATATTTATAATATTTATTAAAAAAGATAAGTTAATGTAAAATATTTTATAGAGTTTAATAAATTTTAAATTTTTAAATTCTAAATTTTTAAAAAATAATAGAATATAATAATTTATTTTATAATTTAGAGATAATAATCTAATTATAATTATTTAATTTATAAAATTAATTAATAAATTAAATAAATTTACAAATAATTACAATAAAATATAAATTTTTATTTATTAAATAAAATTATTTTTTAATTTTAATTATTAAATATTTAAAAATAATAAAAATATAAAATTAATTTTATTTTTAATTAATTATAAAATATTATAATTAAATAATTTAAATTTTTAATAATTTTAATAAATATAAATAAAATTTTTTTAAAATTAATAATATAAAAAATATTTAAATAAATTATTATAATTTATTTTAAAAATTTGAATAAAAAAAAAATAATTAAATTTATTATTTTAAAAATATAATAAAAAAATAAAATTATTAATTATATAATTTATTTTAATATATTATGAGTTAAATTATTTTTATAATATAAAAATATTTTATATATTTTTTATTATAAAAATTTTAAAAAAAAAATTTAAAAAATTATTTTTATTATAATTAATAGTATATCAAAAGGATTTAAAGATTTATAAAAATTCATATAATTAATAATTTATATTAAAGAATTATAAAATTTATATATTAAAAATTATTAAATTTAAAATAATTTATTTTATAATTTATAAATTCAAATTATATTATAATAAATTATATTAATATTAAATTAATTAAATTTTATAAAAATAAATATTTTTTAATAAAAAAAATTATTTTTTAATAAATATAAATATTATAAAATAAATAACCTTTATTTTAAATATAAAAAATTTAATTATATAATAAAACAATATTATAATAATATATAATATAAAGAATTAAAAAAATAATAAAAATAATAAAATTTTTATTATTTAAAAAAAAAATATTTATATTATATATAATATCATATTAACTATAATATATAAAATAAAATTATTAAAAAAATATTTTAATTATTTAATAATAAAAATAATATTATTATAAAATAATAAAATAATATAAATTAAAATATTAATAAATTATAATATATTTAATAATTTTATAATAATATAATTTATAATAAAATATAACATATTTTTAATAAAAAAAAATAAAATTATTTTATTTAAAAAAATAAATAATATTTTATTAGACTATAATATTATATATAAAATAAAAGATTTAAAAATAAAAATAAATAATTTTGAAAAATTTATTTTTTTTAATATTATAAAAATTAAATTATTTAATTTTATATTAAAATTCATATAATTACATAAAAATAATTTAAATATTAATTAAAATATAAATTATTTTTTAATATAATAAACTACAAAATTTTATATTATTATTATAAAATTAGTTAAAATAAAATAATTTGATTTTTTATTAAAAAATTTTATATTAATAAAAATAATAGTTTTAAAAAAAGTTGTTTTTTAAAATAAATTAATACAATATATATTAAAAAAATATATTAATTTTATAAATTTAAAAAAAAAAAAAATAATAAATAAATTATTAAAATATTAATTTTAAAATTATGAGATTTTATTAATATAAAATATTATATTTTTTTTTAAATTAATTTATAAATTTTTTTTAATTAAAAATAAAATATTAAAATTATATATAGAGGAAATGGAGTTAAAAAATTTTATTTATAAATTTTTTTTATTAGTAAGAATATTTATTTTTTTTGTAAAAAAAAAAAATAATTTATTACAATTTTATATAGATTATTGGGTATTTAATAATATAATGATAAAAAATTGGTATTTATTATTTTTAATAAATGGATTTTTTAATTAATTACAAAATGTTAAAATATTTATTAAATTAAATTTAAAAAAAGTTTATAATTTAATATATATTATAATAGGAAAAAAATAAAAAATAGTATTTAAAATAAAATATAATTTTTATAAATATTTAATAATATTATTTAAATTAATAAATATATTAATGATTTTTTAATTATTATTAAATATATTATTTTATAATTTATTAAATATTTTTATTATTATTTATTTAGATGATATTTTAATTTTTTTTAAAAATTATAAATTTTATATAAAATATGTATATATTATATTGTAATAATTTAAAATAATATTATTATATATTAAAGTAAAAAAATATAAATTTTATAAAAAAAAAATAAATTTTTTAAGTTTTATTATATTAATTTGTAGTATCTTAATAAATGAAAATAAAATAAAAATTATATATTAATAAAAAATTTTTTAAAATATAAAATAATTATAATTTTTTTTAAATTTTATAAATTTTTATTATTAATTCTTTATAAAATATAATATTATAATAAAATTAATTATAAAATTTTTATTAAAAAAAAAAAATATAAAAATAAAATAAAAAATAATAAACTATATTTAAATATATTAAAAAAAAATTTATAATTAAAATAATATTACTATATTATAATTAAAAATAATATATTATAATTAAAATTAATATTTTTAAATTTGGAATTAGAATTTACTTTTTATAATAAAATAAAAAAAATTATTAATATCTTATTTATTTTTAAAATAAAAAAATATTAAAAATAAAAAAAAATTATAAAATATTTAATTAAAAAATATTAATAATAATTAAAATATTATAATATTAAATAATATATTTAAAAAAAGTTTAGTTTTAAATTATTATTTATAATAATTATTAAAATTTAATTTATTTTATAATTTTAAAATAATTTAATATGAAATAAATTAGATAATTTAAAAAATTAATAAATTATAATTTTATTATTTAATATTATTTAAAAAAAAATAATATAATAATAAATATATTATTTTATTAAATAAAATATATAAAAAAATATAATAGATTATTATTATTTTTATTATTAAAAATAAAATAATTAATTATAATAATATATAATAGTTATTTAATATTTTAATACTAATATTTACTAAATTTTTATAAAATATTAATAATATTAAGAAAATGTATTTTAAAAATAAAAAAATAAAATATATTATTAATATTATATAATAAGATAATATAATATATATAATAAATTATATATTAAAAAAAAATAATATATTGTAATTTAAAAATAAATTATATATATTTAATATTTTAAAATTATATAAAAATATAATATATTATGTATATAATATTTTTTTAATAAATTATTTTAATTATTATAAAATATAAAAATTATTTTTTAAAAATTATTATTTTTTAAAATATATTAAATTTATTTATAAATATATTATAAAATATAATATTTATTAATAAAATAAAATAATTAAAAAATTAAAAAAAGAAAAATTATTATTATTTTTAATATTAAATATATTGTGGTGTAATATTTCTATAAATTTTATTATTAAATTATTTTTATTGTGAAATTTTATATTAAAAAATGTAAATTTGGAATTTAATATAATTTAAATAATAATAAATAAATTAATTAAGTTTATATATTTTATACTATTTTATAATAAGTTATAAATAAAAAAATTAATATAAATTTATATAAAATATTTAATTTATAATAATTTTTTAAATAATTTTATATTTAATTAAAAATAAATTTTTATTTTTAAATTTATAATAAATTTTTATAAAATAATAAATATTATAAAAAAATAATTTATTATATTTTATTTTAAAATAAATAATTAAATAAAAAAAATTAATTAAATTTTAAAATAATTAATAAAAAATTATTATAATTATAAATAAAATAATTAAATTAATTTACTTTTATTTATAATATTTATATATAATAATATTTATTAAATAATAATTAAAATAATTTTATTTTTTATTAAATATAATTATTATTTATAATTTAAAATAAATTATTTTATAAAAAATAAAATATTAATTACAAAAAAATATATTAAGAAATTAAAATTATTATATCAAATTTATAAATTAAAAATAAAATAAATTTAAAATAATCAAATTAAATATAACAACTTAAAATAAAATAAAATATTAAAATACAAAATTAAATAAAAATTATATTTTTTAATAAAAATATAAATATTAAATAATTTTTTATAAAATTTAAAATTAAATTTTTAAATTTATATAAAATTATAATTTATATTAAAACACATACTTATAAATTAATATTATTTAAAAAAATAAAATAATATAATATTTTTTATATATTACTTTTAAAATTATATATTATAAATAAAATCTATTTAACACTTTCTAAATTATAACATATTAAAATAAAAAAAAAAAAAAATAAAAAATAAAAAAAATATTAATAAAAAATAATTTTAAAAAAAATATATAAAACTATATTAAAACAAAATATTATTTAATTAAATAAAAAAATTAATTATTAATAAATATATTATAAAAATTTAAAAAATATTTATTATATATTAAAACTAAAATTAAAAATTTTAAAAAAATATTTTAAAAAATTTTATAAATTATAATAATTTATAAAAAAATTTAAAATTATTATTAAAAATTTTAAAATTATAATAAATTAATTTAATAAAATTATTAAAAACAAAATAAATTTAAAAAAATAAAAAATTCTTATAAAAAATTAAAAAAAAATTAATAAAAATAAATATAATAATATATAAAAAATTTATTTATAATATAATTAAATTAAATAACTTTTTTTTTTAAAAATTTTATATTTATAAATCTTCCCATCTCCATCCTTCTTTTTTTTTTTTTTATTATAATAAAAATTACAATAACCTATATTTTTATTATAATAATAAAAAATAATTTTATTATTATTTTCTCCATTTTTTACACCATTATTATTTGTAGGGGGAGGAATTTTACTATTTCTATTTTTTTTATTATTATCTTTATTATTATTTTTTATAATATTATTTTTATTATTATTTTTATTATTTTTAATAATTATTAAAAAATTTTTAATTTTATAATTATAAAAAATAAAAAAACTTAGTATATTTTCTAATATAATAATATACAAAATTAAAAAATTCAATTTAAGAATTATAAAAAAAATTTTTTAAAATAATAAATACTTTAAAATTATAATTTATTATAAAAAAATGTTAAAATTTGGAATATTATTAAAATAATTTAATACAATATTTATAATAATTAAAATAATTTTAAAGAAAATTATTTTTTATTAATTTTAATAAATTACTATACCAATAAGAATTTTTATAATTAAAATAATTAAATAAATAAATTAATTTATGTAAATTATAATAAATTAAATAATAAAATTAATAATTATAAAATTAATATTTTTAAATTAATAAAATTAAATTATATTAAATTATTTTTTATAATAATAAAAACAAATATTATAATTATTAAAAAAAAATAATAAATAAAATTTATAATTTAATATTAATTATATATAATATGTAATAAAAAATTAAAATTAATATAAATTATTTTTATAATATTAATAATATGTATATTAAATTAATTAGTTATTTTTTTAAATAAGGAAAAATAAAATAAAATAAAAAAAAATTATTATATATTTTATAAAATAAAATAAAATAAAAAAAAAAAATTATAAATTATTAATTTAAAAATTTTAAAATATTTTAAAATTATTGATTTAAAAAAATTATTTATTAAAATATTTTAAAATAAAAAAAAGAAAAAAAAAATAAAAAAGTGTAAAATATAATATTATATATTAAATTTTAATTTTTTTTAAAATTTTAAAAATTAAGATTTATATAATTTATAATTATATTTTTACATTATAAATTATAAAATATAAATTTTAAAATTATAAGTTATAAAATATAATTATTAAAAATTGTAATTTATAAAATATAAATTTTATAATAATGTAAGTTTATAAATTAATATATAATATAATAAATTTAATTTTATATAATTAATTATTTATATTATATTAAAAATTTTTAAAATATAATATATTATAGATTATTATAAAATAAATTTAAAATTTTTTATATAATTTTATAATATATAATTTTTTATAAAATTATAATATATAAATAAAATTTTTAATATATATAAAATTTTATTTTAAATTTATAATTAATATATTATTTTTATTATATATTATTTTTATATATTTGAATTTAATAATTAAATTTAAAATTTTTAAAATATTTATGTAGAATTGTAATAGTATAATAATATTAATAAACTAAAATTTAAAATTAGTTTTTTAAAATATTTTTTAAATTATATAAAAAAACTACAATTTTAATATAGATTACAGTAACAAGGTTTTATTTAATTTTTAATAAATAAATTTTAAAAATTATTAGAGAAAGATAATATCAAATTATATATTTATATAATAATATATAAAATATAATAAGGTTAATATAACAACTAAAGTTACTCAATTTAAATAACACAAACACACAACAACCCACTTAAAAACCTATTTAAACAACTTTGGTTTTTAGACCAATATCAAATCAATTCCTTTAATCCAAAAACAATAAAAAATTACAACCTAATACTATAATACACATATCCTTCAATATATAAAACATAAATAACAATCATATATATAACTTTTTATCTTTTAATTTATAACCATAATTAAAATCATATTCTTAATTATTATGACACACATATTTTTGCACATATAACCTTACAAAAATCAATTCCATTTTTAACATAATAATTATTATAATTAATAAATATTTAAAAAATTAAATTTTTTAAATACATTTTTACAAAAATAATTTTAAATTTATTATTTAAAAATTTATTTTTTTATATTTTAAAATAAATTAAAAGTTAGTAAAGAAAATAATTAATTTTTTTAAATTTACCAAAAAATTTTTAATTTTAAATATTTTATTAATATTAATATTAATTTTTTTTTATTATAATTTATTTTAAAAGATTTATATTCCAATTATTTTTATATAAATATATATATTTTTTTTTATAAAATTTTATTTATATTTATTTTTTAAAATAATTAATCTTTTAATAAATTCTTTTATAATAAATAGTAAAATTTGTTTTTTTAAAAAAATTTTTATATTAGTTATTGCGTTAAATAAATCTAATATTATATTAAATAGTTGTTTATATTTTTAAAAATAATTTAATATTAGCTATATCTTAATCATAATACTAATGTATTTAATATTTTTATATTATTTAAATAGAATATTAATTTATATTAATTTTAAATTTTTATTATTAATAATTAATTTTAAAAAAAATAATTTAATTTATTTTATAAATAATTTTTTTGTTTGTATTTATTAATCTTAAATTACAATTGATAAATATATTATTTTATTAAAGAGGTTGTTTTTTATTTTGTAAGTAGCACCATAAAAGTCATAATATTTAATATTATTATTATTACTTAATATATAATTTTTATTTTACTATTAAAAATCAGATTAATTAAAATATTATATTTATTTTAAATATTTTTTAAATAAAAAATTCCTAAAACAATTTAATATTTTTTAACTAATTATATTTTTAATTTAAAATATTTAAATTATTTTTTTTAAAATAAGTTGGGTTAAATATAAAAATATTAAATAATATAATTTTTAGTAAAAGAATATTAAATTTAATAAATAAAAATAATAAATAAAATATATTAAATATTAATAAATTAATTAATAAAATTTAAAAAAAAATTTTAAAACTATTATTATTTAAAAGTTTTTATATATATAAATATTATCAAATATAAATCATTTATAAATTTAAACATTATATACTTAAATAAATATTATATACACATAATATATTAAACTATATATAATATTTTATATATAATTTATTCTAAAAATATATTATCAATACAACACATTTACAAACAATCCAATTTTAGTTTAATTTATTTTTAAACTCATAATCCAAATATTTATATTATAAATCTGATCTATAAACTGAACCCAAAACCAACCAAACTCATATTTAACACACCAAGACATACCTAATATGGCTGGCCGTGACATATTATATTAATTATTATATTAATTATTATATTAATGCTTATATTAATTATTACATTAGTTATTATATTAATAATTATATTATATATTCATTTAAAATCAAGATACTGCAGTCAGATTTGAGTGCTGCGCAGCAGCCTCCTAATTTATTTATAAATTATATAAAAAATAATATTATTTTTTATAAAATTTAAAATAAAATAAATTTTTACAATAAAAAAAATTTTAATTAAAAAAAAATAATATTTTTTAAAAATATTAATATAATTAAATTAATAAATTAATATAATTATTATTTAATTAATAATTTTTATAAATTTAAAAATAATAAAATTTTTTAATTCATAAAAAAAAATATAAATTTAAATTTAAAATTATATTATAAAAATTATGTTATATTATTATTTTTATTATTAAAATCTAATTAAAATATATTCTTTAATTAAATATATTAAAATTAAATATTATTAATATTATATTAAAATTTATTATTAAAAAAGTTATCTTAAAATTAAATATTTATAATACTACATTAAAATTAAAATTAAAATTTTATAATTAAAAAATTATTTATAATTAAAAAATTATTTATAATTAAAAAATTATTTATAATTAAAAAATTATTTATAATTATTTAATTATTTAATTATTTAATTAAAATTAAAATAAACATTTAATTAAAAAATAATTTTTAAATTATATTAAAATACTAATTTTTATATAAAAAATATAATTTATATACTATTTATATTTTTTTTTTATATTATTTAATAATAATATTAAATTAATTAAATTAAAAATTTAATTAATTAATAAAAAAAATAAAAAAAAAACAAAATTATCAAATTAAATAATTTAATTAAAAATTTAATAATAATTAACTATTTAATTATTAAAATAATAATTAAAATAAATAAAAAATATTTAAAACTAATTATTACTAATAAAAATAATTAATAATATAATAAAAAAAATATTAACAAAAGTATTTAAATAAATTTTAAATTATATAAATAAAAATATATTATTAAATTTATTAATTTAAATCAAAATTCTTTTTTTTTAAAAAAAAAATTAAATAATAATTATATTTTACTTATTATTAAATATATTCAAAAATATAAAACTATTTATAAATAACTTAAAAAAAATTTAACCCTTAAAATAATTTAAAATAATTAAATCATTAATATTATAAAAATATAAATATTTATTATATTTTAAAATAAAATTATTATTAATTAAAAGTTATAAAATTATAAATTATATTAAAAAAAATTATTAATATAAAATTAATAGTTTTTTTAAATTAATAAAATTATTAGATATAAAATTCTTATATTAAAATAAATATTTAAAACAAGAACTTAAAATAATCTAATTTAATATAAAGTTAAATTAATAATTTATAAAGATTTTTAATTTAATATTAATTTAAATATATATGTTTTTATAATTAAATTAATAATTTTTAAATTATTTTTAATATTAATTATTTTTAAAAATTAAAAATTACATAAATTAAATATTAAAATTATATTTTTAATTTTTATTTTTTTAAAAAAAATATATATAATATTATTAAAAAATTATTATAAAAAAATATCTAAAAGATTTAAATATCTAATTTTATATTTTAAATATATATTATATAATTTATATTCAACATTTAAAATTTAAAATATAAATATTAATATTTTTTTTAAAAAATTTAATTTTATATTCTATAAAAATAATAAAAATTTATATATTAATTAAAATAATAATATTATAATTTTTTTTATATAAATAATTTACTTATAATAATTATTATATTAATTTTAATAATTAAAATTAAAAAAATATTTAAAATTAAACTGGGAGGCTGCTGCGCAGCACTCAAACCCGACTGCCACATCTTAATCATATATAGATAATAATTTATATAATATATTTTTCATAATAAAATAAAATTAATGATTATAAACAAAAGAAAATTTTATTATATTAAAATATATTATTATTATAAAAGTAAATCAAATCATACTTTCAAAATCAAATAAAAAATAATTAAAACATAAGAATTAAATAAATTTTATTAATTTAATTATTAAAAATTTATAATTATAATAATTTCTAATCAATAACTTTCTTAATAACTGTTAATAATTATGTTTTTAATTTTTAAATTTTATATAAATTATTTTATTATAATTATTAATATAATTATAAATATTATTTTTTTAATTATAAATATCATTAATTTAATAATAAGTATTATTAATTTAACTATAATTATAAATATCATTACTTTAATTATAAATATTAATATTTTTATTAATATTATTATTTTTATTATTTTTATTATAATATATAACTATAGTTATTGTTTTAATTAATTTTTCTTTTATTTAACTTTTATATATATAAAAAAGATTTTAATAATTGTTAATTTTAATTATTATTAATTAATTGAATATTTTATTGATTATTATATTAAATATTATAGTTTATATATTAATTCTTATATTAATTATTTTAATATTAATTTTATTTATATTTTCATTAATTTTTATCAATTTTATATTATAATTATTATAAATTTATAAATTATATAGTTAATATATATTAATATTTATTTTATAATAAAATTTAATTGTTATAAACTTTAATGATTAATTTATTAATTAATAAATAATTTAAAGTAAATAATTATTTATTAAAGATTATGATTTTATTATATATATATTTTTCATAAATATATTATAAATTTTATATTTAATAAATAAATGATAAATAGATTATTAATTATAATATTAAATATAAATATATTTTGTAAAATAACTAATATTGTTGTTAAAAAATGTTTAAAATTAATTAATAATATAATTGAATAATTATTTTTTTTAATTTTATGTAAAATAATTATTTTTTTTTATAAAATAATTAATTGAATGAATTAAAATTCAGAATTAAAATTTTATTTTATTTTATAAAAATATTTTATATCATTAATATAATTATTATTGTTATTATTATGATTTAGTAATTAAATAATTATAAAGTTTATTATTATATTATTATTATTAGTATATTATATTATATTATATTATGGTATATTATTATTATATTATTATATTATAATTATTATATTTTTTTTATATTTATAATTGAATTTTTATGTTTATTTATTAAATAATTAAAATTATAAATTTATAAGAATTGAATTAATATTATATTATTGATTTTTAATTTTTGGATATTGAATTTTGTGTTAAAAATATATATATAATTAACTAATAAATAATATAATAATGAATATATAATAATTAAAATAATTGTTTTTATTATATATAATATATAATACATTATATATTGTAATTAAAATATACTTTACATATATAATAATTATTAAATAATAATTAAAATAGTAATTTATATATATATATAATAATTAATATAATAATTAATATATATAATTAATATATATATAATTATTACTATAATAATTAATAAAGTTTTTTAATTAATTTTATTTTTATTGTATAATTAATTTATATAATATAATTAAAACAAAATAAATAAAAACTTAAATTTAAATAAAATAAAAATAAAAATAAAAATAAAAATAAAAATAAAAATAAAAATAAAACTAAAAAATAAAAAATAAAGATAAAAATAAAAATGGTGTTTGCATGAATCACGTGACCACTTTGCATGCAAAAACTAAAAATTTAATTAAATAATTATAATAATTAAAATAAATTAAAAAATAATATTTGGATTTTGAAGTCAGATTTTGTGTGTGTCACGTGATCACTTTGCATGCAAAAACTAAATTAAATTAAAATTATATTTAAAATAAATTAAATTGTTTTTTTAAAATTTTGAAGTCAATTTTATATGTGTCACGTGATCATTTTGCATACAAAAACTAAATTAAATTAAAATTATATTTAAAATTCAAATAAAAAATTGTTCTATACTTATGATTTTCGCTAAAAGTGACAAAATAAAAAAAAATAAATAAAAGAGTTATAGGGGTATTCGCTCTTGAAAGGCTAGATAAATAGTTAAAAAAGACTATATTAAATTTCTAGAGTCATAGATTTAAAGAAACAAAAATGGTGGAGACTTTTATTAGAGTCAATTTTTTTAATTTCTTAGCAATTTTTGCCAAGACTTGAAAGCAGTGCCAGGACCCGCCAAGATTTGAAAATCCCATACAAATTTATATGGCAAAATTTCAAAAAAAAAATCTCTAAGTCAGCCAAAAACAACACATTTTTTGGAAAATCTGGTATGGATCGCCCTCGCGCTGGTTCAACTCTAACCCTCCTGCATAAATGCAGTCGGGCATATAAAATAATTAATATTAAAAAAATTAAAATTTTTTTAAAAATTTTTATTAAAAGAAATAAAAAATAAAATAATTATTATTTTTTAATAAATATTTATTAAATTTATTTTTATTTATTATGATATAAATTAATATAATATTATAAAAATTTTAATAAAATAAAATTTTATTATTAAAAATAATATATTGTTAATAAATAATAAAATTTATTAATATTAATAGATAAATAAATAATTCATATATTTAATAATTTATACAAAATTAAATTTAATTTATATAATAAAATAATTAATTAAATATGATCTAAAATTCATAATAATATATATTAAATTAATATATAAAATATTAAAATATTTTAATAATATAAAAATTCTAAAACTTATATTAAGAAATATAAAAAATAAGTAATAAAAATTATTAGAAAAATATTTAAATTTTAATTTAATTAATAATATAAATAATAAAAAATTAATTAAAAATTATTTATAATTTTATAATTAAAGTTTAATACTTCAAAAATTTAAAAAATAAATTATAATAATTAATAATATATAATATATTAAATATATAGTTCTAATAAAAATAATTAAAAATATAATTTAACTAGACGACTGCTTCACAGTACAGAAACCCGACTGACTGCTTACATACATATTTTGTCCTTGTTTTTTTTAAATTTTATTAATTACTTCAACCTAATTTATTTAAATTATTGTAACACACTGCTTAAGTGGATTATTGAGTATAATTTTGAATTTAGACTACTATAATATTTGTATAAATAAAAATTATTGAAAATTTTTAAATATATTATAAACAACATATTCTTTCAATTAATTTTATAGGAAAACTCCATATAATCCTCATACTTGGGAGTTCAATTTCAATCCTTGTCATTAAAATATTTAATAAAAGTTATAGAAGTTAAGTTATTTATATTATTATTATTTCATTTTGATTATATGGTTGTTTAGTAGTTTATAATTAATCTTAAATAATATAATTAAATAAAGTATGTAAATATTAAGTGTTATATAATTAGAGATTTTTATACAAAAAAGGTTTTAAATATTAAAAAAATTATATTTATTAATAATTTAGTTGATTTTTTAATTAAATTTTTAATAAAACTTAAATATTAAAAGTATTTAATTATAATAAATTTATATTTATTATAGTTTATATATTTTTTTTTTTTAAATTAAATAATTTTTATTTATAAAAATAATTTTATAATTTAATTAAAATTTTTAATAAAATATAATATTTTTATTTAATAATATAATTACTTATAATAATTTAATTATATTATATATAAATAATTCTATGATTTTATATATTTAACTTTTTCTTTTATTTATATTTCAATTTCAATTTATGTATTTAAAATAATTTAATATAAATCTTAATTATTTATAATTATTCCATATTAGATTGTATATTTTTATATATTCTTTTTATATATTCTATAATTTAAAATATTGTTTAAAATATAAAATATAATATATTTACTAACCCTGCTATTTATATTGTATTAATTTTGTTAATATAATAAACAAATATAATCATAATTATATAAATAAGAAAAAAACCTCAAAAGAAAATTGTAATAATAATTATAAAACTTAATAAAAATGTTAAAATATTATATTTAAAATAACTAAATAAATTATTTTGTATATAACTTTTTTAATTCTTTATATAATTTATTAGCTAAAGTAACCCTAATCTTTTATATAAACTACTTTTCATGTAATTAACTCACAAACCACCTTCCATATAGCCCATGTATATAAACCCTAACTGAAAATACTACTAAACTCAGCAGACTTTGTTTAATACACTTCACTTGACCCCATCAATTCTGACAAAAGATTATATTAAAATTAAATATCTATAATATTATATTCAAATTAATGTTAGAATTTTACAATTAAAAAATTATTTAATTTTTTAAATAAAATTAAAATGGATATTTAGCTATAAATTCATTTTTAAATTATATTAAAATACTAATTTTTATATAAAAAATAGAATTTATACAACATTTATACTCTTCTTCTTTTATATTATTTAATAACAATATTAAATTAATTAAATTAAAAATTCAGTTAATTAATAAAATAAAAAGAAAACAAAATTATTAAATTAAATAATTTAATTAAAAATTTAATAGTAATTAATTATTTAATTATTAAAATAACAATTAAAATACATAAAAAATATTTAAAATTAATTATTACTAATAAAAATGATTAATAATATAATAAAAAAAATATCAATAAAAACACCCAAATAAATTTTAAATTATATAAATAAAAATATATTATCAAATTTATTAATTTAAATTTAAATTCTTTTTTTTGAAAAAAAAATTAAATAATAATTATATTTTGGGTTTTACTACGGGACACCCAACATGTATCTACGGGGCACCTAACATGTATCTATGGGGCACCTCATTTTTTTTTTTTATTGAAATCAGATGTGTAAAATGATTTTATTTTTATAATTTTTAGCTTTTAGTTTTTTATCTTTATTTTACCTGATTTTAATTCTTTGATATTACATTATTTTAGTATCTTTATTGTTTTCGTCCAAACCTTGTGGTCTTAATACAATGTTGTTTTGGCTTTTTTTTAAAAAATTTGAACCAAAAATATTTATTTTACTCCTACCTCCTAAAGAATAGGAGTTTACATCCTCCAACAATCTTATTCAGTACTATCAGCGTATTACAGTAAAACAAAACTATACTATTGTTTTGGGATGTTATAATAACATCATCAACAGTAAAATTAAACTCATTTATAATTGAAATAAAAATCCTAATAAAAATCATAAATCAAAAGTAATAATCAAAAAAAAAATGATTAATCATCTTTATAAAACCTTTAATCAAAAATATAATTACCTCTTTAAATTTATATTCAGAAGAAAAATAAATTTAATATTAAAAACAATTAAAATTAAAAAATTTATAGTTAATAATTGAAAGTTGTTAATAAAATCTATAATTACAAAAAAACAAAAAATTTAGTCTCTTACATTTAATATTGCAAAATATTTGAAAAAGAGTAAAGTTTTTTTACTAAAATTTGAATAGTCGGGGGTACCCTAACAATCAATTTATTGTATTTTGTTAATAGAACCCAAAAAATCAAATTACTAAAAAAAATATTTACAACTTTAATTTGAATTTTGAAAATAAGATTTTTTAAGAAAAAATGAATATTAAAGTACTCATTAACTTTTTGAAGGAAAAAAACTATAATTATTTGGTTAAATTCTCCTATATAACCATTTCATACGTTTTTTTTATTTATTTATAATTTGTAAAAATAATTTGGTTTTACTTAATAATCTTAGTAATAAATTATATTTATAAGATGAATAAACACAAAATTTTTTTATTTTATTATATTAGAATAACGTTGTTTAATACCATTTTTACAACATCCTATTGTTTTATTGAAAAAGAAATGGAAATAGATTATTATTGGGTATTAAAGTAGTAAAAGTAGGTTTTTAATATTAAACTAAAAATAATAATTATAGATTGTAATAAAATATTACTTAATATTATTATAGATGTATATTTAATTTTTATAAATTTGCTATGCATATAGCATATTGAGATAAATATTTTAACTACTGCAATGGATATTTTAAAAAATGTTAAGAGAAAAGAGTTCTTACAAATTTGGACAAATTTTATAAAACAATTTTTAGAATTTTTATTTAAAAATGCTTAGGATATACTGAAATAGAAATGGGTTGGAGATGATTTATCTAAAAAAACTTTTGCGACCCTGAGTGAAGCGAAGGGGAGCGTATACAAAAAAACGAAATAATAGAAAAAAGAATTTGTATCCTATATTAAATATTTTATTCTTATTCTGTAGAATAAAAAAGTTTCATTATCAGATTATAATTTTTTAATAAAAATACTTAACTTTTATATAAATATGTAAATTTATATGTATATGTGTAAAAATAATTAAAATACTTTTTCTAATATTTTGTATGTTTATTTTTAATTAATTTGATATTTTTATAATGTTTTATATATTATATAATAAATATATAAAATTATTTTTATTATTAAATTATTATTTTTAAATAATTAGTTTAATAAATTATTTTGGTGAAAAGGGATAAGATATATATATATATTAAATTTTTTGGTTGTATATAATATAGTATATTGGATTTTATTTTTTTAATTTATTTTATTTTTTTTTAAAAAATCTGGTAATAATTAAATTGCAATTTGTTTTGGGGGCTCCCCTAAAAGGTGGGGGATAGAAAAAATTAAACTACTTTTATATTTATATTTTAATATTATATTTTTTAATTTTTTTTTTTTATAACTTTTTATTGGGAGGATTTTTTAGTTATGTTATTATGTTTTTGATGTAGAATTTTTTGAAATTTTTGTTGAGTAAATTTTTTAAATTAGGAAGTTTATTTAATAAAAATTTTAAAATAAATTAAATAAAATTTTTAAATATATTATAATTTTTTAAGTAATATATTTAGATTTTTTTAATTTTATATTATAAATCTTGTAAATTAATATTTTTTTATATAAGATTAATTGTGAATTATAAAAAGAATGTATTAGATAAATTCTTTATTTTAATTTTTTTAAAATAGGAATTTTTGTTTTGTTATTTTTGATTTATTTTTTTTTTAATTTAAGAGTGTAGTACTTTAGAAAGGTAATCTTTATTGAAATAAATTCTTTTATATTTATTAATTTATTTGTTATATATTTTTTTATTAAAAAATAACATAACTAATCTTGTTAATTCATTTGTAAAAATATTTTTTTTTATATAATTAGAATATATTAAAAAAAAGTGTAATTTTTTGAAATAATTTAATAGTTTTTTGTGAAATTTATGTTTAATGATATTGTTTTTTATTTATAAATTTAAATTAAAATATATATATTTTTGATTAATTAATATAAATTTATAAATTATTTTTGATAAGAGTTTAATTTTTTTACAAACAATTTTATTTATTTAAATTATATTTTGAATAATAATAATAATTAATATATTATCAATATATTTTCTATAATTAAAGATATTATTATTAAAAATATTTTTTTTTATTTAATTAATATAAAAGTTTGTTAAATCTAATATATAATTTATTTTTATTATAAATTTAAATTTCTGCTTAAAATAGTGTAGATTGTTATTAATGTTTGTATATGTAAATGTTATAAATTGATTAATGATTATATATAATTTTTGTGTTAATTTAGTTTTAACTAGAATTGTAGATGGTAGGTTGGGAGTATATTTTAAAATTGTATTTTCTACTATTTTTGATAAAGGTTATATAAGTATGTTTAGATAATATATTATTATATTTATTATAATAAAATAGATTTTTTTTTTTGAATTGAGGGTCAGTTTATTGATTTTTTTTATTTTTTATATTATTTAATTATTAATAATATAAAAATAAAATAATTTAAAAATTATTAATTTTAAAAATTTTAATAATATGATAGTATAGGGTTTAAATATTATGTTATAATAAAAAATAATTAATTTAATTTTTTAAAAGTTTTTATAAATTTTTAAAATTGTTTTAAATTTTAAAAGTTTTTTAATTATTTTTTCCATAAATTTTTTGTAGTAGAATTAAATTAAAAACCTTTTTTTAAATTTATTAATTTAATAAAAAATAATTTTTTTTTTTTGGAATGAATTTATTATTTTATATATTTTTTTAATATATATGTGGAAGATTATTTTACTATAATTTTTAATTATTTCTTTAATATTTGAATTGGAATATAAAAATTTTAAATAATTTTTATTATACTATTTATTAAAAATAATTATAATTTTTAAATTTTTATTAAAAATTAAAAAAATTATTTTTTTTTTAAATAACTTTTATTTAATTTTTAGTTAATTTACTTTATTTTTAATAATAATTAATTTAAATACTAATAACTTAATATTTTTTAAAAAAATATATTTTTTGTGTTAAAATTTTTTTTTAATATTTTTAAACACAATAAATATTTTAAAATAATTTTTAATATAATAATTTAAATTAAATAGTATATAAATATTTTTATTTTTAAAAATATAAATTTAGTAAATTTTTTTATTAAGTTTATTAAATGTTTTAATTAATAAATTTGGATTATATTTATAAAAATATAAATAATTTAATTTTTTAGATAACTTTATTTATAAGTTTATAAGGATTTTAATTTCTTTTAAAACATATATTAAGTTTTTTTATAAAAACTTAATAAAAATATCTAATATTAATAATTATATAACTTTTTATTTAAATAATTTTAAAATTAAATTCAAAATATAATAAAAATTTATTAATTTTTTTTGGTGGGATTTTTTTAATCTTACTTTTTAAATAATAATTTCATTTTCTTTTTCCTTTTTTATTACTTTTTTTACCCAATTTTTTTAAATTTTTAAATACTTTTATTTTTTAATATTTTGGGGTTAAATTTATTAAATTTCTTTATTACTAATAATAATATTAATTTTATAAATTTATAAATAAATAGATATAAACTTACTAAACTTAATATTTTCCATAAATTTTTAATATAATATTTTTAAAATATTAATTTTATTAAAAACCATTTCATTAATCTTATTTTTAAATAAAAACTTATTAAAACTCTTTTTAACTATAATTATTTCCTTATTATAAATAATTTAAATAATATAAAATATAAAATTATAATAATTTATTTTAATTACATAAAATTCCCTCACAACCCAATTAACAACCACTTTTTCACAATTTACAAATTTCCCAAATTTAATAAAAATTAAAAATTTTTTATTTTTTAAAAATTTAAAAATTTTAAAGAATTTGATTTTATTAAAATTTTTGAGTAAAATTATGTTATTTTTAAAAAATCTATTTATATAAAATTTATAAAATTTTTTAAAAATTTTAATTAAAATATTGTTAATGTATATGCTAACCTTATTTGAAAAAAATTCTCCTATATAAAATTTTTATTTTATTAATTTAATAATAATAATAAAAATAAGGTATTTTTTTTTAAAAAAATTTCATTTATTTTTTAATAAATTAAGATTTATATTAATAATTAAAATATTTTCCATATTTTCAAAAAATGTTTTTAAAAATTAAAAATTTGATTAATATATTGTTTTAATTTAAAATAAATATATATTTTTATTTAAATAATATTTTAAAGTTTTGATTTGTTTAATAAGATTATAAAATTTAAATATATAATTTTTTATTTTTTTAAACAAAGATTTAATATATTTTTTATAATAGAATATAATTATATTTATGTAATTTCTAATTATATTTAAATATATAAATATTAAGAATTTTTTTTTTGGATTTATAAAATTTATAATTAATATAATTAATAAAATAAAAAAAAAAGGAATATTGGATATTTTTTAAAATAGAAAAATTAAAATATATTTTTTTTTAAAAAAATTAAGATAAAAAAGATTTTTTTATTAAAAAAATTGTGATTTTAAGTAAAATAAAAAAGAGTGTATATAAAAAAATAAAATAATAAAAAAAAAAATTTGTATTTTATACCAAATATTTTATTCTTACTCTATAAAATAAAAAGGTTTTATTGTCAGATTATAATTTTTCAGTGGGGATATTTAGCCTTTATATAGACGTGTAGGCTTATATGTGCGTGTGTAGAGGTGATTAGGGTGCTTTTTTCGACATCGGAGCTATTTTTATTATTATTATTATTATTATTATTATTATTATTATTATTATTATTATTATTATTATTATTATTATTATTATTATTATTATTATTATTATTATTATTATTATTATTATTATTATTATTATTATTATTATTATTATTATTATTATTATTATTATTATTATTATTATTATTATCATTATTATTATTATGATTTTCTGCCGAGCATGCCAAAGCTTGGAAAATTCTCATACAAATTTATATAGGAACCATCGAAAATTTCTAAATACGCCAAAAACAACACATTTTTTGAACCAACTTTATAGAAAATCTCACACAACCCTCGTACTCAAAAATTCAATTTCAATCCTCCTTATCAGTCAAACATTTATGATATTTAAATTAAAAAAATAGTTACTAATATTTATAATTAAATAAAAAAATAAAAAAAAGATAAATTACATTATAATTAAATATAAATAAAAAATGTTAATAATTTTTAAAATTTGATAAAAAATTTTGAATAAAAGTATTTATTTATATATAATATTATTTATTTATTTATTATATATAAAATTAATCAATTAAATTAAATAATAAAGTTAATTATAAAAATAAATTTATAATAATATTAATTTATAATTAAAAACATATTATAATAAAAATTTATTAATAAAATATTTATATTAATAAAATATTAAAATTTTTGTTAATATATTTTTAAAAAATAAATTAAAATTAAATCATAGAGTTCCAAAAAATATATTTATAAATATTAATTATTTTTATATTTATAAAATTTAAAATAAAATTAGAATAATTAAACTTAAAAATATTAAAATATTAAATAAACTAATACATTATTTTTGTTTTAAAAAAAAAAAAAGAATTTATAATAAAAATATATTTTATCAAAATTAACTGTTTAATAATAAAAAATATTGTGATAATTAACAATCCATATTATTTTTATATTTAAAATAAATAATATATTGTTTTATTAATATGTAATTGGAAAAAATTAAATACTAAAAGCTAATTATAAATGAAGAGTTTTCTTAAATTATAAAATATAGAATTTAAAAAGTAATAAATAGATTATTAAAATAATAAATTTTATATTATATATAAATTCTTAAAAGAAAATAAAATAAATATAATATAATTATTAAAAATAAAACTAGATTATATTTATAATAATTATTAGTAAAAAAATATAAATTTTGATATTAACATATATTATATTATAATTAAAACTAAAATAATTATAATAATAATTAAAAATGTTTTTATAAATTAAGAAGATATATCAATAACTTTTTCATATAAAAATATTAATTATGATATTTATATATAATTATTTTAAAAAAATTTAAATAATAATTTCAATTAATTAATGAAAATAAAAATTTTAAAATTGATTATTTATTACATAATTTTAAATAATTATTATTAATATATTATAAATAAAGAATTACTTAAATTAAGATTTATAAAAAATAAATATAACACAAAATTATTATTATAATATTAAAATAATAGTATTTATAAATAATTAAAATTAAAAATAAATAAAGATATATATTAAAAAATTATTAAACATTATATTTAAATCAATTTATTATTTTTTAAATATAAAAATCATGTATATTAATAAAAGTTTAGAAATAAATTAATATAAATATATTAAATAAAATTTTTATAAATATTATTTAAACAAATTATATAAAATTATTATTTTTATATTAATTATATTAAATAAAGACCAAAAATAAAATATTATATATTAATTAATTAAATATTATATAATATTTAATAATTATATTTAAATTAAATATTATTTTAATAATATTATATTTAATTAAAATTTTTTGATTTAAAAATATTTTAAACAATTGAAATAATTATATATATCTATTATTTATTTTTTAATATATATAAAGAAAATAATAACTAGGAGGCTGCTGCGCAGCACTCAAACCCGACTGCAGAATCTTGATTTTAAATGAATATATAATAATTAATATAATTTTGATGTAACTTTTGTTTGTGATCATTTTCGACGTCAAAACTATTTTTTATTTAATTTTTATTTAATGTAATTTAATCTTGAAAATTGTCTGACGTCATTTTTAAAGACGTGTCACGTGATTATTTTGCATGCAAAAACTAAATTAAATTAAATTAAAATTAAATCAAAAATAGTTTGACGTCGAAAACAATCACGTGACCATGATTTCGCTAAAAGTGATTTAATTAAAAAAAATAAAAAAAAATACAAAAATAGTAGCTAGAGAGCTGTTCGCTTAATCAAAGTTAGATAAATACCTAGTTAAAGAAGAGTATATTAAAGTTCTAGAGTCATAAACTTAAAAATACAAAAACGGTGAAGACTTTTGTCGGAGGTAATTTTCAAAATTTCTCAAAATTTCTTAGCAACTTTTTGCCAAGACCTGAAAATAGTGCCAAGACTTCAAAAATCCCATACAAATTTATATAACAAAAATAAAAAATAAAAATTTTTAAATTCGCCAAAAACAACACATTTTTTGGCAGATCTGGGTAGGATCGCGCCTCGCGCTGGTTCAACTTTAACCCTCCTGCATAAATGCAGTCGGGCATAATATAAATTTTAAAAATAATAAATATTTATATATTAACTATATATTTACAATAAATAAAAATACAATTTTGTAATATAATTAAAAACAAAAACTAATTATCTAATTAAAATTAAATGTATATTTATACAAAAAAAATATTATAATTCAAAAATCTATTAAATAATTAATAATAATATATTATAATAACATAACTATATAATATATAATAAAATTTAATATAAATATTATATTATAAACAAAACATATTAATCTTTGTTATTATCTTTTTTATTAGCATATAATTAACAAAATTATAATTATATAAAAAATTATTACAAATAATAATATAACTAACCTATAAAACCACTAAATAAAATCAAATTTAACAAATTTATTAATATTATAAAATTTATTACAACCATACTAGATATATTTTAGTATATTAAACATAAACCTACTTAATTCTAAGTTCATTTTATAAATCATATTTATAATATAAATATTTAATTAATAAATTTGGGAATAAATTAAACTAAAACTAAACTATTATAAATATTATATTAATAATATAATTTTTAAAACAAATTATATAAAAAGTATTATATAATTTAATATATTATACATATAATATTTTTATATTTAATTTAGCTTATTTTGAAAGAATAATCTAAATATGCCCGACTGCAATTATGCAGGAAGGTTAGAGTTAAACCAGCGCGAGGCGCGATCCATACTAAATCTGCCAAAAAATGTGTTATTTTTAACTAACTTAAAAAAAGTTTTTTTAAAATTTTCCTATATAAATTTATATAAAGTTTTTCAAGTTTTAACAAATTATACTACTGTTTTTTTAATTCTAATAATTTTATAATTTTATTAAGATTAAATTTTATTTATAAAATTTAAACTTTATTTAAACTATAAGAGAATATGTGTTAGTATCTTTTTCATGTATGATTAAGATTCAAAATATTGTAGTTGGGTTTGAATGCTGCGCAGCAGTCTCCTAGTTTTAAATTAAAAATATAATTAGTTAAAGAATTTTAGATTATTTTCAGAATTTCCTATTTAAGAAATACCCGATATAAATATAACAAAATTATACTAAAATATATACACAAAAAAAATAACACACTGAAACCTTAGAATATATATAAACAATTAAATAAAAAAAAATATTAAACTTCAAAAATTAAATAGCAAAAAATACATAATCTTGTTTATATAAATGTTTATAAAATTACTAAGTATAATTTAATTTCAAACTCCATCAAATTTATTTTTTAATACATTATATATATATATGTTATAGATTATGTAAACGCTATAAGTAACATTATTATTAATGCCCGACTGCGTTGCAGGAGGGTTAAAGTTGAACCTCCACGCAAAAGCACGATCCATACCAAATTTGGCAAAAAATGTGTTGTTTTTAATTGACTTAAAGAAAAAAAAAATTTTTTTTCTTATACAAATTTATATGGAATTTTGAAAATCTTAGTAAAAAAAATTAGTCTTAATATTTTTATAATCCTATCGAAACTAGGACTAAATCTACTGGTTTTATATATAAAATTTTAATTTTTTTAATCTATAAAAGAATATACACTATTATCACTTTTGCATATAATTTAATTTAACATTGAAAATACCTATGTTGTAGTCAGGTTTAAATACTGCGCAGCAGCCTCCTAGTTTTAAATTATATTTAACTAATTATTTTATTATATAAATTAAATCTAGTTTTATATAAATTATTAAATATATAAATTATTTAATTATTAATATTAATAAAATTTATTATTTGTTAATAATAAATTATTTTTAATAATAAAATTTTATTTTATCAAAATTTTTATAATATTATATTAATTTATATTATACTAAGAATAAATTTAATAAATATTTATTAGAAAATAATAACATTTTTATTATTATTTCTTTTTTAATAAAGTTTTTTAAATATTAATTATTTCATGTTTAATTTTAATTATTTTTTTGAATTATTATAATTAATTCAGTAATTATTATCAATAAATATTTTATATAAAAAAATTATGATATTATCATTTTAAATAATAAATAAATTTTTAATATATTTACAAATAATTAATATTAAAAATAATTTAACAATCTGTAATTTAATTCCAAAAATATATATATTCAGATTGATATTAAATTAGATTATTTTAAATCTATATATTAAATTTTATTTTACTATAAAAGTTTTATATTCAAATAATATTTTTATTAATTTAAAAGAATTATTTATAAATTTGATTTTTTTTAAATAATAATAACTTTTTTTAATATAATTTATAATTTTTTGATAATTTTATAATTTTTGATTAAAGATAATTTTTATCTAAAAATATAATAAATATTCATATTTTTATAATATTAATAATTCAATTATTTTAAATTACTTTAAAAACTAAATAAATATAAAATTATTTATAACTAATTTTATATTCTTTAATATATTTAATAATAAATAAAATATAATTATTATTCGCCTTTTGTTTAAATTTTTTTTTTTTAATTTAAATTGATATATTTAATAATATATTTTTATTTAATTCAAAATTTATCTAAATATTTTTATTAATATTTTTTAAACTATATTACTAGTTGCTTTCATTAATAATAATTAAAATATTTACTTTAATAATATACCCGACTACAGTATTGCAGGAGGGTTAAAGTTGAATTAGCGCAAGGCGTGATTCATATGAGATCTGCCAAAAAATGTGTTGTTTTTGGTGAATTTAGAGATTTTTTTTTTTTAATTTTTGCCATATAAATTTGTATGGGATTTTTGAAGTCCTGGCACTGTTTTCAAGTCTTGGCAAAAAGTTGCTAAGAAATTAAAAAAATTAACTTTAACAAAAGTTTTTCCCATTTTTATTTTTTTAAGTTTATATCTTTAGAATTTTAATATAAATATATTTTTTTTATATTTTTTATTTTTTTTTATTAAATCACTTTTAGCGAAAATCATAAATATAAACTAATTTTTTTATTTAAATTTATATATTTATTTAGTTTTTACCTACAAAATGGTTATGAGATACTTATCAATCTAACTTATAAAATTTTTAAATTATATTAAATTAAATAAAAATTAAAAATAATTTTAACATCAAAAATAATCACATGACACATATAAAATCTGACTTCAAAATTGAAAAAATTTTTATTTTATTTTAATTAATTTAATTAAATTTTTAGTTTTTATATGCAAAATAGTCACGTAACACATACAAAATCTAACTTCAAAATTCAAAAATTATTTTTTAATTTTTTTTCAATTTATTTTTATTATTTTTATTAAATTTTCAGTTTTTACATGCAAAATAATCACGTGATATATACTAAAACTATTTATATTTATATTTATATTTATATTTATATTTACTCTTGAGACAAAGAGTAAGGTTGCAAGATGGTGTAAAAACGGTTTGTGAGTTGCCACACTATTTTGCAAACTATTTTTCTATTTTTTCAGTATTTCACAAACAATTTAATAATAGTTTATTAATTTTTTTATAATTTTTTAATTATTTATAAAATTATTTTTCAAATAATAAAAAAAACTATTTTTAAAACAATTTTCTCACAATTTTTTATTGGTTTTTTAATGATTTTTTGATAGTTTTATTATAATTTTGTTATTATTTTAATAATTATTTTTATAATAGTTTGTAAATAATTTGTAGATTATTTACACATTATTTTTAAAACAATCATATTACTGTAATCTTAAATAATTAAATTAATTAAATTAATTAAATTAAAAAATAATAATCACATAACCACTTTCACCACTTTAACTCTCTTTTTCTATTTAATTTAAATTTAATTTAATTTTCACATACAAATTAATCACATAACACATACAAAAAATAACTTTAAAATTTATTTTAAAATTACTTTCAACTAATTTATTACTTTACATTCAACTTCTTTTTAATTTAACATCATTCTACCTCACTAACTAATTATCTCTCTAACTATCTCTCTAACTAGCTATCTCTCTCACCAGCTGTCTCTCTCACCAACTACCTCAATAGCTACTAACTTGCTAAGTCCTCCACTAACTATCTTACTAACTGCTTTACTAACTACTCTATTAGCTGCCATACTAGCTGCCATACTAACTACCATGCTAGTTATCAACAAACTAAGTACTTCACTATCTTACTAACTGCTTTGCTAACTACTGTAGTAGCTACCATACTAACTACCATACTAACTACCATACTAACTACCATACTAACTGCCATACTAACTACCATACTAACTACCGTACTAGCTACCATACTAGCTGCCATACTAACTGCCGTACTAGCTGCCATACTAACTGTTCTTATTCTATTAGCTGTTTTTGTTCTATTAGCTGTTCTTATTCTATTAGCTGTTCTTGTTCTATTAGTTGTTTTTGTTCTATTAGCTGTTCTTTTATTAGCTGTTCTATTAGTTATTAAATAATCTACTGTGAATTTTGTGTTGTGATTAGTGTAAATTAATAAAACTATAATAAAACCGTCAGAAAACCATCAAAAAACCATTGTGAAAACCGTTCACTTATTGTTTTAGAGTAATATAACGGTTGGGCCACTATTATGCCACCATAATACAGCCATCATACAGCTATCATACAACCACCATACAACCATCATATAACTGTTATATAACCGCCATATAACCACCATATAACTATAATATAACCACTATATCACCATCTTGCAACCACGAAACCATTTGCCGGTTTTCTGACCGTCTTGCAACCCTCTTACTAGAACATGCTTTTCCTCAAGAGTATATTTTTATTTTTATTTTTATTTTTATTTTTATTTTTATTTTTATTTTTATTTTTATTTTTATTTTTATTTTTATTTTTATTTTTATTTTTATTTTTATTTTTATTTTTATTTTTATTTTTATTTTTATTTTTATTTTGAATTAATTAATTTAAGTTTAATTTATTTTATTTAATATAATTTAAATATATTTTTTTAATTATATATATTTTTATATATATGTAAATTAATTAAATATATAATAAAAATCAAATTAATTAAATTATTTTTGATAATTACTTTAATTATGAATTTAATTCTTAATTGTTATTATATAATATTAATTGTTATAATTATTTTAGTTATTATATATTAATTGTTATATAATTATTATATTAATATAATAGTTATGTGTATATTTTTGAAACAAAATTAAATATTAATCAATAAATATTACTTATTATGTAATATTAATTTAACTTTTATATACTTATAATTATATTCGTTATAATAATATTTTTATATTTATTGAATTCAAAATTTATAAATGTTTATTATAAAAATGAATTTTATAATAATTCTAAATAAATCTATAAATAAGTATTTAATAAGTATTATTATAATCAATATTTTAATAATTATAATTTTAGTAATTAAATTAAATTATTTTAATTATTTTAATTATTTTAAATTATAATAATTATTTTTATTTAAAAATTTAATTTTATATTTAAGTTAATTTAAGTTTTAATTTAGTCTATATAATTATAAAATATAAATATAATATAATAACTATATAATATAATAATAATAATGATGATGATGATAAAATAATTATATAATAAATATTTTATACTTATTTAAACATTATAACTATAATAATAAAAATAATTGATTAAAAGTAAAATTATAATTATAATTATTATGATTACAAAATTAATAAAGATTTATACGATTATTGTTTTTTTGATCATTTCTACTTTGAAATTATAAGTTAATATAATTTTATAATAATAATATAAATTAATTTAATACAAATTAATTTCTATTTTAGTATAGAAATTATTATTTATATGTGATTGTAAGATGTGGCAGTCGTGTTTGAGTGCTGCGCAGCGGCCTCCTAGTTTAAATTATCATATTTATTATTATATATTTAGAAAATTAAATAATAATATAAATATTAATTTATATTATATTTATATATTACTTTAATATTTTAATTAATGTTTATACAGATTTTTATACTTTATTATTTTATAATTTTATTAATTTAATATTTAAATATTAATTATAATTTTATTAAAAAATAAATTTTTTAAAAAAAAAAATATTAAAAATAAAATTATAATTATTATTTTATTAAAATTTATTATTAAATAAATTAAAATTATAATAATAATTTTTAAATATTTTAAAAATAATATGTTTATAATAATTTTAGTAATTATTTTAAATATTGAATTTTTAAATTTTAATTTTTTTAATAATATTAAATTTTATGAATTATAAAATTTCTTAATTTAATTTAATAATAAATATGAAAAAGAATTAATAATTAATTATATTTAAAAAAAAATTATATATATTATTAGTTTTTTTAAGAAAAAGTTTAATAAAATTGGTTTTTAATAAATATAATATTAATAAAAAAATATAAAATGAAAATATTTATATTAAATTTATTATATAATTTAAAAAAGTTTTTAAAAATGTTAATTTTATTAAAATAATAAAAAAAAAATTAAAAAATTTAAAATAAATTAATAAATTGTTTTTAATTTATTTAATAGAATTTAAATAAATTTAAAAAAACAATTATTTTAAATTTAAACTTATAAACTAATTTATTAAAAATATTAAGAAATGATTAATTTAAAAAAAAAAAATAAACAATAAATTTAGAAATTTTATTTATATTACAATAAAAGGAAATATTTTATAAATAATTATTTAAATAAAAAAAAGATAAAAAAATAAGATAAATAAATTCTTTATAATCTTTATTTAATTAAAAACTAAAATATTAAAAATTTTATATATAAAGAATTTTAAAATAAAATTGATTTTATTATAAAATAATAATATTAAAAAACTTTTAATAAAATAATAGGAAAAAATTAAATTTACTTATAAATTATAATATATAAAAAAATAAAAAATTATAATTTTAAAAAATTTTATAAATTTTTTTTATATATTATAATTTTTTTTTTTATTTAAATTTTTAAAAAATTAATATTTTATTTGAATTATATATTAAAATTTTTATTATTTTATAGTTTTATTTTTATAAATTTATTAATATTTTAATATGTTTAAATAATAATAATATAAAAATATATATAAATTATAAATTTATAATTAAAAATAATTTTTTATGTTATTTTAAAAAATCTTTTAAAATTGTAGAATATTTTAATAAAAATAAAGAATTAATTAAAAAAATAATTTAATTTAAATAAAAATTTAAAATTATAAAAAAATAATTAATATTAACATTATTAATATTACTAAATTATTAAACCTAAAAAAATTATAATATAAAAAATATAATATTTAAATTAATTAAAAAATTAATCAAATTCATTTAAATTATATATTTAAAATTATGATTATTAATATAAAAATTTTTAAAAAAATTATAAAATAAAAATTAATTTTTATTATTTATGATTTAAACAAAGAATAGAAATAAATTATATCTATAAATAATATAATTAAAATAATTAAATTAATAAACTTTTTTATAAAATTTTAAAATTTAATAAAAATATTTTTGTCACGGCCAGCCATATTAGGTATGTCTTGGCATGTTAAACATAAGCTTATTTGGCTCTGGGTTCAGCTTACAAATTAAATTTACAATATAAATATTCAGATTATAAATTTAAAAGCAAATCAGACCAAAATCGAACTATTTATAAATATATTATATCAATAACATATTTTTAAAATAAACTATATATAAAACATTATATATGATTTAATATATTATATACATATAATGCCCATTTAAACATATAACACTTAAAATTTATAAATGATTTACATTTATATAAATAACATTTATATATATAAAGATTTTTAAATAATAATAGTTTTAAAATTCTTTTTTAAATTTTATTAATTAATTTATTAATATTTAATATATTTTGTTTATTATTTTTATTTATGCCTGACTGCGTTGCAGGAGGGTTAAAGTTGAACCTCCGCGCGAAGGCGCGATCCATACCAAATCTGGCAAAAAATATGTTGTTTTTAACTGACTTAGAGAAAAAAAATTTTGATTTTTACCATATAAATTTATATAAGATTTTGCAAATCTTGACAAGTCTTGGCATTTTTTTCAAGTCTTAACAAAAAATTACTAAGAAATTTTCAAAATTGATTTTGATAAAAATTTTCACCATTTTTGTTTTTTTGATTCTCCATCTCTAATATTTTAATATGACTTTTTTTAAATAATTATCTAGCTTTTCACAAGCCGCCGCATGTTTATTTTTATTTTTTTTATTTTTTTTATTTTTTTTAATTTTGTCACTTTTAATGAAAATCAGGTCATGTGAAAATTTTCAACATCAAAACTATTTTTATTTAATTTTTATTTAATTTAATTTAATTTTTGTATGCAAAATAATCACGTAATATACATATTAAAATAACATTACTAAATTTTTAAAATTAAATTAAATTAAAATAAAATTAAATAAAAATTAAATAAAAATAGTTTTAACATCAAAAATTGTTATGTGATTATATACAAAAGTTATATCAAAATTATAGTAATTATTATATTAATTATTATATTAATTATTATATTAATTATTATATTATTTATTATTATAATTATTATATTATTTATTATATTAATTATTATATTATTTATTATATTAATTATTATATTTGTTATTATATTAATTATTATATTTGTTATTATATTATTTATTATATTAATGATTATATTTGTTATTATATTAGTTTTTATTGATTTATAATCAAGATGCGGCAGTCGGGTTTGAGTGCTGCGCAGCAGCCTCCTAGTTAAATTTAATATCTTTTTATTAAAAATTATATTATTTAATATTTTTATATTTTATTTAATTTATTTTAAAAAAATAATTTAAATATTTTAAATTAAAAATATAATTAATTAAAAAATATTAAATTATTTTAAATATTTTTTATTTAAAAAATATTTAGGATAGGTGTAATATTTTAATTAATTTGATTTTTAACAATAAAATAAAAATTATATATCAAATATTAATAAAAATAATTTTTATAATATATAAGAAATTTTTAATATTATTTATAAATTATAAAATTTAAATCTATTTAATATAAAAATTAATTTTTTAATTATAATATTAATAAAAAAAGAAACATAAATTGACGAGATAGTTTTAAGGTAAACCATTTTATTTTAATTAAAACTAATTTTTAATATAAAATAAATATAAACTATATAAATTAATAATTCATTTAAATAAAAAATATTAAATATATTAATATTATATTTAATATAAAACCAACAATTAACTTTTTTGTAAAATATAAATAAATATTTAATAAAATTATAAATTTTTTAAATATAATAATTAATATTTAAAAATAATTTTAATTTAAAAACAAAATTAAAAAAAAAAATATAAAATTTATATTAAAATAAATTATTATAAATTTTTAAAAAAAATTAAAAGCTTTAAAAAAAAAATTTATAAAAAAATATAATAAAAAATAAATAAAATTTAATAAAAAAAAATAAAATTTTAAAAATATGAAAATTAAATTTAATAAAAAGAAAATTAGAATTAATATTAATAAAACATTATAAATTAGAAATTTAATAAAATATTTTAATAAATTAAAAAAACTTAATTATTTTCTTTATTAACTTTTTATTTATTTTAAAATTTAAATTAATAAATTCCTTAATGATTATTATAAAGTTATTTTTATTAAAATATATTTAAAAAATCTAATTTTTTAAACATTTATTAATTATAATATTTATTACTTAAAATATAAAAATAAGTTTAATTTAGTTATTAAAAAATTAATAATTAATTTTAAAGTTTTTACTATTTTTTTTTAATAATAATATAAATAAAATAATAAAATTAATTAAATAAAAAAAAAATTTGATAATATAAAATAAATTAATTTAATATAAAAAAATTTTAATAAATTTAATTAAATTGTATTTTGTATAAGATAAAATAAATTTAATATTTATTATAAAATTAAAAAAAAATTTAAACATAATTTTAAATTCTAAGTTTTATTTAAAAAACAATAATATAGACTTATAAATTATATAAATATATAAAAAATGATCATCAAAATCAACAATATTATATAAAAAAATAAAAATAAAAAAAAATTTAATTATTATTATAATAAATTAAATTTAAAAATAAAAAAAAAAATTTTATTTAAAATAAAAATTATAATTATAAAAAAAATAAAAATTAATATAAAAATAAAAATGGAAATTTTATTTTAAATAAGATTTTTGGTTTAGTTTTTATGGATTTTAATATAATTTAATATAATTATTTATATAATAAGAAATTTAAAAAATTAAAATTTAATAATTTTATTTATTATAATTATAATAAATTAGGATATATTATTAGAAATTATAAAAAATCATAATAAAATAATATATTTTAATAATATAAAAATGTTAAATTTATAAATATTAATTTTTTATTATTATTTGTTATAAAAAAAATTTAAATGATATATTAGTTTATTTTTTAAAAGATTAAATAATTTTAATAATAAATCTTTAAATAAATTTTAAATTATTTAATTATTTTTAATTAATTTATGAATATTTCCAAATTTATTATTTAAGAAAAAAAATTTGGATTTAAAATTATTTTAATTATTTATAATTTAATTTTTTAAAAATATTATTAATTTTAAAATAATTTAACACTTAAAATTTATTTAAATTATGAAAAATATTTTAATAAATAATTTGTTTAGAAATATATATTTAAAAAAATTTATTATATTTATTTAGTTTATATTAATTTTGTATTATAAAATTTTAAAATTTATTTATAATTTATTAATATAATAAAAAATTTTTTTACTAAAATAAATTTATTATTTGTTTATAATTAAATTTTTTATAAATAAAAAGATTTTTTTATAAAATATTTAAATAATAAAAAAAAAATTTATAAAAAATTTTTTTTTAATTTTTTAATTATATTTTATAAAAGTTAGGATAATAATAAAATTTTTATTTTTAAAATTTATATTAATAATATAATTTTTATAAAATTTAAAAAAAAAAAAATTTAATGTATAAATTATTAAAAAAGAATTTATAATTAATATAAAAATTATAATTATATAATTTAAAATTAATTAAACTATAAATATTTAGATTATTATATTATTTTTACTATTAAATATGCTAAATATAAATATATTAAAAATAAAAAATAGTTTTTTTTTAAAAAATATTAAAATACTTTTTTTTATATTAATAATGATTTTTATGAAATTGATTTTGTAGAAAATTAGAAAATTTATTATAAAAAAATTAAAAATATTAATTTTTCTATTATTTATAAATAAATTAATGAAATTAAATATATTATTTTGGAATATTAAAAAATTATTTTTAATTATTATTTATATAAGAACTAATTTTTAAATGTGAGATTTTATAATTATATTTTCTATTTTTGTAATTTTTATTATAATAAATGAAATTTATATATTAAATATTTTAATTTTATTTAATTTATTTTTTATAATTTTAATATTTTTTTAATTATAGAAAATATTTTTATTAATATTTTTTTTAAATTATTATTTAATTTTTAATTTATTAATATTTTTTTTAAATTATTATTTAATTTAATATTGATTATAAGGAAAAAATTACAGAATATTATTGAAAGGATAAATACTATTGTATAACTAGTATTAAATATATTATTAAGTATAATTTAATTAAAAAAAAAATTACTAATATTGATTTTATAAAAAACCAATTGTTTATTTATTTTATGGAAAATATAATTTTTATATTAATTATATTTAAAAATATATTATTTTTATTAGAAATTTTTATATTTTAGAAATTAAATTAAATATTTAAAATATAAAATAATAATATATATATTATTAAAATTTTATCTTTAATATCTAGTTTAACTTTAAATATTATTTTTAAAAAAACTATTTTAATTATGGATAAAATGATTTTATTTTATTTTATTATTAATTTAAAATTATTAATTTTAAATAAAATTATTTTAAATTAAAATTTAATAAATTTTTTTATATTAACAAAATTAAATTTAACAATATTTATGGAAAAATAAATATAAAAAAAAAAAATTAAAAAAGTTTTAAAATTTAATGTTATTTAAAAAATTTAAATTATATATTGTTAAAAATAAATTATTTAAATAATTTTTTTTATAATTAATTAAAAATTTTTTTGGACTATCCAAAGCAAAGTGATGGATAAGACTTAAATTAAAAAAATAGAAAAATGATAAATCAAAAATTATATCCTATTAAATCCTTACAATTCTATAATGTTTTAATTATAAAAAAGTTTTATTATCAATACAACTCTTTAAAAGAAAATACATACTTATATATAGAAAAAATTAGTACAAAGTTAAACCAACCCAAACCTTCTAAAATAGCTACAAAAGAAATTAATCATTATTTAATATATTAAAATAAAAATATGATTGTATAATAATTATTTTTATTATTTTATTTTTTATATAATTTATTATATATTAATACTTTTAATAAAAAAAATTATAAAATATATATATTTTTTGTATATGCAGAAATTAGTACATTATATAATTAAAATTTTGATTATATAATAAATACTATATCAAAAATAAGTAATTATTTAAATTATAAAAAATTTGGTAGTGATTGAGTTGCAGTTCTGCTAGATAAATTCTCCTAAAAAGAGAGAAAAACAAAGAAAATTGAATTAATTTATATTTATTTTATTTGGGTTAATAAATAATATCTTTGTCTTATTGTTATAATTGATTTTATATAAATAATTATTAAAAAAATTTTTTAATTTTTTTATTATTTTATTAAAAAAGAATTATTTAAAATTTTTATTTAATATATTTTTTATTATGGGAAGTTTTTTAAATAAAAATTTTAGTGTATTATAAAAAAAATTATTAAAAATTAATGTATTATATTTTTTTTTAAAAAGATAAAAATATATTATTTAAATTTTTTATATTTTATCCTATATTTTTTTTAAATTAATATTATTCCAAACTTAATTAATTATAAATTTTAAAAATAGGATATTAATATTTTTATTTATATTAATATTTTAAATTTTAGCTTTTTAATATTATTTGTTTTTTATATTTTTCTTAATTTATAAATATAAAATTTTTAATAAATAACTTTTATATTTATAAATTTTTTTAATAAATTTGATTTTAATTATATATATTTTCTCATTAGATAATAATATAATTAATTTAAAAAGTTTATTAATAAAAATATTTTTTTTTATATATAAAAAGTGTTAAAATTTAAAATAAAATTTTTTAAAATGGTTAAAAAATTTCTTATATAGTTTATATTAAAAATTTTGTTTATTTATTTTTATTTTAAAATCAAAAAATATATAATTTTAATTAATTAAATTATATATATAATTCATATTTAAAAATAATTTAAAATTATTATTAATAATTTTTTTAACTTTTTTTTATTATTAATTTTAAAAATATAAAATATATTATTAATATAATATTTATATAATAAGATTTGTTTATTTTTTATAATATTTTGTTTATATTTAAAAATATATATATTAATTAAATTTAAAATTATAATTATTTTTATAATTAGTTTTAAAATTTATTTATAATATAATATATTATTAAACTTATTTTTAAATTAAAATATTATATAATTATTTATAATATAATATAATGTTTTGATTAAAGTAATTTTTATATAAATTATAAATAATAATAATAAAGTGTATTTAATTATATAATTTATAATAATATTATTAAATAAAATAAGTAATATATTAAAATAATATGTTTCTATATTAATTATATTTATAAATATTTTTTTTAACTTAATATTAAAAATTTTAATTTTAATAATTTCTTTAATAACTTATTTATTATTTATATAAAAAAATAGTAATTTAAAAATTATTAATTTAAAAAATTTCAATAATATGATAATATAAAATTTAAATATTATATTATAATATAAAATTATAAAACATAATTTTTATAAATTTTTATAAATTTTAAATATTTTTTTAAATTTAAAAAATTTATTGTTTTATAAATTTTTAAATTGTTTAAAAAAAATATTTTATAAATTATTAATAAAAAAATAAAAAAATTTTTTTTTATTAAATTTAAAAATGATTATATTTTAAATTTTGTGTATATAAAATTCATAAATCTCTTTTATTTATTTTAAATTGATTTAAATAATATCTTTATTATTATTTAGATATTTTAAATAAATAAAATTATATTATTTATTAAAAATTAAAAATATTTTTAAATTTTTATTTATTATTAAAATCAAAAACTTTTTTTTTATTAATTAATCCTTAATAAACAACCATTACTTTTTATTTTTAATAATAATTAATTTAGATTTAAATAGTTTAAAAATTAATATTATTATAGTCTTTTTTTGTCTAAATTTTACTTTTATATGTTCAAAAATTTTAAAAATTATTTGATATATATAAATATAAAAATTTATATTAAATAATTTAATTAGTTTATTTTTAAAATAATATTTTTATTTTATAATTTCAATTAATTTATTAAATATTTTAAAAATTAAATTTTTATTATATTTAAAATAATATATAAAATTTAATTTTAATAATAATTTTTATTATAAATCTAGTGGGATATTATAATTTTTAAATATATAAATAATTTATTTTATTGGTTTATTAAAAATAGGAAGTATTAATATTTCATTATATTAATTAAAACAATTAAAAGAAAAAAAATTTAATGAATTTATTTTATTTTTCCAAATTTTTTAAATTTAATAAAAAATTTTTTATTTTTTTTTTTTTTTTTTTTTTTTTTTGATTTCCTTTTTTAAAAATTTTTTTTAATATTACTATTTTTCAATATTTTTTTCATTTAAATTTTTTTAAAAATCTTTTTTTTTAATATCCCTATTAATATTTTTAGATAAATCATACTATAAAATAAACTTATTAATTTTTAAATCTTCATATAAAGTCTTAATCATAATTAACATAACCACTAAACCAAAATTAAAATTTATATTTATAAAAAAAAATTTGTTTTTGATATTACATAAATTATTAAAAAAAAAAATTTTTTTAAATATATTAATTTTAATAATTTTATTTATATAAAAAATAATAATATTGAAAAATATAATATTTAAATTATTAATAATTTTCTTTTTATAAAAAATTTCTATAATATTTTTAATAAAAAATATTTTTTTATTTTTTTTGATTTTAAAAATAAAATTAAGATAATTAAAATAAAATAAAAATTATTTTATTTTAAAAATTTTTAAATTTATAATAATAATTTGTTTATTTTCTGATTTTAAAAATTATTTAAAATATTAAAAAAAAAATTAATAAATTATTTCTAATTAGAAAAAGAAAGTTTTTTTATTTATATAATATTTAAATGTTTTAATAGTTTTAATTAAATTATATATATATTTTATATAATCTGCTAAATTATAAAGTATAAATTTAATTTGTGCTTAATAAATTTTAAAAATTATTTTAATACAATCTATAAAATTATTAAAACAAAAAAATAGCAATATCTTTTTCTCAAGATCTACTATGTTTATTATGAAGGCTACTGCTAGTGTGGAGGAAGAGAAAAAAACAATTTTACCAAATATGGTTTTAATTTGCAAATACTAAAATTAGGCGTTTTTTTATTAACAAATTTGGACTATTTAGAGTGAAGTGATGGATAAAATTTAAATTAAAAAAACAGAAAAATGATGAATTGAAAGTTATATCCTATTAAATCCTTACAATTCTATAATGTTTTAATCATAGAAGGATTTCGTTGTCAATACAACTCTTCAGAAGGAAATATATGCCTATATATAAAAAGAGTCAGCGCAAAGTTAGGCCGGCCCAAGCCTTCCGGAGTGGGGTAACTATTTTTATTTTTTTTTTTTTTTTTTTTTTTTTTTTTTTTTTTTTTTTTTTTTGAGTTATTTTTGGATTATTGTTTTATATCTTTTAATATATTTAACTTTTTAATAGTTAGGGTCTTACTTGCTTTCCTATTATAGGTATTTATACTGTTGTGTTGTTTGTGGGGAAATGTTTTAGGGTGTAATATGGTGTTTTTGTTTGTATTTTTTTTTTTTAAAAAAAATTATTGAGTTTCTTTTAATTTTTGTTATTATAGGTATTTATATTGTTATGTTGTTGGTAAAGAAATATTTTAGAGTGTAATATTTTATGTATTTGAAGAGGTAGTTTTTTGGGTTTATTATTTAATGTTTGAAGGTGAAATAGGTGCTAAGTCTTATAAAACATTTTAGATTTTTATTTTTTTATAAATTCTTAAAAGAATTTCTATTTAACTTTATTTTTAAATATAATTAAAATTGTTTTTATTGTTAAGGAGGATTTTAAAAAATTGTTGTTTTTATGTTTTGAGATTTTAAAAACAGTAATACTTTTGCTATATACTTAAAATTTTAAAAATAAATTATAAATAATTTTACCAAAAAGTTCTCAAAAACCTTAAATTCCCATAAAACTGATGTTCTCTGGTGTCCAATTTAATTAATACTTGATAATCCCTATTTTAATATTAATATAAAAACTTTATAACTTTATTATAAAAAATTCTATCCTGTTATCTAAAATTTTCTCAATTCTCTAACTAAAAAGAAAATTAAATCCAAATCTTCAAATAAAGTGGATTCATCAAACAATAATAAAAATATTTTAAATAAAAATAATAATTATAAAATCTCTAACATTAATTTTCTAATTTTAAATATTATTAATTTTTTTATAATATCTTACAATTAAAAAATTAATATTTTTTTATTTATAATTTTTTTATATCTTAAAATTAAAAATTGTTTTTTAAATATTATAAATATATTCTATAATTTTAATTTTTTAATATTTTTAAAACAAATAGTGTGTTTTTAAAAATTAATATTTATAAAAAATATTATTTTTATATAAACATTTATTTCTAAATATTTAATTAAAATAATTTTAAATAATTATAATTATTATATATTTAGTAACCAATAAAATTAAAATAATTAATATATACTTTTTCAAAAAAATTTAATGATTAATTTAAAGTTTAAAATAAGGAATATGTTTTTTGGTATAAACTTAAAAATCTTAACTTTTTAGTAGAAGAAAAATTTCAAAATTAAATTTTTCTTTCAGGAAATATTCTCTAATTCTAAATATTTTTAATATATTAAATATTTAATTATTTAATAAACTTTACTATATTTAAAAAAGTTTTAAAAATTTAATTAATTAAATCATTTTTTTTATTTGTTGGTTATAGTTTGTTGGTTATTATGGTATTAATTTAAAATTTAATTTTTTAGTATTATATTATTTTTGAATAATATTATATATGGAAATATTCAAAATTTAAAATATATTATAATGATTGAGTAAGTTTAAAAAATTAAAAATTTATTTAATAATCTTATATTTTACATCAATAATTAATTAACAATATCTCATCAACATATAATTACTCATATATAAAAAAATTATATTTTAACAAAAAAATTATTTTAGAATTTACAAGTGTTAAGGGAATTTTATTTGTTAATAAATATTTGTAAATTCTTTATATAAATTTATTTTAAAAAAAATTTTATAGATATAAATTTATTTTTTTATTATAATACAATTTTACAAAAAAAAAGTATTACTCCAAAAAAAATCATTAATAATTTCCATACATTTAAACAATTTATTATTAAAAATATTATTACAATAATAATATTGTTATATATACACAAATATAATTATTTAAATTTTGATAATTTTAAAAAAAATCTTAATATAAATTAGTTTTTGTTTAAAATCAGTATTTACCTCAATTTAAATTATATTACCACTCATAAATAAGAAATTCATAACAAAAATTATTTAAACAAACTTTTTCTAATTCAAAACAATTTATTAATTTTGGATTTTTATAAAATAATAAAATTTAAAAACATAAATCATATATATTATAATATTAAAATTTTATTATTATTTTTTATCAATACTAAAATACCTAATTATACATTTAAACTAATAAACTTCAAGGTTATGTTGATTAAAAAATTTATATTAAAATTTCAAAATTTATATTTTAATAATTTACTAATTTGAAATGGTGGTTAAATAAATTTTTGGAATAAAATAATAAAAGAGTTTATAATTATATTTAAAAAACAAAACATTTTATCTAATTTTTAAATAATATCAAATTAATTTATAAAAATATTTAATAATTTTAAATTTTTATTTAAAAATAATTTTCAAATTATTAATTTAATTTAAATTATATTACGTTTATAATTTTTTTTACAATCTATTAAGAAAAATATATAGGTTATATTCAAAACTAAATAAAAAAAAATTTATTATTATAATATTAATATATTTATTAAAATTTTAAAATTAATTAATAAATTGTTAAATTTTGGTTTGTGGGCTTCCGATACTATTACACATTTCAATCTAAAAGTTAATATAATGTAAAATAAAAAAAATAAATTATTACTAAATAATGTTTAATATCAATTTATTATTAAAATTGTTAGTTTTTATTAGTAGATTAAACTAAAAATTAATTTTTTGATACAATTTAAAAAATTTATTAATAATATAATTTTTGCAGAGTAAAATTTATTATTTAATATAAAATCAAAAAATATATAGTATTTTATTTATATATTTATGTGGTGATTACAAATTATATAATTTATAAGTTTAAAATTAAGTGCGTATATTTTTGTTATTTGGTGTATGTTAATTTTATAGTTTACATATAATTTAAAAAAATATAAATAATTTAAATAAAAATTTATTAAACCCTAATAATTTCAAAATTTTAATTATAATTAATAATATAATAATATTAAAAAAAAATATATATTTTCTTATTAATTATACAAAACAAAAAAAAAAAAAAAAAAAAAAAATAAAAATAAAAACACAAAATTATTTAATTTTTTATTTAAAAAAAAAAACTATATTTTTTTAAAAATAATTCAATTTATTATTTTTTCATCAAATTTTTATATTAATATCTGCATACAATTACTAACGTAATTTTTATATTTAAAAAAAATATAGATTTTTTAAAATCAAATATTTAATCCAAAACAAATTTAATTATTAATAAATATATATTTATAATTAAACATCTCACTAACAACCACAACCCAAATATTTTAATTAAAATTATTTTTAAATTTAAAAAATTATTTAATTTATTTATTCTAAATATTATTAATTACATTATAAATTTAATTAAAAACCTTATCTAATTTAATAAATTTTTAAATATAAATACTTTTTATAATCAAAAAATTTTTAAATCCGACATAAAAATATAAATAATACAAAGTTGTAAAAATAATTATTTAAATATTATCAATTTCCACTCTTAACCCCAAATTTTTGTAGTTACTAAATTTAAATATATTATAATATAAACCAACTATTTTAATAAAAATAATTTAAACAACCCCACTTTTCGATTTACTTTTAAAACACTAATTACTTTTAAATTTTAATTATTTATTATTTTTATTAATAACAATATTAATAATATAATCTCTGCTAATTTTCTAAAATTTAAAAAAATTATTGTTGAAATTAACATTTATAATAATATCAACATTATTAATAAACTCACTTATCATCTTTTTTTCTTTATATCTAAAATTAATATCCACTTCAAATTCATCAATAACTATTAAAAAATTAATTAATAAACTGTTTAAAATCCTAACAATGAGAGTTAATTTTGATATTATTTACTTTCTTTAATATCTTCAGTAATTTTAATTTTCTTCTTAAAAAAATTACAATCCATCTCTACAATCAATATTATTTAATTAAAATCTATTTTTATATATAATGAAGGTTTCAATCTTTCAACACTTACCCTCTTATATATTTTTAAATTTTTTAGTACTCTTTGTTATTAAAAAATTAAACTCATTATTACTTTCACTATTATTAATATTGGGAGTAATAAATTTACATTTAAAAATAAAATTTAAAAAAAAAAATTATTTACCTACTTTATATTTAAAAATAATAAATATTTATTTATATAACAAAAATCTATTTTTAAAAAACATTATAATAATTAATTTTTAAATTTTTAAATATTTAATAATTAAAAAAGATATCCCATTTTCTTAAATAATTTATTTTCACCATCATAAAAATAAATATCTTCCAACATTCCAACTATTTTAAAACATAACATTTCAAACATCATCTTAACCCCCCCATCTCCCTTCTAAAATTTACTTAAAATTTCCAAATAATATTTAAAATAATTAAAAATAACTTTATTTAACATATTTTTAATAAAAAATAACTCCTTAAAAGATTTTTTTTTAAATTTAATTTTAAAATTATTAAATTAAAAAATTACATTCTTATCTATATTTATATAAATGTATTAAAATTTATATACTTAAATTACATTAAAAAATAATATTTACCTTTCTTATTCTTAATTTTAAAAATTAAATATTATTTAAATTCCATTTTTTCTTTAATATAATAAACAACTTCTAAAAAATCAACAAAATCAATAATTTCTGGCGAATTAACAAAATTAACAACTTCCAAAAAAACATTGCCCAAAAACTCCAATATTTGGACGATTTTTTTAGAGCATCCTCTTTTATCTAATAATATAATGTATAAATATTTAATAATAAATAAATTTTTAAGTTGTTGGGATTGTTGTTTGTATAATTAATTATATAAAATATTAAATTTGATGATGTTTGATAATAATAATAAAAATAATAATTATTGGATAATAATTATATATAAATTTTATATGGATATTATAATCAATTAAAGAAATTTTAATATTAATATGTTTATTTCCTTAAATGGTATGTTTATATTTTTTTTTTTTTTAATAATTCAATATTTAAAAATTTATTACTCAATATTTATTATAACAAATATAAATATACTTACATATTAATTAATAAAAAACATATATAATATAATATTTACCCAAATACCTATTTTTATTGTTTTCACTTGTGATGAATTCACAAAAATTGTTTTTAAAACTAAAACCAAATTCTACAATTTAAAATATATAATTAATTATAATTTAATATATATATATTAAATATATTTAATTTATATTTTAATAAATTAATATTATTAATATTTTTTATTATTAATAAAATAATATTTTTAATTTTAATTTTTATTATTATTTTTTATTTTATTTTTAATTTTTTTATTTAATTATTTTGATTTTTTTTTATAATATATTAATAATTAATATATATTTAAAAAAAAATTTATTTAAAAATAAAATTTAATAATAATTTTAACAAACCAAAAATTATTACTATATATTTTAATTTAAAAAATAAAATTTAATAATAAATTTTTTTTTTTAATTTAATTAATTTAATTTTTAATAATGTTTGTTGATTAATTTGTTGGTTGTAAAGTTATTGATTTTTTATTTATTTAAATAAATAATTTTTTTAAAAAAAAAAAAAATTTAATATATTTTTTTTTAAAATTAATAATAAAATGTTTTGGGATATTATATAATTTTTTTAATTGTGAATTGAAGTGTAGTATATTTTAAAACAATTATATTTCATTTATAATATATTAAAATATTAATTAAATATAAAAAAATATAAATTTATTAATAAATTATTTTAAAACCTAAAAAATATATATTTAAATTTTTTTTATAAATATATTTTTAATAATAAAATCAATTTTATTTATAAAAATTATAATATTATTTTAAGGAAAAATTTAATTCCCATATTTTTTAAATATAATAATTTTAATATTAAATATAATTATATTTTTATTATAAAAATTTTCAATTATTTTATTAAATTAATTAAAATTAAAAAAATATTAATTATTTATAATTATATAATTAATAAATTTTAAAAATTTATTTTTAATATTTTTGTTGTAAATTTTTATAAAAATATAAGTAATTATATTATTATATTACTTTTTATTATTTAAATTATAATTAATTTATTATTTAATTTTAAATTTAATTTATTTAATATTATTAATATAATTTAAATCTCCAAAAACCATTTTAACTCTAAAACTTTTTAATCATATTTATTTATAAAATTAGTTGTTATTTAAAATATATTTATTAATTTAAAAAAAAATAATCCTTTATATAAAAATATTTAAATAAATAAAAAATATTTGAATATTTTTTTGGTGGATGAGATTTTATTAAAATTATTAAAATTTATTTTTTATATTAATAATTTAAAGGTGGAAAATATAAAATAAAATTTATATATATATTTTAATATTAAATAAAAAAAAAAAATAATAATAATATTAATATTAATTTTAAAAATAATTTTAATTTAATTATTTAAATTAATTAATTTAAAATTATTATTTAAATATTTATATTTTTGTTTAATAATATAAAATTTATAAAAATTGTTATTAATATTAAATTAATAAAAAAATTTTAAAATTTAATTAATTAAATAATATTATTTTCTTCATTAATTAATAAATTTAATATATTTATACTAACAAATTACTAAATTTTAATGTTATAAAAAATTATTTTATTAAAATATTCTTTATTTTATTTTATTAAAAAATTAATAAATATTTTAATAATAATTATTTTTAATTAAAATTAAAATTTTAAATCCAATACTTTTTTTATTATTATAATTATTATTAAATAATATATTTAATTTTCACATATTTGATGTTCAGTATTTTGTTAAAATAATAAAATTATAATTAAATATATTTATTGATTAAATATTAAAATTAAGATTATATTAAAAGAATTTTATTTACTTTAAATATTTTTAATTTCAAAAAAATTATTTAAAAATTAAAAAATTTAAAATAAATTTTAAATTTTATAATATAACAATTAATGTTTAAAATTATTGTTTTTATAAAATATATTTTATTTTTAAATAAAAAAAAATAAATATAAAAAAAAAAACTTTATTTTTAATTATTAAATATAATATATTTATTATATAATTAATATTAAATCCAAAAAATTTAAATAATTTTATAATTTACAAATTAATAAAAAAAACTATTAATTCCTTTTTAACTAAAGAAATTCAAAAACAAATACTATAAATTAATATTATTAATAATTTAATTATTTTAATCAAATTTTTTTATATTATTATGAAGGTTTTTTTTAAAAATCTTATTTATCTTATATTTATAAAAAAAATATTAAAAACTAATATATTTAATAAAATTAATTCTTATTTTAATATTATTAAAATAAATAATAAAAATATTTTTTATATTTATTATTTAATTTAAATATAAAACAATTTTTATTTACCTAATATTAAAACCAAATTAAAAACAAATTAAAATTATTATTAAAAAATTATTAATTTTATCAAAACAATTACTTTCAATTATTATATAATTAATAACTCATTAAATTCAAATTTTTTTAATAAAAATTTTAAAATTAAAAATATTTTTAAAAATAATATTTTTTATAAAAATATTATAATAATTAATTTAATTAACTAATATAAATATAATTTTAATTATTATAAATATAATTATAACCAAATAAAATATTATTTTAAAATCTTTTGGAAAATTATTAAAAAAAATATAATCAATAATAATAATAATATTAAAATCCAACATGTTAAAAAATATATAAACACCTAAAATACTACAATCACTATTATTTATCATTACAATTATAATATAATATATTTGTTTACCAAAACCAAATATTTAACTTTAATCTATTATATTACTAATTATATTATTAAAATTCAATAATTAATTTATTATTATTATATTATTTTTCAAAATATCCTATTTTACTTTGATAAAATAGTAAATAAAAACAAAAATAATAAAAAAATCTTTTTTCAAAATCTCATCCAAAAACTATATAATAATCTAAATATTTTTTAAAAACTTTCTAAATTAAAAATTATATCAATTATTTTAAATTATTTTAAAAGATATAATTTAGCAAAATTCAATTTAATTATTTATTAAATTATTTTTTATAAAATTTATAATATATTTGATTATTTAATAATATATTAAGTTATTAAAAAAAAATTAAATATAAACTTTAATATTATCAATAACATAAATAATAAAATAATTAATAATAAAAATATAATATATTTATATATAAAAATCAAAAAAATAACTTTTAATTAATTAAAAAATTATTAATATTATAAATTATAATTTAAAAATATTAATTTATATAATTATAAATTTATAATTATATAAATTTGTTGTTTTAAAAAAAAACTTTTTAAAAAAATATTTTTTAATAAAAAATATAAAAATTATAAAAAATACATTTAAAAATTATTTTCTAAAAAATTTTACAAAATTTTTTATTTATTTAATATTATATTATTATTTAATATAAACAATTTAAAAAAAGAGTAATAATAAATTTTTTTAATATTATCTATTATATTATTTTAAATTTAAATAATTTTTATTTTTATATAGTAATGTATAAAAGTCTTATTATTATTTTTTTTTTTTTTTAATCATTATTTAATATTGTTTTTATTGCAGATATTATACTATTTTCTTAGGGTTTTTTGTACCCTAGAAGAAATTTTAAAAATATTATAAAATTTTGATTAATAAAAGACTAATATTTTTTAAATTTATATAATAATATTTATATTTGGAATTCAATGAAAAAGTTTGTTTTTATAATAAAAATTTTAAACTTTTAAAATTTTTAAAAAAAAAAAAAATAAAAAATATAAAACATTTATTATAATTAAATAATAAAAATTAAAATAAAAAAATTTTCTTAATTTTGTAGAATCAATTAGATAAAAATTATTTCAATAATGTTAATATAAAATTTTTAATAAACTTGGTGAATATTTAAATAATTATACAAAAAATAATATAAAATTTATATAATAAATATTATTAATTAATTAAATTATTTAATATAAATTTTTATATCTTTACAAATCAATTTTTATTAAAATTAGATTTTAATGTAAAAAATACAAAATTTTTTAAATTTCAAAATAAAAATTTAAAATGATATTTTAAAAAATAAAAATTTTATTATGGATTATTAAAAAAAATTAATTAAGATCCACAATTATACCCTAAAACATCTTTTTTTAAAAACTAACCTTTTTTTAATTTAAATATTAAACTGGTTCTAATTGTTGATCTTTTTTGGGTTTAGGTGGTTATTTAAATCATTAAATTGTTGATTTTAAACAAAAAACAGTTTTAGATATTAATAATAATAATTATAATGATGGAAAAATATTAAAAAAATAATTAGATTATTATATATTTTTCAGATAAAAATAAAATTGGGAAAATTTAAATTATTAAAATTATTAAATTATTATTTATAATTATGAATAAATTTAAATATTTTAAATTATCTATCTTAATTAATATAATAGTTGTTAATATAATAAATTTAATAATATATATTATATTTAATATTTTAATATAATTATTAATTAATTAATTAAATATTTTAAATATAAATATTATAATGATTATTTGATTTATTATAATTATTACAAATTTAAAAATATAAAAAATAAAAAATATATTTATTATTAATAAAATAAATATAATTAAAATCTTTATATTATTTAAAATAAATATTGTGTTTTAATAATATTAAAAATCTTCAAAACTTTTAAAAAATTTTTTTTTTTTTTAATAGTTAAAAATATATATTAATTAAATTTTATTAGGAATTTTGTATTGTACTTTATAATTATAAAATATATTTAAAAATGTTTTAATATTTTTTTAGTTTTGTTAATTTAGAATGAAATTAATTGATATATTAATTTATTATAATAGATGAGGTAATTTAAAAATTTAAATTTTTATATATTATTATAAAAATTACATTTTAGAAATTTATTAAAAAAAAATGTTGTGTATTTGTAAAGTAAAATATTATAATTTAATATTGATTGTTGATTTTATGTTTTAGATTTAAAATATATTGTATGTAATAATAATATAAAAGATTATATTAATTATAAAACTATTTATAATTTTATTAAATATATTAATTAAAATATATATTTATTTATTGTTATTTATATAAAACTAAATTAATTTTTTTTTGTTGATTTTTTTTTTATAAATGATATTAATTTAGGAATAACAAATTTTAATATATTTATATTTGTTAAAAAAATATTTTTATTTATCAATATTAATAATTATTGTAAACTATTAATAGTAAATAATTTTAAAAATATTATTAAAAATTTTATTATGGATTTTATATTAATTATTTTTTAAATGAGGTAGGGTATGTATATAGTTATAAAATTGTTTTTAATTATTTTAGTTAGGTTTGGGTTTTAAAATATAATTTTCAAAAATTTAAATTCAAATATGGTTTTTTTGTTTTAGAAGTTTTTAATTGTTATTTTGGGAGTAATAAAGGGTGTTAATTCTAATTTTAAAATTTTTTGTATTATTTATTAGTGTTTTTAGGTATCTTATAATCTAATATTTATTTTTATTAAATTCAAAATATAAAAAAAGATTTACAAGAAAGTAGGGATAAACTTAATTATTAACTAAAAAAAAATAAAAAATAATAAAAACTTTAAATTTATGTATATAACTTTTTCTTAGATAACCACTGGTGTTAAACTTAACTTTATTAAAGAATTATTATTGAATATTTTAGTTGCAAAATTTTTAGTAAAAATAAAAACAGTAAATACTAAATTTAAAAATTTAAAAATTAAAATTATTAAAAATATGAAGAATTATTTGGAACAAATAAATGTTACAAAAAAATTTTAATAATAAATTTTTTAATTTTAACTAACTTTTTATATTATATTATTTAATTATTAATTAATATTATATTTTTTTTTTTTTATAATATTCTCAATCCTCTACTTATGGTGTTATTAAAAATTATTTATTAATACAAAAAATCTGTTTTTGATAATATAAAAAAAAATCTTTTAGTATTAAAAATACTTATTATATAAAAGTTTTAATAAATTATATATAATATCTAAATTATAATAAAAAAATATAATTTATTTAATTAAAAATATATCTTTATTATAACAATCCAAAATATATTTTTTATAATAATTATTTTGTGTAAGATTATACCATTATTTTATATTTTTTAAATTATTATTACTTATATTTATTTTTATATTTATTTTTAATTCTATTTATTTTCTTTTTTTTGATTGTGTATATAATATTATATTTTTTATGAAAATAAGATAAAAACCATAAAAATCTTTCCCCCTCCCAATTTTCCCAAATTACTATATTAAATCATAATAGTTTTCTAATTTATTTAATATTTTATATATTTTTTATTATATTATTAATTCCAAAACTTTTATATTAATATTAATCAAAAAAATTTATAATTATAAAAATAATTTTATAAATTTTATTTTTTATATTTAAATAAATTAATATTTTTTAAATTTCTAATAAATTTATATAATATTTTATATAAATTTTTTATATCCAACTTTAATAATTATTTTAAAATCCTAATTCATTTATATTTAATAAAAATTATTATATTTATTAAAGTAATATATATTAAAAAACTTATATTATTTTTTAATATAATTTTTTAATTTTCATAAAAATAGTAATAATTAAAATATATACAAAATCTTGCAATAATTAATAATTTTTTGTTAAAAAAAAAAAAATAAATTTTTTATATATATTAAATTTTAGTTAAAAAAAAGTAACAATGTAGAATAAATTAAATTAATTATAATAAATTTTTTCAATTATATATTAATTTTTTTTTATATTAAATATTAAAAGTAATTTAATTAATTATTTAATATTGAGAGTGTTAATTACTATAATTATGTTGGAATTTAAAAAAAAAAATTTAATAATTTTTATATTATCTTATATTTTTTTGAACTAAATATTTTAAAAAAATATTAAATAATATTTATTTATTATAATATATTTTATATATTTATTGAAATTATTTTGATGATTAGTAATTAATTTGTGTAAATTATTTTTTGTTTTAAATATTTATTTTAAATATATAAAAATAATTTAATAATATTTAATTAATATTTTTTTTAAAAAAATAAGGTTGTGTGATAAAGTAAAATTTATAAAAACAACAATGAATAATTTGTGTTTATTAAATTTTATAATAAAATTTAATATTAATTAATTTAATAAAATAAAAATAAATATTATTTTTTTTTAAATGTTTAAATATAAAAATTATATATATTTTTATTTTATTGAAATTAATAAATATTATAAAAATTATATTTAGATTAAGGATTGTATTGATATTAATTCTTTATTAAAATGGTTATTATTTATGTTTAAAAAAAATTTGCTGTATTTTTTGTAAAAATTTTTTGAAATTGTGTGTAATTATTAATATTTCTTGAGGATGTAAACATTGTTTTGGGGTTTTTATTTATACTATTATTGAATTTAATAACTTTTTTATTGTGGGGTTGTTAATTTATTTTAATATTAAATTAATATTAGTATATTATAATAAATAATTAATATATTTTTTTTATTTTATAAATGGAGGAATTGAAATTAATAATTTATTATATTATTAAAAATATTATTATTTATAATATAAATTAATAAAAATTAAAATAAAAATTAATAATTTATTTATATAATATAAATTAAATTTAATTTTTAATAAAATATAAAAAAAATTTAATATTTTAAAAAATATAACTTTTGATAAATTTTATATATTTTATAATGGTAGGATATATTTTGTAAGTTTAATGTTTAGAAGTAAGGTTGGGGTATGTAAAATAAAAGAAATAAAATTGTGAGGTAATAATTTAAGTATTTATAATTTTAATTTATATTATATAATTTGGAGTAATTATATATTTAATTAATTAATTTTTAAATAATTTATTTATTTTAAGAATTTTTAAATTTGTTAATTATTAATTATATATAAAAATGGATGTAAATTATTTAGTATAATTGGATTTATATTATTATAAATTATATTTATATTATTTATAAAAAAAAATAACCATTTTTAATTTATTATATAATTTTTTTTATATTATATATATAAATATTTTTTTTATATATTAAAATTAATTTATTTTAAAATAAAAAAAAAAATTTTTATTTTAATTTTAATAATTATAATAATAAAATTATTTTTATTTAAGTATTATTATATTTTTTAAAAATTTTGATAAAAAAATAATAAATAACTATATATATAAATAATTATATAATTCAAATATTATATATATAGATATAATATATATTTATTTTTTTTTTATATATATTTATTATTAAAAATTTTTGGAATATATTTTTATTTTTGTTTTAAAATAAATTATAATTAATCTTATTAAGTTTAATATATTAAGTTAAAAAATTAATATATTCTTTTTTTTTAAAATTATGTATTAAGTATATGTTAAATAATATTGTTTTTTTTGGTTTTTGTTTTCAAAACTATATTTATAATTAATATTATATTTATTATAATTATATATATTATTTTAATTAATAAAATTATAAATAAAAATTATAATTTATAAATTTAATATAAAATTTTATTTAGTTTGTTTATTATAAAAATATTAATGGAAATAGTTTAAGTAAATTATTTTTTTAATTTAATAATTTTTTATTTAATAATATTTCCATTTTTTTATTTATATTAATTAAATTTATATTAAATATTATTTATGTTAGAATAGTATTATATTTATTTTTGTTTTTTATAATTATAGTATAACTGCTTTTGGGGGTTGGTGAGTTGAAGAAATTTAATTTTTAACTTATTTTAATAATAGATTGTAGTAATTTATTTTGGTTAAAAAAATTAAAAAAAAACTATATATATTTTTGTATAATTTTTTTATTAGTTTTTTTTATATAAGATATTTTTTTTTTTTTTTAATATTAAACATATCAAATATATTATTTTATATAAACTTTAAAATTTTTTAATTTTGTTTTTAATTTATAAAATAATTATATTAAATATTTTATTTTTAGATATGAGTGTTTATTTGTTTATAAATTTATTAATATTAAATTTATATAATTTTTAATAATTCTAATTATTAATTTATTTTTTAATTTAAAATATTTAATTATATTTATTATATATATTGTATATGTTTTTTTTAAATATTGTAAATTTATAATATATTTTTTAAAATATTATAATATATAATTATAATAATTTTATATTTTTTTAAATGATTTTTCAATATTATGTAATAATAAATTAAATTTGGTGTTAAAATTATCTAAATTAAATATTAATTAAAAAATTTTATTATTATAAATATCATCAACTTTTTTAAGTATAAATTATTTTAATAATTTTTTAAAATAATAAGATAATATATTAAAAATATTATAGTAAAGGTTTTAAAAAAAAAATTAATATTATTTTATTAACTTTAATAAAAAAAATTAATTAATAAAAATATTTAATTTAAAATTTAAAAATATAATTTTTTTTATTTTTTTATTATATATTTTGGAAGGAGATGTATATAAAATGTTTTTTTCATCTATTTTTAATTTTTTGTATTAATAAATTTTTATAATTTAAATTATTAAATAAATAAATTTATTAAATAAATATTATTATTATTTATAAATATAATTATTATTATTAAAAAAAAAATCTAAAAAAAGTAATTCATATATAAGAATATAAATATTTAAAATTAACTAAATACATTACTTATAATTAAATTTTTTAAAAATAGTATTTTTTATTTAATTTATTTAAATTTATAAATATATTAAAATAAAACTTTACTCCATATTAATCAAAAATTATTTTAATTTAAATCTAATTTTCTTAAATATTAATTTAATAATTTGATTAATTATAAACATAAATTACTATATAAACAATTAAAAATTATATTAATATTGTTATCATTATTATTTAATTTTAAAATTAATATAATAATTTTTTTTTAAATAGAAATTCCAAATAACACCAAAAAACAATTATAATTACTTATATTTTAAATTTATATCTTTAAAATTATTATAAATAATATTTAATTTTTATTTTTTTTAAAATTTGTAAAATATATTATTATTATAATATAAATTTTATTAAAATTAAATATTTAAAATATAACTATATTAATATATAAACTCAAAATGTATATTTAATTAGAAAACATATTAATATTAAAATTTCTATAATAATTATTGTAAATATTAAAATATATTATAAATAATAATTTATAATGTGTTCTAAAATTTTTATTTTAAATTTTAATTAATATTATAACATTAATTTTTCTATACTTTTTCTTATATTTTAATATTTTTTAACCTATAAATTTATTAGTAATATTACCTTTAATCTTAATATTAGAAATTTTTAAATCAAATAAGATTTCCATATCTTAATTTATTTTTGTTTAAATAATTACTTACTTTATTTGGCATTTTTAAGGCATGATGTTAAATAAAAAATTGTTTGAAGATAATTTATTATGCATATATAATGTTTAAAACCAGACCACTCTTGTGATCCCATTGAAATTAAAACTGGGTCTGCTGGTTTTATATATAAAATCTTAATTTTTTAAGTTTTTAAGAAAATATACACTATTATCATTTTGGTGTGCAATTTAATTTGATAGTGTTACAGTTGGGTTTAAGTACTGTGCAGTAGTTTCCTATAAAAACTTTTTATTTAAAATAAAAATAAGTTTAATAAATAAATATTTTTATATTATAAATAATATAATAATTATTATTTATATTAACAATTTTTTTATAATATATAAAATAAAAAAAGTTTTTATACTATAATATAAAATTAAAAATATAAATAAAATTAAATAATTTTTAAAATTATAAATTATATATAATTATATTAATAAAATTATATAAATTAATTAAAAAAAATATTATAAAAATATATTTAATTAATTTAATATCTTTAATCAAAAAATAAAATTAAATTTTATAAATTTAAATATATAATTATTAAAAAATAATAAATAATTATTACTAAAAAAAAATATATATATAATTTTATTAAAATATATTAAAATTTTTTATATATATTATTTAAAATAGTAAAATTAATTTAATTTATATTATAATTAAATTAAAATAATATTCTTATACACTTACCAAAAAATATTAAAAAATTATAATATAAATATATTAATATTTAAATACAATTTATAAATATATTTTATATTATAATCAAAATAATATTAAAAAAAAACAATTATTATTAATATTTAAAAAATATAATAATATAAATTAAATATAAATTTACAATTTAAAATTAATAATTTATAAATTTATTTTAAAATATATATATTATTTAATAAATAATATTATTTTATAATCAAATAAATTATAAAAATTTATTATAAATTTTTTTATTAAAATTAAAATAATTATTTTAAATTATATAAATTATAAAAATATATAATTATAAAAATTATTAAAATTTATATTTATATAATTTATATTTAATATATTTATATTTCTATTTTTTATAATATTATATATAAATAATATTTTAATTATAATTATAAATATTATAAATAAAAATTAATAATAATTTAAATATTATAATATTTAATATTTTTAAATATATAATAAATTTAAAAAACATATTTTTAAATATATAATAAATTTAAAAAACATATTTTTAAATATATAATAAATTTAAAAAACATATTTTTAAATTTATATATTTAAAATCCAAAAATTTTATAATTAATATTATAATAAAACTTTTATATTTATAAATATATAATTATTTATTTAATAATATATAATTATTTTAAAATTAAAAAAATAAAAACAAATTTTATTTTTATATATATAAAATTAAAAAAATTAAAATTTTTAAATTTTAAAATAAATAAAATTAATAAAAAAAAATAAAATAAAAAACAAATTTTTATAAAAACTAAATAAAATTTAAAATTATTTTAAATATAATATAAAAATTTTATAATTTATATATTATAATTAATAATAATTTATTTATAAAATTATAAAATAATTTATATATTTATTTTTATATAAATATAAATTATATTATTTTACAAATTTTATAAAATTAATTTTTTATTTGTTGTATTTAATAAAATTTATATTATATTAAATATATTAATAATTTATTAATTAATAATAAAAATAATTAAAATAATTAATATAATTATCATTATAATAAATATAATAATAAAAATAAAAAAAAAAATTATTATAAATAAAATAATAAAAACAAATATTATAAAAATAAATATTAAATTAATATTTAAAATTATTATATTTAAATATATAAATAAATAAGGAAATTAAAATATTATTATATTTATAATATTAATAAATTTTTATAAAATTCTAATTATAATATAATTATTATTAATAAAAAAAATTATTAAATATTATATTATAAATTATATTAATTAATATATAAAATATAAGTATAAATTTATAAAATAATAATTTAATAATATTATATATTATTATATATAATAATAAATTAAAAAAAATTATAAATCATATAATTACATTTAAAATTTTTATTTATTATAAAATTTTTAATATTATAATTTTATAAAATTTAATTAATTATATTTATAAAATTATAATATAAAAAATAATATTTTATTTTAAATATATTTTATATTTATTTTTATATAATAAATATATTTTTTAAATTTTATAATAAATATTATTATATATATATAATTTAAATTATAATAATATTAATATTATATTATATAAATATAATAATTAAAATTATTAATAATTATGTTAAAATATATTAATTTATTTAAATTATTAATTATTATTAAAATTATAAAAATATTAATATTAATAATTATATTATTATTATTAATATTATTTATAACATCACCAACATATAAAATACTTATAATTTCAAAAATATTATTAATATTTTTTATATTATTAATATTATTATTATTATATTTACATTTATTAACAATAATAATTATAATAATTAAATAGTATAAAAAATAAAAACAAAAATTATTTTAATAAAAACTAAAATTATAAATATAAAAAATTTATATTAATATAAAATAATAAAAAAAAAAAAATTTTATAAATATAAAAATAAAAATTATTAATTAAATATTTATTTTATATATATTATAAAAATTTAAAATATATTATATTAATTATAAAATTATATAACTTAAAATTATAAATAATATTTATAAAATTTATATTATATAAATTATAAAAACTATAAAATTATATAATTTTATAAATATAATTATTAATATTTATAATATAAATTGTATAAAATTATATAATAATTTATATAATAATTTATATATATAACTTTTATAATATATAAATAATTAATATTAATTATAATATATAAAATTTATATATATAAATATATAATTTATATTAATAATATTATAATTATATTAATTATTAAAATTTTAAAATATTTTTTTTATATATAATTTAATATTTTATAATTTATAATATATAAAATATATATAAATATAAAATTATTAAAATTAAAATTTAAAAATTTAATAAATTTAATAAAATTTTTTATTATTTATAAATTTTCTTATATTTTTTTAAAAAAATTATAAGATTATAAAAATATAAATTAATATTGTATTTTATAATAATAATAATTTTATAATAAAAAAACTAATTATTCAATTTAATTAATATAATTTAAATTTATATTATAAAATTAATTGGTTTATATGTTTTATAAATTATATATTTAAATATTATATTACTTATAATTATTATAATAAATTAAAATATAAAAAATATATATAATAAATTTATAATTAAATTTATTTATATTATTTTATAAATAAAAAATATAATATATTATTATTTATATATATTATTAATTATTAATTATATAAATATAGATTTATATATATATTAATATATATATATATGTATAGTATTGATTTTATATTATTATATTAATTTATTAAATTTTTTTAATGTTTGATTGTATTTATACAGGAGGGTTAAAGTTGAACCAGTGTGAGGTGTGATTTTACCCAAACTTGCTAAAAAATATATTATTTTTAATAAATTTAAAATTTTTTTTTTTTAATTTTTGTTATACAAATTTATATGAGATTTTTAAAATTTTAATACTATTTTTAAATCTTAGCAAAAAATTACTAAGAATTTTTTAAAAAATTGCAAAATTGAATTCAGAATTTATACTTATTATTTTTATATTTTTAAATTTATAATTTTAAAATTTTAATATATTTTTTTTTAATTATTTATTTAACTTTAATTAAGTAAATAAGTTTTTAACTATTATTTTTATATTTTTTTTATTTTTTTTTAATTAAATTATTTTTAACAAAATTATAGTTATATAATTATTTTTAATATTAAAATTTTTTTTATTAATTTTTATTTTAAATTTAATTTAATTTAATTTTTACATGTAAAATAATTATGTGATATATAAAAAAAATAATATTACAAAATCTTTTAAATTAAAATTAAATAAGATAAAATTTAAATAAAAAATAATTTTAACATCAAAAATAATCATATAATTATATATAAAAGTTATATTAAAATTATATTAATTATTATATTAATTATTATATTAATTATTATATTAATTATTATATTAATTATTATATTAATTATTATATTAGTTATTATATTAATTATTATATTAATTATTATATTAATTATTATATTAATTATTATATTAGTTATTATATTAATTATTATATTAATTGTTATATTAATTATTATATTAATAATTATATTAATTATTATATTAATTATTATATTAATTATTGTATTATTATATTAATGATTATATTATATATTCATTTAAAATCAAGATGCTGCAGTCGGGTTTGAGTGCTGCGCAGCAGCCTCCTAGTTTTTTATAAATAAATATTTAAAAATAATTATAATAAATATTTTAAAAATTTTTTATAAATTAATTTTTAAATTTTCTTAATTAGAAAAATATAACCCAAATATTAATTAAAAAATTTATTATTTTAAATTTATAAAATATAATTATAAAAAAATTTATTTTAAAATTTAATTAAATAATTAATTTTTTAAAAAAATTTATTATTAATTTATTTAATTTTTAAATTTATTTGTAGGATATCTTATATTATTTATATTAAAATTTAATAAAAAATTATAAATATATATTAATTACAGAAATTTAAATAATATTATAATTAAAAATATTAAATTTTTATTATTAATAAATAAGTTTTTTAATTATTTAATAAATACAAATTATTTTATTAAACTAAATATTATCAATATTTATTATAATATTAAAATAAATTTAAAAAAAGAATAAAAAATAATTTTTTAATATTACTATAGTTTATTTAAATATTTGGTTATATTATTTAAATTAATTAATATATTAGTTTTTTTCTAAATTTTTATAAATTATATATTTTAAAAATATATAAATATTATTTGTATTATTTATTTAAATAATATTTTAATTTTTAATAAAATATTAAAAAAATATAAAAAGAATATTAATATAATATTAAAATTTTTTTAAAATTATAATTTATATATAATATTAAATAAATTAAAATTTATTATTATTAAATATAAATTTTTAAAAATCATAATTATTTTAAATAAAATGAAAATAAATTTTAAAAAAATTCAAATTATTTAAAATTAATTTTTTTTTAAAAATATTAAAAAAATATAATTATTTTTTAAATTTTACAATTATTATTAATAATTTATTTAAAAATATAATTTTATATTAATAATATTTTTTAAATTTATTAAAAAATAATTAAAATTTAAAATAATATTTAAAAAAATTTAAATTTTTAAAATTTTTAAAAAATTTTTTATTTTAATTTTTATTTTTAAATTTTACAATTTAAAATTATTCATCAAAATTAAAATTAATATTTCTATAATAATACTAAAAATCTATTTATTTTAATTTTATAAAAATAAATAATAATATTTTATTATTTATATCTCTTATAGATTTAATATAATATAATTATAATATATTATTTATAATAAAAAATTAATAATTATTATAAAAACATATTAAAAATAATATATTTATTTTTTAATTATAAAGAAATTTAATAAATAATAAATTTAATAATAAAAATTTTTTAATAAATATAATATAAAAATAATATATTTTAAAAAAAACTAGGAGGCTGCTGCGCAGCACTCAAACCCGACTGCCACATCTTAATCATATATAGATAATAGTTTCTATAATATATTTGTTATAATAAAATAAAAATGAATTTATATTAAATTAATTTATATTATTATTATAAAATTATATTAACTTATAACTAAAACTATTTTAAAAATAATAATTAATTAAATTTCAATCAATTTTATAAATTTACAATTAAAATAATTATTATTTAATAACTTTATTATTATTATTATTTTTATTATTATAATTATAATGATTAATAATTATAAAATATTTAATATATTATGATTATATTATATAAAACAATTAAAATAATCAAAATAATTAATTTAAGTTAATAAAATTATAATTATTCAAATCTTTATAATAACAAGAATTATTAAACAATTATCTATAAAATTATTTAATATTATTATAAAATATATTTTGACAATAAATATTTCTAAATTTATAAAATAAAAATATTATTAATTTATTTATTAAATAATAAATAAAATTATAAATCTATAAAAATAATAATTAATGGTAAAATTAATAGTTATAATATAGTTATTAATATAATAATTAATATTAAAATTAATAGCTGTAATTAATATAGTTATTAATATAATAATTAATATTAAAATTAATATATATTATTAATATTAAACCTAACTTGAATATATATAATGTTAAACTTAATGTTTATAATTAATATTAAAATTAGTATATATAATTAAGATTAAATTTGATATATTTAATTAATATTAAATTTAATCGATATAATTAATATTAAAATTAATATATATAATTAATTATTAATATAATAAATATAATAATTAAAATTATATAATAATAATTAATAATTAAATAAATAATTAAAGTAAATATAAAAAATATTTTAATTAGTTTTATTTTAATTATATATTTAATGAATTTGCATAAATATTAAAATATATATAATTAAAAAAATGAACTGAAATTATATTAAATGAAATGAATTTAAATTAAATTAAATTAAATTATATAATTAAAAATAAAAATAAAAATAAAAATAAAAATAAAAATAAAAATAAAAATAAAAATAAAAATAAAAATAAAAATAAAAATAAAAATAAAAATAAAAATAAAAATAAAAATAAAAATAAAAATAAAAATAAAAATAAAAATAAAAATAAAAATAAAAATAAAAATAAAAAAGAAAATAAAAATAAAAAAGAAAACAAAAACAAAAAAGAAAATAAAAATAAGATATATATAAATAGTTTTGTGTGGATCACGTGATCATTTTGCATACAAAAACTAAGAATATAATAAAAATAATATAAAAATGAAAATAAATTGAAAATAATTTTTGAATTTTGAAGTCAGATTTTGTATGTGTCACGTGACAATTTTGCATGCAAAAACTAAAATTTTAATCAAAATAATTAAAATAATTAAAAACAACCAAAAAATACTTTTTGAATTTTGAAGTCAGATTTTGTATGTGTCACGTGACCATTTTGCATGCAAAAACTAAATTAAATTAAAATTATATTTAAAATTTAAATAAAAAAATTGTTTTATGCCTATGATTTTAGCTAAAAGTGACTTAATAAAAAAAAATAAAAAAAATATTAAAAAAGTAATTATAGATCTGTGTATTTAATCAATCCTAGATAAAAGGCTAAAGAAAATGATATTAAAATTTTAGGAACGTAGACTTAAAGAAACAAAAATGGGAAAGACTTTTGTCAGAGTTAATTTTTTTAATTTCTTAGCAACTTTTTGCCAAGATTTGAAAAATAATGCCAAGATCTGCCAAGATTGCAAAAATCCCATAGAAATTTGTATGGCAAAAATCAAAAAAAATTTTCTCTAAGTTCGCCAAAAACAACACATTTTTTGGCAGATCTCATATGGATCGCGCCTCGCGCTGGTTCAACTCTAACCCTCCTGCAATACTGCAGTCGGGCAAAAAAATATTTTTATAAATATAATAAATAAAAAATTAAATTTTATTAAAAATATTAAACTAGGAGGCTGCTGCGCAGCACTCAAACCCAACTGCCGCATCTTAATTATAAATCAATAATAATTCATATAATAATTAATATAATAATTAATCTAATAACTAATATAATAATTAGTATAATAATTAATATAATAATTAATATAATAATCAATATAATAAATAATATAATAATTAATATAATAATCAATATAATAATTAATATAATTTTAAAATAATTTTCGTATATAATTATATAATCATTTTCCATATCAAAACTATTTTTTATTTCATTTTTATTTAATTTTAATTTAATTTAATTTAATTTTAAAAATTATGTAATGTCATTTTTTATATGTATCACGTGACCATTTTATATACAAAAACTAAATTAAATTAAAACAAAATTAAATAAAATTAAATAAAAATTAATTTTGAGATCAAAAATAATTACGTGATCTGATTTTCACCAAAAGTAATAAAATTAAAAAAAATAAAAAAAATAGAAAAAATGAAAATAGACATGCGGCAGCTCATAAAAAGCTAGATAATTAGTTAAAGAAAGTCATATTAAAATACTAGAGACGGAGAATCAAAAAAACGAAAACGGTAAAGACTTTTATCAGAGTCAATTTTCAAAATTTCTTAGCAACTTTTTACCAAGACTTCAAAATAATGCCAAGACTTTCAAAATGCCATACAATTTATATGGCAAAATTTCAAAAAAAATTTTCTCTAAGTCAGCCAAAAACAACACATTTTTTACCAGATCTGGTATGGATCGCGCCCTCGCGCGCTGGTTCAACTTTAACCCTCCTGCAACGCAGTCGGGCATTTAATAAAAAAACAATTCTTAAATATAATAATATTAAAAATTAAATTTTTATTAATAAATTTCTAAATTTAACAAAATATAATATTAAAAATAATTTTTAATAAAAAATTTTTAAAATTTATAAATAAAATTTTATTATATAATAAATTTTAAAAAAAAAAATATATTTTTTTATTTTAAATTAATTAATAAAATTATTATATTTTAAAATTTATTTTATATTTTAATTAAAAAATTCTAAAAAAAATTGTTTTTTTTATATTATAATTATTTAATTTATAATTATTTAAAAATTAATTATATTTAAGAATTTATTATAAAAATTTATTTTTAATTTTAAATAAAAAAACAAATTAAAAAATATATTAAAACTTATAATTTTTATTATAAAAATAAATTTAATTAATATAAATTTTATAAAACTTTTTAACCACATAATATACTAAATATATTCTTTAAAATTATTATTTATAACTTTATATAAAAAATATTTTCAATATAAAATTTCCTTATTAACAAATTATATAATAAAATATTAATTATTATAAATAAATTAATAAAAGTTATTATTTTTATTTTGTAAAATAACTAATAAAAAGTTAAAAAATTATAATAAATTTATTATAATTATATTTTTTTTAAATATGGAATTTAATAAAAATATATTTTTAATTGTGATTTTTTTTTATAAATAAATATTAATAATTAATTATAAATTAAATTAATATTAAATTAAATATTATAATTAAAAATTATATTTAAATAAATAAAATTTTTAAAAAATTCATTTAAATTTTTGAAATTTATTTTTGAAGTTTTTTTAATTATATTTAAAATAATTAAATATCTTTTTTATTTATAATAAAATTTACTTATAATATTTTTGAATATTTAATTATTAAATATATTTTATATGAAATATTAAAAAAATAGACACTTAAAATTATTTTTCCCCCTTTTATATTAAAAAAAATTATTTTCAAAATTGAAAAATATATAAAATCAATAAAAAATATTTATAATATTTTTATAAAAAATTTTCAATTCTTACAAAAAAAAATAAGTTATTATTATAATAAATAATAGAAAAAAACCCCAAATTTTTAAAAAATAAATAAAATATATTTACTTACATAAAACTTAAAAATCAAATAATTTAATAAAAAATTTAATTTTCAAAAATTTAATTTATAATTAAAAAAAAATTTAAAAAACATTATTTTAAATTTAATATATTTAAATTAATATAAATATATAAAATATTTTATATTTCAATTTTAAAATTTTTTTTTTTAAAATTTAAAAAAAATTTAAATAAAATTAAAATTAAATATAATAATTATATAAAATACAAAATTAAAAAAATCTTTAATAAATTTAATAATAATAATAAATATTTTATTTATTAAATTATTTTTTATAAATTAAAAAATAATTTTTAATAATCAAAAAAAAATATTTTATTATAAATTATATAAAATTATTTTAAAAATAAAAACCCATCTTATTAATTTAATACCCCTATACTTAAACAAAAATAAAGAAGATTTAAAAAAAATAAAAATTAATATATTTTGTAAATTTTTAATTTATAAAAATATAATTTTTCTATTTAATTAATTTTTATATTTATAAATTTTTTTTACAAATATCTACTTTTATAAATATATAATTTAAATAAATATTTACAATATTATTTATTTAATTATTTTTTAATTTTCTTTAAATATTTTATCTTCTTAATTAATAAAACTCTATATTTTAATAATATTAATAAATAATTATATAAAAATTATATTAATAAAGTAATACTACAAATTATTAAAGTTAATAATTTAATATAAATTATAATAAAATAATAAAATATAATTTGATTTAAAAATAAAAAAATTATAAATATATAATAAAAAATTAATTAAAATTTTAAATAATATTTTAAAAAAATTTTTTTATAAAAAATATAAAATAATTCTTATTTTATTTAATAAAAAAATCTATTATATTTATTAAAATATTGCAAAAAAAATTAAATATTTTATTAAATATTAATAAATTTTTAAATATTATATCATTTTTTATAATTTTTTATTTTTTATAAAAAAAAAATTTTTAATATTTTCATATAATTATTAAAATTTTAATAAATTAATATTTTAATTTAATTATAATAATATTAAATTTAATTAAAAATTTTATAAATTTTATCTAATTTTTAATAACTTTTTAATATACTATTTTATATTAAATAAAAGTTTTTTTTAATTTTTTAAATTTTTTATCTTAAATTTCCGCAATACAATTTATTAAAAATTTTAAATTAAAAACATCTCATAAAATAAAAAAAAACAAAAATTATTTACAAAAAATTATATTATATTTTTTTATTTTACTTTATTTATAATAAACTTTATATTTAATATTTTTTTTAATATAACACAAATATAATTATTTATAATATAATATAAATACAAAATTATAATTTTTAAATCTTCTAATTTAAATTATTTAAGAAAAATAATCTTTTTTTATTTTATTTAAATATAATTTTTTAATCTTTTTTTAAATTTTTAAATAATATTTTATTACATAATTAAAATAAAAAATTTAATATTATTTTATATATATAAAAAAATATTTTATAATTTAAATTTTAAAATTTAATTATAATATAAATTATAATTATTTATATTTAATTTTATTTATATAAATATATAATATAATTATAAAAAATTATATTTTTAAATATATAATTTCTTATATACAAATTTCTCCCAAACAATTTTCCCATATAATAAAATTTTATAAATAAATTTTATATAAAAATTTTTTATGTAATTTTATTATATTTTTTATATACAAGAAAATCTTATATAAAAATTTCTTTTTTCAAATTTTTTTTTTAAAAAAAAAAATAATATTATGATTAATTATATTAAATATATTTTAATATATTAAATATAAGTTTATTTAATTTTAAATTCAATTTATAAATCAAATTTATAATATAAATATTTAAATTATAAATTTAAAAATAAATTAAGTTAAAATCAAATTATTTATAAATATATTATATTAATAATATATTTTTAGAATAAATTATATATAAAATGTTATATATAATTTAATACATTATATATATATAATATTTATTTAAATATATAATGTCCAAAATTTATAAATGATTTATATTTATATAAATAATGTTTATATATATAAGAATTTTTAAATGATGGTAATTTTAAGATTTTTTTTTAAATTTTATTAATTAACTTATTAATATTTAATATATTTTATTTATTATTTTTATCCATTAAACCTAATATTTCCTTATTAAAAGTTATATTATTCAATATTTTTATATTTTATTTAGTTTATTTTGAGAAAATAATTTAAATACTTTAGATTAAAAATATGATTAGTTAAAGAACATTAGGCTGTTTTAGATATTTCTTATTTGGGAAATACCCGGGATAGGTGTAACAATTTTTTTGAAAAAAAAAAAAATATTTTATGATTAAAAAAAAAAAAAATATAAAAATCTTTATATTATTAAATATTTAATTAATTTAAAAATTAATAAAATCAATAAATAAAAATCTTTTAAAAGATTTAAAATATAATTAAAAAATTTATTTAAAAATTTAATAATTTATAAAAAATATTTATTTTTTTTATTTTTAAAAAAAATGAAAAATTATAATTTTATATTAATTAAAAAAAACTTAATATTATTATCATTAAAAATTAATATTTTTTATTATAAATCAATAAAACTTTAAATTAGTTAAAAAAATTAAATATTTTATTTGTTTAAATATTTACAAAATTTATAATTATATCAGAATAATATTTAAAATAAAATAAAAATAATATTTAAAATAAAATATAAATATTTTAAATTTTAAATAATATATTTTAAATTAATTAATATTTTAATTATTTTTAAACATATATTACTAAAATATTATAATTTTTTTTAAATAAATTTTATATAATTTATTTAAATAATATTTGTATATATAATAATTTAAAAGAAAAATATATTTAATATATTAAAAAAATTATTAAAATTTTACAAAAAATAAGATTATATATTAAATTTTTTAGATACAAATTTTTTATTAAAAAAACTAAATTTTTGAAATATATAATAAATAATAATAATATTAAAATAAATTTTATTAAAATTTAAAATATATTTAATTAAAAAAAATTAAAAATAATTAAAAATATTTAATTTTTTTTAAGTTTCATAAATTTTTATAAATAATTTATTAAAAATTATATAAAAATAATTAAATTATTTTATAATTTAATAAAAAAAATAAAATATTTTACTAAAAAAAATCAAAAAAAGTTTTTTTTTAAATTTTTTGATAAATTTCTATGACAAAATTAATTTTAAAACATTAAAATTTAGTTTTAAAAATAAAAATAAAAATAAATATTTTAAATTATATATATATTATAATATTTTTTTAAAAAAATAAAAATAAATTATAACATCTTATAATTTATAAATCAAAAAAAATAATATTAATAAAATATAATTATAATATCTATAACAAAAAATTATTATTTATTATTTAAATATTTAAAAAATAAAATTAATATTTTATAAATATATATATTTAAATATATATTTTAATAAATTACAAAAATTTAAAATACTTTATAATCAAATAATATTTAAAATAAAAATAAGTAAAATAAATGAAATATTTATTTTACTATAATTTTAAAATATATTTTATTTTAAAAAAAATTAATATTAAAATTAATATTTGAATTAAAAAATTAAAAGATTTTTCTCAAAAAAAAAAAAAAATAAATAAATATATTAAAAATTTAATAAATTCATATTATAATAATATAAAAAAAATAGAAAATAATTATTTTAAAAAACTTTTATATATAAAATATTATAAACTAGGAGGCCAACACAATACTCAAACCCAACTGCAACATCTAGATCATATTTGAATTTATTAATAATAATAATATATATTTATTTATAATTAAAAGATATTTAAATTTTAAAAATAAAATTTAATTTATAAATAAAATTTAATTTATAAATAAAAACTTAATTCTAATGAAATTATAAGAATTTTAAAATTAAAAAAAATATTAAAACTTGAAAAACTTTATATAAATTTATATAGGAAAATTTCAAAAAAAAAATTTTTAAATTTATTAAAAACAACACATTTTTTGGTAGATCTAATATGGATCGTGTCTCACACTGGTTTAACTCTAACCCTTCTGCAATACTGCAGTCGGGCAAATATTTAAAAAAGAGAGTAAATAACACTTTAAAATCAAAATATTAAAAATTAAAAAATAATAAAAAAAATAATATTTAGTAACAAAAAAATTTATAAAAAGATTTTAAAATAATATTATAATTATTTTATAGTAAAATATTTAAAAAAAAATGAAAATATTAAAATTAATTTAAAAAACAATATATATAAAATAATTTATAAAAAGATATTAATTGTTATATAAATAATTATTATATTTATAAATATATTGAAATTTTTAAAAATATATCTTAAGAATTACTATAATCATTTTAAATTATAGAAAGAAATTGGTAAAATATATTTTTTAATTTAATTATAAAATTATTAAAATTTAAAAAATATAATACAATTTTTATTATTATAGATAAATTTTTTAAAATAATATATTTAATTTTAATTTTTAAAAAATTTACTATAAAAAAATTTATTGAAATATTTTTAAAAAATATATAAAAATTTTATAAATTTTTTAAAAAAGTTATATTAAATTAAAAATAAAACTTTTTAAATAAATTTTAAAATAAAATTAATAATTAATTTAAAATTTATTATTAATTTAATATTATTTATTATTTTTAAATTAATCATTAAATAGAATATATTAATTTTATTATAAAATAATATTCTAAAATTTATATTAATTATTAATAAAATAATTAAATTAAATAATTATTTTTCATTAAATATTTATATAATAATAAAATTTTAAATATTATTAAAATTTTTCTATTTATTGTAAATTATAATTAAAATTTAATTATATTTGAATTTTAAAAATTTAGAAAATCTACCAAAAATTAGAAAATTACCAAATTTATTTAATAAATATTAAAATTATAAAAAAATTTTTAAACAAAAATTAATTATATTATATAAATTTAATAAAAACAAATAAATAAATAAAAGAAATTAATATTTATATATAAAAAAATATATATATATTTGATTAAATACATGAAATATTAAAATAATGTATTTTTATTTTAAATTATTTAATAAAATAAAAAATTTATTGGAAAATAAATATATAAATTAAAGTTTCTTCTTATTATAAAAATTTATTTAATTTTTTATATTTATTTATTTTATTTAATATTAAAAAATATATTTTTTAATTAAAATTATAAAAAAAAATTTTTTATTAATTATAATAAATAATAAAAAAGAATATAAAATTAAAAAAATTTTAAATTTATAAATTTATTATCAAAAACTTTAATATTTTATTTAATAGAAAGATTAAAATAAATTTATTTAATAATTTATTTTTGATATTATTTATATTTAGAATTTATTTAATAAATTTTATTAATTTTATTTTAACTAATTTAATTTTTTTAATATAATAAATTTTATTTTATTAATTTTATTTTAATTTTATAAATTAAATAAATTAATTAATATTTTTTAATATTTTAATATATATTAAACCATTTTATTATTATTAAACTTTTTTAATATTTTAATATTAAAATTTAAATACCTTAATTTATATTACAAAATTTTACAATTACAAATTAAATTAATTAAAATAAAATAGATTATTATATTAAATATACTTTTTATATTATTTAAAAAAAATAATAATAAATTATTAAATAAAAAAGATTTATACATTTAATAAATCAATTTTTTAATAAAATAATAATTTTATTATTATTAAAAAAAAATTTAATAAGTTAATTTCAAACAATTTTAATAACAATTTAAAGAAATTTAATAAATTAAAAAATTAAAATCTAATATTTAAAAAAACTTTTCATAAAAATAATTATTAAAAATTTATATTATTTAAAATCAATAAATAATATCATTATAATAAAAAATTTATTATATTTTGAAATATTAAATTAAAATATTAATAAAATATTAATATTAAAAAAAAATTATATAATAAACCTTTTTTAATATAATAAATTTTAAATAAAAATCCAACTAATTGGAGGAGTTTTTAAAATAATTATAAAAAATATCCAAACAATACTATAATTAAAACAAAAATTATATAATATAATATAAATTATAAATTTAAAATAAAAAAATATTTAAATCTAATTCTTAAAATTTATAAAATAATATTATTTATATTATTTTAATTTATATAATAATATATTAAATTTAAATTTTATATATTTTTTAAAATATAATAAATTTTTAATTAATAAAATATAAAATAATTTTATTAAATTAATTAAATAAAAATATTATTTTTAAAATATAATAAAAAAATTATTTAATTTAAATTATTATATAAAAATATATAATATAATTTTTAAAATTTTAAATTATATTAAAATAAAATTATAATAAAAAAGATTTTCCCTCTTAAAAAAAATTAAGTTATTTTAATTTAAATTATTAATATTATATAATAAAATTATTTAATTATTTATTAAAAATATTTTTATAAAAAAAAAATAATTAATATTTATAATAAATAAAAGTATTAATATATTTATTATTACTTAAAAATAATATAATAATAATTATTTAAATTTTTTTAAAAATAATTTAAATATTATCTTTATAAATAAAAATAATATTATTAATATTTAAAACTTTTATATAAAATATATTAATAAAATAATTAATAATTTTTTTTATTTAATATAAAAATAAATACTTATATTTTAAATTCAAAAAATTATTAAAAATATATAAATTTTTATAGAAGATTTATTTTATTATCTTTTATTATAATATAATTTTTAAGTTTGTTATTATTATATTATTTTGATTATTTAAATTAATTATAATTAACTTATTGTTTTTATATATTAATAGTAGGTAAGTAATTGAAAAAGTTAATAAATTATTTAAATTTTTAATTAATAACTAATTAAAAATATAATTTATTATTATTAATATAGTTATTTATTATTTGAATATTTTAATTATATTATTATTTAAAATAATAATAGAAAGTATTATTAAATATATATCTATATTTATAAATATTATATTTATTAAAATTTATTTTACATTAAATTTATATAAAATAATTAAGAATTATATAATTTTTAAATTTAAAAATTTTAATAATAAAATTATATTTTTTAAATAAATTTTTAAATTAATTATAAAAATAATTACAATTTCTAACTTAACCAATATTTATATATTTTAAATTAATAAATTTAAATTAAATAATAAATTAATCTCATATAATAAATATATAGATAATATTTAGATTATTATTATAATTTTTAATCTTAAAATTATTAATAAAATTATTAAAAAAAAAATTTAATTTTTATCAAAAATAATTTATACATATAATTTTTTTAATTAAAAAATTATATTTTTTAATATTAATTTTAAAATAAAAAATAATAAAATAATATATTATTTATATAAAAAATTATTAAATTATTTTAAAAAATTTTATCTTAAATTATACTATTTTTTATGTATGAAAAAAAATATTTTTATTAAAAAATTTTTTTAATTTATTATATTATTTTTTAATAAAAAAATTTATATTAAAGAAATTAATTTTTGTAATTATATTTATAATAAAAAAAATTATTTTTTAAAAATTTTAAATTTATAAATTAAAAAATATATAATTAAATAATAAAATTGAAAAATTAATATTAGAAATATTAAAATAAATAAAAATTCCATTAATATTTAATTTTTAATATTTATAATTAACCAAATTTAAAATAATATTAAATTGCAAAATATTAAAAAAAAAATTAAAAAAATTTAAATTATATATTATTATTTTTTTAATATAAAAATAAATATATCTACACCTAATTTTTTTTTATATAATATTTTTAAACTTTTATTAAAAAAACCTCCCACAATAAAAAATCTTTTAAATAAAAATTTTAAACAATTTTTTATTAATATAATAGAATAATTAAAAAATTTTGCCAATATTTATTTCATTAATATAAAATAGTTTATTATATTATTAACAAAAAAATTAGTTTAATTTTCTTTATTTTTCCTACCTTTTAAGAAAATTTTTCAATTAAAATTATAGTTTAATTATTTATTAAATTTTTTTTTAAAAAAAAAAATTGGTGTGATATTTATTATATATATTAAAAAATTAATTATATAATATATATATATATTTTTTATTTTTTAATTTATATAAATTACTAATTTTTTAAAAAAAATAATATAATAAAAATAAATTTTATAATAAATAAAATCTTAATATTATTTTTAAAAAATTTAAATTAATTATTTGTTTAAATAATTTTAAATAATTATTTTTAATTAAAAATGGTTAGATCTTTTATAAAAAAATATATATTTCTTTTTGAAAAATTGTATTAATAATAAAATTTATTTTTTTTAAAAATATAAAGAATTATAAAGATTTTATAAAATATACTTTAAATTTATTATTTTTATTCTTTTTTATAAAATCCTCTTCCTTACTACACTTCACTTTACTTAAAAAAAATCCAAAAAAATTATATTTATTAATATTGATTTTAAAATAAAAAATAATAAAACTAGGAGGCTGCTGCGCAACACTCAAACCCAACTGCCGCATCTTGATTATAAATCAATAATAACTAATATAATAATTAATATAATATTTAATATAATAACTAATATAATAATTAATATAATTTTAATATAACTTTGATATATAATCACATAACCATTTTCAACATCAAAACTATATTTATTTAATTTTTTTCATTTTATTTTAATTTTAATTTAATTTAATTTTAAAAAATTATAACATCATTTTAACGTATCACGTAACCATTTTACATACAAAAACTAAATTAAATTAAAATAAAATAAAATAAAAATTAGATAAAAAATAATTTTGACATCAAAAATTATCACATAATCACATTTTCACTAAAAATAACTTAATTAAAAAAAATAAAAAAAATATAAAAATAATAACTAAAAATTTGTTTGCTTAATCAAAATTAAATAAATAATTAAAAAAAAATATATTAAAATTCTAAAATCATAAAATCAAAAATACAAAAACAATAAAGATTTTTGTCAAAGTCAATTTTCAAAATTTCTTAGCAATTTTTTACCAAAACTTAAAAATAGTGTTAAGATTTGAAAAATCTCATATAAATTTATATAGCAAAAAATCAAAAAAAAAAATCTCTAAATTCGCCAAAAACAACACATTTTTTAGCAGGTCTGGGTAGGATCGCGCCTCGCGCTGGTTTAACTTTAACCCTCCTGCAAAGCAGTTGGGTATAATATATTATTTTTATAAAAAATTATTAAATTATTTTAAAAAACTTTATTTTAAATTATAATATTTTTTATATATAAAAAAAGATGTTTTTATTAAAAAAATTTTTAGATTTATCATATTATTTTTTAATAACAAAATTTGTATTTAAAAAATTAATTTTTATAATTATATTTATAATAAAAAAGGCTATTTTTAAAAAATTCTAAATTTATAAATTAAAAAATATATAATTAAATAATAAAATTAAAAAATATATATTAAAAATATTAAAATAAATAAAATTTTATTAATATTTAATTTCTAATATCTATAATTAATTAAATTTAAAATAATATTAAATTAAAAAATATTTAAGAAAAAATTAAAAAAATTTAAATTATATATTATTATTTTTTTAATATAAAAATAAATATATTTATATTTGAATTTTTTTTATATAATATTTTTAAATAAAAGTTTTAAATAATTTTTTATTAATATAATAAAATAATTAAAAAATTCTCTTAATATTTATTTTATTAATATAAATTAATTTATTATATTATTAATAAAAAAATTAATTCAATCTTTTTTACCTTCCTCATCCTCTAAAAAAAACCCCAAATAAAACTATAATTTAATTATTTATTAAATTTTTTTTAAAAAAAAAAATTAATATAATATTTATTATATTAAAAAATTAATTATATAATATACATATATATTTTATTTTTTAATTTATATAAATTATTAATCTTTTAAAACAAATAATATAATAAAAATAAATTTATAATAAATAAAATCTTAATATTATTTTTAAAAAATTTAAATTAATTATTTATTTAAATAATTTCAAATAATTACTTTTAGTCAAAAATAACCAAATCGTCTATAAAAAGATATATATTTTTCTTTAAAAAATTATATTAATAATAAAATTTATTCTCTTTAAAAATATAGAAAATTATAAAAATTTTACAAAATACACTTTAAATTTATTATTTTTATTTTTTTTTTATAAAATCCTCTTCCTTGCTATGCTTCACTTTGTTTAGGAAAATATTTAATAAATTAATTAAAATTATAAAATAAAAATATTATTTTAAAAATAAATTAATTAAAATTATAAAATAAAAATATTATTTTAAAAATAAATTAATTAAATTATTTAATATAAATTTTTATATTTATATATATAAAATAATTTTTAAAACCTTTAAATATATAAAAATAAAATTTAAATAAAAAAAATTTATAATAATATTAATTTTTAAATTATTTAAATTTAAATTAATTATTATTAAAAATAAAAAATAATAATTATTTATTGAAGATTAATTAATTAAAAAAAAAATTTTAATTTTAATAATAAATAAAAATTTAATAATATTTTTAATTTTTAATAAATAATGTAATTTTATTGATTTAAAATATTTAAATAATAATAAAAATATTATTTAAATTAATTTAAAATAAATAAAGATAATTTGTAAATTTTGTATATATAAAATTTAAAACATAATCATTTTTAAATTTAATAAAAAAAAGTTTTTTTATTTTTTTATTAATAATTTATAAGATATTTTTCTTAAATAATTTAAAAATTTATAAAATAATAAATTTTTTAAATCCAAAAATATATTTAAAATTTATAAAAATTTATAAAAATTATATTTTATAATTTTATATTATTATATTATTAAAATTTTTTAAATTAATAATTTTTAAATTATTATTTTTTTATATAAATAATAAATAAATTATTAAAAAAATTATTAAAAGTAGAATTTTTAATATTAAATTAAAAAAAAATATTTATAAATATAATTAATATAAAAACTTATTATTTTAATATATTATTTATTTTATTTTATAATATTATTATAAATTATATTATTAAATATATTTTATTATTATTATTTATAATTTATGTAAAAACTATTTTAATTAAAATATTATATTATATTATATTATAAATAAATATATAATATTTCAACTTAAAAATAAATTTAATAATATATTATATTATGAATAAACTTTAAGGTTAATTATAAAAATAATTATAATTTTAAATTTAATTAACATATACATCTTTAAATATAAATAAAATATTATAAAAAATAAATAAATTTTATTATATAAATATTTGATTAATAATATATTTTATATTTTCAGAGTTAATAATAAAAAAAAAATTAAAAAAACTATTAATAATAATTTTAAATTATTTTTAAATATAAATTATGAATATAATTTAATTAATTAAAATTATATATTTTTTAACTTTAAAATAAAAATAAATAAGTAAAGTTTTTAATATAAATTGTATAAAAAACTTTTTAACTATTTTAAAAAATTTTATTTTAAATTTTAATATTTTTTATATATAAAAAAAAGTATTTTTATTAATAAATTTTTTAAACTAATTATATTATTATTTAATAAAAAAATATATATAATTAAAATCAAATTTATTGAAAAAATTTATAAATATAAAAATTATTTATTAAAAATTTTATATTTATAAATTAAAAAAAATATAAAAAATAAATAATATTAAAAAATTAAAATTTAAAATATTAATATAAATAAAAATTGTCACAATACTACGTTCAGGATAGCTAGGCAAGCCACTTTGTATATGACCTTTCTAACTCTTTACATGGTTTACCAATTAAAATAACTTTAATTTTTTATATATTTAAATTATTTTTTATGTAATTAATTTATGGACTACCTTACATATAATTTACTTATATATATAAACTTTAACTAAAAATACTATTAAACTTAATAAATTTTATTTAATATATTATATTTAATTTTATTAATTTTGACAAATTATAAATTTAATATAATTATATATCTACATTAATTAATATAATTATAATAAATTAATATTTATATAATAAAAAATTTATTGAATGATTTTTTAACTAATTTACTTTTACTATTTAATTATTATTTATTTTCAAATAAAATAAAATATTTAATTTTAATAATTTCAAAAAATATTTTTTTATTATTTATTATAAATGTAAGCATAAAATTTATATATATTTCAATAATAATAATTATTATAACTAAAAAGATTAGTTTTTTAAATTTATAAGTTATACTAAAATACTTAATAACCTTTATAATATTGATTTAAAATTAGCTATAATAAAAAAAATTTAAAAATTAATTTATATTAAAATTATTAATATTAAATTAAAATTTATAAAAATAAATTTAGTAACAAATAACAAAATTTTTAAAAATAAATTTTTAATTTAAAACTACTCAAACAAAATTAATTAATTTAAAAAAAAAAATTGCTAATAAATTTTAACTAATAAATTTAAATTTATTTTATATATAATTAACAGAATATTTATTAAAATTATTATAATAAAACAAAATTTTAACTAAAATTACTTTAATACTTAATTAAATCTAAAATATATTAATTAAAAAAAATAAAAAAAATAAAAATTTATATTATTTTAATTTACTATATAAATAATATTTTTTAATAAATTTATATTAAATTAATAATTATATTTATTTTATAAAAAAATTTAATAAAAATTTTTATTTTAATTAAAAATTTAATAATTATTTTTAATTTTTATATTAATTTTTATAGAATAAAATTATTTTTAAAAAAAAAATATATAAAATAATTAAAAAAACTCAAAACTCTCCAAACCAAACTATTTAATATTATTTATAAAATAAATAATAAAATAGTTAAAAATCAATACCTAATAAAATTAAAACTAATACTACTAATTATTGTTAACTATATTTGGATTTGTTAATAAGAAAATCAAAACTTAATCTCCTATTAAGTATAAGAGATTATATAAAATTTTATATCCAGAAATAAATTTATTTTAAATTAAAAATAATATAATATAATTTAAACAAATTAAATAAATAATAGAAATTAAGAAATTTTATAAAAATATAAAAAAAATAATAAAAATAAGAAAAAAAATTAAAATAGTAGTAAAGGTTGTAATAATTATAAAAAAAAAAGAATTTACCAAAATAATAAAAAAAATAATAATGAAAATAATTATAATTATAATTATAATAATTAAAATAAAATTAATAATAATATTAATTATTATTATTATAATTAATTTGATTATTAAATTAAAAACTATTTTATTAAAAAATTAATAATAAAAAAAATAAAATAAAATAAAAAAAAAAAAATATAATTAATAAAAAATAAACATAATTATAAACAATAAATTAAAAAAATTAAAAAAAATTTTATTATAAATTAAATTAAATTTCTATTTAATAAAAAAATAATATTTAAAACTAATTTTTAAATTTATATAAAATTTAAAATAAATATAATAATTATAATATTTAAAAATTTTTTTATAATAAATAATTAATAAATTGTTGATTTTAATATTTCTAATATTTATATATTAATTAAATTAGATTTAAAAAAATATAAATAACTACTTAAATCCATTAAAATTAAAATAATTAATAAATAATTTATTTATATTTTTAAAATAAATATAATTAATATTTAGTTAAATTTCAAATTATTAAATTATTAAATTATTAAAATTTTTAAAAAATTATTACCTATATTTTTGTTAAGTATAATTATAAAATAAAAATTAATTTAAAAATCTATATTTTTAACCAAAAAATCAATAATTTAGTAGTATTTATTAATATTAATTTAATAATTATATTAATTAATATTTTTAATAATAAATATTTATTAAATAAAAAATTTAATATAAAATATAATATTTTTAATTTAAATTTAACACCCAATAAAAAAATAAACTTAAATTAAAAATTAAAATAAAATTAAATAAAAATATTAAATTTTTTATAAAATAATATAACAAACTTAACTATATTTTATATTATATTTAACAAAAATTAATAAAAAAATTTAAATTAAATTAATTTTTAAAAAAAATTTTATTAATTTATTAAATCTATATATAAATTAAAAAAAAAAAATTTTTAATTATAATAATATTTAATTTAAATATAAAATGTTTTAAAAAAAAATTTATAATAATTTATTAAATAAATTATTTTTAACTAAAAAAGATAAAAACTATTTTATTATTTTTATAAATAATTATATTAAATAAATAAAAATATAAATAATAATTTATAAAATTAATATTTATAATAATTTTAAATTATTTATTATTAAAATAAAAAAAAAAACTAATATAAAAAATTATACAAAATTTTTAACTTTTATTTAAATAACAAAATAAAAAAATATAACAACCAAAAATTTTTAAAATTTTTATTATAATATAAAATAAAATTTAAATATTTTTTACTATAATATTAAAATTCTATTAATATAATTAAAAAATAAATAAATATATTAATTTTTATAATTATAATATTATTATATAAAATAAATTTATTAACATTTTTTTAAAAAATAAATTTATTAATATTTTTTTTAAAAAAAACTATAATTATAATTGTTTATTTAAAAAACAAATTTTTATTACAAAATTTAAATAATAAAAAATTATTATACAAAACTTTATATAAATAATTATTTAATTTAAATTATTTTAAATTTTTTAATTATTTTACTTAATATTAGATATTTAAAAAAAAAAAAATATAACAAATTTACTGTATATATTAATTTATATTTATTTATAAATTATATAAAAAATAACATTACTTTTTATAAAATTTAAAATAAAATAAATTTTTATAACGAAAAAAATCTTAATTAAAAAAAATAATATTTTTTAAAAAAATTAATTTAATTAAATTAATAAATTAATATAACTATCATTTAATTAATAGTTTTTATAAATTTAAAAATAATAGAATTTTTTAATTTATAAAAAAAAATATAAACCCAAATTTAAAACTATATTATAAAAATAATACTACATTAATATTTTTATTATTAAAATCTAATTAAAATATATTATTTAATTAAATATATTAAAATTAAATATTACTAATATTATATTAAAATTTATTATTAAAAAAATTATATTAAAATTAAATATTTATAATATTATATCAAAATTAAAATTAAAATTTTATAATTAAAAAATTATTTATAATTTATAAAACCATCTAATTTTTTAATTAAAATTAAAATAAATACCTAATTAAAAAACAATTTTTAAATTATATTAAAATATTAATTTTTGTATAAAAAATGTAATCTATATAATATTTATATTCTTTTTTTTTTATATTATTTAATGATAATATGAAATTAATTAAATTAAAAATTTAATTAATTAATAAAAAAAATAAATAAAAAATAGAATTATTGGATTAAGTAATTTAGTTAAAAATTTAATAATAATTAATTATTGAATTATTAGAGTAATAATTAAAATAAATAAAAAATATTTAAGATTAATTATTATTAATAAAAATAATTAATAATATAATTAAAAAA